>OZ005618.1:5266428-6518571 GCA_963930655.1 Myrica gale
GTCATAGGATACAGTGTCCACCAGTAGTTGATATCAACGGATATCTAAATACACGCGCACACATAAAAAGATCTTGAAAGTATCTCAAGTATTAAATACTCGGTAAACATCAACGAGCAACGAACTACATTACCGTATATCTTTCAATCCTTCTTCAGCACCAAAAAGTGCATCCTGGTTGTCTCTTCTGGCAGAAAAGGCAGAGATGCTGTCATAAGCAAAGTCCAAGTCCTCCCCCTATCAACCAATCAACAAGAAATCACTAAATGCATTCTGCATGAATCTCCTTTTAGCGCATGCTTTCGATAACAGCAAAACACATAATATTATCAAAACTCCCAATTTTCAAAGTTGCTTTGCTGCTCCCGCCTCAAGAATAGAGGCCAAACTTCTTTTATTAGAGGAGCAAGTAACCTTAGCTAATCAAACTCAACACATTCTCTGAGAAAAAAAGTTAAGACGAAAAAATAATTGAAAAGAAAACCCCTCAACCTATGCCCCTTTCCTCTTTAGGCTCCTATTGCTGCATTTGTTTTTCCGTATATTTGGAATTGGTGCGGACAAACCCAGGTCAAAATCCGACCGTGGCACCAAGCATACAGAAAAGTAATAGAAGTTACACAAGCGAAAGACCCTACCGAAAAAGTGTTCATAATTTAGAAGAACGAGCTTGACAGAATGGGCCTGAGGAAGTTACCTCCAACAGCTTGCCTTCTTGCAGAAACTGCTCATACCTGGATACCACAATATTTCATCACATTACACCATGGAAAGAGATACTACCAACGACGTTCTCAATAACGAGAGATTTACGCGCAAATCAAACGCCTATCTATTATGTGTAAATACTGTCAATGCAAAGAATGAATTGCAGACAATACTTTTTAGATGTCCCCGAAAGAGAGAGTGAAAAAGAAAAAATAGCTTATCTGAACTAATTTTCCCAAAATAGAAGAAAAAGAAGAAACTAATAATCAGAACCGGAAAACTAGAAAATGGCGGCACCAACTACATGCTACACGCTTTTCATTATAGCAAAGCAGAAATCCCCATATCAATGCATATAAGTCACCGAAACCAGAGGAAAAATAAAATGGCGAAGAGAGTGAGAGGGAGAGAGAAGAATCTGACTGGTCAAGTTCGGATAGGGAGAGGACATTGGAGGGGCGGAGACTAGAACAAATCCAGTCGAGGATGGGGCGCGCATCATCGTATTGGAAGGGCCACTCGAAGCTGTCAGGATCCAGTCCTTGTGCCCCTTCGTACCCCAATTCCCCCAACAATGCGCACAGTCTTGCTCCTCTCATTCTGTTCGCCAATATGACCGCTCGCTCGCTCAGATCCTCATCTTGATTCTCAAACAAATCTGTGAGTAGTGAGCGACTGAGAGAGATTCAAATTGGGAAGAGAAGAATCGTCGGGTTATACTGTGCTAACAACTGAGGTTTGGGAACACCAGGAAGAAATAACGGAACCGTTTGAAGGCTAAAATTGAAGAGGAAAATATAAATCATAAAATGGACTTTCATCATCGGTCCATTTGACTGGCGTTCCCTTTACATTTCAGAGACCATAAATGGGCCTAGCCCACAAAAAGAAGGAAGCCTAAAATTTAAGAGGAAAATATTATATAAATCATGAAATGGACCGTGATCATCGGTCCATCGTCCTTTAAAATTTCAGAGACCGTAAATAGGCCCAGCCCACTAAAAACAAACTTTGCAGGCTACTGGGTTGGGGGCCGTCCAACCTTGACCCAAGCAAATAAGGGTGGGCAAATTATCGGGTTTCCGCGGAATTTCCGGTACCGGTGTTCCGGCACCAATTCTGGCCAATATCGGAACCGGAACTGGATCTCATTTTAGGGAAATCCAGGAACCGAAACTGGAAAATATTTTTTTTAAAGATATTTTTATTTGGTTTACTTAGTATTTGGATAGTTTGACTTTTTATTTGGTTGGTTGCCTTAGTATTTCTCTCATTAATATTTTTTTTGTTAATTGATTACTTGATTTTCTTAATATTCTCTTATAAATGTATTTTTTTTTTTTAGAGATTGAGCATTGGAGAAGCTTGGAATGTTTGATGAATTAGGAACCTTGGGATTTTGATTCTTGAATTTGTACTTTTGGATGTCCTTTAATTTTTATCTTTTACTTGTTTTTTTTTAATTTCAAAGTACTAATTTTAATTTAGAGTTCACCTTTTTGAGTTTGGATTATTTGTTTGCTTGTTTAGAGTTCATCTTTTTCTTGTTTTCTTGTTTAGTTGTTTACTTATTTGTATGATTAATTGTTTGTTTAGTTTTTCTTTTTTTTAGTTTGAAGGATGTCTTGTTTTATTTACATATTTGTATTGTTTATTTGTTTATGGTTAATTGTTTGTTAATTATTTGGCAATTGGATTATTTGCATTTGAATTTTGGCCCTTATATATTGGATGATAGTATTTTATATGGTAATTGGGTCATTATTTTAGACTTGGACAATAGGTAAAAGATTTAAGTTTTTTTGCATAATTGGTTATAGGCCCATATAAAATCTGGTCCTTTTAGGCCCAAATAAGGAACTGGAATTTGCGGTTCCGTTTCCAGAAATTCAGGTGTATTCCAAAATAGAACTAGAATGAAAAATCACAATTTCCGGTAGGTACCGGAACGAAAATCGGAATAGACAATTTCGGTTCCGTTCCATCTGGTGCCCACCGTTACAAGCAAACCCTAATATAACTTCTTCTTTGATGCTCTGAATTAGTCATGGCATTTAAGGTTGACTCTTGTGTTGTGTTGGCTGTATATAAGTGGCACGTAGAATGAGTATGCGTGACCGATTGGAGCACACAGTGAAAATCGAATCAAATCAATATTCTTTTTAATTCTCGAAAAGATAGACGCAGTATATTTGGGTGTTGTTTGATCATAGAAATTTGGGGTATCAGAATTTGTGAAAAATTAAAGATATTTTATGAGAGTTGGTGAAAAAGTGAAGAGTGATAATATTTTTCATAAATTTATAATAATAAAAAATTATTTGATGAATTTTTTTATATTAACCCCAATTATTTGGAGTTCACACAAGTCCCAGACAGTGTATGTATTAATTACTAAATAATATAAATCTTATTATAAGACTTATATGTTATATCGGTCGCTTTTCAAATAACGAATTAGAAGGAATCTTTATCTATACAAATCTTCTTATCCTCAGCGGTTGTTTTCCCTTCTGCATATAGATATATGCAATCTTCTTCTGCACCTCCTTAAATAATACTTTATTTTAAGTAGTTTTGGCATTAATTTGAGATGTTATAATACAATTTAGTCCTGTATTGTTTTAAAGTAATCATCAATTACTATAGAATAGTCAAAGGAGATGATGCTGAAAACATTCGCCGTGATGCACGCCTGACCAGACATAATCGTGTGCTTCCTACTTTTTATGTTTTCTCTTCCACACCTTTTTCTACCCTCACCTTTTTCAATTTATCGTTCGAGGATTCTGGCTGGCTATTTAAGCATTTCCCATGGCTTGACATTTATATTTCCCTAGACCCGACAATACATGCCTACTTTAGACAGAGAAAGACTAAAGGGAGGTGAATCGTGAAAGAAAAATATGCATATGAAGATTCAAATACATATACAGAATTCCACCCGTGGTTTGTGAGGTCTCGTAAAGGGTGGAGGAAAAGGAAGCACGCACTAGCCTATTATAAATACACCCGTCCAAATTTTGTTTTTTTTTTCTGGATAACAACAATTAGATTAAAAAATTAAAAACTACAAACAGGACAGACAACACGAAAACAACAAAACAAACTAGATAGACAACAGGACAGGAAAACCAGCAAGACCCTCGGACGGATCAGAGGAACCACTATGAACTCCATGCAGGCAGAGGGAGTGATGGCCGGACATAGTAGGCAGAGCTACTAGGACCTGGACAAGCCGGTAAAGCGCCACAAAGGACGCTTATCGAGACCCAACAAAGGGTCGGAAGAGAGCCACAAGGACTCGGATAAGCCCACGGAAGGGGCGGACAGACGACCACGGACCAAGACCAACAAGAAGCCCTAAACAGAGGGGCGAGCCCAAACGGGCGAAAACACAACAAAGCACAAGCCCTAAACAGAGGGGCTAGCCCAAACGGGCGACAACAGAGCAACACACAAGCCCGAAACACAGGGGCAGACCCAAACGGGTTTATTGGCGGTCGGGATGGCGTCGGTGGCGGCGGCGACGCGTGGTGGACTGCAGTTGGGAACCACAGTGGGAAATAGAGCGCTGGGACCACACGTGCCACGCCGGAGAAGAAGAGCTGGTTTCGGGGGACGACGGAGCCTACACGCGCGCCCATAGATGTCGGCACGTCAGATCCACGCGCCGCGCGTGTGGCGCGTGGATCAAGACGCGCTGCCAGGTGAGAGCCGGAGAAGGCGTCCGACGAAGCGCACGGCGTGCGGAGGCCGACTAGCTGGCGCGTGCAGGGCCAAAAGGGACGGAAACCGCTGAAATCCGCGGGAATACCACCTGCAAGAAAAAGCCAAACAGCCACCCAAACAAACCCAATCCGATCGGTCCGGAGAGAAAATGAGGGAAGAAGGAAGAGGGAGATGAGAAAAGGCGAAGAAAAAAGGAGGAGGGGGATGGAGGAGCCAGAGCTCCCCCCTCCTCCGTAAGGCGGCAGGCGGGCGGGGATAGGCAGTCAGCTGAGAGAGAGAGAGGGTATTCGCGAGAGAGAGAGTCCAAATTTTGTTCGACTTGTTTAAGAACCATTGTTACCGAATCTCAACCCCACCATTCTTTCCTAAGTTGAAATATGATGAATATATAAGAGAGGATAAAAACGTTATATCAATATTTTGAGGTCACTTTTCAGGATCTTTGAATGGTACAAGAAACTACATATGCTTCAAAATTAGTCGAGATGTGCGTAAACTAAGTGTGTACATTTTTGGGCTAAAATCGTCCGGACCGACCTAAATCGACCCGAAACCGATTGGGGCGGCCATCTTTAGGCTAGCCCGGTTCGGCCCACGGTTCTAGGTACCCAATGGGCCGAACTACACCGAACCAACCCAGACCACTTGGATTTCATTTTTTTTAATATTAACTGAGACGACGTCGTCGTCTCTTCCCCCTTCATGGTCTCTCTCAGTCTCTTTGAAAACCCTAGCTGTCGCACGTCGTCGACCGTCTCTCTCTCTCTCACGCTCCCTCTCTTTCTCTCACTCCCCCCCTCTTTCTCAATTTCTCCTCATGGCCCGTCGTTTCTCTCTCTCTTTTGGGCCGACCGAATCCGACTGTTGTCAGTTCGATAAGTCTAGAGACCCTTCAGCGAGGTTGTCAACCCTAATTTTTTAGCAACCGAACCCTTCGGTTTGATTGTCGGTAGGGGCTGGAAACCGCGCCGAGAGGGTAGATTTTCACCCCTACAATAATAATAATAATAATAAAAGTCACACAATAAAAATAAATAATAAATGTGAGCGATTAATATAATATAATTGGATTCACACTTATATTTTTAAATTTTCAGATTGAGCGACATTATATATATATAAATATTATATATACTGAATTATAATATTATAAATCCACCGGGAAAGTCTTTAGGTGTTTTATTTCCCAACAAAATCTGTCTTCATTTTGTTTTTCATAAGATCTTAACGGAATCCCGTCCTTCTTTCTTATATTTTTTTGAAATTTCAAACTACCGATAACCATTGTTCGGCTGCGTTTGCGTGTTAAAATTTTACACCCTCTAAAATTTTAACACAATAAAATATTACAATATAATCTCTCTCTCTCCCATCAAATCACTACTTTTCACTACAAAAATATAAAAAATTACCTCTCTCTTCACTTTTTCACTAAACCCAATACCTAAAATTTTAACAACACTAAAATTTTACAAAACAAACACACCCGAATATAGACATCTCTGACAACCCGTAAACTAGAGAGGAACTCTCTCTTCCCCGATGGCCGCTGTTACTCTGTTTATTGATGCTTTTCCTAAGTAACCCATTCAATATTTTGCAAGTTTCCTAAGTTATGTTCGTTTTATAAATTTTTTCATGATTCAAATACATCCACAAAATTATTATTAAATATATTCAGAATTCAAACACAAATACCAATATATTTTACACAATCTCCGATAACTTTTTACTTTTTTTATTAAACATAAATTTTATATTTTTATATTTTTTAACATAACTCTAATATTTTTTTATTAAATAATTTTATAATTCTCTAAAGCAGGACTTGCATCTGCTGTACAAATAAAAGGATCACGTGATCAACACTGTCTCTGTCCGACAGTTAACGAGATCACGCCTCTCACAGCTGCAGCCTGCAGAAGTCCTTCCCATTATTGCCTTCAGAAAGGGAAAAAAAGATACAAATCGCGAGAGATACGTTTGCTTTTGCCCTTTTTAGAGGGATTTTTTTTTGTGTATGTAAATATTCTCTCTCTTTTTTTCCCTGTATGAAAAGGGATATTCATACAGCAATTGAAAGGGATATTCATACAGCAGTAGACGTTTCTTTTTCTTTTTCTCTTTTTTGGCATTCAACCCTTTTTTTCTTTTTGGTTCCCAAATTCCCCCAGAGCCAGATTCAGAAGGAAACACACCTAAAGATGGCTAAACAAAAGAAAAGATACAAGACCCTATTTTTGCAAGAAGACCTTTTTTCACATAATTATAGAAATATAATGGTAATGATCTTCTTTCACTAACAATCACCTCCACGTTCATTAAGGAAATCAATCTTTCCAGAAATACATAGAAGAACACCAGATGAACTATCTGCATCAGTTTTCCTCATCTATGTACATATTCCTTCAGACTTCCCACGCCTTCACACAGCACAGATTGGCAGCAAGCAGCTTGAAAAGAAACTCAAGCCCCTCTTCTGCTAAAAAAAGCAAAAAAGGTTAGACTAAAAGACCATTATTCTAACAATTGAGCTACATTATGTGGAAATAAAGCTACCAAATGTTTTCTAAAGGGAGGAAAGGGGGGGGGGGGTTTGAGGCTGTACCTTTTTCGTTTTTGCATAAAGGAGCTCGGGGGAGATTTTGTACAAGTCCTCATCAACGGGTTTGGGGGATGGCCGAGGCAGAGCAGTGGGACTCGGTGGTTCCTCGACGCCAGTAACCCAGCTTTGCTTTTTTGCTTCCTTGACGTAAGAATCACGAACTTTTGTCTGTAATTATGAGAGATGTTATACCCGGTTACAATGATCAATGCCCTTGTGGAAATATACTGTAGCTAGCTCTACGAGGATCTAAAACAAACATCATCAGGAAGTATGGAAAAGATATGGGCTCCCTAAAAAGACAAAAAAGCATTTGTAAAAGCTGAATTGAATTTCGCTTCTCGGGTCCATAGATTCATCAAAGGAGAAGCTTCTTCTTTTTAGGACCTTTTGTTTTTTCTTTGCGGGGTGGGGGAGGGGTGGTGCTGAGTGAGTGCGGTTGGGGTGTTAGGAACTTCTTTTAACATAATCATGCATGAAAAGTGGAGTGCATAGCCAATGTAGTCAAAGTTCACATGCTAACTAGTGCCCAACATGATTTGGAAAGTAGATCATTCACCAAAATATCTTTCTCCCGATGAGCTATCACTCATGATTCACTTCAACGTGGAAAGATATGATCGAGAGACAAAAGTAGAAAAGCAATAAAGAACAGGGTAGAAATACAGTGTAGAGATAGAGCTACATTAGGAGAAATAAATAAATTATTGCAGAGAGAATTTGCATGGAAAGCAAATTTGCACCTTTCTAGTAGAATTATAGGAATGGGTTTTCATCTTCACAACGTGATTTTCGCTTTTATTAGCACAGAGAGAATTTGCCAAGAAACATATGGAGAGTACTTTCAAAGTGCAAGACAGGCTGCTAGCTATAAGCTATAGCATCTTCACAACGTGATTTTCGCTTTTATTAGCACAGAGAATTTGCCAAGAAACATATGGAGAGTACTTTCAGAGTGCAAGACAGACTGCTAGCTATAAAGCTATAGCTTACCCTTCGGCGAGGAACAACGATCATGGCAGGTGTGACTACATTATTCTCATACAAATCTCCGGCAACGTACAAATCACTCTCTTCAGAACAGCTGTAACGAAGCAACCCAGCCTGCCTTGCTGACTCAAAGCACTGAGTGAATGGAAGGTCATCGTTCCAATCCCAGCTCCCAAAAGCCGGAACATGACTTCTCTTATAGTACTCCTGTAGTAGCAAACCAAAAACAAGATGTTAATAATTATCCATATGCATAACCAAGAAGAAGAAGAAGAAGAGCATGGTTTTGGGTAACTAGCGAATAGAAGAAAAAATGCTCACTTCCATTACGGTGGAACTGTGGAGGTGTAAGAATCTGGGATATTGACCTGAGACTCAAAAAAGTTTCAAAATGGGAACTCTTCCTTTGTTTTCTTGGTTGCGGCTGAGCGTGGGCTTATGGCCAATATATGAAGGGAAAGGAGAGAGAGAGAGAGAGAGAAGGGGGGGGGGGTAAAATGAGCTAATGGGATCCAAAGCAACTCGACTTCTATTGGTAAAATATAAAGCAACTCAGATAACGATGTTTCAGAGCAACAGACAGTAGGACAAAGAAGTAAGGTAAGTGAGAGCAATAGAGATAGATCGGGTGCTTTTGCTAGGTTTGTTTTAAATTCCATCCTTTACTTTATTCAGGGTTTTTGCTTTTCCCTGTTTGTTTCTACTTTCCCTTGTTGCTTTGCCCTCTTTGTCGCTGCAGATGTATATTCTAGTGCGTGATAAAAGCCACAAAAGTAGTTGCTTCTTTCTGGGGGCTCTCCAATCTCACAGCAGGGCCTGCTGGGAGTGCTAATAACGGGCCTTTTTAACCCCACACGCGCTACTGAGTGAACCTTGTGCTCTGTGCGGTGGCCAGAGTATCCCTCAAACCGAAGTTAAAGTGGAGTAATTTAATTGGGCATTGACAAGTTGGCAGCGAGGTCAACACTCAACAGTGCATCCCCGAGTAATTTAATCGAAAATTTCAGACTTGCAGACTTGCAGTGAACAGGGTCAAGAAAAGGAATTCTTTTTTCACTGTCTGGTAGGTGTTCTTTGTCTTATAGAGTTATAGAGTTGCAGAGTAGGCGTGGCCCTGTGGCCTTTGTGTTCTGAACTCTCACCTTTTGCCCAGTTCTGTCAACTCTTCTGTAACTCGAAGAATAGTAAACTTGCAGAGAAGGTTTGGCCTTTGCGTATGCTGTGCTGGTGCTTCCTATTTTTGGGTCCAAAATAACATCTCTTATCAGCTTAAAACAAGACGCATTCCAAAGACGATAAATATATCAATCCAGGTGCCCAAGAAAAAGCTATGTCAAAACTCGAGGGTTGTTGCTCAGGGCAGGAGCTAATGGATTCGGTCCCTTGTGGAGATTCCAACCCGTTCCTTTTTCAGCCTGAAAATCAATACAAAACAAAAATGGTGTTTGTCTCTTTATACTTGATGGAGTGAATGCACTTGCACTGTCTTAAAAGTAAAAATTAACCTTAAAATTGTCCTGTTCAGTTTTACTGTAAACTACCCACAGATTACGCCTGGTATTTCTTTGCTTGCTTACCAGTAAAGCTGATACTTTTTATACTGTTGCATTAGTTTATTAGAAAAACATAACAATGTCTTGAGTCTCCCAACCGGATCAATATGGGCTCTAATTTGTTGACAAATTTGATGGTCTCGATAGATAGAGAGATATATTTTGTGGATCCTACGATATTTTCATGCATGTATAGTATTAATTGTTCAGCAATATAAGTCTTACAACATTAAATGTAGGTTGTATCTGTATTAAACTATCTGATTCAAACAACAAATTAAATAGAATCATTATCTCAAATAAAAGCATTTAAAAAATAGTTTAAAAAGATAAACACAATAAGTAGATCATATAATATATAATATTGCACATATAAAATTTCGATCAGCATAGACTCTATAATGAGATTCGTTGTTGTATCTATCTTTTTTTCAAATTGTATCATATAATTCAGACAGAAAATTAGATATTAAATTAGATATTATTGAATGTTTTTCTTCGTCTTCTTCTTTGCTAAGTCATTCTTTTGCTAGTCAGTATTATCTTGTTGAAGCCCAACTTTTCTAAAGAGCAGATGTCACCTATTTCAAGCGTAAAATTTGGGGATCCATAAGGAACGACAGATGGTCCTTTCTGTTGAATAACAATTGGGCCAGCCCTCATGAGCCAGCAAGTGGATATCGGGCTCCTAGAGGAACATTTTTTGTCACCACTGGCACCTCATTTCAGAGCTCGTAATTTTAAATGGCTACACACTTGGGGACTGTACAGACGAAATGGGCTTTTAAGCTCTGCTTGGATCAGTACGAGCACTTCTTCCCGGTTGTACTGTCGACCACGTTACAAGCTACTGCTAAACGGCCGGTTGGTTATCGTTGGACAGCCATTGATATTTGATGCAATCTTAACACAAAACACAAAAGTCATTTTTTGCATTATCGCAAGCTCGCGGGTTTGATTTCTCTTGGGAGGTATTTGACAGCGCTGGGAAAGTTTTGTCTATACTGTTAAGCAGAAAAATGACGGCACAATTCCTCTCTTTTTCAATATCTTTTCTCCACGATCCGTATCACTGAAAAAGAAGAACCATCTGAAAAACGTGCATCATTTAGAGAAGATCCAACATCTGAAAAGAAGCATCATTTGGAAAGGTGCATCATTGTGACTATAATTGATCTCCATGAGAAGCTTGCGTTTGCTTCATAAACGTTATACAGAGATCTGAGAAAGCTTTACTGTATCTTGAAAATGGAGCAAATATCACCTTAAAAAAAAGCGTTAATTGTAAGCCTCAAAACTTCCATTCAAAAAGTACCTCATGCAAACCTCTCTCAGACAACTTTTGCTTTTCTTAAAATACTTTCGAATCCAACCCATTGGACTATTGTACCTCCACTCAATCAAGAAAGTAAACTCCAAACTCAAAGTTGAGTGACTGTACAAATTACTATTAATCTATAATCACTAAGGTGAAGAGTTTTCACTAAAGCCTAAAGGTATGTAAAGGAATTCAGAGGTTCTTGCTAAATGGTTGTTAATATCCGTATGTTAATGCATGCCATCTTCTTTACTTCTGAGCTCAAGGTGTAGATTTTGATAGTTTTCTTCTTCCTGATCTTCTTGTTCTTGATATCAGGGAAGAGAATTTGCTGTATGGCATCCATTCTATATTGATTACGAAGAATTCACTACCAAGAGAAACAAAGATACTTAGCAGTTACCTAAACTGGATCAATTAGACAAGAAAGTCAATAATTAACATAAAAGACCAGCAGATACATGGATTTCCCACACACGACAAAGGAGGACATGGTGGAATTGTCTACCACAATAGTAACTTAGTACAAGCCAGTACTCTCTTTGGAGGATCCTAAACAGAAACCAATACGACCTACAATAATCAAACTGGAAATGGAAAAACTCAAACTCCAAATCACACCATGATGCTAATAAAGTACCACTACTTAGCATGTAGCAGAGATACCCATGAACATTTATTTCCTTTTCCCCCTAAAGTTTCAGACCACTTGCCAATACAGTACCCATAGAAAATAACCCATTTCTGATTTTCCTTATTATTATTATTCATCCTCGTCATCTTCTTCAGCTTGACCTTCATTTTCTATGTCCTCTGTCAGTCTTAAGTCATCCTCAATCGGTGAAACTGCTGCTTTATCCTCTCCATGATTATGATTTACTTCTTCTTCAGCTAGCTCTACTTCTTCTTGATCGGTCAAAACAACTTCTTTAGGTTCATGAGCTGTCTCGGATTCAGTGGGTACGTAATCTTCTTCTGTAGAGGCCAATTTTTCTTCCACAGGATGAGACTGATCCTGTGTTGTTTCTTCTGTTTGGTTAGTCACTTCTTTTACTGTTGCAGGATCCACCTATAATATCACCAGGTCTCAAAATCCATTAGGAAGACGCGAGTTAAGATTATAAGCAGAGATGCAGAAATTTTGAATAGTGTCAGGAACTTATATAAAATGCACGGGTAATTTCTAAATTAAGCAATCAAGGACTCGAGTTAGCTACTTCATATCAGATCTATTCTTTTGCACAATGAATATTGTCAGGAACATTTGAAACAATTGCTTCCACTTTCACATAAACCGAGTCTTTGACAACAAGATTAGGTGCAACTTTCAACATAAAGTGAGTCTTCATACCAGAAGAACTAAGCAAGTCATGTTCAATCCGATTTCTAAGAGTAGCAAAATTAAGAGGAGAAAAATCTTTGTTTGAAAAAAATAAAAGAAAAAGAAAAAGAGAAGACAAATCTTCTCAGAGCTCCTAAAATATAGTACTTTTTGCCATGCATCCAACTTAGGGTATGCATTTACTGCATGTACTTTTTGGCCATGATAGTTCCAAAACGTTAAGAATTTTATCTGTCCACAATGTTTTTTTCTAGATCGTTGTTGCTGCGGTTGCCATGACCAATGCGATGGCTGATATGTTAGTTCCAGATAATTACAAAATAGGAAACCATTTTTAAAAGCCTTTGCCAAACAAGTATATATGGTAGACCAAAAGCTGATGCTAGTCTTCTTACGCATAAACATGCTCATCAAGGATCAATTGTGGAAGATGTACGTACAAGTCCATCCTCAAAATTGGAATTCTAGGAAACCTCTATCAACCAAATTTTGGAGATAAGAGAGACACATAAACAGAGAGAGAGAGAGCACCTGGACGGAAGCCATGGACAGAATTGAACAAGAAGGATGGACAGATAGATAAGAAAAGGATAGCAAGAGGCAAATTGCAGTCAGCTTAATGAATGAAATAAGAAGTGTGACATGGTCTATATATACTGCTGGAAAAAGGTTAATTATTTAGACTACATGCTGATAGGAATCTCTCTCGATCTTTCAGTTGCAGTTCTACCTAAATGAAGACCAGTCCTTCCTCTCTGTTTTTGTGTGAAGGAAGAAAGTATTTTAAATTATTCATGGTAAAAAGAGGGCTTCTCTCGTCTTGGTAAAATTATTAATTCTTCAGTAGCATTTCAGTACATGAAAAGTACTAGTTCTTAGGAGGCCTTGGACAGGCACTTTAGTTACCCGGCCCTGCTCTATCTCCATCGATCCCTTTGGGATTTTACAGTGATATATATGAATGTGTAGGTAAAAGTCTGATAGCATGCATTTAATTCACTAATAAGAAATTTATTAAGTACTGGAAACGATCCACAGAGCAAAACATATTGCATATATATGCGTTTTTCATGTCAGAAGAGAATTACTTGACAAATGCTATCAAAATTTTTACTGGGATTTCCTCAAGGCCTTACAACGAGTTAAAGCAAAAGGAACCTACCAATGCACGATTTACTGTAGTAAAATAAAGATACCAGATACGCTATAGTACTTCTCTTAAATTTTTTGGAAATTAAACGAGAAGGCAAACGGACAGGAAGAAATAAAGAGGCCAGGTGGAAAAGCAACGGTAATCTTTGCCCCCACCATCCAACTCCATCATTGCCTGCTTTAATCACTTCAAGAACCCAATGCCGATCCACGTTCTGCATCTAGTGGTCAGGTTTGCTTGAAGAGCAAAGGTGGAAGAATTTCGTGGGTCCTGATGAGTTGAAAATATGCAATTATGCTAAAGTGAAGCTTCTAGCTAGGGGGAACCATTTTGTTAAGGTCTCACTTATGCTAAAGTGATTTGTTCCCTTTTAAGATGCATTATTTCACAACGGAATTTTGACAACTTTTGATGCTTTTATGTAAGAGATCTTAGGTTCGTTTGCATGATCACCGGGGCTGCCATGTTCTGCAAAGATTTGGCCAAGGTTTTATTTTGCTGCGCGGTTTGTGTTGAAAGGGACCAAATTTTAGAGGTTGCTATAAGGGGATTGCAATTTGCTCCTTTGGCCATTATTAGATTGGAATCAAGCTCATAAATTAAAAAAATTAGGGTTAATTATCTTGAGTGAAGCGCTTTCTTTGCTGCTGCAACTTGCCTAGCTAGTCAAAGAAGAATGATATATTCTTCGGTTATGCTGCCTATATATGCTTCATGTTTTGCCAATTTGTAAACGAAGTCGTTTTTTTTTCCTTAATGTTTATCTTCCTTCTAGCAATATTCGAACTCTGGCTTGAATGAGAAGGACCTCAAAGCCTAAACCCCTCGTCCACTTGCTTTCATTTTCTTCTTTTCTGTTATTCCTTTTTCTCCTCCGTTTACATAAATTTTTGGAATGTTGCATTTGGATGTGAATTTAGAGGATGGAACTGAGATAATTCCATTAATATTACAAGTTCGTTGTTTTTTATTTGTGAGTTCAGGGATCATAAGGAGGTCATTAGATCCTCAAACCTACCTAGGAACTGAAATGAAATTCCACGAACAGAATTGGACAAGCTGTCATGATCACTCGATCGAATCCGAAGTTCATTCTGCAACAACGTCAAAAGTTCTAATTAATGTTCCTTAACAATCCCATGTTTCAGTTTGGAACAACTATGATAAAGAGCTGATAATCTGGCTTCAGTAGCAAAGTACATAGGGAATAGAACATCGCAAATTCTCCAGTCTATGCCCAACTGACAAAAAGATTCACTTTAGAATCTTAAACAGTACCCATTAATTTTACGCTGAAATTTTAACAATACGAGTCGTTTAATGCATAATTAACTTAACCTAACCCATCCCTAATTGACATTCAGGATGGACAAAGTACTTACAGATTGTATGAATAGTATTACTAGCTACCTCTCATAATTAAACAGGGGGAAAAATACCAAATCTAGAAGAATTTCGAGATCTCGTGCATTAAAAAAAAAGATAAATGCAAAATCAGTCTCTGTGCTATAAGTAAAAATCGATTTAGTCCCTGTAATATGAAAAACATCGATTTTGTCTCTGTGATTCTATTTTCGTTTGTTATTGGTCCTCCATCAGGGACTGATTTTATCACTTTCTGAAATCACAAGGACTAAATCGATGTTTTTTATATCATAGGGACTAAATCGATTTTTGCGAATAGCACAGGGACCAATTTTGCATTTATCCCTAAAAAAAAGGACAATAACTTGTATATGAATGTCGTCCGTCGTCCGATCAACTGTGCTATACATATATGGCCTACATCTCACAATTGATGTATAATCTTTTTGTGAAGACTATTACTCCATTCAGATAAGCGTATAAGAAGATATATATTTATGTGAAGGAATAATTCCTTCTTGAAGAAAAGGAATCAAGGTAAATAAACTTTGGAAACTTTTTGGAGACATTGTTAATCAACTTCTTGATAAAACGACATGAAACGAATTAGATAGTATCTCTAATATTTTGAGTCTTTTTTTCTAATTTAATATTTAGAGTCAAAAGAACTATAATAATAATAAAACACTAACTAGGAAAAGAGGAGAGGCCAGAGAGAGGAGAAAGAAAAAGAACCGCGATTGCGAAGGTCCGACCTATCCAAAGGAAACGAAAAAACAGACAAAACCCAAAGATTCCTGCAGAGTTCAGAACCTCATCGACAAGAGTACATTACTTCTGCATGCATGCGATACTCAGGGGCCACAACAACTACTCCCGTGCCCCGAATGCTGCCAATTGTCATTCACGGGTTCCAAGTTTGTGGTTCCGGATCGTCCTCTCCCCTTCTATAGATACCATTGCGCGCAGAGCTTCATTACCAAGTGATCAGCAACTAAGGAAAGGAAGCGAACTGAGTAAGCCTCTTGAAGGAAGGAATACATATCATGGAGATGGGAAGGAAGTTTGTGGTATTTGTGGTTTTGATGGTTGTGGTGTTTGAGGCGGCGAGGGCCATCACCTTATGTAACATGAATGACGATGGCATTAGTGCTTGCAAGCCATCGGTGACTGCACCCAACCCGACAGAGCCAACGAAGAAGTGTTGCAAGGCTCTATCTCGGGCGGACTTGACATGCCTGTGTTCTTATAAGAACTCCATGCTGTTGCCTTCGCTTGGGATCGACCCTAATCTTGCCATGGGACTGCCAGCCAAGTGCAACCTCACTCCCCCTGACGGTTGTACTTAAAGGTGATCACTCTCTCTCTCCCTCTCTATAACTCACAGTACAGATACTTGTATTTTGCATGAATTTTCCAGCAATATTAAACATGCTACATGCATAATGCTGCTTTCCAGCAATATTAAATCCTACCTCCCATGATATATATGCCGATTTGTATAGTCAATGCTGTTGTTCATGAAGTAGTGTTAAAATTTCATTAACCCAAAAGTTTAAACTCATAATTAAGAAGAGATAAACTTAATCATAGTGTACTAGAGGTCTGAATACCTAAGAAATTTCGTTTGGACCAACAACATCTCCTGACTTTGTGGAAGGATATGCAATGTGGTCTGAATACCTAAGAAAATTAATTTCAGTACTGCTAAAGAATATCTCTAATGCTCTGCTTCACATTGATCAGGTTCTCATGGCATGGGTGTAAAGATGCAAGTCTGGCTGTAAGAAATATCATCCATCTCCTCTGTGGCCTGTCTTCACTGGCCAGCGTCGTGTGTTAAACTATTGTACTTACTTCATGAGTGATTTGGATTGTGTAATTGTAATCTTTATACTGTGTTGTAAAGGCTTGCAACGTATGGAATAAAAACATCTTTTATCCCAAACAAAGAAGGTTTGTTTTGCGATTGTTCACTTAGAAACTGAGGGACGAAGTTTTAACTGATCTCCAGAGAAAAAACACAAGCAGGAGGAAAAAGTTCAGGGTGGGGAAGATTTTCTGGTGCATGGAAACCGGAATTCCGGTTATGCATCCAGCTAATATTGGAATCAGAACCGAAACCAAAAAATTCTGAAAAAATTCGAAAATTCTAGTTTTGGATATTTTTTTTAAAAGTTTGAGCCCTCATTTTTTTTAAAAAAAAAACTTAATATGGCTAACAATTTATTTGTTGTTGATGTAAATATTTATCAAGTGACAAAATTACATGCATTTTGGATGAATGTTTATTTTAATTTGATTATTTCACATATAAAAAATTAAATAATGTTGTATCAAAATAGCTAATGCATGATAGATAGATAGAACATACTCAAAAATTTAAGGGTTTAAATTCTAATTCATAAACCAAATTTTATTTTAAAAAAAAGCACCAAATTCATGTTCAAAATGCCTAAAAATAGTGTTAGACCATTATGAGCCCTATATAATTTATTAAAAAAAAGGTCTAATTATTAAAACCGGAATTTCCGATTTTCAATTCTAAAAATTTATGTTTTATCAATTTAGCATTCCGGAACGAAATCGGAACTAAAAAGAGGTTCTGGTAATTGGTACTTACCGAAACTAGGGTTATGTTCGTTTTGAGTACAAATGTAGGATTTTAGAGAAGTTGTGAATTTTTATATTGAATAGTGTTTTATTGGTGTTTGTGTAAAATGGAGAGAGAAATGATTTGATGTAATTGTTTAATAAAAAAGTATTAGAGTTATGTGAAAAAGTATAGAGAGAGAAAATTTATGTTGAATAAAAAATTTAAAAATTGTTGGAGATTGTGTAAAATGTATTGATGTTTGTGTTTGAATTCGGAATATGTTCGGTGGTAGATTTATGAATATACTTAGAATCCTGAGAAAAGAGTGAAAACGAACATGACCTAGGATTGAAATTGACCATTCCAGTACCCACGTACCCCTAAATCATGCGGCTATAATACAAAACTCTAGAAACAATGGACATATTGGAACATATCATATTTTAAGAATAAAATCAGACAACTCATGATATATATAACACGAACTCAAAAGTTAATTTTGCGACAATTACCAAAGTTCTATATGTTCGACCAAATCGTGAAAAGTTATATATCAATCCCACCAACTTTCATGGGAAGGGGGTGAGGTGGGTGGGGTTTTAACAATATGAAATTTAGTTCACAACCATGCATATATCGAAAAGTTTACATTACTTTAATAAAAAAAAGGTTACATTTCTTCAATATTATACATAAACGGACAAACCAATTAAATAAATTATATTCCTCCAGAGTTCACAACGTCCATGCATATATGGAAAAGGTAATTACATTACTTGTGCGTATATACATGCGATCCAGGCTAGGGCCACCGGCCGTAAACTAAAGCTTATGGTCAGAAACTAACATGCAGAGAATAAACTAAAGCCGACCAACCAAGAAGCTCCCGTGACCGGCCCCTCCGAATGCTCCCAATTGTCATTCACGGGTTCCAAGTCTGTGGTTCCTTATCATCTTCTCCCTCTATATATACCTTAATTGTTCAAACAGCTAGCCAGCCAGCTAGCTTCATCAATCATCATAATAAGTGAAAGTTCTGACTAAGCTTCTTACAGGAAACGTACGTATATGGAGATGGTGGGAATTAGGAAGTTGGTGGTGTTCCTGGTTTTGATGGCTGTGGCGTTCGAGGGGGCTAGGGCCGTGACCTTATGTAACATGACTGATGATGGCTTGGAGGCTTGCAAGCCATCGGTGACTCCGACTAACCCGGTTGACCCGACGGCGGAGTGTTGCAAGGCTCTCTCTGGGGCGGACTTGAAATGCCTGTGTTCCTACAAGAACTCGATGCTGTTGCCTTCGCTTGGGATCGATCCTAATCTTGCTATGGGACTACCAGCCAAGTGCAACCTCACCCCTCCTGCCGATTGCTAAGGTCACTCTGATCTTTCTGTATTTTGCATGAAATTTCCAGCAATTAATTAACATGCATAATGCTGCTTAATTAGTACTAAATCTACCATTTTTTGCATTCAACAATCAACATATATAGGCTTAGGCTGTAGGGTCCAAAAGCAAAGCCAGGCTTATAATTTGGCAGCCGAACAGTCACTTAATTAAAAATAATGGAAGCCTTTTTATTGTGAGTTGTTCTTCCTTTTGACACAAAAAGAATATATATAAAGAAAGAATTGGGAAAAATACACATTCACCCGAATTACCATATATTTGCACATTACACCATAAATTAACACGTTTGAGAAATTGCACCCACAAACTATCCATCTCTAAGACATTACACTATCCGTTTATTTTTTCCCGTCAAATTATTTAAAAATAAAGTCAATTTCTATCCAATTTGAGAGATAAAATAGACGGAGTATGTAATGTATTAGTGATTGATAATTTATTGATGTAATATCTCAAACGTGATAATTTATAGTACAAAATGTAAAATTTATAATAATTCATGAGTAAAAAATATATTTTTTCTCTTTTCTTTTTTATTATTTTTTAGCGGGCTAGGGATCAAACGGGTACTCAAGGGACAAGTACAGTCTCTGGAAGATATATAAATGTTAACCATGCAGCCCATTAAGTAGTCTTATTATAGTGGGGCCCATTTGCAGTTGGATTGGTTGACAACATCATTTCGGCCTGTACATTGGTTGTCGGTAGGGCCTAATCCAACAGAGGATTCGTCTATTTTCAAATTTATAGGACCAAATTTTAATCCCAGGTTAAATAATTGAATGTATAAGATTCGAGATAAATAAGCAAGTATATTAAAATCCTAATCAAAATCTATTTTCTACTACTCAATTAATCGCCATTAGTCCTGACTCCTGAGTTTAGTCATGTTGGCTTTTTTTATTTATTTCAGGTTTTTTTAAAAGATATTTGCTCAAGGGTTGAGAGATGCAAGACTGGCTGTCAGATGTATCCGCAACTGTCTTGTCTTCATTGTGTGTCGAACGTTATTTTTCAAGAATGATTTGGATTAAGTCGTGTAATCTTTTATACTGTTTTGTAAACGCTTGAAGGGTATTAAATAAAGTATCTTATGCACGCCTCAATTAATTCTGAAATCTGTAAAATCTCCAGTCTCACGTAAACCGGACAAAAACAAACTACGTTTGTGTTTATTCACTTACAAACTCTAGGACGATGTTTTAACTATCTAGGCTCTAGAGTTCGGCATAGGAATTGTTTTTGACTATTACCCAAGAAAAAAAAAGAAGCTCCACTAGGAACACCAAAGTGATCAGCCCAAAAGACATGTCGGAGGGCATACGCTGCCTCCCAGAATAGGTTGGGCAAAAACAAAACCTTCACGCTAAAAACGACCTAAAATAATAAAATTAAATGCAGTCAGTCAGTAAAAGACCTCAACCTACCGACGACTTCAATGCTCCGAGCCCCACCTCTTGCACGAGTCACGAGATTCGCCCCCCGACTTCAGTCCTCGCCACTATACCACACCATACCTATCTCCCCAAAACCTTTTGGGACCCACCACGCAAAAGCGACCACTGCCCCGCCCACAGAGAAATTCGAATCCTCTCTTAAAGTAGATATTGTACTAGAATAGACGCGTGTCGATAGGTGAGTGGATGACGTACGGCGTCAAAGTCAGGTCCCCCCAGTTTTCACCTGCTTTATCTTTAGTAACACTGCCCAATGACCCTTCTCAACCGTCCATGCCTCGGTCCAATTTATTTATGCATTTATATGTGTAGGACGTCGTAGAAGTAATAAAGCGCAATGAAAATAGAGAACATAAATATTCCAACGGAAGATCTGCAGAAAAAAAAAAAAAAAAATTTGTCACATGTCCTGGTATCCTTATCCACAGAAGTAAATTGTCGCAATTACCCTTCACTTGATAAATTCGAACACGCTATAAGCTCAGTTAAAAAGTCGACAGATACAGATTTAGCCGTAACAGCTCGTCTGTCTGGTCCGTCGCCATATCATTGCGACAAGATCACTGAGCACTCCTCGTACGTACCAGATATCCCCCAGCATACGAATTACGTAAGAGAGGAAAAATTGTAATCAATGTAAAGCAGTAGTAAAAACGAAAGTCAATTAGTCGCCAGCTGGCAGTTAATGGTTATCTTAATAGAGTTTTCTGTTTTTCAAAATGACCGAACCATCCACCCATCGTCACAATATTTTCTTTTCCACTACTACGCCTAAAACCCTATGATCACCTAATCCAAACAGCTAGACACTTTTTTCAGATGAGGGGGGGTCCCACACCCAACTGCACTAAGGATAAGCCAACAAAAGAGAGACACGGATGTTGATAAGTAGAGCACGTTAGGATCGGACGGATATCAGGCATCCACCTCGCTGCACTTCTTAGCTGGGGAGCAGATGAGCCAGATGATGCCGTAAGGGTCCTTCACCTTCCCCACGCGCCCACCGCAGCAGGCGCCGTCACCCTCCTCTATTTCACCGACGACAACGGCTCCGGCACTCACAGACTTGGTTATGGCAGCATCTACATTCTCGGTCTCCAGGCAAAGCACGATTCCGGCCCCTTCAGTCTTGACCCTGTCAAACCCACACCACACGAGTCATAATTATAAATACTTCATTTTTTCTGTAAAAGCCATACTTACGAACACTTTCCTAGAGGCATATGTTGCCCCTTTTGTGCAGATCTCGTTCATTTACCTTGTCCAAAATCATTTTCAACAGACGTTCAGAGTTTACGGCTCAATTCGTGCGCTTAGGAGATGCGCAATTAAAAACTATCGCAAACAAATGATTAAGAATAGTCTTCTCTGCAGTTTGTCCCCAACCTAAATAAATACTACCTATTATTTTGTTTATGCCTACATGTGCAGCAAAAATAAAATCGAAACCGGTAGGCATCTGGAAAGTCAATTATGGCAAAAGAATTGGAAAGATCACAAAAACAACATCGTTGGACAAGAAATAATCAAGGAGCAAGACAAAAATAAAATCCTAAACGGTCAGGAAACTAGACAGGCTGAAACGACCATAGAGGATGACAAAAGACACGGAACAGGAAGGAAAGTGTAAACGTTAGATTTCAAAGGGGGAAGAAAACAAAATGATAAGTAAAGGGAAGGGAATACAGACGAACCATTGAGAAATAATCCGACAGAGCCAACACGTTACTATGTAGTGACCAAGAACGTAACAAAACTAGAAGCCATGTGAATCGCTAACAAGACCTAGAGAGATCAAGTATATTTCAACTAGTAACTACTCAAAACTCACACCAAAAATACCAAAAAAATATATGTCAAGTGCGAAAAGACAAATAGTGAAAGGCTTACGGGTTAGCAAAGACATCAGCTATGTCAGAGACGAGAATGGTGGAGCCACCGAGCTTTAGCTGCGCAGAGAGGATGAGAGGGTGATCTTGCTCCGCCTTGCGCTTGGGGTGCATGATACGGCCGAGCTCCTCAGCGCCAAACGCAGCCTTGTAGAACTGAACAGCTTCGCTGGCCTTTGGAGCCTCCACCAACAGCTGCGGCTTCAAAGCAGTGATGAACGGTATCACGGCATCAGCAACAGCAGCCTTCTCAACTCCTCCGTTATGGACCTCCTGATGCGCCATTAAATCTCAGAGAGAAAGAGAAATCGAAGTCTCAGAGAGCGACAAAGAGAAACCCTAGCCCTAGTACAGAGAAAATGAGGAGGAAATGGATAAAATGGAAATGGCGTAGGGTTGGTTAATAAGGTGGGGTAGGGAATTTATAGAGGCGGGGGAAGTGGAACCGCCTGATGCTTTTCAGGACAGAACGGGTATTAATGTATTGTGGGTGTATTTGATAGTTGCTATTGCCATTTGTTTTTGTCCCTGATCTCGCTGTACCGTGGTTACGTTAGTTTTGATTAAAAATATGGGATTTTAGAGAAACAGTGAATATTTATTTTGAATAATATTTTATTGGTGTTTGGATAAAATGGAGATATAAATAATTTGTTGTAATTGTTTAATAAAAAAATATTATAGTTATGTAAAAAAATGTAGAGAAATAAAATTTATGTTAAATAAAAAATTAAAAAATTATTAAAAATTGTATAAAATGTATTAGTATTTGTGTTTGAATTCTGAATATATTCGGTGATAGTTGTATGAATATACTTAGATATGTTTGAGCCCCAATAAGTTAGGCCCAAAAATTTAAATTTAATAATAAAAAATTTACCACATAATTTATTATATTATATTATTTATTAAAAAATTTCTATCTTTTCACTTTTTTAACAATTCCCGTAACATATCTATACTGTGTAATAGAAGTTTGCAAAACGAACATATTTGTTTTCTTTCGGACCGAGTACTATTGCCCATGTTTATCTGTCATAATTACGAGGAATGTCCTTACTATGGTAAAATTGGAAGGTTACTATGGAACGAGACGGGGAGTCCCAGATTCTTTCTTTTACTGGGTCCAAAAGCGAATTGGATATCAGCTCGAGTGCCCTTCGCGTGTTGTTCACTCAAAACACACAACGTTCGCTTTTCCTCTTAGCACTCTTTTATTTTCTTAAAGAAAGCGGGTACTTTAATAAATAAAAATTATTTTTTACCCCAACTACTTAAATAATGTCATTTTGAAAGTAATTACAATTTTTTGTCTTAGAATTTTCAAATTACATTAATTTAGGTTCTGAAATAAGATTCATTTATAATATATATATAACACGACATACTTAAATAATATATTGAATGTTATAGGGTCCATATTAAACATGATTTTTACTGGTAGCATTTAATGTTTTACAAGTCACATAAATTAGGATTTGCGGTCCGGTTCGGTCCTATATTTTAAAATACAGACCGGTTATCTAGACCGTATTTATTAATATAAATAAAAGAAATATTTTTTTAATATTTTTAATGCAAATTACAAACTTAAAAAATTTAGTTTTAACCTAAACTAAAACTTTACATTTTTATATGTCATTCCCACTTCGAAAATAACCTAAAATTAAAAAATTAAAATTAAAAATGAAAAAAATAAAACCGGTCCATACCGCATTTTGTTAGACCGGACAGGACCACTCATAAGTGGTCCGGTCCGGTCCTTTAATTTAGGAGGACCGGAAATGCTATCCGAAAACCGTACCGCATTTCCGGTTTGCAGCCCTAACATAAATTGTCTTTTTTTATTTAAATAAATTATTTAATTCAGATAATAAGTTGAAGAGAATTCCATTTCAAACCGAATACATGTGTAATCCTTCGCGGATAATTCCTCTTTCACTCCTCTTTATTTTTCAATTTGATGGAACAATGACATGTTTTACAAATGCAACATGTTGATCAGTTTTCACGTAGTATAGGGTCACTTTCACACTTAGAAAAAAAATATGGTCACTTTCACGTTTCTGGGGTCAACAAATTGATCTAGACACGAATCAATTTCATGTTAAAAAAAAGGGTAATATACGCAAAAATCGATTTAGTTTTCGTGATATAAAAATCATAAATTTAGTCCTTGTAATTTCAGAAAGTGATAAAATCTAGGGGTGAAAACCGACCCCTCGGCTAGGTTTTCGGTTTTCAGCCCCTACCGTCAACCGAACCAAAGGGTTCGGTTGACGAAAAGCAGAGATTGACAACCGCACCGAGGGGTCTCTAAACCGGCCGGAGCGACGACAGTCGGTGTTCGGTCGGTCCCTGTTTCTCAAATCAGAACGAAAATGAAAAAACAAACCAAAATTGAAGAATAAAACTCAGAACAATCCACAATCAACCGGCATCAACAACCACCAAAATCGAGATCAAAAGCAAAGTTAATTTCTTTGTGGCTGGCGATAGTTCAAAAAGAAAAACATCTCACCTGTATTAAAGGATTCCGCAGTGTGGGGCTGTTGCTCGGAAGACTTGGCTTCCGCGAGGGTGAAAATGAAGATGAAATGGAACAAAAAAAAAAGAGTGCTTTCATCATTTCCTCCCCTTTGCTTCTTAATTTTTTGTTGTTTCCTTTTACTTTAGAATGAAGTCAAAGGGGGTGGTGCGACGGCTAGGGTTAGAGAGAGAGAAGTGAAGGAGGGGGTAAGTCAGGGGAAAAAAGGGTCGAAGGGGGGGGGGGAGACGACGTCCACATATTTTAAAAATGTGAAATCTCAATACTGCCCTAGGTGAGGTTCGGTCCATTGGGGACCCAAAACCGTGGGCCAAACCGACCCAGTCGGTTCTGAGAAAAACAGGGCTGACCGCAGAACCAGGCTGTCCAGAACTCGGCCGGCCCATTCGGTTTCGGGCCGGTTTGGGTCGGCCAGGTCGGTTTTGGCCCACTCTTGAACAACCTTAATAAAATCAGTCCCTGATGGAGGACCAACGACAAACGAAAATAGAATCATAAGGACTAAACTTATTATTTTCATATTACGGGAACTAAATCGATTTTTGCGTATAAAGGACCGACGTTTAAACCAACTCAAATTTAAAAGCTCAGTGGAATAAGATGGCTTTGCTTATACTGGAATGAATGGATTGGGCTGGACTCAAATTTAAATGATCTAAGTACTTAAAAGCTGAAATATTTTGCCAAAGTAAAGCTTAACTTTAGGTATAATAGATGGATTGAGACTGATCAATGTTCAGGCTGTGATATTATAATCACCCGCTCGTCCAATAAACAATAATTATTGCTCAAACCAAATATTATGTACCGGATAAAAAAATACAAATTACCTTAAAACTTGATAAATAAAGAATTATTTCTTAAGTGGAGGAAGGTATGACTTGACTGGGACGGATTTAACGGATCCTTCCCGACGTATTACAATTTGCATTTCTTCTGCTCTCGTGCCGTCTTAGCTCAGCCGGTAGAGCGCATGGCTTTTAACCATGTGGTCGTGGGTTCGATTCCCACAGACGGCGTTGTTCGACTTTCGATTTTCGCGTTCGATTTTGCTTTTTTGTTTTTTCCCTGAATTTTAAAGATTTTAGATCATTTGTCATTCCAATCTTCCTTCCGCTACCTGAAACCAAACCCCGAAATCGAAAACGTAAAGAAAAATGTGGAACAGTTCCCTACTCTTCCCCACTTCCTCCCAGACATCCCCAGCCGTTAACAACAACCTCACTATACCGTTGTTTTTCTTCATTACTCCTTCCTCTTACCACTATCAGCAGCAGTGGCAACTAAAGCAACCCAAGAAAAGGAGGCAGTCGTTGGCCTTGAGTGCAAGCTATGAGGTGGGTGGGGGCTTCCTAGTTGAGGACTTGGACATTCAAGGTACAAGTGGAAGAACTCAAGAAAACAGGAACCAAAAACTTGATACTTCTCAGTATCAAGGACTCCTGAAAGGAGGGGAACAGGTCACTTCTGTTCTCCAAGAGATGATCACCATTGTAAGTTTTCCAGCTCCTCTCTTCTTTTGTTTTTCCCCTTGGGTTGCCGGTAAATGGGGAGAAAATACGCGGAAGAAGATTTTGACCATAAATGATATGCTGTTTTCTCAACCAAGCCTAATATGTTCGGAAGTCTATGATTCAGGCCCCTATAGGCAATTTTTTGATAAGCTAGCATTCGAAAAACTTCTATCAAGCTACAAATAGGTTGTTTTTGTGGTATTTTCAGATTCTAGAACCGTTTCATGAGTATATTTCGGAAATTGCAAGTAGTTATCTGCAAAGCGTGCTGTTTATTATGGCTCCATTCTGCGTAGCTGCAAGCCGAAAGAGCTAGCCTTTTCATGCGTTGTGTATCAATCCTAGGGCATGTTCGTTTTCACCATTTTTTCAGGATTCTAAGTATATTCACAATTCTACCACCGAACATATTCAGAATTCAAACACAAAAACCAATACATTTTACACAATCTCCAACAACTTTTTAATTTTTTATTCAACATAAATTTTCTTTCTCTATACTTTTCACATAACTCCAATACTTTTTTATTAAACAATTACATCAAATCATTTCTCTCTCCACTTTACACAAACACCAATAAAACACTATTCAACATAAAAATTCACAACTTCTCTAAAATCCTACATTTTTTCCCAAAACGAACATCACCCTAGTTTGGTTCGGTAATCGGGTGTCTTGTCCCAATTGCCTCTCTAAATCGGTGTAATTATTAGGTCGGATGTTCCCTCCGTGTGTTGGTGGGAATATGGTGAAATTTGCGTGCCAAAAATTATCCAAAATTTCAAACCTTTCGATCTTGATACATGCTATTCTTCTTGTACCAATTAGTTTTCCAGTAATTTATCATTCGCAACCTTATCTTTTTAGTAGATGTTTTGTTGTTGTTGTGGGCTTTTTTCCAACTAGAATAAGTTAGTGATGTTAGTAGATTGTGATGGTGATCGGGTTTCCAGCTAGTCCAACTTCTCGAGCAGCCGAGATATTGAACAGCGAACATGTGAGTGAATTAATAGAGGCCTTTGCTCTATTTGTTTTTTCCTCTTCTAACTGTGTTGAGATTGGGAGGATGTATTTCTTTTCTTTTTTTCTTCGTCCCTCAAGGAATTGGTTTCTGGAATGATGAATTAGGACCTTCAAAGTAGTTCCGTGGAGAGGTTCTCTTTCCTAAGTTTGCTGGTGCAATATTTTCAAGGTTTGTGCTGGTCCTTTGGAGAGTTTTAGGGTTCAATCAGTTGCCTCTCTGATTTTCTGATGCTTGTATTCTGACTGTAATAGATTGATTCAGGCAGAAGTTACGGGTTAGAAATGTTTTCTTTCTTCCTGTGTGGCTTGGCTTATATCGGTGACGACCGAGCCATAGAATGTCATAAGGATAGACTAAGCTTTCAAAACGTAATTCTTAACTCAGACTATTCACCACCATAAGAGTTCTTATTAAGTCTATCTATATACTTCTCACTCAGTTTCCTCTTAGTTGCCAGCAGACAAGGGATACGACGAGGTTTTGTTCTTTGGCTTGGAAAGATGATGATCTTAAATTAATTGCAAGCTCAATGGTTAAGTCATTTAAGCTGATATTAAAGTCGCAAGTAGTGTCATCTGACTGTTAAACCTAACTGTCATGTAGCCACGCGCTCTGTTTATGCATCTTTCTAGATCTTTAACTCAGCTGGTGCTTATCTTCGCTGGCTGCCCAAGGATTTATAGGGAAGAGAGTTGATCAGATGGAATTGGGTTTTATGATGGCCCTAGTTTACATGATCCAAATGGCTGAAAAGGACCAAGATGATAAGGTAATTATTCAACTTGATATTTGATACTCAGCATTGATATTGTCTATTCCCACCAATCTTGAGTTACTTTTTACTAATTTAATTACTGCAATATTTATGTTCTATGCTGATCTAGAATGTTGCTAATATGGAAGGCATCTGTCTTTCTTTCTCTCTTGCATTGAAACTGATGTTTCTGGACTGCCTAGTGATGCATTTTTCATGCCATATCACTAAATGAAGTATTGTACTAGTCCACTCAAAGTTAAGGCTACTTTTTAATGTTTTTTGCAGTCTTAGTATACCAATGACAACATAATGCGGTTTGACTTCTTCACACAAGAATAAAGAAAGTTTTAGGAACGTGAATTGTTCTGGGAATACCCAGAAAAAGGGCCCCGAAAAAGTATTGTCATGGAGATAATCAATGTAATTGAGACAAGATTTTGTTGTAGTTGCCACTGTGCTGCAATAATAATGGTTCAAAACTGGATCAGGAGCTAGCAAATTATTGTTGATCTGTGGCATGATATGATGTAAATTTGGATCCAAGAGATTTCAGTGGTACTAGCAGCTGTTGCAAATTTCCTGCTGAGATTGTGGTTTACTTGATTATCGTCATGTTTTCACTGCTACTGCTTTTGTTTCAAGTACTTGCTCCATGCTCTGCTAGCCTTGCTTTTGGACAATATTTGGTCGAATTAGAACTGATTACTGTTTATCTAGTTCTTTGATGATGTTGTTGTACCATGATTTAAGGTCTTTGGTGACTGTAGCCATGAAGTTTAGAAAATCTTATTATCCATTTCTCTATTTACTTCCATCCAGCGCAAATTATTGTTGGAGGTGATCAAGGAGACAGTGTTATCTCATCTTACAAAAAAGTGTCCCCTGCATGTAAGGATGTTCCACAAGCCAAATAGCTGATTCTATTTCCTGATCAAAAGCTTGTTCTTTTTTGGCCATGATAAATACTTTAGATATCCTATTGTTTCCTTTTCTAGGTTCAAGTGATTGGCCTGCTCTGTAGAACTCCCAATAGAGAAAGCAGGCATGAACTACTTCGCCGAGTGGCCGCTGGTGGTGGTGTGTTCAAAAGTGAGAATGGCACCAAAGTTCACATTCCTGGGGAAAATCTAAATGATATAGTTAACCAGACTGATGATCTACTGGAGGTAATTCCTAGAAAGAACCTGAACGGCATCATCTTCTGGTTCATTATTCACTTATTTCAAGCCCTATGAAGAAATTCGAATGTATGTATACTTCTATATATCCTATTACCAAGTGCTAATTTTGTGTGACTATGGAGTTTGCTTTCAATATGGGATCGAGGTCCTCTTTTTCTTTAGGTCCTCATCCCCCCCCCCCCAAACCAAAAAAAAAAGAATGAAAACAAAAAAAACTTCATAGTTTCATTTTTGATAAATGACCTTTTGTCGTGTGCATGGAGAAGATGAACCTAATTCAATGTGATTTAAATTTCTCATGTTCAAGAAAACAATTAATAAAACTCATTAATGGTGACTATGGTACACAGAAGAAGAACCTAGCCTCATAAACTTTTGGATTGTAAAAGCTGCTTGAATAGTTCTCAACAATGATGGCAACGAGTGGTTAAGACATGCCAGAGTAAAGTTCATGGATTCGAACTCTTAGTTTGTAAAATATTTGCATACATCATTTGCTCAAACTCTTAGTTTGTAAAATATTTGCATACATCATTTGCTCAATGGGGATTTTTTGGATCAGGAATCAAAATCACCCATTTCCTTTAGAAGGAAAACTTGTCTGGTGCCAGAGGTCTTTTATATTGAGTGGTGTTTGAGCGTTAAAATTTTGGGGTATGGAAGTTGGTGTAAAAGTGAATATAGTTTATTGGAGTTGATAAAAAAGTGAAGAGAGAGAAGATTCGAATGAATATTATAATAAAAAGAATAATTTGATGGGGAGAGAGATTATTTGTAGTTTTTTAATTAGGGCCAAAATTTTGGCACTCAAACGCCATTAAATTGTGGAGCAGGAAAACGTCAGCCTACTGCTTCAGTCGTTCTGTCATCCTATAAAGTTCTCATTTCGTGTCTATAAGTGTACTTTTAAGTATTTTCATTCTAAACTATTGTTGGAAATAGTGGCATTAGTTCTGTCTAATCTCTCTCTCTCTCTCTCTCTCTCTGGTGCTTGCTTGCTTTCTTCCAACGCTGTGCGCAACTTGGAAGCACTACAACCATAGGGATAGTTTGATTGAACAGCTTGGACTCTTTTTCTTTCCTAATTTTATGTTCCCTCTTATCTATGGCGAAAGAAAGACAAATTCGTGTTGGTGTGAACTTTTGTCCTTTTTTTCTTTCATCCATAATCTAAATTAATTGCAAACTTTTTTTTCCTCCAGTAATCGTTATCCTTGTTGTTAACATAGTAGAATGGCCAATAATTTCGTTTGTATTTATTTACATTTTCAAAGATTGAATCACAAGTTGCCTGCGTGCATTGTATAAAACTGGCATTACGAATTGTGGCTGAAGTCTGTTGTTTTTCCTCTCCTGATCAAGTGATTAATAACCATGCAGACAATGGAATCTCGGCCTGTTGTTCCAGATAGAAAACTACTTGCAAGGCTTGTTTTAATTAGAGAGGAAGCTCGGAATATGATGGGGGTGGCATACTGGATGAGAGAAATGACCGCGGTTTATGTACTCTACCTGAAGCAGAGGTCTGTATGCATATTTTCCAGATTTTAAATACATCTGATTTTCATATGCCGTTCAGTTCTTTTAATGGAAACATGCTGCCTAAGATTTCTAGGTACATTTTAGGTTATGGTTTTTGAAAACCAAATAGTATGTTTCTTGCTCCATAAACAAGGGTGGAGGTTGAGGTGACGAGTTGCATTACCTTATAGCAGAGATAGAAAAAGAGTTTGTAGTATATATTGAGGTGCTGCATGTTTTTGTTATCCCTTGAACTATTGCGGATGTTTCGATACTGAAAGTATCTGGACATGATTGCAAATCTTGTCAGTGCAGGTGAACTTCTTAACCAAACTGGTGGCTTTGAAACCAGGAAAAACTGTCCAGGAGATGATAAAAAATGTAATGCAAGGGAAAGATGAAGGTCCAGAGAACTCTGACAGCGATGAGGAATATAGGACAGGTAGAAGGGTATCAAGTGGAATTGCAGGGAGGGTAGGTTTACTACACTCCATTGATCCTTTTTTGTTTTTTCTTTTTTTGTGTGGTGATTATATATATATGATATCTGTGTTAAGACCTATTGTGTTATGGGATACTGACTCGCACAAAACGATTCCCAGAAAAGTGTAACAGGAAGAAAGCCACTTCCTGTGCGCCCTGGCATGTTTCTTGAGACTGTCACCAAGGTAAGTCACTTATTGTATGCTCTCAGTTTATTCTGTTGTCACTGAATTGTTTCAAGCCCAAAGGACTCATGGATGTGCTGCTATGGATTTGGTAAAATCCGAGGATAGTGCAGACAAATATTCCCAAGCATAGAATTGCGGCTGACATGCCGTCTATGTTACATGGGCTTTGGTCAACTTAGTTCACCACTCATTGATATATATCGACCAAAATCCAAAATAGCAATTAGTCATGGACAAATAGTGATTACTTTCATTGTTTGGACTTTCTAGGTCTTAGGTGGTATATATGCTGGAAACGACTCTGGCATTACAGCGCAACATCTAGAATGGGTAAAATCATTTTTCCTGACTGTCTCTTTCTCATTCCCTCTCTCCCCAGCCCCACTCAAAATTAACATCTTCTGTTTCCCTCTATCTTGTGTCCAGGTTCATCAGAAGACTCTCCAAGTTCTCGAAGACATTGCATTCTAGGCCTTTTCATGATAGCTGCCAAATTGCCTCCTTGCATCATGAACCCATTTTTGGTCCTAATGCTGTCTCACCAGAAAGTAGGTAAAGTCTTGTGAATAATCTGAAGTTTAAATTACAAACATGGTGGGACACCCACAGGACGAGTACTCTAAAATTTACATGACATAAGCTAAGTAGAATGGAAATATTCCATTGTGATCCGTGATTGAAAAACATTGAGAAAGAAAATGATGTTATTAATTACAGCTCTAATGATAGAGCGTATCAATTCCTTGCATACCTCAAAGCAATGCTTTCCTTATGTTCCGAATCAGCTAGCAATGATGAAGAATCAGTATACAATTTACAGTAGTGGAATAACATGTGTAGAGAGGGCCCAGTTTAGAAGTCATTTTGATACTCCCATTAGTGATACATAAGTGGGCCTTGGTAATGATTTTTGCTGATGTTAGCATTAGAAGCAAACCAATCAAGGAGCTGTATATGCCACAATTATCTATTAAGCTTTTCTCCCACGCCCCTCAACACGCCTTTTCCTGTAAAGCATATTTGATATATATATATATGAACTCCCACCCACTAGGATTTGGCAGAACGCCTTGTCCATTTGCTTGATCCTCAGCGGCCTGCCTATATGTCCCTATGGCCTACCAAGCTTCCCCAGTACACATCTCTTAGGCCTTCTCTGCTTCAAGAGATGAGCCTCTCTCGTGGACAAAACAAATGAATAAAGTTGGGTTGCCCACGTTAGCAGTCTTTTCAAGTTAGTGCCTCACAACTATACATGATATGGAAATAAAGGGCTTCCGGGTCTAGGGGCATCTCAGAGAGAGAGAGAGAGAGAGAGAGAGTCAAAACTACATGTGCTATGTTCTTTAATATAAAGTGAAATCCCCCTGTTTTGTTCTGTTTTTAAGGAGTTAAGTTATAGTTTAATTACGTGCAGATCACCTCCATAAAGGAGAAAGAAAGGGAAACTACACGTGAAAACTAGGATGATGTCTCATGTCATACTTTAGCATGGTCAATTCTTTCAATTTAGTTTTATCAAACGATAATGAAAATATACATTAGTGTTTTTTTTTCTAACATTTTGGTGCCGATATTTTGATCTCTTTCGGGTAAAATTCCCAAAGGAGAACTCTTCAGATGATTGTCCGGTAGTTGAAGGACAATTTGATCAGAAAATTCTTCGCGTTATGGAAGAAGTGTGGATCTGGCGTCATCTTGAGCTAAACGATGTTAGATGGCAACGAGTTTTGGACTTCTGGATAGACTCACTCTTTCTCCATTTGTACACCATCACAATTCACTAGGCAATCCTTCCATGTGATACCCTCTTTGCTTAGAGAAAAAGAGAGATGGTCAGAGACTGACGGACTCTCTTTGCACTTCTGCCTGCAGTGAAGTGAAAAAACGGTGATCTTCGATCTCGATGGAGACTCGAGACAATGACCATAAAACACAAATAAGATGCAAAGACCTACTCTCATCCCCATCCAAAATAGCAAAAAAAAAAACCCACCTTAATATTATCAGCAATTTTTTCGGTCGAATTACATAATAGAATTTGGAGAGAAATGGACACAACGACCGCACATCATTAAGTACTATCTATATAAAATTTTGGCTAGAATGAACCCTATAATAGAGTATATCTATTGTGTCTATCTCTATTTCAAATTGCATTATGTAATTCAGGCAGGAAATTACATAGAATCCTTATTTGGATACTGTTAAAAAGTAACAAATTTATGATGGCCTATCATCCTAGATGAAAATAAGTTGGTTGGAAGATGGCAATGAAAGTGGAGCTATGGAAGTTAGCTAGGCAGGTAAAGATCCGACAAATTCATAAGTATCCAGCCATTTTGCTTCACAACTACTACAAATTCAGAAGTATACCCGTAATAAATTCTTCTTTCTAAACTTGGAAAGTATGAGATTTTTATTTGTAAATTATGTTAGGTATTGTTTTGTTTGGGTATCTGTTTTCTTCCTTGAACGCTTGACTACAATTACAAGGCCACCTACTTTGAAGGCTTAAACCTGTGTTAGCACTGTTCAGTGTTCAATCCGGTAGTTTAAACTGGCCATTCAAGTTCTAGGAAACGTCAAGACGACCGTTCTATTATCATCTCAACTTTTGAAAAGCACCTACTTTTCTGCTTGTGTGCCTCAGCAAAGTAGGAAAATGGCCAAATCATTGCCTCTTTCGTGCAATTACTCAACTGTCCTTCTGAGATACAATTTTTTTCCACGTGATGCTTATAATTACCTCCTCTTAAAAGTTTCACTAATTATACACAGGATAGTTCCACGTCATAGCATATGCAATATATATACTTAGTTGAAGAAATAAATATGATGTACCAGCTCTTTAGCTTCAATTAACGCGTGCTAGGTTTCTTTAAGTAAAAAAAAGAATAAATACATTTAGTCCTTATTTTTGTAGTTATTTACACTTTACATCCCGATGTTTTATTTTTGATACATTGGACCCATTATCTTCAACATTTTTGTAATGTGAACCCCGTACCCGATTTGACCGTCTAAATTGATGAATTTTGTCAACACGTGAACTGGTCGACCGCTACAAAGGTAACGTCAGAGGCATGATGAGCCGGTCGATCGCTATGTTGACGAAATTCGTCAATTTAGATGGTCAAATTAGGTACGGGGTCCATATTGCAAAAATGTGGAAGATAATACGTCAAATGTATCAAAAATAAAACATTGGGATGCAAAGTGTAAATAACACCAAAGATAAGAGAGGCTAAGTTTATCCCAAAAAAACTTGTTGAGAATGTTTTTTATATTTTGAATTAGATTTATACTAATTTTTTTAATATATATTTTATATATGAAATCATGTAATATAAAATATATAACAAATAAAAAATATTATCATAATGTTATTTTAACCTTCCCAAAGATAAATTCCTTAACTCCGCTTTAGGATTGATATTTGAATTATTTGAGTGACATAATCCTTAGTTTTAGTAGTTCAAGTTTATTTAGAAGCTTTATATATAAAAGATTACTACTACTACTGCTACTACTACCGGTTCAATAATTAGTTGGTCGATCCTACGTGCAATGTTCTTCTTCTTAATAAGGCCAACGGTGAAAATAATAATAATAATAATAAGGGATAAATGCAAAATTAGTCCCTATGCTATACGCAAAAATCGATTTAGTCCCTGTGATTTCAGAAAGTGATAAAATCAGTCCTTGATGGAGGATTAATAACAAACAAAAATAGAATCACAGGGACTAAATCGATGTTTTTCATATCACAGGGACTAAAACGATTTTTACGTATAGTACAGAGACTGATTTTACATTTATTCCTAATAATAATGCCCCAGAGCTATAGACTACATTACCTTGGCATAATCCCTTACTCACGAGATGCCAGAAAAGGAAAAAAAATAAGAATAAGAAATAATAAATGCGTTACATTACAAATCCCCAACAAGGAGATTGAAAATTCACATGTATTGTAACTTTCCATTAAATAGTCACTTCTTAAAATAATTTGTTCATTTGAATGAAATAATTTGATCAAAATATCTTCACTCACAAAAAAAAATTCCTAAACTAGTATATCACACCAAACTACAACTAAAGAAATAATGTGTAACCTTTTGTATTTAATATCTACATAAAATTAATTTAATTAAAGAAAAAAAACACTTTGCACCTTCGACTTAATGTCAATTTGAGGATCTGAATTATCAATTTCGTTATATTGAACTTTCGAACTACTAAAATTCATCCACGTGCTGTTAAATGTCATGATAATCAATTATTATACTCTTTATAGTTTCAATAATTTTTACTCCTTAATGATAGAAAGGCAATTGAATAGTAACGTAAATCTCGCCGTTATTATAAAGCCAAATAAAAGAGATCTTGATAACTTACTCCTGTGCAGTTGGTGAACCTTGATAATGTTGAGTCCAAAACTCCAAATTATTACCGTTAGTAGTTAGAGCTGCAAATCAGGGGTTAGGGACAAATTAGTCATAGAATTAAATCCCAAAGCGACAGCGTGGTCCCGTCCCAAGTGTTGGCCTACGATAGAAAGATAATTTGAATTCTCTCCCCCAACGGACTCCTTTTATTTAGTATTTCTCTTTTGTTAGTAGTTGGGACGGGGCAGAGCTGTCAGAGTTCATAGTTGCTTTCACGGGGAGAGTATAGAAAAAAAAACACAACGTAGGCTCGTTCATCCGGCATCGATTTCTCAAGGTCCAGAAGATAAAAAGAAAGAAAACAAATGTCGGGATACGTTGGCATTCTGGTCTCCGATCCATGGCTCCAGAACCAGTTCACTCAAGTGGAGCTCCGCAGCTTAAAAACCCACGTAATTCTTTAAGCTTTCGAGTTACTGAATGATTTTGTCTCTCTGGTAAATGTGAAAGAACTTGGATATCATATATTTGTTTGTGTATAATCGTTAACGGATGGTGGCGTATGGTACGGTTTATGCAGTTCATGAGCATGAGGAGGGAGGGCGGGAGGCTGACGGTGGGGGAGTTGGCGTCCAACATGTCTAGGCTAAAAGTAGTGGGAGAGAATCTCACGGAGGAAGAGAGAGCTTCTTATATCCACGATTTGTATCACAATGTAGACGATGACGTCGATTTCGAGCTCTTTCTCAGGGTCAGTTACTACCTCACTAAGACTTGGAAGGAGATAGATCTTTTTATTTTTTTTTTCGCTTTAAAGAGTGTACTTATCTTTGATGTTTGAGATTTTAATTCTTCTTCTTTGATCTGAAAAATATCTACCAAAGCTGATGGATTCGCTGTTTGGTTGTTAAGACAACGTAAGTAAGAAAGAAACGTGAATCTCATCAGCTTTTTCTTCATTTTTCACTTCTATTTGCTACTGGTTGGGTTTGAGAACATGATTTTTCGTTTCTTCTGAATTTTATTAGAGGAGTAAGATGAATTAATGTAAGAAACAAAGGAAAAGGAATTTGGACTTCCAATTTTTCAATCCTTAAGCACGGCTATTTCTGTTTTGCTAACTTTTCAGTCTCTCATGTATCAAACGAATAGATAAGGGAAGAATCAGTGGTAGGTTTCTCCCCCCTTCCCCCTCTTTTTCGCTGTATTTTTTCTTTGCAACCAAACGGGGAGGAGTCCTTAAATAACTGTCCTTTCTTGGTTATAGACCGAAAGCGATTTTGGCCGACAAAAGAATATCGAAAGAAATTTTCAGTAACTGAACCCTCGGTTGTGATTCATGGCAGGTGTATTTGAAACTGCAAGCCCATGCAAGTGCGAGAACTGGAAGTACTGCTAAGGACTCATCCGCGTTCCTCAAGGCTGCCACCACTACATTTTCGCTTCACACTATTAGTGAATCCGAGAAAGCCTCCTACGTCGCGCACATTAACAATTACCTTGCACAGGATGAGTTTCTAAAGCCAAACCTTCCTATTGATCCTTCAACTAACGATCTCTTCGAGATTGCAAAAGATGGAGTTCTCCTCTGGTGACAATTTATAGTTTCTTGTTGTTTTATTGTGTTTTACGACTAATCTTCTTGACCTCCTATTCTGAAGTGAATCTTTCTTTGATGCACAGTAAGCTGATTAATGTGGCAGTCCCAGGAACCATCGATGAACGCGCTATTAACACTAAGCGATTGCTCAATCCATGGGAAAGGAATGAAAATCATACACTCTGCCTCAACTCTGCCAAAGCTATTGGATGTACTGTAGTCAATATAGGCACTCAGGACTTTATTGAAGGAAGGGTATGAATTTCATGCATTTTCATCTTCAGTTATATATATGGCTCACCTTAGTTCCATTCCACAATGTTTAAATTTAGAAAGGCTAGGTACCCTAAGGAATTATGAGTCTATCCTGGTTCTGAAAATGCTGCCTTCTGAGCTAGTCAATGCTGATATGCCATTTGAAAGGTTGCGGTTCAGTGAGTCCTTTTTACCGACGAAGCAGAGTCTTCGAATAGGAGGGATGCAAGGGGAAGGTGTGGCCTGTCTTTTACCAGAGAGGGCAATTCAAGCAGCCTTTTGTACTCTAAACTAATATGTGTCATGCAAAGTTCTATTTCAATCTTCTATCATGGTGCTACTGCAGTTCGAAGTTTTCGGGGATTTTATCAAGTCCTTAGTTGCAATCTTATTGGAGATATCTTTTAATGATTTCCTGCTTCAATCTTTGCGTTCAGTAAAGATACTAATCTAGTTTCTGGGTGCTTTTCTCTGTCCTTCTAGATATTGGCTCTTTTCTCTCCATCAAATTCTAATTTCTCTTCTTCTGCCTAAATGGTTGGGAAATGGAAAATAGGATTTATGTGGATAAATGGTTTTGGTGTGGTTAAAAGTGTAATTAACACTTACTTGATATCAGTAATCAAGTGGTCATAGCATTCAATAACTTGGTTTGGGTGGCTTAATTTTGAAAACATCCTATCTGGACTATGCTAAAGACTATGCGTACAAACTGCCCCTGCATTCCTCCAGGTCGAGAATTACAATGAGTCCAATCACTTATAACATGTTTTTATTTTTCTTCTAATTTTCTTTTCCCTAATATAAATTTGTATCTGTAATCCTAACAGCTCTAGGCATTATCAATAATGTCCTCTCTTTTTTGTTTTCAGCGTCATCTTGTGCTTGGATTGATTTCTCAGATCATCAAGGTAAGAGTCTCATGGTCATCTGCTAGTTTTGAGTTCCATAACATATAAGATTCATGATCTGGAAGATATGGACGTCATCTGAACTCTGGTTATCTAGAGAAGCTTCTTGAGTACGCATAGTCATTTACACTTATACTATGCGTTTAAATTAAAATCTCACTTTTCCAAATTTATTGCTGTAATAGATACAATTACTAGCAGATCTCAACCTGAAGAATACACCTCAGTTGGTGGAGTTGGTAGATGATAGTAAGGTAAGTGTGGTCTTTCATTAGAAGTTCCCTTCTTTTACCAATTTTGAACAGGGATTTACATGAACAAATTCTCCCATAAATTATCTTCTTACATGGAAAATCAACAGGATGTGGAAGAGTTGATGAGCCTATCACCAGAGAAGATCTTACTAAGGTGGATGAATTTTCATTTGAAGAAAGCTGGATATAAGAAGATAGTCACAAACTTCTCCTCTGATGTAAAGGTAGATGAGAAGAAGTTGATTTTTTTTAAAATAGGGCTATAGTCATTTCTAGTGCTGTGAATGCATGTGTCACAAGTGTTCACCATTGTTGAGAACTTCAGAAAAATTTCTTGTGAATGCCATTTATGTAGCTCATTTAAATTGATAGTTTACTACTTGTTATTGGTGTATAGCTGGTATTTTATTTTCTAAGCGTGTATAGCTGGTATTTAAGTGTGTAAGATGCATGCCCTGCAGGATGGGGAAGCTTATGCTCATCTCCTCAATGTTCTTGCCCCAGAGCACAGTAGCAAGTCAACATTGGCCGCTAAAAATCCTTTGGAAAGAGCGAAGTTAGTTCTGGAACATGCAGATAGGATGGGTTGCAAGAGATACTTAACTGCAAAAGATATTGTGGAAGGTTCCCCAAATCTAAACCTTGCTTTTGTTGCACATATTTTCCAGCATAGGTGAGAATGGTCCGCTTCTAAGCAATGAATGACATGTCAAATTGTTACAGCATTTAGTTGTTATTATTCCTGTATTTAGAGCTATACTTACATCTTTTGATATTCTTTAACAGTTTTTGTTTTCCAGTAAGAGCTGATGGTTCATATGTTTGTTTCGTTTGACTTTTTCTTGCCTATAAAGTATTGAGAAATGTGAAGCTAATCATTGATTTTTCTATTTTCATGTAGGAATGGGCTCTCAAAAAAAACAGAACAGATATCTTTCCTTGAAACTTTGCCAGATGATGCCCAAATATCTAGAGAAGAGAAAGCATTTCGCCTATGGATAAATAGTCTCGGGAATTCAACATACATCAACAATGTCTTTGAAGATCTTAGAAACGGGTGGAGCACATTTGCTATTTTGTCGTTGCTCTTTCATCTGACCTTTCATGCTTCCAAACTTGTATCCTAGTGTTTTGACACCAATTTTTCCAATAAAGTACATTATACTTGCAAAGTTCAATGCCATTTAAAGCATTACATTGGAAAAATTGAAAGAGTCCTGACATGAAGGGAACTTGGTCAAGAATGGAAATCAAATTGAAGTTTTCATGGTTACTCTTTTTGTTTTTTACTCAACCTGAGTGAATTGGTCCTTGCAGGTGGGTACTTCTGGAAACCCTTGACAAGTTGTCTCCAGGGATCGTCAATTGGAAAATTGCAAATAAGCCTCCAATTAAGATGCCATTTAGAAAAGTAGAGAACTGTAACCAAGTGGTGAAAATAGGAAAGCAACTGAAGTTTTCCTTGGTTAATATTGCTGGAAACGATATTGTGCAGGGGAATAAAAAGTTGATACTAGGTATGCTCTCTATCACATTCTTAACATCAGATATTGTTGTGAAAATTGCATATTTTAATGAACTACCTTTCATTCTTAGACTATCTGTGCTTGCATTAAATATTTTGAAGTACTTTCCTTATCGGATCTCACATCTCAGAGACGATTAAACTACTTTCTGATCTAAGAATGTTGATTGCTCCACAGCTTATTTATGGCAATTGATGCGTTACAGCATCCTTGAACTCTTAAGAAACCTGAGATTTCACTCTCATGGGAAAGAAATAACAGATGCTGATATTCTAGAATGGGCTAACACTAAAGTGAGCAATTCAAGAACCCAGAGTCGCATGCACAGTTTTAAGGTAATCACTTTCGCAACTCTTTTCTTTCATGTTAGCATTTTTACTATCAAGTGCTACCTCTTGCTTTTCGATTATTAATAAGGTCAAGGCTAAAACGTGGAACAACTAATAAACATCATAACTATGATATCTCTGATGCTTCTCCATATGTGAAACAGAAGACTATATCCTGGATGAAATTGATGAAGGAAAGTAAATTTCAGAAAAAAAAATGTCTTGATGTTGTTAGTTGCACTGCAAGTGGAGGGACATCCCCAACTCCCTGTTACGATTCAACATACATGAAAGTCCCATCTGCGATGAGCTTACTGTATAAAAACCTAGGACTTAAAAAGTTGCCTGCTTTTAGCTTTTGTATGGTAAATCACGACTGAGGTTAAGAAACTGTTCTAACAAGTGGTCAAACAGAATTCTAGGGATCACATATTCAAAAACTGCCTTCATCAAAGACACTCATAAATTGTATTGGCTGATTTCAATGGGTAGAATTCCTATAAAATTGTCCAACTTACTATGAACATTTTTAATGACATGTTTTTACCATCTTGGCTTGCACTTAAAATCTTTCTTATTATTATCCAGAATACTGCATTGTGTAGAACTCTATTGTTTATGATCCAAAGTAATATAAGCTTCTTTTTAATATTGTGTTTTGAAACTATTTTCGTTTTAACATTGTGAGTGATAGAACTATTATTTCAACTTTGTAGGACAAAAGCTTGTCAGATGGCATTTTCTTCCTTGAGCTGCTTAGTTCTGTGCAATCTAGAGCTGTAAATTGGAGTCTTGTTACTAAAGGGATAACAGGTACGTCTGCTTTGGTGTATGATCAATTTTTCTTTTGTATGTGTCTGGTTCCTGGGGTCTTTGTATTTGCTTCAGGATGTGTCACCCTATAGGCCTTTTATAGTATAGGTCTTAACGAAATTGATAAACATGTAAACAATTTGAGGTGAGGACGTGATGGTGAATGACTTTCAATGTTAGAATTTGTTTTTGTTTTGTTTTGTTTTGTGTGATTGTTCCACACACATCATAGGATGGTACTAAACATTCATTGTTTTAAGGGTTTTAATGGCAATGTCTTGCCATGGTTGAAAAATGTTCTTCACAACTTTGATTTGGTTTATATATTTTTTGTTGTAGTGATTATGAAATGTTTTCCGAGTTCCTTTATTGGCTTTGATTGCAGTCATGATTAACACTATTAAGTCTCATTACTGTTCAAATAAGAGACATGACAGAGAAAGATAAGAATACTTTGTATATTCTGAGGTGTGTCTAAATTATACGAGAAGCCATACTTTTATAGGAGTAGGAGACAACTATACAAGGTAATCAATTGATACAGAATCAACTAATTAAGGCTGATTACACAAATCTCAATCATCTTGATTTGAGATCTTCCTGATTCAAGAAGATCTTGATTTCCATGATCTTCCAAATTATACAGCTCATGCCAACACTCCCCTTCAAGATGATGCATACAGGTCTTCTGATGCGTAGCTTGTCTAGTGAGATGTAAAACTCCTTGCGAGAAACAACTTTTGTAAGGATATCTGCTAACTGATCTTCTGGCTTAACAAATGGGAACTGGATTATCTTATTTTCGAGATTTTGTTTGATGAAATGTCGGTCTACCTCCACGTGTTTAGTACGATCATGTTGAATAGGATTTGAGAGATGGTGATAGCCGCTTTGTTGTCACAGAAGAGATTCATTTCAGACGTACGGTCGAAAACCAATCTCGGTTAGTAGTCTTTTGAGCCAAAGAAGTTCGCAAAGTCCTTTTTCCATCCCACGAAACTCAGCCTCAGCGCTTGATAATGCCACTACTTTCTGCTTCTTACTTTTCCATGTAACGAGGTTCCCGCGTACAAACATAAAGTAGCTTGAAATGAATTTTCTCTTTGATACTTTCCCAATCCGCATCTGTGTAACCATCAACTTTTATGTGATTATTCTTCACACACGAGATCTTTCCTAAGAGATGATTTCAAGTATTGAAGTATCCGGATGACCGCATCCATATGATCCTCATTAGGACAGTGTATAAATTGACTTACTACACTCACAACATATGCAATATTGGGGCTAGTATGAGAGAGGTATAAGTTTTCCTACTAGTCTTTGATACCTTTCTTTGGCTCTGTTTGCACACTAAAATTTTATCCATCTTAAAATTTTAACACAATAAAAAATTACAATATAATTTCTCCCCATCAAATCACTACTTTTCACTACAAAAAATATAAAAAATTACCTCACTCTTCACTTTTTCATCAACCCCAATACCTAAAATTTTACTTCTCAAACACAGCCTTTGTCTGTTGGTACTTGGTCTGAATACTCACCATGCTTGTGATTTTGAACAATTGGAGTTTCCGCAGGTTTACACTCCAACAATCCCACCTCTGATAGTAAGTCTAGCACATATTTTTTGTTAGGAAAGAAATATCCCTTGTCTTGATCTTGCAACCTTAATTCCTAGAAAATACTTCAGTCCTTCAAGGTTCTTCATTTCGAATTCAGTTGCTAATTGTTTTTGAAACTGGATTTCTCTTTTACATCATCCCCTGTGATTATCATGTCATCTACATAGACAATCAAAGTAGTTATCTTGCCTAGTCGATGCTATAGGAACAATGTATGATTAGAGTTACTTTGTTGGAAGTCGTATTTCTTTATTGCCAAGTTGAATCGTCCAAACCAGGCTCAAGGTGATTGTTTTAGTCCGTATAATGCTCGTTGTAGTCTACATGCAATTTTAGTTTCTGAATATGTTGTATAGCCTAGAGGAACATCCATGTAGACCTCATTCTCAAGATCGTCATGGAGGAATGCGTTTTTTACATCAAATTGATGCAAAGGCCAATCAAGGTTTGCTGCAAGAGATAATAAAACTCTAACAGTATTTAGCTTGGCTAGTGGCTACTGGTGAGAAAGTTTCCTGATAATCGACGCCGTAAGTTTGTGTATAACCCTTCGGTACCAGTCTCGCTAGTCTTAACCAATTCGGCTCGTCATCTCGATTCTCCCCCTTAAGAGAAGAATTAGAAGGCGGAGGAGAGTAAAAAGTGTCGGATTCGAGGAAAGTAACATTCATAGACACATAAGTGCGTTTGGTGTTAGGATTATAGACTGGTAGCCTTTCTGATGTAAGGCATGCCCCAAGAAAAGACAGTGGACCACACAAGGGTTATGCTTTGTGCGTTGGTTCTTATGAAGATGTACATAGGCAAGGCATCCAAAGATCCTGGAAGGGATCATCAAAATAATGGGCAAGGTGACATAATTTGACAAAGTGGACCACACAAGGGTTATGCTTGGTGCGTTGGTTCTTTAGAAGATGTACATAGGCAAGGCATCCAAAGATCCTGGAAGGGATCATCAAAATAATGGGCAAGGTGACATAATTTGACAAAGCTTGGAGATGAGTCTTAAAGTTCAAGACTTTGGATAACATATGATTGAGCAAATATACTGCAATGGCAACAACATCCTTGACTGTGCCTCCATCGGGGCCAATAGCGTCTCAGTGTTTACGGGCTTCTTGTTCGTTCCACCAGTCGGGATACCCGTGCATCTGGAAGCAGTTTTCATGGGCATGTCTTGTATTGCTGCAATGGGAGCACTTTGAACCATCATTTGGTACGCGGGACTTAAAGGATTTTCCACCGCCCTGAGAGGATGATCGATTAGAGGAGGACTTCGGTGGACCCAGCTGAAGACTCTTGGAAGCTAGGACAGCTCCAGGTGTAGTTGCGGTGCTGCCCGTGCCCATCACAGATTGTCGAATGGCCTCCCTCCTGACATGGGCGTATGTTTGTTCAACAGTGGGGAAAGGACGCAACTAGAGAACATCACCTCGAATTTTGTCTAATCGGTCGTCAAGATCATCGAGGAAAACATACACGCGATCCTCTTGAAGGATGGAATTGTAGTGCTTAATATCAACAGATGTTCCATCAGATTTAGGCAACAGAAATTGATCTCACGCAGAGACCTTGAAGATCATTGTAGAATATTTCAAGAAAGTCACATGCCTGTCGGAGACGGGTCACGCGGCGCCAGAGATCATATATCTGAGAGGTATCACCGCCATCAAAATAGGTGGTCGCAATGGAGTTCAAATCGAGCTTCGCCATAGGAAACCGTATGAAGTTGCTGATTAACGATGGGTCCACGGAGTTAATCAGCCAGCCTTTGACAATGGCGTTGTCGGTGCGCCTTTTGCAAAAGGACTGATCAGTCTGGGGAAAATCACCGTTGATATAGCCCAATTTGTCTTTGCCAGAGATATACGTACATCTCAACAACCTAGGTCCAAAGGGCATAGTTGGTGCCATCCAACTTGATGCCGATAGGAGCAGCGGAAATCTCAGTAGTCGAGATTGGTGACTGAGTTTTGGTCAAAACTTCATACATTCTAGTGGTTAGCTCGATAATAATAGAGGTGGAGGACGAATTACCCAGATTTGTCCATGTCGTCAGTGGCTGCCATGAGTGTCGAAGGGAAAGGGAGGTAAGGTTAGATCGCGATAACAGAGAGCCGAGAATCGGAACCTGGCTATGATACCATGTTGAAATAAGAGACAAGACATGGATAGAGAAGAATACTTTGTATATTTTGAGGTGTGTATAAACTGTACAAGGAGCCAGATAACCAATTGATACAGAATCAACTAATTAAAGCTAATTACACAAATCTCAATCATCTTGATTTGTGGAGATCTTCCTCTTGATTTGAGGAAACTTCCTGATTCAAGAAGATCTTGATTTCTATGATCTTCCAAAATCAGATCTTTTGGCTAAAATCATGGAGGACTCTTGATTGAAGAGATTTTTGTAATCTCTCCTATATTGCTCACGCCAACAATTACATCCTAAGTATGCACATTTAATATAGGTCCCACTTGCCTGGGTTCTGCTGAAAAAGAAAAAGGATTGCAATTAATTTCCTTAGTATTAAGTTTTGGATATGTTTCTACTAATTGTTTCTTTCCAAACCATGGACTCCATGCAGATCAGGAGAAAAAGATGAATGCCAGCTACATCATTAGTATTGCAAGGAAGCTTGGATGTTCTATATTTTTGTTGCCTGAAGACATAACTGAGGTACTTTTGGATAACTGCGTGTTTATGTTTTGTTCATGTACTTCTTAGGCACATATCAGACATCCCACTTTAGCAGTGTCACCATAATATATTGATACATAGATGTCAATTTTGTGTTCTTTGGAAACTTTCGAAAAAAATATCTATTTTCGAAAAAATAACAGTTCCAGGTTAGATGTATAGCTCCAGTTCTGGCTATCCACCCCTTTTCCAAGTTGCCTCTTTTCCTTTTTGGATCTCTCCTGGTATCAGAACTTCCTAGTTAGCCTGTTTTTTAACCCACATCAGGGCTTTTCCCGTTGCCTCACTCTGTTGAGCACTTGTCTTTCTAGCAAAACACAATGTGGGAAACCCTAGGCAGTCACAAGTCTTTCATGTGGAACTTTATTGTCTTTCTTTTGCACTTTAACAAGGTGGTACCTTTTATCAGGTAAATCAAAAGATGATCCTCACTTTAACTGCAAGTATTATGTATTGGTTCTTGAAACAACCTGTCGAAGATAGTCGGACATCTGGAACTTCAGATTCTGACAGTGGAAGCCAGTCCGAGACAATCTCAAATTCTACAACAGATGACTCCGCTTCCGAGTCATCAATAGAGGAAAATGGAAGTATGTAAATATCTGATGACTGAAAACACTTTCTACTATACATTTTGGGTTAAGTAGCCCCTCCCCCCTCCTCTTTTCTTGTTAAATTCGATTGAAAAGTTCATTGCTTTATAATAGTGTAGAGGGATGAGAAATTTGTAGCCAATTTTGCGCAACCAGCTGCTGTTGTTAATAGTGTATCTTTGCGAAACCAAGTGCAAGATTCCGTAGCAATTTAGAGGGTGTGAATTCTCTTGCGCACGATCTCACTCGTTGAGCTACTTCCTCGACTTTTGATGGATATGGGGGTATATGCCCCCCCCCAATGATCGTGGGTTTTTTTTTTGTATCTTTTCCTTTTAGTAATACTATCCGTTATTATGCTAAAAAAAACCTTAGTGAAAAGCTCGAAATATGTAAGAAACTCAATGCTCCGTGTAAATTCCCCACAGTTGATCCATATCAGTATGTGAGAGAATTATAAACTAGCAGAGTCAGCGATTTGCATCGGTTCCAACTCAACAAGCAAATTTCTAACATATTAGCTAATATGAACAAGGCAGGTCGTGCAATGGGTGACCCTTTTGGTTTCTTTCCATTATCCTTCGGGCAAGGGAAAATTGCTTGCCAACCACGAAGATGAATGCCTTACCCTTCCCTCCAGCACCTCGAGCAGTCCTTCCAACACGGCGCACGTATTCACTAGGATCGCGGGGGAAGTCGAACAGTACAACATGATCCACTCCGGCAAAGTCAATTCCACGTGATGCTCTATGGAAATTTTCAGAGAAATCAAAGTGACTGACCCCATTACTGTTGCTATGGAAGTTGAATACAGATAAACAAAGCATAAAAAAGATAAATTACCTATCCGTGCAAACCAAAAATTGAGAGACTTCATCGGGCTGACGCCGGGTGAACTCCTTGAAATTTGCAAGTCTTGATTCTTGTGCCACAGCAGAATGGAAGGGTAGAACTTGGACTCGAATTCCTCGTCTGTCAAAACGTCTTAATACATTCTCGACTTTTCTACACGTTTCAATCTGCAAATTGAGAAAGATATAAGCCAGCATAATAAAAAAGGCTCCAACAAATTATAGAGGATGTTAGATGAATGCTTTGTTATTAGAGCTGCTAGCATGATCTAAGACCCAAATGCAATATGTAAATAATGTTGGATAAATGCTAGATTCCTCGAGCTCTAAGAAATGTTTTCTTTTAGTCAGAAACTCATAATATAGCAAAGACAAAGTGAGGCACAAGCAAACTATACTGGAGTAGCAGAAGAGGAGCCCCCAAAATGTATGAGCTCAAACGTACCTTGTTACAGAAAATAATTGTTTTGGAAACTGGACTTCCCTCCACCAGCTGCAGAAGAGCAGATTTCTTATTCGAAAAAGCGGTCTCCGGATTTTTTTCAATTTCATCACCCCCACTGCAGTCTACAAGTACCTGGACATGCAATCTAATAATTAATATTCATCATCAGAATCTTCCCTAACCTGAGTACCCATGCCAACAACAAATAACAATATCTACCCCTTAATATTAAAAGAGGTGTCTCCGCAAGTTCAAAATGGACGCTTAACTGACCTTCCTTGAAACTATGATGTTCGTATGGAGGCTATCAAAAACTTTTAAGGCCAGGGGTTTAAAGGTTGGAGAGATCTGAAGATTTTACTGGTAATTAAAAAATATGGATCAGGAGGAACGAAAGAAAGTACTTGATGCTTGAGCGAAAAGTTTGGAAAGTGTTCTATAGATGCATTCATATATCTGCTCAGTAAAATGTTTATGTAATATCTTCATTAAAGGTCTTGGAAGAAATCTCATGTTTCACAACTTTTGGGCAAGTTGGAAACATATTGATGCAAGCAAAAATGGTAATCATGTTTATAGGACAACAGTGGCTGTTGAATAATAAATCTAAATCATGTTCAAATATCTCCTTTGTCAACTAATGACAGTGAGTTTCTAACATGTAATCAGTGACGTGTAAGATTACCAACGTGTAATGCTTAGTTTTCTGGTAAATTAGCAGGCCAGCGGCCAAGGCTTTCGTGTTAAGGGTTTTAATTCAGCTATCATTTGAGCTGATGCATAATTAGGGGATTTCAGTATAATACGGGTTGCTTAACAACAACCATTCCAACGAAAATTGATCATGTTTCCTAACTTCGTTACAATAGATGTGTGCAGCATACAAATAACAATAGTAAGGGTAAAAAATGTGTCAGTCCCTGCAAGTTTTGGCTAATCATCAATTTCGTCCATGGTTCTAGTTTGAGCAATGTTAACGATATAAAGTTTCTTATCATTTCAAATCCAACTGTCCATTCCTGTTACTGAGATTCCATTAAACGTCATGCAAGTGGCAAGTGAACGTCAAAATGATGTTGTATTGCCAGAATAAATTAGAGAGAAAAAAATCAAAAGCAGGATTTGTAAAATTCAGGAAAACTAAAAGGCAAAACAAAGATGAGAGAGAGAGAGAGAGAAAACTAAGCAGTCATTCATACTTGTATTCCCCTCTCTCCACTCTAGAGTCACAATGACAAAGGTGGCGATGTCTAGCCAAAGACAATGGAGTGAAGTTTCCAGAAGGGAGGGAATATGAGGTCACTTCCCACTGAAGCTATTGCCACCCACCACCACCAAGTCCATCAACGACTCACAGCAACTGTACTATCATCAGAAATACAGCTCGGTAATGAGAACTCGGACCATCTATGGGCTGGTACTCGCCTCCCAACTGTCCACGATTGTCCAAGCTATTTCTCTTTTCTTTCTTGCTAGATCAGGCCTTTTCAATCTTCTCAGTGTCCTCTGTGGAGGTCCATCAAAGATTGCATGGAAATAAACCCAAAAGTGAGGCTTTGAGGTTGCCATTCAATCCATCCTCCATCCGATTTTTGACAAGCTGGGTGGGTTCTGACAGGGAAAGAGGTTTGAGGTTTCTTCGGTACTGGCAAAACTTTGTGACTGCGGGGTTCAATGCTAGTGAGGTTATGATGTAGCCATGTAGAAGGAGTGGAGGAGGGGTGAGATCGAAGAGGGAAAGAAAGGAAGAAATGTAGTTTTCTTTTCTTTGAAGTCATTTAATTTTTTATTTTCCCCCATGTTTTGACAGAATAATGTAGTTCGTTGAATATTTAATAGCACTTGAGTAATAAAAAAAAGACTGTAGAATTAAATTGACCACAATCTGCACCTTTAGGGTTGACATGCCTCATATTAGAACTAGAGGGACCAAATTGACAACTAGCCTAAACTTTGGAGGGAGCAAAACTACTTTGGCAATATAATAACGAGGAATTAAAGAAAGAAAAAAGATACCCCTTGAAAGTTGAAACTACCTCTTCAAGGCCCGGGCTCATACGGTGCATACCAGGTCCCATGATCACTTCACAATCAGGAAATATTTCTACAAGTTCGTTGTATATATCTCTGGGTAAAGTTGCAGTCACAAACAGATATTGGGTTGTAACAGGTGAAGAATTCATCAAACTGTTCAGTGCTACTTCAAAATCCTCATCGTTAAAGAGTATATCAACCTCATCCAACACAGCACTGCAATGCAAAGATTCAATTAGTTTTAGTACTGGCTCACCATCTTACTATCTTGTAAAATATAGCAGTGCCATGCAGGTAGATGTACACACACACAAGCACAGAGTGTGATTGGAATGGGCTGGTGAAGATGATTTAATGTTCACCAGTGGGGGTTCCTAACACCAAAGTTTGTTCCCAAGGATGGACAGTATGCCTCTTACTAAAAATAGTAAGAGGCACATTCAGCATGCCTATTGGATATCTCTCGTCAGATTAGTATGGCCGCTTATCAGCCAGTGAAATAAACCTACATGAAGTATGTCCTAATTATGTCCCACATGGCATACACATTGAGGAAGTCTAATTATTTCATATTTCTTAGTAGTCCTGAGGCAGGCATGTATTGCTTATGTATCCAAACTAAACGAATGAAAGGCGCATAGACAGACTACCCAGCAGGTCAGCTATAGTTTTCGGCCAATAAAATGCATTAACACATGTTCATCTGAAGAGGAATTCCAACTCAATATTAACAATTGGTCCCGACCCATTGAGACTTCTGTTGTGAGTGATAACAACATCACTTTACACTATATCCATAAAGTGAGAAGACTGGCTGATCCTAAGAGAAACAATTCCAAAAGCAATCATCTAAATTGCCGTACAATCTGTATATATGTACCTCTATCCTGTTCAACATTAAGCTTGAACCTACTTTCTTTCCCCGATCCAATCACCTTTATCACCCATTACAACAGACTCTACAATAAACTAACATCTGCCCAGTTTGTCCTATTTCATGCTCTAACTGGTAATAGTTTTTTGCAGGCTGTCCAGTCGAAGATTCTAAATGTAATAATGAGTATATTGCTACTTATTATTGAATCAGCCAACATAAAACGGGACATCATAACAGATGGCTCCCATCCCACAAGAATTTCAGATTCAAATGCCTACAACTTTAAAACCACCAAACTGGCACAGTTATAGGACAGCGATCTGTTGTCAATTAAACAGAAACTGGTCACCTTTTCAAGTTTTTTAACTCCAAGAAGCCTTCTTTAATCAGAAACATAAAACGACCAGGTGTTGAAATTAGAACGTCAACACCTTGTTGCAAATTTTCCAATTGAGTTCTCTGTCGAAAACCACCTGTTACAACCATTGATTTGAATGGAACACCAGACTTTGATATTGCTCTGCAATTATCTAAAACCTGCAAAAGTTATCGGTTAAGTTACAAGCAATAACTCAACTAGTGAAATGAAATGAGACCAAAATCCAAATTTTCGTCTTTAACTTAAATGAAACAAAGTATCAAATTGCACTTATAGATGGTTAAATTACCGTTTTCCATCTTGAAAACAAGCATCACCTATATGGCTTAGCAACTTGGATTGCTCTTTAAGCAGAGGCACAACAGCACAATGAAGACTATTATTTCCAATAATGATGTTGAGATGGTGATCAGTTCAGAAAATATAGAAAACAAACAAGACTCAAATTTGAAGGAAGACATTAGTGCAATGAAGTTTCATAAACCGGAGATTGTCACAAGCCAAAACTTCGACAGAGGTATGACCGATTACCATTGTATTACACAATCACACAGCATCATGATGCCTGGTATCAAATTATATCATACGATTCAATGAGTATCGTCAAAATATTGGACAAAATCCACAAACTCAAATATCTTCTGGTCCTATAGCTCATACTTCTAGATCGCAATTCTGCCATCCTAGGGCTTTCTTATGCGGTTTGCTTTTCTAGATCGGTTTGCAATACATATATGGAAAAGCTGCAAAGAAGGCGTCAAAAATTCATAACAGGATGGAAAAAAATAAGTAAATAGACTACAACAGAGAAAAGATTGCAAACATGACACAGAAAAGCAGAGAGACTATATGAGTTGAGCACAATAGCAACTGACCTGAGAAGCCAACTCAGCAGTTGGTACAATGATAATAACTCGAGGACTTTGGGGTGAGGTTTTGCTAATATCTTGAAGTTCTTCTTGCCTAAGACGCTGAATTATTGGTGCAAGATATGCCAATGTCTTTCCCGATCCACTTTGATCTGCTATAATACAGCTCTTTCCCTCGATGACAGGTGGAATTGTCATGGCCTGTTTTTTAAGATGTTAAACCATACGTAAAAGACCACAATCAAAGTTTAAGGAGATTTTTTTTGGCAACTGTGAGTTTAGAAAAGATAACTTGCTTTAGGGTACTCCTTTACACAACCTGCACAATATTAGGCTATAGTCTGTTGCAGTAGATGTGTACCATGCAAAAATCAAGTCATTTTAAACCTTAGTCCAAATTAACTTAGATTAATAAGATCTTCTCAGAGCATTACAGTTGATCTGCGATGAGAGGAACCATCATAACAAACTAAAGTTAAGATGCCCATTTCCTTAACTAAAAGCAGGAGGTTGCAACACTAACACTGGTCTAGTTTTATATCCAAATGGATGCGTCTTACATGAAACCTCACAGAAAGTAGACTGAAATATGCTCATCACCCCCAGAAACAAAAGAAACAAGGTGTCCATTGGAAGAAGACAGTTTTTCCTGACAAGTGAGCGATGTTAAAAGGACAAGGCGGGTTAAACCCAGTCACAGATGATACAAGAGAGACACATCCAACATTACAATGACCAACATTCCGCAAGATCCAGTTTATGTCAAAACACAAAAAAGGTCAAGAGATACAATTAAATAATGAGAAAGATGGACACATACGATTAGATCAGCCTTATGGTCAAATAAAGTGGCAGTTCAACAGATCAGATGACCATAAAGTTGGATACCCGTTTCTTGCAAGAAGCTCTGGAGTTCAATAATAGTAGCAGAACTAATTCATAGACCAGATCATTGACAATAAACTATAATTTGCAGGCAAACATTCTGAAGAGGACAAATCTCGAATTTGATGGGACCCAAAACATGGGCCCAAGCACAAATCTTTTAATGAAAATAATACAACACAAAACCATATGCATTTCTATTTGGCCACCATGCCATGATGTCGTCAGTACCTGTATATGTGAAGGTCGCAAGAAATGCAGTCCCCTAAGAGATTCAATCATAAATTCACTGCAGCCCAGTTGTCCAAAAGTTTTTTTACTAAAAAAGTCCCCATCAGTGGAAAATTTCCTCATTCGCTTCAGAAGGTCTTCTGATTTAAAGTTTTGCATTGACGCTCCACTACCCCAGCCTCTTAAGTTAGAAGCAGAACCTCTTGGACCTGAAATGGCCGATACCGAAGATTTGGTCTCCGCTCTGAATGGCTTATCTGATGTGTTTAGATTCTCCAAGTGGGGTCCAAGACTATGTTTTGGTGTTATGTCAGAATCATCAAAGTCGTCTACCGTCCCTATTATTTGTGTTGTGTCACTGACTTCTTGTGACTGGGAAGCTCCAGGAACTCTTCCTCTATGTCTGGTAGCATTTTCTTTAGGCTTTTTCACAATAGGTTCAAGTTTAGGGAGTGAAATAGCAGACTTACCAACTGACCTAGCTTTTACAAATAGTTTTTCACCCTTTTCGCTTATGTCTTGCTTCATCTGAAAAGTATTCTTGACAAGAGCTCTCACTCTCTGTGCTTTTAATCTTCCAAAATTTCCAGAGGACCCCCTCCCACGTGCTGATGGAGAAACACTGGTTGTAATAGATGCCACACGCTCACTGCCTGTCAAACCTAAAAACCCATGTGAGCATTGTATTAAATGAATAAATATGGGTCATCAAGGGAAAATAAATTCTCCTATAAGTTTCATTTTAACAAATACTCAAGAGGATGGTACATGTCTGGGGCCAACCTACTTGTCTTGCGTGTTAGATTGTAAAAGATGAAAAGCGAATCACCATATTATCGGAAACATTTCCCAAGTTTAATACAGATGTTTGAGAAAACTAAATCATTCAGCCTTTTCAGAGCTGTGCCTTTTCGATGAGGTAGAAATCTAGTCGCATGGGAATTCTTTCGAAACCAAGAATTTGCAACAAAAGTCCAATAATCGAATTCATTTTGAGGCCAAAGATGAATATGATTTCCTTGGCATAAAAGTCAATAAATCCCAGCAACCCCTTCTTCACAGCTCACTCAGTGGATTGGTGCTCATGGCATGGCAAAATGCAGCCACTTACTGCTGGTCATCAACCATTCACTCATTATTTGCTTGTCTATCTGATCTGCTACTATAAATTACCCGGCAAATAGCATGAGAGAAAAAAATTCAGCCTTCCCTCTTAATTACTAAAGCTTTACTAACTCAACATTCTTGGTATTTCTCTTTGAAGCCAGAAGCTTCTGACATTGATATGTTAAATAAATGCTTCTGGAAGATTTGAACAAAAGCAACAATGGGAGGGACAGATTTTAATGGTTTCAGCAAATTGAAGGAAATTTTGTTCAGAACGTCAGGTTTCAATTTTAGATAAATTCAATTGGGTTCTCCGGACGATGTCAAATTTTTTTTATTATAGAAAATTATGCCAAACACATCAAATGCTCTAGCATGAAAGTGAAGTTACGGATATAAACTAGTTATCGGCACTCTAAAAAGAAGGGGGGAGGAGCAAGAAATTGAATAATAGAGCACCATGCCAAGAAAAAAAGAAGCAGAAGAATAATTAGACGAAAAAATAGCACCTTCATCTGTGCAATTGCTAGTGATGGACGTTGCTGTACTTCTCGAATCCTTTGAATTATTATTCCGCTCTACTTTATCTGAACTGGCAATAGCGGCGGGAGCATTGGAGGGGCTCCATGAGAGGACGTCCTTGGAAGGAATAAGAGAGTCGCGATGATCATCATTGCTTCCTCCCCAAACAATGAACTTTTCGCCGGTGTCACCATCGACAAGCTGATAAGCTCCAGGAGTTTCCATTGGTGTGCGAGTATACCCAGCTCTAACAACCAATCCGAAACCCCTCTCATGGCGGCTGGGGAACGATTCAAGGAACCTGGGTTTGGGCTTGGGGGCCAAGTTTATGGAAATTGGAGCTGGAGGAGCTTTTGCCAGCAACATTTCCTTTGCTTCTTTTGGACCTCTCAATGAAAAATAATAACAAACTTCAAGACATCCCTGCAAAAACCAGGACCGCCAAGAAAAAGAATTCAGAAAAAGACGCAGTAGAAAATTCAATTGGAGGAGTAAAAGGTGGACCAAATAAAGCAAGTGCGTGCATCTTGGTGTCATCAATCACCTGGACGCATACAAACTTCTTTGTGATGCAGACAACAATCTTGGCCTCTCCGGGTTCCCCTCAACCTTCGTAGACAGAAGAAACGACAGTTACAGAGTCATCAACGATCAAAACGAGCAAATTTTATTGAATTACAAGCAAAAAAAATGGAGAGAGAGGGAGAGAGAAACATTGCGAGCAGTTTGCCCGCCTGCGATGTTTATTCAACCTTTGCTTAGAAAATACATATTTGCAAAATGGGTCATTCCATGGATGTTTTTCTGTTCTGTGTTTCTTGTTTTCAAATTGAAAATCACACGTGATGATGGGAACAAGAACTAGTTTCAAATGCAAAAATTTCTGCACTTGCTTCCCCCAATACCCCCATCTTGTAGCTAGATACCTAAAGGGTACAAGCAACTCTACCACTCCACTGTCAAACATTACTTGCACTTCTCCTCAGGGGTAACACTCGGCCAACAACACCACCTCATGAATCTGAGTCCAAACGAAGGAGAGCTTCATGAAAATATCCTTAGACATCGAAACAGAGAGACATCCAGTACCTTCTTTCTGATGTACGAGAATATCGGGCATGTCCCGTCTTCTGCCCTGCAGCTGCTTCTGGCTTTGCCTCAATTGTTAGCGAGAGATACTCCAGATAACGAATGAAGATAGATACACCCAAAAATATAGTAGTAGTAATAACAATAATAGATTCGAACATGGTTTTGGGCTTTGGACTTTTCAAATATCTTCCACAAATTCAGGCCCAAACCATTGCTTAATTGAATTTTTTTTTGTTGTTTTGTTTTACAAAATAATCTATACTTTCACCCTCCTAATTCATTTATCATCTCAAATTCTCAACAATTAATTTTTTTTCCAATAAATTAACTAAAAAATCTAAGGCAATTTTTGGGAAATAGTATCGATGGAGGAGGAATTTTTCCTCCTACAAAAGCTCATAACTGGAAGCTCAAATATGGTCATACATAGGCCTACTAGGCTGAAGCTACAAGTGTCTCCACATGATAGGGAGTCTATGAAAGGCTTGTCGTAGAAGGTTTTATAAGAATTTGAAAGCCCACGTAATCAACTATAATTGCAGCCTCAGACCGGCGGCTCAACAAATAACGGAAAAAGGACAAATAATAGGCCGACTCGGTCCAGCCGAAGGGGGACAAGTATGACAGAATGGGCACCTGATGAAAGAATGGACGAGACAGATAAGGTCTAGAGGTGCAAGGGCTTGGGCCCTAGGAAAGAGGGGGCCCAACAAGCCCCAAGCTCAGGGAGAAGGAAAAAGGATATATTGGAAGAAATATCAAAAAAAGGGGCAAATCCTATTTTCTCTTTTTATTTATTTGATTTTTTATTTCATAACTTTTGCTCAACATATTTCATACACTCTTTCTTATCTTTCTAATTCACATATTTTTTATTCATTTTTTTTTGAAAAAAAATGAAACTATCAATCTTGAGCTTGAAAGGAGACTTGGAAAATGCCACTAAACGCAACTCATATAGACTTTGACTGAATTTTTTCATGTGGTTATGCCAGAAGAATTAGATTTACTGCATTGTATCGTGAGTCCATACAGCTTATAAGTTAAATGTCTTTATTTATATAAAAAATATAATAAAAATATTCAAACATTTAAACTTTTAATCTCTCTGATCTTGACAAAGATATGGGACATTTAAACTTGGCTATGATGTTATTGTCTCTGACTTAAGGTTGCTAGGGACCCGAGACTGGGGACGGCACCGGTGAAGCAGCCATATTGTCCTCTTCGCAAGGCACGTCGCATTGGCAAATGTAATGTTCTGAATCTTGGGGAATTTCACTGCATTTGCAATTTGTCGGGGGAAACGGGGCCTCTCCGTATTTCGCCCGCATGTGATGGAAGCAATCGGAGGCGCCGAACATGCTGCTACATTGCCCTTCAGCAGTTATCTCAGCCGGGCAATATTTGGCCTCTCCTGCAAGTAAAATTGTAAGAACCAAAAATTAGTCTTTGGAAGCCATTTACACCCCGGAAAGACCTTCCTTTTGATATAATATCCAACTAGAATGATCTTCTTTTAGGAGATGTATAGAGAGTGGATCAAGGAGCACAACACTACGACAGCAGATAGGCAAATTCCAGACACAATGAAATGTCCCTTACCAAGTTCAATCGAAGCCTTCGAACATTAACAAGGTGGACGAGACAATCCGAGAAGAAAATGACTAAACTACAATATACTTATGCAAGCAGCAGCCCACACTTTTTTCTGTCATTTTCTCTCTGTTTTTCCTTTTTTATAGAAACTGGGTTCGCATGCAATCCTCCAAAGAAATGAAATTTAGATTCAGAAATGTATATCATTGGCATTATTTACTATACATTAGAACTGAAACCCAAACAAAGCTTTCAATGGAAGTTAAAAGGAATCAAGAAAGAAACTGCAGAAGTATCTAGTTGTTGGTGTATGTACCTTCAGAGTGGGTGAGCAGAGAGAAAACCAGAACCAAAAGAAGCATGAGAAATCCTCCTGAGTTCTTCATGATTGCGAATTGTAATTGTGAAAAATGGTTCGGGTTTGGGTTTATATATGTTTAAACAAGTCCACACAAGACACAAGAATGTGGTGAATCTCTCTCTCCCTCGTATAGACTTTCTACCTTATTTATCTTCCAATTTTGAGATCACTTATAATGGAAATAATTTGTTATAATGGAAAGATATTACAAGTATAAAATATCTACATTGCATATGGTATGTACAGTATGAGTTGAGAAAATCTTATTTATAGCTGTCTACATTTCCTGATTTGAGATCAGTTACCATGGAAAGAATCCGTTACAATAAAAAGAAATATTATAAGGAACAAATATCTACTCTGAATATGGTATGTATACAATATGAGTTGAGAAAGATCTGGAGAGGAATTGTGCAATCCTTGGCAGTTATAAGGGCAGAGGACAAGACGATTACAATCCTTTGGTTTTTTTGCAGCTGTCTTTGGTTTGGGAGGGTTGTTGTGGGGGGTAGGGTACCCTCTATCAATAGGGGGAAGGGAAAAGAAAACAACAAATACAACAGCCAACACAAAAATCCAAATTAGAGAAAAGGATGCAACTGGGGAAAACAAGTCAATTACAAAATCCGGAGGGAGACATATTTGGGTCCCAGGTAAATGACGGGTTTTGCGGTCTTGGAATTAGCAGACATGTGACTAAAGGAATCCAAAGGCTTAAGATTCTATTCATCGAAGAAATGAAAAGAAGAGATAACATCGTATAAGAGTTTAGGCAGCACAGAACAACATTGATTGACTGTTGTATAGGTTAAGGTGAGATGGGATTTGGTAGACAGACGAGAAAATACATTATTTTTTGAATTAAATACACTTTACACTTCTTATGTTTGAAAATGTTGACGCATTGCACTCTAATATTTTATTTTTGAGACATTGAACCTGTCATGTTATCTCCCTCAATAATTTACACACTGGAGTGAAATTAAATATCGAATTAGACGATAATCGTTTACACCTACCTCTCACGTGCCTCTCACGTCACCTCATAAAGACCTTCCTTTTGATTTTCACCTTCCTTACAATTTTACACACTTTCCTTTTGCTTTATGCCAGCTGCAATGGCCAATGAGTTCATGACTGACTTTGATTTCTGTAAAGAAGTAGCAAAAAAATTACTTGATTGTCAATCAGGTAATTTGGAGAAAGGGAAACTGCATTTTCCACCTGGATAAATCAGCTTATTCACTGTGCAATAAACTCAGCTAGCTAGATGGAAGTAATTTTATAAGTGAAGTATTATTAACTATGTTAATCATGTTTGGAAAAGATGAAAACAAATTATTTGCCATGGTACCATGTGTATAAAATAAAATCAACCCAGAGAAATAGTTTTCTTTGTGAAGCTTAGGCAATGGAGGACTCCAAGATGAGGTTATGTTCACAGCACACAATCAGGTTCAAAGCATAACAGGAATAATAAATCCCAGTAAAAAAACATAGTACAGAATGTGGAAAATAATTGTTGAGCTGCCGCTCTCCCTACCTAGTATGGACCATTTTTGGTTTTCTAACCCCAATGTGGTCCTGCTAGTCTTTCCTAGTGGCCTGATTAAGGTTGATTCATAGGTGGGGTTTCTTTGTATTCCTATTTGTGTTTTAAACCTTGTAATACAAGCTTTATTCAAGCCAAAAAAACAAAAGCTGAATCTGATTGTTGCTTTGGAAGTTGCAACAAGTTATTGTAAAAGACGAAAGCCACGCAAAACCAATGATCTAATAGGTAAAGTGAATTACTGCTTAAAGATGGATCGAGGCTTTTACCATCCTAGAGTTTCACAGATGCTTATAAATTGCGTTTTCACTTTTTTTGTTCTTTTTATGGGGACAAGTCAAGCTCAGGCAGATTATAGGTGATGTTCGTTTTGAGAAAAAATGTAGGATTTTAGAGAAGTTGCGAATTTTTATGTTGAATAGTATTTTATTGGTGTTTGTGTAAAGTGGAGAGATAAATGATTTGATGTAATTGTTTAATAAAAAAATATTGGAGTTATGTGAAAAAGTATAGAGAGAGAAAATTTATGTTGAATAAAAAATTAAAAAGTTGTTGGAGATTGTGTAAAATGTATTGGTTTTTGTGTTTGAATTCTGAATATGTTCGGTGGTAGAATTGTGAATATACTTAGAATCTTGAAAATATGGTGAAAACGAACATACCCTAGTCTTTTTGTCAAAGTTTGCAAAGTCCCGTAGTCCAGAAGCCGAATGAGATCTTTGACACCTATAGCAGCCCAAGAAACAGGACCAAGATGGCTTTAGAGGAGGGGCCATGTACCTAGAATGTCCAGCACGGGACAGGACCCATGTGGGCGCAAAATTTTCTCAGGCCCAGGTCAGGCTGCGAGTTATTCGAATTCTACAAACCTTGACTTGGACCTTCTGGAATATTAACGTGAAACCTCGAAACTCAATATTGGCATTAAGGCCTGACAGACAACTAACGCGGGCTTCGTGATTGAGCTCATATGACTGGAGCTCACGGCGATTTTCACCACATAGTTCCATACCGGCAAAACACCAGGAGACAGCTTACTTCCATCTATGAGCTCGTCAAGTGGCTTTTTGACAAACGGTCCTCGGTAGTCGCTACGAGTGCACTACGACTGAATTCCATGGCTTTTGCTACTCCAGAGTTCAGACACCCATGACAAAGACAAATGCAACATAACCCAATCTGGATAGCTCATGGTTAAAATCCGAGTATGGATACTCATGGTCAAAATCCACCAGGGACTATACGGATAAGACACTCATATCAGGTTCGATTTTTTTAGAATCGAACTAGTGACTTAAGTGTGAAGTCCCGGGTTGTAGACCGTCACACTAGTCTTCGGGTGCGTTTGTGTACCAAAATTTTATCACCTCTAAAATTTTAACACAATTAAATATTAAAATATAATCTCTCTCTCCCCATCAAATCATTACTATTTACTACAAAAAAATATAAAAAATTATCTCTCTCTTCACTTTTTCACTAAACCCAATACCTAAAATTTTAACAATACTAAAATTTTACAACACAAACCCAACCGTTCGTAGAATTTACTCGAGCATTAAATGAACTCATTTTGGTAGACTTGCCATATAAGTTTCTCCTTGTTCTAAAAAAAATACATGGAACTGTGCAGTAAAAAAGCATCTAAATTTCAACAGTAGTCATGCTTGGTACAAAACAGAATGAGACAGAGATCATACACATGAGACCACTATTTACCTCAAATCAGAAGTGGCTGCAGAAGCTAAGTGGAAATATATGTTCTCTCTAAATGAAATATATAGGTATAAGTCGACTTACCTTTTTATTTACAGGCCCAGATAAGGGTCGCATTTCCAAGTCCGAAGTCTTGGAGACGATTCCCTTGGGCAGTGTTTCACTTCCTTGAGGCCTGCAGCTGCATTGAGTCTAAATACAGAGGAGTGTTGACAACACCGGAAGAGTGACGCGAAGTATATCTTTATGGCTTTTGAGTAGTAGAAACCTACCTCACACATCTTAGGCTCCATAACATCAGCTTTGATGCTACTATTCTTCTGCATCGCATCAACTAATCGCCGGGACAAAACCCTCTGTTCCGCGATGGCAACCATTTGTTACTATAGAATTGCAATGGTCATCTATTAGGCTCTAGAAGCTTACGCACAACATAAATTTGCATTGATTTGCTAGTAGCTCCTTTTGATTTATTTGTAGCCTTAGGTAAGAGTTGAGACAATAATGGCTTAAAGGAGTTATAGTAGTTTGTGTGACAAAATTTTGGTCACACTTAAATAGAATAATTATAAAAAAAAATTCTCTTTTTCCATCAAATTATCTGTCTATTACGATAAATATAAAAATTTAGAAAAATTATCCAAATGGTCCAGGTAGTTTTACTTTGGTACAAATTAGTTTCTATAGTTCTAACTTCAACGATTTGATCAATGCGCTCACCAATATGATATACAAGGTCCCTTCATCCACAACTCTGTCAATCCCTTAAAGGAATATGTTGATATGTCAACACTGTCCAAGTGTTTAAAAATGTACATGCCAACGTATTCCTAGGAGATTAACGAAAGTGTAGACGGAGGGACCTCATGCACTATATTAGTGACAACATGAACCAAATCGTTGAAGTTGAAACCGTATGTACTAATTTGTAACAAAGTGAAACCACATAGACCATTTGAATAATTTCGCCTAAAACAATTCATTCAAATCATCTCAATTTAAATAATTTTTCACCCACTGCAATAAATATTTTGGGTTTTGGTTAGCAAACACCACCAGTTGGGAATGCTCTTAAGACTCAAAAGTCAAAATTTTCATATTTTCCTAGAAACAATGGAGCTGAAAGCATGTCTTACCTCTTTATAATCTGTGACTACAAATGCACTCCCTATGAATAAAGCTGCAAACACCAAAAGCAGAGTCGAAAGGAACCTCCATGTAAATGGCCTCTGCCTCTTAGGCTCTACCCTTGGAAGTATCTGGAAGCAAAGGGAATCAGACGGAGCAGCATTTAGAGAAAAAATATATGCTCAGCTACACTGGTTATCTTTAGACATAATAGCGTTGAAACCCTAAGGGTTAGATCTTTGCAATTCAACATCATCTATAAGAGAATCCATCTATATTAGGAAAAAAATCAAATAAATAATTACAAGATAACATAAAATTAAGGAATAAGACGAGGAAGTTGAGACAAAAATGACATCTTTCTCAACCTTATCTCAACAACATATGACATATCTCAACAGGGTTGTTCTAAAAACTGTGGCTTCCAATAGGGGAGTCCCACCAAAGCATTCAAGTTTCACGAGAAAATCCTACTTTCTAGCCAGCAATTGCAAGGAAAAATTGTGAATTATAATTATTAATCGGAATTTTCTAAAAGTATTTTTGCCTATGGTGGGAGCTGACAGGCCAAATTAGAGAACCTGAAGAAAATGGGAAACTGACGTGGCACATTAGAAAGCTGATGTGGCTGGAGGCATAAGAATCAAAGACAGATGGTGCACACGTGGCTGCCCTCCTCGGACACATATCCTTTTCACCTTCTCCGTTTCTTTCTCTCCTCACCAGCTACTCACACTACACCGGATAAAACACCTCCTGGAACGTGAGATTGTGCCACACCGCCTGAATGTTTTCCTTAGAAAGTAACAGAGAAAAAGGCAAACTTTCGAATACCAGGCGCAACACGGAAGAAAAGCACCGTACGCGAAGCACGGAGGAGGAGGACCAAACCCTCCGATTCCATCTGAATCCGATCAAAAATGTCCCCAAAAGGAACTTTTCTGTTCTGGATACGACCCATATCTTTGCTCTGCACATGTGGAGGTGGCGGTGTCTATCGGCGTGGGTCGTTGGACATTAACGAAGTTCGCGTGGATGTGAATACATTTCCTTCTACCACATAAAATATCACAAGATTTTTGCTTCATATTCGCAGAATCTGGAACCAGAAAGGAATTCCATCCTTTTAAGCGGCTGAATTTGTATAATATATATAGAAGCCCCCTGTACCTTCTTATTGGCTATTGCCCCATAAAATATAAATGATCACATTCTGCATATATACTGCTAATTCATTCATGCAATATACGCTGCGTTTAGGATACATGAATTCCAAATGAATCCAAGAACTTCATGCTTTGCCAGTGAACGTATACGTTTACAAGAATTGTCTACATATCAGAGATTACGAAGAGACGAAGAGAAAATATATGAGACTTACCGGAGTTGACTTCCCCATGATCTTCCACGAACTGAACGAAACCAGGAACAAGAGAGAGTCTTTGACTCTTAAATAAGAGGATTTAGATCATTGTCTGTCTACGTACTTTCCGTTAAAATAGCGATACGCACCGGCATGTGTATGTTGATTAGAACTACGAAATTAAGTTCTATACCAGGAAACGTAAAGCTCACCCTAAGAAGAAGGGGATTAAACATATCAAAAGAGATCAGGAAACGCGTTCTATATATATATATATATATATACACACGAGTCTCTGGAACTGGATGCACATGATTTGTTTACAAATTCCGTTTTAGGATTCAAGATTTCTTTTTCTGTGAAGGCACATTATAAAGGAACGGGTTATTATGCTCAGCACCTCATGCTGATGTACGACCTGGATGGACTTGTGAAGATTTAAGGGTTGAGATTAAAATACGTCAATTAATAAAATAACTCACTGATTGGACCCGTTCAGTTGTGACCCACGAATTTGATCTGTTCATATAGTGGCCGACCGCTTCATGTACCGGTTGACCGCTATATGAACAGGTAGACCGCTATATGAACATGTCGAAATGAACAAATCGACCGCTAAATGAAGTGGTCGACCGCTAAATTAACCGGTACATGAAGCGGACGACCATTATATAAACAGGTCAAATTCGCGGGTTATAACTGAACAGGTCGAACCCGTGGGTTATTTCATTAATTGACATGTTTTAATCTCAGCACTTAGATCTTCACAAGTCCATCCGGGCAGTACATCAGCATGCTCAGCACCTTAGTGCTAAGCATAGTAACCGGACCCCATTTTAAATCTGAAGCTAGATCTACTGGATACTACTTTCCTTATATCTGAGATTCTGAGAACCCGAGCTTTCATTGCTTAGTAGAACTTTTGTAGTTCTAAGTAACTTCTTATACACATGAGCCCTCTTTTTGAGCTTTCTTTTCAAGTTTAGTAGCCTCAAATTTAGGGATATGTTAGCTAGGAAAAAAAATTAATCTGAATATTTTGAAAAAAAAATCACTACCCAATATTCAAAATCTCAAAAAATTCAACACAAACTGATCTAAACACTTTTTCACGTATATAAACTTCAATACATTTCAAAAAAAAATATCAATCAAATATTTTCTTTTTATACTTTTATTAAAAAAAATCTATTAAATTATCTATATATGCACTCCAATAAAAATTAATTTACAATCAAATTAATATTTTTAAAAAATTTCACCAAATATTTTCAAACACTGGTAAAACTTCAATCAACCTAAATATTCACACTACTAATTAATTGTTCTTCAATATGGCTCTGAAAGATGAAGAAGTAACTTCTGTCTCTCTAATTATTTCTCTTCTCTCCATCTCTTTGTTATCTCTTATATATACGAAGACAATGCTTGCACACGTTCACTGTTAAAGCATGAATTTTTTGGATCATTTGGACTTTATGTATCCTAAATGAAGCGTATGTTGCAAAAATTAAAAAATCACGCTATGTAAAAACTTATTCTTTTTGGGCCAGTTGAGTTGGAGCAAAAACAAAGCGCAAGGAATTATCAATCTTTTGCTTTTGTTTGGCTGGTAAATTAGAGTTTCTGAATAAGTAGAGAGAAGAACAAGATACTTTCTAATTTGCTAGTGGAATTGATTAATGTCATAATTTAAAAAGGGAAAGACAAAACATGCATCGAAGGTAGGGCCATATACTGTATCTATCTCTTTAGAGAAAATCATCCAATTCAGACAACAAATTCAGAAAAGATTCTATATTTTTGTTTGTGTATAATACAAATTAAGAGACTTTATATGTTTGAGGATCCAATTAATTAGAATATAGTAAATCACAATAAATTATGAATACAATCAATCAAGAATATATAATACTAATTATAGGAAAAACATCACTAGCCTATAAATTTATTTCAAGATATTAAAAAGAGATTCAAATTAACTATTAAATTCGTTATATTTCAGAATTATCAAAATATATTAATGTTGGCACTATCATTAGATGCGACCTTAAAATATTTATTAAATTCTATAACAAAGCCAAACTTGATACCTTTTGAAAATTTAACCTTGATACCTTTTGAAAATTTTGAGGCTAGTACGTACGCCAACTTTAATTGTTAGAAGATTATCTGGCTTGAAATTGACCTGGGCCCATAAAGTCGCTATTCTGTAACTTGTGCCGAGCATGTGATTTATAGCCAAGGGATGGGCGCTTTCAAATTTCAATACAAAGCTTGCTATGAAAACGGCGAACTCAAACTTCGAAATGGACCTTCCACGAATTTTAAGGTTCCCCAGATCCCAATGTACAAAGCATACACCACATATTTGAACAAGTTTTATAAGTGAAAACTACTATAGTTCTAGTAAGTCTTGAATGAGCCGACGTGGGCAACAAAAAAAAAGGATTGCTTTGTCCAATATTCCAATCACACATCCGTACGTGCAATTTAATTTGATCCTCTAAATTTGCTGCTTCTGCGGGTAATTTCTTAAATGTTGATTGTGAACTCTCTATCCCTCTTCCTTTATTGCTTCTCTTCTCCATCCGTTTTAATTTGCAATATTATCAACCTCCATCCTACATTAATTAGCAAGCTTCCACTACGCCACCGAAGATCTGCCCTTCTCCGGCTACATTCCAGTTTTGTTTATCAGTACAATCTGTTCACATCAAGAGGATTTCAAAGTGAATCTGTCCTTGTAACAGCTTAATTGATGGGGACTGTTTTGGTGTTCGTAGTATTTGATTAATAGGGAGCGTTATTGTGGGATTTGGAGGAAATGTAATTGGGCATGCCTTTAAGCTGGAGAAGGAAAGCTTAGTAATTGAGGGCAGCCACTGAGGATACATATTTATGGCTTCTAACCTACCTAGCTAAAAGATTAATGGTGCATTTATTTATGATTGGTGTCAATTTTTTTTTCTATTCTTCTCTTTTGGATCGAGGGAGCTGGGACTATTTAGTGTATATGCTACAAAATTCGTGATCTGACCTCTTAGTATATATGCTCTTTATTTGATTCCGGATTAGGATGCTATTGTTAAAAATTAAGCTCCAGAGAGGTCTGAATGGTAGCTTTCACCATCTACTTTTGGCTTTCGAGGTCTGAAAGACGACACTCTAAGGAGAGTTTTACTAGCCGTTCTTGTAACGATAGTAAGAAAATAAAACCTGTTGAACCGAATTTTGTTTATTAAACTCAAACGGATTTGATCCAGTTGAAAAATAGATTGATTGGGCTAGAGAACAACTGCAAATTTTACCATATACTCAATTAATCAGCTTCATAATTCAAATAGTTAAGAACTTAATTATTAGCAAATAATAGGATTCGAACTCACGTCTACACGCTACATAGAGTTCGTCTAGGCTAGCTTAATTATGCCTTCTCAGCTGACTTATACTACGGTTGCAAGAATATTCTTGAGGAAGATCTTACTTGTTTCTACATACTCTTGTTTTATTTTTTCTTTTTGGAGGCTAGCTTGCTAAGCTTGTGATAGATACCCTGAGTCTCTCAAGTACCAAATATCGGGTTTCCACTCTTATTTAAGATACTTTGATTACAGATTAATTTCATATATATATATATATATATATATATATATATATATGGGGTAGTTTTCATTTTTTTGTCAATTTAAGAATTTGTGTGATTACCTGAAAGTGAACATTCCCTAGAAAAGTTGTGATTCGTTTGCTCGTATTGAGCAATGAAAATTATTTTCATAAAAATCCCAATATACATTAGAATTAAATATAAAACTGCATGTGGGTTCGAATTTGATTTTATGGAATCAGTTTCTACCTACATTGGGATGCACAACTTGTAGGTTTAATTTGTTTTAACTTTGTTATTGGTTAGATGGTTGTCTATGAAGAGGAAGGGTAGGATCCCCTTATCCGCATTATGTTTACTGCTGCTATTTATCAGTTATGAAGGGAGGGTTAGATGGTTGTCTATGAAGAGGAAGGGTAGGATCCCCTTATCCGCATTATGTTTACTGCTGCTATTTATCAGTTATGAAGGGAGCGAAACAACATAATATTTAAGGGCAAGACAAGAAGAGTTATTTATGTTATCAAAGACATCAGTAATGGAGTGGTGGCTAGAATGAGCAATCTCAAACAGGTTCAGAGGACTGAACAGAACTTGAAATTAGCTAGAAAATAGTGTTTACCAGATAGCATCTTTTCTTCTTCAAGAATCATTCCTTGATGTTGGTGTGTATTCCTGTTGTGGCATTATATGTGTTGTTCTGCTCTCTTACTCCATAGATAACCGCTTTTGTGTCCTTCCTTTTTGAGGGGGTGTTTCGGCCTTTGAGGGCTTAGGTTTACTCTAAGTTTAGTTACACCCCTTGAGAGGGTTTACACCCATTTTGAGGGTATAGGTTTCTTTAGGTTGAGTTATTTACCACTTTGAGAGGTCCTCCTTATTGTGAGGCATTAGGTTTTTCTACCTAGGCTAGACCCATCTTGGATAGCTACTTGGGAATCAATACACGTATTAAGTACTTAAAAAAACTTTGTCATTGGTTTACTTTTTTTTTGTGTGTAATTTCTCCCCTATATATGTTTTGAAAAAACAAAAAAAAACTATTGAAGAAGATGAAAAGGAAAACTACCTTGGCAATGAACCGGCCCGTAAATAACCACACCCAAAGGGGCGGCACCTCCGAAATTTCAAGAAAACCTCACTTGTGGTGAGGTGAATGTGGATATGCTTAATCATGATTATCTCCTTTTGTGGACCCCTTTTAAAGGCGAGGACAAGTCAGCTTTTCTTTTATATTGTTGGTGGTGTTGTTTCAAAACTAGTTTGGGACCCTCATGCATGCATGGTCCCATGAACCTCATCCAGCCAAACGTTGAATGGTTAAGACGGCGGTTTTGGAACTGGTTTTAGATACCGAAACAAAAACCCAGAAGATTGACAGAAGCTGCAGTACTACGTACTACTACTACTTCATGGATTTAAGAACCTAAGACTAGTTCTACGAGAAAGAGTACTGAATCGGCTCTCGCCCATTAAAAAAAACAAAAAAGGCGAAGTAGTACGACGTCTCTATAGTCCTGTTGAGCTCCAGACAGCGTTACAATATCTCCCCTGGAATGTCTCAGGAATCAGGATACACCAATAGCTCTAAGTGTAGGGAAAAGATTGGGTTATAGACTCTACACAAAGATGTTATAAGATGAAGTGATCAAATTCTGATCTTTGGATTTATTTTTATAAATCTTGACGTGTGCTTATAATAACTTAGAACGAATAATCTTATGACGGAATATTCTTTTCTCCAAAGTGTAAGCAGTTAATCTAAACAGAATGGCTTGCATTTTGCAAGCTTAATGCATCATTTCAGATATTTGTTTTAACTTTAGATTTTGAGAATTATGGCGAGGGCCTGAGGCATTCTATAACTCGGGTAAATTGGAGAGAACAAGAGGTGAACAACTTGAGGCAAGAAAAAGGTAATAGAGTCACAAATAAGCTATTAAGGATATACATAACCCATCAGCTAGCTTCTAACCACACACATCTCTGCTCCCTCACAAGAGTATTGCTGTGGTATCTAGGAAGACGATAATTATAAAAACGATTGACAGAAAGAACAGCAAATAAACCATACCAAATGCTAGTAATTATAACCTGCACTATTTTTTTCCCTTCCCTGAGGTGCCATCAGTTCTTTGGGATGGAAATTTATTCTCTCCAGATATAATTATATTGGTCGGTCGGTATTATCTCTACCCCAAACATCAAGGACGGCCAATAGGAATATATTTGTCTAAGCAGAGAAAACATCAGCAATTCTTCTCATCACCTTTACCTGGGTAGCGAGGCACTTTATATAATGAGCAGTCTCATCTAACAAGTTGCACATATCCATTGCTTCACCACCAGGCACTAGTTTTCGTAGCTCGTTGGCTTGGCAAATACCTACGGCCTCCTCGACACACTTCTGATCACCGTACAAATTCCTTTTTCTCATTCCAAGAAAGCCCATTCTTCTGACCTGAACACCTCGTCGTCCTTGGCTTCGGACCTTGCGAAGCATAGCTCGACTCCAAGCTTTCCGTGACCCGACAGCAGACGCCATGGATACATCAGAAGCAATCTTAACTCTGAGATATCTCCGACAGATCTCCCTAGGGGAAGATGCAGCGGTTCTTTGCCTACTTATTCTCAACAAGGCTCGAAGGAACCCGCGAGTGAATCTGGATTCGACTGTCCTTGCAGGGGTGAAAGAGAAGCGTTTAGGATTCATAGTTGATAAGATCGGAGAGTATTTCTTAATGTAAGATTAGGGTTTTGAAAGATAGAGGGTATTGATGCAGATGGTTGTACGTTATAACCGCGAAGGTCGCGGGATTGCCTTTTAGGGGATAGACCCAAGGAAAACCAAGCTTTGGAGATGGAGATTTGCTCCTGACACAAAGGGTCCGCTTGCCCAGAACTCAGAAAGACAAAAGAATTTTAAGGAGAATGTAGCTCTGACACAATATCTACATGTGAGAAAGAGAAAGACATGTGGTTTGGAGAATATAGGAGTAAAAACATGTGAGGATAAAGCAGAGATTGAAAATGGTAGGAGACTTGGGGGGAATCAATGCCTTAAAAAAATTATTGCAAATAATTGAATTATGAGGTTCTTTTCCCTTTCGCTTTCAGTATTGGGGGTTTTGGGAGGTGAAAAGCGACTCTTGTGGGGCTGCAAAGGGCCAACCACCATATGATTTGCACATGGTTCCATTAACAACTTGGACCGCGTTGGGACCCTTTACCCTCTCCCTTCATTTTGTTGTATTCGGGTGCTTTCCTAGTAACTCTATACAGATTATACTACTCCATTTCTTTATGCTTGTATTATTTGCAGATGCACCTCCTTTTTCTTCTCTTCTGTGGCAAAATAAGTCATGCCATGAGTAGTGATGTTGATGGGCTAGTCATGGTGGCAATGGTGGCAGCATCCAGCAGCTCGCCCGCCTACCACGCAATAGTTGTTGGGGGTAGTGCACGTACGAGCACTAGTTGATAGTGAATGTGCTCAAAAAAATTGGTGCAAATGGTTGCAACAGAAGCCCCATGCAATCAATGTAATTAAATTTGCCTTTCCATTAAATATCTTAAGCAAAGAAGCATGTGAAGATCTGGCCCTTCCAAATTTTTTAATAATATCCCCTATATATTACTAGCTAGCAAGCTGCCTTTTGGCACCTATTGCGCGCTAATTAATTAACCACCCGACAACTGTCTTTCTTTTATTCCAAATGATTATTATACCATGCCCTAGTATATATATAGCAATAATTCACTCTCAGTACGTTCTTATCCAGAAGATTCGCAGTCTGGTAATGTTCGATGCGTGTGAGATCGGGGGCTACACGTATTCGAGAAATTAGTCAAGATAAAACCATCTCGAATAGGTTTGAATCATTTAGAAAAAAAAAATAGGTTTGAATCAGAAGAAAAATGTATATTTCTTCCCCATGGATGCACCATGATGATTCATTGCCCTATAAGGCTATAAGGCGAGAGTAGCTAATTAACACATGAATATCAGGAGATTTAACCCTCTCCTGCTCTCCAGGTAACTTCTCATGATTTCCACCGCTCCAAACAATGCCTACAATTAAATCTTTCTCTTAGAATTCTCGAGCACAAACTTAGGGTTTTCCTTTTGTTTTCTTTGAGAGAGAGAGAGATCGAGAGTAGTACTACTGCGCTGTATTATTCTTCATATCATTATTTTGTCGTGCGGTGTTTCTTGGGCGCCATCCCCTTTTGTTTGTATAGAACTGTCTAGTTAGTGGCATACCAAGGATGTCTTTACAGATTGTAAGCACTAAGCAGCAACCCATGAGCTCATTAATGTGAACGGCTTGGCCAATATTTGACTTTAGGCATAATATTATATCAAGCTACATACACCTCTATATATGATTGCAAAGACACCAATGTCTACCATGAGAAAGACTAATAAATATTTAAGTTATTAGAAGTTAGATATATATGACAGCTTTGTTCTTGAATTTAAGTTTTAGTATAGAATTCTAAATGGATCAAAAGTCAATAGTATATCTCTTAATTTCCAAAGGATATTAAACATCATGCCTTAATCATATTCTTCTTCGAAGTTGTACTGTCCAAGATCAAGTGATGGCGAATGGCTAAAATGAATTCTGACTAATAATATCTCTGAAGATTAGTAGTTAATTTAGGGGGGCAAGAGACTTTCGGCTACAAATTTGATCTATAATCTCCCTCAACAACCAAAACATTATATGAAACTAAAGGGAAGAACAGTACTAATAATTAGAGGAACCTGGTATGTTGGAGAATAAACGATATACAAGCACTTATGCCGGCTCTGGCCGTCATAGCATTAAAAGATTTAGGTGTTATCAAAAAGCACAGTACATATTGTTCCCTTCATTAATCTTATAAAGCATCAGAAGAGGAAATGAATATATAAGCCATTAACTTGACATCAAGCATGCGGCCATGCGGGTGTAGTTGCCACATTATTATGTTATATTATATATTCTAAACTGAATAATAATTATGATCAGGAGATCAGCCTTAATATTATTTCCTATTTGCTTTTTCTGTCGTTTTTTTCGTGCAGACATCAAAATGGCAATGTTTCTTAAATAATTGGCTTTCTGTAACTGATCTTTGATTTTGTCCCCCCTTCTGATCTGGAAGGAAATCTGGTATAAACTCAGAAAAAATTCCTGAATCCAGTTCAATATATATTATAACTCACTTTAAACAAGGCACTCCCGGCCTCTAGCTAGAACTTTGCATTTTTGTGAGGAGATTTTTCTTTAGATATTTGGTAGAATATGAATATCTTTCTGATAACAGAGACAGGGATGGGCATGCAGCTGGATTAAAAGTCAAATGGCTCGCATCAATGAGAGAGACAACTTGCTTAACCTTCTTTTCTCCTTCAATAATTTTTCGGCTGAATGTATGCAGGCTCTGCGAGAAATGGTTGACCAGCTGGCTCATTGATCAAGAGACAGCTGATCGAGTACGGTTGGTATCGTGGTTAGTTGAGTTTGGATCTTCACTAGGAGGTAGCTAGCACATGGACAAAATGAAAAAGATACGGATTATGAAATAGCATGTGACTGTCACTTTGTCAATGGGGCATGCAGTCGAGCCAGAGGCGGAACGAAGGGGTGGCAAGCATGAGCGGCTGCCACCCCTTAGTTCTGTAATTTTATTTTTTTTAATATATATGCATGTTTTCTTCAGGTGGGTCAGGCCCTACACGTAGCCCACCCCAGTCTGCCCCCCTCCCTGAGTTTCACACTGTTTTTTTTTTAAAAAGAAAGAAATACATTACAAAAGTAACAAAACTTCGATTACCATTTACCATTTACCACTTACCAGTATCCAGCAGCCCCTAGTGCTGTGCAGCCGTTTCCTTCCTCCCACGGGCCACGATTCACGAACTCCTCTGTAACTCAGACCCATTGTGCGGCAGCCAGCATTTCTCTCCGCCTCTGCCTCCCCTTCTTGGCTTCTCCTCCACTGCTCCGGCCTCCGCCTCTGGGCTCCACCAGCTACCTCTCAGGATCTCTCTCAGATCTCACCTTTCGGGATCTCTCTCTCTCAAGTCTCAAGTGAGATTCAAATTCTTCATTCTTGTTTAAAAATTAAATTTGTTGACCGAATGTGTTCTTCATTTTTTTGTTTTTATTTTTGTTTATTTCAATTTGATTGTTCATAGTTTTTATAAAATGTATTAGCATTGCCGTCAAATCTCCGAGTATCTGAAGCGGATTTGAAAATGGCTGACTACTTCTTTTTACCATACTTTTGATGTTGGAAAATCATGTATAATATCAGAAGATTTTACAGCTGTATAGCTGGAATTAAAGGTCAAATTTGTGTCTACAGATTACTCGAATAATTGCGGAGCTATAATTTTGTTTGGTTGCTGGCTCATTCAGGTAATTTATATCCTAAACCCTATTAAAAATTTATAAAATGCTCCACTAGATTGTTGGTTGATATTTGAAACTATTGAGAACGAAGCTATTTTGCAACGTTTTCAGAATATGCAGAAGCGTAGGATCCAATTGCCACCTCGTAGTGACAGTACATAGAACAATACATGTATTTCAATGTTTTTAATGCTTTTTAATTTTCGATATTCTATCTGTAAGACATTTTCTACGTTACGTATGAAATTTTTTTGACATGTCATTTTGCCTTAAAAATTTGCCCCCCCTTCACTTGAGTTCTGGTTCCGCCACTGAGTCGAGCAGTTGATTAAGCCCTACGTACGGGTGATGGCTGGATGCTCAGTCAGACATGACAAACCCTTTGGTGGAAGCGTACGAAGCCTTTGGGTAATGCCAAATTAAGAAGGAAAAATACAGAACGACATGCATTGCTCTCTTGGATAACCACAAAGGACATGCATTTAGCTTGCTGGCCTGTTTTTTAATTTATTTATGACGTAATTTATGATATCTTTGACTGATTTCTTATTAAACATTAAAATATAGATTAGACCAAGTAATTCATGTTTATCTTGAAAGGAAGTTAAAACCACAAGAGATGACATAAAAACTTAAATTATAGGCCATAGATGGTGATATTTGAACACTTGATATAACTTTTTAAGAATTTTCTGCAGAATATGCGAGCTAATTATAAGTAAACTAATTTTCAGTAAAACATTAATGTACAAGCAGGATTTTGAAAACGTGCAACAGGCACTATTCCATGCACTCCGGCCCTCAGCTTTGTCAACTTCTCTAACCTTAATACATCCCAATTACCAAACATTATTTATAGGATTTACTCTCGAGTCTCAAAATCCACTTCAAAATCATGACGGACGACGGCCATGATCAATCTTATTTTATGAAACTTCTCGGAAAAACTTAAGAGATTATATGCATTCTATGAAAAGGTATTGACATTTTCTAAAAGGAGCTTTGGTCTCTGATCAAAAAGAACAAAATGACATACATGCAGGGGCGGACCCAGGCCCGGGCGAGCCTGAGCGGCCGCCCGGGGTCCGCCCCTGAAAAAAAAAAATTCATATATAATTTTTTTTTTTTTTTAAATAAGTTGGCCTGGGCCGCCCGGGTTGGCCCAGGCCAACATAAGCCAAGCCTGGTAGTTTGAAATGCGGACTGGGCCTGATCCTCAGGCCCAGGCCACATTTTATTTTGGTTCAAAACATAGGGGGAAACGACGCTGTGTTTTGAACAAAAAAAAACCCCCTTCCCCTGCGAATTCTCGGTTCCCTTCTCCCCTCTCAGCCCTCGTTCTTCCCTCTCAGTCCTCAAGCTCTCTCTCTTCCCTCTTCAGCCTTCAGGCTTCAGCTCACCGCCGGCGGCACTGGTAGTTGAGAAGGCGAGCTCCTTGCAGAGACTCGTGGAAGCGTGATTCGTGAAGGTATGCATCTCACCAGCGCAGAGAAAGTGGATCCTGATATTTTCTCTATGGCTTTTTCTCTTTGCTAATTAAATTTGGCTTTTTGTTATTTCTATTTATTTTGGGGATTTGGTTTGTAGTGTGAGTAAGCACGCGTCGGGGATCATGTCTTTTGAATACGTTGAGTGCGATCTTGTTATTCCGCTTGAACTGTCATGTCTGGATCCATTGTAGTTTATAGAATGCAATAAAGGAGTAGTACTTCACTGTGGTGACGAGTGACGACCCCTCCTCCCTCCTCCCTCTTTCGTTTCAAGTTTCTGTGTTTAAAGCCTAATATTTTAATTTTTCTTTCCGGGCCTCAAATTGAGTCAAATAGAGTAATTGATTTAGTTCGGGTGTGCTTTTCACCTCAATTATTGATTTTTCTGATCTTAAATGGAATGCAAAATTAACATTTTTTTCTTCTTCTGCTTTTAAAGCAACCAAACGGTGTAATTGTTACTTTTATTGGCTGGGGATGTATATTGTTGGTTCCAACTTCCAACTTCTCCTATCGAATATTGGCACAGGGACAAATGCCCTTTTTTTCCCTGTGTCACTTGAAAATGATGGAGTTTGGACAAGACCATTTCATACTCCCAGAAAGAAATGAAAAGTACACATTTTCAAAATAGTCCATATTTAGGGGTTAACATGAGTGCATTTTACTATCTGTTCTATACCTTTATATTAACACTTGAGCTTTGTCAGGGGGAGAATTAATTTAAAATAGTAGACATGTAGACAATTCCATATGATGGTTTCTCATATTTGGTGGTTAAGAAAATTACATTTGTAATCTTTGGCATAAATGCATCATATTCCTAATATGATGGCAGGGGGTTTAAATTGATATCGACTGTAATTCATATGGATTAAGATTTACTCCTTTAAGTTGATTTCTTGTAAGTGGACTAACGTTTTGAGCTTTTGTTTGAGTTACTGAAGTGCTAGCCTCTGTTGTGTTTTAGTCAGTATACGTGTGGAGCTATTCGTAAATTCAATCCAAAGTTACAGACCATTCAGAAGTTAATGATGTAGGTAGCTAGTCAACTAATATTGTGACTGATGCTATCACAGAGCTTTGGGAGTTAGTTTACAAGAAATGAGGTCCTGAAAAGTGTATTCACCGATCATCATTTGGTATTTTGTGGGGTGGGGGGCACACAGTTTAGTTGATGCTGAAGGCCACTAACTCGCAGATGTATTTAAGTAGCTTCCTTGGCACAGGGACAAATGCCTTTTTTTTTTCCTGTGTCACTTGAAAATGGAGTTTGGACAAGAAGTGGATGCAAGGGTTGTCTGCATATAATGGCTCATTGGTCTTCAAAGACTTGAGCCCTTTCTGTTGGCTAATTGGAGAATCCTTAAAAAAATGAATTTACTGTCATCTTTCGCAGCTCTCTTCTAATTCTTCATCCAAATAGCTGTAAGGAAAGGGTCATTAAATATTCGTTAAAATGGATATTTTCAAATGGGTGTATACGTTATTTTCCCTCAAGAGAAGCAAGTTTGATTTAAGTGTAAACCCCCATACTCAACCATTTCTTTGGCGCAGGATTACTTGGAATGTCCATGCTCTTCTTGGATGGATGTGCTTCTCTGCATTTCTTTTCTAGCATGTGCCCAAGCTTCATCTTCTTGTATTTTTCCAGAAGAACTAATATGATCTGACCTAGTCCTGCCATCCTACACTACCTCAGACACCATGCTTTTTCATTCCTCATTCCTCTTCTTAAATTGTTGGTACTTTGGTGAAAAATGCTATCGAGTAACTTGTAATTTTATTTGTATATTTTAACTCAGCATTGATGCACTCTTATCTATATGGGGCTGTTTGACTTCTTTGTCTATGAGGGCTAGATATTTCTGGTTGGCTATATGCATTTGCCTTTTCATTTTGTTATATATCAGAAATTGTTAACTTATTGTTCTCTATGTGGATTTGTGTAGTGAAGATCAAAATCCACTGCTGGAAGCACATTTGAACTTTGCCAATATACTTGCTTATTTGCTGGAAGGGCATTTGCGGTAGGTAATTTCCTTTCTTTAAAACTTTTTTTCATTTCTTGCTTAACACTAGTTTGGATTGTGAAGGAAACCGGAGGAAGGGATTCTATTTGTGTAGTAGTTTTTAGGTTGGATTGTGATGCTGTTGAGCCTAGGACAACCTTAGTTGAGCCCAATCTTGTTTGCTATTATTCTTAATTGTTCAAATGTTGATATTTGGTGCCATCACTATTTTATTATTGAAATATCTTGTTTGTCATGGAATTTTAACATTGAATTAGTATGATTGAGAATTGTATGATTAATTTGGATAAATTGATGAGTTTGGAAAATTTCTTTGAATTTTGTTTAGTACGAAGCCATTTTGCAACGTTTTCAGAAGATGCACAACCGTAGAATTCAATTACCCCCTCTCAGTCGTAGTACATAGTACGTTATGTGTAATTCAATATTTTTAATGTTTTTAGTCTTTAATGTTTTGATATTGTAACTCTAAGACAATTTTTTACATTACGTATGAAAATTTTTTTTTAGTCATTTTGCTTTAAAACTTCGCCCGGGTTAATTTTCATTTCTGGTTCCGCCACTGCATACATGAATGTCAACAGGCACGCTGAACTGGAGTTCAATTTTTTTTTTTGACCTTTTTGAAGGTGGCCATCTATGGCAAACGAAGAACATGGGTGGGCCTCATGTCTTGTCTATAAGTTTTACACAATCCAGCTTTAGATTTAGACACTTTAACCGATTCATAATTATGATTAAGGTTGGAGATAAGCTAGCAGGCGCAGCTCGTGAGTGTATTGGGCCACTCAATTGGCCTCTGACTCAGCAACAGATGTCATCTGTACTGATACACTTATACAATCTTGTTACTGTTCTATCTACTGCCCTATATTATTCCATAGATCTCTCGTGAAGCCTCGAACTTTCTCCAAATGAAAAGTGAAGAAGGAAATTAGAAGATCAGAATCTCATGAGAATTTACATATTCATTTACTGAAAATTACCATAAATACTATAATTATTTATATTCACTAAGATATATATATATATATACTGAAGCCCTTCAACTTGTGGTCCGTTTTTTCTTTCTTTAGTTTACCCTTAATTTGGGATGCTTTTTTTGGAGGCTCAGGAATCAGTTTGATACTCTTTCAGATTCGTTAATATATTAATTTCCATTTATGTCTAAATCTATAACTCTATTGCTCCATCGTTTTGACCTTTGATTAGACAGAGAGACTAATCAATTCTTTTCACATTAGTCTTAAGATTAGCAGAAACTGGGTAGGGACTGGGAGCTCGTTTGACAAACTTTACTATAACCCCCAATCACATGACTTTAAGCAAAAAAGCAGAAAAATCGGAAAGTATAAAGAGGTTATAGTTTAGTTTCTCTCTAATCAGAATCTTTTATAATTTTCTACTCAAATTGCACGATGCAATTCGAAGATCACATATAGGCACAACAAGTAGACCTTATTGTAAGACTTATACATTCTGAAACTATACCTGGGCAACATTAAAGTATAGTCCACTTATTATGTCTATCTCTCTTCTTTCTCTTTCACCTCGCTTTGTTGCAACTGCTTTGTTACAGTATGAGTTCACTGCACCTTCTTTGGTTCTCTGAGTAAAACCCCCAACACTCTCCCTCTTGCAAATGGAAGAAGGTCATGAGGCAACTCTGCTTCAACTCACTTAAGCACTGGCCTTTGAGCCGCAGCCTCAGCAAGGAATGCAGGAAAACACCGGACCCTTGACCCGACCATCTGTCGAAGCTTTACTACAGCCCACTACATGATAAATTGAGTTGAGCCCATCTGTAGTGGGCCTAGAACATCCAAAAAGCAGCGTCACTTCAAACTCCGTGGTTCGTATCAGGGCCCATCTCTCTAGACCAATTCAAGATGTACGGGAAACGAGGCAAAGGATGGAAAGAACAAGATTTATGAGAACTGAAATGACATATCCTCCTAGGATAAAAGAATATTAACATTTATGTAGCAAAACTCTCACTGGTATATGCCATCACCAGTTCATATGGTATTCCAAATCAACAAATTCCATGGTCCCAAACAAAAAATTTAGAAGAACAAGCTAAAAGGACAGAATGTAAATGTCACATGTAACCAAGACTTTAGTCCTGAAAGAATACGATCCCCATTAAAAGGGGAGTGCTCAACCTAACTCCACGAGATTCAAGTGTGTCAATCATGAGGTTAGAAAACCCAGGCTAACCTAAACCACTCAGATAGTCAGATCCATTCATCTTCGAATTGGCCGTGCTTTAGAGTTCAATTAACACCTCTGTGTTGGTCAAGTTCCAAACAACAAAAGGAGACAAGAAAACCCATCTTTTTGGGATCATTTAAGGCAGCAAAATGGAAGACATCCCATGTAGGCACATCTAAGGCAAATTTCCTGCTCATTGTCTGTGTCTTGATTTAGAAAGCGTTTTAATCATACCCTTGGCGATCTTCCAGAACCAGAACAGATTCATCATTGTCAACACAGGAGGCACCACAAGCAGGCTGTAGAAGCACAAAGGAAACATTTTCTTCACCTGAAACCAAAGAAAAGATCAGATCAACTGAAACACTGTAATTGATATCGCAGGAAAGCAAGCATGTTTAATAGCATTAGTCGATCTGGAGGACAACAATTTACTTTTCCAACCTGAGTAACTAAGTCAACCATCCAAAACCTCATCTTTTATTTTCTTTTCTTTTTTTCCTGAGTGTCCGAAACATTGTCCTATTACTGCAGTTTGGCTATCGAAGTCCTACTTGTGGTCATGCCAACTATGAGTGATACAAGTAAATTTTCCAGCTTTTGAAAGAAAAGGATGCTTGCACATATGGGATAATTTATTGACAACATATTAATTGATTAACAAATCTATTCCTACCATTTTGTATCCTAGTTTTTCACAATTATCGTATTGGCCTAACTTGACAGATCAACTACCAAATTAATAGCAAGAAAAAGCATGGAATAAGTAGAATGTGAATATCATATATTAAAGCCTTCAACTTCACCACTCATTTCATAGTATGAACCATCCAGAATCCACTAACCTGATCAAAATGGATGAACATGTGCACGAAAAAGAAGATGAACAAAATAACCCTTGCAACCTGAAGGCAACAAAAGTACAGACAATTATTTTCAGCAGCAGAAAAAAAATGAAAATGAAGGGCATCATTTACGGGCCCAATTTCTTTTCGAAATTGAATAACCAATATATTACTAAATCAAGCCAGGTTCAATAAAGTAAAAACTTCAAGACTGGTCATACAAGCGTGCACACCCACAAATAAACAAGCACTACATAAACCAAAAGTCTAAAAAATCACTGCCCTTACAGTAATAAGTAGCTTGTAACATTCTATTTGGATTACATATGCGAGCTTACCCGCATCATAGTATGTTCTATGGTGGCATTATGGGAAACCAATTCCCAATCCTTATACCACAACAACTATTTGTAGGACAAGAACATTTTGATAATCTTATTCAAAAGATAAATGAGAACAGCCTAAGAACACAAAACCTCCAACAAAATCAATGATCTTCCTCTACCATGTAGGTCCCTGCAGCAGCCTTGCAGACAGATAAAGTATACAATTCATGTCAATGAAAATAAGGAGTACACAATGTCCATATTTCAGTTGAGTTCATTTTTCCCCAGTTATAATCTGAAACAACTGCCTACAAGTTTATTTCGTTTTGCCAACATTAAAGCCAACTAGAAAATATATCATTGCCAGTGAACACTGTTTCTATCTACATGATGTCAATAAGCCCATCGTAAAACCTAGCACAAGCAACTGAAAAGAATCAAGACTACAACTATCTTAGACCATACCAACCACCCCAGGAACAACGCAATGCCGTTATACATATACAGATTGGAGTTCTTTTGACCAGCTACATCCAAGTACCTGAAAGTATGCATTAAACAAATAAGCCAAAGTTGAGAACCAACCGCCTGAAAATTAAGGAAATTCTAAATGTTTAACTTTACCATCTTAGATTTATGAAAGGAGTAGTCATCTCGGTGAAGAGAACCATTAGTATGTAAACCCGAGCTTGACCACTTATAAGGGAGAGAAAGATTGAATACATGGACAGCCCATGGTGTAGAAGCTGATAGAAATAAATGTAACGAATGCAATTAGTAAACCAATATACATGAACGTTTGTAATCAACAGTCTCGGCTGATTTAATTCAACTTGACCTGAAACAGAAAAGTACCAAATTTAACAAATGTATTGAACCGACCAAATTTGATTTTAGTTGATACAAAAATTACATTTTCCACCGTGTCTGAAATGGCCATATCAAAATTGGAAACCAAGAAATCTTATTCGAAGTTGAAAATCCAGTTCTTGAAAAGAGATAAAACAAACACAAAATATTAGAAAATAATCTGACAGTATCAACCAAATGTTCTTAATTACTCACATACTCCAGACCACCTAGAGCTGGAAAGTGCCAGAGAATCATTGCCAAGTCTGATAGAAAATAACCAATGGAGATCTGTACAAAAAGCCAAAATAATATTAAAATTAAGTTACACTTTCACCATGCCCAACTACAATGCCATTAATTTCTGTACACTTGATCCTCTTTTTATTACTCTTCTTTCCTATTTTAAGGAAGGAACTTCTCAAATAGATGTCTGTATAGTGCATTCCTATTAATATGCAGCAGTTAGATGCCTCAATGAAGGAGGTCCTTCGAAAATGACAAAGTCCATGGGAGAGAAAGAGGTCATACTCAAACCAGAAGACTCTATGCCTAATCTAGAAGAACTAAATCAATAAGATTACAAACAATTAAGACATTTCAGTTTAGACACTCGAGTAATGTGCAAATTGAACAATTAATATTACATTTAGAGTTTTTGGTGAAAAGTACACCCCATATAAGACAAAAGGAATTACATAATTCTCTCTCGCCATAGAATTTCCAGGAAATTGGCATCATTTCTAGGGGTTGGCCTTGATTTAGATCTTGTCCTTCAAAAACTCAACTCCATGCTACTGGCAAAGGGGATCCGCTTCCTCTTTTCTAGGCTTAGGTGGTTTGGTCTCCTAGTGGAAGGTGTTCTGGTTCTGGGGACTAATTTTAGCAGGGGCTGGTGTAACATGACGCTTCCCTCAGGGGGTTCCGGAGCCATCTGGAAAGAGGACACCCACAGATCGATATACTTCTGTAGTATTCTTGGGAAACGGAGGACACGGACTCTTCATAATGAGGAACATTAATAGGCTCTGAGTTTTCCATTCATAAAGCCAATAAGAAAGATATCCAGCCAAAAAAGAATCCTAATTAACATTTAAGATTTTATAGGAGCCACATGCTCTTAACAATTAACATTTCAAGCTTTCACCAAAATGCAATCCCCAAGAGGGAGCCCCTGTAAACCCTAAAGCCAAAAAATGATCCTTTTTGCCTGAGGCCTAAGAACTACAATTTAGAAATGAAATGATCCTAAGTTCTACTAATATCACTTTGTTACCTTTCACCTTCCCTTGAGGTTCAAAAGTTCCATTGTGTTCAAGATATCATCCACTACCATTCATCATTTTATAGACCTGATTCCATACAGCATCAAAACCTCTTTGACATCTCTAGGACCGATTTGGTCATATTCTTGTTCTTCTACCCCTTTCGTTCTAGTTAAAATTACTGAAAATCTAACCTAAGGATGTATACCAAAAGATATCAAATGTTATGGATTGAAGTTATCCACGAAAACAAAAGGAAAGTCCTTCTCATCAAAATGTCCTAGCCCATAATTTCTTTAGAAAAACTGGAAATATCAACTTTTGAACCTAGGCTATTGGCCAATCTTCACCAGCCTGAACAACTTAGTATAAAGAGTTCATTTCTATCATAAAAAAATGATTTTTTTTGGGCTTCGTTTGTACAACTTCTCATCATATCTGCTCATAAATTTTTGCTCTGATATGTTAATGTCTCTTATGTTGGTCAATGTAATAAAACAGTACAAAAGTACAGCTGAAATACAACGTGTTTGACATCCCATCAGATTAGCATTAGCAAGAAGTTTTAACACGAAGATAAAGCACCATCCTTTTGATGCAATATCCACATTGTTTCAGCTGGACACGACTTAGTTTAATTAATTACTTACGGGAAACCATGCCAAGGAGACCAAATAATGCTTCTTCTGCATCCACTTACCCCCAATAATATATCTGATAAAGTGGATGTACTAAAAACAATTGAGTCTCCGTGAGAATTCTCATCAAACTCATCTGAGAGAAGTAGGAAGTAGAGAGAAGCAGATGCTACTAGAAGAGCATGGAATGTCGAGAATCCCCTGCATGACAAAAGCTGAAACTTTATGCCGCTAAAGAAACCAAAAATCTTTGTGGACAAAAGTTTTGTACACAAAAACAGGAACTAATATGCAGAGTAGTTTCACCGGTTATTCCATTCAACTCTTTGTGCGCTGCTTAGTTTGCCATATCCCTTGAAGAATTGAAGGCTAATAAAATCTGTTAATTTGTAAACCTTCAACAAGAAGAAGAGACCAATTATATAATAAACCAAACAGTTGAAAAGTAAATACAATATAAGGATGAGGGCATCTGGAAACATAACTCCAGCTTGTTAAAATTTTGACCCATTTCTTATTTTTAAGCTATATAACACATTTTCTTATTTCCTTGGATATGTGAATTAGTTTTGTGATAAGTATTCCTGGTGATATAGCACAATGCTCATATTAGTTACGCTGCACTGCATTCTTCCTTTTGTTGGGTAATTAAGAGATCCCCAAAAAGGTCCACGAATTAAAATTTTCCTTCTCTTATGTGAAAAAGGACTGGACCAAACCATTGAAAATTTAAAAGCTACCAAAATAAAACATTGTGAAATATCCCGTGGTCTTATTCAAAACGGCATATTATGCAGTATATACATCAAGATTCATCTGTTCCTCCATTTCAGTTTTGTCCACTCCTCGTGATCTTATCTTTCTGGGCTATATCACTTGCCAAGCCTTCATGATATGGACTTATATGCTTCTCAATTAACATAGTTTTTGGAGAACGATGAAGGCAGTTTCCTAAAGAATATTGCTAAGCTGGCAGCTGTTGGCTGGATTTGAGTGGCTTTAATAATCCACATGACTATATCTGTATCTAGCCGCAGAGGCATGAGCCATCCTTCTCCCAGATTTTCTTTGAAATGGGATTAGTTAAAGAGTATCGAACATGTTACGTTATGCAGCCACACAAAAGTCATTCAGTAATGACTATATGAAATATTCATGTACACCATACACAGCAAGATAGAAACTAGGTAGAACTAAATTTTACAAGCATACTCACAATTGTGCAGATTATGATGCCAGAAAAGACGGACACCAGCCAGATATATCCTTTGGTCGGACCGATATTGCCAGTGTTGGGCAGAAAATCATGGGGAAGAGGAAAAGGAAATTCGCCCATAGTGCTGGATGGGAATGGCTACCTGCTACGAAACTGCGCCGGAGGCGTACATATAGAACGTAAAAACGAAATGCGAATTGCCAAAGAGAACTATGAGAAGCACGTCTGAACGTAATATTCAGATCGAAAAGAAAAGATAAAAACAAATGGAGAAAAGAAACGAACACGAACCATAAACAAAGAGAATTCTCAGAATTCAATAACAATCAAACGAAGCAATCCGATAGGAACGAAAAGGGTGGAGGGGTCCAGAAAAGACGTTGAGAAGAATCAATAAACCATAGCTCAACTTTTTGGAGGGTGGAAGACTAATTTTGTCTAATCGCTCGTGAATATTGAATAAAGACTACAATGTGGATTGTGGGCGCAGCACCCAGAAGCTTCTTCTCTTCTTCTTTCTCTTCTTTTCTCTCCCATTAAAAGTTTACCCGTTCAACGTCCCAGGCGGTAGAAAGAAGAGCCTACGCCACAAACGAAAACCGCCGCTATAAATTAAATAGTCATAATAAGGGATAGTCATCGCAGCAGGATAAGGGCTCTGGGCCGAGGAGCTCTCACGCCTGCTTTATTTATTATTATTTTTGGGTCTGATGTGCTCGTCACCGAGTTACAGTTTCGTTTCAAAAATTTTAAAGTTTTTTTTAATGAATAAGTCAATCTCGTTAGAAAAAATGAAGACAGTACAAATGACTATACTAAAAATATTAATTTAAATAAATTAACAAAATTAACAAAATTTACAGAATCTAGAAAAAGGCAACCAATCAGCGAGTTAACCCAGCAAAAAAGTAAAGACAAGAAAACACTCTGCACCAAAGACAAGCACAATCCTCATCGTGATCTCGAATTGATCGTTTTCTGGTTAGTTCTTATTGGGAGTCGGTGTATCCGGATCTTATTCAGCGGAGGTTATCTCATTTGTATTCGGATAATTTCTCGATCCTGTTGGAGGGTGGTAGATTGAGGGGCTCCATGAAACCTTTCCGCTTTGAGAATATGTGGCTGAAGGTGGATGATTTTGTGGAGTTGGTCAGGGAGTGGTGGCAGGGCTATATTTTTAGAGGTTCTCCCGGTTTTGTGCTTCATATGAAGTTAAAAGCCTTGAAGCATGATCTTAAGTTGTGAAATCGAGATGTCTTTGGGGATCTTAATTTTCGCAAAACTTCGTTCTTACAGGAGCTCTCTTCTCTTGATGGTCTGGATGATAGTGGTAATCTGAAAGAGGAGGGCACGGAGAGGAAGTTGTATGTTTCTAGGGAGCTCGATCGGTTGATCGAATTGGAGGAAGTGAGTTGGAGACAGAAATCAAGAGCGCTTTGGCTCAAGGAGGGGGATCATTGTACTAAGTTCTTTCATCAAGTTACTAATTCTAATAGGAGGAATAATTTGATATCGAGTTTGGAACTAGAGGTAGAAGTTGTGGAGGACCCGTCTGTGATTACTGGAGCGATCATTGATTATTATTCTTCGTTGTATAAGGAACCGTTTTGTTGGCGCCCTTCCTTAGATGGCTTGGAGTTCGATCGCATTTTAGGGGAGGATGTTGAGTTCATTGAGAGACCTTTTGAGGCTGAGGAGGTGGCGAGTGTGGTGAAGAGCCTTAACGAGGATAAGGCAACGGGCCCGGATGATTTTTCTCTTTCTTTCTTTCAATCTTGCTGGGATGTGGTGAAGCAGGATGTATTGTTGATGATGTTTAATGATTTTGCTAGGGAGGGGCAGTCTGTCAAGAGCTTGAGTACTTCTTTTATTGTTCTTATCCCTAAGAAATCGGGTGCTGTTGATCTTAAGGATTTTAGGCCTATTAGTCTTGTGAGAGGTGTGTACAAGATTTTTGCTAATAGGTTGAAGTCTGTGCTTGACAGCCCCTCGCTGACGTCTCTCCCCAATAACGGAAATCAACTCCTTGCACATATGAAGAAAAGTCTGTCATCCAGCACTAGATTTCCCCTCCGGGATCATTACAGCCCCTCGCTGACGTCTCTCCCCAAATTCTGTAATGACAACATAGCACCCACTCCTATTTGAGCAACCCTGAGCCAGAAACGCGCTAGACGAGTCATTGAAGTTTTTCGAAAAAACCCAGGACTCCGTCTCCTCTACCAGATGGCCAAATTTGTTAAAAGTTGACAATATTATTTTAAACTTATATGAACATCAAAAGGCCAACATCATTCTACTGGCCCCTATATTCTAGGCCATTTTTAGAGATCTTCTTAGTTTAACAAACTCTTTAAGTAAAGTAATTAAAGCTAAAATAGAGGGCTTTAAAATTGAAAATATATCTTTATTTTTTGTTGGTAACCAGGAAAATCCATTGTATCCAATTTTGTACCTTTGACTTGGTTTAGTTAAGAAACACATACGGGGTGTTTGTTTTTCAATTATTTCACCCTTCAATATTTCCAAACAATCATAAATAATCTATCTTTCCTCATTAAATTATAAAATAATATTATACTATTCAATTAAATCTTCTCTCTCCTCACTTTTCCATAAAATACTATATTTTTTCACAAACCTCAATACCCAAAATTTTCAAAACCCCAATATTTCCACAAACAAACACCACCATAGGAGCTTCATGATAAAGTTGGAATTCTTGAATTGGACCCCAACTTAAATATCATTTAAGTTAAAAATTTATCAGTAAGTAATTAGATTCGAACACATGCTGCTCACCTAATATTTAAGATGTATTCATCAAAGAGCTAAAAATAACACTATACCACTTAAAATAAAGTCAAGTTTGGCCTGTAAAAGATAGGCTCGCTTAATGAACAAGCTTCAATTTTTCTACGAACTCAATAAACGAATAGGACTACGGTATATAGATTTAGCAAAGTAAAATAATTAAAAGGAATTGAATGAGATCTTGAATTGTATATGCCCCAGTGTTATTCGGATTAAGTAAGAGAATAATAGGGAGAATGGAAGTGTAGGGGAATCGAAAATTCTTCACCTTTTTTTTTTCAATTTATGTGCTGGTTAGAAGAGGTTGCCAACAAAATTTATAAATTATTTTATTATTAATCAAAGAAAAAAAAAGGGTAAATTATAATTTTTCTTTTCTTAAATTACCATCAAATTTTTAAATATTTTCACAAACTTTAACTCGTTACAACTCAATTCTAAAACTTTGCTTCTCGTTGCGATTCCATCTCCTAATTTGTTGGAGTCGTTATGTCAAACAATTTTCATCTCCTTAACTGAACACGTGACATTCTTTTTTACGTGAAAAGATAAATTTATTTTCATTTGAGCTATTTACAGTTTTTAATAATGCTTCTCGCTATTAAAAACAAAAACAAAATCTGAGGAATATTTGAAAATTATGTAATAGTTGAAGGAGAAAATTATAATTTAATCAAGAAAAAATGGTATATTTAGTTATGTATACTATTATAGCTTTTTCATTAATAAAATAAAGAATAATTGATAAAATCAATGTCTATTTTCCGTCCATGCAAAAGTCCACATTCGGCCTATGTTGATGGGGTATTTTTGGTAATGTGAGAGATTGTTTTAAGGAAAAAAACGTCCTAAATTTGGTACGGTTCAAAAGGTTGGGATAACAAATTGCGTTTGTTTTGCTTGAAATTTCGGGCCCTGGCTGGAAACCTTCGGAGGGCGAATTTGAAAATCCCGTAACATAGTGGTCCCACCGTGCCAGAAAAACAGAAGCACCTGGCACAAGTCATGAGTAGCACCTGACAAGCACCTGCAAAATAAGAAAAAAAAAACGTAACGGAAGACAACACTTGATAGCAAACCAAAGAAGAAAAAAAATAGACATAACAGAATATCAAAGTGCAATCGGAGTGCACCTGGCAGCAAAAGCATGCGGGCAGTTACCAAAAAATAATAAAAAAAACAACTCAACCAATGATTGCAATCTTTACCCTTAATTAATACGTTAAAAAATTTCAAAACTTATTTCAAAAATTTAACAAATTTTCACAAACTCCAATAAATTTCAAACTTTACAAAATTCTCAAAATTTTGAGAATATTCTCGAAATTTCGGCAAACAAACTGGGAGGAATCTCTTCTTTTCTCCACGAAACTCCATTTTGTCCTCTTTTCTTTCCTTCATTTTTTTCTACCATCCCTAAAACATCGCTTTTACTTTTGTCCATTGTTTATGATCAAGCAGCCGGCATCTTAACTAAAAATATCGCGTCAGAGTAACTTCAGACAAAGACCAATCTCGGCGTGCTGCCTGCAAGTGTTTCTAACATTTCGAGTCTAGCCGGGGAGGAAATTTGGTAAGGGATTCACAAGGGCTATTGGGATTACAACGGAATATTTTAGTTGACTTTATTTTGTATATAATTTTGTTATACTTCCTGAGATATTAAGGTTAACGAAGCTTCTGTGAAAAGCTGAAGACTGCAGTACAAAAACTGAGTATTTTGTCAGAAAATTCAAGTTAGCTTGAAGTTAGATGCAAGTCAGACAGAAATGCGAATTAAAGAACGGCTGAAACAGAAATCGGTTAGACCGTTTCTAACTTAATGAATGACTTCAAGACTGACCCAAGAAGCCTAGAACCTTCTACTCCTAACTGAAAAATACCAGTAGCATTTAACCTCAATTGCTTTTGAAGATTCGACACTTAGAAAATTCGAGATATTGTGCCTTCAACGTGAAACTCTCTCTAGAATCTTGTTGCCCTGTTTTCTAAGTCTTTGATTGTGTGAGAACTGAGAATGGAGCCTTCAAAAGTAAAACCTCTCTCTTAGTACTCTCAGTTCGAGTTAATTGATCACCACTGTTATTTCCTCAAGAAGAAATTCGAGATTTTCAGAGGTTGCTGAAATCTTGAAGGTCCAAGAGCCATGTTCGAAGAGTTGCTGTTGTTATGAGTTCACAATGGGAAACGACAAGGTATGGACAGTGTGGTAAGGTTCTTAGCTTTTTGAATGGATGAGATGTTCTCAGTCCCTGCTATGGTGCAAAACAGAATGTTGTATTTCGGGTAAGAAATCAAGTGTGTTAGACTAGAATTAGAGTTTTCTTGAGTCTACGGATCACCTTGTATTTCGAGTTTGAAATGCTAGTGAAATCGTTACCCGGTTTACAGACCCAGAGAGTTTTTATTTCTTTGAATTTGTTTCCAAGAGATTTTCTCTTCGTAACCAATCTTGGTGTCTCTTTGTGGTGATTGATATTGTTTATATTGTTTTGATTAAGTGTTGTTAGTTGTGAATCATAAGCTGAATGTTCAGGTGTTATTCTTGATTTTAAAATAATCTTGGATATAGATTCGGTATTATCTGATTTACATTCTGCTTGACAATTGGTGTTGTAGTAATTTTGTGTGTTGAAATTACTAATATGACTTGGTGAAGTTTGTACAAGAACGTTTTGGTTTGATTGAAATATATTTGAAATTGCTTGATTCACATTCACATTTGATTAGTTAGATTGTTGTTAAAGTGTTAATAAGTTCTTATTAGTCTTTGCGTAGTTTGTGCATAATAGTTCTGTTAAAAAGTTGCAATAGGTCGAATAAAAATTGGATAACCTATTCACCCCCTCTAGGTTAGGTTGGTATCGGGTTGAGTCTTAAATCATTCTGTTCAACAACCAACCGTACAGTAGAGCTAATTAGGCTCCAAGAAGGGCTAACGAAGGCATACCAGTGGATGAACGCACGAAGGTGATGAGGACAGTTGAGCAGAGCTGAATCGACCACAGTAACAGAGAGACGATTGGATGTGCGGATGCTCTGGCAAAGCAGGAAGGGATGTCACCGGTAGGGAAGGTTTTGTTACATATTCAGGTTAATTACCAACAGCGAAGAAGAAGAATTAAGACAAAGAGACAAAAGATTCTTACGTGTTTTTGCAACATAGATTGCGTCCACGGACAGCAAGGATAATGCTTATTGTTTGTCTGCACAATTATCTTCAGGTTACCCCTTTCCTCAGATAAGATTCCTCCTTAATTTGCTACTCGAACGAGATGGTCTAATTCAGATAGATAGATACAACATATGAGCATTTGGATTCCACAATATATGAGCATTTGGGTTCCAAAACATTTTACTGGATACCCCACATTTAGACTTATATGCTGCATCAAGCTTTTTCCGAATTGGATAAGACAGCAAATTGGAAGATCTTTATTCCCTCTATCTTTAACCTTGTGCCCGCAAGAACCCATACATGGGTTTTCTTTCCAGTTAAGGTGTTACTTTAGAAATCAGAATTGACAAAAAGATAAAAAGATAAGGAATCAGAATCCCTATTCCATAAGAATATCTTTTTGTTAAGCAAATAAACAGAAAGAAATGTTATCCTATATCATCGATTTTTGAGGAATGACTTCCAGTTTGGCTGTATTAATAAGACATGCGCATTAATGATTTCAATGAGGATGTTAAGTTTTGAACTTCTTCCAGTGCAGACCATTAGCTTGTAGAACTTTATGCTGGTATTTCGTTCCATTTGAAATTTTGAACATCCATGTCTGAAACACAAGCAAGTGCAAACATGAAACTGGAATTGTACGCAGCACACCATCTTTTTACAAGTGCATGAGCTTATTAGTGCTCCAGGAGCAAATAGTATTCGACAACGATATAACAGTAGCATTATCACAATTTTCATCATCATCATCTAGTAACCTCCTTGTATAAAAGCATTCAGGCGGTCTAGCTCCTCCCGATGCTCACTCACCACAGCCCGGACCACATCTCCTATGGACACCATGCCCATCATCCCCTTTTCATCAATGACCGGAATGTGCCTGATTCGGTTATCTGCCACCCAAACAAGAGTTTGGAAAATAAAATACCGAACTTTATGTGTAGCGGTGGGAGAGAGAGAGAATAAAAATCAATAATGAGAAGCAGAATATGGTACCTGTCATCAGTTGCATTGCCTTCAGAACTTTTGTGTCAGGTGTTACCGTGATAAGCTTGTTCTATGGCCATGGAATTATCATATACATGTCATCTCAAATTGTTTGATATATCATAAAGCAAATGTACACTAACTTTTGTTTGACAAATGAAAAACACCCACAATCCATGTTTTTTCCTATGGAAGGGGAGAAAACTTGTACCTCTTCGGTCATGATATCCCCAACCTTGGTTGATTTGGATGACCTCCCCTGTACTATGATTTTCCTTAGATAGTCTGCAGATACATCAGTAAATACGAGACTTGGCCAACAAAAGCAAGTACAGATATAACTTCCAAGCAATGTTAATACAGTATGTGCAGCCCCTAGTGCCTTTATGTTACACTCGAGGGCATTTGCATATGTTCCCACAATAATATATAAATAATGGCTGGAGAATCTGAACGTGCAAAGCAGGAAGTAGATCTGCCCAGGCACTTCTTCCCCTCTTTTGGCTGTGAACATGCCTGAGATTCATCCTTTTTTGGTACCAGACACTGTTCAAAATTCTCCAACTCCAAATAATTAAAAAACTAGAATAAAACCAAGAACATAATTCTCTTGTTTTCTTTCCAATTATGTTATCCAAGAGACGGAAGAAACATGATAAAACTTTCAGGGGGTGAACTGAATAAAAAAATATATGTCATTGCATTTCCAAAAAGGTTTAAATCAATTGAAGAGGTAATGTTATAACAGAAACCAGAATGTTTGAAACTTGGAACGTAGTGCTCCAAAATTCCTTCTATAAGTGAACAGTATTGATGTATCCACGTAATAAGACTGCAACTTCTAAAAACAAACTATCATATCATGTGTTCTGACAAGAACAATAGTTCCTCACAATCAAGTAAATAAGCTAAAAGAATCTTTAAGTATCACAAACCTCTCTCTGTTATGATTCCTGCAATTGATTTCTGCTCTCCAGATTTCACAACCACCAAGGCACCAACATTGTGCTGGGTCATCTGCAAAAGAAGTGGTTTATTTAGTCAAGAGACTAATCCTCCACACCAAAGCTGGTCAAACCATTGAAAATAATTGTCATTCTTGGATAATTGAAAAGACTTAACGTTAAGGTCAAAGATGCATACCGACTTAACAGCATCATAAACAGTATCATCCATAGTGCACCAGAGCCAAGAACCATCATCACCTTTGCCTTTCACTTTCAAGATGTCCAAAATTGTAGTGCTTTCAAAACCATGCTCTTCAATGCGAGCAGATGAGACTGACTGAAAGCGTGCGATCACAGCAGGTTGCATCAGGGGATTCACCAGACGGACGTGTTGCAGAACTGCATTTTTGATGATATTTCCACGCGATAAAAAGGATTGGATAGCTCCTTGCATTTTACCTATTTAACAACAGAGGACATGCCTCATCAATGATAGAAGATGTTTCACATAAGTATGCAGACTGTTCTCCTACCATATCTCGGATCTCTATCAGTTCATAATTGGTATCAACTCCAGACTCACTACTGGAAATTTGAACAGGAATTCTCCAACCCTATAAAATCAATAACCTCTGACAAAAAAAACTGGTTTCCAATAGATTTAGGCAGACAGGGATTACGATAAATCTATAGTTCCTAAATTATAGATAAAATTCACTAAATCTCAGTATTTGCTAAGATTTGTAGCATCACCACTTACCGGTTTAACTAATTCAGCATTTATCACTCAATATTTACTATTTTCACCACATTTTGAAAAAAAAAAAAAACCTATCAAAATCTTATCCAATTCAGTGCAAAAATTATGGGATTTAAAAAGAGTTGTACATGGAGGATCTCGTAAAAATAATACGTCTGTAAATAGGATATTCTCGGGTCTGCCCTACTTAACGATCACAAGTCTTTTTTTTTTTTGCTAAATCTTAACGATCACAAGTCAAACACTGATGATACATGTCAAAAACGATTATATATCGGAGAACATAACGCTTCGATCAGCACATCTACGAACATCTATTCCAAGATCTATGACAGGAAAAAAAATTCAAAGTCAACCTAGTAATCGGTTTACGCAACGATAATCAAGGCAGATGGATATGGATCTGGAAAACGCAGTGAACACTCAAGATAGATTAAATAAAGCGGATTAATGAGCATATATAGCATCGATCCTTCCACTATGACTTCATCTATGAAGCAAAAAAAAAAAAAACAAGTCTCAACGGCACAGTACGACGTAATCCATTGGAGCACACACCAGAGCCCGGAGAAGATTTGTGGATCTTTTAAAGTCCTGTGCTAACTGGGAAGCAACTCCCAGAAATCACAGCAAAGGAATAATTAGAACAAATAGGAAAGGAAGCGGAGAATACCGGAGAAGTTGATCTTTACCAGAACCACTAAGTGCCACTTCGCAAGTTCAGTGACGGCGATATCGGCTTATGGATAACGAATGAGCCCTATAAGATGGTCCACCTCAGGACCGGAAGATCACTTTTTTCATTACCTGAAGCACGCGCTTCGAGACAGTAACAAACTGCACACGTGGAACGCCTGAAATCCGTTGGATGCGAATCCTTCGCTGACACTCGATTTTGTCTGCTTAAGCTTTCAAACGTCATTGATACTTACCAATAATACGAGGATAAGAGAGTGTATAGGATAATGAATGTGGAAGGGTCCGAGAAGATATAAATCTCAAAGACAATAATTATTTAAATATTTTATTTTTCTTGAATATATAAATAAATCGGAAGAAATGCTACGAGAATAATAAAGTAGTTGATTGAAAGCATCACAAAATTTCTAGATTAGTTTCCCTACATTAAAATTATATGGAATTGCTAGGATAGTATCCCAATGTATACCTAAAATGTCTCTTTATGTTTTTTTTTTCGTATTAAAGGCTTTACAATTTTTTCCCATATTACTCTTAACCTATGAGGTCCGAACTTTTTTTTAATTATTTTTAATCAAAATCAAGTCTTTTTTTTAATGCATTGACTTCTATTTTTTTACTGAGAAAGGGATATAAAGGTTTTCTTTGTTTTTTTTTTCTATGTATATAAAGGTTTTCTTTGAGTAAGTAATAACTTTAACATTGCTGAAAAAAGAACTCCGAAATTAAATGGACAATTTAATAGAAATAGAGACGGAAGTCGTGAGGTTGTTATGAGTTAGTTATGTTGGTTAGATAATTATCTTTATTGTAACACTTGTGTGCATACCATGACTATAAGTGAGCTTAGGGGTACGTACTAGCATGTGGTGTGACACTAGTTTTCTATGACATTGAAGGTTGGGTCATCCCTCTAACTCACTGTTACAATCAACAAAACATGTTTTACCTAATTTTTCTTCTCCTCTTTTATAGCATCAATCTCGTTGTTCTATCTGTCATTTAAGTAAACAAGAAAAAAGCTTTATTTTCAACCGAGTACCTCTCAATCTACATCTCTTTTTCAGCTCATACACCATGATGGTTTTCGATATTTTCTAACAATCGATGATGATTTTTCACATTGTACATGGATATATCTTTTTAAGGCAAAATCAGATGCTAGGTCAAGTGTTCAAAGATTTTGTCACATGGTTGAAAATCAGTTTAGCACTACTGCCAAAACCTTACGTTCTAATCAAGGCTTAGAATTTAATATGCATGAGTTTTTCAATCTTAAAGGAATCTTACATCAAAAGAGCTATATGTATACACCTTAGCAAAACTCTATTCTAAAAAGAAAACATCAACATATTTTAAATGTAGCTCGGTCATTACGTTTTCAAGCTCATTTACCTACCCATTTTTGAGTGATTGCATACTTGCTGCTACTCATACTATCAACAGACTCTCTACACCTATACTTCAAAATCGTTCCCCGTTTGAACTCTTATTTCATGAACAACCAAATTACTCTCATTTTAGGACCTTTGGTGGTTTAGCCTATGTCTCTACTCATCCTCACAATAGAAAACAAGTTTGATTCGAAAGCCATCCCTTGTGTTTTTCTCGGCTATCCTCCTGGCATTAAAGGATATAAGTTGTTAGATCCTGCCACAAATCACATTCTCATATCCAGACATGTTATATTTCATGAAGGCGTTTTTACATTCCAAAATTCCAACTCGGGTCTATCACATAATTCTCAAACACCTCTTAATTCTGCTCTTCAGCATCTTGTTTTTTCCAACTCCTAATCCTATTACAAATACTTATTCTTGTATTCCATCTCCACATAATTCCGATCACATCCATATATCCACATATACTATTTCACCAAGAAATTCTACATCCACATTACCCATCGCAGATACTTCTCCTATCGCAGACCTTGTCATCTCACCCATTACAGATACTAATCCTTATGATATTATGCCACCTACTATTGATCTTTTGTCTTCAAGTCCACCCATCCGCAGGTCAACTAGAATCAAACATAAGCCTCTTTATCTGCACGAATATCACTGTCAACTGGCTAAGACTTCCTCTAGCAATTCAGATCAGTTATTGGATAAAGTTCAATCTCTTCATCTCCTTTATCTTCCTTTGTTTCATATTCCAAGTTATCTCCTCTGCACCGAGTTTTTACCTTAGCTGCCAGTAGTCATATTGAACCAACTTGTTAAAACTCTACATGTTACTTCAGAGCATCAGTTAGCTGATCTTTTAACTAAGCCTCTGCCTTTTGATTAGTTTATGAATATTGTACCCAAGCTTGGACTTTTAAATATACATAGTCTAGCTTGAGGGGGGCTAATAGAAATAGAGACTGAAGTCGTTAGGTTGTTATGAGTTAGTTATGTTGGTTAGATAATTCTCTTTATTGCAATACATCATTCTGTTGTATATATAAACAATTTAGTGATTAATGAGAATACACGATATTTTTTCATTCATCTGTGAAACAATTGTAACGATAAAAGATATCATACAAAATTCATATCAAACTTTATAAGAGAGTATCTGTAGCTGTCTCGAATCGGATCTATATTTAAGGCTATTTACAAGTTTTTTTGTGCCCTCTTGAGGATTTCTTGAAAGAGTTTAAAATGTTGCAGGTAAAGAATGTCAACCTTGAGTCTATCCCTGAGGTAGAGATAATTTTAATGCCCAAATTGAATCAGTTTATTTTGTAAATTATAATGATAAGATATATTAAGGATATTTGTATTCATGAACAGTGAAAAATATGAAAATTATGTGAACAATGAACAAATCTCATGAAATAGGCCAAATATAAACATTGGACAATGACGGTAGAGTAAAAACTCACAACATGGCCCAAGTAACATCTTTATTTTTGGCAAATAAAACCTAACAGGCCAAAAAATATGGTACAAAATATTACCGAAATTTCGACATCTAGTCCTGATTCCAACATGTTCAACAATAAAACATCAACGGAACCAAATTCCGTTTTCAAATGAGCGTTTGTTTGCCGGAAGTTCGGAAAATCTTTTTAAAATTTTAAGAATCTTTTGGATATTGAGATTTATTTTGATTTATAAAAATTTTGGAATGCCTGTATAAATGTTGAAAATTTTGGAATATATTTAATTTAGTTAAAATTTTGATGTCCCGAGATATTTGAACAAACAAACGCCCAAAATATCTCCGGTCTTACGCCCCTAGCTAGTAACTATTTTGGCAAGCTAACCAAGTTCCAAAAAAACGTCTAAAAAAAATCCAAGGTCCGAAATTCAGCGTATCGTAGGCCCATAAATTATGGGCCTCAGCCTTGTCCAAGATCCCAAGCGTATTACAGCATTCAGAAGCCTTATCTGCAGTTTTACATGGTTCGTGGCTTCGTGCAGGCGGGGTCCAGAAGTTTCCCGGCGGAAAGGGCCTCCAAGAAAAGGGCGGGAAAGCTATCTTCCACCATTGGTGTTATTTATGTAATTCAGCAACTTTTTGCGACTGTTATTGCTACAATACTACCGCATTACTGAATTGCTCGGCTCTTCAAAATTTTCCTTTTCACCTTCCCAAAATACAGCACCGTCTGACTCCTGGTCTCAACGGCTGAACAGAAGCAAACCGAGAAGCACAGAAAATGGAGTCTATTGTCAAGGTACCATTTTCTTTCTCTCTATCTGTCTTTTCGCGGTAAGCCTCAACGTGGACCTTTTCGTAACTCAATAGTACGGATATTTCGGTTGCTTCAGCAATATTTCGGGTATGCTGGCTTCCGGGAATATCAGAAGGAGGTCATTGAGAAGATTCTGCAGAAAAGGGACTGCTTGGTGGTCATGGCCACTGGCAGCGGAAAGTCCTTGTGGTCAGCCGTGCTCACCTCTCCTTTTCTTCCGAATTTTCCTCCCGTCTCATGCTTTTCAAATGCTCTCCTTTCCTAAGTTAAACAGATAAGAACAACTAAACTGGTTTGTCATAAATGACAGCTATCAGGTGCCTCCTTTGGTCGTCCGAAAGACCGGCATAGTGATAAGCCCCCTTATATCTTTAATGCAAGATCAGGTAATCTGTTCGAGATTACTGTATGCTATATTCTCAATTCCGCTTTTTTCGTACTTGTCTATTATCTCTTTGAGCCGATATTCGTCTCGTAATAATGTTTATCATACAGGTTATGAGTTTGAAACAACGGGGTATCAGAGCGGAGTTTCTTGGAAGTGCACAGATGAATCCGACCGTCCAACCCAAAGCTGAGAGTGGTCAATTCGATATTTTGTTCATGACTCCCGAGAAGGCATGCTTGATGCCTACCAGGTATTATTTGATTAGCACGAATCTATTGATTGCAAGGATCTCCTGTGACTTTATTCCACCTCGCAACGGTCTTCCTAGGTTTTTCAAAGCTTGCAACATATTCTATCCATTTTCTTAGCACAAACAAAATCCTAAATTTTACTTCATTTGTGCAGCTTCTGGTCAAATTTGCTTGAGCTGGGGATTTCTATGCTTGCTGTTGATGAAGCTCATTGCATATCAGAATGGGGCCATGATTTCAGGTCATTACTGTTTTTGTTGTTATTTTTTGGGGATAAACGCACTTTGTACTTCTAATCTACTACACATCTTGCCACATGGTTCACATGACATAATAGACAATATATTGTTTGAGGCTGCAAAGTAATTTCGTTTTTCTTTGAAATTTGGTTCTTTTTGTCTTAGTATCTGAAAATCGTGACTCAGGTCCGTAAGGTTTGTTCTAATATGACCTGGATGCATAACAGAAAACAAGGGAGCATGCAACGTGTTAACACATGGTTATGCCTGTGTTTTAAAATAATTCAGGACTCATTTGTCCTTTATGAACAGCACAATTCCAGGGGTGCTTGCAGTAAATTAAGATATTCAGGAGAATATTTGATCAATTTTGTAGTGTTGGGGTGTTCGGTGATCTCCACAGGAAGTATGAGGGGGGAGCATCAATCCGAATTTACGATGCATCTTATTTTTTCTTTGCATTCTATCAGTGTTGCTTTTTTTTCCCTTATGTTTCTTTGTCATTGCAACTTCTGATGAATTCTCCATTGTGGTTTATCAGGGTGGAATACAAGCAGCTAGACAGGCTACGCGGTATTCTCTTAGATGTTCCGTTTGTTGGACTAACTGCAACTGCTACTGCAAAGTTAGTCTCTAATTATCTGTATAAGCTGATATTGTCATTTCCTTGTTACAATTATCAATGTCTTTGGGGGATTTGGCACTGCTAGGAGGTATTGTTAATCTGGTATTGTTCGACTGGTAGGTTTTACGTGTTCTACACAATATCCACTTTATAGTCACCATGCCTCCATTTTTTATTGGACTATCACATCCGCATAACTGCATTCAAATTGTGTTTTTGTCCTTTTTAATTTTTTGGAAGATGTGAGATGAGCTTTACTATTAGTATACATCTATACTTTAAAAGAATGTAAGTGTAAAGCAAGACATTTATATCCATATGCATATTTGAATTGGAGATTTTCCATGATAGAAAGTTTAGAAATAATATTAAAGAAAACTGCCAGTAACATACATGTGCGATAATTTTGGTTTCAAGACCAGTGTTTCTAAAATTTTCATTTCAAGACCCGTGCTTTGACGCGCATTGAATTCGAGACCCCTTAAATTTTTGGTCCGACATGCAACGGGAAAATACTAATGTGGTGGGCAAACAAACATGTCGAAAGTGTTGCTTAAATATTAGTTGCACTTGTCAAAATTCCACTTGTACATCTAAAAGCATATTATAGCATGGTAGAATCTAATGTTATAGCCTGGGATGATACTAAAGGAGTGCTTATTATTGTCTTTGTTACTTGACATCATTTTAAAGATCTTTGGCTTTTTCCTTCTGTGTGCAACTTTCAAGATGATGCTTCCAGTCACCATATCTGTCAACAGTTCTCTTTTTAATAACTTGCTTTATCTGTTATGAGTGAAGGAAGTTCTTTAAGTTTCCTGATGTAGATTTAATTTTGTGCCTCGCAATAGGGTTCGAACTGACATTATCAGCTCCCTGAAGATGAAAGATCCTTTTGTTGCCATTGGATCATTTGATCGAAGAAATCTCTTCTATGGTGTCAAGTCTTTCAGTCGGGGTCAATCATTTATCAATGAGCTTGTGAGAGAAATCTCCAAGTTGGTACCTAGCTCTGGTTCAACTATCATTTACTGCACAACAATTAGAGATGTTGAGCAGGTATTGTGTCTTTTAGCTGCATCTTGTTATAATAATTGTGCTTAAAACTGATATCTTACAGCAGGAACTGATCTCTGAAGGAATTAACTTAGTTCTCTTATGCTTTCATAAATGACATAAATTTGGTTGCTGTTTATGGATCTTCTAAAGACTGTTAAAACTCTTGATATGCACCTACACTCTGTTGGAGGACATGACTTGGATCCTCTGTTACATGGGCACAACAAACTAAAGCACTCCATTTTGAACCATGCCATGGATTTGTGTGTGGTATTGCGCTAGTCTTGGACATGTATCCCACAAAGCAAGTCCGTACTTTTCTTCATTCAGTTCCTGTTTATATTATTATATAAATTTAATGTAGTTTCAGTATAAGAATGTCGTGTTGCATTGTCCTCAGTTCCCACTTTCATATAAAATAGGACATGCAAAACTTCAGCAATATAACAATGTTTCCTTGTCTTAAGATTTCGTGGCTAAAGGAGTCTGACACCTAGGCTGGTCCCCATTACCCGATATGTGTGTACTTGTGTCTATGTTGCATAAAGATTGCACCATCCTTTCTCTTTCTTCTTCACTGCAAAATGGTGTTTATTTCTCTACACATGATTCTTCTTTCTAGCTGGGGTCTTGGTAGAAGTGTTAAGATTCTGGCTTTACTAATTAATGTACTTGCTAATGCATGTGGATCAAGTCTTTTCGATGATTTCATGATCTTTTTGTTTCCTTTTACTTTTTTGCCCTTAGATATTCAGGTCACTTCAAGAGATAGGAATCAAGGTTGGAATCTATCATGGTCAAATGGATAATAAAGCTCGTGAAGAGTCCCACAGGTTCTTAGCTCCATTCAATGTAGATGTGGAGTAGTACTTTTAGCTATCTAGCATGATCAATATGATTGTTCAGTTTTGCTCTGTATCCTATAAAATGGCATTATCTGACTTAACATTATACACCATACTCTACTCTTATCCTTTTACTCACTTTGTCAGATTATTCATAAGAGATGAATTGCATGTCATGGTTGCTACTATTGCTTTTGGCATGGGAATTGATAAGCCAAACATTAGACAAGTGATACACTATGGTTGCCCCAAGAGTCTAGAATCCTATTACCAGGAAAGTGGGCGATGCGGTAGAGATGGTATAGCTTCTGTCTGCTGGCTTTATTATACAAGAAGTGACTTTGCAAAAGCTGAGTTCTACTGCGGAGAATCACTAACAGTAAGTGTAAATTTGAGCTTCTTCTTAAGAATATTTTGTTTTGTTTTGTTTATAACCACTATTATTTTGCTAAAGACTGGATGTGATTCAAGTTAATTTTTTTTACTGAATTATGTTTTTTAAGCTTTTGCATGTTCTTCCAGACAAAGCATTGTGCATTCTGTCTTTTTTATTACAAGTACTTTTGGCCTATTATTCACCAGGAAAATCAAAGAAGAGCTGTTATGGAGTCATTGATGGCTGCACAGCATTATTGCTTGGCCGCAACTTGCAGACGAAAGGTCCTGCTTGATCACTTTGGAGAAAAGTATTCAGCTGATAAATGTGGTATGACTTTTTTTTCTAGATAAGAGTTTCATTGATGTGCTTTCTATCTTAAAGAGATGCTTCTTCCGGTCATTTAAATTTCCAATACTGCCTGTAAGTTTTTGCCCAATACTAGACCTCCACAAGTGTCAAATAAATTTTCATGGTAAGATCACAGCAGAGTTGAAGTGCTGAGTCATGTGAAACGCATGGCCAAAAGATCAAACTTTTGCTGTGTTATTGTAGAAAAACTCGAGTTATTGCTGTGATAGGGTAGGGGCCATTTTGACTGATTCAGAGGTAAGGTTGGGACAATACCTCTGTCGTGGAAAATTTCATAGGTTTGAACCTGCTGCTGCCCTACTCCATCAAAATAGTATGCCATCCCACTTTACCATTAGGGGTTTCGACTGGATATAATATGGGCTTTATTCTGAACAAAAAAAATGAGGGTTTAAGTGTATCCTTGTCTTGCTGCTACATTGCATAAATTCGAAGAATGAGCATTGGGCCTCCTTTCCATTAGTCATCTACATCTTTTTACCTTTAACCTTATGAGTTCTGATAACTGAATGGAGCTAGAAAGTTAAAACAGAATGACCCAAAATAATGTCAAGAATGAGTCATTTGGGAGGATTGTTGTGATTCTCACATCAAACCATCACAATATCAAGAGGGAACCTGCACAAACTTAATTTGTGGGGAAGCCAAATAGATCTTGATTGGGGAGGTGAGGAAGGAAGTTGATGGCAGAAGGGCAGAAGCCATCATAGTCCAGCCACGGTTGTAGAGTCAACCTTCCTAGGATATGAAGCTGTTCCTTCTGATGTCAATTGATTGCCTCTTTCTGCTTCTCATTTTTTGTATTTCTCATGTTTCTTCCTTTGACTCTCACCACATTGGAAAGGCAGAAGGGACAGTCTGCTCCACATGGTTTGGAAGATATGCCCACCTGGTAGTTTTTTTTTGTCTTTCATTCCTCCAAGTTAGTGTAGTGCTTGTTCTATGCATGAGATATTTTGGGTCTGATATAGATGGCAAAGCTTCTGTCCAGTCTTCTGACAATGCGGCCCATCAGCTGTTAGCCACTGTTTCCTTCATGGGAATGCTTTCTGGTGTTGTCCTTTCCAAATGAGATTCTCTTAGGCCCATGGTGTTAGTCACATTGATCCATAAAAATTACAGCAGCAGCTATCTTTCTAATAGCAGTTAGCAGAATGATGGTTGAGATGGTGCTGGTCACCTGTATCTTTGCAATAGAGATATCATCTTAATGTTCTCATCTCAATGAAGGAGTTAATGCTTGTTACGTCCTAAAACTTTATTAATCTTGTATTAGTTGGTTTTCCACTTGATTGTAGGGAATTGTGATAACTGCATTGTCTCAAAGAAGGAGCGTGATATGTCTAGAGAAGCATTTCTTCTAATGGCTTGCATCCAATCATGTAGGGGTAGATGGGGCCTGAATATGCCCATTGACATACTTCGTGGTTCTCGAGTAAGTTCTTTTGCTATGTGAGTAATCATTGTGGCTTGGAAATTAGTTATACCTGTTTTTTTTTTCTTGCTTTTTTAATCTTCATTGCCTCCTTGTAGACTCTGTTCATGAGTAGTGTTAAATTTTGTGCTTGTCATAGATACTACAACAAATAATTACTTTTTGTCACTCACTTATGCGGACATGGCTTTTAGGTCCTTCAATTTTGTAAAACCTCAATGAGCTCATATTGTTCTGTCCTGCCCGTGATAACAATGAACATAAGCAACTGCCCCAACATAGCTCTAGGTTGTTAAAAATAATTTTTCCTTGCCTGCAAATTTCTCCACATTATACAAAGTGGAACTGCCTCCCAAATCTCACCACTCATGACCACTCAATCTCCTTTTCCGACTTTCAAGCACTTCTATCAGAACTCAAGGGGTGAGGGTCAGGAAGAAAAGAGGATTAAAGTGGATGCTGATGATTGGGGACAAGTGTATGTTGAGGATAGCAGGAATTCTTAAATTAATTGCTGAGGCATAGAATTCTGAATTAAACATGCTGAGAGTCGCTCTATTGGATTGAATATCCTATCAGAAATCATAATGATTTTTATGAAGTTTTAGTTTGTTCCCCAGATTCAACAATTAGTTATCTGCCTTCAGTGGGTGAATCTACTTTTTTCATCCTGATGTTGGGTAAGTCATGTGGAAACACCCCAAAGGAAGGTTCTTGGAGTTGTGGGTTTCTCTGTCCAAAATATAATCTTGTAGATTCTTATTTAAGTTTCATTCATTGTCTGGTTACTCCTTATCGTTACTTGGTTGTTTCTGTTCTGATTTATTTTTGTTTGCCTTTCCACTGTGGTTTACAGTCGAAAAAAATTTCTGAAGCTCAGTTTGACAAGCTTCCACTTCACGGACTTGGGAAAGGCTACTCATCAAATTGGTGGAAAGCACTAGCTACCCAGTTAATTTCTTATGGTATTTAAGGGACAAATTTTTTAAATTGAGTGTGGGCTTTATAGGAGATTGTTGATTTACGTATGCCTTTTTCTTATTCATCAAACTGACGGTTGTATCTCAAAACCTATTCGTTATACAATCCAATGAAACCTTATTCCCACTTATAAGTTAGGTCAGTTTTATGGTCCTGGTCTTTATAAATTGATCTAGTTGGGCCACGTGTACTTTTTTAGATCTGTTGTTTCTCTTGTAATAATTCAACAATCTCGACCATGGAAGGGAAGAATGAAATGAAAAATAAAGACACACATCCCATCTCTCACAAAGGGTGCGTTCCATCCCACTTGTGTGCAGTTTTGCAACGGAAAACTTATAGTAGGGAAGACACATAAAAGCCCTTTTCCTTCTCTCCTTCCATTTCCATCCAACCAAATGAGGACAAAAGCCATTTCTTCACTCCCAACTTCAAACTAAATGGAGTGTTAGTGTGTCTCGACTTAGAAACATGGAAATCGGAAGAGAACAATACCTCCCCAAAGAAAAAAAAAATAGAGTTGATTGCTGATTTGTCTGAAGTGTATTGAATTGAGCGCATGTGATAAAAGTTTGGACTCACTGGGCAATGTTTTGTTCATTCTCCCTAACGTGAGGTAAGAGTACCAGCCCTATGGAACAATGGTGCTGATAATGAGGTTATTTTTACTTGGAAATGTTGCAACCTGTTAAGCCAATAACAGTTGTGGGTTGGATCTGATTTACTGCAAGATTTGATTGTTCCGATATATATTAGCTCCATTATACATCTGTACTCGGGGTTGAGAAGGATATAACATGGTTCTGGAGCACAGTTTAAAAGGAAAAGAGTGTAAGAAACAGATAATCGTAGACTAAAATGGTATGTAAAATGTTGTAGTCTAGAAACAGATTGTACACTTGGTGACACACTACTTACGTTTCGGTCATTCCTTAACTTAAATTAGTTCAGTCTGACATGTTTATCACATCTACAAAACCTACAGTATTTCTTCTCTCAAATAATAACAGAACCTGAGCAGTTATAACTGAAAGTTTCAACTCTTTACAGGCTATCTGATGCAGACTGTATCCGATATATATGTTACTGTAAGGTAATTGCTTTCCTTCATTCAGTCAGAGTACGAATTACAATATCATATCTTTTATTTTTCTAGCTATCTATCTCTTCCTTTACATCTGCTTGTAATGTGCAAATCGTTCTGAAGCCTTCTCTATTGTACCTTACTGGTAAACATATTTTTCTTTTCATTTTGGAAAAATTGAAACATATTCCTTCATGTATCAGTGTCAGTCCCAAAGGAGAGCAATATCTTAGTTCTGCTAGACCTGATTATCAACCACCGCTGGTTTTGCCGGTGAGCAGTGAAATGCTGGATGATGAGGAACACAACAGCATATCAGGAGAAGTTGAAGAGTTCAAAAGTTTGGCTACTTCAGAGTTTAAGGGATACTCAGAGGTTGGTAAAATTAAGTGTTATATTGTTGTCTACTACTTCAGTTGCATCATTTTTTGTCCTCGTCTCATCTTGCTAGTTTCTTGCTGAATCACCCACCAATAAGCAGTGCAAAAAATTTGGTTCAGATCAGACCAATTAATGGATAGCACTCATTTGGCATACAATGATCTGATTGCTTATAGACCTGATTTGACACTAGTATGTAGCCTGGATACCTTTTGATGTGTCATAAAGTGTCCAGAAATGGCTTCTCTTTGAACTATCTTCATGTGTGTGCATCGGTATGCATTCCATTGAATGTGCTAGAGCATTTCAACTGCTCAAGATCGCAAGTAGTAAACCTCTGCTTACACTGAGTGAGGATCTTTCGGGACAGCAGCACAAGTGTCTCAAATGAGAGATTATTTTCTGTAGGTTACCCACTCTTCTGTTTCCATTTGGATCAAAGCTTCTTTCAGGGATTCACTTGCTCTGCTTTTCTACTGTTTGGCTGCTTCTTGTTGTAAGTTTTCCAGTTAGAGGTAGTGGATTAAACTGTTCCGACCTGAAAGTATTTGAGGCCCTACTGGGAAAGCCCTTGCCCTGTTCTGCAGTCCCGAGTTCCCATTCTTGTTGTGCATTCATGACCATTGATTGTCCTATCTTGACTTTGTGAAAAACATATGTTGCTCTACTCAGGTTGAGGCACAACTCTATCAAAGGCTTTTGGAAGAAAGAATGAAGCTTGCAAGAAGCATTGGAACAGCACCGTAGGTTTTTGTTCTCTTGTCAAGGCTACAGCGTTTCTTTTATCTGTAGTCTTTAGAGAGTATTTATTACACGATGGACATGAATCTTATTTGTTTGTGTGTCACATGCATGCCTCTTTGCAGATATGCTATTTGTGGTGATCAAACAATTAAAAGAATTGCACTGGTAAGACCATCTACCAAAGCAAGGCTTGCAAACATTGATGGTGTCAACCAGGTATGTCTTAACAATGACAATATCTGACGTTTCTCCAGTATTGTTATAATTGCTTTAAGAAAATGGAGAAGGTTATGGCAATTTTCAGATATCCACTTGTATCATCCTTCTTTGGCAGGACCAACATCGAGCAATGGTGTATAGGAATATTTGTAATGTTCTCAATGATTATGGTTCTTGTTTATTTCTTCATTGGAGACACTTTTATCTTCAATATGGCATAAATTGTTAAAAATTTCCAGGTGTTGATATATAGTAACGACTCAATATTCAGTATAGGTTGCCTTAATATATGCAGCTCAAGTATTAGACTATGTTCACAATCCCCATACAGGCCAAGCAGATACAATCAATTCTTTTATGTGGTGCATTATTTTCATGTACATCCACTAGCTGCTACCAGAAAACGTAGATGTCAGAAGTTAGTTACAGCACTGTGCCAATGCAAAATTAAGAAATTTGCCTGAACATGAGATGTCATGTAACTATCCTGGACGCAAGACAATCACGTGCCACTGGTTTTTCTTTTTTTTTCCCTGCATATTTTGTAGTTAGTGCATTCTTTGTTTTGCTCTCGGAGTTCTTTTCGTAGGTTTATTGTTAATGAATGGGGTATAATTCATGCATCAAACGAGCATTCCTCACAAGAATTGTCTACAAGGGGATTATAATCTATACACAGGAGAGCAACCAAACATGAGAATTCTGTCTGCACTACCCGTTGGCAGCCCTTGAGAATAATGAATATGATTTCTCCAGTGGAGTAATAAACAATTGCCAAAGGCCTGATTTCACTTCATTGGCAATCACATAAAGTTCATGTTCATTTGATGAGTTCATTGATTCTTTTTAGGAAGGGAAAAATAACATAAATCTGTCACTTAAATCATGTTTCTCCCTTTTGATGTGGAAGGCTGACTCCTAACTTCAATTATGTTGCAGCACCTACTAGTGACGCATGGAGATTATTTTCTTCAGATTATTAGAGATCTATCACAAGGGCTAAACCTTTCACTGGATGGGGGAGTAAGCTTACAGGTTGCTGGTAAAAGAAATGTGTACTTGTTGACTGACTCAGAGAAGAAGTTATCCCCAGCAAAATTTGAAGCTTGGAAAATGTGGCATGAAGATGGTCTTTCCCTTCAGAAAATTGCTGTATGTCTTAGTAATTTGAAGTTTTGATTTGTGCCTTGTTTTTGTAGTTCCATATTTTGATGTGTGGCTAGAATTTTTAGGAGAATATAGAGTACCATACACTCCGACCAACCAACTAAACCTCACCTTTTCTTGGAGGAATTGGTTTTCTTTTCCTTTAGCATGCACTACCATTGATTCAATACAGAACTTTAGTAAAAACCAATACGTACCAGACCTTGGCCTTCTTTGATTAAACCAACTTTTGACTGTTATAAATAAGGCCGATTCTCACGTTGCCTTAGTATGTGTTGTGCTCCGTGCTGCATGAGAGCATTTTTTCTCTCTATGTTTTGCCAGAGAGAGATTCATGCAACCAGGGAGCATTGCATAACTGCACAGTAGGGAGAGCTTTTGGTCTTAGCTGCAGCCTTTTGTTTTCCTTGGTACTCTTTTTTGTATATTTCGGCTAGGAGTTAAGAGTAAACCAAATTCTTTTTGCCTTGGGGGAATGAGATATTACTGTATTATGGTATGGATTTGAGTAGCTTATTCTTCAATGCTATTGTTGACTTGGATCTTTAGTTAGCAGACTTTATTCGTATCCACCAATGACCATGTAAATTTCTTGCTTTCTTATGTGTGATTGATATCATACCTACGGTTATTATGATCAATTGCTCGACACAGTACTTGTCCTCACCTTTTCTTTGTTCCATCATAGAGCTTTCCCAGTAGATCAGCTCCTATCAAAGAACAAACTGTAGCAGAGTACATCCTAGAAGCTGCCCAAGAAGAATTCCCTATCGATTGGGCAAGATACTGTGATGAAGTTGGACTGACTCTAGAAATATTCTCAGCCATTCAGGGTGCCATTTCTAAGGTTGGGCAAGAGAAGTTGAAGCCCATAAAAAATGAATTGCCAGAAGATGTGAGTTTTATGGCCTCAAAGTTTCCCCTTTTGCTGATTTCTCAATTGTTTTTAGGATCAATATGAATATACATATGAATTGTGCGTGAATGGTTCAAGTTAGACCATATGTGCCTGAGACCTATGAAGAGTCATTAGTGAATTCCATTTCACTTCGTTGAGATTTAAATTGAAGAAATTTGCTTCATGATTCCAGATAAGTTATGCACTGATCAAGTCCGCTCTGGTAATGCAAAAGCTTGGGATCTCTCCAGAACTGATTCCAGCCAGCAGCCAGAATACAGGGAATGGTATTCAACTTCCAAACGAGGCCTCAGACGAAACAGCTTCTGTTACCTTCGCTACCGGCCAGGTAACAAATGTACCCACAGTCCCCGGAGAGGATCCGCTTTTAAAAAAGCGCCAAAAAGTCGTTACACTGGAGGAAGGAACTTTCGTCTCACTGAAGGCGACCGAGAGTTCCATAGTAGACTGGCTGAAGAACTATGGTGCAGGAGTAAGTTGGATGGACGACCCCAATCACTGCTGTAGTTTTTATATAAACCTTCTCGTGCTGTCTATTTCTGTGTTGTTATATCGCGAGACAGCAACAGATGCTGATACCGATGCATTGCAGGTGAGTCTGTCCGATATTCTGGAGCACTTCAATGGATCCGACAAAAAAACTGTGCTTGATTTACTGAGTCATCTGGAAGCCGACTTTTCAATATATATGAAGAACAACGTGTACAGGATCATGTGACCAAACAATGCATCCGATTGCTGAGATGAACTAGGTGAGTTCGAAACCACTATTGTAACTTAAAAAATGTTCATATTCTTAACATCTGTCAATTTGCGCAGGCGGTTTCTTCTGGTGTAATAGATATACAGTTATAACACATGATAACCAAGATTTGAGAACAAAAGGGAAAAATTAAAGGTTTTTTTCTTTCCTATACTGGTGTTTCATTCGGTAGGAGTTAATCGAGCGGCAACAGCTCGACAGGTAAACTAGGTTCAGAAGCAACATAAAAAAACTGAGGCAATATTCTACAAGTTTTTTTCTTTTTTTGTGAGCAAAAAAGGAGAGAGGGTAACCAATTGAGCAACTCTCCTTGGATGTGACCATAGGAGTACCTCTCGCTACATAATATTCAATTTGAGCCATAACTATTACCCACTGGGCAAGTTCGTTATCACAGCGCTAACAAGATTTTTAGTCAATTTTAACTCTTCAACTATATTCTGACTCAAATTCCTGACTTTAAAATTAAGAATTAGTAAATTAGTTAGTACAAATTAGGCTACAGTTTTGGCAATATTCTACAAGTATGTTGGATCCATGATTTTCCCTCTAATTCTACATCAAAGCCCATTTTGTTGCACATGGAAGAAAACGTCTAAAGACTCAAAACCAGTGGCCTGAACGAATTCCCTCTTGCTGTTTTAAATTCTGAGCGTAAAGAACTTTACGTGTGAGATTGCACTTGACATAAACCAGGATCTTTTATATAAGGTCAGTCTGTATTGGTATAGATGATAAGACTTGGAGAATTGAGCAAGACTGGGCACTTCACCTGTCCACCATTAAAACCGGAGAAAAGAAAAGAGAAGAAGAAACTCGTCTGCTAAATCTTTGTATATGGGGGGATATGGGGCAAAAATGCCAGCATCGAAAACGAAACAAACCAGCAAAAAAAGTTATGTTAAATGTTGGTCCCCAATATGCTTAAAAACGAGAGGGAACAGATCGCTGCCATGGATAAATTCAAATTAAGAATATTGAGAAACCAAATTTAGTCCCTGTGCAAAGCATCCTCTAGCTCCAGTTCCAGTCCCACACGTTTTCTAATGGAGGCTGCCGCGTCAAGGGGTGTTCTGCACTTTTTTTGCAGCTCTTTGAATCTTTCAGCATCAAAATTGTGCGTCTTGAATAGCTTCCTCTGTCTTGAAAGAAACAGCCTCTTCAATATGTCTTGGTACGTGGGGTCCCTTGAAGTGAGCAGGAAGTAGGCATAACCTACTACTATGCCAGTGGTGGTTGTGAAAAATGCAATGGGCTCCATTACATCCCATGAAAACTCCCAGAATGTTAGCCGGAAGAACAGCCCAACCTGTACCACAGCTAACCCCAACCCAGTCCAGAGGATGCGCCGGACCTGCCTATGTGCCAGCACATCAATTTCTTCCTTCTTCTCCTGCAGCCTCTTCAACTCATCCCTCATGGGGTCATCTTCGGAAGTCAGAGCAAGGGGCACTGCTCTTCTAACCAGATCCACTACCTGAACAAATAAGGAGGTGAAGCATCACCAGTTAATATGAATCACCAATGGCATCTAAATATGGACAAAGCTACAATGCATTAGAGAAAAACCATATCACTAACTCAGGTTCTAAATTTATTGCTTTTCTGAAAACCCACACCCACAAGTGGCCACAACAGGGAAGTGCTATTAAAAGAAAGGGGCAAACAATTGGAAGTTAGCAATTCAGGCTGGCTCCTGGCTGACACAGGCCGCGGTTGAACCAGAGACCTTGAAAATACTAGATCTGGGTACCAATTTCCATCACATTTTATAGGAGCTAAGCATACTTCAAGCTCGAAGGCTCAACACACAAAGAGCAACCAATGTGGAATTCTACTTTATGATTCCACGGATACTTGAAAAGCTTATAAGCAGTGGGCCTACAGTCTGCAGAGAATAAAACCGTTGTCAAACACACTGATAGTTCTGTGATATTGTTCTCCAGAAAATAAAAGTGATCTTTCATTTTAAACACCTAACTAGATTCAGGGTTTTAACAATAGTTATTTTCTGACAGGGCATCTTCAGGTATAGCTTCCGAAACTTTGATGCAGCAACATCAACCAATTTTGATGTAGGATACAGCCAGCATGAAAGGCCAAATTTTGATATGCAACTCAGTCCAGTTGGTTACTCTAGATGTTTAGATCTTTTCTTTTTTGCATTCCTAAGTTTTTTTTTTCATGAGCCATATGGAGTACTCATTTCAACAACATTGAATTTTTTTTTTCCCTAAACTATTAGAATAACAAAAACCTTTCACCTCACAAGGAGAATCCAGCAAGGCCTATTATCAAAGGATACCAAGTGATATGCAGATAAAAAGAAAACGTGCCACATATCGCATAACGATTGACTTGTGAAGAAGCTGCAAGATCTTTTTCACTGGTTTCTACCCTATAAGCCAAATTTCCCTTGCTTTCCCTATCCAGACCAAGGAGAGAACAAAGGGATCTATGAATTGGGTGCACTCTGAACCCCAATTAACCGCTCAAAGCTACAAGAGTTTGCAGATTCCTCCCATTAACACACAGAAGCAGGAATTTTAACATGAAATAACGAACTGGTGCATACTTCCAAAATGCTCCCAGTATATGGGGTTTGAGAAGGGAACAGTAATATAAAATGCAACAGGATGTGGGGCCTAATGTGTAGCTATTTCTTCATAATAAAACCCTTTCTGTAGCTACTACTCTTTACCCGGAAAGGACATCGATGGTCACTCTCGTGGAAAGCCAAAAAAGCAGAACAATAAAAGAAGAAACGTAATTCGTGGGTGCCCTGCCCCGTACATTTTATCATATCAGAGAAGCAGCAGCAGCCCAAAAGAGAATGAGTAACTATCAATTAATTGTCTCCGGATAACTCTTATCAATAAAAGGGGAAAAGAAAAAGCGCAACCCGATGTGAAATCAAGTTCAAAACCAGAATATAAGATAGAAAAGAGCTTACTTTATCGGGATGAAGGTAGACCTTGTCGCGGAAGAGAAGGACGACACCGGCCTCGTCCAGGACTCGGGCGAAAGTAGCGGCCTCCTCGGGGGATCTGGCGACACCCATGCTCTCGCAGGCTTCCAAAAGCTCCGAGTACCCGATGACCTCCTTCCCGTCCATCCCAAGCCTCTTCTTCAGCGCCTCCACATTTACTAGCCGCATTAGCTTCTTCGCCTCCGAGAACGATATCCCATTGCAATCTCCATTTTCAGAGCCCGAATCAGCACGATCTGTTGATGATGATGGTGGTGAAGAAGATGAAGAAGATGATGATGATGGTGAAGAAGAAGGAGATGATGATGATGATGGTGACGAAGAAGAAGATGATGACGACGACGCTCTCAACCACAACGATGATGCAGGAACAATGGCCCTCAACCCCAAAACATGAGAAGCATATTGAGGCTTCAACTTCCTCCCATAGACTTCGCCAAAAACTGCTGACACGCTCTGCTTCAAAGTTCCTCCACTACTCCACCATCGCCTCCACATTCTCTTTTCCTTTGTTTTTCCCCCTTTTTTTATTTTATTTTGGTCCAAAGTATATATGCGCGCATAAGTACGTATTTTTCTCGCTCAAACGAAAAAGTATGTATTTTTTTCTTCTCCTCGAAGAAAGCCTAACCCCAACCTGAACCTGCTGTGCCGAAAGATTAACAAGCGCGACGATTCAAACATAAATTGCTCAGAAAGAGAAGAAGGGGAAAAAGCATCTCTGTATTTATCGGCCTCTCCAAATGAAGGATCGAGGAAGGACCCGCCTAGCTCGTTCTTCCATGTTTCTTTTAACTTTTTTAACCGTTATGAACCTGTTTTTTACCATATCTATATGTATAGGTGTCTGAAATCTCAAAGCTACAAAAATATAAATAAATTAAAATAAAATATATTTCCTCTATTTCCTGAAATTTCTGTTTAATAGGATATTTCTCCTAATTGTTTCATAAAAATCTCAGAATTATCAACTTTTGTTTATTTTATTTTGTTATGATATTATCCAAGTTACAAAATTAAGGCAGAAAATATATATATTTTTTTGGTATTTGGATCCCATCTTTGTTTGGCGTTAAGCATAAGCAAAACTGGAATGCAGGCTAATATTCTCAATTAAAAATAAAATCTTATGACATGACACAAAAAGTCAACCCCTAAAACTGTTCAGCAGACACCACGTGTCAGGATCTGGGTTCTAATAAGTTATTGGTCGGGAAGAGGCAAGACAGTGTCCTATAACCGTTAAATTAATAATAATAATAAAAAATGCGTAGGAAAATCTTAACAGCCAAATGGTCATATGAGTACAAAATATAATATTTATTAATTATTTAAAATATAATGTGTTAAATTCGATAATTTTAAGTGGAAATTGTAAAATAAGTTGTAGTCACGAGGGAGTACAAAGCGTAAGTTTTTTCTAAGAGGTTAGGAAGCCGTGGCAAGGTAGGTGGAACTAGGAAGTCTTAAACAAACCAGTAAGTGCGAGTCAGCTTCAAAATGTTATGAAGGCGTGTCATGGTAGGTGGGAGTCTATCCAACCAGTAACTACTAACTGCAAGCCGAACCCACTGGGAACGAAGGCCGAAGCAGCCCCAGAGCAAAGGTTCGGCTTGCAGTTACTGGTTGGATACTCCCATATGTAATATATATATATATATATATATATATATATATGAGTTATAAGCTTTTCACTTTACATCTTACATCTTAAATTATCAAGTTTAAGATATTATATTCATAAATTATCAATTATGAACACATTGCACCTTCAATCTATTTTTCTATTAAATTTGATAAAAATTATTTTAAAAAAAATTAAATAACGATTATACCTTTAGATAACATGCTTTTTGACCATTTTATTTGTATTGAAAGAAACTCAATTTTCATTCAACTTGACAAAAAAACAATATGTTTGGAATGAGCAATTTGTAGATGCAATTTCTCAAACGTGATAGTTTAAAATGCAAAATACAAAATAAGTAGTAATTCGTGAATGAAAAGTGAGCATTTAAATGCAATTTTTCAAACGTGTTAGTTTAGAATGCAAAGTACAAAATAAGTGGTAATTCGTGAGTGAAAAGTGATAGTTTAAATGCAATTTTTCAGACGTGGTAGTTTAAAATGCAAATTACAAAACAATGGGTAATTGGTGAGTGAAAAATATATTTTTCTGGAATTGGAATAAACTGCGTCTTCCTAAAAATATAAGAAAATCCAAATTGAAGGATATAGAAACTCATCGATATCCATTTGAAGAAAAAAATTATTCCCCATAAATCAAAATGTGGATTGATGATGACCGGAGATAAGAGCATCAAATACTCGTAATGACAACTATAAGGAAACATGATCTTACAAGACAATAGCATCTCAATCTTGACCCATCAAGTGATACCAGGTGGGTAATTATACATTTATATGCTGAAAAAAAAAACTTCCTCTTTCAATTCCATGAAGGTCCAATAGAAGTCACCACAGTAATCGCCATGAAGTTTTTCTTATTTATAATAAATGGTGATCAGTAAAACGTTATAAATTGGAGATAGCCTGGAAAATTGCAACCATGCACATCCAACTGCAAGCCGGGCCTCAAACATTTACAAGAGCTTTCTGTATTCATCTGCCTCTTGCGTCATTTCCTCAAGGCTTCTGTCCCTTCTTTCCTTGTCCAGGTCAAGCTTTTCCTTTAACTGCTTCTCCTTGTCGTCTATCTGAAACCATGAATAATAAGCAGACAGAAAGGTCAATATTCCTGTCATGGCTAAAGCCTAAGGATCGATAGTCAAACTGAAGCAATTTTTCCATCTTACAGCATCATAGATGTCATCATTCCTCTCAAAGTCACCAGCTTTCCGCGGCAGGATATGGATGTGAACATGGGGTACTGACTGTCCAGCCTGAGGCCCGTCCTGAGGTTTAAACAAAATCATCACTTACGTTTCGAAAGACATAAAATAGATCAGTAGTAGTGATTGCAAGTGGGGAAACATGAATATGAACACGAACTATTGTCTATCCACAAACATCACAGTATGAAAATGTCGCCATAAAAAAAAAAAGGATCAGGTGATGTCTACCCATCATATAAAATGACTTTAATGCATAATTATGCAACGCTAGGAAGGTGAAAGAAGTTGGAACGAATATGAAGTCGAAAAAAATAAGGCAAAATAAGATTTTACGTGCAAGTAGTGCTGATATGAAGTTGTATACTAGAAACACCCTTAGATTTCGGAGGAGAGATCAACAGCACAAAGGTGATAACAAAATTAGGTGAATCCTTGTGCAGTGAACAAAACCCTAGCTTGCCCTAATAAGAAACAAAAGAATCACAAGGTCAACCAGTGATTCCGACCCAGGATCTCCAGGAACTAAGAAAGGGCTTGATCTAACAGAACAAGAGCAATGCCAATAATGAACTTAAAGATTGTAGCCCATAATTATGACACCAACTGTCCCATAGAAATCACAAGGTCATGGAAACACAAAGGAATGAAGAGAAAGAGAAACACCTATAGGGGAAGAAAATGTGTTAAAACAAGGGCAAAGAAACAAAAGAAAAAGCTAGATCACAGGTGCATGATTATATTCTAGTCACGCTAGGGAGCAAAAACAGAAGTCTCACCACAACTTTTCAATTTTCAAAACAGTTGGGCGAAGATAAGACGGTGGGCAGAATATGCTATTAACCTACCTGCCTAAAACAGAGAAACTCATTGTCCTACACATTCTGAAGCAAATATGCAACACAAATAGAGGAGATAGGAAAAAACAGGAGTTAAAATACGATATAAAATAAATGAACTGATTCTATTAACAACTGCCTTACTTGGATCGTAAATGTGAGAGATGATGCTTTGTGGTAGCTCTCAAGCAGATTACCAATCTTGTGTGCCGATAGCCATAGATCAGTAGTTTCATCACCAGTAAGATCAATAAAGCGCTTTACTTCACGCCTTGGGCAGACAAGCACATGTACATAATGTCAAGTCAACCTTGAATATTGAATTGCATTCAGATCCTATTAATTGAAAGGCAAAAATATCGAGTTTCATTCTGGGGTTCATATCAGCATGTACAAAAATAACATGCATCACAGTTGGCGATGGTGAGTTGTTCCATTGAATAAAAATGCATCTCATTTCATTGGCTATATGTTCAAATCTAGGGGGGATGGAATGCCTTGGGGCATTGAAGATCAAGATAATTGAGAACTGGGGGGGGGGGGGGGAAGCCTATATGTTAAACATCTGATGAAAAGTGATATTTTAAAGGAAACAACAATGAGAAAAGACAACCCAAAAAACATCACACCTAGTGTCCCAGGAATCACACCTAGGATAGGGTCACATATGACCACACAATCTATAAAAGCAAAATATGCAAAGCCATCAACTTCAAAAATGTCCCCATTAGAGTGCCTGCAGTATGGAAGATGATCAGCTACATTGTGAGCAGCTCAGTTCATGTGCAGGAGAATGGTAAAAGTCTATGCTACCAACTGAGCCTGGAGCAGGCCCAAAGGAGAAGTGAAAATCAAGATAAAAAGTGGAGATAGGATTTTCTTCTAAAAGTCCAGCTGATTACAGGTGCTAAACTCTGGCAGAGCTTGGCAATCAGTGAAGGTTTCAGAAAGATGCTGAATCTCAAGACATCCCCTATGCACACTTAAAACAATTTTTTTTTGGCACACTTAAACATTGTCCAATCGATCAAGTTTTGAACTCATTCTGCCAGAGCACAATGCTTTGCATATCCCCTCCTTGAATGCATGCATTGCAGAAAGCCACTTGACAACGGATTGCATCCAATCTAACATGGATGTGCTTTATTTTCTAACAAAAATAAAGGCACAGCTAGTAATCTAATTCTAGTCATGACCATTAAACAATGCTTGAACAACCAAAACATAACATTCCACTGTCGGGGAGGAAAGGATATGACCTGCCAAGGAAAAGAGAAACAAATCACAACAAGAAGAGAGCATGTAAGTATGGAACATAAGAACAACAAAAAAGCAAGTCACCAAAAAATTCATGTCATCAATGAGAGTACATGAAGAAGGGATATAACTTTAAATACACAAAAGGGACAAAGACCACTTAGACCTCTTGTAATTAATAAAGGATTGTTGGTTAAAAGAAACAGGACCAACCAGGAGGAGGCAAAAATATCTATAAAATAAACTATGACGTGCATGCTGGATGATATCCAAATGCTGGAACCTACACTACATGCCCTTTTTGTTGAACTAAAACTGCCTTTCCTCAGCGCATTGAACTGTGTGAGTATGAATGCAACTTCCAAATAGCTACTTTGCATTCATACTCAAGGATTCATCTTTGTGTGGAATAAACTGAATGATTGATCCGATTACACAAGGGAGTGGGAGTACCTAAATCCAGAGGAATTTGGAAAGCTTCAAAACATTCTACCTAGCATCACACAAAAGGTTGATTCTAAGAGAAACTAATTAACATTATGGCTAGCATTGGCTAAATAGCATAGTCAGATAAAAATCTCACTGAAGATCAAATTAACTGTGCAGGGATGCTCTCTCACATCACTGAATGACACACCTCTTATGGATATAACACTCAGTCCAAATCAAAGGACATGCCTTGTGTTTGCTCTTGGCTGAAATTTAGTGGGTGTTTCCAGCTTTTTTTATCTTAGAATAATTTCCTAGATAGTAAGTAGTGTTCAGGCTTAGACTCTTAAGGAAGATATGCTTCTTAAGCCTTCTCCCTTGTCAAAGTTCGGAGCATACAAATTCTAAGAGACGATCCATTGTTGTAATTATTGGTTTATATATTTGATTGGAATTTCACGTGACTAAGGATGAGTGATCAACGTTTACAATTTGCACTGGTTTAAAGATTTTATCTGTCTTATGAGTATGAATGCAACTTCCAAATAGCTACTTTTGCTTTCCTCTTTCCATATCTAAGTGAGACATAGAGTTAATAAATGTTGGGGAAGAAAAAGGGAGTGTGGGTGTTGTTTATATCCAAAAAATAGCAAAGAAAACGTGGGAAGGCATATACCAGGAACGACAGGACGCAGATTGACCATGGCAAAGGAAAGCTGGGTGGAGTAGAATACTTCCTCCTGGGATATCTTGTAAGGCCCGAACATAAAGTGTTGAGAAGACATCTGTGCCCATTTCGCAGTTTAAATAATTTCATAGATTGAAATGGACATCGTGGTCCGAGGAAAAACAAAGACGTTCTCCAAGGAACTTGCCTTGGTGGCGGTGGAGAAGGACGAGGACATTGATCGGAGACCTCTTGATGTCTGTGTGACAAAGCAACCGGTTCTGGAAGCGATAGAGGGCACCAGCAGCTGGAGCATTTGCTTTAGCATTCTACACCTGGGTATATTAGAGGAATTTCTTTTCGATTTTGCAGTTTATTTATTTCTTTCTATTTCTCTTGTTCATCCGTGTTCTTTTTCATCTGGGAAATTTAAAAATTATTTTCTGACTTTTTATGAAATTTTAAAAACATGTCTTAATTTCTATAATGGATAAATTAAAATTTAGATTGTTCTTAATGCCTGAATTTATAATAAACGTGCAATATCACTCCTTTTATCACATTTTTATTCATATTTTTTAATAAAGGTGATCACGTGACAGGTCACTTATCTATATATTACTATTATATATGGTAAGCCACTTATCTTGAAAAATAAATAATTATTTTAGTCCTTAGGTTTTGGACATTTTTTCATTTTAGTCCTTCACTTTCAACTTTCAAATTTTTAGTCCTTGAGTTTTCTTTTTTCTTTTTTTGACGAAATGAGTCTTTCATTAGTCTGTTGTTCATATATTTAACGACACATGAAGCAGTCGACCGGGTATATATATTGAAAGTGAGCGGTCGACTAGGGCTGCAAACCGGAAATGCGGTCCGATTTTCGGACCACATTTTCGGTCCGGACCGCATTTTCGGTCCTCCTATATTAAAGGACCGGACTGGACCACTTATAAGTGGTCCGGTCCGGTCCGGTCTAACAAAATGCGGTCTGTTCCGGTCCACTTAAGTAGTCCGGACCGGTTTCATTTTTTTCATTTTTTTAAAAAAAAAATTATGTTAATTTCGAAGGGGGAATGACATAAAAATGTAGAGTTTTAGTTTAGGTTAAAACTAAATATTTTAAGTTTGTAATTTGTATTAAAAATATATAAAAAAAATTATTTATGTTAATAAATGTGGTCCGGTTCGGTCCGGACCGCATTTATAAAAAAATAAGATTGGATCGGACCGCAAATCCGGTCCGGTTTTGTGCAGCCCTACGGTTGACCGGTACAAATTTGCTGACGTGTCAAAGAGCTCCGTTAAGCATATGGACGATAGACTGACGGAAGGACCATTTTCGTCAAACAAAGAAAACTCAAAAGACTAAAAATTTGAAAGTTGAAAGTGAAGGACTAAAATGAAAAAGTGTCCAAAACCTAAGGACTAAAAAGTGAATTTTCCTAAATAAATTTTTTCTTTTATACATTTTTATGATAAGTGACATACCACATGACGATTGGTGTGTCATATTACAAGCGTCGACTAAACATAAGTGTTATTACCAACCTGCCCTTGGTAAATTTTTAAGTGTCGAAAGCTATATTTTAGGGAGGTCACATGCTAATCAAATTTATCTTTTATTGCTCTTATAAATCCTAACTAAATTAGGTGCTATGGATATATTTTTAAGGTAACAAGGAAAATTCTTTGCATCTTCTATGCACTGCATTAAAATAATCTGATCTACTTTGAACGCATTGATAGATTTAAGGCAATGATAGAAGAGACGACTTACAGTCTAAACTCTCAATTAAGCTACCAATTTTATACTTAAAAAAATTGGATAAATACACTTTGCTCCCCTTATCTTTGAGGTCATTTACACTTTGCATCTCGATGTATTATTTTTGACACATTGGATCCTTTAACTTACACATTTTTTCAATTTGGACCCCGTACTCAAATTGCCCGTTAATTTAGACGGATTCCGTTAAAACGTGGGGTGCAATGTGTAAATGTCTCCAAAGATAAGGGGAACAATGTGCACATACCCCCAAAGATAAGGGGACAATGTGTAAATTTTTAACGCAATCCGTCTAAATTGACGGGAAATTTGGGTTCGGCGTCCAAATTGAAAAAATGTGTAAGTTAAATGGTTCAATGTGTCAAAAATAATACATCGGGGTGCAAAGTGTAAATGATCCCAAAGATAAGGTGGGCAAAATATATTTAACCCTAAAAAAATACAAAATTTGAGCTCACATGCCTCACCTATGTGGCCCCTGATTCATCCTAACCATTGAGACAACCCTAATGGATTTAGTTCCATATATCTTCTCCTGTTCTAATGCTTCCTTTTTTTTATTCCAATTTCATATATGCATTTGAGTATTCCATATTGAGAATCCTTACATTAATTATATTGATAATATTCACATCTAACCAATTAGGTTGCAACTCTTTAGGAAGTATTATCATATCATCCATTCATTAGCTCCAATCATATTTTAGAAAAATTTAAATAATATAAACTAACTGTTAATTAAAAAAATCCATTAGTTTATAAGGCCTAATTACCTTACACATCTATGTTGTATTCGACTTTTGATTTCAACTATATAGTTCATGTGGTATTCGATCAAAGTCTACTTATCATTTTTTCGCCAGATCATCATGTGACGTCAAAAAAAACTAACGGAAATGACATTCCATCGTAGCAATACACGTTGGTTTAAATAAATAAAAAAATTAAAAAAAAACTCAGCAAAACTTTACCCCCGCGCGATTGCAAATTTGTAACAAAGAGGCATGAAAGTTTAAAGCGATGGGGGCTTAGCGTCGTTGATTGTTCTCATATTTACTTTTTTATCCCATTCACAGAGTTGAGTCGTTTAGAAACTTACTGCAAATCCAAAAACTTATAGAGAGAACTGAGAAGGGTAGCGTAGATTGCAGCATATATGACTGGACAATTATGGCACTTCTCACACTTGGATACAATTGTGACACTTAGGTGATGTTCGGTTTGAGAATTTTTGTAGGATTTGAAGTGTTTTGTGAATTTTTAGATGATGTTAGAGTTTTATTGGTGTTTGTGTAAAGATTGATGATGTGTAAAAAAATAATGATGATGTTTGAAGTTTTTTTTTTTTAATTTCGAATTTATTAATTTTAAATTAATATTTAAATATTTAAAGTTTTTTTTTTAAAAAAAAGTTAAATGCATGTCATGCCCCTGTGGTATGCGATAATAACAAATATGCCCCTGAGGTAAACAAAGTCTTTTTCATACCCCTGAGGTAAACATTCAGGAGCAAATATGCTCTTTCATACCCCTGAGGTAATAAACATAACGGAAGGGCATATTTGCTCCTGAATGTTTACCTCAGGGGTATGAAAATGACTTTGTTTACCTTAGGGGCATATTTGCTATTACCGCATACCACAGGGGCATGACATGCATTTAACCCAAAAAACAAAGCAAAAAGTACAAAACGATAAAATAAGTCAACAAAAGCAGCTGGCTCCCTTGTACGAAGAACACAGCTGGCGCAAAAGATCATGTTAATGCGGTTAAAACAAAAACAAAAAAGAAGAACATGCTGCAGGCGCAGGCGCTGCCGAGTCGTAAAAAATATCTACTGCTTGCCGAACATGATCATTGTAGAATTTGAATCCTACAAAAATTAAGAAAACGAACATATTCTAGTTTTCAAACAAGACAAGAGTTGTACAAGATGAAGACTTGACAAAAAGAACAGGAGGAGAAATCAACGACAAAACTCCATCCACGTCCAAAGCCGGCACGATCCCCAACTCTGTGACTCGTTGTAGCCTTAACCAACGCATTTTTGGGATGAATCATACTTTCACTGTTCTCTATCTTCAAGTACTCCAAATGGACAGATTTTCTCAAGTTGGAATTCCCAGCTAGTTGCCACATTTCGTTCACAGATTGCAGCACAGACATCACCTCCAAGCATGGGAGAAATCAAAAGACTGCGTGGGTTAAGTTCTTATCACAAGTAGTCTTCTCGCAGCACTGATTCTTGACTTCCAATCGTATACCAGGTTAAGTAAACTGGTTTTAAAGGCTTATAAACATCAACGGAAATGTGGGGAGCATGGATGAAGCCAGTGGCAGAACCATGATTAATATTCAAGGGTATCGAAACTTTAAAGAAGAAATGATCAAAAAAAATTCCTTCATAATGCAAAAGTGTCTTAGAATTACAATAACGAAAATTAAAGACGACAAACATTAAAAATATTGAAATACATTTATCGTACTGAGAGGTGACAATTGGATCCTACGCATCTGCATTTTCTGAAAATGTTGCAAAATAGTTTCGTTCTCAATAGTTTTAAAAATTTCCTGCTCGATGTATACTACCACACAATCATTCATCCAATCATCTTTCATCATATTACGCAAATCACTCTTAATGATCTTTATCGCAGAAAATACCGTCTCAACGGTTGCGGTCGCAACGGGTAAGACGAATGTCAACTCAATAAATCGATAAACCAATGAAAATACAATATTCTTTTCAGTCTCAACCATCTTCAATGGAAGATCTCCAATATCTCGAAACCCAGAAAAGTCATCAACTCCTCTAACATCTCTAATGTAGGTGTCAAGTTAAGTTCTAAGTAACACACGATCATCTACTGTGAAATCTTCTGAATAATACTCAGCAAAACGACATAACTTAGCATGATTAAATGCTGAAAATGAATTTCTTGGGTTAAGACATGCTATGCAAAGAAGTAATTATGTACTTGCTTCTGTGAACCGGTCATCCATCTCTTGAATGATCAAATCAAGAACTTGACAAAAAAAACTTTCACACGAAAATGATGGAAATAAGTAAAAGTTTGCCCTCCACAGTTCGAACGATTGCGAGTTGGTATAACTTATTCCATATTGGGCACACTAATAGAGTTATCCATACAAAAATCTTGACTTCTTTCAAAAATCCATCTCATTCATTCTCCCTCAATTCCTGAAGTTGTTCCTTTACAACTATAACCAAACTCATAGCATTAACAATGTCTTGATTCTTACGCTCTAGAGCTTGTGATAATTCATTTGTAATTCTCATTATATTCTTCAATAAATGCATAGTGCATACAAACTCAAAACTTCCCATCTTATCAATCAAACTCATAGCCATAGATCTTTGGTCTAAGAGAGTATCTTCCGCTTTTATGTGTTCAAGCACTTCCAACACTGATGATCACATAGTGAAGATACAGATTATTGTAAGGTAGGGGTGAATAGTGGACTAGTCGGAAGCGGAATTTGATATTCCGACATCCGGTCCACTAACTAGAAGATGAACAAAATAGAGTCTGTTTCCGTTTCCGACTTTTAGCGGATTTAGCGAAAGCGGATAGCGATATTCCGACAACTTTTTAGTCCATATTTTTCGGCTCATTTAAGCATTTTTTTCGATAAATAAAAATCTTACTCATGCAAAATAAAATCCTAAAACATGTAATTGACAAACAAATGTAAAAATAAATCTAAAAAACATGCAATTCACAAAATCCCATATTAAATAAATCTCAAATCAAACTTGAAACTAACTTGAAATAACAAAATATTACAATACAAACTTAGAAGTATCTACTCAAGTAAGAAATTAATAACATAATCAAACATCAATCAATCACGTATGACCCATCCACGATCGCTGCAGCATTAGAAATTAACTCTGCAAAAGAATAAATGTATCAACAATTAGCTCATAAATTTTTTTAATAAAGTGAAAGTAGAAATGTAAAATGTTGTATATACCTATATCCTTTATATAACTAGAAGGATCTTCTGTCCCATCAGTAAATCCAGATCTGTTATCCTCTTCATCATCAGCAAAATGTAAGACCTTGGATGTCAACCAATTTTGAGCACAAATGAGCCCTTCCGCAGTCTTTGGTGCCAACGAACTCCGAGAAGAATCTAAAACTCGACCCCCCATGCTGAAGACAGACTCTGAAGGCACTGTAGTGATAGGGATGACAAGAACATCTCGAGAAATCCGTGCAATAAGGAGAAATTTTGGTGCATTCACTCTCCACCAATTTAGGATATCAAAATTAGGATCTTTAGGTTCAACATCCTCCATTAAATATCTCTCAACTTCAGACTTGCTATCCAACAAATTTTGTTGAGCCTTATATCCTAAGAATTCAAAGTGAAGAGCATCATCTATTGATGAACTAGATGACTCAACCAAATCCAGCTGGCCTTGACTTGCAGATACGCTCTCACTGCTAGATGACCCATCCATATTAGCATACTCTGTAAACAACTAATCCAAGGTCCCTCTTACAAGACTAGTCATCTTTGGACCTAACTCCATCCCCAAAACCTTCTTCAACCAAAAGTCCAAGTATATAATCTTGTATTGTGGATCAAGTACCGCTGTAACAAATAATAATCTGTTAACCTTAGTCAAGTCACCCCAGTATTTATTGTACTTCATTTGCATTCTTTTTGTCATGTCTGCCAAGAACAAATCCCCACTAGCTGCATATTTCTCCAAATGCATATGAATTTTGGCTATTTCTGCAAAGAATAAGTTTTCCAGCACCGTTTTTGAAGCAGATATTCGCACCGTCACTTTATAGAAGAGCGCTAAAAACTTTGTAAAATTTCTAACACGCTCTCAATCCTCAAATTTAGGGGGACCCAGTCCCTTCCTCCCATGCTCCTCCTCACGCAAAAAGCTTATCAGAATCTCATCTTCTGCCAACATATCCTCAAAAACCCTCTGATATTTCTCAGCTGCATCCAACATAATATACGTTGAATTCCAACGAGTAGGAACATCAAGCTGCAAAAACCCCTTAATGGGAAACTTCATTTTCACTACACATTTCTTAAACCCATCCATTCGACCGGGAGATGACTTAACATACTTGACCAAGTTCCTTACCTTGGCCACAGAATCATCCAGCTCCTTCAACCCATCTTGCACAATTAAATTCAAGATATGTGCGCAACATCTCATATGCAAACAATCATGATTACAAACTATTTTTCCAAGCTGAAACCCCAAAAGCAATTGTCTACTCTTCACATGTTCAATGGTTGTATCATTAGAAGATGCATTATCGACAGTGATTGTAAGGATTTTATCAATCCCTCATTCCGACATACAATCCTCCAATTTCATCCCAATGGTCGGGCCCTTATGATCTGACACCTTAGAGAAGACAAGTATCTTTTTGTGCAAGTTCCAAGTACTATCAATCCAGTGTGCAGTGACAAACATATAATTCATGTTTTGGACTGACGTTCATGTGTCAGTGGTGAAACAAACTCGGGTTCTATTGAGTAAGATACTAACATTCAGTCTAGCCTTCTCTTCCAAGTAAAGTTTCATACAGTCTTTCATCACTGTAATTCGAGATGACACTTTAAATCGGGGTTCGAGGGTATGAATCATCTCCTTGAACTCATCCTCACTTACTATTCTAAAAGGAAGCTTATCCAAAATTATAAACTTAGCAATAGAAGCCCTAATAGCCTTGAGATTATATGAGTCTATCTTCATCACTCCCACTGATCCACTACTTGCCTCCTTTATATCAAAAGTCAATTTATGTTGAGAACTATCCAATTTACTTTGAGTTCTCTTATACATTACACAAGCCTTCAAGTGGGATCTCATAGCCGAGGTCCTTTGATCTTTGTGGTGACACCCAGCAATGGTTGCACTTGGCCAATGGTTTGTTTGGGTCAACTACTGGTAGTATCCTAGTGAAATGTTCTCACATCGGGGATGGATTGGAAACCTTTCTTCTTTTGGGGGTAGGGTCAATTGTTTGGGTTTGTTGTGCCTCTACATCTACAATTGGTATCTCACCAATTGTAGGTGTAGCCATTGAGGCAGGGGTAGAAAAATTGGGGGTTGTGAATTGTGTAAATGCAATCGAAGTTTGATGATTCATTTGAAATAAAGACACAAAATAACATAAACCTCAATCAAACATAAACCTCAATTAAAGCTAATAAATAAATTCAACTCTTGCTCAGATCAAACTCTTGCTCAAATTAAACATACAAATCATGCAACCCATTGGAGACTAACTTGTGTATATGGCTAAACCAATATACATGGCTAAAAAAAAGGTGCAAGTTCGTGTAGGCCTAGTATATCGCTAAACCTGTGTATACATGGCTAACCTGTGTATACATGTATACAAATCATGCAATCCATTTGGCAAGCCATAACCTGTGTATACATGGCTAAAAAAGGTGCAAGTACGTGTAGGCCTAGAAAATTTATCTTTTACACAGAACCAAAACAATGGCCAAAATGGTGCAGTGCACAACAATTCACATATGCAGTGCACAAAGATTTTTTACATATGCAGTGCACAACAATTCACATATTGACAACACAAATGCACAACACAGATGCACAGCTTCACAACACAGATGCACAACAACTTCACATATTCACAACAGCTTCACAACACATATGTACGACAATTTACACATTCACAACAGCTTCACAACACAGATGCACGACAATTTACATATTCACAACAGTTTCACAACACAGATGCACATATTCACAACAGCTTCACAACACAGATTCATAACAGCTTCACAGATTCACAAAAATCAACAGATTCACAGGTTCACAACAGGTTCACAACAATTCATAAAGATCTGCTAACAATTTGAAATTGAGAGAGTGAGAGAGATGGCAACAGAGATAGAGACAGAGAGATGGCGACAGAGACAGAGAGAGACAAAGAGATCATGCAACCGAGTGGAGACAGAGACTAGAGAGAGAGATAAAGAGACATACATAGTAGAGCGAGAGAGAGACCTGCTCGAAAACGTTAACCGTTCCACTAGCCGCCCCCGGAGCTCAGAGACCATTGCACTAGCCGCCCGCCGGAGAATAGAGAGAGAGACTAATGGCAGACGAACACTACGAACACAGAGAGAGAGAGAGGGAGATGAGAGAGTGACTGTGAGGAGAGCTAGAGAGGGCTGAGGGCCGAGAACGACGAGAGGGGTCGCGAAGGAAAGGGTGAGGGGGAGACGACTTAGGTTTTCTAATACCGTGGATCACACGTTTTGATCCACGGTATTATATTTTATTTAAAAAAACATTAAAACGATGTCGTTCTATTTAAAATAGAACGACGTCGTTTTACTATTTAGTTAATTAAAAAAACCCGGAATCGATTTTTCCACTAAACCGGCGAAAAAATCCGCTTCCGGTTCCGGGAAAACTCCAAATTGACCACCGGTTCCGGTTCCTGGAAGGGCCGGACCTCAGCGTCCCGGAACCGGAGATCCGCCGGTGGCCGGACCGGGCTTGCACCCCTATTGTAAGGTGGTATGAACCCCAACGAGTGTCACTTACAATATTATGGGAAATTAGAATTATAAAACTATAAAAAGGATTGTAACGAGATATAGTAATTATCTGGTCGTGCGAGACTGATTTCTTGATTTTTACCCATTCCACTAGAAATCTCTCACTTATTCAACCGCTCCACTATATTCTCATAATGAATTTGACGAAGAGAATCTTTCCTTTTACAAGAAGTTCCAACCATACTCACAATCAAAGAAGTGTAATTGAAAAAAATCACCAACTTGTAAGTTATTTTTTGCAATACACACGCTTTGTTTTTTTTTTGTGAAATGCCTTTCCATTATCTAAAAAAACATATTCGATAATATATCAACTCATAATTTCCAAATATTTTCTAACAAACCCAACAACAACAAACAAGGACTTCAAGGGGAAACTCGATCGGACAAGTAACAAACAGTGACCACATGTTGATGTAAATATCAATCTTGTCATTAAGAAGTTCCCACTGTTTTATCAATTATTAACAGAGATTATTTTACAATGCAACAAGTTTAATACTCTGATACACAAAGCATAGAGTGTAGGGAAAAGAATTAAGAATTAAGAATTTACAAGTTCATGAAGCAAGTAGCCACAACCCACAACAAACAAAGACTAAAAAATTTCGCTAGAACAACAACTAGTCACAACCAACCTCTGTAACAATTCAATTACAAGTGAAAATGAAAACTATAAGGACTACAATCTAACAGTAGCATGAAAATTGTAGTGTGTTATCTTACACATGGAAGCCCTTTTTTCTCTCCAAAATTGGTTAACAAATCACACAATCCGCAGAACAAAGATGTATAACATCAATCCACAAATTCAAATATTCAATCATTTCAAATCAATTTCAATTCTAAAAAAATCCTCAATATTAGCAATGCAAATATCATTATATCAAAATAATCAAATTCGGGGAAAAAAAAGAGAAGTGAGCATTACCTATCCGTGATTCTATAAAAGAGAGAGAGAAGTGGCTGGTGGACTGGTGGTGGTGGGCAGTCAGCGGAGGCAGGGGCGAAAGTTTGCAATGAACGAGAGTAAGACTAAGAGAGAGGGAAGATGAAAAATATGAAGATATGGGAGAGAAATAAAGATTAAATCAGTAAAATAAAAGTTTACCTGGCGGCCGGTGGGCAACGAGCAGAGATAGAGCTGTGACTGTCGGGGCTGAGAGAATTAGAGAAACCGAATGAGAGAGATAAGGGCTAAGTGTTGTCGTCGGGCAGGGGCTGAGTCTGAGAGTGAGACGCAGTTTTCCTCTCTCTTTTTTTGTTTAAAAAAAGCAAAGTGAAATGGTTAAGCAAAATAAAAAACGGGTTGGGCCTGATAGGGATCGGGCCCAGGCCTTCCAGGACCTAATGGGGGTCTCCCCAAGTTGGCCTGAGCCTATGGGTATCAGGCTTAGGCCATCTTCTATTAAAAAAACTACATGTAATTTTTTTAGGAGCAATGGGTGTCGGCCGCCACCCTTCGCCCTCCCCTGGACGAAGCAGAGTTTCGACGAAGAGCATCTTCGACGGAAGTTTGATGTGAATGCATAAAATGGAGTTAGGATTTGCTAGGGTAAAATTTAGGGGGAGAAATCGCACTGAATAAAGTAATATCAATAGTCTTTTTTATCTAGCGAAAAAAATATATTTTTTTGTTTGAAACCAACGGGGTTAAGTTACTCATTTCTTCCGTTTTTTTTTTCTTTTTGTTTAAACCAAATGTGTTGTTATGATGACAGGACATTTACTTTGGTTTTTTTCTACATGGCATAATGACCGGGCAAATAAATGACACATAGACTTGATTCCATTAAGTGCTCACCGAAAAATGGTCGGAGGGACTGATTTACTTCAATCGAATGCCACATGGATTATACATTTGAAATCATTACTCCAAGGATAATTTTGTAAATGTCGAATACCACATGAATGTGTATGGTAATTATGTCAGTTTATAAAACATAACTCTACTTCCGTTCCTAATTGAATATATTCACATAATCAAGAATAAATTTTAGACGTAAATTTCATTCAAAAGCCAAACAAATTGAATCACATGATTTACCACCCCATCCCTTTATCAAAATACAATTTTCTTATGAACACTAAAATATAAAAAGTGTCATTAATTGTTTTTGTAACGAGAAAAATCCGTTAATACTACTAAAACACGAAGTTTTTTGTTTTTAGGTTTCAAACGCAGGCCGGAATGATCAGGCCTTCACCAACCACTTTTGGGCTTTTCGACATTACGGGTGCTATAACAAGCGGAGACTGAGCGTCCGTTGTCGACGGACACGTCGACAATTCCCCGTTTTAACGGCGAAAAGAAACATAACGAGGAGAAAACGGATAACAGATCAAAGCTCTCCCTCCCCCACCCCCCTTCTCTTTTGGTTCTCTATCGACTATCGTTATCGTCCCGCGAAGGAATGGCGTCCTTCTCCTCTGGCTTCTGCTGTGCAATTACTGGCAGCCATGGTAGTGGCAGCAGGTGGAGCATGGCATCTATGAGGTCAGCACTCCCGCCTACGATTCCTCTTCCTTCTCCTTCTTCTTCGCCATTGCGCTTCACGAGAATGGCCGCAGCATTTCAGCCTAAGTCCAAAGTGGTCCTGCGCTCTTTCAATGGACTCGCTCCTCTCCAACCCCTTCCCTTCCACCTTTCTTCTCCAGGTGCTTTTGTCAATCTTATCAACTCTAGCTTTCTTTACTCACTTGGAATGGTACAAGTTTCATTAAATTAGTTTGTTTTGTAGAGTCCTCATTGCTCTAGTTTAAAGATATCGGTTTTTGTTTGGTTGCTGCGAAATTAATTTTTCTCAAAGTTTCATGTTCTTGGAACTGAGTGAGCGGAAACCTCCGGTGACTCACTTACTCTTCTACCTGTAGAAAGTAGAAACTGCAATTTGGCTATGTTGAAGTCAGGACTGTCCTCTTTGCTTTTGCGGTGCGAGTTACAATTAGAAATTTTTTGTTTCTGTGACTCTTGCAGTGACTATAACTTACAGTTCTGCTTGATAATAAGCTATCTTGGGACATGGCATAAACCTCTTAAGTTCGTTTTTAGTAACCCCACTGCGCAATAATCCCCTTAAGGACAGCCCCTTTGTTCAGCGTGGCCCGGTAATTTCGCCAGGTTTAGGGGAATACACATGGCCGAGATACTAAACAGGGCAAAGCCCGGGAAAATTTCGTCAGACATCCAAAAAGGTAAAAAATAAGAATGGTTTTGGTATCAGTTTCTAATTCTTCCTTAAACAGAATTACCTCTGAACCAACATTGCAAGGACAGCTGACGGTAATCACCTCCAATTTTTCATCTCTGTTATGAACAATGTTCAACCTATGGGCCCTTACTTAACACAATCTTCATTCTTTTTGTGGTTCTGATTTATTTGTCCTTACGGTACAGTTAGAAACCTCCTTAGATACTGCATATTTCACTTTCAACGATTTTTTTGCATTCCCATAACAGAACAAATCCTGGCGGCTTATTTATATTTTGAATTGCAGTCATTTCTGCTTTGTTAGTCATTCATGTGAAAAATCTTGCCTCACCGTAGTCTATTGGCTTAAGTGGGAGGCCAGTGCAGTAGTCTGCCATCAGGGAATGCTAAGTGTACTTTTGTTCGTTGGTGTAATAAGTCATGAGATACTATGGGAGAAGGCTAAGTAGGAGTGGAAGTGCATGCTAAATGGATACTTTTGGAACATGATTTCATCCATCTTTCTTCTCGTGTTTTTGGTTGCTTCATTGCTCTTGAGTTTCTCCCCCTTAAACCGGCCAATAGGTTTCTCACTTATTTTTGTTATAGTGAGACAATTTGGGGGATATTTATCATGTTGACTTGAATGAATAATGGAATTGTGGCCTTTTAACGAAGAACTTACTTGCATCCTGACATTGGTGATCGTCTTTCAGAGCTGCCAGTCCTACTGCCATCTTAGATTATCTTTTGTGCTTATTCAGAGATGCCTAATTTCTTGCATTGTTGGGGCTATTGCTACAACTGCCTTGATAAATAACTTTTGGGTCTATCTTAAACTTATAACACGGTATCTAAGTTTCTTTTCTATGTGAAGCTTATGTTGCATTCTTTTTCCTAGTTCTTCCTGTTGACTTTGAAGAACTTGTAAGCAGTTGGTTTGTCTTCTGGCACAGAATTTACCAGCTTTGGCTATTGTTTTACCACTATTGACAATGGCGGTCGAATCTCCGCTATGAGACATGGGAGGCGAGTACCCAAACTCAATAGGCCCCCTGACCAGCGTCGGGCACTACTTCGGAGCCTCACAACTCAGCTCCTGAAATATGGCCGTATAAAAACTACTCGAGCAAGGGCTAGTGCGATGAGGAAGTATGTTGATAAGATGATCACATTGGCAAAGGATGGATCTCTTCACAAGAGGAGACAGGCTCTTGGCTTCATTTATGAGAAGCAGATTGTACATGCCTTGTTTGCCGAGGTTCAGGACAGGTATGGGGAGAGGGAGGGAGGATATACAAGAATTATCAGAACTCTGCCAAGGCGAGGGGATAATGCACCTATGGCCTTCATTGAGCTCGTCTAGATGCTGACTATATATGCATGGAAAACTGAGCCTTGGGCTAGAAAATACTCACTGTGTGGATCTGTTGCAGAATTTCATATGCAAAGAAAGTTGATCTCAGTGATGGTTGTCTGATTGTAGATGTTTTTGATGTTGCAGTTTAGTCTCTGGTAATGTCTTGTATTACAACTGCTCTACAGAATTGTTGATCAGAATCTACATGATTTTTCACGTTGCAGTGTAGTCTTTGATTTGTCATTGCTCTGCTTTTATTGTGTTTCTAGCTTTTATATGTTTCTATGCTCCGCTTAATATAAGCAAACGGGTACTTCCTACCTGCATGAATGAAATGGATAAAAGAGTTTTTGAGGCATTTTTTATTTTACGAATGCTTATTTCCTGAAGTAATCTGCTAGATGTTGACTAATGGTATTTTTAAGAGGCAACTGTACACTTGAAGTTCATTTTGAAGGAAAAAAGTTCGATTAATATTACAACTTAGTTCTCAGGGGCTGCCTCAATTGGTAAGTGGGTATGCTTCTTAAATAGTTGGTCGAGGTTTGAATTCTCTGACTTAGTTGGTGTTTAGAGTGTAGGACTATTTCAAGTGCTTGAGGTTTACCTATGTCTTAGTTATGTCGCGCTCTAATGGATCTTGTAAACTCAAGGTTCTCGTGGCTTCCATCCAGTTCAATTTTTATATTCTAAATTAGTAACTGATTTCAGTCTGTTTTCGACAAACGGCCTGTTAAAGGATTTTATGTAGTTTTAAATTATTTTTTTTCCTTTTTACTTGTACTTTCTCTGGGTTCTCCTTTCTTTATTATTATTTATACAAAATAGGCCCTTTTACAAACGAGAGTCACAGATTGAGAAAAAAAAATATGTTTTCCTGTTATGAACAATAATAAGAGGCTGTCAGATAAAAGATTTTTTTTTAAAGAAAGGTGAAAATGAAATTTGAAGGAAATATTTGGAAAACTAGTTGTTATATATTTTTTTTCTTGGCAACAGAGGAACATTGTATTGATAAACAGTCAACCATTGTCACATACAACAATATCCCTCGGGAGAGAGTCTAACTGAATACACCCACAATGCCTATTAGTTACACACCATTTAGCAACATTATGTGCCATACGATTACCCTCTCTTGGGGTCCACAAAAACTGCCAATTCTTATACTCGTCCAGCTCCTTGTGAATCCTGTGGATTTCACTATCAATCTTCCAATCAGGGGGAGTTATACTATCCACAACTTGCCGAAAGAGTTGTTATCAATCTTCCTTGGATTTCACCAAGGAAAACTAGTTGTTATATATTACCGAAAGAGCGCTCAGGAGAAGCGAGGGAGACGGCAGAACTGCAGACATTCCCCAATGCCCATAAGCTGTCGTGGATAACTAGCCAGAAGAGAAAAAAAATAAAAAGTAAATAAAAAGAGATAGAAAAAGTAAAAAAACAGAAAAAAAGGGGATAGATAACAGGATAAGAGAGATCCCCGTGTTATCCTATGAATCTTTGCCTTTCTGGTCGTTTTCGTTGGCATCTCGTAGCAAAGCTTTGCAAGTTCTATAGTACATAAGCGTAGGAAAAGTGTGAAGAAGAAAGATGAGAAATATGTTAGGTGTGGCGACTCCCTCTCTGGGGTCTTGGGCTTCCATGGTAATTCAGGCGCCCACTCCGAGCCAAACCCAATATGTTGGTTATGGTGGTGGTAGTGCCTTTCCTATCGGTTTTGGCAAATGCTGTGAAGCCAGGCGCAGCAGCAGAAGCCATTATCAGCTACATTCGTCTCGACAGGGATTGGTGTCTCTTGGCAGTTTCAGTAACTGTCGTAGCTTGTTCCCCTCCTTCTCCTCTTCTTCCTCTGTTAAGACAGCTGTCGCCGCCGTTGATTCCGACAAAATTAGTTCGTCTGATGCCACCGACAAGGTTTCTTCTTGTGCCCATCTTGCATCTGTATATGCATCTACTTGGTGATAGGTGTGTGATAGTGAATTGATACCTGTACAAGCTTTCAGTCAGCTTACCTGCTGCTTGCTGGTTTCTGGCTTTTGTACATATGTACCTGTGCAGACCGCATTGCTTGCGATCCGACCATAAATTCTTACTCTCATGAACTGCAACTAACGTTTGCTCCTTTGCGGGGTTTGCTACAAGGTCGCTTCCATTACCTTACTTGATAGCAATCTGACGGGAGCGTGAAGGATCGATGGAATATTTAAGAAAAATATGTTTTTTGCTTTTAATTTATCGACCCACTCACAAATATTGGAATAAAAGCCTTCTTCAGGCATGCTAGAATACCAAGATTGGAGCAAACTCTGGTTGATCCCTGCGATTTCCAATTTTGCATGTCCACAGCTTATTGTAGTCTCCTGAGAAGAGTTCGGTTGTAGTCCATACGAAATCCGCAGTATCAGACTGCACGATATAGTGATGTTTAATTTCTGCATATAGTGCAACCTTTGTCAATGAATAATGATCGATGGCCAAATTTCTTGTACTTGTCTAGCTAACGAATTGCATTAAGCATAATATAAGACAGCTGAATCCTTGCCCCCCACCCAATATCCAATTCAGTCTGCTTATTCGAGCTATCTTAAGCTTCACTCAGTTTGCTGCCTTCAATTTGGTTTATCTGTCGTACGCATTCTAATCTCAGTTTCTTATCTTTCCATACAGCAACAACCCAACAAGTATTACTTTGTTGTTGCAAACGCAAAATTCATGCTGGATGAAGAGGAGCATTTCCAGGAGCTCATGTTTGAGCGGCTTCGTAACATTGGAGAGCGTAACAGAGAGCAGGATTTCTGGCTTGTAATTGAGCCCAAGTTCTTGGATAAATTCCCTAGCATAACCAAGAGATTACGGAGACCTGCTGTTGCTTTGGTTTCAACAAATGGTACCTGGATCACGTAAGAATGCCACCGCTCCAATTTCTGCTAATTACAAGCTGTTTTACGCTCTCTGTCCCCTACCTTTTTGATGCTGCTATAAACTTTTCCATAGATTGTTGAGAATACTAAATTTCCGCGATTGCATCAGTTTGTTGCTGTTGAGCAACTAAGCAATATGGAGGTGCTTGCAAGTGCGCCTTTTACAAACTAACAAAAGGAGTCTCTTTATTTGTTTTACCTGCTATAGACCCTGAACTCCACATAATCTGGATGTTCTATGCTACTGCAATACATATTCTCAGTTCTAATTTCCACCCATTACACCTTCTCCTTTGTTAAGTAAGCAATGGACAATCACAGCTTGAATGCCTGGTTTTGAGACAAATTTTTTCGTAAGACTTTCCACTTGTTTTGCTGATAAAACTTCCAGATTCCAATTGATCCAAATCAGATAATCGTAATATTAAACTCCATCTGCGGTTACAAAACCGTAGGGAAGTTATTATATAAGTCTTCAAATACAACCACTATCTTGTTTGCCCCGTGACCTACCTCTTCCTCTAATCGTGTGGTTTGGCAGGTTCATGAAGTTAAGACTGGACCGAGTTTTATCAGAGAGCTTTGAAGCTGACAGTCTTGAAGAAGCGCTAGCCTTTAATCCTACCAATCTAGAGTTTGAGAAACCAGAAAACTGGGTGGCACCTTACCCAAAGTATGAATTTGGATGGTGGGAGCCTTTCTTGCCCCCTGGATCAAAAGAGGAGGTCAAAGTATAAATCATTTTTCATTTTCAGCCAAGCTTCTGCATTTTCTTGTCAGTGTAGATTTTTCCCATATGTTTCTAACTAGCTGTTGAAGTTGGTGAGATTTGCATACAACTCTGTAAGATAGTGCAGGCAGTTTATAATTTGATTTTGTAGGTAAACATATCAGGAGGTACGATTGAGGAGTTGCATTAGAAATTGTGAGAGTGATTGGTATTTCCCTAATATCATTAGATCGGCCTTTTCTATATTAAGGCCATATCATTGGATTGATTTTTATTGGATGAGGTGGCTGAGAGTAGAATATAAAATTCGGTTTGATGATGTGGCAAGATCTGTACCATCAATGGGAGGAAATAGGAGCAAACTCAATTAGAGATGAGCAAGACAGAAACCATATCTGATGATATGGTTGAACCCCCAATCCCAAAAATGGACCAAATAGGAAGTCCATAGAACAGTATCAATAGATCCCTCGACACAAACTAAAGGTTGAGCTAAGAGGGCATAAAGCCTGGCACTAAAGCTTAGGTTTTGGTAGTAGGTTTGAGCTCGAACAGGACCATCCAAATGCTGGTCTACAGAGTTTGTACACTGGAGGATTTGGGTTAATTTTTTCCTTCCAAAGGCAACCGCCCAGTGTAAAAAGCCATGGACAATGAGACGTTTTATACAACTGAGGAGAACACATTGTAATTATCAAGGTAGTTTAACTCAGATTGGACCATGGACAACAGATCAGACCACACCATTGGAGAGCAACTAAGCTATTTCACCAAGCCTTTGTCTTTTTTCTTCTCTCTACAGAAACAAGTTAAAAAGGAAAAGAGAAAAAAAGCGGGGGGGGGGGGGGGAAGGAGGAAATTCCTTGTTAGTCTTGAAGAAGCACTGGCCTTCTATCCTACCGATCTAGAGGTTGAGAAACCAAAAAATTGGCTGGAACCTTACCCCAAGTAAGAATTTGGGTGGTGGGAGCCTTTCTTGCCCCCTGGATCAAAAGAGGAGGTCAAAGTATAAACCATTTTTTAATTATCAGCCAAGCTTCTGCATTTCCCTTGTCAGTGTAGATGTTTCCCATTCATATGTTGCTAACTAGCTGTTGAGGTTGGTGAGGTTTGCATACAACTCTGTAACATTCTGCAGGCAGTTCATAACTTGATTTTGTCGTAAACTTATTATGTTTCAGAGATAATATCATAATCAATTTATAAAATTTGATATGATATTATCACAATATCAAAGATTCACTTTCAATATGAGATATTGTCAAAATCTCAAATATTGAAGTTTAAATATAGAATATTTTTTTTATATCTTCTATAAATAGAGACTTTTAACTTGTAATCTGTATGGACTTATAATATAAAATGCAATCTTAACAAATTTTTATAGTAGATATAATTTTTTAAAACCGAATTACTTAAATATCTGTCTCTAATTACTATTTCTTATACTCTCCACTTTATGTTTCAAAATTATGTATTTCACGAGGTAAGATTGAGGAGTTGCGTTTGACATAATTGTGTGAGTGAGTGGTATTCACTAATATCATTTGATTGGCCTTTTCTATGTCACGGCCCTATTCTGCAAGTGAATGAAATGGTGGATCATGAGAATAGGCAGTGTGCACATTCACGATTGAAGGCTATACATCTGACGTTCACGTTCCCCGGGTGAGGCTTTACGACTGTAGCCAACACTTCTCTGGGAGTGGTTCCTTCTCCCATTTAAAAATACTCTCATTTTGATTGAGCTGGCAAAGGAGACGTTTCCTTTCTTTTCTTTTTTTGTAGTCGCAAAGGAGACGTTTTCGATACCATTTTGTCCTTTGAAGTTTCATTGGCCATGATTTTCTTATTGTTTTGTCTTTCTTAATGCACAACTCTCAAGCAGCTCACTTGCTTCATGACCATTTAACCATCCTTGTTATAAGCTCTGGTTCATAAAGAAGAAGTCAAGTTGAAAGTGTCCCAACTTTGTATATGCTATAAGCTATCATTGATTATATAATCGGTTTTCAATAGCATCAGCTACGCATCGGTTCTATTTTTCAATGGTATCAGCTACACATCGGTTCTATAAGATGCATTTAGATTGTGGGAACACGAGATCTCATCTAGAATTGACTTGGAAACACAATATATAATGCCAGAGAATCATTTTGCTAATAGTAAATAAGACATTTTATTATTAAGTTAATCAAAACAGTACAAACAATTACAAAATCACATGGTTCATCTCTTTTACTCAAATAATCACCTATTTTTCACAAGAAATTGTCTATTTTATATAAAGATCACACATTTTGTACAAAGAATCACCTCTTTTCTATTGCTTTTCATCAATTTTAATATATTTTTATAAATTTCAATAATTATTTATAAATTTCAATCATTTTTAATAAATTTTTTATAAATTATAATAATTATAATAAACTTTTCACTAATTTCAAAAAAATTATATTATTTTTTAAAAACATAGTCAGATTTTCTTAGATACAAACTTATGTCCAGTGAGCCACTATTCCCTTCAAATATAAACAGAAAGGCCTTAGAATTTGGACAGGGCCTCTCACCAAGCGAGCTCCGACAGACATACACGTTCGAAACAAAAAAGAGAGTCGAGGACCATGGACAACAGATCAGACTACCCGACTGAAGAGCAATCAAACTATTTCAACACGCCTGTCTTTTTTTCCTCTATACAGAAAGAAGTTTAAAAGGATAAGAGAAATTCCAGTGGCGGAATCATGAATGCAATTAAAGGGAATAAACTCTTAAGGAAAAATAACAAAAAAAGATACTACTTGATGCAAAAAAATGTTTTAAGAGTTAAAATATCAAAAATTAAGGACTAAAAATATTAAAATACACGTACAGTACTTGAAGGGAATGATTTAAGACTCAGATCCAATACCAACATAACCTAGAGGGGGTGAATATGTTCTCCAATTTAAACTTTAAATCTATTCAAATTATACGATTCTTTTTCTGCACAAACTACACAAACCAGATCAGAAAGTTCAGTACAAAGAATTACTTCAATACAAACATATTCAATCGAAGTAAATAATCAAGCAAACATTAGATCAATTTATTTCGAATCTATATCCAAGATTCTCAATTCAAAAACATCTAATGATTTAGCTTGAGTTCATGCTTGATAACACTTTAATCAATAACAATATAAACAATATCAATCAGCACAAATAGAAACCAAGATTGGTTACGAAGTGAAAATCTCTTGGAAACAAATTCCAAGAGATAAAAACTCTCCGGGTCCTTAGATTGGGTAACGATTTCACTAGCTTTTCAAACTCGAAATACAAGGTGATCCGTAGACTCAATAAAACTCCAATCCTAGTCTAACACACTTGATTTCTTACCTGAAACACACCGTTCGGATATGCACTATAACAGGGACTGAGAACATCTCATCCATTCAAAAAGCTAAGAACCTTACCACGTTGTCCATACCTTTTTGTCTCCCATTGTGAACTCACAATAACAACAACTATACGAACAGGGCTTTTGGACCTTCAAGATTTTCAGCAACCTCCGAAAGTCTTGAATTTCTTCTTGAGGAAATAACATTGGTGATCAATAAACTTGAACTGAGAATCCTTAGAGAGAGGTTTTACTTTTCAAGGCTCCATTCTCAGTTCTCACACAATCAAAGACTAAGAAAAATGGGCAGAAGGTTTCGAGAGGAGGTTTCACGTTGAACGCACAATTTGCATTTTTCTAAGCTCTCTTTTTCTTCAAAGGAAAATGGGGTTATATGCTACGGGTATTTTTCAGTTAGGAGTAGAAGGTTCTGGGCTTCTTGGGTCATTCATGACGTCACTCATTTAGTTAGAAACGGACTGACCACCTTCTGTTTCAGTCGTTCTTTAATTCACGTTTCTTTTTGACTTGAATCTGACTTCAAGCTAACTTGATTTGAAGAAATACCCAGTTTTTGTACTACAGTCTTCAGCTCTTCACAGAAGCTTCATTAATCTCAATATCTCAAGAAGTACAACAAAATTACATACGAAGTAAAGCCAATTAAAATATTCCTAACAGTACTATTTGCTCATACTGAGAGGTGACACATAAATCATACAGGACTGCATCTTCTAAAAATTTTGCAAAATAACTTCGTTCTCAATAGTTTAAAAAATTTATCTTTCAATGTATACCACCATACTATCATTCATCCATTCATCTCTCATCTTATTACGCAAGTCAATTTTGATAAACTTCATCGTAGAGAACACTCACTCAACGGTTGCAGTCGCAACTGATAAGACCAATGTCAACTCAATAGAGTGCAAAAATTCACACAACTCTTCAAGTCAATGAGGCAGACCTACATTGCCAAAGATGTATAGGCACAAATGTTCTGGGACCCCTTAATCATCAGGGTGTTTTAGTAAAATGTTGAACATGACCCCTATACAACAAGTAGTTCTGTATTGCAAACAATGCCACCTCTGAATGATGAACTTGAAACGAACCTCAAAACGCTTTGTCGTTGGACAGTAAACAACAAGGTACATTCTCACATTCATATTTCACACCACCACACCTCAAGAAACTTAGAGGAGAAGCTTTCTAAAATGGACCACAAACGGTGATTGAGGGCCCAACCCCTATGTCAAGCGGTTTCCAACTTTCCATCAATTTTCTCTATAAGAAGAAAGTGGAGACAAAGAAAATATTTTTTATGTAGAAAAACTTCATAGTTGCCCGCACTGAAGTACCACAACGGTAATTGAGGGGGCGGGCTGGGCTTAATACTTGAAAAAAAAAAATTTGAGGAATTTCAGGGGATGGCGGCAGCTGCCCCCATGGTCCCTGTGTGGTTCCGCCCCTGGGTATAGCTGCCGCAGATTGATAGAAATCGATCAATGTTTTTTTTTTGGAGTAACGAGGAGAAATCTAATCCGGCATACTCACCGAAGTAGACTCACCTAACAGGTAAATCGTGGACGGATGCAGTATACCAAACTACACAGATCAGGTAAGTCTTGCTTTGCCCACGGGTGGCCCTAAATAATTGTTGTCAATGCCTTTCTTTACCAAAAAGACCCTCACCAGATTTCCGTAAATATGCAGAGACCCTGTTTTCATCATGCGGCCATCAAGTTCAATGAGTCCAGTGAAGAACTAGAACTCAATCTTATATATTCGGTGTACTCTGGGCATATACAGGGAGCAAAAACAAAGCGGTACGCCAATTTTCCTTCAGAGAAGTTACACTTTCAATGAAACAAAATGGGTGTATCTTATTCTATGTTTTCTTTTTATAGCTAACCAACAGAATTACAAGAGGTATATAGCTCACAGCTTCCTAAGTACGAGATCTACTCCATGTTCAGGCTCTATAACCAACTTGATAGCAGGTGCATGTTTGTACTTGGGGGAGAGGGAAAGGGAGAAGTTGGACAGGATAAGAGATATCAGTATCTTAAGCTCAACCATGGCCAAATTCTGTCCAAGACACACCCGGGGCCCAACTCCAAACGGCATGTACAAGTGTGGAAGCTTGCAAGCACCTGTAATTCCATTTGCAAATCTCTGTGGGTTGAAACTGTATGCGTCTGGTCCCCATATGTCTGGATCTGTATGCAATGTCACCACCAAATTCCAAACATTGACACCCTTTGGGACCTTAATGTCCCCGAATTTCATGTCTTTGAAGGCCTCTCTTGACACGACTGGTACTGGGGGATAAAGACGCAGCGACTCGTGAATCACCATTGTTAGCTGCAGATACAAATTGACACACGTGGTTAGAATTATATATCTGTAATTATTATTTTGCACGAACAGTACTTGGGCAGGGGTCTGGATACAACATCCAAATGGAAGACGTACAGTCGAGCTGTCGAGGATACCTGTTTCATCCTACGAAGCATATCAGAGTCCGGAATCCTGTCCCCGCAGACATCGAGAACCTCGGCACGGACACGGTCTTGCCATTCTTGATTTGAAGCCAAGAGCATTAGGCACCATGTGGCAGAAACAGCAGTGGTCTCATAGCCAGCCAAGTATATGTTCTTGCAGTTGTCAACAATGAAGCGGTCGGTTGCCTCCTGGCTCAGGTCACTATTCTTGGCGCCCTCAAGAACCATCTGCAGTAAATCCTTCTCATAAGAGGCTTTTTGTCTCTCCCTGACAACCTCTAGTATCAGATTGCGGATCTCCTTTTCTAATGCCCATGCTTCTCTATTAATCCTTGTGGGAAGATACCTGTAACATATACGTATGCCTAGATGAGTCAACTTAAGTTGCTATAAGAGAGAGGGCTTTAATTTATCGCAGACCCTCCATGGTTTTCAACACCTCTCGTCCATTACTAATTAATCTGAAAGTTTAAGCCTCGATAGATTTAGATCCAAGTATACATACCTCATGCCAGGGATCCCAGTTGATAAAACTCTCTTGGACATGACCTCCTGGAGAGCTCTTAGTCTTAAGAATATCTCTTCTCCTTTGGTATAGTTGCTTCCAAAGCAGGCTCTAGAGATTACATCACCAGAGAAACTTCTCATATACTCATCGATTTGCACGTCTGCGGTTCCACCCTCTCTCTCGATCCTACTCTTCCACGAGTTAATCAGTGTGAGTGTAGACTCGGTAATTAATTTCGTCATCCCCTGCAAAGGTGTACGATCACGCGATATCAAAGAATATGATTTAAACAATAAAATTTATCTCTTCTTTTTAACTTAAATTTTTTTAGATAAGTGGCAGGTTCAAATAGTTTCAGAGCGCTAGCCAAGATCACGAGACAATTATTAAACCTGCCGTCATACCTTGACCTTCTCCATGTACAACTCAGGAGCAAGGATCTTCCTCTGATGGGCCCAGACAGCACCATTTGAAGTAAGAATGCCCTGACCAAGCAAAGCACCACGCTCTCTGAATTGATAAGAAGGTTTACCCAGGTCCAAGGATGTGCATGTTGTTATCTCTTTCACCACGTCTCGTTGTGTTACGAGCAATATTTGTGTGTTGCCGAGAGAAAACACAAATGCTTCCCCTGTTTAAATGTACAACAAGGTACAAAAGAGCTTATTTTTAGTTACATAAAGTCTTTTCGTCTTAAATTAATCAAAGAGAATATACATAGGCCTCAACATACTATTTCCGAAGCAGTTTAAACGTGGTAGTTAAGGTCGGACTTAGAATTTAAGGTCAAGTTTGGCAGCTGAATTTGATGAGCCCTCCAAAGTACATAAATGGACTCCACCATTTTAATAAGACGACTTCCTGTTATGAACAGTGGAACCCAACATTCACTTTATCTTATGCATCAGCTCTCCTAATTAGTTTTTAAGTTGGTGCAACTTGATCCTCTTTTTAAGTAGTGGGATGAATTTACTGCATTTGACGCAGCTTGACTCGGACGAAAATACGTATAAAATAATATAATGTCTCTGATACGAGTTTTTATTTATTTAAATAATAATTATTTGTACATATTTGTCTAACATACACTTTTCACCGAGATTCATTATTAATTTGAGCGGAAAATAATATTTCTAATCAGTGAAATGAGGATTTTATCCTTTAAGTGTTTTAGACGATGATATTTGTGTATGGCCAAAGTAATCGTGGTGCAAAATGTACATGATTACTAGTTTATGGATGAAACGTAAATAAATTGATAGTTCGAGATATAAAAATTTTCTATTCTCAATATTTGATGGGTAAAAAGAATATATATATATATATATATATATATATATATATATATATATATATATTTTTTAAAATCCGTTAAAATTAAGGTTCATATACAATAGTTACGGGGAACTATGAACGTGATGGAATTTATGATTGGAGGGCATGCAAGTAGAGCCTGTAAGTACGACATGATGTGGACTGTGGAGGAGTTAAAACATACCGTACTGCTTCCTCCACTGATCAAAGAATGGAAAGAGAACAGCAGCGCAGTTGTGGGATTCAGGGGCCTCTCCGGATTTGGCCGGACCGTTTGCGGAGGTGGATCGAGCCTTCTTTATCTCCCTAATGTTTCCGAGTAGTAAAGTTGGTGGGGGTCCGCTGATGCCTTGTTCCCTCAGCTGAGATCTGAGCTTCTCCGGCGTCACCACCAGCGCTTTGTACAGGCGCACTAGCAATCCGACGAAACCAAGCAATGCAAGGGAGAAGAACATCTTTGCATCAAAATGGAGCTCCATGACCGAAGTCTTCTCTTTTGTAGTCTACCCACCTATTTGTCGCTCTCTCTTTCCCTTTAGTGCAAACACACCACAAGTGCAATGCTTAGCTCAAAGGAGACGAATATATATAGAGGACGAGTGGGAATATTTCTTCGTAGGGAAAACATACCGATGTCCCACTTGACCAGCTCAATCAACTATACCGCAATATCTGCCAGCTTGGTCCCATGAGCTATGTTTTGTTTATTAATGGTCTTGAAATTTTTTCTTTATTTCAAAAACGTGTTTTAATTCATTTTTTTTCACACAAAAAAAAAATCAATCTTCAATAAAATTTTAAATCCAATCACCTACTTAATTTAATTTCAGTGAAAAATAACACCAAAATTTTAAAAGAACTTTTACAAAAACCCATAATATTTTTTTTACTCTCACATTCTCCAAGAGAAAAAAATTACACAAATTTTCTCTTTCGAAACATATTTTTTTTATTGGTCCTACTATTCTCATAAACACCAAAAAAAATATCTCAAAAAAATTTATTGACTATTACAAAAAAAAAGATTTAAAAAACACAAACAAACATAACCTTTGCATGTCTTTATTTATATTTTTATGTTGCTATATATGGGAGGTGTTTGTTTCCCGAAATGCATTTCGGGCATATGTTTAAAAAATTAAAAATTAGTAATTTTTTCCATCAAACAATTCTTTATCATTATAATATTTTCTCAAATCTTCTCTCTTTTCATTTTTTTCACTAGTTCTTATAAAATATCTTTACTTTTTCACCAAACTCGATCAATATCCCAAAATTTCCACAAACAAACACCATCATGGTATGTTTGTATACAAACGTAGCGTTTGTTTCCCGAAATGTTGGGCATGCATATTATAAAAAAATTATAAATAAATATTTTTTTAAAATCAAGCAATTCTTTATTATTATAATATTCACTCAAATCTTCTCTCTTCTCACTTTTTCACAAACTCCCACAAAATATCTTTACTTTTTTACTAATCCTAATACCCCAACATTTTCACTACCCAAAATTTTCACAACCAAACATCATAATGAAAAAACTTTTGACTAGAAAAAGAGAGTGGAGAGAACGCATGTGAAATGTTTGGCGGCTTTTTGTGTCCAAAGAGTGAATTATTGCTTTGATATTTTTTTTGGCATTCTTCAGATCCAAATTCTACCGTGAAGACTACTACTTTGCGTGCGGTTGAAAATATGTGTTTATATGACTTCTAATCTTATAAGTGGCTCCTAGTAAGGTCATGACATGAATTACCTCCCACTATTAGCACTAATTGCAATCTGATTTTTCAAAATATGGTATGTTTTTGTACATTGGAGGGAGCTAGAGAATGGAAGAAAAAATATTGGTAAAGGGTTAAATTTAACGGTATTATTATTTCAATAAATTGAGTTTTGTAAATTATTTCAAAATTCTCTGATCATAATTTCGACTAATCCTTTCAGAGCATCGAAATCTTATATTTAATATATTTTTCTTCAATTTTCCAGTGCAAAATTTCTCTATCTTCTTTTATTTATTTTTATATTCGAAGGGAATCTTGCACCTTTCACATTAGGCTATATATCTTCTAGAAGTAAATATGTGATCTCATGGTAAACATCTAACCATGGATCTCTTATATATAATTGTCTGATATTTCTCTTGACAAAAAGGAGTAAATAAAAATTGGATATATAAACTAATCTAAAAAAGGCCTAAACCATTAAGAGAGTTATCAGTTTGCCTCACATGATAACTCTCTTAATTAAGGTGGTGCTCACAAAATTGGCCACACAACGTAAATTTGAAATTCGAATTTGGTACCTCGAGTATTTAAAGACCGACCTCTCAACCATGGCGCCCTAATTAAGAGCAAATATATACTTATATCATAGAAACGTGAAAGTATATGAAATCAGCTCAGAAAACCAGTCTTTTTTTTCTACCGTGTGGGACATGTGTAACACACAGGTAAGTTTGCATATCTTTGTGGTTTTTTAGGTTGGCGAACCCCGTTCCTAACAGCAAACCGGTTGCGGTTGGCCATCTTGGACTGTCGTTTTCCTAAAGAGTTTGCGCCGTGTTTGTTCAACCAAACCAATACTCTTACACACCATAACTCTACTGTTTTACAGGCCAAAAAAGAAGAAAAAGAAATATCTTCTAACTCTTAAACATATCATGCGTACAAAAAAGTCTCCAACATTGGGATAACGGTCCAACATTTCAATTGCAGATATTAATTATTGCTCGATCGGTTGCAGGAAGACCAAACTCTCCTAACAATTTCAAGACTTTAGGCTCGTCTTTGGCTAGGAGATGGATTCATTAATCTCGCATTATTGCGTGCCACTTTTTTTGACTTTTGTAGAGGATGCTTTCAGCGACTTTTTTTTTTTCCCCTGTTTAGCTCTGTCATTTTGGCTGGTACAGATTACTTTGTAGAAAAAATGAGGCTCCAAGTCTCGTCATAGATTGATTTACGTGGAATTCTTGTTATCCGGCGGCGGTCATTTTTTCTACTCGAATGACTTTATAAATATTTTAGAAAAAAAATACTTTATAAATGAAAAAATTATAACGTGATTAACGAGTACACATGTTAACAGATTGTTAATAACCACTTGTTCTTAATTTCTAATCACCCAACATAGTATGTAGTATGTATGACTGATATCCACTAATTTTGATTTTACCTTAAATTCTCTACGTTTAATAGCAAAAAAAAATCTTTGACAATTTTCCATTAAACATTGAGTTAGTCCAACTTGGATTAGAGAATATTTTGAGGTGAAATTAAAATTAATAGAGATTAGACATATGGGGTACGTTGGGTGATTTGACAATTAACGAGGACACGCGATTATTGACAAATGGCTAACATGTGTCCCCGTTAGCTACATTGGATTTTTTTTTTCATTTACATGCTCACTTGAGTTGACTAAATGACCATCTATGGACATGAAGAACTCCACATAGACCAATATAAGACGAAACTTACCTTAAGGATCTGTTTGAAATTAATGTAATATTTCAAAGACTAGTGGATTGATTTTAGGACACTTGAAATCACTCCCTTGACCTCGTTTACATTTTTATTAAAAAATATAACATAATTGATGATGTGTCACGTCATATATCACTATATTGTCATGCGACATGTCACATATCTTATAAATAAATACAAATTATAATCATAACAAGAAATTAAATATAAATATAAAACGATAAATTAAATTAATAAAAGACATAAATTAAATACAAATAATAAACGATAAAAAGATAAGATAATTTTGACTTACTTTAAGACACGTGGCATGTCACACCACCATATATATTAAAACTTAGGTGTCATCTCATCAATTTCGTAAAAATCTGGACTAAATGTGATTTTCAAGCGTAGAGTAAGGGGCTGTTCGGCCAAACAATATCCTTAGGATTTTTTTGAATTCTCAGAATACAAAATATTCTACAACCAAACATCATTTTTAACAGTACATAAAAATAACTACAACACGCATACCAATAAAATTAACCTCACATAAAAATTCTCAAAACACAAAAAATCTTCAAAACATAACATAACCGAACAACACCTAAATTTGTCAGTTCTAGAAACTTATGCAGTTTTTTAAAATATTATAAAAATTCATGCAATAATTTTTAATTTTTTCAAAAAATTAAGATATTATTTAGGTTGAATTATCGAATCTTAACTGTTAATTCTGAAGCACATTGAGATTTTACCATATTATTTATTCGTTGGTTCTACTCAGGCCATATTTATGCCATTTAACACATTCTTATTATTCTATTTAGCACATTCTAGACATATAAAATGATTTCATGACAAAATCATAAAGCATTAATAGTTTTTTTTTATTGAAATCGATAGTTTATATACACATATATTACTTAAAAGTAATTCTCAAAAAATTTACATAGAGTGGAGACTACCAAAGTATAACAGGGCTACTATAAGTCGAACTTTCGTTAGGAACAAGTTTAGATCCTAAACACAACCAGCATACTAATAAACCACCACCTGTGGTAGTTGTTACACAAGAAGTTAACGTCGCTGTTTGGGCTGTCCATAATATGATTCGTTGTTTGGTCAACAATGTCGCCTATATGTATGTCTCTATAACAGGAATTTCCCCACTAAGCCTGCACAATTTTGTGCTTTTACCTACCGTGTCCCATTTTTTGCTTTAAAAAAAAAAAGACCCAAAGTTGAAAAAGAAAGAAAGGAAAGCATGAGCCCCTCCACCGAGCTGAAAGGAAAGTTTCCGAGTCCAAAAGAGGATGACACGTCCCCTTCAATCGGTGTGGAGTCCAGTCTTGTTTGGAACTTGGAAGGACACGAAGGTGGAACTTTGACAGTCTCTTGGATCCCTTCGTCAAACATAAAACCTAGGGTCCTCACCACTATTTTGTCCATTACGTAATTTACGTGGCCCGTTCAAGTCTGCTGTACCCGTCTGTCACGGCCCCGTTGCTCCTAGGTAACACGCACAAGACCACCTCACTCTTTTTTATTTATTATTATTATTCTGGTCTTGGCAGGACTACCTCATTCTTTCCTTCAAATGTTACTTGCAACACGCTTGATCCACGCTGTTAACGCGGTGGCCCACCAAGCTCAACTCTACTGACAAGGGTAGGGCTGTACATGACTTGGTCTGCAGCCTTAGACTCCCCGTTATTGGAGGAGCTTAGTACCGCCTGAACTCGACTCCGACCGAGTCAGATCTTGGCATCTCGAGCTCGACCGAAATTGGTTGGGCTCTATTATTCGGGGACCGGCCCTGACTCCGACCAGACCATGCATATGGCCCAACTGAACTGATCGAGTTCTGTCGGGATCGGGTAGGGTATGAACAACCCTAAATAAGGGAGTTTAGTTTCGGCTTATTAATTAGTACACTAGTCGTGGAGTATTGCCTAATTAATCACAAACTAGTCTTTAGATTATGTTTTCATTCTAGATTGATCTCTATGAAATTATTTTGTAAAAGGAAAAAATCTCAAGTGGCTAACGAATATGCGTGTTAATCAATTGTCAATAATTATGTCCGTTAATTACAAAATCAACTAGTGTACCACATATGACTAGTCCCCACTAAGTTTAGTTCCACTTCAAAATATCTACACCAGGTTGGATCCCCATTATGGGTGTGCGTCATTCGTTGCAAGGCGTTATGAGTTGGGGTAGAGAATTTGAGATGAAATTAAAATGAATGGAGTAAGGGTGGACATATACTCCTGTTCAAACCGGAATTTTTGGTTCCAGTACAAGAACCGGATCCCATTTTAGGAAATTTCCGATTCCGGTACAATTTTTTAAAATTTCAAAAAAATTTGTAATTTTAATTTAGAGTTTGTCTCTTTCAATTTGGATTATTTGATGAATGTTTAGTTGTTTACTTATTTATATGGTTAATTTTGTTAGTAGTTTTTTTTTGTAAATTTAATGTAGAGTTTATTTTGTTTTGGAATTTAGTTGTTTAGTTGTAATTTTAATTTAGATTTTATTTTAGAATCATGAAATAGTGAAATATAGGATTAAGGCAACCCAAGAGGGGGTGAATTAGTTTTTCTAAACTTTTTGCTTTTAACCCCCAAAATCGTGTTTGTAAGTAAAGCCTAATTTAGCACAAGTATATAATATGCATAAGAGTAATTACGTGCTAAAAATAAAGAGAAGCAAACATTTGATTTTTAGGTGGTTCGGCAAACCCGCCTACATCCACCCCTCAAGCTCCTTTCACTAAGCCTTGAGGTTTTCAATTATTCTCCAATAGTTTACACTCTAGCTTCCGGGTGGTAGAGAATCGTACAAGTGTTTTTTCGGGCTCAACACTAAAACCCACCCAAATTGTTTTTCTGGCTCACCACTCACAACCTCACCAAGCTTGAGATATACGCTCTCAAAGCTTCTTCTTTAGTGAACAACCTCACTAAAGGAAACACCTCTTTTGATAGAAAGATTGAAGAACAAAACTCTCTCAAAGAGTATATATAAAAATGGAAAGTTTTATCTCTTTATTCACACAAAGACAATGATATGAAAATGTGTTTTGTGTGAATGATATGAGAAATATAGAATATGAAGTTTTAGAATATTTATCGAATAGTATAAATGATATGTGGTCGTTGGTTATTGATTTTGGACGTTATGAATGTGTATTTATAGGACACATGAAAACTAGTCGTTAGGAGTCGTCTGTAAAAATGAGCCGGTCGACCGCTTCAAGTTATCGTTACCCAACGATCATATTGTCAGAAGCTTAACGACTATATTTTAAAACCAACCGGTCGACCGCTATACCAAGCGGTCGAAGACCGGTTGATTGCTTCAACTTAAACACATAATCCGGTTATTTTAAAACAATATTTTTGACCACTTTTAAACACCCAATTTTAAAGACTTACTTCTCATAAGTATATGAAAGGTTTGAGAGTTTGATTTGCGTGATTCAAATCCTTGTCAAAAGTGAAACAAAGAGTTACAAGGTTATACCCTAAGGTTTTGAATTTTCACTTTTGAGCTCCTTGTATCTTCTTGATCTTCTTTCTTCAAGTCTTTTGGCTCTTTGATGAAACATGACTTTGTCTTTGAAGACGTCCATTTATAAACTTAATACATTTATTGAAATCATCAAAATCTCGATTGTGCACAAAAGCCAACAGAATATTGTTTTGGAATTTAGTTGTTTAGTTGTGATTTTAATTTAGAGTTATTTGGCCCAAAAAACACAACTAAAAAAATTCATTTTTGAGTCAATGGACCCAAATTAAATATATCTTTTTAGGCCTATATAAGGAATTGGAAATTCCGGTTCCGATTCCGAAAATTCCGATTCCAATTCCAGTTCCGTTCCGGTTTATTCTGGAATGGAACCGGAATAAAATTTTTGATTCTTGTGGGTATCGGAATGACCCATTTCGGTTCCGGTGCCCACCCTTAATTTCAGAATATAAATAATTCTACATGAATAAGTTTAGGATGAAACATATCCTAGAGAACAATTTAAGATTAGGCAATAACCCATATACTATAGAACAGTTTAAGATTAGGCAATTACCCATACACAGTTTTTTTTTCTTCTACGCAGCCCATACACTAAGTTTAGTTCCAATTCAAAATCACACTTTTTGGTTTTATTTTCTTTACCCTGATGAGATGCACTGGGCCTAATGGCCTTGAATCGAATTTGTTCCAAACCCAAGAGACTGAAAGCCCAGTTGGAAATTCTTATTGGGGTGGTTAGACAGAAAGGGCTTGGCAAGGGTTTAGTCCAAGGTAATAGGATGAATTGGTTATTGGGCTCTATGGTGAGAGCAGACTAGCAGTACGAGATAAGGGGGCCAACTAAGTTTCTTTCTTGTATATATATATATATATAGATTTTCCAGGAGAAGCGCATTGTTGTTGTCAGATTAACCAAAAGTGTCGTACCTTTTTAGCCTAAATAGACAACACCAAGCACCCGATTAAAAAAAAAAACCTGATCACCTGATCTTTCAATTTTCAACTACTTTAAGTTGTTCTAGTGTAGCTGCGTTTGTCACTAAAATTTTACCCAAAATTTTATCTCTCTCCTAATAAAATACTCCTATATAATCTCTCTCTCTTCCATCAAAAAATATAAAAAATTACAAAAACTATAAAATATTACCTCTCTCTTCACTTTTTCACTAAACCCAATACCAACACTAAACCCAATACCAAAAATTTTACCACACAAACCCACCAAAGTTAAGTTGTAGGAGATGGTTTAATTTTAGATATTAATGCTGACCCGTAAGGCTATGTTCGGCTAAGAATAAAAATTTATTATTTTGAATGAATATTTTAAAAGTAAAAAAATTAACACAAACTTCAATAATTTTTCACAATATATTTTTTTAAATGTCATCAACTGTTTAAAAAATTCTAATAAAACTTCAACCAAACAATAGTATATTGAAAAAAATGGAGCTTTCTTTTCTGTTTTGTTTTTTTGGTTTATGGCCGGTGGAAAGTGGCATCCCATTCTATATGTAGAAGAGAAGCATCTAAACTTCTGATATTTTGGGAGAAAAACAGAAGCCTTGTTTTGCGCGACTAAACTGATGCTCCTTGGGGGATTGACGGCCAATTGACTGGGACAGTACAGAGAGGGAGGGAAAGATATGGAAGCAGTGGCGGAGGGACTTTGGGGTTTGGCGGATTTCCACGAGCGGAAAGGGGACATAGGAAAGGCCGTGAAATGCCTCGAAGCCATATGTCAGAGCCAAGTATCGTTCTTCCCTATCGTGGAGGTGAAGACTCGGCTCCGTATCGCCACCCTCCTCTTGAAGCATTCCCACAACGTGACTCACGCCAAATCCCATCTGGAGCGTTCCCAACTGCTTCTGAAGTCTATTCCTTCCTGCTTCGACTTGAAGTGCCGAGCCTACAGCTTGCTCAGCCAGTGTTACCATCTCGTCGGCGCTATTCCTCCTCAGAAACATATTTTGAACAAGGCTCTTGACCTTACCGCTTCGGCCGGTGCTACCCACGACCAGTTCAGTATACTATGCCCCCACTTCTCTTTTGCTAAATTCTCGGTTTTCTCTCATCTCGTTTCGAATTTTGTCTTAAATTTTGTAAACTAGAGGTTAATTTTCAAATGGATCACTTCGCATTTTTATCCAAATGAATTATTTTGCCGTCTTTTTAGCTTTGGAGTTTTTTTTTTGGGTAAGTAGCTTTGAAGTTTCTCTAAGAAGAGATTCTTAGTTATTTTGCACGCAATTGTTGTTTTGAGTTATGTTTCTTTTTGTTTTGAAGGATTTCAGTGAAATTGTGGGCTTGCAACTTCAATGCACAGCTTGCAAATGCCTTGATTATTGAAGGAGACTATCAGAGCTCAATATCTGCCTTAGAGTGTGGTTATGTCTGTGCAACCCAAATTTCTTATCCCGAGTTACAGGTTTTTTTCTCCCTTTACTAGCATTCATATTTTCAATCAATATATCCGGTTCCTCTTTCATTTTGTATGCTTTTGTTTGGAAGCAAGATATTTCATGTGTCTGCGGTACGTGGATTTACAATATTTCATACTTACCCTATTGCTGTGCACCAGATGTTCTTCGCAACTTCTGTCCTGCACGTGCACCTTATGCAATGGGACGATGAGAATTTGGTTGAGCAAGCAGTTAATAGATGCGACCACGTCTGGGCATCAATTGACCCGAATAAAGTAAGTGGCATCTTCTTTCTTGTTGCATGTTAGTTCTCCCGAGTTTCCGTATGCAGTAATATACTCATTTCCAGAGCTAGTTTCCCTTTGATGCCTTAATGACTCTGAAAACAAAATCAAATAAACCCTTAACCTTGTGTCATGTCTCTTTGGAATATGTGTCTTCTATGTACTGCTAAACTCTTGGCTTCTCACATTGATTAAGGGACAACAATGCCTTGGCTTACTCTTCTTCAATGAGCTGCTGCACATATTCTATCGATTTCGGATATGTGACTACAAGAACGCTGCACAACATGTAGACAGATTGGATGCTGCTGTAAAAGCTGATTTGCAGCAAACACGCCATATAGAAGAGCTGACAAAAGAGCTAGACACCTTGGGTCAAAGTCTGTCCCGATCTGATCTACACTACAGAGATAGGTCTGCATTGTCTGAAAAGCAAGCTCAGCTTCAAGAGCGACTTAGAAGTTTGACTACATTAAGTTCAACTGGCAATCATTACCTGGAGCCAGCACACTTTGGAAATATGAGAGGGGCGTGGGAAGATAAGCTTGAGCTGGCACCGCCTCCTATAGATGGGGAGTGGCTGCCAAAAAGTGCTGTATATGCACTAGTTGATCTTATGGTGGTCATTTTCGGACATCCTAAGGGACTTTTTAAGGAGTGTGGAAAAAGGATACAATCTGGAATGCATACCATCCAAGGTTTGTTTTTCTGGACTGAGAGATATTTGCTTTGTTTCTTCTCCTCAACTTTATCACAATTTCTGAATGCTGAGATTAGCTCTAACTTTTCTTGTTAAATTGAATTGTTCACTCCTACATGGCCATTTAGCTACATCAAGTTGCTTACTTTAATTTGGTTTGACTATTAGAGCATCATTTGTCAACTTAAAATTGCGCCATCGTAATAGTTGCTAATATGAGAAACATCAACATTTTGCATGGAATCTAATCTGATTTAGCATTGTACGGTTAAACTTTGCAAAACAAATATACTAGTGGGTATGTTCGTTTTCACCATTTTTTCAGGATTCTAAGTATATTCACAATTCTACCACCGAACATATTCAGAATTCAAACACAAAAACCAATACATTTTACACAATCTCCAACAACTTTTTAATTTTTTATTCAACATAAATTTTCTCTCTCTATACTTTTTCACATAACTCCAATATTTTTTTATTAAACAATTACATCAAATCATTTCTCTCTCCACTTTACACAAACACCAATAAAACACTATTCAACATAAAAATTCACAACTTCTCTAAAATCCTACATTTTTTTCTCAAAACGAACATCACCTAGGCTTTAAGTTGTCAAAAAACCAATTTTGGACACCTAGTTGATGGGTTGATAGGCTCTTCGCTGTTTTTTAGCTATGATTACAAGTTTCTAGTTAGTTGCAAGCAGTGCTTAGAACTTGAATAATTATTTTCTTGCAGAGGAGCTGGTGAAGCTTGGAATAACGGATGGTGTAAGAGGTGAGCTTTACTTTTTTGGGATGCCAATAACAACGTGGTTTGAGTGCCGTGTTAACACCAAAGTTATTTATCCAATACTTGCAAAATGCATTTTTTGCAGAAGTGGATTTGCAGCACTCTGCCATTTGGATGGCTGGTGTCTATTTAATGCTCCTAATGCAGTTCCTTGAGAACAAAGTGGCTATAGAGCTCACACGTTCTGAGTTTGTTGAAGCACAAGAGGTAGAAATTTTTTTCCCCAGGATTCATTTGGTTCCTTCTTTTCTCCTATTTGCTTTTTGATGGCGGAGGGAAATGACATTTCAATCTTTTTTTTCTCTCTCTCTAGCGTGATGTTTATGCTTCTGTTCAAATGCAGATATTGCCTCGAGGATTGCTTTGGGTTTGGCATTAAATTCTTTGTAGCACCGAATCAAGTGCATGAATCAAATCATTAGTTTGATCTTTTTAACACTCTATGTCAGCTCAAATCTTCTGCAATAGGGTTAATTTTAGCTTCATTACCTAATTATTGTCAGTAGAACTCTGTAGCATGGTTTATTCTACACACTATGGTTTGTTGCTATATATTTTAGTGCTTAGACTTCTTAAACATTCGTACTTATTTTCAATATTTTTCTATTGAGGAGTCAGCTCATCTATGAAATCAAGAAACCTTTCTTGGATCTATAACTGCTGGTGGGCAACTGTTTGGAAACAACTTGTAGTTCAACTGCTATCTGGAGTTGTTTATTGTACTTGTATATATAGAATTTTGGTTTGCTACTGCTGTTTAATTTATGTTGCACTATAAATTTTCAGTTGTCAAATACATCCCCTACAACATGTTTGCTGTCCTTGCAGGCTTTGGTGCAGATGAAGAATTGGTACTTACCCTTTCCAACCATTCTACAAGCTTGTGAAAGCATTATTCAGATGCTCAGGGGGCAATATGCTCATTATGTAGGCTGCTATAGTGAGGCAGCATTTCATTATTTTGAGGCAGCGAAGGTAAACTTCTAAATCTGCAAGTTCCATGGTTTTGACAAAGCTCAAGTCACGTATGTGTATTGGGGCTTGTTTGGTTCAGCAGGAGCTTGAAACAATAAATGAATCGAATTTAGTACAATTGTGAACTAAATGTTCTGTGTGTGTGTTTTCAGCTCACAGAGAGCAAATCAATGCAAGCTTTGTGCCAAGTATATGCAGCTGTGTCTTATATCTGCATCGGTGATGCTGAGTCATCTTCCCAGGTGAAATATTTCTCGTAGTTGCAATTTGCTACTTTCCCTGAGAAATTCAAATTTAATTGTCGCAGCAAATTGTAGTGGTGGGTCATATTGTAACACTTTATAGAATAAGCAGGCACTTGATTTAGTTGGACCAGTGTACAGAATGATGGATTCTTTTGTTGGAGTTCGAGAGAAAACTGGTGTCCTTTTTGTTATGGCCTCTTATTGATGAAACAGCATGATCTACAGGAAGCCAGGTAGATGTTTCTGCAGTTAGTTAACATCTGTCCTCATTAGAGTAGTTCTCATTTTCTTTGAATTCAGAACACTCTTGACTTTCATATGGATATAGCAATCCAATAGGATTTGAAATGTGTTTCCAGATCATTTGAAAAGGATCGGATCCATTCCTTAACAATTTATAACGTGCTTAATACATGATATCTATGGAATGTCTGAACAAAACTACCCTTGTTGGCTACCTAATGACATTGTTGGTAAAAAATAATGACTGCTGTTCCTTTCTGATGATTGCGTTTTGTATGCCAAATCCCGAATGCTTTTCCTTTTACTATTCTGTTTTCAATATATTAAAATAGTGGTGGTAAGGAAGACTCAAAAGTATAAATGACTTGCAGTTGTAGCTCTTTACATCTTTTTGTTTTTTTGTCCAAGTGTAGCTCTTTACATCAGCCATCATAGAAATGAACTCTACCAGCCACAATCTTCTCTCGTGCTCTTTCTGTCTATACAACAAGTAACAACTGGTGATGCAGGAATCGACTGGCCAAAGGACTGCAGTTGACGAATAATCATTTGGGGAATCTTCAGCTTGTGTCTCAGTATTTGACAATCCTAGGGAGTTTGGCGCTTGTCCTGCATGACACTGTCCAGTCTAGAGAGATCTTGAGATCATCCCTAACTTTGGCAAAGAAGCTCTATGATATCCCAACTCAGATTTGGGTGCTCTCTGTTTTGACTGGTATATCCCATTTCTTATAGCTCTTACATCATTGAAAACCTGAATGCTAGTTACTATGAGTGCAAAAAAGATTCTTCCTCTTGGAACAAGCAGAGGTTGGGAATGTAACTCTTCTGTGTTTGTGGTGACTGATCATTTGTGGATTAATGGCGAAAGATGCTTTTCTACATTTTTGGCCAGTAGTGAACTGCCTGATAGATCACCACAATTCCACCTACTAGTGAATATTTTGCGAATGGAAATGGCAATGGCATGACCTCCTATCCTTCTAAGCGATGCATTACTGTTTCAATTTGACTGAAGTATTAGATAGGGTTGTATTTACCTCTCTAAATCACTCAGCATCTGAAAGTATTTTGTCTTTTTGGTACCTAGCGCAGTTCAGTTGATCTAAAATCTTTGGATTGGCACATTTACTTCATTTGATTAACTGTTGTCTTGTTACCATATACTGTTCTTGCAGCCTTGTATCATGAATTAGATGAGAGGGGAAACGAAATGGAAAATGTTGAATATCAAAGGAAAAAGGTAGATGATCTGCAAAAGAGACTTGCTGATGCACATTCATCTATTCATCACATTGAACTTGTAAGGGCAATCATCTTTCTTATGCTTTTGATATTCTCAAGTATAGCTGATATATTGGACCAATATTTTAGACCAGCGGGCACTAGTTCCTACATATTCTTCTATATTTAATGAGCAGATTGATAAAGACAGACTGCAAGTTCAGCAATTTCATGAACTTGACATCAAGCGTGCAGACACAGGCCCTTCCATGAGAGTCAATTTCGACATCCCAGAGTCCGTTGGTCTCTCCACCCCTTTACCTGCCCCATCATCATCTAGGCTAGTGGATTTGGACACAGGAAGACGTGGGAAGAGGAAAATCTAGGTTTTGACTTGCAAAGGTGATTTTTTGTTCACATCAAAGTCTCTGAAGTTTTATTTTTAGTTTGAAAGGAAAATGAATTAGTACCTTTCAGGAAAGGGCCAGAAGTGTTGTACAATTTCCCAGGAGATCATTTTTTGTGTTAGGGAAAGCACAAATACCATGTACAGTCACAATTTTACTCGAGAAAATAGTTGGTTCTGGAGGTCGCAGGGTATCTTGAAATAGGTCTTTAGGCCCGTTTTACACTTTAGTTTCATCATTAGACCCTAAGCTGGTGAGGGGACTTTAGGATAGTTTCCCCTCTCAGCTGGAGGATCCACCCAATGTTTTAGTATCTGGAAAAAACTCCAGTGCCTTTGTACATGTTTTTATTGTAATATAAACTGTTACCCAGAAAAAGGAAGAAAGAGAAGGATCTAGCACGAGGCAACATCCTTTACATTATTTGAAGGGTTGAAATAGGGTTTCTACTGTGATGATTTTTGCTGGTTGTACATTCTCTCATGCTCAGACAACATCCTTAAAATTATTTGGAGGGCTGACATACAGTTATTATTGTAATGATGTCATGCTGATTTTCCCGTCTCACATGATCTATTTTCCTGGAATTTATACCGATGTTCTAGAACACATGCGGGCACAAATAAGCAGCCCTTCAAGGGTTATGTGTTTTGACTGTGCTTGTGCGATTATGTACTCTTAACAGTGCTGGTGATTGGTTATATTCTGGGAAACTTTATTATATATTGTGGGTGCAACATAACTTGAGAGTTCATGTTAATGTTAATGTTCGGGACTCGTGTTCGTTTATAACACAAATGAAGCTATGACTACATGGTCAAAATATTTTATGAGGGTGAGTGATTTATCTTGGATGAAGTATGTTCTATACACCTTTTTCACATCCTTAATACAAAATGATAAAGAGTACTTGGTTAAAGATTTGCGAGGGTTGCAAGCTTATTTCCATTTCTCCCAGCAACATTTTTCTGTTCTTTTTTACCCCTCAGGAGTGCAGCTTAGATGCTTTTAGCTGAGAGGAGGATCAGAGCAACACCGGACATAGGATAAAATCGTGCCGACATCCTCTGGCTTTGGCTTTTGTGTTGTCATGCGCCCTCCATTGCAGTTAGTCCTGCAATCTCTTTGAGTGGCTTCCACATAAATTTTCTCGTGTGCATATTTTGAGCCTTTAGCATAAAACACATCATACTCTGTTGAAGTGCAGAAAGGGTGTCACAAAAGTATAGTGTCGTGGATTTTGATTGAGCACCACCTAAACACACACCTTAATATGCAAAACAAAAGGGGTTTTGGATCACGCACCAGTCACCACATTCAGCAATGACCCTGACTCGGGGTCGCAGAGATGGAAGCAAAGCGAGAAACTGCAATTCCGCCTTGGAAAGAACCTGTGCAAAGGCATACAGGACACTGTGAGATAAGATTGCTGGCAGTGTTGAGCTCTTTGTTAATCATGTTACTGGTAGACCGGGAAGAATCCCATTGAGTATTTTCACCTTGGCTTCAATTATCCAGACCACAAGTCCTTTGGCATCTGGGGGCAGTGCAGCTAGCCTATAATCAACCTCTGGTGGGAAATACCACCTTGCAATTGGCTGCTTTCCCAGATGAGCCTGCACTTTTAACGAAAGCAAAAGTGAAACCATATGTTTTCAAGAAACAGAAAGTAGATTCATATCTTTTGCATAGAAAGCTTCTTCGAGATGCCATTTTCCAAGAAATGCAGATAGGAGATCAGACGCATCAACTCACAGGGCAAACGGGGTGAATCTTGGTAAAGGTGGTCTCAGGATCTCCGAGGCCTCGGGCGGTGAGGTCCAGGAAATAGTAGCCCTGGTACCTGAGTCGATTCAGGTAGCGACCCTCGTAGCCTCCCTCGAGTGGGGTGTAAATGGCAATGGCTTTGTGCTCTTCCACGTCTGAGAGCCATTTGCCCAGATCAAGTCTCACCAAATCCCCTCCTATGAAATCCCCTGTCTATCCCACCGCATCTCACCACCCCGACCCTTTTGGTCGTCTTCCCCCGGCCCCCTCTCAACCCCATCATCATCACGTTTCTCTTCCCATTCATCGTTATATCCACCATGCAGCTCTTTCTTCTTGGGTTCTGCTGAAGATTGAGGGAGGCTGGTGCTCCATAATTCAAGGTTATGTTAGTTTCCTACTTTTTTTCAGGATTCAAATACATTCACAAAACTACCACAGAACATATTCAGAATACAAACACAAACACCAATACATTTTACACAATCTCCAACAATTTTTTACTTTTTTATTCAACATAAATTTTTTCTATATTTTTTCACATAAGTCCAATATTTTTTATTAAACAATTACATCAAATCATTTCTCTCTCCACTTTACACAAACACCAATAAAATACTATTTAACATAAATATTCACAACTTCTCTAAAATCCTATATTTTTACTCAAAACGAAGATATATAGTAGGCTGCAGCTGCCATTCTCCTGCTTTCGCGTTGGAATCTCCAATCCACAGACGCTCAATGATTTTTAATTTAATTGAAAAGAGCAGGTGACCCAATGTTAAACAGGAGTGAAAGTGCAAGAGCCGAGGTCTTTGGATTGAACCCTTTACTCGCATTCTCCATGGGTACAGTGAGAGTTCAACTTCCATTTGTTTAATAATTATGAACATTATGTATCCCTTGCATAACAAAATTACATATACTTATAATTATACGCCTCGAGATTCACAACAATATATCATAATACTAAGAACTAATTGGAAAGAGGCTGGACTTAGAAAAAAAATTGGAAAGAGACTACTGGGTCAAACTAGCTATTGGATATATTTTTGGAAAAGCTGGGGTCAGAATTTCCCAGGAGCGTCCTTATTCATATATATATATACTGTGACACTAACCTATTGATTATTTATTACTAACCCATCGTTGACTATGTATAATTACAATTATAAAAAGACATTTTTGGGATGATGAGACGAAGATGCTTTAATACTGCATTAAAGCATAAATCTGCCAAATTGGAAAAAAAATCATATATATATATATATATAAGTCTCAGCAATTTGCTTAATTTTCTTATGTTGCGGCGGAAGTTCCAAGGATATATATTTTATATTTATGAGATTATCATGTCATCAACCTTCTGACCAAAAAGCATGCGAGATGAACAATACAAAATACTCCACCAATATAGGCTTAATTTAAAGGGCAGGCCGATCGAGAGTACATGGAAAAAAAATTATTTATTTTCCCACTAGAGATTATTTAAATCGTTTTCGGGGTTTAAGTCGATCTTCAATTTCTTGAACCAAGTTAATTTAATACGGAAACTAATTACCAAAGAGTTTTAGAAGTTGAAAATACGGGTCTATTCATGGGTATACATACATACTCCTTGCGTACGGGACCTAGCTAGTGGGGTTGAGTTCCTGATGAGATTGGCTTATTATTCTGCAAGTATCTTAAACGTGTTCATGAAAAACCAGGCATCCACAAACGTGTCTCTGAAGCACGGAAACGTGGAGTTGAATTATTACAAATTTGAGATCAAGAAAATCAAAACCTAAATTGACAGTTCCCATACGAATAAATATTTAAATTAAACTTCTAGACACTTGAATCAAGCTAAAACAAAAGACTTAATGAATCAACAATAAACCTTACCTAAGCTTCAACCTTTCGACTCAACAAACTTATAAGGACACACCCTCTCAGGCCACTCCGCTCAAGCCACTCTGGTCTTACTGTTTGGACGCTGGACTTACTGTTCAGGTATGCTTCTAAACTGCTAAGACTGGGGTTTAACTTAGATGGGCTTACTAGAGACTTACTAAGAATTTTGAAGTAGAGAGACCAAATGGCTAAAAATTCAAAAACAAACGAGAGGGGTATTCTCCTACCAGGGTTTGCCTCTGATGCCAAAATTGAAGAGATCTGTCTATGGGGTGGATTTGACCTTGATCAATATTGTAACCTAAAAATCTGACTTTGGTTTGAAACAACCTGATCTTAGGGGCAGAGACCACTAGACCGTTTGACTTGATCATCTGAAGAAACTTATGGAGGTGTTTCCAATGTTCTTCGATTGACTTTGAGAAGACTAACACATCATCTGAAATCATTGAAGTCAACACCAACCTTCAGGATTGGAATATCCCTAAAATTCCAAGTAGTGAAATCTACTCTAAGTCAAGTTTTAATCATTTATCCTTCAAAGGTAATTACCATGTCAAAACCGTAGAGCAGGTTTACGCTCTAAGTAAAACTCATGAAAAATGTCAACTTCTGTCTCCTTCTGTTGTCAAAAAACATAGGGAACAAGGCTTCAACTATATCCACATCGGATTAGTTCAAGTTGCAGTAAAACCATTAACTCGAAGAGGAGTTGATGCTTCTGTCCTTCTGTCGATTCGGGAGGCATGTAATTCCTATTTGACTTCTTGTGGTATTTGTGTGACATCCTAAAAGATGACCTTTCTTTGTGGTGTTTTCTACGGGATGGTGCTATGGGAGGCAGACCATACTGTTCGCAGAAATTACCCATTTCATACTTAGCTGCTTTTTTATCTTTGCTAAGTTGATTATTGATTTTCATGTTAATACACATCTTCATACCTTCTTTGTTGATGGTACTAACAAGATCACCATAGGTCAAGGTGTTAGCGATGATATTAATACTCTTATGTTAAACATTTTATTTTTACTCCTAGTAACATCTCAGCTAGGATTCATGACCAATTAAGTAACCTTAAGTGTCCAACCTTAAGTGATTTTCGTTGGTATAAGGATGTCTTCATTTCCCGTGTCATGCTTAGGGAAGACTGTGATTCAGGTGCAGATCTCAATTGTATTCAAGAAGGTCTTATACCCACTAAGTACTATGAAAAGACTAGAGAACGTCTTCATTCAGCCAATGGTACTTCTATGGGTATTCAGTATAAGTTATCCAAAGTATATATATATATATATGTGTGTGTGTGAAAAGATTCAAGAAAAATAAAATAAAATTAAATTGTCTAGATTCAATGCATATGAAAAGGTGTCGTGTGATCTAGAAAAAAGAAAAAAAAGAAAAGGGTAATGTGCTTTGACATTTTGAATCACTTTCAGTATATATATATATATATATATATTCTAGGTAAAGGTAGAGGGGACTTAGGCTGCGTTTACTTACAAAATTTTATCAAAAATATTATCTCACTCCTAATAACATAATCCAATATAATCTCTCTCTTCCATAAAAAAATATAAAAAATTAACTCTCTCTTCACCTTTTCACTAAACCCAATACCAACACATATTCTCATACCAAAAATATTACAATACAAACACAACCTTAGCCTGCGGAAGAGGTAGTGTACCCCGGACCTAACACTCCCAGTCCCGATGTGCCATCTGAGCTAAAGCTGATTCGCCGATATATTTCTTTTCGAATAAAAGCAATACCTATTTGAATTTATCGGACTATCAGATTTTAAAGTACTCTATTCTTAGGATTATGCTAATCTTATTATATAGTTTTTAATTTAAATTATGAAAACTAGTGATCGTTATTTTTTAATGATAAAAACGTTTACCATCTTCATGAAAATACTTGTAAATTTTTAAGAAATTTTAGATGTTATAATTTCTTGACAATTATAAAATTCCCCGTAATAAAATAAGGCGAGAATCCACTGGTACCTGTTCTGTTCTGTTCTTCCTTTTTTCTTCTTTCTCCGGACCAGAATCCGTGATCCTTTGAAATTGCGTTGATTTTGTTCGACAGAGCAAAACAACAAGTGTTATACCGTCGATCGGAAGCAGAAGAGCAGTTTTGGTCTTATAACTTCTAAGGCTTAATACCGCAGACTTCCCTGTTGTCCCCTTCTCAGCCCAGGATTTACCAGGCACAGCTTGGGGAGGAACCACCTGTATATAAATACTCCCACTTCTGTCGTCTCTCGCTCTCTCTGTGTCTCTGCTTCATTCGCTGTTGGTTTTATACTTGAATCTTATCGACATTTCGGGGGACATTTGGGTTAAAAAGTTTCGGATTTATTTTTATGTATAGTTATCGTCCCGTCGACTAGGAATTGGGAATTGTTGGACTCAGTTGGACAGCAATCCCATAAAACGGAAATTCAGAGTACTAGGCGGTCATCTAGAAGAAGGAATGTTTGCTGCTGCGGCTGCATCGACGAGGAGCCGCGTGCTTCTCCTCCAGTGCAAGATTCTGTCTCCGAGTTATAGCGCCACAGCTGCCACTCTTTTCGGCTCTTACCGTCGTCCTACTACTGCTCTTCTTATGCGTAATTCAACCAACATTCATAACTGTAACTGGGATATTAGAAGAACTTATGTCAAGGCGTTCCTTTCTGATTCCCCTTCTTTTTCTTCTTCACATGGCAGAGCTGCAAGACCTTACCATCAACATCCTGTTAGTCTTCATCTTAAAGCTCGAGTTCTTTCATCTCGAGCATACTTTTAGTCATCCTCAATTTGTTAATCACTCAGTTGGGTATTCAATTTATCTTTCAAACAGAGTTCCGTGCTGAATGGGCGCCTTTTGTTCTCAACCTCATTCTCCAAAAGGAATACTACTGATACTAATAAGAACGATGCAGCAGCAGTACAAAAGACCGAAAAATCGAAGGCTTCGACCGAGAACCAGGTCGCGGACATCAAAATCCTCCGTACTCTAGCCGGTTACTTATGGATGAAAGATAATCCCGAAGTCCGTCTCAGGGTCCTCACTGCCTTGGCTTTTCTTGTTGGCGCCAAGGTAGGCAATCATCTCTAGGCAGTACTGCTCAAACCTCGTTCCCTTCTGTTCTTACTGGTCAAGTTTCTTGTCTCGTTTTGTTTTGTGTTTTTTCTAGGTTTTGAACGTTCAGGTGCCGTTTCTCTTCAAGCTTGCTGTTGATTGGCTAACAACCGCTACTGGCAATGTTTTTACTCCCCCCAATTCAACCGCTTCAGCTCTTTTCGCCACCCCAGCGGCTGTTTTGATTGGATATGGGATTGCACGCTCGTGTGCTTCTGCTTTCAACGGTACTGCCACATGATGTAATTGCTGATTCTTCTGTCTTCATCTCACAGATAGATTTATGTTCCATTCATTAACCATTTATGCATGCTTACTCGCTAATGCTATGTTTTTCTGCTTCCATCGTTTATATACATATCTTCGGTGATTTTCTTGGTTGTTTCTCATTATCCGTGATGTAACTCTCTTGTGGCAGAGCTGCGGAACGCCGTGTTCTCTAAGGTGGCTCTGCGAACAATTCGATCAGTATCTAGGAAGGTATGTCACCACCAAATCCTTTTCCCCGTGTTTCATTATGATATATAACATCTTTGCTTTATGCGTGTCCACCATTCTTCTTACATGATTTCGTGTTTGTTTTTGCGGGTGGGGGATTTCACGTTTGCTACAGTTGAGATTCTTATGTAATGCTAGTATTGAAATCCCATATGTTTTAATACCTATCTTCGTGCAGGTGTTTTCACATTTGCTTGACCTTGATCTTCAATATCACCTTAGGTATTGCATCTGAAATTTTGTCAATTTCTTCCTTTCTGTAATTGTTTAGTTTAGCTGTAGCAGTAAAGCACTACCCTCCTCCACAGTTAAGGGCATGTGGGTTCTCAATTTTTGTTTCTTTCCCAATGAACTAAGTCCATTGTCAATTACATCAATCCATTTGAGCAGTTAAGTTACATATTTTTCTTTTGCTCATTGGCTACTGTATCTACAGTCGTGAAACAGGTGCATTAAATAGAATCATTGATCGTGGTAGCCGTGCAATAAATTTCATTCTTTCGTCTATGGTGTTCAATATTGTACCCACCATCTTAGAGGTAAGTGGATGTAGATTTGATTGTTCTTTAGCTACATGACATTTACACGTGATAAGTTTTCAGATTGGACTACTCGGTGGTTTTTTTCTTGGTTATCATCTTATTATATGATCATACTAGTTGCCTCCTCTTTGTCCCTGAATCATTTCTACAGATTTAACATGTATCCTTCCAGATATCTATGGTATCAGGTATACTGGCATACAAGTTTGGAGCACCTTTTGCATGGATTACTTCGATTTCAGTTGCTGCGTATGTCATTTTTACATTCAGCGTGACACAGGTATCATTTATACAGCCATGTCTTACCAATAACATGCGCATAGAGTATCTAGAAATGGACCTAGTAGGCATTTTGTTCCCTATCTCTTGTTAATCATGTAATAACTTCCTTCATAACATAGCTAGCATTTTGGTAGATGGTACATTGCCAGAGTACTTAAGCCCTTTCAATGTCTACAAGCATATGTGCAACTGACTCCTGACAGTCCTACAAGCTTGCATCATTCAAAAACTTTTGTCACAGGTTTCTTTTCCTTTTCTTTTTCTTTTTCCAAACGTGGGGGTGGGGGGTTTGGAGTTTGAAATGGTATTCTCCGTCTCATATGAAATTTTGGGGCTTACTATTTTTGGTAAAGGGTTTCCTTATCTTTGCCAGTGGAGGACTAAGTTCAGAAAGGCCATGAATAAAGCTGATAATGATGCAAGTACGAGGGCAATTGATTCACTTATTAATTATGAGGTGAGGCTCTGATCTGCTTTGTATGCCTGTTTTCCTCCTTTTGTATTAGCTGTTGCCTTCTTTTCTTCCATTCTAGCTATTTTTTTCTGGTCTGTCTTGACCTCTTGCTGTGTTCTTTTATGTTTTGCAGACTGTCAAATATTTCGATAATGAAGCCTTTGAAGTTCGTAAATATGATGAGAACTTAAAGAGTAAGTTGACTTGCTGTCGTGGTAGTTTTTACTTTGATTTGTAACCATCAATCCAATTGTATTGTATATAAAGGGTTGAAGCCTCTTGGGTCCAGGATAGTTGGGGGTAGAGAGGCCTAGTTGCCATGCTGCCTCATGGAGAAAACCTTTGTTCCTCCTCCATTGGTTATTATAACACAATAAAAATTTGGCAAAATTCAATCTGGACCAGAGCCTAACTTGGGTGCATCGTCACTACAGCAGCTGGAAAATTTCAGCATACTGCCTTCAGGTCATGTGTTGTAGGTCTGTGGGCAGTGTATTTGGTTATGGGCTGTTGGTCCAGATTTATCAAAATTGGAAGGGCTTGAAGTCCATCTTCTACGGGTCTCTGGTCTGGTTTCTTTTATGTCTGTTGGGCCCTGTTTCTGTCCTTATGAACTTCTGTAATGCATCAATAAATTCCGAAGCACAGAAAAAAAAGGAAAAACATTTTGGACCAAAGCCCTTTCCAATCTTTTGTTGCCTTACCTGTTTTAGGATAATTGATACAATTGAGTGAAAATGCACTGGATTTACCCACCCCCCTGCTCCGTGATACGGCTGCTTTTTGTAACAACCATGGCCCTGGGGGGTTTATGAAGTTCTGTCCTAAGTATTCTCTGTTGCCACTCCTACCCTAACTTGGACTTGGCAATTGATCCTGCTTCATGCTTAATGCCAATCACCAAATTGATTTCAAGATGGCTCAGGTGGTGTCATTTTTCGTTTTTTATATAGTATCAATATAATTCCAGGGCCTTTCTGATTTATATTATGTACAGCTGATTTTATTCATAATTGTTTCGAATAAATGCAGGTTTTGTCCTTTCATATACTATTTTGTGAGGATTTTTCTCTTATTGATTCCTAATGTTGTTTCTGTCACTGTTGTGATTCTTTTGCTCAGGGTATGAAGATGCTGCTTTAAAAACGCAACACAGCCTTGCATTTTTGAATTTTGGCCAAAATATAACATTTAGCACAGCTCTTTCAGTAGCTATGGTATTATGTTCCCATAGAATTTTGAGCGGCGAGATGACAGTTGGTGATTTGGTAAAATATTTTCTTATATGCTTACTTGAAATGAAGTATTTATTCCTCAAACGGGATTAAGTGATACTCATACCAATTATGGATTAATGTCATATTACAGGTAATGGTGAATGGGCTTCTCTTCCAATTGTCTCTACCTCTGTATTTTCTTGGCAGTGTTTATCGGGAGACCATACAGAGTCTTGTTGATATGAAGGCCCTGTTTCAGTTACTGGAGGTATTTCTCCAGGAACTTCTTTCAATTCTCTTGTAGTTTCATTTTCAATGGATGTTGGAGTTTGTTTTCTTCGTGTAATTGGTCCGTGACATTGGATCTTGTTCCATCTCTGTTGTCTTTATATCTGTGCTAAAATTGCTTTAATGGTGATGAATGCGGGGAAAAAGATCTCTGCTTATTTTGGCTACTTATGTTTTCTTTATGCATTTCATTAATCCCTGTAATGCAACAGGAAAAGGAAAGACATGCTCTATTTTTAAATTGTGTTCATATCAGTTGATGCTCATAAATCCTTCAGAGATAGAAATACTTCTTTCTTCCTCAGTCAAGTTGTTTTGTTTGAAGTTCTTCCTAGTGGCCAGGTTCATCACTAACCTACTTCATTTCTGTTTTCTATGATTAATGCAGGAGAGGCCAGAAGTTAGAGATATGGACAACACAAAGCCTCTCAAGTTGGATGGAGGGAGCATTCAGTTTGACAATGTACACTTCAGGTGGCTGATTTTATTTTTTTACCTTTATGTTATACTGTTACTAGTATATATAGAATATATTGTTCTCTAACATAATGATTTAAAAATGGGACAATTTGATGGAGAAAGTGGTCATCAGTGGGATTGACCTTATTCGAAAAATTACCACACCACAATATTGAAACATTCTTTGAAATTAGTTGTTCAAAGGATTGATTTAACGCATGCTAGTTATACCATCTATCCCAAAAGTCTCCTGATAAGAAGTAGGAAAGAAATACATAAAACAAGCACACAACTTACAAAGACAAGCATGCTCACTTAATATCCATTAAGAACGATGGGCCTCTCATGTGGGGGATAAAGGAGACTATGAAAAGTCAGGGATAACAAGTCTTGAACCAAATATTTCATAGACCAGTGCTCCGGTAGTACGTTGGTGAACAGTAAGTCCGAAAATGTTTGCTGGGAAGTGTGTTAAGAAAGGACATCAAGCACACACTATCACCATCAAATGATGGGGTTTGGAGCTTGTACTTGAAAGCACATTATGAGATTTGAGTAATCTTGGAAATTTTCTTCTTCCTGACATTGCATATCCAAGCTTTAGCGCCTCTGTTATTTGTTTTGAAGAGGATTTGATCACAGCTAGTTTGATGAGCTCTACCATTTAGGCAATTTCTTTGGACTGCATTTCATAGAATCAGGATCTTCTCAAAGAGTTTTGTCTTTCTTTAATTAGTCACAAGTATTGTATATAAGTTCTCCCGTTTGGCTATCTTTCAGGTAAAACGATGGTGTTATATTGTACACAAATAAAATAGATATAAATTAATATTTAAGTTAGATAAATATAAATTAAATATATTACAAATTTAAATGATTATAAATGGGTATTTAAATCAACCTACCATGTACGTTCTGTTTCTTGCAACCCTCTGATAAGTAGAAGTGTTTAGGTCTCTCTCTTTCTGATTCTGCCTCTTATTGATAGTAGAGGATTACAAGGTTATCATCTTGGTTTACATTTTGCACATGTATAAGGTCTCTTCGGATTAGAAATGTGATTCATGCTTAGCACGGACTTCAATTGAGATTTCATTATTGTTTTAACTTGATACTTGGTTACTGATTTTTTTTTTTGCCTAATGATGATTGCTGATGCGTCTTAATTGTTTTACTCAAATCCAGCTATTTGGCAGAAAGAAAAATTCTTGATGGTGTATCTTTCATTGTACCTGCGGGGAAAAGTGTGGCTATTGTCGGAACCAGTGGCAGTGGTAAGGATTTAACGAGTCAGAATGCCTTTCTCCCACCAATTGTCTGCTAGAACTGCAAAATTAGTTTAAGTCAGGATATTGCTCGGAGACCTCTCGTATCACCAATTGAAAGTAAATACTTACATTCAGGGGAATAATAGATTCTTGAAGGTGATGAGAGGGTTGGTTGAAGAATATTGAAAGAATTAACAGTAGTTGAAGTATTAGATGGAAAGTATGAGAAGCCAAGCTAGGGCTTTGAGTTGTACTCTTGATGGAAATTTAGGCCGAGAGGATAAAATAAAGGTATAAGAAAACAATTATCTTCTCCCTTTTCCCTTTCTTTCTGGGTGTTTTTTGGAGGGGGGAAGGGGAAGGATTGTGAACCATCTCTTTGGTCTTTTACTCCTCTACCATGTCTTCTTTGCTAAAAGTCTTGCAGCACGGTGCTCCCTGGTAAGTTGAACCTTTGTCAACTTTGTCACCAACTCACCTCTATCCTTGAGAACAAGGTGTACTCTAATTCCTAAAAACTCCTGTACCCTGCTACCTCCTAATTTAGCTGATGTTTGGAAGTCACAAAATTTTGGGATTTTTGGTGGTGGTGTGAAAATAAATAACCTAGGCTTTGGAAGATCTCACTTCACTTTCCAACATGTGTGGTAACATTGAGGGGAACCCATTTAAGCTTCATAGTCTTCCCAATGACGCCATTTTATATGCAAATTATATTTTGTCAATCACTTTATCCTTTTCGTTGTGGTTTGACACTTGTTTCTATGCAAGCTATCTGTGTATATTTAACTTGTTGGAAAAAAACAATGTAAAATTCGGATGAAAATATCAAGTCCCATAACCAATTGCCTTTTGTGTAAACAGGCATCTTACTCAAGGTTCTATAGGTGTAACATAACGTGGATGTTGAGTGAATTTTGATACTAAAACATTAAGGATCTATCTATTTCAACTCTCATATGCGAGATGCTCCAATAACTAACCTTATGTGAAAGAAATTATTTTATACCATGAACTATTTGTGTGTATTTTCTTTCAAATACCTCTCTCTCTCTCTCTCCCCCTGTATATATGTGCTAGGAGATGACTTACTAATGCATAGTCCATTGCACTAGACAGAAGAATATATGCAAAACTAGTGCATCATTGTGGAAAAGGCACTTCTAGACTGGAAAGAGACAGAAATTAAAAGTGAAAACTGTTTTAATTTGTTCTCCTGTGGCATCTTAATGCATGAAGGAAACATAAGTGTATGAGAATGGTGGGGGGGATTCCTGTTTCTTATCAAACGTTTTATTAACCAAGTAGGCCTTCTTTTTTTAAGAAAAAGAAAAGTTTGGATTTATTACTGTTTCTATTTCTTTTATCTTGTTGGTCTCTTAGTCAGCAGCGGACCTAGGATTTTCTTCTCTTTTTTATTTTTATTTTTTTTTTGGGGGGGGGGGACGGATGTTGATTTATGTATAGTATATAAACTAACAAACTTATGTGCAAAAGAAAGTAATAGGACCCAGGAGGGCGAGAACTATAAGTTAGGATTTTCTCTCTGATACAAGTCATAGCAAACAAAATTCAACTGTGTAGGATGCTGTAGGATTTCTTTTGTACATATTCCCCCCTCCCCCCTGGGGCACATAATATAAGCTAGGATTTACGTACAAAGTTTGTATTATATTAGCTAACAATATTTTATCATAATTTTTTTCTCTGAAATATATTAACCAACGGAAAATACTTGCCTCCCTCCCCCATGTATCCGCCACTGCTCTTAGTCCACATTTATACCGTCTTCTACACAAGCGTTAATCTATCATAGTGTATGATTTTATACTCTTAAATTTAACTTGAACGAATGAGCTCTTAATTTTTATTTACACAAGTTACTTCATAATTTATTTTAAATTTTACAGCCAGTGTATGATCGTATACTCTTAAATTTAAATTGAACAAATGAGCTCTTAATTTTTATTTACACAAGTTACTTCATAATTTATTTTAAATTTTACAGCCAGTGTATGATCGTATACTCTTAAATTTAAATTGAACAAATGAGCTCTTAATTTTTATTTACACAAGTTACTTCATAATTTATTTTAAATTTTGCAGCCTGTGATTGGTGGAGGCTTTAACTTTTGTTTTGGTTAAACCATAAGATATATTATCACCTCATAGAATGCTTTCTGCTTTATCTCTTTGGACCATCAATAAATGTATCAGAACTGATGTCTGATTGCAGGCAAGTCGACCATTCTAAGGTTGCTCTTCAGGTTTTTTGACACTAGTGCCGGAAGTGTAAGAACTGATGCTGTTTTCCTCGTATTATTTTACTATCGGTACAATATGAGTACAGTCCTAACATGGTTGATTCTTGAATGATATATACATATAAGTTTGGATTTGTTACTGGCGTCAGTATTGAATGCATTGTACTGTTTCAAATGCTTGTAAGCTAGAAAAATGTGAAACTGGTTAAATAGTTTGTGAATCTCCTACTTATCCCAAAAGCTTAAGCTGATAAGAAATGATAGATTTTATTATTTGAATTATATTCTCTAACACTCTCCCTCATGTGTGGGCTGAACTCTCTTTTTATTAGGAGGCTTAACACATGCAATATTTTAATTGAAATTGGGGTGAAGTGTGAAGTCAAGTCTTGAACTCAAGACCCTAGCTCCATGTCATGTGAATCTAAAATTTATCTTAAAAGCTTGAGTTGATAGGAATAAATAGATTTTATTATTTGAATTATATTCTCTAACATAGTTTACCTCTTTCCCATAAGAGGGGAAACAAAGTTAGACAATGGTTATTATAACCAAAGAAGATATTTGTTTTTTGTCCTTTTGGTTTATAGTGTGGGGTTTTGCACTTCCTTGTTACTGATACATTAGGTGGGATTTGGTTGCCAAAATTTTGGGAGTTTAAAAATTTTGGTATATAAGAATTGGTGAAAAAATGAAGAGAGAGATGATTTGATTGAGAGAGAGATTATTTTGGGGTTATTTTATTAGGCCAAATATGTGGTAGCCAAACACCACCTTAACATAGGATAATATTTATTTTGCATCCTCAAACTATCACCCCTTTTGCAGTGTGCCCTACAACATACCAAAGTTGTACATTGCACTCAATTTTTTGAAACTCCTTGATTTCATTACAAGACCTAACTTTACCTAATAAGGATCCATTGCGGGACTTGATACTTGTACCATTCCTCCCATTCCTTCACCTATCATACTTCATGTAGGACCCGGGTATTATAGTATTGTTGCTAGCACCATACATGAACTGATGAACAAAGTTTCATAGTGGATGCTCATATTTGTGGTCACCTTCATAAAGAATGTGTGTATACCAAATGGTTTCAAATGACTCCTTTTGCTTGGTACCGATTAGGGACGAAGCCAGGATTTGTCCTTAGGGGGGCCAAATATAGTTTTTGCTTGAAATTAAAAAATCATAAAAGCTTAGGCAATAGATAAAATATTCAAATTTTTTATTATAATCAAAATAAGCAACAAGCTAACGAGTAAAAGTCAAAAGTTCATCAACTATGCTAATTGAACCCGACGTTCCTTCAACGAGTAAAAATCATCAATTAACACATCAGTACTAATTCTTCTTTGTTTATCACATATAAACACAGAGTACTAATATTTTAATTAGACAACAATAATTAAATGTAATAATGTTGAGAATTCTAACCTTGAAGAGGCATTCACGATTTTTGCGATTTTTTGTATATGGGGCAAAATAGTAAGAAAGAGAGAGAGAGAAATAATGAGAGAGATGATGAAAATATGGGGAGATAAGGAGAGAAAATCTGTGAAGGTAAGAGAAAACCTAGGAGAGGAAGAAGTGATCGTGAGAGAGAAGAAAAAAAAGAGAGGAGTTGAAACGATAGAAACTAGGGGAAGAGAAAAAATTCAAAACGACACTATTGGTAGTTGGTACTTTTTTTAAAAAAATTGGGGGACCCACTACTATATTCTTTCTCACGCTTGATGCTTCTTACTTCCTCTCACTTTTTTTTCTCCAAAAATTTTGGGGGGCCATGTCCCCCATTAGCCCCCCCGTAGTTTCGCCTTTGGTGCCAATTATTGCAACTACTGTTACTGGCTCCTTTCCACAGAGAAATTTCTTATGCTCCTATTGGATTTGTTTAATCTAGCTTTATGTCCAGCATTATAATTATATTGTAACTTCTATTTTCTAATTGCTGAAACGTAAAGGAAATATTCTTTTGTGAACTGAAACATGAGAAGCCATTTTCAATGTAATGACTCTTCTTCGTTCCCTGTTACAACCAAACTTGTACTCATCTTTTTATCCTGTGATTGCATTTCAATCATTGACTTGCTTCCCTCATGACCATTGAATTTCTTATTGACAGATAAGGGTAGATGGTCAAGATATTCGTGGGGTATCTCTTAAGAGTCTACGCAAATCTATAGGTGTTGTGCCACAAGATACGGTTAGTTAGACTAAAGTGCTTTTTTTTTTCTACTTCTAGTTCTCTATGTATGTCTATAAATAAGTAATCCTTATTAGATCCTGCAATTGTAATATTCATATCACAAGCACTTGGGCTTGATGGACAGGTACTTTTTAATGATACAATATTTCACAACATTCATTATGGTTGTCTTTCCGCTACAAAAGAAGAGGTATGTAATTGATTGTTTGTTTGGTGTGCACTGTTGGTTGTTCTAGCTTATCTTTTTAACATCATGCTTTTTTCTGTTAAGGTGTACGATGCTGCTCGACATGCAGCAATTCATGAGACCATCATGAACTTCCCTGAGAAATACTCTACTGTCGTGGGGGAACGAGGGCTGAAGGTGAGAGAACTACTGCAGTAATACATTTTCGTAGTTATAGTTTGTAACTGGTAAGAAACCTCTCTTGCCATGCTGGATAGAGAGAGAGAGAGAGGGGGGGAGGTTGTGGATTTCAAACAACTCCAGTGAGCGCAATTACCAGCTCTTAATAGGATGTCTCTCTATGTTAATGAAAAGACCATCTTTTTATGCATTCTTATAGCTGTATGGCATTTTCTTTACAATTGGGAAGAAAATACCGGTAGTACAGTTTTAAATAGTCTTGAAAACTGTTGTAGAATTAGTCTTACAAAATGTTAAGTGAGGCATCAGCACATAAGTAAATAACTGCAATGCATAAAAAGGTTTGTAGAGCTCGTCGGTCAACTCCTGAATTTGCATATATTGGGTGGCTTTTCTTTGCAGTTGAGTGGAGGTGAGAAGCAGCGTGTGGCACTAGCACGTGCATTTTTAAAAGCCTCCCCAATTATGTGAGTACTATCTCTATTCTTCTTCTTGATTGGACTTTTGTGTGGATTCATGAAATAAGGACCTACCAGTTTAGACTGGAACAAACATTTGAGACCCTTTCATTCTATGTGCTCCCTGGAGAGCACATCTTTGGTGATTATATTCATTGGTTGAACTTTGTTGGAATTAGTTGTTTTCTTGTTATTCAGTATTGATTATTAGAAAGCAAATTTTTCCTGTATAATCAAGGTATATCATTCTGATCACTTTCAACTTCCTCATGCAGTTGCCCTCAAGTCTTATGCTGCATCTGCTAATAACACTCGCTAATTGACAAATAGATTAGTTATAACTAATAGCTCATCTAAACTTATTGTTATCTCATGTCAAAATTATATGTTTCTCATGACCAATGAGCTGTCCCTCAAATAGTAACCCCCCCCAAAAAAAAGAAAAAAGAAAAAAGAAAAAACGAAGAGAATCACCCATAAATGGGGCAGAGGGTGTGGTCATGCAATCAAGACTCCCTGTGTTCATTTGTAGGTATGAATAAATAAATAAAGGAGAAAAGAAAACTCACTGTTTTCCTTGCATAATAAGCCCACAACACAGGTTCTGTATACTAAACACAGAGACATAGTCCCTTGTACTGTCTTCACTTTTTAATAAGATTGACTTGCTTATCAAAAAAAAACACAGGCACTCTAATGAGGAAACCAAGGATGATTATATCACCCCTCTTTTTTTTTCTAAATGTATCGCCTGTGTATAAATTTTGGTGGTTTTTTGGAGCTTCCGCTAAATCTCTGGGCTATGGTATTGTATTTATTCTTATCCACTCTTGTGAGCAATCTCCTTTCCAAAACTTTCCTTCACAAATGACTGATCTTTGCATACATTTAGCTATCAATAATTAACCTTTTAGGTCTGTTGAAGTTTCACTTCCCTTAAAGCCTAATGAGAGACAATGAGTATTTGAGGGTTATACTGATTGTCATATCTCCAGGTTGTGTGATGAAGCTACAAGTGCATTGGACAGTACTACGGAAGCAGAGGTTTTAAATGCAATGAAGTCCCTAGCAAATAATCGGACTTCAGTCTTCATCGCTCATAGGCTTACAACTGCAATGCAATGTGATGAGGTAAGCACCCTGGGTAAGGGTTATGACCAAATCTTTTGGTGCTGAAATTTTGAAGGGTTTGTGTTGGCTATCTGGCTCCTTTAACAAAAGGTTGTTCTTTATACGGATTAATCTGTCACACGATGTTTTTAGTTGCTTCGAATATCTTATTACTTGGAAAATCACGCTGTTGGTGTTCTCAAGAGGCGAGAGTAGTTTTTAATTCATTTTTAAAGTAAAACTAAATGTTTCTGCATCCCCACAGACTTTAGTAAAGCAGCACTGTTGGTCGTCCATCTACTTTTTTTTCTAATATGCTACACGGTTTCCTCTGCACTATATTGTTGACTAGAAATTTCATACCCTATTCAATGTCCCTACATGTTACATAACCGTCTTTTAAAAATAACTTGTTCAGATCATAGTTCTGGAGAATGGGAAGGTCATTGAACATGGATCCCATGATGTTCTCTTGTCTAAGGCAGGAAGATACGCACAACTATGGGGACAGCAAAATAACACTGTGGATGCACTTGATTCAGCCATCAAATTGGAGGCATGAATGTCCACCCTTCTCCCCCCCCCCCCCCCCTCCTCTTTTAGTTTTCTCAACTTGAAAAATTGAAGGGAACATTGTAAAAGGAAATTTTATATGTAGTTCCTTATTTTGACTTCATTCTGCATGGACCATGTTCAAGTTGATAAACAATAAAGAAAATGCCTATTCGGGTATGCTTCTGAAGTGTACTTGGTGCCCTGACAATAGATCATAGGCATCACCATCAATCCAGTCATACCTTTTCTGCATCAGAGGGGGAAGAAATTTATCACTTTATGCCAATTGCTACCTGATCAGGAAATGCTTTATTCATTTGTCTGATTCTTATGAAATTCTCTGGATAGTTTCCCATATGTACATGCAAGCAAGATTACTGTGTTGGCTTAGCTGAAATGTTGCCTGAGGCATAATTTTGCCAGTGCATGTGGTTCATTCATGTTCTTCGAGTTATTGTAACCTTATGTGCAAAGATATCATGCTCAACCTTGCCATTCAAAGTTGTAGTTTTTGAATTCCATTTGAAATTTATTGCTCTGCTTAGCGTCACAATGTTGTCGTTATCGGTAACGACACCACCAAATGCATTGGCGTTATACCAAATGTGGTGTTATGATTTCACATCGAGCCAAATTGGAAGTTACAGGTATTTTCAGAGAAGGAAATCGATTACCGTACATTTGGCAACTTAAGCCTTCAGAGGGCTCACAATTACCGTACATTTGGCAACTTAATCCTTCCACATAACACAGCTAACCCTAACACAGACAGACCCCGGCGTTCCTATTTAAGAGCTCCTCCAAGCATCCTTTGAGTGGCCATTTTAGCCTTAATAGAGCTTCTTAAACTGGAGCAGCACTGAGGATTTTGCAAATTTTGAGAGTGATTCTGGCAAGCCAAAGAGAGGGCATGGTATCACTTTCTTCATGTTAATTAGAGTCTGTTTGGTAATTTTTTCTTTCCTCCTTTGCCTTTGATTGTACAGTAAGTAGTGCATCGTTTGGTTTGGCAAGAATCTAAACTCTCCCTAATGGTCTGTTTCTTCTATTCTTTGCTAGAATTGTTCTTGCTTTGTCATTATGGGTCATGCATTCTACTCGATATACATATTTTGCTGTATTTTCCCTCATTTTGAAGGATCAAAGCTTTTGGCACAGTTTTTTTTTCCAATTAAGATAAGTCTGTGTCTCAAAGCACACACCACAACATTACTCAGAGAAAGGTTTCGACTTTTAAAGTTTTTACTTCAAATGATGTTATATTGAACCTTATTTGTTAATAAAAATATGATTTTTCTCTATAATTTATGATCAACAGAACTGGTGAGGGGCTGGGAGTTCATAGTGATATAGTTACCAAGCATGAAGATTTCCATTTACTGGATGTCTACATGCAAAAGATTTCAATCTACCATCGTCTCCTCTCTCTCTATCTCTCACTGTCTCAGTATAATATCTCAAGCTTTACCCAGCTTAATACTATGAGAACATGCATGCAGTCCCTCCAAAGAGGGAGTGGTTAGTTTTGAGTGCTGAAAATCAGATAGAGTAACAAAAAAAAATCCAGTTCGTCGTTGGTAAAGATTTTTATGGCCTATGTAATCTTTTATTTTATTTTTTTGTAAAAAGGTTTTAAATCTCATGATGTTTTCCTTTTAATGACCGTTTTTCAAATTAAGAAGGTAAGTTGTCTGTGAATGACATTTATAAAGGCAAAGCTGTACTTTCTTGCCTTCTTGGTGTAGACTTGGTAGAGAAATTACGTTGTGTAGCCTGACGTTACCATTGAACTCCACATATCCTAATCAATGAATTAATTATTTTGTCGTCTCATGAATATAATTTTGTCCGTATCCTTTCCATCAGGCTTTTAACCCATATTATATAATATTATATTTATACGTACATGCACAATTTCATCACAGAGAGTAACACAGAGAGTAACGAGAAAGGAGAGCAAATTGAATGCCAAAATCATCCCTGAGAAATAGATCAAATTATTTTGGATACTTTAAAAAATTTCAATTATTTTTTTTGAAACAGTATTCATTTATTGGGATTTGTGAAAAATAGGTTGGAATTTGTGAACAAAAATTTAAACATTTTTTGTGCTTGCCGAACAGATGCTAAACGCAATAAAAAAAAATATTCCAAACTGGTAGACTTGACAAAAACTCTGCATGGTGAAGAACGGGAGTATATGTAAGCGGGAATTAGTCCCCGATAACCTCATATAAGGAAAGGGAAAAAAAAAACAGACAGCAAAATCGGGACCTTTTGTGTTCTTTTGATCTTCTGCTCATTTGCCAAACTTACAGACTCGCAAACATGCATGAGGTTGAAACTCTGGAAGTAGATTTGAATTGTTTACATCTTTATCTGTATTGCATGCATAGATCATGGGAAGGAGTAAAATGGCCGAGGAGGGGAAAAAAATGCGATTCGTGAGGAGAAGAAGTTCCCGAATATTGGCGTTGGAGGAGGAAGAGCAAAAGGAACGCGCCACCAAATTCAATCTTCTGTCAAGGAACTAGACTGTGCCACTAGTATCTGAACCTAACTCCAAAGCTGGGGTCCCCCATTCTCAGCACCCGGAACAAGGGGGGCACAGGGAGCAGAAGCAGGGACGTCCACCCACTGTCATACAATACGACCGCAGGAGGGTCAAGCTCAAAAGACTCGAAGACGTCGTCGTAACTCCTGTTGCTTGTCCTTCTCAACAGGTGCCTCTGTTTCCTCTTCGGCCTTTCTACACTTTTAACTCCTCTTGCTCGCTATTTTCCCGAGTTCGATGCCATATATATATATATATTAGTGTCTTTAACAGTAGACTTGGGACATGCATGCCATTGTGATCGGGCAACTGAGTTTTACTTGAGCAGCAGTTGCCTTACGGGTACATGAAGTTGCAACTAAGGTTTTAGTGTGGTCTCGTAGCTTGTCGTGTATGAGGGCTGAGGAACATACATATGTTAGTACATTCATGAACCTGTCGGTTTTTAATCCTCTGCGTCGTTTTAAGGGTGATGAAATCATCCGCCGGAAACCGGAATTTCCGGTTCCGGTTCCGGTATCGTGGTTCCGGTACCGGTTCCGGCATATTCCGGAACCGGAACCGGAACTATTTTTTAGGAATTTACGGAATCGGAACCGGAACCGGAAATTCCGGCGGAAATGCCGGAATTTTCCGGTTCCGGTTTTTTTTTTTAAAAAAAAATGAAGGGCTCAAACGGTGCCGTTTGAGCCCTTGTTTAAAACAAAAAACTGGAGTCTCAGCCGACTCCATCCAATTTTCGACTTTCGTCATCTCTCAAGTCTCAGCCGAAATCTCCCCCCCCTCTCGCTCGACACTCCCTCTCTCTCGCTCACCCCAGAGATCTCTCAGCCGCGGTGCCGCCAGCAACAGCCCCCCCACCCCACACTTGTGAGTCCAGCCTCCGTCTCTCCCAGCCTTCCCTGCCGAAATCTTCATCTCTCTCTCTCTCTCACTCTCACAGATATCTCATCTCTCTCTCTCTCACTCTCCGGCTCACTCCCAGTACGTATCCCTCTCTCAACTCCCTCTCCGCTAATTATTGATTGATTGTGATTATGTGAATTTGTGATTTGTGATTATGTGAATTTGTGATTTGTGATTATGTGAATTATGTGAATTTGTGATTTGTGATTATTTAAATCACATAGTTAGGGTTTGTTTTTGTTAATTACTTAATTTGATTTTAGGGTTTGTTAATTTCTCAACTATAATATGAGTTACTTTATATAGATTGTTGATTGTTTGCTGATTGTTTGATTGCTCATGAGAATAATTTGTGAAGTTTGGCCACACACCAGAAGACATAAATGTAAAATTTTCAGTCTAAGTGTCGACACATAATACCATGGTGTCGACACATTGGTCATACACCAGAAGACATGTCCCAGGCCAATATGATGGTGTCGACACATTGTACAAAGGTGTCGACACATTGCACTATCAACAGAAAGCAGGTTTCCAGGCCAAGTTGATGGTGTCGACACCTTTGTCCAATGTGTCGACACCATCATATTGGCCTGGAAACCTGCTTTCTGTTGATAGTGCAATGTGTCGACACCTTTGTACAATGTGTCGACACCATCATATTGGCCTGGGACATGTCTTCTGGTGTGTGACCAATGTGTCGACACCATGGTATTATGTGTCGACACTATCGACACTTAGACTGAAAATTTTACATTTTTTTTTACATTTAGATAGATTGAGTCATTTTACATTTATTTTTTGTTATTCAAATGAATTGAAAATCAAATATTTTTAATGTCAGATGGATGAGATTAGTATTACACATACTACAAATGTAGGGTCTTGCCCTAGTGGTGGTCCAATACCTGATGAGTCAGTTAGTAGTCCTCAATCTGGTGGTGATGAGGATATTATCAATCAGTCAGAAGAACAACCAAGTAAAAAGAGAAAGAATACTCGCAAGAGTTTTGTGTGGGATCACTTTACTAAAATTTTGCCAGTTGTCAAACCTGAACACCCTGAAGCCAAATGTCATCATTGTAAGGCCAAGGTTGGGTGCCACCCTGAACGCCATGGGACTTCGGGTATGAGAGCTCATTTGAGACGTTGTTTGCCATATAAGAAGCAACAAGGTCAATTAGACAAGACTCAATCTAGGTTGACAATGGATGCTTCGAAAGCAACAGGGAGTGATAAGGGTGTTTTGAAGTTGGATACTTATAGTGAAAAGGAGGTGAGGAGGTGGATTGCTGAATATTTGATAATGGATGAGATGCCTTTTAGGACTGTGCAGAGGTTAGGGTTTAGAAAATTGGTGGAGAGACTTGAGCCCCGCTTTAAGATGCCCAGTAGATTAACGATCATGAAGGATTGTATGGAGTTGTATATAGAAGAAAGGACTAAGCTGAAAGAGGCGATTGTCATAGAAAGTCCTAGAGTTTGTTTTACCACTGATACGTGGACTTCAGTTCAAAATGTGAACTATATGTGCGTGACAGTCCACTTTATTGATAGGAGGTGGTGTTTACATAAGAGGATTATTTACTTTCGTCGTATAATTGATCATAAGGGGGCTAGTATTGGGAAAGAGATAGAGGGATGTATGAATATTTGGGGGATTGACAAAATTCTCACAATCACGGTTGATAATGCAACCAACAATGATGTTGCAATTGAGCAAGTGAAAAGAAAACAATTAGGAGGTGGGTCAAATGTTGTGTGTAAGCATGATTTCATTCATATGCGATGTGCTGCGCATATTTTGAATCTTATAGTTCAGGAGGGTTTGAAGGAGTTGGATGATTCCGTTGCAAAGATACGGAATATTGTGAAATTTGTGAAATCTAGTCCTCAAAGGCTTGCTGGGTTCAAGAAGGCCGCTGCAAATAGATTGTTGTCTGATAGCAATTTCTTGCAAATGGACGTACCAACTCGATGGAACTCCACTTATATAATGTTAGAAAGGGCTGAAAAATTTCGGGAGGTTTTTGAGGATATGTTGGATGGAGATGGGAACTTAGTGATGTATTTGAATGAAGATAGTCATGGGAGGAAGGGATTGGGGTCACCGGTATTTGAGGATTGGGAGCACATTAAACTGTTTGTGAAGTTTTTGAAAGTGTTCTATGAGGTCACCCTACGCATATCAGGATCTTCATATGTAACTTCAAATGCATTTTTTGAGGAGTTAGCAAGAATTAAGTTTCATTTGGAGACCTTTGTTAATTGTTCTGATATCTCACTTCGTGACATGGCTAAAAAGATGCAAAGTAAGTATGATAAGTATTGGGGGGATTTGAGGAAGGTGAATAGACTTTTATTTGTAGCTGCGGTATTAGATCCTCGCTTTAAACTCATCACTTTAGAGTATTGGGCTATCAACAATTTTGGGAAGGATAAGGGCATGAATTTCACTACTATGGTGCGAGGTACTCTAGAAAATATGTTTGAGGAGTATAGTGGAGGTTTCATAGCCCAATCAGAGCAGCCAAGTGGAAGTCACAGTTCTGCAAATATGGATGAATTGATGAATATTGATCAGCATTTATGGGGAGGTCTTCCTACTTATCGACAGCAACAAAACTTGCTAGATAGTAAGTCTGAGGTGGAGAGATACTTGATTGAAGATGTGGAACCAAGGGTGGCGCATTTTGATATTTTGTTGTGGTGGAAGGTGAATTCTCAGAAGTTTCAAGTTCTTTCTCGCATTGCAAAGGATGTGTTAGCTATCCCAATTACTACCGTGCCATCTGAGTCCGCTTTTAGCACTTCCGGCAGAGTGTTGGATGCTTTTCGCTCTTCTTTGGCGCCTGGTACCGTGGAAGGCCTCATATGTGCACAAAATTGGTTGCATGCTACTCCTATACTTGATGAAGATGATGCCGACATTGATGGTGGAGATGATCCATTGAGTTACAAACTAGATATGGGTATACTTTTTATTTTGTTAAATTTTTTGCTTTGTTAATTGATTATTTGGTTCTCTTAGTATTTATCTTATAATTGTTTTGTTTTTCTTTTGTAGAGATGGAGAACTTGAGGATATCAGTTGGACAAGCACAATGATCTATTTAGTATTTTAGTGGCTGGTATCCTATTTCAATTAACTCTAGCTTCGTTTATACATGATTGTATTTATATATTTTGGAAAAAATAATTAAAGAGACATTTGTTCAGGAAAAAAAACAGCCAAATTTTGGCTTTGGGCTTTTAAAAAAAGTTGGGCCTAAACTAAATATATTTTTTTAGGCCCATATAAGGAACCGGAATTTCCGGTTCCGGTTCCGGAAATTCCGGTTCCAATTCCGGTTCCGTTCCGGTAAATTCCGGAATGGAACCGGAATGGAAAATCCCATTCCGGTGAGTACCGGAACCGGAACCGGAATGACCCATTCCGGTTCCATCCGGTTCCGGTTTCACCCTTACGTCGTTTATTTCCTTTTCTCATTTCCTATCGCATGCAGAAAGGAGAAAACCGAAAACTTGAAAGTTCTTCAGTCCAAAATGGTGAGCCTATGATTTATATATAATCTGTACTCGTAGATTATGTTCTCTCCTCTTCTGAAATCCTGATCGTAAGAAGTGATTTGCTTACTCATATATTTTTTTCTTGGATAACTATGATCTCATTTTAGTGGGATCACCCGGCAGCTTCTTCATCTGTGCATCAAATGCCAGAAAAACAGGTACTTGAGTTTGTCCTTGATATACTACAAAGGTAAAATAAGAAGTGATTTGCTTACTCATATATTTTTTTCTTGGATAACTATGATCTCATTTTAGTGGGATCACCCGGCAGCTTCTTCATCTGTGCATCAAATGCCAGAAAAACAGGTACTTGAGTTTGTCCTTGATATACTACAAAGGTAAAACTTCCCTGTATTCATATTTCTCTGGTACAGCTAGAAAAGATTCATTCCAGTACTGCTTGAATAACATCAAGCGATATGAATATCTGAGGATTCTTCTCTTGCAACATGGTTTCTGGTTATAATTTTTCTGCCGTGTAGGAAAGACACAACATTTTCGGCCAGCCAGTTGATGGTGAAGAGGTTCGTGTCTGTAATTAGTTGAGAATGATTTCGGATATGTACGTTCCTTCCTAACCCACAATGATGAATTTCTTGCATTTTAGGAGGACGACTACTACACAATCATTAAAAAGCCAATGGATTTCGGCACAATGCAGGCTAAATTGCAGGAGGACATGTACACAAGCCTAGAGCAATTTGAGGTTTGCTCCTAAAGTTAGACTTCCTAGTACTGTTTCTCTTTTGAGTTAATTTCATGTCTTTTTGCTGTCAATTTATTGACATCAGTACTGTCTAGTTCCAATTTTTAAATTGGACATCACTAAATATATGCAGATTGCAAAATTCTCTTCTCGTATATACATTTCAGATTGCAAAATTCTCTTCTCGTATGAAGTTGAACTGATCAATCTCTTTGAATTATATGCAGAATGATGTGTTTCTGATTTTCAACAATGACATGCTTTTCAATTCATCGAGGACCTTATACTATAAAGAGGTATGCCTGAAATTACTCTTGTAATGTTATGTCTTAGGAAGTGTATTTAAGCTGTCCAGGACAACTCAACTTCCTTCATTTAATCCCTCTGATGTTGGTATCCAGGCTCGTAGTATGCAAGAACTGGCCCAGCGGGCCTTTCGTGCTCTGATAACTATTCCAGACAATTGTGAGTCCCTATTTTCTCTGATTAGAAAACTCCCAGGCAGGAAACCCCAAGGTGAAGCCGAATTTACGAGCGCAACTTGTTCTTTGCATATATACTACTAGGGGGAATGGTTTATTTTCTGGCACTAAAATTGTAGCCATACTCTTGAAAACTAATCCGATTTTGGTTAAAATTAAAAATCTTACCGTGTCAAGCCATCTTGCACGGAAAATCCCTATCAACTTTTCACTCAGCTTACCTCTAGAACATGTCCCTCCCACAACGAAAGGCTTATATGAGCTTTGTTATGCTTTTCATTGATATAACATAACCTCTTTGGGCTTTTGATATAAGTCATTTGTTTGAGTTAAATGGTGGAGAAATCCTTAAAAGACTTCTTCCCTTGCTTTGAACAGGGTTCGGAGATGGCTTGGAAACAGAAAGGCGTCAAACCTATAGGCCTTGCACTTGTCTTCCCAGCGAGAACGGGGCACTGACATCATCAATCCACAAGGCGTACAGACCACTTCCTCGTGCAAGTTCAACACATCAACACACATGTTGAGGTTGGTCGCGGGGGGGGGGGGGGGGGGGGAGAACTTGTGGTAAACATGGGGCACCCTACTTAATCATTGATCAAAGCTCTGCTCTCTAAAGGCAATAGGAGTTTTCCCTACCGTCTTGATCAGATTGGTGTATTAATTAAGCCTTATACTTTTTTTCTTTTTCTTTTGCCCCCTTCTTCCTAACAATCTCATAGCATGCAGGGCTTGAACCTCTTTCTCCATTGATTTCTCTTTAGGTCTCTAGGATTGATGTTCAAAAAATGTCTTTTAAGCTTTTAAGCCTAGTGTCAAACTGTTGCAACCTTCCTCCTTAAGGGCAGAGTTAAACCCATCTTTCTCTTCTATTTTATGTTTTTTTGGGTGGTTTCCATCTAGGACTAGAATTCTAAGGCACCTGGCACAACATGCACAGCTGAGTTAAATCCGTCTCTCTTTTATTGGTTGTCACTTGTTCCCCCCCCCCCCCCCCCCCCTTTCTTTTTTGTTTTAGTACTTTAGGGGTACCTTATGACTAGCATTACTTAATTAGAATCCATATTTTTTCTATTTTTCTTTGTTGCTTGATTTCAATTCCATTTCTCTTGAGCTCCATCTCCCTGTCTGTGCTGATTGATATATGTCCACGTTGTAGATAATTAGTGGCGAGTTTGGATATAAAGAGAGTCTGACGCGGTTTGCTAAATACTTGGGACCAACGGTTCAGAAGATTGCCAACAGGAAATTAGCAAAGATGTATGCTGTTAAAAATAAAAAATTTTACTTTAGATAAATGAGACATTCAATTGTGGAAAAACACAAATGAATTTATTACATCTCATTTATGAAAATAAAAGATTACAAAGGGCTTATATTTATAAGCCAATATTTTCCTACTCCCCACATTGCTAAGCAATGTGGGACTCTCACTTTCAACACTCCCCCGCAAACTCAAGGTGGACAAACCGACAAACCTTGAGTTTGGAGTTACAAAAATAATTACAGAAAAAAAAATGATTACAGAAAAATAATTACAAAGATTGCCGGTACTAAGCCAGGAAGTCGTCGGTACTGCGCCGAGAGGATGCCGGTACTGAGCTGGGAGAAAGCCGGTACTGAGCCGGGAGGTTGCCGGTACTGAACCGGAAAAGTTGCCGGTACTAAGCCGGGAAGAAGCCGGTACTGAGCCGGGAAGTCGCCGGTACTATGCCGGGAAGAAGCCGGTACTGAGCCGGGAGAAAGCCTGTACTAAGCCGGATGGTCGCCGGTACTGAGCCGGGAGAAAGCCGGTACTAAGCCGGAAAATTTGCCGGTACTAAACCGGGAAAAAAACCGGTACTAAGCCGGATGGTCGCCAGGAGGTAACCGGACTAAAGCCGAAAACCTTCCTCCGATACCATGTTAGAAATAAAAAAATTTTACTTTAGATAAATTTCAACATATGCAGGTGGAAGCTGCATTAAGGCAGTCCCAGACTCCAACCCCATTAGCAAGGACTCCAGAAATTAGCAAGCTATCGGTACCACCTCTTGCACAGGCACCGAGTTTTAGCGTCTTTTTCAAAAACTAACTAGGTTTTAAAAAATTTCAAAACACTCATTGGGTTTACCATTTTAGAATTAAAATTCACTGGACCCAACGTCGTTAGACCTATTTAACGAAAAATTCATCTCGTCCAATCAAAATGTGACACGTGTCATTAAATAAATAATAAATAAAAATATTTTTAAAAAATTAATATAAATATAAAATTAAAAAAAAAACGTAATTTTAAAAAAAAATTACAAATAACTCGCTAAGTTTTAGCGCATTTTTAAAAAACTCACGGAGTTTTAAAAAATTTCAAAACGCTCACTGGGTTTGTCATTTTAGTATCAAAACTCACTGGACCCAACGTTGTTAGACATATTTAACGGAAAATTCATCTTGTTCAATCACAATGTGATACATGTCATTAAATAAATAAAAAATAGGTCTAAAATTAATAAAAAACATAATTTTTTATTTTTATTTTTTTAAAAAGATCGGGGACCCCTAATCCTTTCACGGTGGAGGGGGAATCCCCCTCCTATGGTCGCCGGGGGAGGAGAATCTCCCCCTCCACCCCGGGCGGTGGGATTCCTCCACCCCGTTGGCTGCCCAGTTATGAGCTGCCATGGGTGGACCCCCTCCACCCATCGGTGTCTGGGTGGGGGTTGGGGGACCTCCCCCTATCTTGCAACCCATAGTGACCACCGCTCGGGGTGGAGGAGCCCTTTTTCTGGCCGCCCAGTTCTGGGAGGCCAGAGTTGGAGGAGGGATTCTCCCTCCATCATGAAAGGATTCAGGGTCCTCGATCTTTTTTTTTTTAATAATTGTTTTTATTAATTTTAAATTTATTTTTTTATTTTTTTAATGGCATGTATCACATTGTGATTGAACGAGATGAATTTTTTGTTAAATAGTTCTAATATCGTTGGGTCCAGTGAGTTTTGATACTAAAATGACAAACCCAGTGAGCGTTTTGAAATTTTTTTAAAACCCAGTGAGTTTTTTAAAAAGACCCTAAAACTTAGTGAGTTTTTTAAATTAATTTTTTATTAATTATTTATTTAAGGACACGTGTCACATTACGATGAGACGAGATGAATTTTTCGTTAAATAGGTCTAACGGCGTTGGGTCCAGTGAATTTTGATTTTAAAATTGTAAAACCAGTAAATGTTTTGAAATTTTTTAAAATCCAATGAGTTTTTAAAAAAGACTCTAAAAGTCAGTGAATTATTTGTAAATTTCCACAGGGTGGCAATGCCTCAAGTTCCAACCCCTTTGCCAAGGACTCCAGAAATTAGCAAGCGATCTGCACCATATCTGGCACAGACACCGGCTTATAATCTGGACTGGGTTGATATTAATGTTCCAATGCCTCAGGTTCTGCACCATGTCTTACCTGGGGATTTAAACGTGATTAAACATGCCAGCCAGGGATTGGATGTTCAAGGTGATCTTTGGAAAGGAGAAAATCACCCCACCAGCCACGGCTTCAATAGCCGGGAATGGGATGGTGCCTACAAAGGATAGATGGTTTGTACCGATATCAGACCTGACATAGACCACTTCCCTCAGAAACAAGGTACCCACCTCTGTCTTCAAGGGAATTTCCAGCATTCAACAAGGGGAAAACGCTCACTTCAATGCAATAAAAGATGCTAAGATTGCTTCCCCAGGAGAAATGGCTGCCAATATACCTGGGAATGTGGGATACGATCCTAAAGGAAAAGGACATTATTTGCGCCAATGATGAAATGGACCTTCCTCATGGGACTTTGGGATACGATACTGCTGGTCAAAATCAAAACCAACTGATTGGGTTGGGTTCACATTTCCCCCTCTCTGGAAAGGAAACTATGAATCCTCCTGTTGCGGGTTGGATCACAAACATGTACAAGAATATGGACACGACGACAGGAGCAAGACAGCCATATAACCAGTCGCACCCAGTTCAATCGACCGACGCATTGTATTCAAAGCTGCTGGACATGACATATAAAAGGAAAAATTACTCTCAGGCACCTATCTGGCCTTCACAACCCGCAAAGTCGTCGGTTCACGACACTACTTTCTTGACCGTCTTAGGCTCACGGAATGAGGTTCGATCTGACTCGGCACAGGCAGGCCAATCCCTGGAACTGAACCTACCCGCGTCTCAGCAGGCAATCGGCGACTTCCCAAGTGTACTGCAGATGCTGCTTAACAAGGACAACCCATTGGGCCCGCGTACAGCACTGCAGCAAGTGTCACAATTTCAGGTACCCCAGAAAATGGCCGTGTTACATGCAATGAGTTTCTATGAAAAAGCAACTCCCGACAAATACCAAGCTGATGGAAGTGCTCAACGCTTTGTGGACAATCTGCGACAGTCTTCAACGGATCCTTCGCAGCTTGATTTGGCTCTTCAGCTGTGAGTCAATTAAAGTTATTAAACACAGATGGACTCGTTCTCAGGAAACTTCAGAGTTCAGATAAGATGGATGAGAGAATTATCAATATGTATTAATATAGAACCTTTTCCCTTTCCCTGTCGAAGTGCTTGCTGGGTGAGGGGACGGGCAGTCCAATATAGCAATACAGTGTGGGTAGATAGAGTCTTCAGATGCTAGAATTGGAACAGGGCGACTTATCTGCTGAAAAGCTTTAGCCCTTGTACTTTTTATTGTGTTTGGTGTTTGTTGTATAAAGCATGGCTGCTTGTTTGGTAGCACCAAGCTAGTACTTTATCTTGGTATGAATAAACTCCCTTTATCCAGAGAAGAAGAAAAAAGAGAGAGAGCATATTTTCATGTGGCTCCTGCGCTACCCTGTCTAATTATAGATTATTTATCCCCCAATGCCAATTAACTTATAGTTGCTAACTAACAAGGCAAGATTAGGTATATTGTTTTCATGTGTTTAGGGTCACCTCAAAATTTTGACCATAATAAAATAACTATACAAAATTCTTATTCTTTATCGTATCATCATCGTTTTTCACTCTAATTAAATATAAAAAATCCATTCAAACCTTCTCTAAATTAAAAAAAAAAATGCGTTTATACATAACTTTGTGGTCTTTGAGTCCGATGTCTACTGATAAGATTCCGCGTATCTGAGATTTTTCTGGGAATTGAGAATTGTTCTAGATATTGTTTATGGGGCTATGGTTTTGGAGAGTGGGCTTGCCATTGATGAAGCTCCAGGACCAATGTGAAAAGGATGAGTTTGTTTACTTTAGTTATGAGATTGTTGCACCCCTTTTTTTGTATTATATTCATTTCCGTTTATCTTCCTCACAATTTTTGCATATTTTAGATTTCATACTCAATATAATTCACAGCACGACTTCTGTTAAAATGGTAATAAAAAGAAAAAAGAGATTCTGCAAATTGAAAAATTTACGGGAAACCCTAGAGCTGCCCAAACTTTAAAACCAAGTTAGTCAAGAATTTTGGGGGAAGATTATTCAGACTAATTCAGTTGCCAAATAAGAGTCCGTGATGACAATAAAGAAAGTCTGAAGATACTCTGCAATGATTATATATTATACCAGAGATAGGATGCCCAAGTTATATATATTACTTTCACAGTCACTTTTGAGTTGTTTGAGGCTTCTATAGCTCCACTGGAGAGAGAGGAGAAAAGCTTTTTAATTTCTTTCTCTGTTTTCCTTTTCCGCCTGCCTGCATGATAATCTAAAGCAACTTTGATCAGAGGGACCTTAATGATGAGGAGAGCTAACGATTCAAACTACTGTACATATGTTGAATTTTCCAATCACGAACTAAACCGAGCGTTGATCTCCCCAACCGTACGGTGAAACTCCCATTCAGTCCTCTTTGGATAGCTCTTTACAGCTTTAACTGCATTTTCCGAATCACTTTCCAAAATAAAAGAGTGGATGGCTCTATTCGATACGTCTTCAACCCCCAACTTCAAGGCATTTAGCTCGCCCTCCAAAGGGGACATCGCCTCCAGCTTCCTCACCGACATCTGTGAAATTGAATCCTACACGTTCAGATATTAAACGCATTCATATCATATCCGGGCTCAGCGCACGGGTTCTGTTAGCCCAGGTGCTTCGGTGAGCATGACCTCACAAGGCATTATCTCGGGTCAACTGGAATCTCCTTTCAAATTCAAGAAATGCAACTGGGTTAATTAGAATAAATTTGTCGTGCCATTTTGCCTAATCTTCCATGGTTACCGCAGATGAAGTCTAAAGAAGATGCTCAAAGCTCAACCCTCCCAAGCTTGAACCCACGAGCTTTACACACCCTTTCTTCACTGCAGCTAGCCTAACTGCTGTCTGACAACCATATTCAATCTAAAAAGGAGGGCTGCCTACGACCAAGCGCATGCATTTGTAAGTGAGATTGTTCATCGATGCCGACAACACCATTTCAACACATGCGAAGCACTGAGCCACCGTTCCCCCTTTTCCCCACCAAGACAACAAAACTAGGGAAAATGACAACGGCGGCAGGCTTCAATGCATTAAAATGACATCAACAACACATAAAATAAGGCGTTTAAAAGGCTGATAGGTTAAATCTTCTTCAGATGCAGGTACTTAAAGAAATTATATATCGACAAGTCATGCTTAATTAAGCATAACACGCCCATTTCTCGAGAAGAAGATTAAAGAAACCACTTCAAGTGTACTTGCATCCTTGATCTCACCGAGGAACCGACCTATTAGTATGATATAAATTTCGAGAAGAAAGAGAAGGGAGGGTGCCTCTGGCAGAGGCTACTTTTTTTCAAAACACACTATTTCTGCATAAAATAATAACATATCATAGACCTCGCGAATGTCAACAAACCATAGCCCCATAGCTCCAAGTTCCAACCTCTGTCGAGACTGGCATTCAGCCCCACTACCTGGTTTATGATGCCAACGCAGCCCCCGCATAGTTAATGCCATGCGCTTCCAAAACCTGGCCAAAAGAACGAAGACAAGCAGCTCCAAGTTCTCACCGATACTTTTCCCCGAACGAAAGAAAAGAACACATGTAGTAAAACTAGATAGGGTGATCTTTCAACAGCTTTTTCCAGTGAGATATAAAAATACACTCCTCAGCCCTCACAAACATTTGACAAGATGGGACCCTTCTCCAGTGTCGAGGCCAGTCAGTCCCCAGCGTCGCTTTGCGGAATGATATGGTTGGCAATGAATCTCTTACGTAGCTGATATTGACATGTCAAAATCATCCCCGGATTTAAAACACCCAACGCTCCGATTTAACAACACGCAACTTTGTCTGAGCAAGAAGTCGCGGACAAGAACCAGATTTATCCGGACAAGCGCCAGTTAAACAAATATATTTACTTCCTTTTACCAAAAATGGCTATCCCAGACATTTCGGATGAAAAAGGACCACTACCCATATAAAAGAAATGTATACGAAAATGGGTCTAAGAGTCAAATGAACTGCGGGGAAATCATGGCACGAAAATAAAGAAATATTAGAGTGGACTAGAGTAACATTCCATTTTGCAGGGAAGAAAAATTGTTTGGGTGCAACAAACGAGTCATAAAATAGGGGTGTATTCATCTATGGAGATACATTCTTTGCTCACCACGATCACATTCGACCAGTACTGTCCATAGAAGAAGCGTTCCAGTCACCGGTAAGAAGGATTTCAGCAAGAGCTAAGCAACCAATTGTAATGCCCACCAACAAAAGTAGCAAATTGGAATAAATTTCTTTTTTTGATAAGTACAAATTGGAATAAATTTCTCACCAAGCATTCCGAGGACCCAACTACTACCCCACAAGTTTTTTACTGTCTTGGTGACAAATGTTAAGAGCCAAAATTAAGTCTGAATTAGAAACAGAGATCAGCAAATTAACAAGTAACAGCAATACCAATAAATCAAATAGACCAAGTGAAGGTGATGATGGAAGGGAGCTCCCTTCAGTCCAAGCACAGAACAGAAAAGGATGAATTTTATCTCCCGCATCATTCACACATCCATAGTAGTAGAATTCACTCCCCTTCTACTGTGTTTGAATGAATGAGTCGGCAGCTAATCCAAACCCTTTACCCGTCCATGAGTGGACTGAAGGAAGCTCCCTTAAACCATTCATGAAAACACCTTTTCAACAATCAGCAACCACGATACATGATAATACATTTTTCCACATCATAAGGAATGTTGCAATTAGCGCTATTTACACTACTTCAGAAGGGGAACAAAAGAAAAGAAAACAGATTACTAATGACTTAATAAAATTACATGACATTTAAAGTTAAATTAAGTTGTAGACACCATTCTATATTGTAATTCCAATATCATGATTTAGATTATCCAATTTGTATACTACTAATATGTCGGGTCTAACCTGCCAGGATAATTAACTTTTCAGTTGAAATTGTACGAAATCAGTAAGGTTCTATTTGGCACTAGATTTGCATCGACCACAAATGCTCTTTTTTCATGTTAAATCAAATCATTAGAACAGTAAATGAGTTAGCAGGTTTGATTGAAAGATTACTAGTTAGGGTCTACCATTTCTACTGAGACTTTACAGTGAAAAGATTGCTTCATAAAACATTATAATCAATCAACAGTACTCACTAAGGACGGACATAACACCGCTTCAAGTGGCCTGGCATGTGAAGACATGGGCTCATCTTTACCTCGTACTGTGGTCATGGTCCCAGTATAGTAATCTTAGTACCTTATGCGAGATCAGGAAGATGTCCAACCCTTTAAGACATGAAGAAGATGTCCAGAGCTTAGCCAAATATAACAAAAAGTCGGACCAATTTTCCGGAAGTTCATAACATCATCCAAAGCCCTAGAACAAAGTAATTAAGTTTTTTGTCAAGGAAACATGCTTGCATGAACCCTAACCCTAAAACCGAACGATTTACTTGCGCAGGACAGAAATCTAGTACAATGCCATCTAAGCTAACATGGGCTATATCAGAAAGCATCGCTCAGCACAAATCAGATCAACTAATGCAGATCTAGAAAGATAACCGAACCACATATGATCATGATTTCTCAATCTCAATTTACCGTATATCTGAGCCTTAATTCTTTTATTTTCAAGCCTAACACCAAATATTTTCTATTCGCCTCAGCGAGAATTATTGAGAATATGTCTTCAACTATTTGCTCATCCAAAACTCAAAAGGTTGATTTCCTAGACATAAAACAGAGGCTAACTACGATTGAACAAAAAAACAACCAAAGCTACATAGTCAGATAAAGGTTTGTTCTGTACTGATAAAGGACAGAAGAATGAAAGAGCAAACCAGGAGGTTAATTACGAGATATATAACTTGTACCGTGCAACAACTCCATTGACGCTTCTTTGCATCTCTTTTGGATGCGCAGTACTTCTTTGTTCCTTTATTAAACCTACATCCAATGCTTGAACAGTGATCAGCTTCAGTACTCTTATTATCTCAGATGAAAAAAGAAAAAGAACGCCCAAATGATGAACTATGCAAAGAACTAAAGTGCTCACAAATCATACTGTGATACTGTATCAGCTAAAAAAGATACCCATTAACCTACAAAAGAAAGGGGGGTTAAGAGATAATTTTTTTAAAAAAAAATACGAAAGTCCAAAAGAGAGAGAAAGAGTGAGGGTTGCAGAAATTGCGGAATAGAAGAGAAGTTTCAGGGAGAGGATATGTCGCTGTCTTCATGAGAGTCAGAAAAGGAAAGCGATTTTTATATCTCTAACCAACAAATCTGGCTAAGCGCTACTATACATATTCTGAAACGAAAGTCGAAAGAAAACGAAAGAAGAGGAAAAAGAAAGTTCGATTTTCATTTCTTTCTCCTACTCTCCTTCTCTTTCGCAGGAGATTTTTCAGGAGATTTGTACCGACTTGTGACCAGAAAAAAATGGGTATAGTTACGAGTAGAATTGGATAAAGCTCCCCCTCTCTCTCTCTCACTCTCAGACACACACAGATGTTCTCTCTCTCTAATACACACAACGCGAGAGAGGCCCTTGTATGCCACATATCCAACTTACCAGCAGAAAAAGGAAGTGGTGTTGTTGTAGTGGGGTTTCGTTTGACAATCAACTTGCCCGTCTCTCTCTCTCGCTCCTACCTAGCAGTTGCAGGTAGCCAGGTAGTCCACTGTACCGCACTACCCTCAAGTCTCTGACTCTCCTGTATTTTGTTGAAAGAGGTACAACACTATATATAGGGTTTGAGGTCACTCGTGAGCCATGAGGCAGGCAGGCCGTGAAAGTCTTGGTCACTGTGCTTATGATGTGATTCCTGAATTACTTTTTTTTCCCAAGTAGATTCCTGAATTACTTGAATACCCTAAATTCCTTTCCAAATTTACCAATTACACGTCAACCTTTTTTTAAATGTTTTTTTCACAAAAACAAAACTTTCCAAATTTACCATTTACACGTCAACTCATTTTTTAATGTTTTTCCACAACAAATTTACCAATTACACGTCAACCCATTTTTTAAATGTTTTTTCACAAAAAAAAAAACAAACTATATTACTTTTTTCTAAGCAATAATAGTGGAAGGGGGACCGAATCCAAAGAAGCTTCTGAAGAGGATTTAACAATTAAAGATTCTAGATTTAGATTTTCAGTAACTACAGTAACTACGTTGCTCTACAGGATTGTCTCCGACCAAGAGTCGGTTCGTTTACAAAGAATACTCAGTATTTTTTGAATCCTCAAGATTCTACAACCAAATATCATTTTTCATACCACATAAATATAACTATAACACGCATACCAATAACGTTAACATTACATAAAAAATATTCACAAAATACCTTAACCGAACATCACCCAAATCAACATTATGGATCATTAAGGTCACCCTATAGTCACAAACCCATCATAACTTGTTAGGAGAATTACTGTCATCTGTAAATTTTAAATGTATTATTTTCTTTTAATGTAGCAGTTAAAATTGGGTCATAATAAGATTTGTAACTATCTAAATTTTTAGATTTATTTATTTTATTAATCCCTATGATATAATTAGAAATCTCAAATTGATCCTCAAGCTATATTTAATTTTAAAATAGTCTATGTGGAGTATCATTATTATGTCACTCTTTCCAACTACTAGTGATTGAACGCCAAAGTTGTGCGTGGCTACTAGAGACACTTCGTAACAAATACCAGACATCCACGTTTCTATTACTAATGGCAAAAGATTAACAAGTGTCACCTCTGTGCAGGGTATTTGATCCAGTTGAGACCTCTGGACATGGCGACTTATAGAATTCTGTCATCCGGATAGAGTCTCTAGTTCATAGAAGTAATTGAATTAGTATAGTAATATTTCACGTGGACTATTTTAAGACGAAAATTTATCAGTTTGAGATTTTGAAATATCACATAAACTAATGGAATAATTAAGTCAAATTTATACTTAAATTATAAAAAAAAACATGAATTAATAAGAGTCATAATACATCCCGGCTTTGCGATCTTATATATAGGATGTATTAGGCTTTTAGATTAGGACTTCTTAGTTGATTGAAATTTTAAATTGGGCTATCATATCATGTTAAACCCTATTTGTCTCTAGTAAACTTGTTTGTGACAGTTTCAAAAGTAAAGCTTGTAAATGCATGGATCGGATTGAATATGGATATCTCAGATCGGACCCAACTGATTCGTTCCTCGAATAAGCTTATATAAACTCACGTCACTAATTAATTTATACGTACCAAATATAATCTAATTCACCGAAGTATTAAGATTGGATAATGTTCGATCTAAATGTGACATATTAGTAGATATAATTAACGAACATGTACATGGGTGTGTGTGTAAGAAAGGATCTATAAAATTCAGTGATGATATTTATTGCCATATGATTAAAATTTAAATGATAAATGGAACAAACGACGTGAACAAATGCAAAATTGCTCGAATAGTAAATAAACTAGGTTTGACTTAAAATCCAGCTAGGTAATGGACCTGAGCTCTGCATAATTCATATTTACTTATTAGAGAAAAAAATAAATAAAAAAGAATTACCAAATTACATAGGCATTCATTGTCGGCCTGGCATGACCAATACATAGGAGTACTGTTGCAAGCAATAGACTCTTTATGTTTTTCGACTCCATCTCTCGACTAAACTGGTGATTTATCATCTTATCATGATGCCCTTTTAGGTTATGGATTGTACTTTATGTTTTTCATCTCAAGATAATTTCGACACTCGAAATTCTTTCAACACAATTGTACAAAAATGAATATTCTATGAATGTATTTATTAGCAATTGCATTTTTTTTGTCACTTTTGATCACCTTTGAACTAGAGGTTAAATATCATTTTCAGTACTTAAACTACTAATTGTATCACATTTAGCTCATAAACAATCAAATTAATTAATGTTCGTCCTGTCATAAGATCTAACTGTAAATATTATGTTGCGTGGTATATTTTCATTGAATGACCTTCTATAGGAGAATATTGATGCATTTTGATTATTTAAGAGCTAAATGTGATGAAATTAGTAGTTTAAACGGTCAAAATGTCACTTGAGTAATAGTTCTAGAGTTATAAGTGAAGATTCATCTTTTTTTTTTATTCCAACCATTTTGGGTTAGAAAGACGTGTAAGCATCTCTCAATCTATTAATCTATTAAGAATGTTATGTTCCAAAGCGTAAAATGAGAGAGAAGGGGTTGATCATACACTCAATAGTATAATCAATTTTTTTTCTTGTGAGGGATCACATATGTAATTGATTTAGAACCATAATTTGTCCTGATACAAGGTGAAATTTGCTTTCTCTTGATTCCATCTGTGATTTTGATAAGATTTGGACGTCAGATCAGTAGATGTTTGCAAAAAAAATCTTTAAATGTAAGTTGAAATTTATTATTTATAAAATCGTACAAGTTCATGTACAAGTTAAAATTGTCTTCTTAATAAAACATTATGCTCTGAAATAAATAATAATTATCCTTCAACATCTATTTAATGTAAAGTTTATTATATAGTTTTCAATCAACTTCAAGTACTACTACAACAATTTAAATTATACGTACCCTTAAATATTTATGAAAAACCAGATGATAAATAATTCTTTTGTGTTTCTTCTTTTAACTTCGTTAATACTTTAAGCCTCGGTACTTATCATCAGTAGAGTACCACCTTAAAACAATCTTCGCCTCTTATCCTTTCGTTTGCTTTTCTAATTCTGTTCCATACTGATTAAAAAAATCATGTATCAACCTGTTTGTTGGGCCGGGAGACCATCTCCAGTGTTTGGTAAGAATCTTAATTGTCTCCTGTCCCTGCAAAAATTGACTCTTAAAGGCAGCGAATCATGCCCTTTTGTGTCTTTGTGCGAATACATGCACCAACACTATGTTTCTTACTTGCAATTGATGCCAAACCTTTTTGCTCATAGTTTACATCGAAATGATGGGTTTGCCGACGCCGTCAGAGACACCCCATGTTTCTTTGTCTGGAGGCGGCCATCGCCACCACCACGTCTCTCTACTTAATTACCATTTTCTATTTCCTTAATTTGTGGCCGATCCAATTCGCACATAAAGTCGTGTAAACACAACGTTAAACCACTTTATTCCAATCAATATTCAAATTGTATACATAAATGACACCATGCATAATAAATTGTTCGCGTTTTACATCATTCTTCTCGTATATACTCCTTGATCTTTGGATCGTTTTGTGCTGGGAGTGTCCGCTAGCTAGCTTTTCATAGTTGTCGTCTTTGGCATTTCGAGGTCTAATATGTCATGCTGTTGTGTGCCCGTAGGCTTAAATCCTGCGCACCTACTCTGGAGAAGTCAAACTTGGCTTCTGAATCACAATATTGCGTTCAACCGATCGATTACAACAACAACAATCCTATACTGATTCGAATTGGCTTTTGCCGAATGACAAACGACAGAAATTAGGGAAGAGGAACATTTAGTTGGTCATGCATATCTATCATGTTAATTTCTTTTTTGAGGGGAAAGGGATTGAAGGAGGCCTTGATGATGCAGAACGGGTAGAAGCGAATAAACACACATTGTCTGTTAGGGCAGTTCAGTGCCACCGGAAAATTCAGGTGGCACCGGCACCCCAGGAGTATTCCTGGTTCCCGGGTTTCCCACCTTTTTTAATTAATAAAACCAAAACGACGTAGTTTCCATTAAGAGAAATTACGTCGTTTTCTTCCAGCAAATCCCCCTACGCGCTTTTCCCCTAGGCCTGCGCGCTCCCCCCCCCCCCCCCGCCCCGCTCACTCCTAAAGTGCGCCTCTTCAGTTTTCCCTTCAGCCGACAGCAGTGCCAGAGAGTTATTCATCTTAGGGACGGAGAGCGAATAGGAATTTTGGAGGAGTTACCCATCTCGATGTATTTACTTCTCTAAGTTTATTATTTGAATTTTATTGGTTGAGACATCAGATTCTCATCTTGTTGTAATATTCTCTAAGTTATTGATTTTGAATTGTATTAGTTTGGAATTTGGATTGTATTAGTTTGAATTGTATTGTATTAGATTGAGTTAGATTATTGATTTTGGATTGGATTGTATTAGTTTAGAATTTGAATTGTATTAGATTGGGTAGGATTATTAATTTTGGATTGGATTGTATTAGTTTGGAGTTTGGATTTTATTGGTTTGGAATTTAGATTGTATTACTTTTCGTTGGATTATTGATTTTGGATTGGATTGGATTGTATTAGTGTAGAGTTTATATTTTGTATGTGCGTAATATGTTAAAAAAATGGCTCAATATGAATGTAAGATTATCGAAAACCGCCTCCGCTAAGGGCCGGTTTTTGCCCCAACGATGTAGGTGTCATTTTTTTAAAAAAACAGGCATATTCGGTGTAGGTGCCGGTTTTTGCCAAAACCGACACCTACACTCGGGTTGAACAACCCTATTGTCCATAATAGAGTATAGACGGCAATAAAGGGCTGCTTAGAATTGTTTTTCCAAATCTAAGAGGCAATAAACACTCAGTTCTCCGTCATGAAATGAGGTGTGCGTTTCTGTGCATTTAGAGAAGTCAAACTTGGCTTCTTAATCGAATTGGCTTTTGCCAAATGATAATGTAAAAGTCCTTTATAGTTGGATTTTTATATTATGAGTTCATGCATAATATAAGTTAAAAATTTTATTTATAAAGATAATACAAAAAAAAATATTATAACATTTAAATTTGAATCTCTACCTTTAAACTTGAATATTTGAAATTTGATAACGATATCACATTTAAACTATATATAACTAGTGATGTAGATTTAATTATAATATTATATCTACCATGTCATGCATGTGTTAATTTCCTTTTGAGTGAATGGAGTTGAAGGAAGCCTTGATGATGTAGAATCCATAAAAACAAATAAACACGTGTTGTCCATAATTGACTATAGGCGTCCCGAAAAAAAGATTCAGACTAATACGTTCAGTCTAAAAATATTAGATAGGCGACTTAGATTTATTTTTCTAAATCTAAGAGACAGAAAAGTGACAGCTCATTTAACGATCTTGAATTAGGAAAAGTAAATGTAGGTGGACATAAATGTTCCACCTTATTTAGTGAATGAGATCATTTGTATGAGGAATATTAATGTCTCTTGCCAAATTTAGGCAGTCCATTACAACAGCTTTAGACTGAATGCTTTGGTTTTGAATGTTGCTGAAGTCTCGATCACCAAACATTGGGGAATCACGCCTACAAACAAATGAAACTCTACCTTTGTTCATCATTCAACATTAAACCTGTTCGAGATAGTACATATATATATATATATATATATAATAGCTTTTGTCGTTTGATCTTTTCCGGAGGTTAATTAAAAAAAACAGATTACTGTAAAATCATTTTTGCTCACATAAAATTTAATAACCTCTAACTCTGCGTACGTGTAACTCACATAATATCACGTGATCTATATATATATATGAGCAGTAAAGCTTAAGATTAAGCAGATATTTAACTCAAGAGATAAATACCCATGGCAATATCGTCTAACTTATATGGATTATTGACACTTTGCAAATCATCTATTATTTTTGTGATCATATTACATATATTAACTATTAATTTTAAACATTTTGCATTTCTGTTAAATTTTTTAGTTAATTTAGATAAAAAAATAATTTTTTTGAACATGAAATAATAATTTTGTCTCCATAATTTTATTAATAATGACTATTTTATAAAGGTACAATCGTAATTTTGAAAATTAAAAAAAAATCATTTTTAAATTAACGGGAATATCAATTTTGTTAAAATTTACAAAAATTAATGGCTATATTTGTTTAAGTTTTCAAAAGGTTTTCAAAAACTTATCACTCACTTTTTCATCAATTCCAATACATTTTCACCAATCCTAATAATTTTTTCATCAATTTCAATATCTTTTAACCAATCTCAATAACTTTTTACAAATTTCAACAACTTTTAACTAACTTTTCACCAATCCCAAGAAAATCTACACTACTTCCAAAAGAACACAAAAACAAAAACTATTTTGAGAACTAAACCAAACAAAGTCTATATATAGGAAAAAAATATTAGTTAATTAGGATCAAAAGAAAAGAAAATTACGGAATCTGTCGAGACGTAGAAATTAATTAATGACGATTATATATACCCTCCAGCTAAAAGATCTTCTAACAAGAAGTTAGATATTTAAGAAATTAAGGTTGTTGTATCACCAAATTGTCCTATCAAGACAGTGTCGCAATTCTTTGAAACAAATCTGCACTCTAATTTAATCAGATATTTTTCAATAAAAAGCATCTTTTATTTTTTATTTTTGGATTTTCTCTAATGATTTCCCTTTTTCGCTGATATTCTCTCCTTGACATCTTTCTAATTTGTAAATAGAGCAGAACTACAAAAAGTTCTCAATCTATGGCTTTGAGTCTGTAATTTCCTACTATTTAGGGGAATAAATAAAAAGGTTAAATGCATGTCATACCCCTGTGGTATGCGGTAATAGCAAATATGCCCCTGAGGTAAACAAAGTCCTTTTCATACCCCTGAGGTAAACATTCAGAAGCAAATATGCTCTTCCGTTATGTTTACCTCAGGGGTATGAAAGAGCATATTTGCTCCTGAATATTTACCTCAGGGGTATGAAAAAGAATTTGTTTACCTCATGGGCATATTTGCTATTACCGCATACCACAGGGGCATAACATGCATTTAACCCAAAATAAAATTCAGGACAAAAAAAGCTTTGAACAAACGTATCCCCTCCTAGAAGTCGTACAAGGGTATAAAGGTAATTTTGATCTTCTAATTTGTAGGGAGAAAAAACCAGCTTTAATCACTTGTACATGTATTTGATTTAGGGTCATAAATTGCTTAATTATATACACCACGCATTGTTTGTTTAGTATAATTTAGATATGAATTAACCTTGTATTAGTGAAGCTGTAAAATCTGATGACAATTAAGCTTGTAAAGCTAATTGTGTAGTAGAACTTTGTATTAGCCTCCTTAATTTCTACTCTTAGGTATGTCAAGTAGAAGTGCTTTTTTCTCCCAATACATAGACCCTTCATTAAGATTCTAATATTGGGCCTGCTGAATTATTATTGTTAACGAGTTCCTCCATGTACTAAAGATTATTATTTCCGAGCTAATTATTAAATTGGACCTGCTGAATTATTATTGTTAACGATATGGGTTTAATCTATGTTTCTAAAATCTCCAATGGTTCATGGCATTACATCAATGAACTTTTTAGCACGTGCAAACTTCGTAATCAAAATTTGAGTAAATTATAATATATTCTCTTAAACTACCACTCGATTATTAAATACCATAATCAAACTAACTTTTTAAAATATATTTCTCGTTGCGATTTCATCCCTCAATCTGTGAAGCCGTTATATCAAACATTTTTGTCTCATGAAAATAGAACACAACGTTCTCTTTACGTGATTATACAAATTTGGATCCATTTGCATCATTTTCCAGCGTATTCTCATTCTTACTCTTTCAATCTTGTATTTATATACATACAGTGAGTGTGCTCAGGGGCGGAAGCAAGGGGGTGCGATGGGTATCGGCCGATACCCATCGCACCCCCAAAAAAAAATTTAATGTAATTTTTTTGTTTTTCTTTATAAATTAATCAAGTCTGATACCCATTAAGTTCAGGCCAAATAGACTTAATGGGTATCGGATCTAAAATATTTTTTTTTCTATACAGTGATTTTGTTCTTAGTGTTACATAATAATTAAGGCAAATATACCGTTATTATAATTTTTTGTTTTGCATCGATTACAAGTTCTTCAATCGAGGGGTAACTTCCTGCCATCTTACTAAATTTATGTTAGTAAAAAAATTATTTACTCTTTGCTCCTATTTTTTCACAATCAAGATCACTTCATTTTTTTCTCCCTATGTTGATTTGTTTCTTTATTTTTATTAGAGACCTCAAAAAATGTTATGTTTGTTTAGAATCATTGTATAGGCCAAAACAAAGTTCTGACCACTTTTTGGATATGTTTATCTAATGAACTCTTTTACTAAATCTTGCTTATCCTGAAAATTTTGTTTTTATTATTCAGAGCATGGTTTGTCATCAATTGTTGCTCTCTGTGGGGAAGTTGCTTTGGAGAATGTGAATATCTTTCAATTCTAAATCCATAGAACCTAGAGAAAGCAAATTACAAATGCATCCCAGTAACCTTTTGTCAAAAGAAAAAAAGGAGAAAAAAAGAGACTCTACTCTCTAGGTAGTAACCAAAAAATGTAAGAAAGACAACCCCTAGTGACATAAAGATCTCAACCATCATAATCATCTGTAAGTTGTTCTAAAGTTTTAAAATTAGTAAGGAATTAACTTGGATTAAATCATAAAGAGTGATTTGCGTAATAATATGAGAGATAAATGAATGAATGATTGCATGTTAGTGTACATCGAGCAATAAGTTTTTAAAACTATTGAGAACGAAGTCATTTTGCAACTTTTTCGTAAGATGTAAACTCGTATGATCCAATTATCACCTCTCAGTCGCAGTACATATTACGGTACATGTATTCCAATATTTTTAATGCCTTTTGTCCTTAATTTTCGACATTGTACCTCTAAGACAATATTTTGCATTACGAAAATTTTTTTTTTTGTCATTTCACCTTTAAAGTTCGACACCCATAAATTTTGATCCTGGTTCCGCCACTGAACGTGCTACTTACGAGAAAGAACCCCGAGTAAGCAGTTCGTTAGTCCTTCCTCCGACGCCTCCCGTTCATTCTTCTTCATTTAATCATGTTTGTTGTGTTGTTCCTTTCATAGGTCCTATCTTCACATGGCTCTTATAAGTAAAAATAAAAAACCCTCTTCTCGCGAACTGTTGACCTACTGTAGACCCCAAAAAAAAAGACAACGGTAACATACTTTCGTATTGGGTTTCAGATATGGCAACCGTCGGGCTTTCATAAGTGGCCTGGCAGAAGTGAGAAATGGGCTAAAAAGCCTAAATAGAACTTCCAAATCTCATAAAACCTCATTGTCTGTCTAGAGTTATGGGCCTTTGGGCCCAATGGTCGATGGCAAATCCATATATTAATTTGCCCCAAATAGCAGGCACCGTTCAGGCCAATTTTGATAAAGCTCCTATTATTATTATTGGGTGAAACGGATCCCGAGTCGGAAGCGAAGCGGAAAGGAGGGAGCTTCATACGTCGTCGTTGGCTACCCGCTGATAGAGAGACACAGAGCAGCAAAGGGGATTGGAGGAAGGAGGAGGAGGAGGAGGAGGACGGGGAGAGGAAATCAGAGGAAATATAATTTATTCCCGAGGCCGTCTCTCTATCAAGTTCACATTCTTGTCTATCGAATCTGAAAATATTAGCGATTGAGTTTTGCGCGTAGAGAAGAAGCGAAAGGGCGAAAGCAGAGCAGAGGCGGGGGTTTTGGGAGCTAAATCGAATAACCAGAATGGCGTATAGAAGGAGGCAGCAAGGAGTGACGTCGAGGCCTTTTGACATTTTAGCGGATGAGGACGAGGATGATGGAGGAGGAGGAGGAGGAGCAGCAAAGCAGGGCATTTACAATCCTCAGCCTCAGCCTCAGCCTCACCCCGACTCCTCGTCGCTCGCCGCCAAGGCCATAAGAGCATCTTCCGCTCATCGCGACTCCTCTCTCTCCTCTGCTTACGGCCACTCTTCCCGCTCTCCCAAGCCGACGCCCACATCTTCTTCTCCCTCCGTCTCCCTTCAGGTTATTTTTTTCATTTCCTCTGCCTACGTTTCTGATCGTTCTAACTTGTTTGAATGGAAAGGAATAAGATTTTTCCGTGTTTTATTTTGTTTCTAGATGCTAAATTGTTCGGTAAACATTGTATTTGTAGTTGCGTTTACAATCACCGAGTAATCGGGAAACATTTGTATTTTGAGGACTATTTCGATTAGTCATGGATCTCTCGTATACGGTTGAGTTTCCCTGTGATGATATTGAGTAATGGAGATTTTTTCCATGCAAATTGATGGTTTCTCTTATCGCCAATGCAGGCTTCAAAGCCCTATGAGTATACATCGATGAAAAGTCCGGACGAATCCAAACATGGATTTTGGGGTGTTCTGGCTAGAAAAGCTAAAGCGATTCTTGACGATGATAGTGTACCCCAACAAATTCTCTCACCTGAGAGTACGCGGCCGCACATGCCTAGTACAGCAACTATGGGCAAGGTGAGAGCTACAGTTTGTTCATGGAACGTGATATTGTAATGAATAGTTCAAAAATGATGCTAACATATATGCTTTTTCTAACTTAAATGAGGTGGGCAACTTACGAAAGTTTACTGTTTGGGGTGATATTTATAACCGCCATTTTATCATGTAAACTGCAGTCTCCCAAAACTTTTTTTTGTAGTCCATGGGGTTCGCCAATTTATGGTCATATCCCTGTGTGTCGGCTGACTTTGTAATATGTGGTGGTGTTTGTATATGTGGGTCCAATTCGCAGTACCAAAATTCAGATCACTCAGATGAGAGACGTCCCAAAATGGAAAGTCCTGCACTACAGAAGGGGTTGGGTGCCATTGCATCCTCTCTTAATTATATTGGTAATGCCGTCGAGGTTAGCTTCCTTGGAAACTTCTCTCCAAATGCTATTCATGATTTTCATTGGTTCATTTCTTCATGCTTACGCTGGTCACAGTAATTGTGATGTTTTTCCTGCCTTTTTTTGTCCTTCTAAAGCATTAACATGATCACTATGTTATATCTCTCTGAATGAACGTCCAATTTATACTTATAAACCTCTCTTTACTCTACCGAACTGTTAGGTTTTAGGTTAATATAAATGTTAGTTCAATTTATCAGGGGGGTATTACTATCATGGAGAGCAGAACTGCAGAAATCCTTCAAGAAACTCGTAAGCATATCAGGAAAAAGCCCAGTGGTTCTGAGATTCAGAATGAGACACCAAATCTTTCTAGTAGGCAACAACCACAAATGCAAACTGACCAAGAACTTCAGCTGAAGGCATCTCGCGACGTAAGGTGGCAACTTTGTTATCACTGGTTCATATAATAAAAATCTGTGTTTACGAGTTCCTGTTATTTGTACAGTGATTACCAGACTAGGAGCAACTACATTGATTGGCTTTTCTGTAGAAAATGACTGACTGGATTTCTTCCATTCACATGCACAATCCCTCTCTATGCTGTATATGTTTCCTGCATTTGTTACCCTTTTACATAGAAGTAATCAGTACTTCCTGTGAGCAGAAAGTTTAGAATGATTCTAAAACCAGATGATCTTTGCTACTGAATTTATTTATACGCTTCCTTCACTCCCCTGAATCTCTTATGTAAGTTGTCTGTAACTTGAATAATGATTGCTAAGGAGAAAGAAAGAAGGAAGGTGTGATAGGGGTTTGGGATTAAGAATATTAGGGGGAAGCAATATCCTTTAGCTACTCACTGGTATTGGTTTAGATGTTTTCACGTGAATCTGATTTTTGACAGAGAAAAGTAATTTGTTTCCCATTAGATCTATATTCTTAGCCTAAACTTTCAAATGTCCTAGTTGTACTTATTTTGAGTCATATTGTTGCGCTCCCCTCTGCTCTCTCTTCTTTGTTGGGTGTTGGAGTTGGTAGGATGATCCTCTAATCAGCTAGTTCCGGTAGCTATTTGTCCTGAGTTTAATTAGGCAGTCCATATGTCGTTTTACCGTAGATTCAGTGTTGAAGCTAAGGAGTTCCAGGTTTCAGTTTTAGCCAATGGAGTCGTCAAAATGTCGGAGTGGAGTCGGAAAGCTATGAGCTCGATCTTCCTTGGGAGGTATGGTGCCGTTTGGATAGTGAACTTGGCTAGTAGGTTGCAGATGGCTGCCAATGAGGAGGAGGTTGTTGTCAAATTTAATGAAGCTTCTCGGGGCTTCTTGGCGCAAAGGTACAGCAACAAAGCTGGGAGGTATGTTGCTATAGCAGAGTTTGGGGGGGACGCATGAAAGGTGTGGTTATGATACTAGAAGGCGCGGAGGGAGCTGGTTGGAAGATGCTAGCTGACGTGTTTCAGGAGGTAGTTTCTCACTTTAATCAGCTTAACCGTGGGAAAGAGGGCTTGTATGGGGCTGGAGTGCGCAAAGGGTTCTCCTTTGTTGAAGTAGTGAAGCAAGGACAATCGGGGGAGAGGTCAGGGGGCCAGTCTCTGGCTGTGGAGGGGGTTGGAGTGGGTAGGGGTGGAGCAGGGAAGATGAAGGAGAAGCATGATGTCTCGCATGCAATTTTGGATGCTGAAGTTACATTTTCCAAGGACCAGGCATTTAATGCAGGGGCGCTGGTGAGACACTTTACGTGTCTGTGTGGAGAAACAAATTGATGGGAATTAGAAAAGTAGACGTTTTACTTGAGTTGTTGGGTGGTGCGAGTGGGTCGGGCATGTTGCATTTGGACCATGCTGGGATGCGGGTTGGCAGGGGACTAGAGCAGGGAGATGGGCTGGGCCCATTTTATTCTTACCCAGCAAGCTCAGCTAAGGGAGATGGATGGGCCTCCTCGTCTGGGCTGAATCCTGGTGGCCCAGTGGCCTTAGTTGGTTTTTTCGGGGGCCCGGGTAGTGAACGATTGGGGGGTGTCACCGGGTCAGGGTCGGGTCTTGGTGGCGACCCAGCTCTCATGCTCGTCGATGCAGTCGTGGAGCTTGGCGGCGAGGCTGGTGGGGCTACTCACTTTCCGTTGGCGGCAACCAACTCGCCGACGCCTTCTGTGGTGGCCGGTGACACCCTAGAGGTCATTCTGGTGCCGGAGTCAACGCCGAAAAATCAATCCTTGCTTGCCGAAGGGCAGATCTCATCTTCTGGGGTGCCGAAAGCTGCTGTAGTGGGCACAGAGGTGGCCGAAGACTCTGTTATGGTGACTTCTAAAGGGCTCGAGTTAGCTGGTGGGGTGGGGGGGAGTCTAAGGCTCTCGGCCTTGAGCTAGAGCCGGAGTTGGTTGCTGGGGTGTCTCGGGATGCCTCACTCATGATGAACCTCTTGGCTGTTAGTGCTTTTGGGACCCCTCCAGCTGATTTTCTTCTTGTTGATAGCGTTGAGGGATCATCAGTAGATGAGGATGATATGGAAAGGGAGTTGTCTTTGGTGGTTGTTGAGGAACCAGATCTGTGTGTGGCTCCTTTGGCTGTGGGTTGTCCAGTTGGTGAGAGGCTTGACAGTGGGAGGTGCAGAGGGACATTAGGGTGGGTGTTAGATATGGTGTCTTCTTTTCGGCATATGGTGGGTCTGTCCTGTGATGGTTATGAGGAGGAGCTGATTAGTCTCTTTGCTGCTTTGGAGAGAGATAGGGAGCGAAGTAGCTATAAAACGCCGTGTAAGAAGGGAGGAAAGCTTCTGAGAGAGCTTAAGGGTTTAGAGTCCTCTATTAATTATGATGGGAAGAACGTGACCTCAAAGAGGGGTAAATGTGAGGGGAGGACACTGTTAGTGATTAGATGATGCCCAAAATTCTTTCTTGGAACGTTAGGGGGCTTAATAACAGAGCAAAGTGTAGAGGTGTGGGGAACTTGTTAAGGTGATGGAAACCGAATTTGGTATGTCTTCAGGAAACCAAGGTGGCTGTTATGACTAGGGATGTGATTAGAAGGGTATGGGGGGGTCCCCATGTGAAGTGGTGCCATTTGGAGGCGGATGGTGCCTCCGGGGGTATTTTGTTGTTATGTAACACTAGGATGATGGAGATGATGGCTTCTTACATTGGCTCTTTTTCTGTGACCGCGATCTTTAAGAATTTAGTGGATGTGGTTGAGTGGATGTTTTCAGGGGTTTATGGTCCTAACGATGATCGAAGTAGGAGTTTGTTCTGGGATGAGTTGGCGGGGGTTCGAGCTCTGTGGGATCTTCCTTGGTGCATTGGGGGAGATTTCAATGTAACTTGTTTCCCTAGTGAAAGGTTGGGGGGCGGAGGGGTAGTTTCTGCTATGGAGGAGTTTTCAGATTTTATATCGGAGTTGAGATTATTGGATATCCCTTTACCAGGTGGTGCCTTTACGTGGTCCAATAATAGAACCATCCAGTCTTGGTCGAGGATTGATTGCTTTCTGTTCACTGATAGTTGGAGTCTTTGTTTCCTGAGGCCTCTCAGCAAAGGTTTGTCTCGTTTGTATTCGGACCATTTTCCCATTATTTTGGTGGATGGTAGGGTTAGAGGCGGGAAGAGGCCCTTTCATTTTGAAAACATGTGGTTGAAGGAGGATGGCTTTTTGGATAGGATTAAGGGATAGTGGGAGTCTTTTGAGTTCTTGGGTTCTCCTAGCTTTGTGCTCGACTCAAAATTGAAGGCTTTGAAGAATAACCTGAAGGTTTGGAACCAAGAAAGTTTTGGGGATCTCAGTATTCGAAAGTCTTCCTTGTTAAGTGAGTTGGCCTCTCTTGATTATTTGGATGAGGGTGAGCTCCTTGATGAGAGGGGGAAAGCGAGAAAATTGGCGGTGGTTGGAGAATTGGATCATCTGATTGAGTTAGAGGAGATTAGTTGAAGACAGAAATCAAGGTATTTGTGGCTTAAAGATGGGGATAGATGCACCAATTTCTTCCATCTTATGGCCAATTCGAATCGGAGGGTTAATTCGATTACTAGTTTGGTAGTGGAGGGGGAAACTGTGGAGGACCCGTCAATGATTTCTGATTGTATTGTGGATTTCTATAGCTCTCTGTATAAGGAGCCTTGTTCTTGGAGGCCGACTCTGGATGGTTTGGTTTTTTATTCCATTTCTGAGGAGGAGGCGAGTTGGCTTGAGCGGTCCTTTGAGGAGGATGAGGTCACTGGGGTGGTCCGTAGCCTTAACGGTGATAAGGCACCAGGCCCAGATGGGTTCTCTTTAGCATTTTTCCAGTTTAGCTGGGAGGTGGTTAAGAGAGATGTTTTGGCTGTGTTTAATGAATCTGCCTAGAGTAGTAAATTTGTTAAATGCTTGAATGCGACCTTCATTGTTCTCATTCCTAAATAAGCAGGTGCCGTGGAATTGAAAGACTTTCGCCCTATCAACCTCGGCAAGTCCGAAGTTATTCCCACTGGCAGTGTGAATGATGTTCAGGGGTTGGCAGATATTTTAGGTTGCAGGGTGTCGTCCATTCCGATGACCTATCTTGGCCTTCCTTTTGGGGCTAAGTTTAAGTGTGTGAGCATTTGGGATGGCATTGTTGAACGATTTGAAAGAAGATTGGCTTGCTGGAAATGCATTTATCTATCCAAGGGGGGAAGGCTAACGTTGATTAGATCCACCCTTGCTAGCCTTCCTACTTATTTTTTGTCGCTTTTTCCTATCCCTTTGTCGGTGGCTCAAAGACGGGAGAAGCTTTAAAGAGATTTTTTGTGAAGTGATGGTGACGAGCGGAGATTCCACCTTGTTAAATGGGTTAGAGTTTGCTCACCTGTTAGTGTCGGAGGATTGGGGCTCAAAAGGCTTCCCTTGTTCAATAGAGCTCTCCTTGGAAAATGGCTTTGGCGATTCAATTATGAGAGGGACAGCTTGTGGAAGAGTGTTATTACGGCGAAGTATGGGAGTGAAGAGGGTGGGTGGAGCACTTTGGCGGTTCGGGGTTCCTACGGGGTGAGTTTATGGAAATTTATTAGCAAGGGGTGGATTTTTTTTCGAGAACATATTAGGTTTGCGGTAGGGAGAGGTTCCAGAGTTTGGTTTTGGCATGACAAGTGGTGTGGTGCAACGCCGTTAAGTGTGAAGTTTCCTCATTTATTTTCTCTTGCTAGGCACAAGGATGAGTGGGTGGCTGATTGCATGGAGATGGAAACTGGAGAGGTTGTGTGAGATGTTCACTTTGAGCGTTTGTTTAATAATTGGGAGACGGAGGTGTTTTCGGAGTTTTGTTCTTTACTCTATTCGTGGAGTAGGAGGCGAGGGGGGGGAGGATAAAATGTTGTGGATGGGTTCTAAGAATGGTGTGTTCTCAGTGGAAACAATGTATGCTTTGCTGATGGAAAGCCCCAATGAGGAATTTCCTTGGCGTCAATGTTGGAGGAGCATGTTTCCCCCTAGAGTCGCTTTCTTTGTTTGGGAAGCCATTCATGGGAATATTTTGACCATTGATAACTTAAGGAGGAGGGGAGTTTGCGTGATTGAATGGTGCTATTTGTGTAAGTGCGACGGAGAAACGGTTGATCATCTTCTTCTTCATTGCTCGATTGCTAGAGGATTGTGGGGGCACATGCTGAACATTTTTAACTATGATTGGGTTATGCCTCGAAAGGTAGTGAATGTTTATGCTTTGTTGGAAGAGGAAGTTTAGGGACCCTATAGCGTTGACCATTTGGAAGATGATCCATGCTTGCATTTGGTGGAGGGAACAGAATGAAAGATGTTTTGAAGACAATGCTGAGTTTTTGTCTACTTTGGGGGGCTCTATGTTGCATGCTCTTTTTATGTGGGCTAATTCGGTTTTGGATTTTCCTTCTGCGGGTTTTCTGGATTTTCTTAGTTTCTTAGCTTGTTTGCTTTAGTTTTTGTCAGTATAGTCTCTTGTACTGTCACTCTTCCTTTCCTTTAATAAGATTGGCTTAATTATAAAAAAAAAAATTGTTTTGAGCTTTGAAGATGAGTTTTGTAATTTGACTTTTTGGTTTCTGTACAGGTTGCAATGGCAATGGCTGCAAAAGCAAAGCTTCTTCTTCGTGAGTTGAAGACTGTCAAAGCAGATCTGGCTTTTGCAAAGGAGCGATGTGCTCAGTTGGAGGAGGAAAATAAAATTCTACGGGAGAATCATGAAAGCGGAGGCAATCCAGAAGATGATGATATGGTATACACTTTTGCTATTTTAGGTTTTTCTTTTTACATCTATTTCTTGTTGCAATCTTGAAGATGATGATCTGAAACTATTTTCTCTTGCGTTTACCTTTGTTTTCTTTGGAAAAATAATTCACAACTTCCTCTTGGAATCATCTTTTGAAAGAACCACTGAAAGGGGTTGGTTAGTAAAGTTGCTTGTCCATTACTAACAGTATCATCACTCTGAAGTTGTCTAGTAATGTTCAAAACCCAAAACCACTATTTTGACTCCAACGTAACAAGATCAAATATCTGAGGACTGCTTCTGCAACAGCTTTACAAATTATACTTTCAGAGTTCTTTACTTTCTCATAGGATGGATATCACAAATTTAAGTTATCAATTGTCTATCTGAATACTATAGTGATATTGTATGCTTTTGAAAATTCATATGATAAGGAGGGTTATCCGAAATCTTTAGGCAGTATTTATAAAGCCTATGATAAGCATGTGATACTCTCCTTTTCTTGTCCAAAATGAGAAAATAACACCACAACTTCGAGCTGCACTCTTCTTTGTATCTTGTAGACTAGTGCTTTACGTACTAAAGTGTCTATCCATGATGGTTCATGGAAATGTTGAAAACCATTCATTGAGAAAGAAAAAGGAAGGAGTTGATTGCAGTTGGGAGAGATGGCTCATAGATGCACGTTTGGGTTGTTGCTTTTTACGGAGAGATAAAGCAGTGGGTTTTTGCATTTCTCAAGCAAAAATTCTTGCACTCATTTTCCGATGGTTAGTATATTTGCTTACGGCTTTCTTGATTGCCTGATATCGAACCAATTTGGTTGTGTTTTTTGGGGTTACATTGCTCCTTGGACTTGGTTACTCAAGCAACTCGTGATTTGATCTGCAAGCTTCCGGTTTTAGTTAGCGGTGTCTGTGTTGAAGTATTTCCTATAATGTCACATTTATTGCTCAATTCTGATGCCAATGCGTCTATGACAGATTCGACTTCAACTTGAAACACTTCTGGCTGAGAAGGCCAGGTTGGCCCATGAAAACTCAGTTTATGCACGTGAAAATCGCTTTTTGAGGGAGGTTGTTGAATACCACCAGCTAAGAATGCAGGATGTTGTATACTTGGATGAGGGCACTGAAGAGGTCACTGAAGTCTATCCTATCATGGTTCCCCCAGGCTCAAATCTGAACTCTGTTTCTTCATCCCCATCTCCACAGCCACCTTCTTCACTTCCTTCAGGGGCTGTTCGCAGGTGATGGAAGACAAAATCCCCTAGACCCCCGGATCTGATAGGATTTTCTCAATTGCTGCCCAAAATGGATCTTACACTCCAATCGCTGTGCCCAATATATATATATATATATGTAGACATTACAACTGCTTCTCTTTGATTGGAGATGTCCTATATCTTTGTTTTTGCCAAAGACCTGAAATGTAACCGGACAACACAATTGTTTTTGTTTCTTTATTATTTTTACTGTCGCTTGTAGTATGTTTTTGGGATCAATCTTCCCTATTTCTAGGCTTATACAGGATGTAATTTAAAATCTCTTTCGTATGTATTTCAAAGCTTTTTGGTTTTCCAATTTGAGTTATGGCCGCAGCTCCAGCAGAAGATGGTTCCAGACAGTTTCCGAAGTTTTATGATAGGTATATGAATTTTGAAACTGTATGTTCGAGTGGGGGAGATATGCATACATGATTATTTCTATGGAAAGAAATGGTTTACTTGTTCTATCTGTTAATATGCCCTGTAGACGATACATATATAATTGAAGGCCATGGGGTTTTAAATCCACATCATGAAGCAGTGTTAACATGCGTTTACTCCTCGACTTCCGCTCTTCTTGGGTGTCGGCGTTAGTGGGTGTTCGTATGTCACTGCAGCGCTTGAAGAAATTTGTCCGCAAAATGATATTCTGCTTCAGCAGCGGTTCGGGTTTATTTATCAGCTAGAAATCTCTTAAAACAGCTGGAAAGACAAACTAGTTGATCCATCACTGTAAGTTTTGATATCGGCTGTTTTAACCAAGGCACGGCACAGTGGGCATGTTCTTTCTCGCTCAAACCTGAAAACATGGTACAGTTAAGATAGCCATGAGAAAGCAACCAAAACCTGCACCTAAAACCAATCTTATATAAATCCTTCAAACAGAAGACATTGAACTAAAACATTCTCGGATGCGTGTGAAATCTGCAGCCTTGATGCTGTGATTTCTAACACTATCCTCATTTTCAAGGTTTATAACACAACAAATAACTCCCTTTAGTTAAACAAACGTACATTTATGTACGGAAAAAGTGAAATCAGTGTCTAGGGCATGCCTAAAATATTATATTGAATCAAGGTGAAGAACAGTCAAATTAACAAGAATGGATTCTGTGAAAAGACTAATTGTGCAAAGCAACTCAAAGGACAACTGTGATTTAAAGAAATAAATCAAACGTTCCAAGGCTAACACGCCATTTAATGAGGTGAGGAGACAAAATGACGTGGCCAGCCTTTGAACGTAGAATTTATTTCTTTAAATCATAACTGTCACTTTGCATGGTTTTGCACAAAATCCTTTCTCTAAATTAACATCTAAAAACCAATCTAACAGATATACCACATAGAAGTAGAGTAACAATACTGTAGTTATCAGAATAGAGAGACTGGAGTTGAAAGATATGACCATTCTGATACACATTCTTCACAGAATATATGTTTACAGCGAAGCAAAATAGGAGCATGCATCTTCTCCTGGCAGATAGCACACAGATCCCCTACTGAATTGACCTGCAGTTAGATTTAGTGACAACTTAGGATGCATTGATAGTTCATATGAAGCAAACCAACGAAACATTAGAAAATGACCGGCACCAGGGCTCCGTTCATGGTGGCCATCATATATTATAGGCTACATCAAACCAAAGACACAAGCATAGAGAGGCGATTTGACTCATAATGCATTTGGTTATCCTCTAATCATTTTGTGGGGGAGACTACGTTGGTGATCTACCCACCATCTTACCCTGTTCATCATTGAAGCACATCGAGTCATTTCAAGAATGAATAACACAGAGAACTAAAAAAGATAATCCAGGACCCCTATTTCACTTTCCTCTTTCACTATATGCCAGCTGTTCCCATGCTTATAAATAAAGGATTGATCATTGATTAAAACTGATACTCGACTTTGCGATGATCCCTTCGAATCTAAAAAGCTGATATTGGCGCCAACTGTTGGTACTATTCTTACAATTAGGGTGCCTATGTAATGTGGCTTGTTAGCTTGCATTTCAAGTTCCAAAGACTATCTCTTCAGTGCTCATTTTACCAGATAAGCTATGTTTTGGCCCACAAAAGCAAAAGAAGAAGGTGACAAAGATGAGTGGATGTCCAAGAAGGTTAGCTAATCTGAGCAAGAATAAATGAAAAAGGACCACTTCAGTTGCTATGGCTATTGGAATAATCTATATCCAAAGAGCTGGGGGGGGGGGGGGAGAGAAAGAGAACAGTTAGGAATAGTTAACCTCATACAAGACCAACGGACCTGTTCAGATGTGGCATAAGATCCGTAATACACCTCCTTAAGTGACAAGGCCCTCAATGCAGCAAATGACGATTGGACCTTGAGATCCATATCAAAAATTACAAATATAAGACTAATAATAAGAGAAATTGCTCTTCTTTTAATGTGTAGTCAACAAATGACAAGAAAGCATAAAAATTCACATGCATGGAGTATTGGGAGAAAATCCTACCTTCTCTACAATTGATGTAAGCTTGAAGGTCAAATATAAACCTGTTGTTATTGAAGAAAAAAGGGTTCCATATTCTTTGTTTAGAAAGAACCGATACCAAACTGGAGTAGGCAACAAGGCACGGTAGAGAAGCAAGAGATACTCGACAAGTGTTAGAATTTGACCCTGCGTAAACAGAGGCCTTGAATAGTATGCGATTTGATACATTAAAAGAAGGAAATTGGGAAACAAGTACACGTAGAGCTCAGACTAGCTGTGAGATGAGCAACCTGTATGTGGTAATCCCGGCCTCTGCTATTCTTGAAGTGGATCAAAAGCATACATTTTAAGGCCATTGCTGCCTGCCGCACCATAATGTCTAAAAGGACAGATTATTGAGTTCATTCTTGGAACAACATGCATAAATTAATTGTTTGATGCTTATGGAGAATGTGTTTAGGATATTTGGCCACCGTTCTTGAAGAAAGTGTCAAAAGAGTACTGCATAACTAGTTGACAAGAAAAGGTCTATACCTACAGCCTCATATTACATATAACAAGCATACCAAGGTCTGTTAGGATATGAGATTTTATGTCCACAGTGCAAGGAAGACGAGCATAGTAGAACATATTTGGGAGTATTTTCAGATCTCGAATCTTCAAATTACCATTGCGGCATTAAGTTCCTTCTTAATGTGGCCCATTCAAATCATGTTATGATGAAAACAAACAACTGCGTGGAAGATTAACAAATTGGAGTCCATTCAAAATCATGTTCTGATGAAACATAAGTCAATATGGGCTCAAATTATTTAGACGGCAAAAATAAGAGACTAAGTTGGATACTTACCGTTTACCACGATGGTTGATACAGCATGCCAGAAAGGAGGTATGGTTTTGGGAGGAATTAATACGAACGGGTACAGTAGGTCTTTACTTGGATTCCACCAGTAAAAACAAAAGATATGAAGCATAAACACCAGTGAAATACTGAGGATAACAGGGGTTCTCCTCTCCTCCTGTAGGATCAGCAATTCAGATGCTTAAAAAGACCAGCAAGGAATGCAATGAAGTCAAATGAATTGAATGCAATGGGCGCCTACTGGAAGCAGAAAATAGAACCTTAAGAGCGGTTTGCTTTCGTACAATATCGTTTGATTTGAACATGACTGTAGCAATCCAAAGAGTGACAGAAAGACCTGAAGTCCATAGGAGATTAATCCCCAGCTTTTAGATTTCCAGTACCGGGGCTTATAAATATATCCCGTATGGTTCTAATTTGTTAATTCGTCTGAGACTCTTGGGAGAGTACGGGGAGTACAATAGCATTATGGGAGAAGAAGAACAGAGGACATAAGGAGGGAAAAGGGGAAATGAAAATAAAAGTTGAAGGAGAAGAGAAATACCTTGGAGATGCTGACGAATGAACACGAGCAAAAGAAGCAAAGAGAAAGGGAGAACCTGCTCAACCCAGCTTGCCAAGTACTGAAAATCGTAACTGGTGGTGGTGGTGGTGGTGGTGCCTCCAGAATTAGTGAGATCCGGCAGCGATACATTTGCTGGATTTGCAGGAACGTGGTGATGAGCAGCCAAATTGTCGTGCTCTGCCTCTGCCGCCCCAACGATCGTGACCGAGACCGCCTCTTCCTCCTCCTCATCTCCGTGTCTTCTTATTGGGGAAGTTTCATTGTTGCTGTTACCGACATGCAGGTAATCTGTCCCCTGGGAACTGGACCTACCCCCTCTTCCTCCACCAAATACAAAGCCCGAATACTCGAACAGGGTACTCAGTCGCCCCTGTATGAAATTGGAAACTGCCACATGAATTCCGGGTCTTCGAGAATTACTACTACTGCTACTACGACTACTATCCCCAGTAGAAGAAGATGAAAACGACGAAGAAATAGAAGAATCGGTGGCAGTCACGGATGTCGCCATACGCATAAAAAGTTTTAACCTTTTTGTTCAATCCGGTGATAGAGATTAGAGAGCTAGTATTTGGTAAGAGAATTTGGACAGCCCACTTCTTTAGACACTATATGCGAGTCGCGACTGTGGTGCCATTGCCAACTGTCCTTTCTGTGTTATTCCTCCGTCTCTGAGTGAGGAAGGAAGCTTTTTCATGAGCTTTTTTCTAGTAACTAGTAACTGATATATATCTTCGTCCAACCGTAAATACAGCATCTCTATCTTTGTCTTCATTGTCTGCCGTTGCTTTCGGCCAGTGCGCGCATTCCCTTTCAGCAACACACGTCGGAAGTTCCTCTTACTCCCACCAAATGGACTTCTGATTAATCCTCTTTGCTCCTCGTTGTGTGCCTGAAATTCCTTCTTTCTGTCTGCTTTTTCTTTTTTATAAGACCATGGCGGATATCTAAATTAGCAGATGCTTAACGTTGCGTAACGTTATGGGGTATTATAAAAAACTTGACGACACAAAAACCTTCTACTTAAAGACAACAGAGAATTACCATGACCTTCATTTTCGGTTTACATATAGCAGACACTGACAGAGGCGTGAGACAGCCTTAACCAACAAGCACGGAGTTCAAAACACAAAGAAGAAGAAAGATTTCCTTCTCCGAAAGTAGTGGGCCTTATTGAGTGTATGATCATACTGCCTGCCAAAGGGAAAAGAAACAGAGAAAACAGATAGATTTTAAAGACAAATCTTAGTTCATAATGGTCTCTAGTATAAGCACTACGATGACAGTAATAAGAATTATAACCTCAGACTGCAAAGAAAACCAAAGTAAAGAATATATGATTTTAGGTAAGGATCAGTAAAAATTCCGGTATGTATCGGAATTTCTGGTTCCACTTTCAATTCTGAAAATCTGGTTCCAATTCCGGTATATTACCGGAACTATAAGTCATTTTTAAAAAAATTCGAAATCGAACCAGAACCGAAAATTTCGGTTGAATTACCAGAATTTCTGGTTTCATTTTTTTAAAATAAAAATAATGCTCAAAATAAAGTATAATATATATAATTTGATTGAATGTTTATTTTAGAATTTAGATTTTGGATAAAAATTTTATATTAATTCTGAATTTATGATGAATAACTAAAAAATTCTGAAATTTTTTATTCCCATTTTTTTTTAAATCTGGCTCAAAATAAAGTATAACATATAATAAGTACGAAATTTGTTTGAATGTTTATTTTAGAATCTAGATTTTGGTTGAAAATTTACATTTATTGTTAATTTATAAAGAAAAATTGAATAATCTTTCAAAGGTCCAAAAATATTTTTAGCTTGTTAAGGCCCAAAAAATGTCCAAAAAAACCCACATGCCGAACCAAAATTTCCGGTTTCGATTCTAGAACAAAAAAATTACATTCCAATGAATACCGAAACGAAATCGAAATTGATTATTCTGGTACCCACTCTTAATTTTATGGATAAAAAACATTATAAATACAAGATTTGATTGTAGAAATATGATAGGAGTGGGGGCAAAACCCTGCCCACCCGGAAAGGCGGATCTAGCAAGAGGCAATTGCCCCAAAAATTTCTATAAAAAAATTTATTTTTTATTTTTTTTAATATGGGCCGCCCCCTTAGGAATTTGATCCATCCTCAAATCCTCAAACACTGTTTGGCTTAAGAAAATAATAGCTGAGTCTAAGAATATATTGTTGGCCCACTAACTATCACCCGATACTCTAGAGGTTTAGTTAATAGTTTGAAGGAGCAGATCTAACTGCTTTGTTGTTGTTACCTTAAAGTACGTACTGGCCAACACTATTTTGATGGACCTAACTTAAAAATTTTTTGTGAACAAAATAAAATTCAGATTTTAGGTAAGGGGGAAAGAAAATAAAAAATAGTACATGAAGAAAAAGCAGGTGCACTTGTAAATTATAATTTATCATGTTTATTTTTTCTTAAATTCAGGGAAACTCGGATCATCACCATTTCATCTACCTCTCGAGATCCGGTTAAAGATAGCGAGACGAGTAGCCCGAGAACTGGCCCACATCCACGAGAAGAAACACATTTATGGCTCCATTAAACCCGCAATGTCCTCATAAACACTGACATGGAGCCCATAATACTGACTTTGGGCTCGAGCGCCTCCTCTTAGGCAACACCAGCCACACAACAAGCAGTTCAACCCGATTTTTGGCATGTCAAAGATTAATGATAGTCAGTAATACTCGTGAGGGCATCCAAGACCTCTCCATTACTGGTGCCCAATATGGAAGACATTACTCCAACTCGCAGTAGGGCTCGGCGTGGAGGACAAACAATTACTTATTTCCATCGTTTTTTTGTGGAAGTGTTTTGCCAAGTTATTGATTTGATCGCTCAGGAGATAGATCATTATTTCACAGAAGCAAGTACATAGTTACTTATTTATATAACATGTATTGATCCAAGAAACTCATGCTCAGCGTTTGATAATGCTAAATTACTCCGTCTTGCCGAGCTTTATCCATAAGATTTCTCAGCAATTGATCGTGTTGTACTTAGAGATCAACTTCGAAACTACATTATGATGTGAGAAGTCATTATGTTTTTTCTGAGCTTCAAGATGTTAGAGGCCTTACTGTGAAGATTGTTGAGACAATAAAACATACTCCATTGGTTTATCAGCTTATTGAGTTAGCATTGGTCTTACCAATTGCGACTGCAACCGTTGAGAGAATGTTCTCTGCAATGAAGTTTATCAAAATTGACTTGCGTAATAAAATGGAAGATGAATGGATGAATAATTTTATGGTGGTATATATCGAGAAGAAAATTTTTGAAACTATTGAGAATGAAGCTATTTTACAATGTTTTCAGAAGATGTCACCTCTCAATATCAGTAAATAGTACGGTAAGTGTATTTCAATATTTTTAGTGTTTTTAGTCCTTAATTTTTGATATTTTAACTCTTAATACATTTTTTTGTATTACGTAGTATTTTTTGTCATTTTTTCTTAGGAGTTTGCCCCCCTTCGATTACATTCATGGTTCCGCCACTGCCCACCCGACCTCTCGGTCTGAAACCGATCCGGCTCAATCCAAACGGTTCAGTTTCTAGTCTCAGGTTTGGGTCTCTAACATTATTTATTTTATTTTATTTTGTCTCTTATGCCCTTAACGAAATGGTATTGTTTTATTCACGTGCAAGTGCTTTTATCTTATAACTTGACCGGACTTCGACAATTTTAGGCTATGTTTGTTTAACTTCTCAAAAAAATTTCAAAAACTTCTCACTCACCTTTTCATTAATTCCAATACATTTTCACCGATCCCAATAATTTTTTCATCAATTTCAATACCTTTTCACCAATCCCAAAAACTTTTTAAAAATTTCAATAAATTTTAACTAACTTTTCACCAATCACAAGAGTATCTACACTACTTCCAAAAAAATAAAAACAAAAACAATTTTGAGAACTAAAATAAACATAACCTTAACTTCTGTTTTTTTAGAGTTGAGTTGTAACACTTCGTCCCGATTACCAAGGGTTCGGAGGCAGAGTGGTGAAAACTAGGCCGCTAACCAGATTTGACCAGCACTAAAATATGATATAACTGTAACTATACAATGCATAAGAGGTGAAATACTAGGAGTCTATTCGGTTATGAAATATTTTGAGAATTTTTTGTGTTTTGAGAATTTTTAGGTGATGTTAACTTTATTGGCATGCGTGCAGTAGTTATTTTTAAGTGATGTTAAAAACATGTTCGGTTTGTGTATTCTCAGGATTCAAAAAATTCTGAGAATTCAAAATTGCCGAACAAGCCCTAGGATCTGATCTGGGGTTTAGAACAATACATGTGAATACACACTAACATTGATTAACAAGCGCGGAAATTAAATATTTATCTCATAATGGATCTACTCATTACGATAACCAATTTTATTATTTTTTTAGATAAAGAGGGACATCCGGCTCACAGCAGGCTCACGCGTAGTGAATACACCTAAAGGCTGAAGTAGGCAATCTTGGAGAGGCGCGTTCCAGGAAAAATTATCTTTAATAGGTCTGTTTGAGTGTTCAAATTTTGGGAGTTTAAAATTTTAGGGTATAGGAATCGGTAAAAAGGTGAACATAAATGATTTGAATGAATTTTTTATATTTTTTAGAGTGAAAAATAATGATTTGATGGTGAGAAAGATTATATTGTAATTATTTTATTATGTTAAAATTTTGGGAGGCTAAAATTCTACAAATCAAACACAGCCTAACATGTGTAGCGCTAGATGACAGAAACCAGATCATAATCTTGTAAAATTTCAAACCAAATAAGTTTGATTATGCTAAATCAACAGTTACAGCTCTTATCAACCTTTCCTTTGCCATCTGAGTACTACCATTTTTCTTTGGTCACCAGTTTCAAATTTAAACTTAAATATGGCAAAATCTGAAGGATCTGAATCAAGATCTTCTACGTTTATTTTTTTGGGTGAATATTCAAGATCTTCTCGTACCCTTTTAAAAATCATGAATTCTTTTTAGATAAAGAGGAAAGATTAAATCCCACATGTTCATCGGATTAGACCCAGCTAACGGGCTTACAAACCCTTTTGAATTTTACTCGTGCTGTTTACCTGAAGGTAGAACATATTTTTGTTATAAATCAAGATAATTACAATCTTAATACAACAAATCCAGGATATTAAAAACCCGTAAGCCATTCTTTTGCAACTACATTTGGTTTATACGAGAATGTATAGACCATCTCGAGAGAAGTTGTGGCCTGTGGGATCCAGAATCAGCATCTCTAATCCAGCAGAGATCCAAAAAAAGAAAGAAAGAGAGAAAAAAAAAAAGAGATTTTGAGTAACAAATTCGTTCTACTTTTCAGAAGCTTTTGGCATGCGACCAAATTTGATCTGTTACAAGTTCCGATTTTTGTGTACTGTAGTTTTAGATCTTCCTTTATTTCGGACATTTTAAAGTTTTGGATTTGTATTTGGTTTTTCTGTATAAAGCATCTCGGCTCAAAATTCAGAACACCCGATCTTATGGGAATTACTTGATGTACAGAATAAGAGGAAAGGTAAAACAAACATGAAAAAGGAAAAAAAAGAGGAGTGAGTTTCAATGCCACAAGGCAAAGTTGCATTTATTTCTATTGCCAGTTTCTACTTATTTTCTCTGTTTTAGAGAAGAAAAAGTATGCGGGGGATGAAGCAAAGGCGGAACGGTCCAGGAATTGCTCAGTCTGCTGATACATTTTGACGCCGAACAGAGCATGGTTAGTTTCAGGAAAAAGTGGATAATGGTTTAAGCCTTCTGCCGCAGAATCCGAACAGCTCACGAACTTGTTGCCCTTTTAGTTTGAGTAGATCTGGTGATGTCATTCAGAAGGATTTGTCCAAATGCTTCGCACGAAGGAGATGAGGATCGAACTGACCATTTTTGTTCTAGCCGTTCCATTGCTATGCGCTCTCAGTTGGCTGCCACTCCTCGATGCACAGCTACCAGAGATCTCTGCGCGCTCGCTAGATGCGCTTCTTCAAGATTATGCTTTCAGGACCTTCGCTGTCCGCCCCAAAACAGGCATTCCCATTGACACCCGCCTTCCCAGAAATCTTGCGGGACTTCAGGTTTCTGCAATGAGGGTTCGAAGCGGCAGCCTGAGAACCAGAGGTGTTCACAGTTACAAGGAGTTTGAGATCCCCACTGGGGTCGTTGAGCAGCCTTATGTGAAGAGGGTCGTTTTGCTTTACCACAACCTCGGCAACTTGTCTTCTTATTTTTACCCTTTACCTGGGTTTTCTTATTTGGCTCCTGTTCTGGGTCTATTGGCCTACAACGCTTCTGATTTATCTGCTTCAGAGTTACCCGAATTGTTTATCAGAGCATCCTACCAAAATCCCATCTTGATTAAGTTCCCAAATTTGAGTTCATCTCCGGATGGGTTGTCACCCAAGTGTGTCCATTTCGATTTACACGGTTCAGTGCAGTTCGACAAGATGCTATCCGGAAATGTTTGTCCAACAACTCAACAAGGACACTTCTCTGTAGTTGTCGAGTCTGCTGCTCCCTCCCCAGCTCCCCAGACAGAGCCTTCTGCTAGGGGTAGTGTTGGTGGTGGTCGTGAAAAGAGCCACAATAAAGAGTGGATAGTTCTTGGCTCGGTGGTTGGTGGGGTTGCCTTAGCGGCAGCGTTGGCTTTATTAGTTGCGTCGTCCAGAAGGTTAAGACATAAGAAGAAGGTGCAGCAAATGGAATGGGAATCGTCTAGGGGTGCAACCTTGCGGAGTACTTCCATAGGTGATACCAAGACGCCATCGGCAATGGGAACTCGGACACGACCAGTCTTGGAGGATGAAATATGTGATTTAGTCTAGGTCAAATTTTTCCCTTTTTGTTTCTTTTAGGCCTTAGGTTATGTCACTTGCACAAAGAAATATTTGTTCTGATGGGTTTTAAGCAGTCAATTCTTCAAATTCAGGAAAGAAATAACATAAAAATTAGCCCTTTTGATGTTCTTTTGATCTATCTAGGTTCTAACCAGTTATTCTTTCCTACTTTGATTTCGCGTTTTTCCCCCCTATCCATAAAAAACGCTCTGCAACAGCCTACATTGCCCCCATAGACCTGTGCCTGAATGCCTCCACCATTCAAAGGATAAGCTGGAATTTCTCCCAAAAAAAAAAACATAGCCCTGTGCAGAAATTTGATTGACACATTTATTTTCATCGGCCAATTAATGTCTTTCCACTGTGTCTTTCTACCCTTTTCCCTCCCCAACCCCACTCAACACAGTCGAAAACCTTTCTCACCAACTTCACTCTACCTGAGGGGACTTATTAGGTTCAGCAAGATGACAGATCAATGTCTGTCAATTGTCAAACTTATCTAACTCGCTAAATTTACATTTTCATGGGGTTGTACAATTTTTTCTACTTCCTGCTGAATTGGAAGAACAGGTTACAAACCCTGTAGACACAAAGAGTGCCAGTTGCTACGTCCCCAAAAGGTAAGTGAGAAGCAAACTACCATCTCAGTGAAGCGGATCAGCTCTGTCCCTTTTTCTATGCCGTCACTTTCGGGCATCGTATCCACCGTTTTCAGTCATTTAAATGAATTGGCTCAACTGCACCTCCTCACACGCTAAGAGTTAGTGCAGCACAGCCAACTCCAGGTAGTTTTCCTTTTCCTTTTACATTTTTTTTTCAAGAGACGATTTTCCTGGACTAATTTCTCAAGGAACTGCAATTCTCTCGTCTCACACAAGCCATAGCCACCGTGTTTGGTTCAGGGCATATTCGTTTGGAAAAAATTTGTTAAATTCTAAGAATAGTGTGAATATTTAGGTGATACTTGAGCTTTAATGACATACGTGTAAAAGTTGTATTGATGTGTATAAACAAGATAATATTGAATTGTATTGATATGCGTGTATAAGTAATATTAATAATATAAATTTAAAAAATGTATTAAAATTCTAAATTTTTTTAGTCAAATGAACATACCCTAAGTATGCGAGAAATGGAATGAAACCACCCACACAGACAAATCTTGGGATAATAAAGAATCTAGCAGCTAGTTCTTCAAAATGCTAAGGGACCTGTTCGTATAAAGCAGAGCACTCAACTGACCTTACCATACAGTAGACAGCAGTCCTGTAGTATGGAGGTTCCTTTCTCTTTTTACCTTTTTATTTTTTGTCAATTCAGTAGTGAGTTGAGCATGGGCGTTCACATCATTCTTGTGATGCCCCTGAACTAAAAAAAGTTTAACCCACAACAGAAGCTACTCTGTCCACCTAAGCCTGCACCGCAACGTAGATCCCCTAAAGTTCGTCATAAGTCCGTGGCTTACCTAATTATATGAGCATCAACTTTATGCACATGTGACTCCAATTTGGTAGATCCAACTTATGAAAGGTGACCTTCCCACTTATTAGGCTACCGCCTCAGGGGCAAATGCCCCATAAACAAGAGTGCCTCCGCCTCTTTGTTTTCTCCCGGAACAGCAGAGCCTAGAAGTAGAAGCCCATCTTTTCTGAGCACATTTTTGGCCTTGGAAGTGAGACCCCATCCAACACCAAGCCCACCATGTTGGCCAGTAGCAACTCCAACACCACTTCCTTAAATCAGATACATATTATGATACAAAAAATAGTGTTGTTTTTGAGCTGCGGTTTATATGTAAAGATGGGCGTGATTAGCTGGGGGTAGTGCATCATTTCTCTAATTGGGGCCTTCCCCGAGGTTCATTTTGATCCATACATTAATTGTTGTGCCTGTCCCAACGTGACCTGCAATGCACTTTTTATGCCACCTTGTGGGAATCCTATGCTTCGTGATGTCTACCCATGTCTAATGAGGAACTTGCTTGTGTGCGTGGCTCAGCAAAAAATTTATAGTTCCAACAAGTACATCACAGATCTGGACCCCTAAAGTTAAGTTTCTTGCCTGTCATGCAACGTAGTCCTCTTTCTTTACCAAACATTATGACACAGTCCAATAATTGCGTATTCCTAATTAATCGAGGAAATCTGTCTGCTTCCTGAGGTAGAATGTTAGGTGGGAAAGCCAATAGTGTTGGTGTGGGGAATGGTTTCATTGGTTTGCATCAGACGAGTGATTAATTATGGCGATAATTGAGTCGCTGTCATATTAGACATTTTTCTTTTGAAGATGGAAAATGTTTTGGTAAAGAGTTTTCTAAATGTAATTAAGTCGAATTCACGTATAATTTTTATTTTTCTTTTGAAGATGGAAAATGTTTTGGTAAAGAGTTTTCTAAATGTAATTAAGTCGAATTCACGTATAATTTTTATATAAAAATTAATAAATACTGATTTATAATGAATTAGACTATTTACTGAACAGATTGAGAGTGCAGCGATGAATCTTTGAGATTATAATCGTTCTTATAACTCGAATTTAACTTGAATTTAACTAAAAAGCAATAAAAATCATATCATAAAACTTAAATGGGAGAATCATACAGATCACCGACAGCTTTAGCAATAAAGTGGAAAACCTACTGGATAATTGCTCCCGATCCAAGGGCTTTAGAAATTTTAAAAGCCCCAAATCTGAATCACTCTTTGCAGATGCATATTCGCCACTTCAGACAGGAAAATCAAAAAGGAAAAGCAAACGATTTAAGGGCCCCATTGCCCTACAGTACTTCTAGAGAGAGAGGGAGACAAGTTCTGCTTTTCTCTAAAATCTTCTCCCCTTCTACGACTGCCCTCCTATCTCCACCATTCTCTCAGACAACGGAAGGAGTTTTGACACTTCCTGCCTCCCACTCCGTTCTGTTCTTCAGTGAACGGAGTCTTAAATAAAATACACATCATGCTGATCACTTTTTAGAGTGTTTTCTCGACGAACTTGAATCTTAGATCCCAATATTTTATGGTGGTTTTTGGTGGACAAGACCGGCTTGAAGAGAATCTATATCAACAGACACCCTTATTCCGTCCATGACCTGACTTGACAAGCGGGCACGTGGTGGCTCACTTGCGCCCATGCACCCAACTACTTTTTTTCCTATTTCGTGCTCTGCCGGTCAGACCTGCTAGGCCCGCCCCGCCCCGCCCCACCCCACTATCGTCCTCGTCCTCGTCCTCTAATGATCCGCTCAGCTCTAATCGAGGGTCAGTTGGGCGACGTGTAAGTCATGCGTGCGTGCATCTCACAAGTCATGTCCTTTTTTCCTTTGGCCTACCCCTCTTCATAGTTGTTTGTCGATTTTGCTGTAGGTCGATTTCTTTTTTAACTTATCGCCTATTATGGATCATCTCAATTCTACACCTGTTTGAATGTGTATGATCATTAGACTCTTTATTTCATTGACTATTGTGAAAGGACTTTATATACTCTTTTTTTCTAACACCTTGTAAACTCTTTAAAATTGAGATCTCTAAACATCTTTAAAATATGAAAATTTAGAATTTTTATTATTAAAAAAAATATTCCACCTCATGAATGGACGAAAGTGTGAAGGTCGAGACACGTCTATAGTATGGAGGTAATTTGTTGCTGTCGCTGTCAGTGCCTATGTGGCAACAGAATATCCCACAGCAACCTTTTTACGTGAAAGCCCTCCTCCCTCGCCTCACGTCTCTCTACCCTCGCTCTCTTCCTCTCTGGAAACACCTACCAACGAATCAAAACCCTGCAAGCCATGTTGTCTTTCTTTTTTTCTTGACAATTTGAGAGACGGGAGATTTGATCCCGATTCAGGACCTCCTTAAATGAAGAGATGGCAGCTGAGCCAAAGCTAGCTGGCTGCATGTTGTCATTTGTCAAGAACCATGTTTCCATCGCTTGACAAATGACAACACGAGGGTTGAAGCAATTAATTACCCACTCTAAAGTTTTAACCTCATATAAAGTTATAAAAGTTTATTTAATTTTCTTTTTCACCCACTCTCGTAGATCAAAATTTTAGTACCGGAATAAAATTATCTGTATATTACTTCTTTATAGTTTAATTGGCATTGTATACAATGTTTCCTCCTGTCGCTTTATTATTACAATTTAATAACATGTTGACATTCAATTGTTTGATCAAACCAATACATAGTTGGGAATCTGTTTATGGGTTATTATTATGCTAAAATCAGCTACATAACATTAGGTTATGTTCGTTTTGAGTAAAAATGTAGGATTTTAGAGAAGTTGTGAATTTTTATGTTGAATTGTGTTTTATTGGTGTTTGTGAAAAGTGGAGAGAGAAATGATTTGATGTAATTGTTTAATAAAAAAGTATTAGAGTTATGTGAAAAAGTATAGAGAGAGAAAATTTATGTTGAATAAAAAATTTAAAAATTGTTGGAGATTGTGTAAAATGTATTGGTGTTTGTGTTTGAATTCTGAATATGTTCGGTGGTAGATTTGTGAATATACTTAGAATCCTGAGAAAATAGTGAAAACGAACATGACCAGGTCAGAACATGGGAAAGAAAAAGCTTTCAATAAATTGACTCGGACACCAAGCCAAGGAGGGCTAGGCCCCCTAACTATGCAACATAAAAAAGGGAGAAATTACACTTATCATCCTCAAACTATCATACTATTTTCACTTTGCACCTTAAATTACAAATGTTGTAACATTTTACCCTCAAATTACCATGCCTCAACAGTTTGTACCATTCATCCATAATTTCTGTTAATTTAGACGGAAAAACAATCACGCGCGTCTCACGTGTCTTTTTCTCCCCTGATTTCCCATTTTCCCTCCGTCCAAAGGGTGCAAAGTGAAAAATGCATGGTAGTTTGAGGGTGATAAGTGTAATTACCCCTAAAAAATCTTAATTTTTTTAATTAACTTTTTCTCATTCACCTACTCTTATTATTATTATTTTTAAGGGAAGGGTTAAGTCAATAAAAAAATTAAGATATGTAAAACTAAAATCAAATTTGATATTATTAATTATTTCTTTTAGTATTTTTTAAAAAATATTTCAAACCAATAATTTAGAATTGGTAAAATGATAAAACCAAGTTACTACTGAAAAATAAATTCTTACTTTAAGGCGTTTGAGGGTGATAAATGTAATTATCCCTAAAAAATTTCAATTTTTTTAATTAACTTTCAAACCAAGAAGTTAGAATTGGCAACACAAGTCTTTTTTTTTCTTCTAAAAACACAAGTCCTTTTCAAGGTGTTTAGATGGAATTCTTTAATATGCCAACAAATTTAACTACTTTCATAATCCTATTCCGTAAATTTCTAATTTTTAATACAAAAGATATTAATTATTTTCTTGATTTTTTTAAGGGGTAATTACACTTATCACCCACAAACTACTATACATTTTTCACTTTTCACCCTCTGGACGGAGGGCAAAATGGGAAGATCAAGTGGGAAAAAGTCACGTGAGACGCACGTGATTAGTTTTCCGTCTAAATTGATAGAAATTATGGACCGGGGGGGTGCAAACTGCTGGGGCATGGCAGTTTAAGGGTGAAATGTGACAAAAGTAGTACTTTGAGGTGCAAAGTAAAAAATGTATGGTAGTTTGAGGGTAATAAGTGTAATTACCCCTAGAAAAAAGGGTTAATGACCATTTTGGTCTATAGGTTTTACGTTATTTTTTAAATACTCTCTGTGTTTTACATTTGCTCAAATCAGTCCCTGAGTTATTGTTGTTAGTCGATTTAATCCTTCCGTCCAATTTCGTCCCTTACATGCACAGTCAGCTAACGACAGGACACATCACTCCCAATAAGATCTTGCCACGTGTACCAAATTTTTTTTTGAAATAAAAAAAACACACATGCCAACGTGACTTTCTTTTTGTGTTTTTTTTTTTCAAACTGATACACGTGGCAATATCTTATTGGGAGTGATGTGTCTCACCGTTAGCTGATTATGCATATAAGGGACATAATTAAACGGAATTGAACGGAAAGATTAAATCGACAATACAACAATAATCCAAGAATTGATTTGAGTAAATTTAAAACTTAGGGATCATTTTAAAAAATGGTATAAAATTCATGGACTAAAATGATCATTAACAAAAAAAATTATTTTTAAGCTTATTTTAATGGTTTTCTTAATAATTTTCTTTTTCATTTTACACCCCTCAAATATATGATTTTATGCCATTAGACTCAATTAGTAGTACATTCCTTATTCGTCCCCGAATATTTACCACCTCGGTTATCTAACAGGCAAAGAAAAATTGAAAGCCTAAAGATAAAAAAAAATTATTCAAATGGTCTCGTACTTTCACATTATTACTAATTCTTATTTTAACCACTTGGTGTTTGTGGTTAAAATTCACGGAATTTCTATGTCCACATCTTCTTTTACTCGCGACGAAATAAGCAGTATTATCTAAATATTTAAAAATAGACATATTTGAGATGTTCGGAGGAGTACCGAGGCTGGTGAAAAAATAGAAATATTTTATAAAATTTGATAAAATGTGAATAGATATGATTTAAATGGATATTATAATAAAAAAAAGTAATTTAACGACCAGAGATATTATTTTATAATTATTTAATGAACGGAAATGTCGAGGATAGAAATTTTCACTCTCCAACACCGCCGTATACGTCGGAGATGTTGACGGAAGAATCACTGCACATTATATTGATGAGTCGGTGACCACAGTTACCAAATAATTGAAGTTAGAAATATAAAATAAAAAAAGAAAAATCTTGAGTCTTAACCGTGCCTCTCCCTGCTTTGTCCACCGTTTAACAATCTCATTGTGGTTCAGTTACCTTGAGAAACCTTCCGGGAGTCGCTGTAATCTCCCAACTTTAGCTTCCTTCTCCTCTCTGAAACAGAGATTCTTTCTTTTGGGTGCATAGGTTCTTTCAATCTTTATGTCTGATTTATATGCACGACATTTCTCGCCCGCAAGAACTCTGTCTCCACATATTAGAAGCAACCTGGATGTCGACAGGCAAGCAATCAATTCCACAACTTGAAATGAATCGTGAGTTCGTGTTCCCTTTCCAGTAACTTTTGGATTAGTATCTGATGACTTCGAATGTGTCATCGTCTTTTTTCTAGTCAGTACTTGACAGAGTTGTTAGCAGAGCACCAGAAACTTGGGCCCTTCATGCAAGTTCTTCCCATGTGTAGTCGACTCTTGAATCAAGGTTTGGTATTTTGGTTTCAAACACATACTATTAATGCTGTAGGTCAAATTAATTGATGGTTTTGGACTTAACAAAATCGCCAGTAACGAAGATTTATGAAATTCATTTTTGTGAATGGTCTGCATCAGTTTGATTGTTATATTTGGCAGCCTAAAGCCAACTGTTATGGTTCTTTCCTTTCTTTCCATGTTTCTTGTAATGGGTTCTATGATAATCGACCTTTTTGACGACAGTTCAAATTTTCAGTTTTTGAGAGTTAGATTCTACACAGTAAAAAGAAAAATCTATTTATGCCGTATTTTTTGTTGCAGAGATATTACGGGTTGCTGGAATGGCTCCCAATCATGGGTTTAGTGACTTTGACAGACTGCAATACGGAAGCCCTAGCCCTATGAGTTCATTTGATATAATGCCAAACAATAGAGGAACAGGCTCCAGTGGCCGGAATGGCCTACCTCAAGAAGTAAGCATCCGTGCCTTTGTCAATCTCATTGTGGCCCCTTCAGTTTATTTCTCCAGTCTCCACTTTTTACATTCCTCTTCTATAGTGCAAATATTTTTGTGAATGAATCCTCTTTCCAATTGTTGTCACTGAGTATCTGAAACCCTGCATACTCTATTTTTTACCTTGCTTAGAAACACTGTAAAGGGGAATTAGTATAAAGGGTTTTATATTAGATAACCTCGACTAAGTGTAGAAGAATTAGATAACCTTGATGTTTCTGCTTTCCATCCCCAACCAGCATTGTATTGTGTGATTTTTGACTCCCACAAGAACTATCTTTTGCTAGTCAATCATCAGTTAGCTATAGTATCAATTACATTTATGCTTGGTGATTCAAGAATGTCTGGTTTTTGCCCATATAATAACTGCATCAAGCTTGCAGGTCACACTGACTTGTTGCCAATAGTTCAACATTTGTGAAATGGATGTCTGCCATATTGATATAATCCACCTAATTGTATCATATTACTTGTGGTTGGCTTCATGCATTTGCAAAAAATATTGATGCCCTTCATGTTGCACAACACGTTTGGTCACTAGTTCAACATTTACATTGATGCGTGCTCATTTCAGCTTAATTAAGCTATGTTTTTGTTGTTAGCACGTCTAATTTCCTTTATTTAACCTTTTCCAAACGTCCTTGTTAATCTCAGGCTAAGACGTTTCTTAATCGAATAAACACCCCCCTCTTTCTCTCTCTCTCTTCTCTCCCTCCCTTATCAGTTCGTGTTGAAACATATAAGTGGGTTCACTGGATTCTTCATTCTCTATTCTTATAGCCAAGTGGTTACAGGTAATAAGGAGGTTGTGAAGGCAAATATCAGAGAACAAATGCATGGGGAAGCTCATGGGAAAGTTCCATCTTGTGTTGGGGACCATCAATTGTTGCAAGTTCTACAGCTTAAGGATATGTGAACGTAGTAGTATTTGAAGATAAGCAATGGATAATTTGAGAAGGATCCATGAGATTTCCAATCGCATCCTTAGCATTTTGAAGCATTTGATTCTTGATTGGACTTTTTTTTTTCTAGGCGATTCTTGATTAGACATGAAATCAAAGTGTATGGTGTGCAATCCTCAAATCCCTTAAGATGCTTAGGTTTTCTGTTGTGTTGGTTGTGTCCACTCCCATGAACTGCCAACATCATATTATTTGGATTAATTATTTTACAATTACTGGCTTCCTGTTAATTGATTTAATTTACTTTTCATCATTTAGATTTGCTAGAGCTTTCCTCTGCTTGTTTTTCCCCCTTTGTTTTCTAAACTGAATAAGTGCCATTTCTTTTCTAACATTACTAAGAAGTTAGGTTCATGATGTAACAGCGATTAGGAAGACCACAAGGGATGAATATGAACTGGAAGGCAGCACCAGCAAGCCTAAGTTCCTATTTTGTCAAGAGGGTTTTGCGCCTGGATATTCCTGTGGATAGCTATCCTAATGTACGCAGTGTGCACAATGAATGCATTATGTTATGGTCATATCTAAATTTACTTAGTTTCTGTTGACGGCTTTGGAAATTAAGATAATTAGTTTTTTGCATATTGTAACTAGTAAGCTCAACGGGTATTATAAATTCTCTCTCTCCCCTCCCCGGGTGGTGGTACCAAACTTCTATATGTTTCAGTTCAATTTCATTGGCCGGCTGCTGGGTCCCAGAGGCAATTCACTAAGGCGAGTGGAAGCTTTTACAGGTTGCCGTGTGTTTATTCGAGGAAAAGGTTCAATAAAAGACCCATACGAGGTATTATTCAGTTTACAGAATATGCTTCTGCAAGTTATCTTACACAACCTTAATTCAGCTACATGGCATGCCTACTTACATCCTCTCAGACATTTCCATATTTTTCCTGCCATCTATCTATTCGTTACTTGTTCAAAAATCTTGTTCTTTGTTTTTTTGTTCTCAAGGAGGAGTCATTGAAGAGAAGACCGGGTTATGAGCATTTGAATGATCCACTGCACATTTTAATCGAGGCTGAATTCCCTGCCAGTGTAATTGATCTACAGTTGAAACAAGCTCAAAAAATCTTGGAAGAACTTCTCAAACCGGTATCACTTTTTAGTCTCATTCCTTCTTTAGAGTGCCCCAATATCACATGGTCCATTCGATACAGTATTGGGTTATAGTAATGAGCAATATCACTAATCAAAAAGACAAATAAACACTGTCATCAGTGAGGTTTTCAGCATTTTGTTAACATTGTTTTAGTTACATTCATTACATTCTGAATGTATCTAAATAGCTGAAAGTAGGAATCGTTGTCTTTCAGAATATGACCATGATCCTGTGGCAGGTTAAATTCTCCTCTCTATAGATTTGCCGACTGTTCGGCTGTCTTTACACATTCTGTTAAATATTTCGCAGTAATAGTCAATCTACTTGTCTTCCGCGAACTTAGTAACAGATAGCTAGTCCAAAGTGAATCGTTCAAAGCAAAATATCTTTTAGATTAGCATGTTCTGGATAACGAAGGGAACAATTCTTGCTCCTGCATTAAATATTTCTCATTGTAAGACTTGTGTTTGTCTCAACTGTAGATCAATTACAAAATGCTGTGATTATCCACCAACCATGATGAACAATTCTTACTCCTGCATCATGATGTCCTTACAAAATACTCAGCCTGTCTCCATTTTTAACATGCAGGATGAATCGCAGGATTTGTATAAGACGCAGCAGTTAAGGGAACTGGCTATGATAGACTCCAATTTTAGAGAAGGGAGCCCTCAACTTGGTAGTAGCATTTCACCTTTCATTACCAATGGAATGAAACGAGCCAAAACTGGTCAATAGCGATTTCTCTAGTTGCACTCCTCTATTTTGTTCCTATAGTACACAGTCTGCACTATTCCTCCCAATTCACGGCCTTAGTTGTTTCTCTGTTCTTCCATAGCGACAAAGAGATGGCCTTGCTGATATTCCTGAAACGTCACGACCAGGGGATTTGCAAGAAGATTGTCTGTATTTTCGTTTTCTCTTTGACATGGGAGAGGAAGGGGAAATTCTTTTGGCTTTTGTCATTGTTATTGCCTGCACTTGTAACACTACCTTTAATGTTGATCTTTTAGTTCTATTAAACATGTCCTGAATATTGGGGGTTTCAATTGCGTGTATGGCAAAGAAGAAAAGGGTTTAATTCAATGAGTCCGATGATAGGCTGCTTAGAGAACTTTTGTCCATTTCTCAGAGAATGTGCTAACTTGAGGAGCTAAGGAAGGCTGTTAAGGGAGACTGTGTTCTGTGAACTACTGTGATCCAACCCTAGTTTGCTTTCTGAATAATAGTATGCAGGAATCCCACCCTTTGCAACATAGTTACGGTGATACGTTTACTTTATCTAAGCTGTGTCTAGAAAGCGCATGGGGTAGAAAATAGCTGATGAGAATTCCCGAGAAGGTAGTGGAAATGGTCCGTTTTATTATATTGTGCTGGTGGGTGACAAGAACGAAAGAGAAGCAAGTGACAATTAAGCTACACAAACCTTATGATTCTACTGTAGGCCTAAGAGGTTGCTCCTCCAAAGTATTATGTTCAAATTTGCGGTAAAATCATAGTTAGTCTCGCAAGTATGAACAAAAACTAATTATGTACCTCTAATTATCAATTCGGCGATTTGAGATCCATGACTTTTGAAAATCATCAATTCACGCTTCTGTTCAAATTAAGCTTTAAGTCTGAAGAAAAATTATGAAGTGACCGAAATGTCATTCTAAGACTAAATTTAAAAAAAAGAAATAATAAATAATAAAAACTTAAGAAATAAATTAAAAATAAAATAGATTATTTAAATAGTTTTATTTAAAAAAAAATATATATATATATTTTTAATTTTTTTTTTATCTTAGAGGGACATTTTGATCATTTTGTTGTATATATTTTTAATTTTTTTTTATCTTAGAGGGACATTTTGATCATTTTGTTGATTTCTGTCTGACTTAACGCTTAATTTAGACCGGGGACGTGAATTGATAATTTTCAAAAGTTATGGTCTCAAATCGCCGAATTGATAATTAAGGATACCGATTTGATTTTTGCTCATATTTACTGGACTAACTATGACTTTACCCCTTTCAATTTTTTTCTGCTTTTCTGCTGTCACGATGACTTCAAGTATGTGCCTAACTCCTAAAACAAAATTTGTGCTCAAGTGTTAAAAGTTGCCATATCGGTCATATAAAAACAATAGAAAAAAAAAAAAGCAAGAATGTATTCTAAACGGTGTCGTAGAGTAGGCTGCAGGCTGCAGGCTGCAGTGAAGAAGGTAAGAGCAATATTTGAAAATTTAAAGGGACGGCTTTTGGCTCGGCAGGGAAAGAGCTCAAACGGTAATCTCCTCTCTCTCTCTCTCTCTTGCGGGGTCGACCGACGATTCCAGGCCCAGGTGAGTCTTATTCGACTGCCTTTTGGTTAAGTTCTTTTGCATATCGTAGTTCTGTTCTTTTTGTATAAGAGAATAGTTCTTAATCTGCATTTCTTAAGCTTTCGTGAAATTTCTCGTTTTCCCTTTAAAAGTGATTCTCCAGGATTCCCAAAGACTGTATACTATTCAAAAGGTCTGGCTTTTTCTGAATCCTCTTTAGCTACTAAATATGGCAAAGGGATGTGCCTCCAACACGTACGAAGCAGCTCGCAACCAACAAGTTGAACTCAACAAAAGGAAATTTCAGGTCTTTTTCTACTCCGAGAACTCTTTATGCATTTGCCCTAATAGAAAAAGAATCAAGCTCTAAACGTAAAGTAAATAACTTTATTCACTATCCATTAGCTTTTTTGTTTTTTTGGGTGCAAGGATTTGGGACTTCTGAAAATTTCGAAAAGTTTGGCTGACCTTTCAAATTCTGAGAAGAGGTCCCCGCCCCCGGTAATGTTGATTTCTTTTTCTCACTTTTCAGTCATATGTATATTGTATGCTTGCAAAAATCATCTTTGGCTGACATTGCTGTATCACTTTGTTATGGTGTAGCAACGTCCTCCGAAACCCAAATCAAAGACTACTGTTTTGGAACCAAGACGCTCTTCCCGTGTGCGTAACCCAGTTCCTTCGTACCGTGATGATGTAAGTGATCGTGTCTTTAATCTGTTTGTGATAGACACTAGACAGTGACTTGTTATGACTCATCCAGACACTACATGGGAGAAGGAAATAGCTACTAGCGAATGCAATTTGGTTTTACAAATTCCAATGATCAATCTTAAGGAAATTCTTCAATTAATCTTCGGTTTAACAAAAGTACTCTTTCATGACACATTAAGCATGATAATAGGTTTCCATGTTTCCCCTGATTCTAATGACTGTTTCTATGTCGTGATCTAACCTAAGGTGTGAGTAAGAAAAAGGTTCATTTGTTGCCATTACAGATTGCCATAGACCTTCCACCTTTGCGAAAGAGGTCAAGGTCGTCGAAGTCGTGGGGAAGGTGGATTTCATAATTTTGCGGGACTACACTTTTTCTTTTCTATCTTCTGTTAGATATTGGTGGTAATGTTTGGGATTTCAGCTATCTTGCAAGGCCATTAGATGAAGTCAGAGTGGCTTCTCAAGAAGAAAGAGATTGTGCCTTTGAGGCAGCAGTGGAGCTCGAAAGCAATCTCAAGTCTGGAAATCCATCTTTCGTCAAATCAATGGTCCGGTCTCATGTTTATAGTTGTTTTTGGTTGGTATGTTACAATGGAGCAAATCCTTATGTTAAGTTTGTGGTCTTCATATCTTAGTTATGCTTTATGTAAATTTGTACACCATTTGTGCACGGGAGGATCTATGGAGCTGTTGAAGAGATAGCTTCCAGATAGTTAAGTGGATAAAGTAGTTGAAGTTGCAATCTTCTTTTACTCTTAGGCCCTTCCAAACAAATTTTGTGAGGATCATCTTCCAAAAACAGTGATGGAAATGGTATTGGAGGATGAAGATGATGTGGAATTTGAGGCTACGTACATTGGCAAAAGAACTGGGCTTAGTGGTGGCTGGAGAGCATTTGCACTCGACCATAAGTTGGATGATGGTGATGCTGTGGTCTTTGAATTGACAGAGCCAACCAGATTTAAGGTAAGACCTTAAAATCAATGAAGTCCGCTTTCATGTTCCAGTTTTTCTCCATTTTAAAGTTTTTTTTTGGGTTTCTTGTTTGAAAAGACCAAAAAGTACATAATATTCTGTGAAACTACTGCAGGTATACATAGTTAAAGCATTTCCAGTTCCTATTCAAGAGCAAAGTGAGGAGACTGAGCACAAAGAAGTAATTTCAGCTTCTAAAGAAACATCGAAGAAGGCTCGGACACAAAAGTCAAAAAAAGCTACAGCACATTCAAATGATGATGACTTGTGACATCCTAAAATGCTTCAACCAGAAAGTGAAACAAACAGCCAAGAAAGATCACGAGAGGAAAATCCAACCAAGAATGGATCTGTTTGTCGAAGAACACAAAAGAAAGGTAAAACAGTTGGTGGAAATGACTTAAAGAAGGATGGAATAGTAGAAAAGAATGATGGATGTGCTTCTTGGAAACCTAGAAAGAAATCTGCTCCCAAGCTTTTCAGAAAGAAAGCGTTTTATTAGGAGAGGGGAAAGGAGGCTAAACTATTTTCTTATGGCGTGCAACAGCAGAGCTTTTAATTGATGGGAGATTATTATGCCAACAAAAAAAAGGAAATTTGGCTTCTTCTTTTTTTGCCTATAATGATATTTCATATTCCCTTAGTTTTGAGCTTGTTGTACACAAAGCTTCATATTTATGGGACTATGTTCGTATCATCCTCGTTGAAATCGGACGAATGACGCCTGTGACCGTAGTTATATTTCTACAGATAATGGGTCTTGGCGTTTTGCTTTTATGGCTTCAAGCTGGCGTAATTCCTTGTATTCCCCCCCCCCCCCACAAGAAGTTAATCAAACTAGTGGCAAGATAGTCTTTTTGCATTACTCTAACGGAGATCGATTGCCGTCAATTGGAGCAGAACGTTCGATCTTGAATTTTGGTAGAAAATCTCATGCCATAAGAAAATAGTTTTCTCTGTGATTAGCACCGACCCTCTAGAGAATTGAACAAAACAAGAAGATAATTGCTTCCCTTGCTTCCATAACCATGACAGCCTTAAATCTAAAAGCTCAAGTTGGACATGTCACCAGTTTTCTGAAGCTTAGACGAGTTTTGCTATCTCCTAAAGAGGAGAAACCACAAGAATAGAGCAAAAGATAACAATCCATAGCAGCTTTAGCAAAATGCCAAAATACAAAGCAACATAATGCCAAAGACACCAAGACCAGAGACTTGAGACCAAGAAAAATTCCAACCATCAAACAAAACTTTGACAAATGACTAAACAACCATCTCGAATGATTCCTAGCACATGTACCATTACAAAAGCAAAGAGAGGTAACTGCTATATCGGTAATCATATATCAAATGCTAACACTAAAATAAGTGCTTCTGCCGCAATACAACTTAAGCGGTTGCATCCAAAAATGCTCTCCCAGGTCGACGGTTCGCCAAAGGTCCATGGCATCCAAGAAGCTGGCAAGATCAAGAAAACCATGTTGGTTCAAACAACAAAATATTTGCAAAATTGTAACCAACAAATTATTACCAACGAAAAAAATAGTGAACCACATTAACAAATATCAGTCGACCACAGTTTCAAAATAAAAAAAATACGTATGCATTTACTTGAGCAAAAACAAACCTTAGCATTAACACCATCTGGCATAATACGATTTTCTGCTTTGAACCTCAGGTAATCAGTACGGCTGAACTTGGTGAAACCCCTGAACATAGCAGTAAATAAACAGTCAGGTAGAACCGTGTAGTTCATGGGAGCAAAAATAGGTGTTAATTAAGGTATCTAATGAGAGGCACAAGAGGCCATCTATTTACAGAGAAACATTACTTCACCAAATAATAGATATCTCCTGATAACATTAAACTAGAGCACCTAGAACAGACCGAGCCCAAAGACAAATAAATCCATGCTCAAAAGAAAACTACATTATGTAAGATAAAAGATAAATTCTTTTAAAATAAACTACAAATGATAAAGCACAAAAGATTTATCTCAATGCTAGTTAAGTGTATCCAACAAAAACATAACCTAATGGACCCATAAGAGCACTTTAATGATGACAGTTCAAGATACACCATGAATATGGCCACATACCACTTCCTGCTGACAATGATCTTCTGGCGACCGGGAAACTTGAATTTTGCACGGCGCAAGGCCTCCTGCGCATGAAGGCTGTTGTTGTCCTTGCAACGGACAGACAAAAGAACTTGGCCAATGCTCACTCTAGCACAAGTTCCCTGTGGTTTCCCAAAAGCACCTCTCATCCCAGTCTGAAGCCTATCAGCTCCAGCACATGAAAGCATCTTGTTGATACGCAAGACATGGAAAGGATGCACCCTGACTCTCAAATGGAATGCATCTTTGCCAGCAAACTTGGCCATATATTTGTTGCATGCAATACGTGCAGCCTCAAGAGCTTCACTGGAGACATTCTCCTTTTCCCATGACACCAAATGAACACAGAAAGGAAATTCATCCACTCCTTTCTTTTTCATTCCTACATCATAAATCCTGATCTTGGAGTCAGGTACACCACGGCAATACCGAGATTTCGGATAAGGCTTGTTCTTGATCTGACGATAACATCTGGCAGGCCCTGCAAAATAGATACCCGTCAAACACTAAACGAGTGAAAAAGCTGCATCGCTTACCTTGCACAAGTAAGCTACAGAAAAGTTTCATACTCCAGAGCAATTTGTATTTCAAAGCATGACAATAACACAGTGAAAAATGTAAAAACTTGCTACTTACTTAAAAAATGTCATGCTATCATGCAAAAAGCACATGGAACCGTGAAATATGCGAGACAGAAGGCATAAAAAACTTTTGGAAGAATGCTAACCGAGAAAGGGAACATCATGAGGGGATTGGGAACATGAAGCCCAAACTACAGGGTCCACAACATAAATACTAATCATCTTGCAGTCTACAGATGCTTCTAGTAGGAATGAGTTTTAGAAAGGGTTCTACAGCGCATTCAAATGACAAATCAGTACCGCAGGCACTCGGGGCAATTGCTTCCATGCGGCCCAGCAGAAACAAAACGACCAGAAGTATACTAATAAATACAATTTTGTCTTCAATTTCAAAACAAAACTTATTTTCTCCCCTGAGGAAAAAGATACAACCGAAAATTCTGATAGCACATTCATTTATTAATCTATCTTGGGAAACTCAAGGACTACTATTTCTTTTACAGCTAATTAGCATGTGACTTGAAGTGGGACCAATTTGGACAAACACTAGGTTACTTGATTCAGGTGCGTTACACCAAAATACACCCTTTTACATGATATCAGAAGAGTCAGTTGCAAACAAACAAACATACAGAAGAGTCCATTTGACTGTAGTTTATCTGAAAAAGAACAGCACGGGCATTTGAGATACATTCATTTATTGTGGCATGAGATCTTAACAATCGAAAAGAAAAAACAGAAGCCGTAGTAACACCCATAACATGCTCCATGCGACCAGCAGACTAAAATGGACGAGAAAGAGGAAAAATATACAAACGAAAAATCGCTAGAAAATAAATGTAGTTCCAAATAGCATTAGAACCACACGGATCTCTACTCCAATAATCGATTATAGTGCAGACAGATAAATACCACAAGCGACCATTTCCGACGTTAAAACATAAATGACATGCATCATGGTCTCAGAAATCAATCTCAGGGTTTGAGAGAGAGAGAGTCTTACTCCTCCCCATGGCGAACCCCTTCCGCTGTCTCTGCTGCCTCCCAAAACAGAACCTGGAAGAATATAGAAATGAGGCGGTCGGCTTGGGGTTTATATAAATGGCGGTACTATAAATGAGTATTTTCTGGACAACCCTAATTCCTAAATACGTGTGAGCGTGCGTCATTCTTGGTAGGCCACTATAGGCCTTTCTAGACGACGTGGGCCGATTCCGTATTATAGTTTACTTGCCAGCCCAGCCCACAGAGTCAAATCTAGACAGTTTTCTTGTTGGACCCGGCTCTTTTCAATTTCTCGCAAGTGGGACCCAGCCGTTTTATATGTTTTCCTCTCCCAGATTACCTTAAGTCCTTAATGTTGTTTGGTTGAGTCGGTTTAAGTAATGAGGTCCAATGACGTGTATAGTTTAATTATCGCAGCCCAGCCTAGCCCACAAAAGCATAACGAGTCCGTTGCCTTCTTGGACCCGGCTCTTTTCGATGTGAAGAAATATTTTCTTTTCCGCCTCCAATGGGATAAGGCTTTTTAAAAAAATTCGGGTTAAAATATTTTTTTATAGTCCTGGATTCTACACTATTTTTAAAATTGGTCTTCAAATTTTCAATATGATCGCCAGCAGTTCCTAAATTTTTCAGTTTTGTCAAAAAGTCATTCCTTTAATTTTAAGTCCAGTCACCTGATGATGATATACGTCACGACTAATCAAGTTCTGACATATGTATATTTCTTCAATCAAATTCCGACTCGTATTTATCGTTCTGAATCTAATGTGTAGGGGCATGTTGATGATTGTAGCTAACAGAAAGAGACGACGTGACCGTAATGATAAAATTAAAAAATCCAAGGGATTAAAGTGAAAATCTGAAAGCTACTTTTTTAAATGGTTGTAAAATTAAGGGACTAAAAAGGTCTTTAACTATAAAATTTCCGTTCTTTTTATTTATTTATTATTATTTTCCACGGAGCTAACATAATAAAGTGATTCCAATAAATATGGTTAGGAGGGGCAAAGAGCAAGAGAAAGGGAGGTTTGTTTTAACCGTGGGCTCAAAAGATGATGGTGTTTTCACTTTTGTGTTTGTTTGATTGTTTCCAAATAAAATATTTTCTGGAAACAAATTTCAACATTCTTTGGTATTTTCCATAGCTGAACTTTTTGTGAACAGAAAAAGTTCTCCAATCAACAACAAAGTGATATAGACTTCATAGCTAAGAGAACTTTCATCGTTGACAGATAATTCAAAACAGCTAAGATTTTGGGTAGAGATAATAAATTCAGGAATCCTTGGCAAAAAGATTTGACAAGAAACATTATAAGCATAAGAAGAAATGCACCAATTAAGGTTCCGTTTGTTTTGTCGTATTTTACTTTCTGTAAACTACTTTCCATACTTTTGACTGTTTGAAGAGCCTTGTAAAACATGATCAACTAAAACTTAATTCAGTCAACCGTAAAATACAACTCTACTTTTCTGAAAGTAGTTTACTAAACTAGTGAATTTTCTTTCCTGACCTGCCTCTCTCAGTCTTAGGGGTGACCAAAAATTCATCAACTCGAAACCGATCTAGTTCAACCCGAACTGGTCGGGTTTTGAAACATGAATCCGAGAAAAATCAGGTTCGTGTTCGAGTCTCTAACTCGAAACCAAAACATTCAAAGGAAAACGACCCCAATGATTTTAGTTTTCTGGGGGTCAGGGTTGGGTTTTGAAACATGAACCCGAGAAAAATTAGGTGCATGTTTGAGGTTTATAACCCGAAATCAAAGCATTCAAATGAACCCGACCCCGACAATTTTAGCTTTTTTTACACAAACCCGAGAAAAATCAGGTTCATGTTTGGAGCTCTAACCCGAAATCAAAGCATTCAAAAGAACCTGACCCTAACGATTTTAACTTTTTTCTGGGTCGGGTTTTGGAACACTAACCCGAGAAAAATGAGGTTTGTGTTCGAGTTGCTAACCCGAAACCAAAGTATTCAAAGGAACCTGACCTCAACGGTTTTAGCTTCTTTCGAGGCCGGGTTGCAAACTTCTCGCCCCAATTGTCGTTTCTACCACCCCGACCCCAAACCCGATTTGGACAGCCCTCCCCAGTCTCTCACTCGACAGTTCCTGTCTTATTCAACTCTCACTCAACACATCTCTGTCATGACCGGTCTCTTTCTTACTCATGAAATTTTTATTTTATTTTATTTCAAATTGATGTTAAGAATTAAGTTTATTAATCGTATAAAATTACAAAAAATACAACATAAATCAAAACATTGAAAAATACTTTCAGAAAATATATTTGATATAACAAACTAACATCGAAAATTAGATTACTTTTTAAAACTACTTTACAAAAAACAGTACTTAACTTTAAAACAAACGGAGGCTATATGCATTCCTTCGCAGCAGACTGCATTGCAAATGTTCCAATCAACTCTTGTCTGCTTTACAGTATAGTTTTAGGTTTTGGAGCAACACTATGGTACAGTCCCGCTCTAAGAGAAAGTGAGAGAAAGTGAGAGACTATGGTACACTAAGAGAAAGTGAGAGACTATACGGGAAGTCAGGAACAAAGATAAGGAAGCAAGAAATTTCTCAGTTGAGTTTTCAGGATGAGAGAAACCACAAAACCATATTTTCTCCAAATGCTTTCTATCTAGGTGTGATGCTTGGAATTACTCCACTATCAAGGTTGCTGCCAGATACATCCGATGACACAAAAGGATTATCCACTGTAGATGATGATGACGGTGGAGTCAAAACCTTTAGAGCATCAGTGACCATTGGATATTCCATTCTGACGTCGGACTCGGACATCATAAGCCATATACTTTCAAGTTCTCGGACCACCTCTGCCATTGAAGGTCGTGCATCTGGCTCATCTCGGCAACACTTGAGGGCCAAGGTAAAAATTTCACCACACAATCAGAAGGAAAATAACCCATTTGCCCATCAATAACCGAAAGGATCGCACCCGAGTGATACGCAACATTGACCTGAAATGGACCAGGACGAAGACTATCATATTAGCCAGGGTATCTAAATGATCGAATTGATTTTGGCTTGACTTAATGGGGACGCTTTTCTGTTTTGCAAAGTATGCCCTTGTCTGAATCTAATACCTAGGAGATTAAGACTGGCTTCATTGTTTTTTTACGCTGCATGAGTAAAATGGATTACAGAACAACAGGTTTTCTATTCCTGCCACTTACCTCACAATACCATTGGGAACCTATTGATTTCCCCTAATACTATTGGACCCCTTATGAATCAAAGGCAAGCATGTCTATAAGGTTCTTACCTCCCGTACAATGTTTTTGCCATGAGAAATTGGGTGCATCCCTGTAAGGAGTTCTAGAAATACAACACCAAGACTATAAACATCACTTTTGTCTGTCAGTTTATGAGTTAAGAAGTACTCCGGATCTAGATAACCCTGCAAAGTTAGAGACAGAGAAATCAGAGAACAAAGAAAAAGACATTAGTAATCTCCAACGACATACTATCAATTCTTCTCCATCTAGTTTGAGTTCCATTTCTTTGAACTCAAAAATAGAATCAATTCTTCTCCATCTAGTTTGCATCCCTGTAAGGACTATACAATGCCACCTACACCAAGACCTTTAAAACCTTTAAAAACTACGTCATAGCGTCCAGAAGGAGCTCACTCACTCCCTGTAGTGGGGGGTTGCACTCTCATAACATGTGTCCGGTACCGTCACTCTTTCTTCGGGAATCACCTCGCAGGCTTAGGGGTTCCTCACATTTGTTTTCCCTCTCATAATGTGAATGCTCTTAATGCACATATATCATTCATATGCAAAATGCACATCCAAACATCCAGTGATATGACTTGAAAACATAAACTGGTAAAATACTTGTAATTTTCATGCATGAATAATTAAAAATGCAAATTCCAGAAATTAAATTCATAAACTGAATTTACATTACAAAATCATTTTCTATGTCATATGGGTTCAAATTATAAGACCGTTTTCTTAAATAAAGAATTAATAAACTTTATTCCTTTTATAATACTAATTAAAGAATTAAAAATGAAATTTATAATTAGATGTAATATCTGCCCTGAATCTTCAAATGAAGGCTTCTGGGCCTCCTTAAACCCTACTGGGCCTATCCCTAAAATTTAAAAGTGTTCTAGGCTTGTTTAGGGTTAACGGGCCTAAAGTTCATTTAGGCCGTTAAATTGACTTTGTGAATTGAGCCCTAATTCTACTCAGTTTTCCTAATTCTACTCAGTTTGGACTCAAATTTGGGCTTTCTCATATATTTTCATAATCTACACAGCCATAAAGTTTTTTTTTCACGTTTGTAACTTTTTACCCTAACGTTTTGTGTGAAATGCCGAAACTGCCATTAGAGACTTCCAGGTGGAAATTTTTTATCTTTTCCGATTGAGCTGAAATTTTTACTGGAACCTACTATGACCATATAATACACGTCCACCAATTTTCATACAAATAATACAAGGATTTCATGGGGACGTTTTGGACAGTGCACTATTTTCACAAAAAAAGTATTAATTTTTCCATTTCATGTGATGTTCTAAGTGTTATAATCCTTTGATCTAATGATTTAAGTCATCATAACTTAAACAATATAATCACAACATGCATTAAAATATAGATCATCAACAAAAATCACAAGTAACCTCATAATTTCCTTCAAAATCATCAAAACAACACTTGCATGAACCTTTTGCTTCAAAACTTCATCTCAAGTCCTCTCTTGGCTTCATTTTCGTGGTCTTGATTTGCCATATCAACCATAAAATCCATGTCTTGCCATTCAGTTCACATCAGAACCTTTTCATCACAAAGTTTCTTAACAAATGCATGTAAACATCATCATAAACATAAGTATTCACATACAATCATCGTGTACACTTTGTATCATGATAAAAATTGAGTTGAACATATTTTCATTAAAACTAACATGTATAACATTGACAGCAACCAAAACAAGCTCAACCCACATTTCCCCCCAACCAAATATGCATAAAACTAGCTCTTGCCTCCACTTGTTTGACAGTTTTTTTCCCTAATTTTTTTTCTTCTTTTCCTTTCTTTTCCTTTCTCTTTCTTTCGTCTCTTAGTCGATTCTCCTCTGTTGCTCTCTTTTCTTTATTTTCTTTATTCTCTTTTTTCTCTCCTCTTCCCCATTGTCTCTCTCTTGTCTCTTGTCTCATGGCAACAATGCTTGCCGTGAGTCACTTGTTCTCTTTCACTACGTCTCATTTTTTTGTCTTTATTATCTAATTAATTAGGGGCATGCTATAATTTTAGAGACTTAATGATTATGGAGACAAGATATTAATAACATTCATTGACTATTAACTCATAGGGACTAAAGTTTTTGACACATGGCCAACAAGATAAAATTTGCAAGAATCTACACTAAGTTTGCAAACCATGAGATAAAATTAGCCATTTTCTCTATTTTTTTAAATAATAATAATTAGGTGCAATAAAATAAATTGTATGAAAAAATATATTTAAATGGAATAAGCAACATTTGAATTAAGATAAGTAAGGAATAATGATTAAAACAAGAACTTAAAATAAAATATGAATTAAGAAAGATGAATTTCGGCCCTAGCAAAAATTTATCCAATTAAATCTAAAAATTTAAGAGAACAAAACACATATCAACAAAATAATTTAAGCACATGAAATTAATTGAAATAATGCAAGAATATAAAAATTAAAGGAATAAATTCAAATCAAAACTAAAATCAAAGTGCATATTTTCTGAAAATATTTATAGCAACATCACATCGTAAATACACCACAAAAGGTGAGGGGCATTACAACTAATCACAGTTTTCAAAACATGTCCTTCACGAGGACTACAAAATGAGGCTTATAGCTACAAAAGTGTGAGCACTCTAAGTCTCACCAAGCCTATACAACTGTGTATCAAAAGTTTTACATGTACATCAAACAAAGAAGAAAACATAAGGCTTTAACTAAACCCTAACCCTTAGTCCTCCTCCTCGGTATCGGAAGTGAGGTCTACCACGCCGATAGCTGAAGAGACTTAGCTACGCTCCCCCGGCGGGGCCGAGGGAGATGGGTAGGGAACTATTGGCTTAGCTGGAGCATCAACCAAACCAAAATCCTCGGGCCTAGGCAACGAAGGATCCTTGAGGTACCAATAGGGCGTATGCTCTACCGAGATCTCAAAGGAGTCCAAGACGCAAGCTCAGATCTTGAGAATGGTGACATACATGTCCATGTCAATGATTTACTCACTCTCAAATAACTTTATTTTCCTGTAGCCATAAAATGTACATCAAGCCAAAGAAATAAAAGAAAATGGGTGAGTCATATGGATTCAGTAAGGTCGAGAATGAGACATGATATGCATAACACATCTAATAATGAACAAGTAACAATATTTAAGGACTCAAGTGCATAAGATAAGTGCAATGTTCATGAATTGATGCTATGCACCAAATCCCTACTATTTCCTTTGGATTTTGAGGCGTTTTCGGTGTCTGCTCTGTTCACCCTCAGAGTTGGGTTGTGCGTCCTTCCTTTCCTCATGGGATTTTCCAGTGCCACCTGCACCAGAACCTTATCAAAAGGCATAGATGCCCCGATGGGAGCCTACTCACTCCCTATAGAGGGGGTTGTACTCTCCTCGATGTGCCCGGTACCATCACCCTTTTCTCAGGAACCACCTAGGTGGGTTCGATTTTCAAAATTCTCTTTCTTGTTTTCTCTCACATAATATGTATATATGAATGCTCAAAACAATAACTAGAGTGGAGTTCAAACATCCATACACTAAATGTCTTTAAGTCTTTCTTTGAATTTTATTTATACTTAGGTGTAAAACTAAGTAATTTCTCATTTTTGACTATTTAATGATATTTATTCTTCCTTAATTTATTAACTCAGACTCTATTTAGTAAATTATGTCTGTAAGTCTTTCTTTGAATTTTTGTATTTTACAACACAATTGTATCTTTATTTGGTTTCTCTTTCCCTTTATTTAAATCTTACTTAATCAATTATCATAATAAATTAAATATAGTAGAAATTACACTAAATGTGTACTATTCGGGCCTCATGGGCCCTATTGGATCCTAATAGGCCAAATTACTAAGTTCCCTAAAGCCATTTAAGGATATAGTGCTTAAAGGTCCACGTGTGAACCTTAACAACCTTGTGATTTGGGTCCTTTAAACAATTCGGTTGGGGGTCAAATTTTTACATACTTATCGTTTTTTGTGCTCTCCGCAACCATTAGCCCAGTTTTTCTATTTGGTCACTTTTACCCCTTCGTTTACCCAGAAATGCCGAAACAACCCTTGAGGGTTCCCAAGGGCATTTCAAACCTTTCCTTATGTTATTTTCAGCTGAAATTTTTAGGGTAAGTTATAATACTTCTAAACTTCATATCTGGAGATTTTTGTACGAACATTCCAAGTATTTCTACAAAGTGATATTGAACAGTGCACTTAATACCCTATTTTGGACAACTAAATTGTTTTGCATATGATTTATTTTAACTCCAAGCATGTATAATCTACTAACACTTATGCTTTCTATCATCATCAACATATTAGTGCACGAAATACATGATCAAATGACATATTAGTAAAAAGAAAGAATGCATTAACACATCATTTTTATCCTCATTGCATTTTCAATCTTTGCATGTGGCCAAATTCCACATTTTTTTATCAAAACTCAACCTTTGAGCTCACATGCATCTCTTTACAAGGCACTGCCTTGTCCATATTCCTTCCCATACAATTTTCTTTCCATTTTTACATCATCAAACACACAAGTACCCAACTCAATAGCAAGTCATGTTTAAATATGACAAAAATGAAGTAAAAATGTTTAAAAGGTCCATGCATGCACATATTCTTCACCCAAGGCCAAGCCGTGGCCTTCCAATCCCCCCAAGCATGATTTTTTGTCATGACCGTGGCCCTTAAACACCCTACAATCATCATCCAAGCAAGTTTCTCACATTAAGCTCCCATTTCTTACACAACAAACATAAAACTTTCAAAAATGCATGATCTAGACATCTAACTTCACATGCAACTAACTTTTATTCATAAACTCTTCATGAATCCAATATCCAACATGTTTTTAAATGAATCAAATGTAACAGCAACTTAGATCATGCCAAAGATCAACTACAACTCCATATTTTCCCAAACAAAAAGCAAACATTATACTCCTCACCTTAATGGTTCGGCTAAGCTCTTGGATGCTCTCTAGAATCACCTAAAATGGATTATAACATTAGAAATGAACTCAAAGGGAAAGGGAAAGAAGAAAAAGGAAGGAAATGGCTATGGGAGAGGCCTTCTACCATGGCCGAATAGCACAAGGTAGAGTCCTTACCTTGCTCACCTCCTTTTTCTTCCTATTTCTCCTTCTCTCCTCCTCTTCTTCTCCTTCTTCTTTCTCTTCTCCGACCACTCTCATTTTCTTCTTCTTCTCTCCTTTTCTCTCTATTTTCTCTCTTCTTTCTCTCCTATCTATTTCTCTCTCTAGACTCACGGCAATGAGCGTCTTTGCCGTGAATCCCTCCCTTTTATATGGCCTCTTCAGACTTTGTCTTAATTATCTCAAGTCATAATTTTCTACAACCTAGGGGTAAGCTAATAATTTGGAGATCTCATGATTATGTGAAGTTAATCAAGCCAAGGCAACCTTATAATTGGGTAGTTTGAGTTTATGGAAGGGAAGCTCAACCACATGGCAAGATTGAGAGATTTTGGACATGTTTGTTTTCCCAAAAAATTGGAGCCCCAAAAGTTCCAACCAAACAAACATACTTCAAAATTTTCAACTTTTACACATACATTTCAAACTTTTCACAAACCTCAATAAACTTCAACATTCAAAAGATTTCCAAAATTTTGGAAATATTCTCCATAATTTTGGTAAACAAACAACCCCTTTGTCTCCCAAAGGCCATCATTGCCTAGATACGGCCGGCCATGGGTCTTAGAGATTGGACTTGGTTGGTTTGTGGGCCTCCAAGTCCATGTGTCAAGCCCAATTTCCCCTAAGGTACGGCCTAATGAATTTTCCCAAGTCCAAATGCTAGCCCACAATACCTAAGGTTCAATTTAGCCAAATTGAGTAATACAATTAAGAGAATTTACCAGTTTAGTCTTTAGGTTTTACACGTTTTTACGTTTTAGTCATTGAGTTTCATTTTTCAAATATTAGTCATTGGGTTTACATTTTTTTACAAAATGGTCCTTCCATTAGTCTGTCTTCCATATGCTTAACGGAGCTCTCTGACACGTCAGCAATTTGAAGCGATCGATCGGTACATGAAGCAGTCGTCCGCTACATGTAGCGGCGACAGGTACATGTACCGGTTGACCGCTCACGTTCAAAACATATACCCGGTCAACCGCTACATGGTCTGTTAAGCATATAGACGACAGACTGACGAAATGACCATTTTGTAAAAAATGTAAACCCAACGACTAATATTTGAAAAAACGAAACTCAAGGACTAAAACGTAAAAGCGTGTAAAACCTAAGGACTAGAACGATAAATTCCCTAAAATTAATTACTAGGGTAATTAATTAAATTTAGCTTAGTAGAGAATCAAATAAAAATTAATCTTGCTCAAAAGAAAAAGAAAAAGAAAAATAATCAAGGGAAATTTTAACATATTTCTCCAAGAAATACACTCTAAAAGGTATTTAAGGAACTGCTACAAAATAATCATATATTAAATGTGCAAATAACATGATAAATAAAATTGTAAGGGAAAATGCTAATGCACCAAAAATCATGTAAATGTAACAAAGTAGAAAAGAGAAAAAATTAACTACTAAGAGTTCGATTATTAAAAAAAATACCTCCATTAACCATCTTAACAAAATTTAAAAAGTTCAAAAGGGAGGGGTGTCACAGGATTATGTTTCCTAGCAACTGTACTTTACTCTTAACACTGTTTATTTTGAAATACAAGCCTGTATACAACAAGATAATTCTACTAGATTTTTTTTTTTTCGTAAGGAAGTCCTGATACCATCCTGTGCCCTGCCCTAACTTTCACATCTCCTAAAACAACTTTAATGAAAGGGAAATGGTAGTTTCATCCCTAGGTTTTACCCTTTTTAACTGTTTGATCCCTAGAAAATAAATTCTAACAAAAAAAACTCCACAAAGTTATTATCTTTTGACAAAACGAACCTCCCGTTAAGATTCCGTCCCTTTGTTAACCGAAGACATTTTCACTCTGATAATTTAGACCTCCACTGCACAACCAATTTGTCTCCCGTGTTTTTTTCTTTTTTCTTTTTTTCTCTCGCGGCACCTCCCTTCTCTATTCTCGTGTCTCTTCGCCCTTTTCTCCAATTTATCCGTGAATCTGCCATGCCCCATCCTCCTCCGCTTCAATTCCTATCTCTAGAAAAACAAAACGGTTTTGAAAATAGTAGTTTTACAAGATTTGCGATTTTGCTCGTCTTTGCTCGCTGGTTTCTTCGTCTTGGCAGCTGAGTGGCTCTCGCGTTAACAAAGGCAGCATGTAAATGTCTAAATTGGTTGTGCAGTGCCACGGGTCTAAATTGCCAGCGTGAAAATATCTCCCGTTAACAAAGGGTCGGAACAGGAGGTGCCTTTTGTCAAAAAATAATAATTTGGGAAGTTTTTTGTAGGGTTTATTTTCTAGGGATCAAACCGTTAAAAAAGGTAAAATCCAAAGATGAAACTGTCAATTTCCCATAATGAAAAGAATGAGCGACTATGTACAAAATAGAAAACATAAGAGGAAATTTCCCAGTTCGTATTGGTAAACTCAACCGTTTTTTTTTCTGGGGGGGGGAAGCTTTCTATCTAGGCATGATGGTTGGAACGACTTCACTATCAAGGTTGCTGCCAGATACATCTGAAGACACAAAAGGATTCTTCCAAGTAGAGGATGATGATGATGGAGTCAAAACTTTTTCCACATCAGAGACCTCGGGATCTGCCATTTTGATGTCAGACTCAGGCATCATATGCCATATATTTTCAAGTTCGCGGACCACCTCTGCCATTGAAGGTCGTGAATCTGTCTCGTCTTGGCAGCAATTGAGGGCCAAGGTCACAAATTTCGCCACGCATTCAGAAGGATATGATCCCATTCGCCCATCAATAACAGAAAAGATCTTACCAGATCGAAGCGAAATATTAACCTGGAAAGGATGAAAACTAAAAATGATTACACGGCCCCATATTAAACATAATTTCAGCCAGCTTATCTAAAGGATCGGATAGAATGAACGTTACGATAAAGATCTTAGATTGTAAAAACACCACTCACTGCAAGCAAGGAGTTCTGATTCAGCTTGCCTTTATGAGAATCATTGTTATTTGGGAAGTATGCAGTTTTTTTCTTTTCTTTTTTTAAATCCAATAGGCAAGAGAGTACGGATTTTAGAATGGACTTCAATGTCTCTAATAATTTATTGAAGCTGAAGCTGAAACTGAAACTTGCAAAGGAAGAACTCTCTCTTGACTGTTTAGGCCTTCTATAAAATAACATATGGCAAGAGAGAAAGGAGAGAGTACTTTTACGCATGTAGAATAATAACAGGCTGACATATAGGTCTATAAGGTTTTACCTCTCTCACGATGTTTTTGCCATGTGAAATTGGATGCATCCCAGTCAAGAGTTCCAGAAAAACAACACCAAGACTATAAACATCACTTTTGTCCGTCAGTTTATGAGTTAAAAAGTACTCCGGATCTAGGTAACCCTGCAAGGTAAATACACAGAATGAGAAGATCAAGAATTAGGAATCAGCTACTTCTCTGCTACTAAGCCTATTACATCCAGTTTGAGTTTCATTGTTTTATTTTAGAAACAGATAAAATAAACACCAAATTGTTGTATATACCTATCTTTCAAATCCATGCATTGGTTATAATTCGATTTTCAAATATCAACTGTAAGAGTCTTACCGGTGTCCCCTTCACAACTGTGGACACATGAGCAGGCACAGTCCCATCAATATCTGGAACTGGGGCAAGTCGAGAAAGTCCAAAATCAGCAACTTTTGCTATATAATTAGAGTCCAGTAAAATGTTGGTGGCCTTGATATCTCGGTGAAATATTGGAGGATTAGCTTCCGTATGAAGGTATAGGATCCCCTTAGCTGATGCAATGGCAATCCTCAATCTCATAGCAAAACTCAGAGGTTCTTTAGACTTAGCTGTTTTATGACATACATGAACCATCAATAAGCTCATTAGTACTGAATGTAGAATTTAGAAAGCAAAATTGTTCTGGTTAGCTCCTAAGGAAAAAGAGGGAAGGGATGGGGGGTGGGCGGTGAGGGGCGGAAGTGTACTGTGGCGACTTCTATATCACACATCTAACTTGCATTCATCTGAAGTCAAGAATACTTAGAAAAGTAGATAGAGATCCATGAAAGGAAAAGATAAAGGAGAATATAAGGCATACCAGAAAGGTGATCCCTCAGAGTACCATTTGACATAAACTCATAGATCAACATCTGCATACACAACGGTACTCACATGAAGCTTCTCCCAAGAAATTCCACGCATTTTCAACAACAAAGAGAGAGAGAAGAAATAGTCCTTTTGTAATGAAAGAAAACAATTGTGCAGAAGAAAAGTAAAGCGCACAAAAAGGAAAAGAACTGTATTCTTTGGGGAATGAGAGATTAACATTTGTTATGCACTTTTAGAATAAAATGATAGTTAATTATGAAGCACTCTGCATATGCTTCTACATCCTGCACCTCATGTGTAATGTCTCTAGAATGAGTGATATCATTCAGGGCAGCTATATTCATGATTTTCACCTGTCATTTGTCCTTTTCTCTTAACGCTTCCAAAATCTTTTAAGTCTCTATAGCATCTACTAAGTTGATAGGAATCAGCTCCTCATCGATTCAGCAACAGGATTGATAGATAATCAAATTATAACTTCTTCTATAGATTCAGGAAAAGAGAAGAAAAAGCACCTGTTCGCCTTCTTCATCACAGTATCCAATCAAAGAGACAAGGTTTCGATGATGTAACCTTGACAACAATTGTATCTCCGTTAAGAACTCCTTCTCACCCTGTAAGGATCCCTCTTGTGCACGTTTTATGGCCACAACTGTACCGTCAGCCAGAATGCCTTTGTAAACCTTTCCATACCCTCCTTGGCCAACCTGAGCGGAACTGTCGAAATTGTTTGTAGCCATTGCCATTTCTCCATAATTGAAATCTTTCACACCATCAATTTTCATGGAGGCCTTAGAGACTGCATATCAAATACATTTCCAATATTAAAAATGAAACCACAACAATCAAATTGCATATAAAGATGCTTCCCCTACGCGTTTCAAGAATTCGATCCTTATGCATCAAACTTTTCATTCATACTTCCATGTTTCTGGTATGTCGCATACAACTCTAAATACAGGGATGATGGCATTGTTAAAGAAGAAACTACTCAAGCATGTTACAGGTCTTCAAACTTGTAAATGTATTTCACGTGAAGATTCCTACACAAAGTAAGAAGCCTATAACTGGGTAGAATCATAAGTAAGAACCCCATTTATATGACCTCACATGTCCTGCTAGAAGCAGAATAAGATGTGGAGCTTGAAGCAGATTAACATGGATTCTTCAAGATCATTCCTAGGACTAGAGAAGATACTTCAAGTTCACATGTAAACAACAATCTCATTCATTGGTAAAGAACCATGTCAAAAGCTGACGAAACACGAGGGCTACCTACAGAAGGTTCTTTATTGTAGTGTTTTTTTTTCTTTTTTAATTCTATCAACATTGTGTCTAGATGGAATTTATATCAGATCTAACTCCAACATTAATCCCATGAGATTCTATTCCCACATATCATTTGTAGAACAACTTTCAGTAAAACAAGAGGAAAAACATTCCATCTTACATCTCTTTTGATAATCCAATGAACAATAACGCCTGTAAAACGAAACAAATTCGCAACTATCTATACCAATAAGAATACGTTGTACAACTTTGCTCACCAATTTAACAAAGAGAAACTTATGGGCAAGCTCCTTATTGTACCAACTAATAATCAAGCATCGAAACATGTAGCTTGAATCCCATGTTTAGTGTTGAAACCTATTTGGCCAAGCTTTATTTTACCTCTCGCTGGCTGAGATCAGGCTGTGCTAAAGTCAGCTGAATTTACTCTAGGCCAAACCATTCTAATATATTTGTTTAGTTTATCATGTTGGGCGTGTGTATTGCATCTTATAAGTCAACAACACTGTCAGCTTGGCTAACTGGTTGTCGTTCATCTCAGAGATGGTTTGAGACAATATGTAGCTCAAACATTGAGGTACTTTTTTGGGCAGTTTCTTATCTCTTAACGATGTTTCCTTTCCCAGGCAAGTCCAAACTTGGCTCAAACTTCCCCAACGACATTAGCTGAGAAAGTGCTAAGATATTGAACATTCTGGGCCTTTGGACCTCGGGCTGAGCTACGAGAAGAATCAACCTGGCCCAATTGACAGGCCAAACCGTATGCAGAAGAGAAACAGATATAAGCAAATTGACAAATCATCAAAAATTTACTCTAAAATCCTCACACCGTAAACAAAGATACTCACGACGACGAGATTTCGATACTGCTCGGTTGTTCTTCATACGCCCTCTCAATATCAGAAGAGAAACAATTGCTGACAATGCAACTGCACCAGCAATGGCCCCCAGTACTATTCCAGCCAATGCACCTTTGCTTAAACTAGAACTCGAAGTGGTGGAAATCACTGTGGAATGAGTGAAAACTATGAGCATAAACAATTTCAAAACTAATCCAACAATATCTTTTCATGTATGAGCACATGAAAGAAAGTAAGATATGACGAGAATAATTCATCTGTGTGTGGTCACGTTGTTAGTGTGTATAATGGTATAAGTTTGTAGCTGCCTTCTTGGTTAATATAGTATAACACCTAATTTTACTGAAAAATCAAAAGCATCTTGAGCTGAGCATTGCAGCTTTTCACTGCTGTCTCTACTGTACCACTTGACACAGCCTAAGGGTAGTGAAAGCATAGAACTGCATAGATCAAGCCTATCTTCAACAGGATTTGGCAGCAAGAGAAAAGGCTACCTCCGCTTAAGTATGCCACTCACAGAAACACACCACCATGTCACCAGATTGACAAGAATAGGCTAGCATTATGCACACACAAACACCAGTAACAGAGGGTAATACCACAGGCCTAAGCTTATCTTTTTAAGTATGTATTATTTCGAAGGAAAAACAAATGTAAAGCAGAGAGAAAAAGTTGACCATTCTCCAGTGGGTGAAAAGCATCAATTCCAACTTCGAAAAAATTATCAGACAATGAGGGTTCTGGGACAAACCATCACTATAAACACTCAAGAGAGTGAAGTTCAGAAGTTCATAAGGTCCAAAGATGTCACTGTCAGGAATTTGCCAAGAGGTGAACATATTCATGATTCGCTTAACCTCACTTGTATTGAAGACAAAAGAATCGTTGCTAGCTGCTGCATTATATACTGGAAAAAGCTTCAAGAACATCCTCAGTCGAGGCCCATCTTCCCATGCAAATGAATCAAGGTTCAGCTGATTAAGGGCTAACTCAAGACCAGAAGTCAGGTACCCTTCAAACATAGATCGGTATGGGAGAAAATCTGAGAATCCAGGACTTTTCAACCGATATCCAAAGAGCAGGGGGGCAGCACATAAACAACGTACAGGAGATGTAGAGGAATATTGATAAGGGGGTGGGCATCCTGGACAATCAGAAGTGGTATCTGTTGAACTCCAACCGTTATTTTGGTCCTCACTCCCAGATCCACAGAACTGCACTAGGTTGGTGCTCGAGCATAAGGGATTCCCTTTAAGCCTAGAAGTCAACAACAAAAGACGTTACAGGATCAGTCTATTAATTTGATAAGTCTGTTCCACCCCACAACACTAAAAATAAAAGGAGCACATCAACACTTTTTTACCAAGTAGTCGCACGAATATGAAGATCAGAAGACGTATTTTATTTGCACAAAGTTGAATATGAAACAACTGGAACTTATAAATTGGGAACCAAGTAAAGAAGCAAACCAGACAGTGACATTTGGAGGTAGAGTGGTACTGTCTGTAATATTTGAAAGCTTATTATTCTGCAAATCCCTGCACCATCAAAGAGACAAGCCATGGCTTAGAAAGTCAGTATGATCCTTTCAAATTTATCCTAGGTCAACCAGTGGTTTACAACTTTGAACATCACAAAGAGGAATGCGCATCAGAGCAACAAATCAATTTTATCGTGTATCAAAATTATACAAACAAGATGCTAGAGTGAGTGAGAGTTTTAACCAATGGAAATAGTGACATTGACATTCAGGTCTTACACTATAAGGCTTTCATTTCCAGTCAAATTCTTGTTTTGCCAAATCGTGGCTGGAATAGAGCCACTCAATGAATTGTTCGCAATTGACCTGGCATGAGGAACAAAATACTAAATTAATCCATCTGTTTAGAGCAAACTTTGAATTTATTGATTCATATGATATAGTAACTCAAAAATCTAATTTTTAAGATAAGTGGACCTCAAATTCAGATAAATAGAAGTAAGTTACCATAACAGGAAATCATAGAACGAAAGGCAAAAGGTTGAAAGAGCAAGTGGAGACTACTTACAACTTTTGAAGAACAGGAAGACCTGAAAAGTTGGCAGGAATTGTTCCAGTAAGGTTGTTGTTGGATAGATCGCTGAACGTATTGCACAAATAAGAGGTTTCAGAAGTCAAAGGAATTGTCACTGTAAACTATCTTTGAAAACTGAAAGATATGAGTGCAGATATTTAAACATGTAGCTATTCAATTCAAAAGAAAATTACAAAATGCAGATGACATGTCATCCAGAAGATGTAGAATCTTACATTGTCGTGATATTCTTTGAAAGCCTGTCTGGAGGTATGGATCCATTTAACTGATTGGAACTGAGGTCTCTGAAATTTATAGAATATGATATAAACAAAGTAGCAAGAAGAATCATCTTTGACAAAGTAAAAAGAATTGGATACAGCTAATGCATTTATTTTTTCGATTACAAAGCTCATACTTTATAATCACAGAATGATTTAGAAAGCGAAGTAAAGTACAGTGACTTACAAATAACCAAGGTTTGGTATTTGGCTAAAATTGGGAATTTCTCCTTGCAAGTTGCAGTTTCTAAGACTCCTGGTAAAGCCAACCCAAAGAGAAATTATAATCTCTGAATACAGATGTAAATTTGCATACTTCTTGACTGCCATCTTACAAGCACATAAAGCTTCTAAGAAGAAGATAGGTTTACACTAGCTAATGGACAGAATGTTAGAATTCGATCAAACCACCTAGAGACACGGAATATGAAACTGAAAAAATTAATCATAGAAAAGACTGTCTTGTTCAGTTGACCACGGACTCCGATGTTTCAAAAGATGAATGAAAGGGCTTCATGCGACCGTAGTTGGCTCAAGCAACTCTACATCTCAGTTGTTCTTCTATTCCTTTCTGATTTTTGACTAATCTATTTCTTCTTCCCAACGAAACACCATTCTACCTATTTTCTATTACTATGATTTGTCTACCTTTCTCCTCTTTATTTCAGTTTTCATACAACAAAACTTCTACTATCATTTGGCCAAAAAATAAATAAAAACTTTCCACCTCACACCTCAAGGTTAGCACCTTACTCTGCGTTTTCTTTTGATACAAACACAGGGAGATAATATGCACTTACAACTTCAGCAACTTAGACATGTTGCTGTACGAAGCTGGAATTGTAGTCCCATCAAAGTGATTGTTATCAAGTTGACTGCAAAACCAAGAAATCAACAGCATTCAGAAAAATGACAAAAGAGTGCTCGAGTAGCATACACAGTAGGAAAAGGGAAATTTAGACGTTATAACGTTCTTCAAGATGAGAAGCACAAGCAATTGAAAAAAAGTTCATAACTTCAAACTCTAATGACATTGTGTGATGAACAGAAATATATTTACATTCCAGGGAACAGAAACCATACAGAATCAGTAAATTTGGCAGTTCGGAGAACTCCGGTGGAAGATACCCTGATAAGTTGTTATTATCAAGAAGGCTGCAGGTGCAGATTTGAAGACGGTCACTAATGTCATATATTCTACAGACAGATAACCTTCATTAAAAATACAAGAACTATGACCAATGACCGACTTACAAGTGAACCAGACTTGGTAATCTGAACAGCTCCCATGGGATTTGCCCACTAATTGAATTGTTGTTCATATGACTGCTCACAAGGGGAAAAATAAAAGGAAAATAATAGGTAAAAGGAAAAAAATGAAGTACAAGTGTTAGTCATTCTAGAACTGATTTTAGACAATAGAAAATTTGAAACAAACTTACAAGTGTCTCGTTTTGTTTAAATATGAAAATGATACAGGTAGTGGTCCAGATATGTTGTTCTGGTCAATCTGTATTCTGTCCAAGTTTGGAAGATAACCGAGCTCTTCAGGTAAGGGACCTGTTAATTGGTTTCCATTCAGAAGCCTGGAACCATAGAGTATTTCATACAGAATTAGATAGAAGGCAAATGTGCTACAGCTCTGCAGTATCAAAACACCTGGTAATCCTAATAATGCCAACATATCAAGCAATGGGATCGCTCACAATGACTATCTCTTACATAAATTAGAAATCAAAAGTTTTCAATGCATGAAGTAGTAGCATATCTGCATATTTGTAATGGCAAAAATGCGTAATCATGCAATAACATTATTGGGTATCCTAAAACAAAAGCTGATAAACTTACAAGAGTTCCAAAGAGGTAATATTGCCTATCTCCTTGGGTATACTCCCGCCTATCTTGTTCCACATAAAATCCCTTTAACAGAGTAGATAGAGAAAAGTACATCAGTGGGATCGGTAAACCAAATGCACCACAGAGAAGAGCACAACAATGCAACTGAATATCAAGTGAAAGTGGTACCCAAAAACTTCCATTCAGATAAAAATGTCTGAAGCACAAAAAGTAGCTTTCAGATATGCTTTGCCTTACAATATTGTCAGGTTTGATAGACGGCCGAGCTCTGGAGATAAAACTCCTCCCAAATTCATTTTCAATAGTAGCCTGCAAAGAAAAGGTCCACATGACAATTATTCGAGCATCAATGCTAGTTCGTCAATGGAATAGCCCATGCATTTGAGAGCACCAAGTTTTATAAAAGCTAGATAATAGCCTATTAGAAATGTTTCCATTTAGGCATGATATAATCACTGAGTCAGTGGGTATTGAATTCAATAGCAATGGATTAGTTACCATTTTCTGGATAAATGAAAAGATCATGATGATAGATTTTAAGAACATTAAGACATGATGGTGATGCTTTCTGGAAAAAGTGAGAAGCATGTGGCCTACAGGTCCTACACCAGTAAATTGAACATTCCTACCATTTCCTTTAATCTGCACTGCACAAGGGAACCAAGGAAATTTGCTTGCTGGCAGGAATTACTATGAGCAGATATAGATGTGGAATAATATAGTTCTCATCATGTGCAAGGGACACGATGTAACATTATTCACGTAGATAATCTACCCTAATACAAATAAAAAATAGGAGAGGAAAAAACCATACAATTGTTGAACACGTAGATATCCATCATCTGATGACCTGTTCCAGCACACCACACCTGTCCACTTTGATGTACACGGATCTCCACGATTCCAACTACTCAGATTCTTATTGGGATCAACCAAACTTTTCTTGATGGCCCGTAATGCCGTCACTGCAAATTAATACCAATGTTAATCATCATGTTGTCACCATGACAATTTTGAAACTCCATAGGCTTTGCTGGTCCTTCTGTTTCTCTAAATTTTAGAGTCAAAGTGGCCACATTGAAATCATAGCAGCGTTCTTCAAAAAATATACACCAAAAGTGTTAGTAAAGACAAGTTTGAGCATACAAACTCAAATAACATCTGCAGCTCAACTATATGCTACATTATTTACCTCCCATTTGGGGTAAGGGAATGTAGATATGCTAAGTTAGCAGACAATTACTTAATATAGGAGTCATATAGATACAACGCGCCTCCATCATGCAGTGGCGGAACCAGGACTCAAGTTGAGGGGGGGCAAACTCCTAAAGCGAAATGACAAATTTTTTTCTTACTTAATGCAAAAGGCGTTTTAGAGTTAAAATAACGAAAACTAATGAATAAAAACATTAAAAATATTGAAATACACTACTGTAACTCCTTAAAAAATATTCTTACTCATAATTTTTGAATCATAGCTCTCTAAAACCCCTCATTATTTTCTCATATTGCTTATTGGTTTTGAACCATAACTCTCTAAAACCCCTCATTGTTTTTCCATTTTGCTTCTTAGGAAAATCATGACCAACAAGCCAAGTGATTGACAAGAAATTTTGATCAAATACTCCTTACGAATTTAATCTCCAATCCCAACATCATATTCTTCAATGGGTTTACGTAACCTTGGTCCTTGAGTCAGCAATAATATAATCCAGACTAAACAAAAGACAAGGTTTTTTCGACCTAATATTCGCATCAAAAGTAGGAGTACTAAGCGATTCCACATTGGCTGACTTTTTTTTTATCCAAAACTTATCCATAATCTAAACAAAACAAAATGAAAATTCATCAACCAATTCAATTCACTAATCAAAATTAAAAACAATAAAACTTTAAATACCAACGTTCTAATCTCTTCAAATATACAACATTTATATGTCTACTAGGTTACTATCATGTTCAGCATATTAAGTAATCAAAATATAAATGAACAAAGATTTATAAACTCTATATCTCCTCTCTCCCTCTCTCTTACGCATGGGATGTGAGAAATTTGAGACAAGTAATCAACATGTAATTCTCCTACCTACTCTACCGCTGAACAACTCTTCAAACTAATCTAAATAAATTTTTCCCAAAAACAATGGGATTATATTGCCAGATTTTAGCACTCTATAAGTAGAAAATATATGTATTGAATATATTTTTATAGTAAAATAGATATAATGAACAGAAACAATAAAAAAGTCATAATGTTGAAAGACTTGACTTATAAACCACAACACATTAAACTATATATATAAAATAGATAGGAAAATACATATAATATATATATATATATATGAACCAAGGGGGGGGCAGCTGCCCCGGCTTGACCCCCCTTGGCTCCGCCACTGATATTAAGTAATCAAAATATAAATGAACAAAGATTTATAAACTCTATATCTCCTCTCTCCCTCTCTCTTATGCATGGGATGTGAGAAATTTGAGACAAGTAATCAACATGTAATTCTCCTACCTACTCTACCGCTGAACAACTCTTCAAACTAATCTAAATAAATTTTTCCCAAAAACAATGGGATTATATTGCAGATTTTAGCACTCTATAAGTAGAAAATATGTGTATTGAATATATTTTTATAGTAAAATAGATATAATGAACAGAAACAATAAAAAAGTCATAATTTTGAAAGACTTGACTTATAAACCACAACACATTAAACTATATATATAAAATAGATAGGAAAATACATATATATATATATATATATATATATATATATATATATATATATATATATATATGAACCAAGGGGGGCAGCTGCCCCGGCTTGACCCCCCTTGGCTCCGCCACTGCCTCCATGTGCAGGGTGATATCTCTAAACAAGCATTCCCTCAATGGGATATTCGAGAAGAAAAGGAGAAAATAAAAGGGAGAAGGCAACATCACCTTCCACCGGGTCGGTAACGTTCACTGCTCCAATAAGCAGTGAGGACCAACACAACCACGCAACAAAAAATATTCCATACGTCCAAGCTGCTAACTGAGACATTCCAATAGGGCATAGAAGGCCAGAACTCTCAAACTTCTCCTAGTGCCCAACAGCGGGAATCGGAGTACTCCGCCTGAATCAGGACTTCCAAATCAGCTGAACTAATTCGAAGGAAGGAAATAGTAGTTCTTCTTAACACTGGTTCCTTAATGAAATAATCAAACAAGTTTCAAATTCAAGTACAGCAACTAAAAAGGCCTAACTACCAGGCAACAAAACAAAGAAAAGAATAACTCAAATTCTTCGACCGTACAGCTTGAGAAGAAACAAACCCACCAAACTGCAAGCAAAAGCCCTTACTATAGGAAGAATTTATATATAGTTGAGAGTCGTATAAGAATAAAGGGAGCAAAAACGTTCAGCTATAGACGGCTGGATATTAAACCCGGGGGCAGTTTGAGCAGGCATGAAAGAAAGAGCTGAAATTGACTACCTCGTGAAAGGTGGGATCTTTCTGACCAGGTCCCCATTGCGAATGCTCAAGCATTTGATTGCTGATGCAGATGGTAGGCATCTCTTTCACTTGCTGAATAAAAATAATGCGTGTAGATTAGTATTTCTGACGCTGGGCTTGAGGACGTTGACTTTTATGGAAGAGTGGTTGTGGAGATGATTTATTAAAATACTATGCAACCTACTCCATAATTCAATGACGACAAGAAAAGGAACCTGTGTTTTGGAGCATTAGCCAAACATACCCGTTAGGTGCGGGGCTTCAGACTTGAACGGAAAGCAAAAAGCATCCCATTTTTTGAACGTTGTAGATATTGACTTTGGCCAAACATACCCGTTATTTACTGTTGTAGATATTGACTTTGGCCTATATGAACGTTTTGGTTGGGGCAAAAGCATCCCATTTTTTTATTTTTTTTGTTAAAGTTTAAAGTATCACCACTAGTTAACATTCTTTTTTTTTTATTAAAGATAAAAGCATTATATACATGAAGCAGAAAAAAAAAATAGAAATTGGATAAAACGTAAGACTAAAAAATTGTCTAGCCGCCTCGTTTTAGTCTTTTTGCTCTTTATGGAGTGGCAGCTAGATCATCATGGAAAGCAATAAATAAATATTAATTAACAGCAACAATAATACAAATAATCAATCGAACTCAACCATCTGATCTTCCTGTGGTACGAAAGCCACTTTGGCCATTCAGAGATTGCAGGCTCTGGATCATCTTTTCTTGCAAGGGGTGCAGCTTTGGCCACATCGCAGGGTTGTTGCAGAAAGAGAAAGGTTTCTGCAGCCTTTGAAGTTGCATATGGAGTTGAAGGCTATGTTTGTTTAAGTTCTCAAAACATTTTCAAAAATTTCTCACTCACTTTTTCATCAATTTCAATACATTTTCACCAATCTCAATAATTTTTTCATCAATTTCAATATCTTTTCACCAATCCAAATAACTTTTTATAAATTCCAACAACTTTTAATTAACTTTTCACCAATCCCAAAAGAATCTACACTACTTTCAAAAAAACACAAAAACAAAAATTGTTCTGAGAATAAAACCAAACATAGCCGAAGTCTTTCAAGGGCCGAGCTGCTTAATGCTGGTGAATATAAGTCGTCTTCCAGGTAGTTGAGCAGCATTAATTGACCACCTAAGGTAGATGAAAATTAGACAAGTTTGTTCTTATTATAAAGGAAACGACGAAAATATCTAACAAACCACTCGGATGGATTTGGCTCGCGGGCAGCGCGCGCAAGGGGCCCTGGAAATTTTCAGAGCCCCGCGCACGCGACCTGGCGCGCAGGCTATGCGCGCGAGGGGCGCTGAAAATTTCCAGCCCCGCGCCATGGTGCTAACTTTTTTGGGATCATCAAGTCTCTTTTTCTCGTTGTTTTGGAAGTGTTTTTTTGCCTTTTTCTCTGTTTTTTTTTGTAACTTTGTATTTATGATATTTCAGTGTACTCTGATAACAGTTAGTGAAGCAATTGACAGACTGTTTTTCAGTACCTTTCATTGCAACAGGGTTATCATGGGAGAAGCTACAGTGAATGAATTAGTGTCTTTGCAATTATAATTAGATCAATTACAATCAGTGGCGGAGCTAGCATTATAATCAATGGGGGCAAATTCTTAAGAAAATTCAAAGGGACTTGGGGTGGGCTGCTTGGGCTTAAGGGGGACGGTCTGAAATTTAGTGAGCATCAATAGGGCAAGCCTTAAAAAATTAAAAATTAAAAAAATTAACGTGTAAAAAATTTTTTGGGGGAGCCAACCCGGACAATGGCCCATGTTCGCCCCCCCTCCCTCCACCTATGATTACAATACTATATACTTTACAGTGAATTAGTGTCTTTGGTTTTATACTTAGATAAATTATAATACTTTTTGGCAAGCATAGTCGGGTTCATCAAGGAAGTCTTTCCAAGCCAGCAGCTACTTCTCCACACCTTCTTTAATGGGCACGCTGCAAGAGTATGATGCTGTCATACCTCCTCGCTCAAAGCCAGAATTTAATACTATAGTTGACGTTAAATATAGTAGAAACGGGTTGATCGTAATATTTGTTAGAGAAACAGAAATTACGTAAATTAATACCTGTAATGAACAGGTCTTATAGTGTAACCACTTTCAAATAATTGAACTTTGATAGCTTAATTTAATAATATAGTGAACGTTATTCATAGTAGAAATGACATGATAGTAATTTTTATGATAGACATTACGTTAATAAATACCTTAAATGAATACGTCATAGAGAAATGACGTTAATAAAACAGGTCACTTGCCATTTACGGTATTTGCATTCCCACTAAAACTATATTGTCATTTTCATTGCCGCTCATTTACAGTTTTCAAACTTTTTTTTATGAAATTCAATAATAAACATGTAATGAAAAACACTTTTCCAAACTAATTTTAATCCTATAGGTCTATTTTTACGAACTCCAATAAAAATCAATATGAAATATGTTTTGAAATCGAAATTAAAAGACAAGTTTGAAATCAGTTCTCAAACACAGCCATTGCTGTTTGACTATCACAAAAGTCCGAGAGATCAAAACTGAAACAAAGACAAAACACAAGTCTCAGGAAGTTCCATATGAAACTTGGCAACCCAAAAACAAAAATGGAAATTGGAGTTATGTGAACCGACTGACTCAGTTGAATGATTTCAGGCCAAATGGGAACACAATTTAATGCCGTTGGTTTCAGAACAACATTAATAACATGTCTGGTACACCCGAATAAGTAGAGACATTTTAATGACTAACGTCTTTTTATTCTTAAAATTTTGGAGTGTTTAAATTTTAAAATGTCAGCCGTAAAATTGTAAAGAGAGCTAATTTAAATAAATGAATAAAAAATAAAGAATTTTAATAAGTTACTTTATCATAGGAAATTGCTATGTTACACTCCTTAAAATTTTAACACAATAAAAAATTATAATATAATATTTCTCTTCCTATTACATCGTTACTTTTCACTGTAATAAGTATTAAAAATCATCTCTCCTCACTTTTTCACCAAATCCAATACCCTAAAATTTTAACCTCTCCAAAATTTTAACACTCAAATACAATTTTAATATATTTGGAAGTAGGGTTATTCAGTGTCACCGGAATTTTCCGGTGGCACGGCACCCGATGCCCGTGCTGATTTTATGTTTTTGGAAAAACTCGGGGTATTCCCAGTTTGACAACTGTTTTTGAGAACTACATAGCCTTAATTTCTCGTGGAAATTGAACTTTGAAAAAAGCAACTAGGCCAACCGGTCAAGCTTTTGCACAAAGGATAAATAAAAGAAAAGAAAATGGGACCTAGCGCGTAGGCTAGAATTGACATTCATCGTGAATCAATAAACAAACCGGATGGGCCCGCATAGAGGATCGTGCTCAATGGGAGTGGCTTGGCGGAGGAAGATGCCACGTGTTGGTACGGCAGTGGCTGATTATGATCCATGTGGGCTACCTCGTGAATCCAATCTCCAGTCCAGCCAAGCAAGTCGGGTTATGTTTGTATTGAAAAATTTTTGGTATTGAGTTTAGTGTTGATATTAAGTTTAGTGAAAAAGTGAAGAGAGCTGTAATTTTTTATATTTTTTGTAATTTTTTATGGAAGAGAGAGATTATATTGTAGTATTTTATTGTGAGTTGTTGAAATATTTTGTAAAATTTTTTGTGCAAACGCACCCTCAGTCTACGAGAAGGACCGCTGGCGTGCAAATTTAGGATTATCAAATGACGTGGACAGATGCTGACCAAAAGGTCATGGTTACGTTCGTTTTTAATATTTTTTTTTCAGTATTTAAATACATCCACAAAACTACCACCGAACATTTTAAGAATTCAAACACAAACACGATACATTTTACACAATCTTCAACAACTTTTTACTTTTTCACATAACTCCAATATTTTTTTATTAAACAATTATATCAAATCATTTATCTCTCTATTTTACACAAACACCAATAAAATACTATTCAATATAAATATTCACAACTTATTTAAAATCCTACATTTTTACCCAACACGAACATATCCCACGACTTTGGTAGCTGGAGGCTGGAGTAGATGTCCTAGACTCCTAACCACTTGAAATTAAAGTAGGGCTCCGTTTGTTTCAGCTAAACAAAAATTTCGAAATATAATTTCCTTTTTTTTTTGGGTGGTTGAGGGGGTTTGTAAACTAATATTAAAATCATAAATTATTACAAAAAAATTTACATAAAGTTGTTTCTTTATTGAAAAAGCAATTCATTTTTATAATTTCCCTTTCTTCTATCGTACTGCAATTTGTATTTTTTTTCTCTTGTCCATCTAACTTTATTATCTTAATATAAATAATTTTATGTACTTAGTTTTTAAAAGTAATTTATTTTTTTTAAAAAATTAAGTTTTATGAAAAATATTTTATTCGATTTTTATATATGTTATTTTTAATTCATCTGGAACTAATATTAAGGAGGAAGTTTACTAATCATACAAGATTACAAAAAATAAAAGCTGCATCAAATATTAAAAATTAATTTTAAGAAACATATTTCGAATATTAAGAATGAAGATTACTAATCACAAGATTACAAAAATATAATTTGGATCAGTGCTTTCAAGAAACATGTTTGGAAATAGCAACCAAACATTGAACGTTAAAATACTTTATAGAAATAATATTTACTATATATATATATTATAAATAATTTTAATTCCAAACAAACAGACATAAACACAAAACAAAATAACTTTTTGTATCTAGTTAGAACTCTTTGTTACCTAGACAATTTTCCGCCCCAATTATTGGGTAGAGCAACATTTATGTGCAAAAGATCTACCAATGCACTGCAAGTGCCAGGGGGAGCGGACGAGGAACATTAAATTTTACTAGGTTATCCGTTGGCTGTAAGTGGAACTGGCAAACTGGGGAGAAGATTATCATAAAAAGCAAGCTGTGCGTAAGATAAAAAGGATGAGAAGAGGAACATGTGGTCAGGAAAAAAAGAGAAGAAAAGATCCCTTAAACTATCCAAAACAGATACACTCAGCAAAATTTCTCTCTCAAAGCAGCAAGCAGACATGGCCGCCGCAGTCAAGAGCAACAGCAACAGGATCTCCATTGCCTTGGAGAGGAATGGGCAAGGCCTACCCGGCCCATTAGTTGGGCAATTTTTTTTATAAGGGCCCGAACAATTTTTTTTTAGTTTTGGGCTGTTTTTTTTGTTAAAGGCCCGGAAAGAAAAAGCCCCAATTCGTTTGGGCAAGTTTTTTTTTACAATCTGGGCTATTTTTATAAGAGGCCCAGATAGGATAAGCCCAATAAGGTTGGGCAGTAAAAAAAAAAAAAAGAAGCTAAAAAATACCTTTGGGCGTTCAGGGGTTCGGACCCCTCACGCAAGGCACATAATGACATGCGCCTACCACTGAGCCACAGTGGCTTATGTTTCTTACACTATTGTTTTTACCATAATATTGTTAAGTAAATGAGGTAATTTCTGTAAATATTTTTTATTTACTGTTTTATTTAATTCGTTTAAATAAATGACCATATTGTTTATGGATTTTATTCAATGTGCATGTTATAAATTTATTATATTATGTGTATAATTATTTCTAGCATGATTGTGAATATGATTTGTTATTTATTCATAATAAATTGTTATGCATATTTGTTATGCAATTGAATTAAATATGTTTAATTCGTGAATTTTATTTAAAAGTCAATTGGATATTTCTTTCTAACTTACATCATGGGAGATGATTACTAGCATAGCGAAATTTTCGATCTCATTATGTAGGAAAGAATTTAATGGTCCAGTTAGGATTTTGGAATAAATTTTTAATATGTGCTAATGTCAAAATCGTGCATTGAATGTAGTGAAATGACCACAAAAAGTGTAGTTGCTGACCTGACCAAGGGAGAAAAATTGGACGGTACTAATTATGACATGTGGCACCGAAAGATACAATACCTGCTGAATGAACAGGAAGTTTTGGAAAATCTGACCTCAAGTATGTCCCAACCTGAAGATGGGAACACTGCCCAACATCGTCGGGACATTGAGGCTCACAAAGCCTGGGCTAAAAAGGATAGGTGCGCGCGCTTTACTATGTTAAGCAGCATGCACAATGATCTAATAGGAGAGTTTGAAAACTACTCAACTGCCCAGGAAATATGGATCCAACTGAAAGCTGCTTATGGGGGTACATCTGCAACTAGGTTGCGTGCTCTTACCTTGAGGTTTGAGCAATATGTTATGGACCCGAAGCATACCATGACAGTCCATCTGAGAAACATGTCTGCCTTGATCCGTGATCTGAAGGCTGCAGGTGTTAATCTCACCGATGAGCAGCAAGTTCAAGCTGTGATACGTTCACTGCCAGAGTCCGAATGGGGGCAAATGAAACTTGTGTTGACTCATAGTGAGAATATCAAGACATTTGTTGATATTTCTCGCCATTTAGAGCTGGAGGCGGAGCGCCTGGGAGCGAATCGTCCAACCGCGCTTGTTGCCCAAGGTGGGCAACGCAAGACATTTAGGCCTAAGCGCAAAGCGGCTGAGAAATCAACTGGTACAACAAAGGTTCTTGGGCCAAAGAATGAAAAGACTGCAAAGCGCCGCAGAGGCAAGCGCGCTGACAAGAAAGATAAGACCAAGATGAAATGTTATAACTGTGGTCAGAAGGGTCACTTCGCTCGTGAGTGCACTGAGCCGAAGAAGGTACCATCTGGACCCAACTCTCTCCTTACTTTTGTTTGTTCACATGTTTACGTTGCTGACTCGATCCCTGAATGGATTGTAGATACAGGAGCAACCAAACATGTAGCGAGAGATCGAGTTGGCTTTGTAGATTACAGAAAACTACCAGCAGGCAACCAGTACGTTATTTTGGGTAACGGGACGAGAGAATAAGTATTGGGAGTTGGAATTTTTCAACTCAAGATGCGTCTGGGACGTACGTTACTTCTTCATGATGTGCTCTATGCACCTGGTGTTAAATGTAATCTATTTTCAGTTATTTCTATGTTAGACCTTGGTTTCAGTTTTCATTTTGATGGGCCACAGATGGATTTTTATTTGAATAAGGCTTTGTATGGACAAAGTTTTTTAAATAATGGTTTCTTTATGTTGGATTTGGAACGTTCCTCTATTTCTTACGTTGCTGATAATGATGATGTTATTTCTAACTCTGTGAAATGGCATGCTAGACTAGGACACATAGGAAAAGATAGAATGGCTCGACTAGCTAGAGAAGGCCTATTGGGGCCTCTCGCTAATGTAAGCCTACCTGTGTGTGAGTCATGTTTAGCCGGTAAAACATGTAGAAAACCTTTTGGTAAGGCACCTAGGGCATCTCATCCTCTAGAATTAATTCATTTAGACATTTGCGGACCTATGAACGTTAAGGCACGCCATGGCGCATCTTATTTCCTCACCTTGATAGATGATTATTCCCGTTTCAGTTACGTTTATCTGATCTCCCATCGCTATGAAGCATTGGATTGCTTCAAACGTTTTTTGGCAGAGGTTGAGAATCAGAAAGAGAGGAATTTAAAAATTCTTCGCACTGATCGGGGTCGGGAATATCTATCCACTCAGTTTCAGCAACTGTGTGAGAAAAAGGTATACGCAGGCAATTAACAATTCCTGGAACTCCGCAACAAAATGGTGTTGCAGAAAGAAGGAATCATACTTTATTAGAAATGGTTAGATCGATGATGGCGCAGGCCAACCTCCCAATATCTTTCTGGGGGTATGCTCTTCTTACTGCTGCCTACATCCTCAACCGAGTGCCTTCAAAGTCAGTTCCTAACACCTCATATGAATCTTGGAATGTCGCAAAACCTATTTTGGAGCATTTGCGGCATTGGGGTTCTGCGGGATTTGTTCACAGCACTTCCCATAAGTTTGGGAAACTAGGCCCTAGAGCTAACAAACATATCTTTATAAGATACTCTGAAAGCTCAAAGGGATACATGATGTTTGGTGAACATCCCAATGAAGGAATGACTGAGATAGAGTCGCGTGATGTCACATTCATTGAGAGTGATTTTCCAGATATTGGTGAAGCAAAGCAAAGTCTTTCACTCTTTGAGTTACAAGAGTTGGAAGGGGTCACACCATCTTCTGGTGCAGGTGGGGATTTTGTATCTCATCCTGAAATCACCAGAGAGATTGGTAGTGACTTAACACCTAGTGGGAGTGTACCAGTAAGTGGGAGTGTACCACTAGTGAATGACTCAGAAGAGTCTCGGATACGAAGAAGCGAACGTGGAACTATTCCCCGTCGTCGATTTGAGATTGAAGGGGAATCTTTCATGTGTGCTCCGTATGACCCTGATGAACCTGCTTCGTATAAGGAAGCATTAGCTTCACCCGTCTCAAATGAATGGTTGGTTGCTATGAGGGACGAGATAAGTTCAATGGCAAAGAACCAAGTGTGAGAATTAGTTGATCTTCCGCCTGGGCGTAAGACCATTGGAAACAAATGAGTCTTAAAAATTAAGCGCAAGGCAGATGGATCGATTGATAAGTATAAGGCCCGTCTCGTGGCGAAAGGTTATACCCAGAAAGAAGGTATAGACTATGAAGAAACATTCTCCCCATTGGTGAGAATTGCTTCTATTCGCCTCATTCTAGCTATAGTTGCATCCTTAGATTTGGAACTTTTCCAAATGGATGTGAAAACAGCATTTCTCAATGGAGAACTAGACGAAGAGATCTACATGGATCAACCTGTTGGCTTTGAGGCCCAGGGAAAAGAGCGCAAAGTATGCCGGCTCAAACGTTCTATATATGGTCTTAAACAGTCGTCTAGACAGTGGTACTTCAAATTTCATGAGGCCATCACTTTGTTTGGCTTTGAAATGTTGGAAGAGGACCATTGTGTGTATGTCAAACATACAGGAAAGAGCTTTGTGCTCCTGTCGTTGTATGTAGATGACATTTTGTTAGCTGGAAATGATTTAGACATGATTGTCGCCACCAAAGGGTGATTGTCCTCTTCTTTTGAGATGAAGGACATGGGTGAGGCAAATTTTGTGCTTGGAGTCAAGATCTTTAGAGATCGATCTAGGAAGCTTCTTGGATTGTCTCAGGAGACATATGTCAGGAGGATTCTAGAACGTTTCCATATGCATAATTCGAAACCCGTAGACACTCCAATCGAGAAGGGATATACATTGAGCCTTGATAATTGTCCTAAGAGTGATGAGGAAAAGATTAAAATGGCTAGGGTTCCCTATGCGAATGCAGTTGGAAGTCTGATGTACGCTATGAGGTGTACTCGACCGGACATTTGTTTTGCAGTAGGTATGGTAAGTCGTTATCAAAGTAACCTTGGACCTGTTCATTGGCAAGCGGTTAAGAGGATCTTTCGATATTTGTGTGGGACTTCGGATCTTGTTCTTTGCTATCAGGGTGGAGATATGAGATTGAGAGGTTATTGTGATGCTGATTGGGCTAGCGACAGAGATGAACGTAAATCCACTACGGGTTACGCATTTCTACTTAGTGCGAGAACCATCTCTTGGTGCAGCAAGAAACAATCATGTATAGCTTTGTCCACGATGGAGTCTGAGTATGTTGCTTGTTCAGTAGCAGTACAAGAGGCTGTTTGGTTGAGGAGATTCTTTCAGCGCCTATCTGTTACGGCTCTTGCAGATGAAGCCGTTAAGATATATAGTGATAGTATGGCGGCTTTAGCATATACTAAGGATCCCAAATACCATGGAAAGACCAAACACATTGACATTCGTTATCACTACATTCGTGACATTGTTGCACGTGGAGAGGTGATCCTACAACATATTTCCACTAGCAAGATGATAGCCGACCCGCTTACGAAGGCTATTGCTAGAGATATTTTTCAGACTCATGTTAGGAGTTTGGGACTTCGTAGGATTTGATATATGTTGTTTATGGATATCTCATTTGACATTTTGTAATAAGAGGTATCTTTTGAATTAATGATATTGTTCATTTTTCCATACACGTTGTGTTTTAATTGATACTTTGTAGCACATATTGTTGATGTGTCACCAGGTTATGATCGATCCACTCACATGGATGATCACCCTAGCGCTTGGATAGCGAGTAGGATGAGACAAAATTATTAATTTGGCGCTTAGAAAGCGAACAAGTAATTGTCTTGACGTTTTAGTAACGTGCAAGATTATTTTAAGAATGTCGCCTTAGCTGGGCTAAGATGAGACTTATCAAAGTCGCACATGAAGGATACACGAAACTTCATGAAACCTGAATAAAGCCGAATGTGAGATCTTATACAGGCGCTTGACGAGCGATTGTAGTAAGACACTCAGATTAGTGAGCCTTCATGGCGACTTGATCAAGATTCGTACGGCGTTAGAATGTGACAAGCCCATTTGAGTGGGAGCTCCGCCGTAGCATACATTTCATACTGTATGTGCTATTGCCGACCAATTGAGGGAGTGATAGATGAATCCCTGTTCCGTCACTATGTGAGCCCTTATAGACCTATTGAAGGTCTACTCTGTGCCCTTTGAACCTGGAACTATGTCATGAAGTGGATACTCGATGACGCTACTTTAGCATGTTTTCTTAGGACCACGATTTATACGGTCTCGCGGAGCATGTCTAGGAAAGCGGTCAAGTAGAAACAAATTGACTTGAGTGTCTAGGGAAAATTATTATGGATACACACCTTTATTTTATGGCTCATTGTCCGGACGATTATGTCATTTTGTGTTGACACAGTCATGAGCATATTATATGATGTAAGATCGAGTGTTGCTTTAAGCTTTGATGCTTATAAGGGATTAAAGAGACTCGATCTAGTGTGATCAAATAGTTTGGGGCATGGACGAGATATTTTTGAGTGAGGTGCTATGTTGGTAAGATGGTAACTTGATATAGCCCTCCTACCCTATGCTTTCTCGTCAGGTCGCACGCTTCATTTCCAGTATGTAAGGATGACGAGATAAGAGTTCAAAATGAGACAATTGTAGGGATGACACTAATGTGGATGAGTGGGAGATGTTGGAAAATCCCATGACACATGGGTGCATCCACATGTGAGTTTAAATTTAAAAGCTAGAGTTTGAATTATAGTTAAAACCGAAGATCTTATGTAGATCTCTATTTGAATTCAAACTTAGCTGATTTCTCTCCTAAGGATTCTCTGTGTGAGATTCCTATGTGTTTATTTAAGAAAATAAACTTGGTGAGAAAAATCAATCGACATATTTCTAAACACTCACAGAGAAGAACTTTATCTCAAGGCATCAGGCTTCCATCTTTTAGCCTTGGATCTGAAGCGTGGAATTCACAAGGAGACTCTGGTAGACTCCTGAACGACTTGAGAGCATTGTTCGAGATTCGTGGATCGTTGATCGTGGGGCTGTAAGACGAGCGACCAAAATTCCTGCAAACCGGAGATTCCGCACAAGGTATTTCGGATACCCACTCCGTTTAAGCAAAATCTAACAGGTAGTTTAAGTTTAGGGAGGGGAGACTCATCCACATGGGTTAAGTTTGTTTCCTAAATTTTTCCAGGATTCAAATACATTTACAAAATTACCACCGAATATATTCATAATTTGAACACAAAAAAACAATACATTTTACACAATCTCCAACAATTTTTTACTTTTTTTATTCAACATAAATTTTCTTTCTCTATATTTTTTTTCACATAACTCGAATATTTTTTTATTCACAACTTTTCTAAAATCCTACAATTTTATTCAAACCGAAGATATCCATGGATTGAGAGATTTTGTCTCCCAAAGGCCATCATTGCCTAGATATGGCCGACCATGTGTCTTAGAGATTGGGCTTGGTTGGTTTGTCGGCCTACGCGTCCATGTGCCAAGCCCAATTTCCCCTAAGGTTCGGGCCAATGAATTTTCCCAAGTCCAAATGCTAGCCCAAGGTACCAAAGGTCCAATTTAGCCTAATTGAGTAATAAAATTAATTACTAGGGTAATTAATTAAATTTAGCTAAGTAGAGAATCAAATAAAAATTAGTCTTGCTTAAGAGAGAAGTAAAATAATGAGAGAAAAGAATTATAGAGCTAATGGTGTAAAAAATATAAAATTAATTAGGAGTCAAAAGCACTAAAAATTCGGATAAAGGAAATGAAAAATAATCAAGGGAAGTTTTGACATATTTCTCCAATAAATACATTCTAAAAGCTACTTAAGGAATTGCTACAAAATAATCATATATTAAATGTGTAAATAACAAGCAAGATAAATAAAAGTGAAAGGAAAAATGCTAATGCACCAAAAATCATGTAAATGTAACAAAGGAAAAAGAAAAAGAGTTAAAATTAACTACTAAGAGTTCAATTATAAAAAAAAACCTCCATTAACCATCTTAACAAAATTAAAAAGGTTCAAAAGGGAGGAGGATTATGTTTCCTAGCAATTGTACTTTACTCATAACACTGTTTATTTTGAAATACAAGCTTGGATACAGCAAGATAATTCTACTAGATTTTGTTTTTTTCATAAGGAAGTCTTGATACCATCCTCTGCCCTAACTTTTACATCTCCAAAACAACTTTAACGAAAAGAATGAGCGACTGTACAAAATAGGAAACATAAAGGAAATTTCCCAGTTCAAAGCGCAGGATATTGGTAAACTCAAACCGTTTTTTTTTTTCTGGGGGGAAAGCTTTCTATCTAGGCATGATGGTTGGAATGACTCCACTATCAAGGTTGCTGCCAGATACATCTGAAGACACAAAAGGATTCTTCAAAGGAGAGGATGATGATGGTGAAGTCATAACTTTTTCCACATCAGAGACCTCGGGATCGGCCATTTTGATGTCAGACTCAGGCATCATATGCCATATATTTTCAAGTTCGCGGACCACCTCTGCCATTGAAGGTCGTGAATCTGGCTCGTCCTGGGAGCACTTGAGGGCCAAGGTCACAAATTTCGCCACACATTCAGAAGGATATGATCCCATTCGCCCATCAATAACAGAAAAGATCTTACCAGATTGATGCGAAATATTAACCTGGAAAGGATGAAAACTAAAAATGATTACACGGCCCCATATTGAACATAATTTCAGCCAGCTTATCTAAAGGATCAGATAGTATGAACATTATGATAAAGATCTTAGATTGTAAAAACACCACTTACTGCAAGCAAGGAGTTCTGATTTAGCTTGCCTTTATGAGTATCATTGTTATTTGGGAAGCATGCAATTTTTTTTTAATCCAATAGGCAAGAGAGTACGGATTTTAGAAGGGACTTAATGTCTCTAATCATTTATTGAATCTGAAACTGAAACTTGGAAAGGAAGAATCTCTATCTTGACTGTTTAGGCCTTCTATAAAATAGCATATGGCAAAAGAGAAAGGAGAGAGTACTTTTACGCTTGTAGATAAAATGAATTACAGAACAACTTTCTTTTCCTGTTGAACCTAATAACACCAGGCCGACATAAAAGTCTAGAAGGTTTTACCTCTCTCACGATGTTTTTGCCATGTGAAATTGGATGCATCCCAGTCAAGAGTTCCAGAAAAACAACACCAAGACTATAAACATCACTTTTGTCCGTCAGTTTATGAGTTAAAAAGTACTCCGGATCTAGGTAACCCTGCAAGGTAAATACACAGAATGAGAAGATCAAGAATTAGGAATCAGCTACTTCTCTGCTATTAAGCCTCTTTCATCTAGTTTGAGTTTCATTGTTTTATTTTAGAAACAGAAAAAATAAACACAAAATTGATGTATATACCTATCTTTCAAATCCATGCATTTGTTATAATTCGATTTTCAAATATCAACTGGAAGAGTCTTACCGGTGTCCCCTTCACAACTGTGGACACATGAGCAGGCACAATCCCATCAATATCTGGAACTGGGGCAAGTCGCGAAAGTCCAAAATCAGCAACTTTTGCTATATAATTAGAGTCCAGTAAAATGTTGGTGGCCTTGATATCTCGGTGAAATATTGGAGGATTAGCTTCCGTATGAAGGTATAGGATTCCCTTAGCTGATGCAAGGGCAATCCTCAATCTCATAGCAAAACTCAGAGGTTCTTTAGAATGAGCTGTTTTATGACATACATGAACCATCAATAAGCTCATTAGTACTGAATGTAGAATTTGGAAAGCAAAATTGTTCTGGTTAGCTCCAAAGGAAAAAGAGGGAAGAGATGGTGGGCGAGGGGCAGAAGTGTACTGTTGCCACTTCTATATCACACGTCTAACTTGCATTCATCTGCAGTCAAGAATACTCAGAAAAGTAGATAGGGATCGATGAAAGGAGAAGATAAAGGAAGAATATAAGGCGTACCAGAAAGGTGATTCCTTAGAGTACCATTTGACATAAACTCATAGATCAACATCTGCATACACATTATTACACAACAGTACTCACATGAAGCTTCTCCCAAAGAAATTCCACGCATTTTCAACAAGAGAGAGAGAGAGTAGTCCTTTTGTAATGAAAGAAAACAAGTGTACAGAAGAAAAGTAAAGCGCACAAAAAGGAAAAGAACTGTATTCTTTGCGGAATGAGAGATTTAACAGTTGTTATGCACTTTTAGAAAAAAATGATAGTTAATTATGAAGCACTCTGCATATGCTTCTACATCCTGCACCTCTTGTGCAATGTCTCTAGAATGAGTGATATCATTCGGGGCACCAATATTCATGATTTTCACCTGTCATTTGTCCTTTTCTCTTAACGCTTCCAAAATCTTGCAGTCTCTATAGCATCTACTAACTAAGTTGATAGGAATCAGCTCCTCATCGATTCAGCAAACAGATTGATAGATAATCAAATTATAACTTCTTCTATAGATTCAGGAAAAGAAAAGAAAAAGCACCTGTTCACCTTCTTCATCACAGTATCCAATCAAAGAGACAAGGTTTCGATGATGTAACCTTGACAACAATTGTATCTCCGTTAAGAACTCCTTCTCACCCTGTAAGGATCCCTCTTGTGCACGTTTTATGGCCACAACTGTACCGTCAGCCAGAATGCCTCTGTAAACCTTTCCATACCCTCCTTGGCCAACCTGAGCGGAACTGTCAAAATTGTTTGTAGCCATTGCCATTTCTCCATAATTGAAATCTTTCACACCATCAATTTTCATGGAGGCCTTAGAGACTGCATATCAAATACATTTCCAATCTTAAAAATGAAACCACAACAATCAACATTGCATATAAAGATGCTTCCCCTACGCGTTTCAAGAATTCGATCCTTATGCATCAAACTTTTCATTCATACTTCCATGTTTCTGGTATGTCGCATACAACTCTAAATACAGGGATGATGACATTGTTACAGAAGAAACTACACAAGCATGTTACTGGTCTTCAAACTTGTAAATGTAGTTCACGTGAAGATTCCTACGTAAAGTAAGAAGCCTATAACTGGGTAGAATCGTAAGTAAGAACCCCATTTATATGACCTCAAAGCGTCCTGCTAGAAGCAGAATAAGATGCTGAGCTTGAAGCTGATTAACATGGATTCTTCAAGATCATTCATAGGACTAGAGAAGATACTTCAAGTTAACATGTAAACAACAATCTCATTCATTGGTAAAGGACCATGCCAAAAGCTGATGAAACACGAGAGCTACCTACAAAAGGTTCTTTATGTAGTGTTTTTTTAATTCTATCAACATTGTGTCTAGATGGAATTTATATCAGATCTAACTCCAACATTAACCCCATGATATTCTATTCCCACATATCGTTTTTAGAACAACTTTCAGTAAATGAGGGGGAAAGACATTCCATCCTACATCGCTTTCGATAATCCAATGAACAATAATGCCTGTAAAACCAAACAAATTCACAACCATACCAATAAGAATACGTCGTACAACTTTGCTCACCAATTTAACAAAGAAGAAACTTATGGGCAACCTCCTTATTGTACCAACTAATAATCAAGCATCGAAACATGTAGCTTGATCCCATGTATAGTGTTGAAACACATTTGGCCAAGCTTTATTTTACCTCTCGCTGGCTGAGATCAGGCTGTGCTAAAGTCAGCTGAATTTACTCTAGCCCAAAGCGTTCTAATATATTTGTTTAGTTTATCATGTTGCGCGTGTATATTGCATCTTATAAGTCAACAACACTATCAGCTTAGTGGCTAGCTGGTTGTTGTTCATCTCAGAGATGGTTTCAGAAAATATGTAGCTCAAACATTGAGGTACTTTTTTGGGCAGTTCTTATCTCTTAACGATGTTTCAATTCCCGGGCAAGTCCAAACTTGGCTCAAACTTCCCCAACAACATTAGCTGAGAAAGTGCTAAGATATTGAACATTCTGGGCCTTTGGACCTTGGGCTGAGCTACGAGAAGAATCAACCTGGCCCAATTGACAGGCCAAACCGTATGCAGAAGAGAAACAGATATAAGCAAATTGAGAAATCATCGAAAATTTACTCTAAAATCCTCACACCATAAACAAAGATACTCACGACGACGAGATTTCGATACTGCTCGGTTGTTCTTCATACGCCCTCTCAATATCAGAAGAGAAACAACTGCTGACAATGCAACTGCACCAGCAATGGCCCCCAGTACTATTCCAGCCAATGCACCTTTGCTTAAATTAGAACTCGAAGTGGTGGAAATCACTGTGGAATGAGTGAAAACTATGAGCATAAAAAATTTCAAAACTAATCCAACAATATCTTTTCATGTATGAGCACATGAAAGAAAGTAAGATGTGACGAGAATAATTCATCTGTGTGTGGTCAAGCTGTTAGTGTGTATAATGGTATAAGTTTGTAGCTGCCTTCTTGGTCAATATAGTATAACACCTAATTTTACTGAAAAATCAAAAGCATCTTGGGCTGAGCATTGCAGCTTTTCACTGATGTGCCCGATCACAGTCGTGCAACTGTCTCTACTGTACCGCTTGACACAGCCAAAGGGTAGTGAAAGTGCATAGATCAAGCCTATCTTCAACAGGATTTGACAGCAAAAGAAAAGGCTACCTCCGCTTAAATTTGCCACTCACAGACACACACCACCATGTCACTAGATTGACAAGAATAGGCTAGCATTATGCACACACAAACACCAGTAACAGAGGGTAATACCACATGGCTACACTTATCTTTTAAGTATGGATTATTCAAAGGAAATACAAATGTAAAGCAGAGAGAAAAAGTTGAACATCTCCACTGGGTGAAAGAGCATCAACTCCAACTTCGAAAAAATTATCAGACAATGAGGGTTCTGGGACAAACCATCACTATAAACGCTCAGGAGAGTGAAGTTCAGAAGTTCATAAGGTCCAAAGATGTCACTGTCAGGAATTTTCCAAGAGGTGAACATATCCATGATTCGCTTAACCTCACTCTTATTGAAGACAAAAGAATCATTGCTAGCTGCATTATATACTGGAAAAAGCTTCAAGAACATCTTCAGTCGAGGTCCTTCTTCCCATGCAAATGAATCAAGGTTCAGCTGATCAAGGACTAACACAAGACCAGTAGTCAGGTACTCTTCAAACATATATCGGTATGGGAGAAAATCTGAGAATCCAGGACTTTTCAACCGATATCCAACGAGCAGGGGGGCAGCACAGAAACAACGTGCAGGAGATGTAGACGAATATTGATAAGGGGGTGGGCATCCTGGACAATCAGAAGTGTTACTTGTTGAACTCCCACCATTATTTTGGTCCTCACTCCCAGATCCACAGAACTGCACTAGGTTGGTGCTCGAGCATATGGGATTCCCTTTAAGCCTAGAAGTCAACAACAAAATACGTTACAGGATCAGTCTATTAATCTACTAAGTCTGTTCCACCCCATAATACTAAAAATAAAAGGAGCACATCAACTCTTTTTTACCAAGTAGTCGCACGAATATTAAGATAGAAGATGTATTTTATTTGCACAAAGTTGAACATGAAAAACAACTGGGACTTATAAATTGGGAACCAAGTATAGAAGCAAACCAGACAGTGACGTTTGGAGGTAGAGTGGTACTGTCTGAAATATTTGAAAGCATATTATTCTGCAAATCCCTGCACCATCAAAGATACACAAGCCATGGCTTAGAAAGTCAGTATGATCCGTTCAAACTTATCCTAGGTCAACCAGTGGTTTACAACTTTGAACATCACAAAGAAGCATGCGCATCAGAGCAACGAATCAATTTTATCGTGTACCAAAATTATACAAACAAGATGCTAGAGTGAGTGAGACTTTAACCAAGGGAAATAGTGACATTGATATTCAGGTCTTACACTATAAGGCTTTCATTTCCAGTCAAATTCCTGGTTTGCCAAATCGTGGCTGGAATAGAGCCACTCAATGAATTGTTCGCAATTGACCTGGCATGAGGAACAAGTTACCAAATTAATCCATCTGTTTAGAGCAAACTTTGAATTTATTGATTCATATTGTCTAATAACTCAGAAATCTAATTGTTAAGATATGTGGACCTTGAATTCAGATAAATAGGAAGTAAGTTACCATAACAGGAAATCATAGAACGAAAGGCAAATGGTTGGAAGAGCAAGTGGAGACTACTTACAACTTTTGAAGAACAGGAAGACCTGAAAAGTTGGCAGGAATTGTTCCAGTAAGGTTGTTGTTGGATAGATTGCTGAACATATTGCACAAATAAGAGGTTTCAGAAGTCAAGAGAATTGTCACTGTAAATTATCTTTGAAAACTGAAAGATATGACTACAGATATTTAAACATGTAGCTATTCAATTCAAAAGAAAATTACAAAATGTAGATGGCATGTCATCCAGAAGATGGAGAATCTTACATTGTCGTGATATTCTTTGAAAGCCTGTCTGGAGGTATGGATCCATTTAACTGATTGGAACTGAGGTCTCTGAAATTTATAGAATATGATATAAACAAAGTAGCCAGAAGAATCGTCTTTGACAAAGTAAAGGATACAGCTAAAGCATTTATTTTTTCGATTACAAAGCTCATACTTTATAATCACAGAATGATTTAGAAAGAGAAATAAAGTACAGTGACTTACAAATAACCAAGGTTTGGTATTTGGCTAAAATTGGGAATTTCTCCTTGCAAGTTGCAGTTTCTAAGACTCCTGGTAAAGCCAACCAAAAGAGAAGTTATAATCTCTGAATACAGATGTGAATTTGCATACTTCTTGACTGCCATCTTACAAGCATATAAAGCTTCTAAGAACAAGAAAGGTTTACACTAGCTAATGGACAAAATCTAGCTTTTATAATTCGATCAAACCACCTAGAGACACATGGAATATGAAACGGAAAAAATTAATCATAGAAAAGGCTGTCTTGTTCAGTTGACCAAGGACTCTGATGTTTCAAAAGACGAATGAAAGGGCTTCATGCAACCGTAGTTGGCTCAAGCAACTCTACATCTCAGTTGTTCTTCTATTCCTTTCAATTGATGTTTGACTAATCTATTTGTTCGTCCCAACGAAACACCATTCTACCTATTGTCTATTACTCTGATTTGTCTACCCTTTTCATCTTTATTTCAGTTTTCATACAACAAAACTTCTACTATCATTTGGCCAAAAAAATAAATAAAAACTTTCCAGCTCATACCTCAAGGTTAGCACCTAACTTTGCATTTTCTTTTGATACAAACACAGGATGATAATATGCACTTACAACTTCAGCAACTTAGACATGTTGCTGTACGAAGCTGGAATTGTAGTCCCATCAAAGTGATTGTTATCAAGTTGACTGCAAAACCAAGAAATCAACAGCATTCAGAAAATTGACAAGAGAGTGCTCGAGTAGTATACACAGTAGGAAAAGGAAAATTTAGAAGTTATAACGTTCTTCAAAATGAGAAGCACAAGAAATTGAAAACAAGTTCATAACTTCAAACTCCAATGACATTGTGTGATCAACAGAAATATATTTACATTCCAGGGAACAGAAACCATACAGAATCAGTAAATTTGGCAGTTCGGAGAACTCCGGTGGAAGATACCCTGATAAGTTGTTATTATCAAGAAGGCTGCAGGTGCAGATTTGAAGACGGTCACTAATGTCATATATTCTACGGACAGATGACCTTCATTAAAAATACAAGAACTATGACCAATGACCGACTTACAAGTGAACCAGACTTGGTAATCTGAACAGCTCCCGTGGGATTTGCCCACTAATTGAATTGTTGTTCATATGACTGCTCACAAGGGGAAAAATAAAAGGAAAATAATAGGTAAAAGGAAAAAATGAAGTACAAATGTTAGTCATTCTAGAACTGATTTTTTTTTTATAAGTCTTTCTAGAACTGATTTTAGACAACAGAAAATTTGAAACTAACTTACAAGTGCTTCGTTTTGTTTAAATACGAAAACGATATAGGTAGCGGTCCTGATATGTTGTTCTGGTCAATCTGTATTCTGTCCAAGTTTGGAAGATAACCGAGCTCTTCAGGTAAGGGACCTGTTAATTGGTTTCCATTCAGAAGCCTGGAAACATAGAGTATTACATACAGAATTAGACAGAAGGCAAATGTGCTACAGCTCTGCAGTATCAAAACACCTGGTAATCCTAATAATGCCAACACATCAAACAATGGGATCACTCACAAGGACTATCTCTTACATAAATTAGAAATCAAAAGTTTTCAACACATGAAGTAGTAGCATATCTGCATATTTTTAGTGGCAAAAGTACGTAATCATGCAATAACATTATTGGGTATCCAAAAACAAAAGCTGATAAACTTACAAGAGTTCCAAAGAGGTAATATTGCCTATCTCCTTGGGTATACTCCCGCCTATCTTGTTCCACATGAAATCCCTTTAACAGAGTAGATAGAGAAAAGTACGTCAGTGCGATCGGTAAACCAAATGCCACCACAGAGAAGAGCACAACAATGCTACTGAATATCAACTATCAAGTGAAAGTGGTACCCAAAAACTTCCATTCAGATAAAAATGTCTGAAGCACAAAAAGTAGCTTTCAGATATGCTTTGCCTTACAATATTGTCAGGTTTGATAGACGGCCGAGCTCTGGAGATAAAACTCCTCCCAAATTCATTTTCAATAGTAGCCTGCAGGGAAAAGGTCCACATGACAATTATTCGAGCACCAATGCTAGTTCGTCAATGGAAGAGCCCATGCATTTGAGAGCACCAAGTTTTATAAAAGCTAGATAATAGCCTATTTGAAATGTTTCCATTTAGGCATGAGATAATCACTGAGTCAGTGGGTAATGAATTCAATAACTATGGATTAGTTACCATTTTCTGGATAAATGAAAAGATCATGATGATAGATTTTAAGAACATTAAGACATGATGGTGATGCTTTCTGGAAAAAGTGAGAAACATGTGGCCTGTAGATCCTACGCAGTAAATTGAACATTACCATTTCCTTTAATCTGCACTGCACAAGAGAACCAAGGAAATTTGCAGGAATTTCTATGAGTAGATATAGATGTGGAATAATATAGTGTGCAAGGGGAACAAAAGACGTAACATTATTCACGTAGATAATCTACCCTAATACAAATAAATAATAGGAGAGGGAAAAACCATACAATTGTTGAACATGTAGATATCCATCATCTAATATCCTGTTCAAGCACACCACACCTGTCCAATTTGATGTACATGGATCTCCTCGATTCCAACTACTCAGATTCTTATTGGGATCAACCAAACTTTTCTTGATGGCCTGTAATGCCGTCACTGCAAATTAATAAAAATGTTAATCATCATGTTGTCAACATGACAATTTTGGAACTCCATAGGCTTTGCTGGTCCTTCTGTTTCTCTAAATTTTAGAGTCAAAGTGTTCACATTGAAAGTAAAGCATCATTTTTCAAAAAATATACACCAAAAGTGTTAGTAAGGACAAGTTTGAGCCAGTGGCGGATTCAGGATCAAAATTTATGTGGGTCGAACTTTAAACGCGAAATGAGAAGAATTTTTTTTCCTTCGTAATGCAAAAATTTTTCTTAGAGTTACAATATCGAAAATTAAAGATTAAAAGTATTAAAAATATTAGAATACACGTACTGTATTATGTACAACGACTGAGAGATGACAATTGCATTCTACGTTTTTGTATATTCTGAAAATGTTGCAAAATGACTCCGTTTTCTATAGTTTTAAAAACTCCTTGCTCGATGTACACTACCATGCAATCATCAAACTACAAATATCCAAACCAATTCAATCTCATCCTTCGAATTTACAAACCACAAATATCTAAACCAATTTAATCTCATCTTCCAAGGCTCCAATAATTTCACAAATCACAAAATTCCAAACCCTAATTTGCCACCTGGTGGTCTAGGACAATGTGGGTCACCATAGCTTGTTTTGTGTTTAATTTGACCCTGGTTTTGGAGTACTAATTCCGATATTCGCTGAACCGATGGCTCATGTGGACTCATCCGAAAAATATAGGAGTTATTTTCCTTACACAAATTATATATATAAAAATCAACCCCAACAAAATATCTTTCTTTTGTGTCCTGTACTGGCTTGGTTTTTCGTGGGGCATGGGGATCTTTTCTAAGGCCCAAAATGGTTTGTCTTTTCTTGGAGATCGATCGATTTCACTGAAGGCTTTCGAATTCGTTTTCTGTCATGTCTGGTCCGTCTATGCTGAACCCGATCCTCCATTTTTTACTTCCTCTTGGCCCATTTAACCAACAAACATTTTCAGCCCAAAACTCTCATTTTTCCTCTAACCGGAATAAGGATATGGCTGGCCCAGTACCCTTTGGGTAGAATATATGCTGGGTTGGCCTGGGCCAATGGGGGTCGGGCCCCCGTCCGCCTCTGGTTTGAGCATACAAACTCAAGTAACATCTGCAGCTCAACTATATGCTACATTATTCACCTCCAATTTGGGGCAAGGGAATATTGATATGCTAAGTTAGCAGACAATAACTTAATATAGGAGTCATATAGATACAACACGCCTCCATGCATAGGGTGATATCTCTAAACAAGCATTCCCTCAAGGGGATATTCCAGAAGAAAAGGAGAAAATAAAAGGGAGAAGGCAACATCACCTTCCACCGGGTCGGTAACGCCCACTGCTCCAATAAGCAGAGAGGACCAACACAACCACGCAACCAAAAATATTCCATACGTCCAAGCTGCTAACTGAGACATTCCAATAGGGCATAGAAGGCCAGAACTCTCAAACTTCTCCTAGTGCCCAACAGCGGGAATCGGAGTACTCCGCCAGATAACAGGACGTGAATCGGGACTTCCAAATCAGCTGAACTAATTCGAATGAAACGGAAATAGTAGCTCTTCTAACACTGGTTCCTTAATGAAATAATCAAACAAGTATCAAATTCAAGTACAGCAACTAAAAAGGCCCAACTACTAGTCAACAAAACAAAGAAAAGAACAACTCAAATTCTTCGACCGTACAGCTTGAGAAGAAACAAACCCACCATACTGGCATACTGCAAGCAAAAGCCCTTACTATAGGAAGAATTTATAGTTGAGAGTCGTATTAGACTGACGGGAGCAAAAACGTTCTGTTATAGACGGCTGGATATTAACCCGGGGCAGTTTGAGCAGGCATGAAAGAAAGAGCTGAAATTGACTACCTCGTGAAAGGTGGGATCTTTCTGACCAGGTCCCCATTGCGAATGCTCAAGCATTTAATTGCTGATGCAGATGGTAGGCATCTTTTTCACTCGCTGAATAAAAATAATGCGTGTAGATTATTATTTCTGACGCTGGGCTTGAGGTGTTGACTTTTATGGAAGAGTGGTTGTGGAGATGATTTATTAATACTATGCAACCTACTCCATAATACAATGACTAGAAGAAAAGGGACCTGTGTTTTGGAGCATTAGCCAAACGTACCCAATGAGGTACGGTACGGGGCTTCAGACTTGAACGGAAAACAAAAAAAAAATTGCTGTTTGACTATCGCAGAAGTCCGAGAGATCAAAACTGAAAGAAAGACAACACAAGTCTCTGTATGCTCCATGCGAGACTTGGGGGTGTTTGTTTCTCCAAAATTTTGGGGTTTAAAATTTTCAACAAAACAAACACATTCTAAAATTTTTAACTTTTACACACATACACTCTACTTTTCACAAACCCCAATAAATCTCAATAAAGTAAAGATTCTCAAAATTTCGGGAATATTCCCGGAAATTTCCACGAACAAACGCCTCCAAGGCCACCCAAAAACAAAAAAGGAAATTGGAGTTATGTGAACCGACTGCCGCAGTTGAATGATTTCAGGCCCAATGGGAACACAATTTAATGCGGTTGGTTTCAGAACAACATTAATAACAATAGTCTGGTACACCCGAACAATATCTCAGCGAACAAGATAAGTAGAGACTTTAAGGACTAACGTCCTGTGGCGGTGGTGTTAGATTGTTTTGTAATGTTAAAATTTTAGGAGGCGATAAAAAAGGTAGTGAGAGAATAAAAAAATAGATGAAAAAGTGAAAAAGTTTGTGAAAAAATAAAGAAAGATAAAAAATTGTAATGATGATAAAATTTTGGTGTGTCAAACTCCATCTTTTAATAACTCCCTTGGTCCCTGGGGTACGACAAAATCTCAAATTGGTCCTCGGGGTATTTTTTGTCTTGAGTTGGTCCTTGGGGAATTTAAGATGGTGTAGTTGGTCCTTCCCGTTATCTGAGGATGGAAATGTACTACGTGGATAACGGTGGCCATGTCACCCTTCATTTTTATTTGCCACGTAATTAATTTTTTTTCCACGTCAACTATTTAAAAAAAAACCTGCGCAGACACACCCGTGAATTAAACAAACCCAGGCCCGAACAAAATTTTCCAATCCCTTACCCGAAACCTAAAATCTCACAACTGCCTAAATCCTTCGTCACCTTCACCCTAAAATGTCCCAAAAGCTAGAACCCTAAGTTCCCCAAAAGCACTTGACGCCCATAGTGACGCGATTTAGCTCACCATGAACCATTGCCCTCTTTCCCCGAACCCTTTCTTTTCTTTTCAAAGTTTGGCTAGCTCATCCCTAAATCTCCTTGATTGCAAGCCAAGGTGAGTATTGTCATTGGTTTGAGGTATTCTTTTAAAATGTTCGATTGTTGTTATATTTATGTTATTTCCTTGGGATCTGTCAAAGTCAAAAGCCTTATTGAACTTATATCGTGCTTGTTTGATCTTTTGGCGGTGGTGGGGTTACAATATGGTTTTGTTGTTTTGTTCGAATTATTGTTTTCTTTGTTAGTGGTGGGGTAGTCACAGCTTGTTGCTATAGGGTTAGTATCTCGTTCTTAAAAAATTAACAACTTTGTTGTTGTGGGGTAGCCAGTTGACTTAACTTTGTTTGTCTTTTACTGCAAAGTTAGGTAGTCACCATGTGGTCCCTCTTTAGAAGAAAATAATTTTTCTATTAAGTATCATGTGCAGTGCGAGTGTTGGTTGCAAAATTAACGTTTGCCTATTAGTTTTTGTTGGGGCTTTCTTTTATTTTGCTTTGTAATCTTGCATCCGAGTCATTATGTATATTCTACAACAATTATATCTTATTTGTTGGGGCTTTCTTTTCTCAATTGTTTATAAACGGTTCATGTTGTGTGACATTTGTATGTTTTTTTCAAGTTATTATATTATATTATTCTAGTGGTTTAGTTGATCTTACTTTAGACCTTGTGTTATTGTTTCTTAGTATTTAACTTCATTTGTTTAATCACTTGCAGATGACAATTTAGATATTGTTGCATCATCGAGGGAAGATAAGTTTTTTAAGTGGGGAGTATGTTGGAGGCAAAGTAACCGACCTTGGGCACCTTGATCCAAATTTAATATCCGTAACTCATCTGTATAAGATGTTGAGGCAAAAGTTTGGGTACAACAACTCTGAAGCTTTATGGTGCAAGTTCGAGCAGGAGAAGTTTGAGCGAGGAGTTAATGCACTTGAAAATGACTCGGATGTGCATCATATACTTTCTTGATTGAAGCAAGAGAATATGGACATATTGCATGTGTATGTAGAGCATAGGTTGGATGAAGGGTCATCTCATTTACGGGAAGATGAAGGGTCTAGACAGCAACCTACAGAGGGCGGGAATGGGGCTCCTTTAATAAATGAAGATGCTCCTCTGATAGATGAAGATGGTCCTCTTACAGAGGAAGATGAGGATGACTTATTTGAAGATGAGTTGGAGGATGTGTACGAGTATTTGAGCAATTTCTCTGAAACAGATGACAATGAATCAGAGCTTTTCGGTAATTCACATTCGATGGATTCTGAGGAAGTTGCTGAGGACATGAGGGATTTGGAATGTGGGAATGATGGAGGTTCAAGAGATTATACTGGAGTTTCTAAACATGTTACTGGAGCTGGAGAGGGGGCTCCAGCTGGAGCTGGAGCTCTAGCTTTTGGTCACTTGGAGGGAGCTGAGGGAGGGCAAGGCTCCCAAGCTGATAAAGCAATTGGTGCTAGAGTGGATGTCATAGATTGGTTCGGCCATGGGGCAGGTCATGGAGTGGCCCGTGGGGAGGACCAATCAGATGAGGATGGCAGCGAGAGATTTATTAGTATGAGCGAGGGTGATGACTCCGATAGTGACGCACCACAAAAACGGAGAAGGTACAAGGACTTCAATGGCAAATAAAAATGAAGGGTGACGTGGTCACCGTTATCCACATAGGACATTTTCGTCCTCAGATAACGGGAAGGACCAACTACACCATCGTAAATTCCCCAAGGACCAACTCAGGACAAAAAATACCCCGAGGACCAATTTTGGATTTTGTCATACCCAGGGACCAACGAAGTTATTATGCCTTGTTAAAATTTTGAAGTGTTTAAATTTTAAGGTATTAGAGTTGGTAAAAAAGTGAAGGGAAAGATAATTGGAATGAATTTTTATATTTATTTAGAGTAACAAGTAATAATTTAAAAGAAAGAGAAAGAATTTTAAAAATTTATTTTATTAGAATAAAAATTTTAGAGATTCAAAATTTTTGCTCTCAAATATCTTTCGAGGCAAGACGGGCCAACCGGTGTTGGTGGAGTGCTAGCCAGAGGCGAGAATGTTGTCCCCCATGACTGACTTAGGTTGTGTTTGAGTGTTAAAATTTTGGAAGGTAAAAATTTTATTGTATTGGATTTGGTGAAAAAATGAAGAGATAGATGATTTTTAATATTTATTATAATGAAAAGTAATGATGTGATAGGGAGAAAGAGATTATATTGTAATTTTTTATTATGTTAAAATTTTAGAAAGTGTAAAATTTTTGGGGACAAACATAGCCTTAGATTGGACTAGGATTTAGCTAGCTAGGACTCCCCCTTCCTCCTTTACAGCGTGTTTTTAAGGTATAATTACATCCAGCTAGATAGGGTCTTCGAATTTTTTCGTTAATTTTCTGAGTTCAGGTTAAGAGAGTTACTAAATTAAGACTCAACCTTAAGCTCAAGGACTGCCGCAGGACAAATTGAACTCTAAAGATTGAATCTCTAAAAGGTTATATCTTAAAGACCGATGAACTAATTAAGCCTAAAAGACAACAAAAACTTGTCGATGCTAATGAAGTTCTATAGATATTCTTCTCACAAATCCTCAAAACCCCAATCTCTTCTCAATTACCAATTTGACACGGAAGAATTGTTAGTTTGAAGAAATTAGTTGACCGTAAATGTGAACGGAGAACGAGCTCGAGATGATGAGAACATATATTAGGTGTCGATGGGGGAGAAAAGTAGTTCAAACGTTTAATCGTCAAAATCGAATTATAAGTAGGAGACCTGGTCCATGATTTGGAGATCAAAGACATTCCGGATAATTCGAAAGAAGTTTCGAGCACCCTTTGAACAATTCTCAAGTCATGAGGGTTTAGCGTGTGAATTGTTTGCAGTTCAAGAATTATCACCTGCCGTAGAAAGCCATGAAGTGGGTTTTGGTACTTTTCTCAGACAACCCAATTTTGCACGGTTTTCCAAACATCTTTCAGGGCAGAAGATGTCCACGAGCTCACCTTTTCTCTTGCTAAAATCTTCTCTCTTTCTGTAATCTTCATCATTCAAAATGGAGACATTGTTATCTGGTCAGTCTTGTATTAAACTCTTGATCGAATTTAATCTTAAGGGTTGATTTAGTGGTTAGGCTTGAACTTTGGTGATATGTTTCCTCCAAGGTTTCAAGTTCAAATATCTCATTAACTCTTTAAGACTATCTTAAAATCTTTAACCTAATAATTATTCGGTTTATATAAGATGGAAGGAGTGCGCAGTCGAGATACACGTAAACTAACCCGGACATTCTATTAAGAGAAAAAAAAAACTCTTCAACTTGAGTAGGATTGAAACTAGACATTTTTAAAGCAGAAAAACACCGACCAACGTAGAGAGCAAATAAAGATACGGTTTCCCGATTTAAAAAAAACAGAAAGAAGAAGAAGATATGGTTCCCACGTCATCTCATCACCAATCATGCACGATTGCTCCCCACTTGTTGCATGCAAACAAAACCGTTCAATATTTGTTTATCTAAACTTTCGGTATGAATTGACTTTTGATATTTTCATGTTTAATATGGTCGTAAAGGCCATGAGAAGTTTTGAATGTTGCCCTTAGACTAATCTTGATATATATCAGTCGCGTGCGTGGCCGGCTTAAAGACCCGAAAAATGCTCCCAACCGCTTATGCTGAAGTTGGTAAGTAATAAGCATGGGCCATTTGAGACATCATTTGAGTATGCATCGACAAGTAGCTTTCTTGGGAAAATTTAAACTTACACAAAACCTACTACTCGTTCTATATCAAATGTTTAGGCGAATCCGTCAAGTTTTGCACAAAAGCAAATGGGACCCAAGAAAACCACATGACAACCCACCCCTTCATTACATCATATATATGAAGGTACAGCGAAGATATCACACATTACCTGGGCTTTTTTCGTTAGGCTGGCGGAATGGTAATATTAAGTAAATTTTATGTATATTTCACAAATTAATGTAGAAAAAAATTAATAGTCTTTTTGCAATAAAAGTTGAGAACAACTAATTAATAGAGCTAGCGTATATATATATACTGTTCTAAAATATATTAAAAAATAAAAAAAAAAACTTCAATTTTTTCAATAATGCTTCATAGGACCCAAAGGGCAAGAGATGCCCTCTCCCTCGCCCCTTGTTTGACTATCTTTCATTCCTCCTGTGTGGAATGAACTATCCATTAATTTATAAAGTCAATAGGTATAATATTAATTAAAATTGGAGTTAAGTAACTCTCATATCACATGAATTTAGAAAATTTATTAAGTTGATAGGAACATATAAAATTTTATTATTTAAATTATATGTTGTAATATATAATTTTTATTAACTTTAAAAGAATCATGACCGAGAATAATTTTAGAATTTTTAGGGTTGTTAAAATTTTAAGTATTGAGGTTGATGAAAAAGTAAAGAGAAGTAATTTTTTATATTTTTTGTAGTGAAAAATAGTAATTTGATGGGAAGAAAAAGAATTATATTGTAATTTTTTATTATATTAAAATTTTAAATGAGTAAAATTTTAGCATAGAAACAAAACCTGAATACAGCTTGACATCATTTGCGATGATTTCTGACCAGGTCCCCATTGCGAATGCTCGAGCATTTGATTGCTGATGCAGATGGGAGGCATCATTTTCAATTTTCAGTGACTTTCTCTCGCTGAACAAAAATAATGCGTGTAGATTAGTATTTCTGACACTGGGCTTGAGATGTTGACTTTTATGGAAGAGTTGTTGCGGAGATAATTTATTACTATGCAACCTACTCCATGACCATAATACGATGACGACAAGAAAAGGAACCTGTGTTTTGGAGCATTTGCCAAACATACCCAATGAGGTACTGGCCTTCACACTTGCACGGAAAGCAAAAAAAAAATTGCTGTTTGACTATCACAAAGGTCCGAAAGACCAAAACTGAAACAAAGACAAAACACAAGTCTCAGGATGCTCCATATGAAACTTGGCCACCCAAAAACAAAAAAGGAAATTGGAGTTATGTGAACCGACTGCCGCAGTTGAATGATTTTAGACCAAAGGGAACACAATTTAATGCGGTTAGTTACAACAGTAAAAACAATAATCTGGTACACCCGAAAAATGTCGTTCTCAGCGAACAAGATACGTACAAACACTTAAGGACTAAAGAGATTTTGAATAGAAAAAAAAAGGACTAAAGAGATTTGGAGGCAAGACGGCCCAGCTGGTGTTGGTGGAGTGCTAGTTAGGGGTGTTCACCGAATAGTGAAAACTGGCTCGACCCGGCATTTCGAAAGAAAATTCGAGTCGGCCTTTCGAGAATTCGGGTCGGCTTACATAAGACAATTTCTTTTCCGTAAGTTTCGAGTGGGGTGTCGGAATATACATAGATTTTTTGAAATTTCCAACCCGACCCGGTATATCTATACTCATATCAACTGACGTTATACACTTCGAAAACTAAAAGGATCTACGTTTCTTCACTCATTTTTACCCTAGCGCCTCTGCCCCTCTCTACTCTCTCAACCTCTCTCAAAATCTTCTCCTCCGCCCCCTCTTTGGTGAGCTTCTCTCTCTACACTGTTGGTCGCACGTCTCCGATCTCCAAACTTTAGTCTTCACAGGAATACGTCAGTACGCTGCACGTCTTCAACTCCTCAGTCTTCATTCATCAAGTACGAATTCCTGGAACTCCTAATCTATCGATGTTTAATTTTGGATATATTGGTGTTGCCTGACTTCACCCCAGATTTGGTTCTACATCGAGCTATTCTATTATCTGTGTGCCTTTCTTCTATAGGTATCATTCGTTTTTCTGAAAATGAAAAGGAAATTCTCCCTGATTGAACTTGAACAACTCGATGTTAATTTAGTAAGATTGCAAAGATAGGCACTCAAAACTAATTGAATAGCTCGATGTATCGTTCTTCACCCACCTTCCACCCCACGGAAAAATTGCTATTCATACTTCTGTTACTTTGTAGTTGCTGACTAGTAATTTTCTTACTTCCATATGAGCTTATGGGTTTAATTATGCTACGATAATCTCTTACTTGTAGTTCTTTCGGATTATTATAGACTACACATCATTATAATCATATCTCATACCAACTGGGAAGCTGATAAAATGTAGCTGGAGTATTGTAGCTGATAAAATGTAGCTGTGTTTTTGGGTTATTTGTAGCTGTGTTGGTATTGGAGTATTGATTTTTATTTCTTTGTGGGTGCTATTATTTTCGGTGTCATACTCATTCTTCTTTTTTCTTCAACTCATAAGTCATACTTTCCACGGGTTAGATAGTTATGTTTATATTTTTTGCGTTTTGGTTTTCTTTTAATGTTTCTTTGCAGATAAATATAATTTCTTAATCTGTAAAGATTCTAATTGACATTGGCAACACAATTAATTTCTTATTCTGTTTCTATAATCGTACTTTATTACAATGCACTATGCAGTATGAAGGGTGAATAATTCAGGGGTTGTTTTTGGTTAGTGGTTAAATATTATTTTTGCAATTGACACAGATGGAGCCTATGGATTGTAATGAGTCTAATGATGACATTGGTTATAGTAAGAATGATAATCATAGATGAGTTGCCTTTTAAGTTTGTGGAGGGGCAAGGGTTTAAGGATTTTGTGAGGTCTCCTGAACCTAGATTCTCAATTCTTTCTCGCATCACTATAATGAGGGATTGTTTGGACTTATTTATCAAAGAGAAAGAAAAGTTAAGGAACGTATTTATCAATACTGGTCAGCGTGTTTGTTTGATTACTGATATGTGGACTTCTATTTGAAATCTTAAATACATGGTTATCACTACCCATTTCGTTGATAATGGTTGGAACTTACATAAAAGAATCATAAATTTTATTAAAGTTCCTAGTCATCAAGGAATCACAATTGGGAGGACGATTGAGTCATGTTTGTTGATGTGGGGGATAGATAGCATTTTCACAATCACAGTAGATAATGCCTCAACCAATGATGTTGCAGTTGATTATATGAAAAGGAGGACAAGAGATAGGGTTGTCACTATTTTGGATAATGAGTTTATGCATATGTGATGTTGTGCTCATATACTTAATCTTGTTGTTAGTGGTGATTTGAAAGAAGTGAACGAATCAATTGTGAAAGTGAGAAATGCAGTTAAGTATGTAAAGGCTTCTCCTTTACGTCTTAACAAGTTCAAGCTATGTGTGGAAAGGCAGAAAATTCCAAGTGGAGGTCTTCTTTGTTTGGATGTTCTAACTAGATGGAACTCCACCTACTTGATGTTGGATGTGGCACAGAAGTATCAAAGTGCATCTGATCTTATGCAAGAGGATGATAGTCAATTCGTAGAGAGTTTGACTGAGGTTAGGCAAGGGAGAAGAGACTTGGGCCACTTGATGATGATGATTGGCCGACTGTTAGAGTCTTTATGAAGTTCTTGAAGATTTTTCGTGATGTAACTGTACGCATTTCTAGTTCTTTGTATACAACTGCAAATTTATATTTTCAAGAAATTTCTTTGATATACAACCATTTGCAACAATTTTGTAAGAGTGATGATTATATGTTGAGTCTTATGTCTGAGAAGATGATGAAAAAATATGACAAATATTGGGAAGATTTTGAGAAGGTCAATATGATGCTTTTTGTTGCGGGTGTGCTTGACCCACGATATAAGATGAAGTTTTTGGAGTTTTGGTTTGATGAAATAGTTGGTACTGAGCGGGCAACTGAACTTATTTAGAAGTTGAGGAATATCATCGATCACTTATTTAATTATTATGCCAAATTTGGTGGAGCTTCCTCTGGAAGTGGGGTTGAGTCAAGTGGTGAGGAGTCAAATGTGAATGGTACAACTTCGATGGACGATAATGATATTATGTTCAGATTTCGCAAGTTTCGACCAGCAAAGGATACTAGTGTAGAGTGTAAATCAGAAGTGGATCGATACTTGACGGGGGAAGTTGAGGTAGGAGGAGATACTTTCGATATACTCATTTGGTGGAGGGTGAATTCAACAAGATACTCAATTCTTGGCGAAATAGCACGAGAAGTACTAGTCATTTCTATCTCAACCATTGCTTCTGAGTCTGCTTTTAGTACTGGAGGTCGCATCTTAGATCCTTTTCGGAGCTCATTAGCTCCAAAAACGGTCGAGGCCCTTATATGTACTCACAATTGGTTAAAGTCTTCACCTACTCCTAATGACTCCCAAAATGCAATGGATGATGTGGAAAACTATCAACTAGAATCAGGTATCATTCTCCAAATTTTTATTTCATTCATGATGAATGCTATCATGTTTAATCTTTCCTATTCTAACTTTTTTGACTTAATCTTGTTGTAGAGGTGAATTTGAAGCATGGATTTATTGTGACATTGTGAGTTCTTGAAGATTTTGAGGTGCATGAAGATTATGAGTTAGTACGTGTAGTTTTCTCTATATTTGTTGTCTTATCTATGAAGTTGCATGATTATAAATTTATATGAGTATGTTAGAGAAATGGTTCCATTAGGGCTTATTGTTTTCTATGATCGATGTTAGTTTGTCCTCTTGATTTGGATAATTGTATACTATATTTGGAAAATTATTTTTACGTGGAAATCACTGACATGCATGGCTCATTCAAGTCTGAAAATATTGGTAACATAGCAGCAAAATTCAATGAAAGAAATGGGCCTAGGATCTCAATAGGGACAAGCAAATAAAATGGAAAATTCTTACAAACCAGTAGCTTAATTAGCTAAATAAATAACCCATAACTTTGACTAAATGAAGATGATTAGCAAAATACTAAAACATTGGGCTTAAAGGTAGAAACGTGGCTTGCAAGAAAATGGATCAAGGGGAGGACCCGTGGGCCCAATATTTTAATTATAACTTATAGTTTTAAATTTTTATAGATCCTCGTAGTAAAGGAATGCCTACTAGTCGTATACTTTCATGTTGATATTTATATATCTACTTCGAGTATATGTTTCTAATTTCATGTTATAAATTTATAAGTATCTGACTTTATTTTATTTTGTGCATGTAGGTTATGAGTGATGGAGAACTGAGAAAATGTTTCTATATTTTGTTGGTGTTGTTGAAACTTTCTTATTTGAATTTTTAGTTATATTGATTCCATATTTTGTTGTTGTTGTTGTTGAAACTTATTTATTTGAATTTTTAGTTGTATTGATTCCATATTTTGTTGTTGTTGTTGTTGTTGAAACTTGTTTACTTGAATTTTTAGTTGTTCTGAATCCATATTTTTTTTTGATGTTTTTTTGAGGTATGTTGCTTTTTCAGTTGCCTGCAACTCTGTTCTAATTCTTTTAGCATTGCAAATGTCCATAGTTGTTAGATCTGGAACAAAGGAGGACTAAGGAGAATCCGAGATCATGGTGGATTTCCTATTTCCATAGCATGTTTTTCATTCTGATTTAGGTTTTTTTTTACAATTTTCCAAAATATATGAAGTGACCTGATTTTTTGTTCTGTTTAACTGCTAAATACGAAGGCTCTTGGATCAAATGGGCTTAAAAATGATTTTGGATCAGGTTGATGTTGGCGATTAGCATATGAAATGGTTTTGGGCTTAAAAATTAATAATCTGGGCTTCAAAATCACCTTATAAATGGTTGGCATGAAATGATTTTGGGCTTAAAAAATTGGTAAAAATGGGCTTTAAAATCCGAATCCAATGATTTTGGGCTTTCGGCCCATTCCGAAGTTCGACACGTATTCTAAAATCGGTTCGGAATATAATTTTGTCTCGAAACATGCAGTAATTTAAGGCGGCTCGAAACACTTTTATGTGTTATGAACATACATGGGTTGAGTGTTGAAATGCAGAACTTTCGACCAGCCGGGTCGGGTGTACATCCCTAGTGCTAGCCAGAGGCGAGACTGTTATCCCCTATCAGTCTATATGACTGTGTCTTAGATTGGACTAGGATTTAGCTAGCTAGGACTCCCCCTCCTCCTTTACAACGTGTTTTTAAGGTATAATTACATCCAACTAGATAGCACGAGGACAACAAAAACTCGTCGATGCTAATGAAGTTCTATAGCTATTCTTCTCTCAAACCCTCAAAACCTCAATCTCTTCTCAATAGTAACCTAACGGGCATTCTTTTCTAGTCCTCTTAGTCAATTACCTATTATTTTGCGTTATTATATAAAAACTATATATTAGTTACCAAGTTGACACGGAAGAATTGTTAGTTTGAAGAAATTAGTTGGCCTAAACAATGTAAATGTCAACGGAAATCGAGCACGAGATGATGAGAACGTATATTAGGTGTCGATGGGGGAGAAAAGTAGTTCAAACGTACGTTTAATTGTCAGAATCGAATTATAATTAGGAGACCTGGTCCATGATTAGGAGAGCAAAGACATTTCCCTCTTGATTTCTGATAAGAGGCGAATTATGGCATGCTGCACCCCATGCGAAAACTACTACCCATACAAATTTCCAGAACCTTCTCAAGTCAATCTGTTGTCTTGAATAGTTCATAAGATTGTCCAAATCCTAACAGTAATCACACCTCTAATCTCTTGTAGTCCCTTGTAATCAAGTTTCAGAGTCTTGGTTATAAAACACAGCTATTAGTCCTCACATGGATATGGAGATCTAGTGCACTTCAACCAAAACAAGCCTGATATCTCTCTGGTTTGAAAGAAGTTTCGACCACCCTTTGAACAATTCACAAGTCATGAGGGTTTAGCGTGTGAATTGTTTGCAGTTCAAGAATTATCAGTTGCCATAGAAGCCATGAAGTGGGTTTTGGTACTTTTCTCAGACAACCCAATTTTGCACGGTTTTTCAAACATCTTTTCACGGCAGAAGATGTCCACGAGCTCACCTTTTCTCTTGCTAAAATCTTCTCTCTTTCTATATGCTTCATCATTCAAAATGGAGACATTGTTATATGGGTAAGTCTTGTATTAAACTCTTAAACTTAACTTCAAGGGGTTGGCCTGGTGGTTAAGGTTTGGACCTTAGAGGTATGCTCCCTCTAAGGTCATAAGTGCAAAAACCTCACAAATACTATCAACCCTTTGGAGCCATTAGGGCTAATTAACGGTAATGTAGGTGTTGGTTTGGCTAAAACTGGCACCGTCGCCACTAATCTCCAGTGACCTATATTTGACACCAGTTCTGACACCGATTGGCTAAATAATCGTCCTTGTCGATGTTGTTTTACCGGTGATGGTTACACAGTAACCGATCATCACAAAATTTCACAAAACCATACAATTTCACTGCAGATTTTCTCTTCTCCTCAAACCCAAAATGAAAAACACCAAATTCACAAAACAATCACAAAAGAAATCCATGACAAAAACTCATCTTTAAAAGTAAGATTGGAAACACCATTCAATTACTCTAGGGTGGGCGGCGACGAAGGAGAATGAGTGAGTATAGACAGAGGCATCGGGGCCGAGCTCCTGCGGGGAATAGATGAGGACTGAGAGGCAAGAGGCTGACTGACTGAGGGCGTGATTTTTGAGGCGTTTTGATTTATTTAAATGCGAAGTGCGATCAACAAGGTTTTGGGTTATTAAACCCTAACCCAAACGGCGTCGTTCTCTTTAAGTAGAGAATGACGTCGTTTTCTTTTTTAATTATTTTTTTTAAAAAAATATGGGGTTAGGGCTTTAACCCCATGCGATGTTACAATGTAACTGTAAGGGCGTCGTTCTCTTGATAAATAGAACAGTATCAAGAGAAAGGCGTTGTTTATATTTAAATAAAAACAAAACAAAACAACCGGTGACTGTAACTGCTGAATTACCATCACTAGTTATATCACCAGTAAAATGCAAATTTTAATGCTGGCACCGGTTCGGCGGTTCCTGGCAGTTGAAATGAGCAGCCCTAAGGGCCATCCCTTGAACCTGTGGCCTGGAAATTATTCAGTTGTGTAGGACTAGAGGACTACACAGATTCTAAAAATTAGTCGAAGTGCACGTAATCTAACCCGTATAGAAAAAAAAAACTCTTCAACTTGAGTAGAATGAAGCTAGACATTTTTTAGTGCCGAAGAACACCAACCAACATAGAGAACAAACAAAGATATGGTATCCCACGTCACCTCATCACCAGTGGCGGAAGGATATGAGAATCAACCAGGGCATTCGATATCCATTCAAAAAAATTTGAATGTAAATTTTTATTTTTTATTTTTTCCATTAGTTAGCCTGGGCCCGATACCCATGGGGCCCAGGCCAACTACAATTTAGGCTTGGTCTCTTGGGCCCGATACCCATCAGGTCCAGGCCCTCAGCCCCTGCCCTTGTGGCTTGTGCGATCTCTCTCCTCCTCTCATAATTTAGTATTTCTCAGCCCGCAGCCATCGTCGTTTTTCGTGAGGACCATGCCCCGTTGCCGACTTGCCGCCCGGTAACCGTTGCACCGCACCAGGTATACCGGTTTCTCATTCTCTCTCCCCTTGACCCTTGTCTCTACGTGCGGGAAATGTTGGAGCATTTTCTCTCGGTTCCTATTTTTAGTTATATTCGTTTTGCCTAACCTTCATCTATCACTAGTTCTTATTGTTCTGTGTTGATTTTGTATCGTAGAAGTTTCAGTCTTTAATACTGTAGAAGGCCTTATGAGTTTAGTGCTGGGAAAGTGTACATAACGAATTATATAACTAGATATTAAAGAAAATTGCTTGCATCACTGCATTAGGATCGATGGAGTTAAGGGCAGAAAATTTGATCAAGCAATTGCCTAAGATTCAATTTTGTAGTAATTCAATTGAATGTTTTGGATCTCTATGTCTTTCATTTATCCCCCTTGACCCTTGTGCACCCTTGTTCTGTTGTTCATCATTCTTGCTTAAAAATTTGTGCAGGTGCAAAGTTACCTAACATCAACATTTTACTGCCTGTGGAGAAGACACAATTTTTGTCTCCCAACGGGGAGAAGACGATCAATCTTACAGCAAGGTGGGAAAAGCTTGTTAGTAATTACAGTACGCAGTTAAAATTTGTTTTGTTTTGAGTAACTTGTTTCTAAGTTTTGAGACATATGTGATTGGTTAGATTTGGTTTGTTCAGACAACTTAAAGTAAAGATACCCAAAATTGCACTGATGAATTATTGGAACACGACAATGCCTACTTTAATATAGCAATTGGTTAACAAACACCAAGTAATTTCCATCACAACATTCTACACCAATTAGTTGTTAATTTTTAAAAGGGAGCACCTTGGTCAACGTCACTTCTTTCTGAAAGGTTTCATTTAGGAGAATTTAAAAAGAGTCACTTGCCAACACTTTGGAACACAATCTAAAGCTGGCTAACATGCCAAAATATGGTGGTTGGGTCTGCAAGTAGGTATCAGATAGTCATCCTAATCTTATTTTAGGGCTTCATTTGCAGGAGAAAAGCAGGTTCAGAAACAGAAGACATCTCTGAAATCAGTCTCTGACCCTAGTTCTTGCAGCAGTCGTTCTATAGAAGAAGATACGGTGCGCTTTTTTCTTTTTCATTTGCACTGAACTTTAAATTTTCTCCTGAATTCTTTGTTCAGAATCTTAGTAGAGAAATAAATAATTGTTTGTGTTATGTTAATTTCAATGTCTTCTTCTCTGTTATTAATTTATTTATGTATCAAATAATGAACTACTAAACTGATTGGAAATGCATTTGGCCTATATAGTTCACGTTTGAATTGGGGTGGAGATCTTCAAAACAAACTGTTGGAACTTCGATGAAGAAGTTGTTAGCTGAGGAGATGTTGAAAGAAACATAATCCAAAAGTAGGTCTTTAAGTGCCATTGCTAAATTGATGGGTATTGATGGGTTCCCACCTCAGCAGCCTGCTCAGAAACAGCAAAAAAAAAGTCCCCTGAGAGCTGTACTAGAAAAACAACAGTAGAGAGAGCTCAAAAGAGTACCACATTTTATGACCATCGACCGTCTAGGAGAAGTTCAAAGGAGCAACAAGATTTTAAAGATGTATTTGTCAAAGATTTGCTGTTATTTTGCAAACCCAATTATTCTGCCCTCACTGTTATTAAGTCTGACAAGAGCATTGTTGTTTCATTCACTACAACAATTTTTACATTCAGTGGCGAAATGTTTAGTCGCTGAAAGTACCTGTTTCGTTGCCAAAGATTTTTAGTGACGAAATTTTTTCATCACAAACTTGTCGCTGAAACGCCGTCGCTGAAAGTTATCAGCGACGGAATTGTGGACCCGACGCAAAAACACATCCTTCAGCGACGAAATTATTTTCGTCGCTGATAGGTCACCAAAATTAACCTTTTGTGACGAACACGTCGTCGCTGATTCATGTTTGAATAAAAGTTCTCATTCGAACAAAAGTTTTTGCGACGACAATTATCGTTGCAGTTACGGACGTATGCAACAACGAATTAGTAATTCGTCACAACTATCGTTCGAACCATATTCACGTTCGAATAGGATTCGTGTTCGAACGACAATATGTTGTTCGAACAATAGTTCGTTGTTCTTTCGTTACGGAATTTTTCTGTCGCTAAAAGTCAGCGTAGTTCGAACGAGTTATGTGTGTTCGAACGAATTACCCGTTCGATATGCTGTTCGAACGTGTTATCTTTTTACAGCAACTCCCAATAAACCTGATGTTCTCAATTTACAAAGACCAAATCTAATATTTAAGCAACCTCTCAACCAACACAAACTTGTAATACATTCTTCAACATGTTTATCATTCTCAAATTACAAATACTTCAATACACAAATCCAAGATGAAGTAAAATAAGTGTATCTAGTTAACATAAATTCAGATCTAATAAACTGTTTCAAAATAATACAAAATGTCTCAAAAACTCATCATTTGCCAATGAAGTCCTACCTATGATCCTCGTTGTGCAAATAGTGTCTTAAGTAGTTCAAGTTGCTCTTGAATTTGTTTTTGCGCCTCCTACATTTCTGCTTGTTGGTTTTTTAAGTCATCATACTCGCTCTACCTTGACTTCAACTCTTCTATGGTAGCTTTAGCTGCCTCTAACTCACGAAGAAGCTCGGGATCCCTTTGTATGGACATAGTATAGGATGAGGCAATAATAGGTTTAACGGAGCGACCTAAACCTCTCACATAGCCAGATTTTTTCCCAAGCACTTGAGTAAAAACGTCAACATCTTTTGGTGCTCCTGACTCTATGGTTGATTGGGATTGGATCTCAACTATCTTCTCCTACAATCATAAAACTTAATTATGGATTGTATTAATCTAAATAGACTAACTTTAGAAAATAATATGACAAAATTTACTTACATAATTTTCTCTAGCAACATCAGAGACCCATCCTTCGCCATTTTTTTTATGATGCGTCTTACTGTATAAATCTGCAGCTGTTGGTGTTCCACCCTCAGAGTCTTGCTGTACAATTCATAAGTAAAAAAAATTTATTAAATCTATGAAAATAAAATGTGGTAATAATTATTTAATATACTTACCAATTTCTTTCTATGCCAAACAAATGGTCTACAACCTCCAAAGGTTGTAAGTAACATCAATATCGTTCCCTGGAGATATGGGTACGGGAATTAATAACGTCATCATAAAGAATGGATCTTTCATGCACTTCCAAGGTGGCAAATTGTATGGCATAAGCACCACTGGCCACATGCTATAACTTGTACTCATATTGCCAAACGGATTGAATCCATCGGCAGCTAACCCAAGACGAACATTACGAGCTTCCCGTCCAAACCATTAATGTTCCTTGTCGAACTCTTTCCACGCCAACGAGTCTGCTGGGTGCCTCATATTATCTTCATCAATGATCCGTTTTTCTCTATGTCATCTCATGTCTTCAGCTGTCTTCTTTGAAATAAACAATTTCTGTAATCTTGGTATTAATGGAAAATGACGCAGAACTTTCTTAGGAACTTTCTTGTGTTTCGTTGCACTATTGACCCATCTAGATTCACCACATACCGGGCACACTTCTAAATTCTCCATTTCTTTCCAAAATAAAATACAATCATTGAAGCATGCATGTATAGGTACATAATCAAGACCCAGACCCCGATTTAATGTTCTTGCCTCTCTATATGTTTTCGGCGGTCTCTCACCTTCTGGAAGAGCTTCCTTAATCAAATCTAGCACCATATTGAATGCTGCAATACTCATATTATGTAGGGTTTTTATATGCATCAATCGTACCTTGAACGCTAACTTTGAAAAACGCTCACAACCCGGATAAAGAGGACGTCTTGCATCTTCTAACAGGCAATCAAAGTCCTTTGTTCCGTATTCCCCTCTAGTTGGTTTATTATTACTAGATTCACCTCCAGTTGTTGTACCTGTAAATATCTCCGCACCGATATCCTCCAACATTTCATCTATTTCCTCGATCGGTTCATCAGCATTATAAACTTCATCCTCATTACTATCATCTATAGTAGTATCAATATGTCTATACTCACCGTATGGTTCACCGTGCAACACCCATTTAGTATAACTTTTATCAATCTCATCTACAATCAAATGATCCTCAACTTTTTCCACTTCTTGAAAGTATACATTCATACATCGCCGACAAGGACACCTAATCTCATTCTTGTTATCCACACATCAACGTGCCATAATCATGAATTGCTTTACCCCTTCTAAATACTTCTTCCCGAATCGATTGGTTTCATTCATCCAACATTTATACATCTTTGTGACCCTTAAAAAACATAACAAACAACAAATCTTAATATGCATAGATGCAAAACAATTTCCTAGGAACTCCCTAAATATTAATTGTTAGTATTTTTAATACACATCATCCATAAATTTCTTTACAAAACAATTTAATCAAACTACAAAGCAACATTATATCATTTTATTTAAAATTAAATTCTCATATCAACATGAAATCATTCTATTTAAAATCAAATATTAACAAAATGTAACCATTCAAAATATCAACAATTCCCAACCATTCAAAATATCAACAAAATATTAACAAAATCAAATCAAATCCAACCATTCTCAGTAACCATTCCCAACCATTCCCAAACATTCTTAACAAAATGTAAAAAAACTACTCACATTAACAACTAAAAAAAATACGAATCATAACTAAATCTCATTCCCAACCATTCTCAGCCATACCTAGAAGTAGCTTTTCACTTTGGTTGCTCAGCCTCACAGCAAGGAAGGAAAAAACGCCAACTGATAAAATGGGTCTTCAACTATTAAAAATTGAGATTTTTATAAGCAATGAGAAAAAAATGCAAACAAATAGAGGAATGGGAACAAAAATAACTTACCCTTGCAAACTTTGAGAGAAAGAAAGGGAGAAATGATCTTCCAAGCTTCTAAGGTCTAACAATGGAGGAATGGGGGCGTATGGGGGCGTATGGGGGCAGAGCTCTCTTGGGCGCCTTCTTTTCCGAATGGCCTTGCGTTTCCCGCGAGGCCACTTATTTTTTTTGGTGTCCCGGCGGTCCCGTTCGAACGACATTTAATCTCGTTCGCACGGAACACACAAGTATTAGTTAGACGGTGCGTATTAACACAAGTCCTGTTCGAACGAATGTTACTCCCATTCGAACAGAACACACAAGTATTAGTTAGACGGTGCGTATTAACAGTCCCGTTCGAACGAATGTTAATACCGTTCGAACGGAAGATTAATATTCAAATATAATTAATATATGATTATTATATATATACATATAGATAATATTTTCTTTTGTTAGTTGTTCGTATACATAATGTAGTATATGTTTATAATTTAATTGATCACAGAAAGAAACGATAGAGTTTGATATAAAAACACCGACAATAGTGAGTGATTATAATAACATAAAAGACCTCAAATGTTATAATAATAGCATAACAAACATTAATACATAATATCTCAATGTCTTCAAGCATAGTCATAATAAAAGCATACGGTAAACACGACATAATTAAAACATAATACAGTGTCACTGTGTCACAAAATGCAAAAATATTAAATGATCAAGTGTCTCGCTCCTTCCTTAGTTCACGGATATCCTCTTCAATTTTGTCAAACCGGTTGTCCATCCACGATGCAATCTCGTTCACCAACATGCTCATCCATGGAGGACGCTCGTCTTAGCTCGAGGAGCTTTGACCACCCTCGAAAGCGAATGATCTACCACGTCGTGTAGGATGGGTACGAGGAGGCAGTCCGGCATCCATGGCGTCCATGGCGTCCTCATCTGCACCAATGTCTCCAACAGCATGCGCTCCAGCCTGAGGAAGATGAGCTGCACTGCGACTGAACGTACTACGACATATTAGCCCAATTGGAGACCGTATCTTCTCATCGGGCAAAATAGGAACACCAGCAGCTACCAACATGCGCGAGATCAGCAACCCATGTGGGTGACTATCCCATTCGGATGTATACCGTGCATCTAGAAGTATCTGCTGCACAACAAGAGCTGGGAGATCAATCGGAGTCTGACGCGCAACCATAATGAGAAGGAATCCGCGGTCGAAACTGAGATCGGTCCGGTGATGTTTTGGCGCCACGTCCCAAACTATGATAAGATGAAGCATCCTAAAGAATGGTGTCAAATCTCGATGACATATAAATGTTGATGGCACAGTCATATCTTCACCCGTAACTTCCTTCCACACTTCTTCCGGTGTCATGTCAAACGGAGGGCCAATAGTCGGGTATGTCGGCTCCTGGAGTCTCAGTAATCCAATAAACTGAGCAACAATATTAGCTGATAGAGTGAAAAAGACTCCCCTCACTTGGATAGTCAACTCTTCAACACTAGCATCAATAGTAATAACTTGTGCATAGAACTCACGCACAAGATCGATGTATACGTCACCAGTAGTTTCGAGAAACTGAGCCCATCCTCTTTCCTCAAAGTTAGACTGTATGCTCTGACCTTCATACTCCAACTCATTGAAATCCCTCAAACGAACAACTCATTCTATAACAACCGGTCTCTTGTAAATCAATGCTTGATGCTGAGCTACAGATAATGTCTCTCTAGATTGAGCCGTTTGTGAAGATGATGGTACACGTCTTCTTGGTGCCATTTTGAAAGCTATAAAATAATTTAAATTAAAATTATTTCGTATATAAATAATAAACTGATTACCTAAATAATCATAGAAAATCTTAATTATCTAAATAAAATCATAGAGAATCTAAAACTATCTTACAATATGTTATTAATCATAGGAGACAATTAATAAAACAAAATACATGTAAATAATAACCATAATGAACTTTTTTTTTTCTAAGAACCATAAGGAACTTATAACAAGAACAAACAATGAAATTAAAAAACAAGAACTAACAAAGAAACTACCATATTAAAATAAAATCAAATAAAAGTTTTAAAAAATAAAAATGAAACAAACTAAAGAGAAAAAATAAAGCATACAACATACAATTGAAAAATAACATGAAACCCTTGATTAAAACGTTAGTTTTAAATTAAAACGTCAGTCTTGATTAAACTAAAAAGTTTTAAATTAATTTTTTTTTAATTGGATTTTGCCTTTTGCATTTGAGTTTTTTATATTCTTGTAATTAAAACGTTTTTTTTCTATCACTTTCAAATTTTTATAAAAAAAAATAATTTAACTTGAATTAACATGTTTATGCATTAAAGTTCAACAATATTTTTAAAATACGGATAAAACTTAAAAAAATATCTTCTCAATCAAAATAAATTTCAAAATTCTAGTTCAATTGTGGGCAGACAGTTTTTGTAATTATTTTATTAAACTAAAACTCTAAATTAAAAAAATTAATTAATTAATTAATTAATTTGAAATGAAATCACAAATTTACTTCAATCTATCGGGACTTCTATCTTACACTCCCAAACATCATTCTTTTATCTTACAACAAAAATTCGATTAAAGTAATAAAATAAAAACAAAGCAAAAACAAAAAACACAAATCCAAGATTTCTACTTTACGTTAGGAAAGGAACAAAACAAAATGGAATAATAAAAACAAAGCATAAACAAAAAACACATGAGGCAAGATTTCTACTTTACGTTAGGAACAAAACAAAATGGAATGGAGAGGTGACTGATCAAGGCATTGATAAACTTTTGATAACTATACGAAGAAGAAGCAATTTTCATTCTTAAGTAAGAATGAACAAGGCATTGATAACATGATTCCAAACATATATAGATACGCAATTCATGAAATATATTCGGCCGGTTTCTATGTTTTTTTTGTCAAACGAGTCAACTACGCATGTGAAGACCACATTCCACCGCATCTTTCTTAACCTTTCGGGTATGATCAGAAAAAACATATGTATTTAAAAAAAGAAATGTTGTCGGTATACACGGGAAAGGAAGCAAATTGCATGCTCATAGTAGAAGTGGAAGACCGAACACTATGTAAAATAACGAAACATGTAATAAAATCCTACGTACCTGAGGAACGAAGATGAGAAAATGGAGTGGAGAAAATGGAAGCCTCTACCGATCGAATGGATTGTTTCCTTTAACTGCTGTTTTTATGAAGAGTTTATGAAGAGTTTACGAAGAGTATCTCCTTGGTTCGAACAATTTGCTTTTAAAACAAACCAGAACGGTTCGCGAGGGGGACGACGATTGGACACTCGTTCGAACTAACATCTCCGTTCGAACGAGACCACACAGATGGCACAAATCAAAGGTCCATAATTGCCATGTGGCAGAATCCTGCATTTTCGTTTGAACTATAACGCTCAGTTCGAAAGAAGTCAGGCGTTGCAGGAAACGAAAAGATGTTGCCTGCAACGCCTCATCAATGACGAGTAAAAAAGGGCCACGTTTCGCCTCCGTTCGAACTAGATACTCTAGTTCGAACGACGTACGCACAGATGACACAAATCAAAGGAACACAATTGCCATGTGGCGGAATCCTGCAGTTTCGTTCGAACGAAGCAAGCGTTGCAGGAAACGAAAAGACGTTGCCTGCAACGCCTCAATCAATAACAAATAATAAAGGGACACGTTTCATATTAGTTCGAACGAGTTATGTTCGTTCGAACCAGATCAGGCGTTGCAGGCAAAGAAAAGACGTTGCCTGCAACGCCTCACAAAATGACCAATAAAAGAGTGTCACGATTCAACTTCATTCGAACGGAGTGGCTGTTCGAACACGTATATTATAATTGGCTCGTCATTATATTGCTTGGTCGAACCGAACACGTTGTTCGAACAGACTCTGATTCAGCGACGAAAAGATGTCGTTCGAACCGACCAGTCGGTTCGAACGTTCCTTTTTAGTTTTGCGACGAAAATTATTCGTGACAGAAAATATCTCTTGTTCGAACGGATTTACTTTGTTCGAACTAATCTGAGTGTAATTATTTATTAATTTCATTTCATTTCTACTCGTTCAAACGGACGTGAGGCGTTCGAATAGGGTTTTCGGCAACGGTTTTTCTTGTTTCGTCGCTGAAGGAGTTCTGTTCTCCTAATCAGCGACGAAATGTGATTTGGCGCGGAAAAATTCATCGCTAAAAGTCTAATCTGGTGTAGTGATTTAGGTTCATGTGATACCCTCCTTATTAAGCACCGTAGTTTGTTAGGGCATGTGGTGGAAATTTGTTGCATTACGAATGAAATTTTTTTTTCGTCATTTCACCTTTAAAGTTCGACACCCTTGAATTTTAATCCTGGTTCCGCCACTGCTCATCACCCATCATGCACGATTGCTCCCCACTTGTTGCATCATGCATGCAAACAAAACCAATCCATATTTGTTTATCTAAACTTTCGGTATATTAATATGCATTAACCTTTGTTATTTTCATGTTTAATATGGTCGTAAAGGACACGTACGAGAAGCTTTGAATGTTGCCCTTAGACTAATCTTGATATATATGATATATCAGTCGCGTACGTGGCCGGCTTAAAGACCTGAAAAATACTCCCAACTGCTCATGCTGAGCTCGCGCGGTTTGCTTGGCGAGGATGGTACAGAACTTCATTGAGCAGGAGAACAACGAGAAGCAATCCTCCACGGCAGCCAAGGTTGGCTGGAACCGCTGCAATTGCTTCAACGGCAACATCAATGACAGCTCAGACGACGAGTTTGACGTTTTCACTGGTTTCGGCGGCGAATCTATGACCCCTGGATCATCGTTTGGCAGTGACTCCTTCGATATACTCAAGGTAAAATGTGGCTTCAATTTCTGCCCCATAAAAGTCTAATTGTTGCATTTTTAGAGCTTCTCACGGTTTCTCAGCTCTCCGAACGGAGCAAATGCAGAGCGTTGTCTGATCTTCTCACGATTTCGCTGGATGGATATAAAAGGCACGATACTGTTTCAATTTCACGAGATGGAATGACAGTTGACTTCATTTGTGGAATATAGTGAAAATTTTACTAACTTTAGAATGCTATGCCTTTAATATAATTTTATCCAGAGATGATAATTTGAAAATTATTTTGCTAGGATTTCGTTCCTACTAATCAAACAGCTAAAAAGGCAAAATACTAATTTTCCCAATTTAATCATGAAAATTGAACTTTGACAAAAGCAACTACTCATTCGGTTCTAGATCGAACGCATAGGTCAACCGGTCAAGCTTTTGCAAAGGAAAATGGGACCCTAGGGCCTGGGCTAGAATTGACATTCATCTTGAATCAATAAACAAACCGGATGGGCCCTCCATAGCTGCATACTGAAGATAAAACGACACTGTTAATGGGCCTCTTTGATTAGTCATACTCTACAAAGCCAAGTTAAAAGCTTCAAATCCTGTTAGGCCTGGGCGTTCCATCAACAAAGCATGGGAAGATGAACGTTGCACATTCAACGACTGATGGAAAAAAAAAATCCTTTTTCACGATCCTATTAGAGAATTATCAATTTTATTCTATTGAGCTTTCAAATTATCAAAATTATTACTTCTTTTAATAAGATCTGACAGTAAAAATGAGAGAAAAATGGACTATGTGGCACGATCCTATTAGAGAATGCACATGAAAGAAATTTAATAATTCGAATGCTCGATGTAATAAAATTGATAATTTAGACTTTTAAATTACCTTATTCCTATAATTTAGACGCACAAAGTGAAGTTTTTCCATGAATCATTTATACATGTCACATGTTTGACGTTGAACGCTTACTGTATGCAATTAATTATGTTCTATAAGTGAATCCAAAGAATTCCAACTGTGATTCTAACTCTAATTAGAGTGTCACATTGCTAAAGACTATTGTAATCCGGGGCTTATAAAATAAAAACTTTCCTTATAATGATATCGTTATATCAAGTGCGTCTCTATACGTGAATCACGACACAAAATATTAAGTTTTATAGACCACTATAAATGATAATAAAGTTTAGAGTAGAATGCCACTCCAATTCCATATCTTCCTGTAAAAAAAAAAAAGACTAGAATAATGAGGCCAAAATGCAATTAAAACTCTTTGGATGAACCTGAAGACTGAAGAGAAAACAAAGGAGGATGTGAAAATGACATTGGGCCCTACCTTTCTTTCTGAAATGGATGTAACGTCGAATGTCTTAGTTTGATTCCAGTCCACGTATCAGTTAGGAAAGCCAGACAGAGGATACCAAACATTTCTGCTCTTTTACGATCATTTTGCCCAGAGCCAGAGCCCTAGAGGGGACCGATACAACTTGCAGGTTCCAACCACGATAGAGTTGAAGCCTGACGCATGCATGCGAAAACAAACCATGCATCCCCGATTCCTCATCCATCACCTCGATCTGCCCTTCTCGCACGTGAAACCAAACCATCTCCATCACCTCTATTCGCATGAATCGTGCCCCTAAATCCTGATCCTGGATGGAGTTATTCCTCTGGTTTTCTGAGGTACGGGTGCTGTCATGTTGGGTTTCGTCAGAAGGGAATGTTTGAGAAGAGAGTAAACATCTTAGTAGTTACCTTCAACGAGAATCCGAGTAACTATCTATAAGTATCTCTTGCAATAGTAGGTGATTTTCATATGGAACTTAAGTAAATACACTTTTCATTCGTAGATGATTATTGAGATTCTGATCAGCGGGGTTGTAGATCAGTTGGTACCACCTGTGGTTTATTAATCTAAAGGTTCGGAGTTTGGGTTAGGACATAGTTGAAATCGTTTGCAAAAGTGAAATCTGACATTGAGTCTATTCAGTGGCGGAAGGAAGGGGTAGTGGCCCTAGGCGCCGCTACCCATCATGCCATACAATTTTTTTTTTTAAATAAGTTGGCCTGGGTCGACTCCCATCAGGTTCAGGCCCAGGCCAACTACAAACATGTTTTCTACATAAAGCTTGGGCCCGATCCCCTTGGCCTAGGCCTTTTTATTTTGGGATAAATACACTTTGCCCCCTTATCTTTGGGGTTATTTACACTTTGCACCCGATATTTTATTTTTAATACATTGGACTCATTATCTTCCACATTTTTGTAATGTGGACCTCGTACCCAATTTTCCGTCTAAATTGACGGATTTCGTCAACACATGCACCGGTATACCACTACATTAAGTGGTCGACTGACTCGTCATGCCTCTCACGTTACCTTTGTAGCGGTCAACCGGTTCACGTATTGACGAAATCCATCAATTTAGACAGTCAAATCGGGTATGGGGTTCAGATTACAAAAATGTAGAAGATAATGAGTCCAATGTATCAAAAATAAAACATCGGAATGCAAAGTGTAAATGACCCCAAAGACAAGGGGGCAAAGTGTATTTATCCCTTTTATTTTTTTTAAACAGCAGAGGGTGAAACGACGTCTCTGAAGAATTAAAAAAAAATTAATTTATTTATAAAAAAAAAAACATAAACGCGGGCGTTCCGCGTTGCCCCCCTTTCCTCCTCTCCCCCTCCTTTCTCTTTTCTGCTTCTGAAGACTCTCAAGCCCCTTTCTCACCTCTCACTCTTATCTCACTCAGCCGCCACCGCACGCCGCACCAGCCCCGCCGTCGCACGCTCAACAACCACAGGTCTGGGCACTCAGCCACTCACTTTGTGATTTAATTCTCTTTATAAATTTAATTATTAAACTCTACTCTCTCTCTCTCTCTCTCTCTCTCTCTCTATTTCACAGACCTATCAGTTATCACCTACGTTGTCTCTCTTTCTCTCTTTGACAGAATCACTCAGCCAAGGTAAGTAATTTTATTGTTGTGATTGTTTTGATGAATTAGGGATTTGTGAATTAGGGATTTGATTAATTTTGTGAATTAGGGATATGTGAATCAAGGATTTGAGAATTATGGATTTGATGAATTGTGTGAATTAGAGATGTGTGAATTAGGGATGTCTGAAAAGGTAAGGAGAAAGTGTAGTTTTTACATTTCAAGAGTCAAAACAAAAACCATAACTTTTTCGGAGAGGCTAAGGAAAAAGTTTTCAAATTCTCATCTTCAAGTGGTTTACTCCTACCTTCAAATTCACTATTAGAAAAAGTTAAACATGTATCCGGTTGTTCTTGAACCTCAAGACCATTTTTTCCCTCTGTTTGCTAAGATACGAGGTGATACTTGGTCCAGCCTTCACTAGCAATCTCAAATTATTTTTATTTTTTAAAATATCATAATAACTAAAAATTAATATTATTTAATTAAATTAAATATTTCAAATCTTAAACAACAAATAAACCCTTACAACAAAACAATATTTAAAGGGGTAAACTCATAGTTAGCCCCCTATGTTTGGGTAGGGCTGAAAATCGAAAATGCGGTCCGGTTTTCGGACCGCATTTCCGGTTGTCTTATATTTAAAGACCGGACCGGACCACTTATAGCCATAACCACAACCCATTTCCTAACAAGCCCGTAGAAGCCTAGTTAAAAGCTTCAAAATCATGTTAGTCCTGGGCGTTCCATCAACAAAGCATGGGAAGATGAAAGTTGCACATTCAAATGGAAAAAATCTTCCCTTCTCATGGTGAAAGCAATGTGTCGCCACCGAATGAGGCTTCATTGGGTGTTGCACCCAACGGAGACTTCGCACTGTTCAATGAGTTGCGTCTGTACGCCGAATGGGATTAAAGAAATGCTTAATTAGCTTATAGGTAATGTAGTATCTAACTTTTATAAAATAGTTTTTGTGGTATGACTTTCAATAAAATGGTCCTTATGGTATAGTTTTGAGACAAATTAGTCCATGTGGTATGACTTTCAACAAAACGGTCTCTGTGGTATAATTTTGAGACAAATTAGTCCCTCTGTCCAAATCACGTGTTGACACGTATTTTTTAGCATTAGTATCCAAAGCACAAGTGGTATAAAAATCACGAGTGATATACTTCTTTTAGCTCGTAAAATTAGTCTCAGCCTCAGCCTTAGACTCAATTGGTTCGATCGGGCGAAATAAACGCGCAAGATTCATCTTCCACGACGACTGCTGACGTGTCAACACGTGAGTGAAAAGTGACATGTACAGCACTCTCCCGTTAAGTGTGTAACGACAGTTGGACGGAGGAATTAATTTGTCTCAAAACTATACAACATGGACCGTTTTGTTGAAAGTCATACCACATGGACTAATTTGTCTCAAAACTATACCACAGGGATCATTTTGTTGAAAGTCATACCACAAAAACTATTTTATAAAAGTTGGATACCACATGGACCGGTGAAGTAATTAAGCGTCAGATAAATTATGGCTCCTTAAGACCCACGTTCTAATTAATCCCGCCTGAACTAACAGACAACGTCGGACTAGTTCGTGTCAGTAACTCCGAACATCAAAAGTTGTCACCCTAATCCAATCTATATATGTCATTAAAAATTCAATCTATTATGTCGAATCTCAGTGAGATTATCGTTTATTAAGCGTACAATTCGAAAAATCACAATTCTAAAGTAATTACTTTTATTTGCAATTTGCTTCTCAAACTCCACCCCTCGGTACGTAATTAACGCTTTAAACTCACTTTTTTTACTATTTACTCCAAATGAAAAATCTAACCATTAAAATTGCACTGCTTTTAAATGGTCAGATCTTCAATTAGAGGTAAATTACAAAAAAAAAGTAATACTTTGAAAGGACAATGACTTTTATTTTTTTTACTATAACTTAAACTCAAAAATTTTATATAACATACAACTACCAAAACATAACGAGACTATCATGCTTCGAATCGTCGTTAAGAATAAACTTTAAATCTTAAGCACAATCTACACATCACTAAGCCATCACCCTTGGTAGTTGAAGGGCCAATGGTTAAGAGTGGTAATTAAGAACAAACGAGATAATAGTTTAAAGTGGAAAAATATAATTCCGAGCCAATTTCATCAGCCATGTTCTTCTTCTTTTTTTTCTGTTGCAGAAGATCCTTCTTTTTCTTTTTGCTGCAGAGTTTAGAGACCTTAACGCCTTCCCAAAGCCACTGCATTATTGTTTAGAACCACCGATGATGATTTCACACGCGTATATGAAGCAGAATACCAAAATTAGTTTTTCAATCAAATAACGGATACAGGACTCAGTGTCCCCTTGCATCAAACTACACAGTACACAATACACGGCCGGAAGCCTCGGGGCTCGGGCTATGTTTGGCAAGCGCGCACAAAAAACTCTACACATATATCTTTACAAACTCCAATGCTTTCATAAAAAAACAAAGGAAAACACAATCAAACAAACATCATCAAATAATCTTTTCATATTTTTTTCACAAATGTCAACTCATTTTTCATAATAATAAAAAAAATCTCTATTAAATTATCTTTTTCCACACTTTTTTTTACAAACTTTAATAAAATCCACACTGGCTCTTGAAGCATATAAATATAGGCTAGTTATCACGCCTCGTGCCTACACTTACCCCTAAGTTGACTTATAATAATCGTATGCATACAAGCAGGGATCACGGTACGAATTAACCTTCTACTTGAGTTTACCATCTTGTCTTTGAAATGCTTAGCGAAAACATATTAAAGGTCACAATGCAATTTTAAGAAACACAGGGTAATTACCAAATAATTAGGATAGTCTTAAAACGACTCGGGAATTTGAATAAGTAATTAGGTTTAAGTTTACCAATTAAAAAAAGTAAAATGTAAGGAAAACAATAAATAAGTGAAAAGATTTTCATTACTGAACACAGTTTTCAAAATATATCCTTGAGGACTACAAAATGAGGTTTATAGTTACAAAAGTGTGGCACTCTAAGGCTCACTAAGCCTATACATACAATTGTACATCAAAAGTTAAAAGTTTTACATATACATCAGAAAAATAAGAAAACATAAGGCTTTGACTAAACCTTAACCCCTAGTCCTCCTCCTCGGTATCAGAAGTGAGATCTATCACACCTATATCTGGCGAGACTCAGCTATACTCCACTGGCGGGGCCGAGGGAGATGGGTAGGGAACTATTGGCTTGGTCGGGACATCAACCAAGCCAAAATCCTCGGGTCTAGGCAACAGAGGATCCTTGAGGTACCAGTAGGGCGTATGGTCTACCGAGATCTCAAAGGGGTCTGAGACCCAAGCTCGGATCTTGAGAACGATGACGTACGAGTCCATGTCAATGATCTGCTCACTCTCAAATAACTTCATTTTCCTGTAGCCATAGAATGTACACCAACCAAAAAAATAAGAGAAAATGAGTGAGTCATATGGACTCAGTAAGGTCGAGAAGGGGGCATGATATGCACAACACATCTAATAATCAACAGGAAACAATATTTAAGGACTCAAGTGCATAAGATAAGTGCAATGTTCATGAATTGATGTTATGCACCCAATCCCTACTCTTTCCTTGGATTTTGAGGTGTTCCCGACGCTTGCTCTGTTCACCCATAAAAGTCGGGTTGTGCGTCTCTCCTCTCCTTATGGGACTGTCACGTGCCACCTGCATCAGGACTTTGTCAAAGGCATAAATGCCCCGATGGGAGCCTACACACTCCCTATAGTGGGGGTTTGCACACTCCCCGATGTGCTCGGTGCCATCACCCTTTTCTCGGGAGCCACCTCAGTGGGTTCGATTTTCAAAATATCTTTCTTGTTTTCTCTCCCATGATATATATGTATATGAATGCTTAAAACAATAACTAGAGTGAAGTTCAAACATCCATAACAATAAAACTCTAAAAAAAAAGTAAATGGAATTTATTTATACTTAGGTGTAAAACTAAGTAATTTCTTATTTTTGACTATTTAATGATCTTTATTCTTCCTTAATTTATTAACTCAGATTCTATTTAGTAAATTATGTCTTTTAAATCTTTCTTTGAATTCTTGTATTTTTACAACACAATTATATCTTTATTTGGCTTCTCTTTCCCTTTATTTAAATCTTACTAAATCAATTATCATATAAGAAATTAAATAAATTAGAAATTACACTAAATGTGTATTATTCGGGCCTCGTGGGCCCTATTGAACCCTAATGGGCTAGATGACTAAGTCATAAGACTCCCTAAAGCCATTTAAGGATATAGGGCTTAAAGGTCTATTTGTGAACTTTAATGGGCCTTGTGATTTGGGCCCTTTAAACAATTTGGTCTAGGCTCAAATTTTTATATACTTATCCTTTTTTTGTGCTCTCCACGGCCATAAGCCCATTTTTTCTATTTGGTCACTTCTACCCCTTCGTTTACCTAGAAATATCGAAACCGCCCTTAAGGTTTCCCAAGGTCATTTCCGACCTTTCCCTACATTATTTTCAGCTCAAATTTTTAGGGTAAGTTATAATACTTCTAAAATTCATATCTGGAGATTTTTGTATGAAAAATCCAAGTATTTCTACAAGTGATATTGAACAGTGCACTCAGTACCCTATTTTGGACAACTAAAATGTTTTGCATGTGATATCTTTTTTAGGCTAAAATATAAGGTTTGTCCCTTTAGTATGATATTTTTCCTAAAAATGACCCTAGGCTTCAATTTTTTTCCCACCATCCCTGTGGTTTTATGTTTTGCCCATACATGTCCCTCCATCCATAATCTGTCTACAACCTAACGAAAAATGCTCGCTTGTTAAAACCCCTCCACATCATGTCCATGTCCAAGTTGTTGATTAGGTTAATGTCCTCTACCTTTTGTACATTCCACGCCATCAACACATGGAAATGCCCCTGCTATGTCATTTAAAAAATATCACATACGAATGGCCCTCATCGACCTCTTCCCCAAATCAGCCAAATGTCCCCTTCGAGCTCTGCCCCAAATCAGTCGAACCCTAGGTCAGCTCCCACTTCTTTCCCCAAAGCCAGCAAACCACAGATACGGGAATAAATACAAACAAGTAATGTGCGAAGGAAAAATATTGAATACTAGTCATACTCAGAGCCATTTAAGATTTGACAGGAAAATGAAAGCTAATTATTCAAAGGTTAAGGCAGTAATGTGCGAAGGAAAAATATTGAATACTAGTCATACTCAGAGCCATTTAATATTTGACAGGAAAATGAAAGCTAATTATTCAAAGGTTAAGGCTGATGGCATTGAGGAGACGCGAGATCCGCATGCTGAGTGTGTCGCAGATTGGTAGCCTTATTACTAACCCATGCCATCACACGTCTGAACAACTTTGTCTTATTTTTCAACTTGGAGCCAGAGGTGCTGGAAACTAGAAATATTTGCTATGGGTCAGCGGTCGACCGATACCCGTAGAATCATTTGGTGAGAAATGTTAGAATCGCTTATGCATTAAACACTAATAAATTACCAAATTTAAAGGCGTACGAGATCGTATAAACTTCAGACTTTCATATGCTTCTTTGTTAACCTCTTTGGCTGATTTGGAGAAACTAGGGCTATTGTGGAAGAAGATAAGGGTTCTTTGGCTGATAGTGGGTAAGAGTGGGGGCTGACATATCGAGAATCCGAGATGGTCGATTTGGTGTTGATTTTTTTGTCGGGGTAATTACACTTATCACCTTCAAATTATCATATTTTTTCACTTTGCACCCCAAAGTACCACTTTTGTCACATTTCACCCTCAAATTATCATGCCCAACAGTTTGCACCCTCCGTCAATAATTTCTTTCAATTTAGACGGAAAACTAATCATGTGCATCTCACATGATTTTTTCCCATATGATCTTCCCATTTTGCCCCTTCGTTTGAGGGTGCAAAATGAAAAAAAATGGTAGTTTAAGGGTGCAAAGTGAAAAACACAGTAGTTTGAGGGTGATAAGTGTAATTATCACTTGGGAAAAAAAGGAAGATCAAGTGGGAAAAATTTATGTTAGACGCACGTGATTGGTTCTCCGTTTCACTTGACAGAAATTGTATACGGAGGGTGCAAACTGTTGGGTCATGATAGTTTGAGGGTGAAATGTGACAAAAGTGGTACTTTGGGGGTGATAAATGTAATTTCCCCTTTTTGTCAATGACGTCGCAGGGGCACACAAGACATTTCAAGTTCAAATAGATGGTGTGGCATGGACAGTGGCAAAGGAGTTGCACCCAGTCAGCAACGTGGATACGTGTTCTAATATTATTGGACATTACGTGGGGGCTTAACCCGGCAGCAATTTCTGTCCAAAACTTAACGGAAATTAAATGGAGGGAGATGTATGGGAAACGTATAAAACCACAGGGATGGAGGGGAAAAAAATCAAACCTAGGGGCATTTATAAAAAAAGGTCATACCACAAGGACACCTTATATTTTAACCTTTCTTTTAACTCCAAACATGTATTAATCTACTAACAATTATGCTTTCTATCGTCATCAACATTTCAGTGCACGAAATACATGATCAAATGACATATTAGTAAAATTAAAGAATGCATTAACACATCATTTTTATCCTCGTTGCATTTCCAATCTTGGCATGTGACCAAATTCCACATTTTTCTATAAAAACTTAACCTTTGAGCTCACAAGCATTTCTTTACAAGGAACTGCCTTGTCCATATTCCTTCCCATAGCATTTTCCTTTCCATTTTTACATCATCAAACACACAAATACCCAACTCAATAGCAAGTCATGTTTAAATATGACAAAAATGGAGTAAAAATGTTTAAAAGGTTCATGCATGCACGTATTCTTCACCCAAGACCAACACGTGGCCTTCCAATCCCCCCAAGCATGATTTTTGGCCATGACTGTGGCCCTTGAACATCCTACAATCATCATCCAAGCAAGTTTTTCACATCAAGCTCTCATTTCTTACACCACAAACATAAAAACTTTCAAAAATGCATGATCTAAACATCTAACTTCACATGCAATTAACTTTTATTCATAAACTCTTCACGAATCCAACGCCCAACATGTTTTTCAATGAATTAAATGTAACGGCAACTTAGATCATAACAAAGATCAACAACAACTCCAAAATTTCCCAAACAAAAAGCAAACATTCTACCCCTTACCTTAATGGTTTCGGCTAAGCTCTTGGATGCTCTCTAAAATCACCTAAAATGGATTATAACATTAGAAATGAACTCAAGGGGAAGGGGAAAGAATAAAAAGGAAGGAAAATGTCTATGGGAGAGGTCCTCTCCCATGACCGTATAGCATAAGGTGGAGTCATTACCTTGCTCTCCTCCCTTTTCTTCCTATTTCTCCTTTTCTTCCTCTTCTTCTCCTTCTTCTTTCTCTTCTCCGACCACTCTCTTCTTCTTCTCTCTTTTTCTTTTTCTTTTCTCTCTTCTTTCTCTCTTCCTTCTTCTCCTTTCTATTTCTCTCTCTAGACTCACGGCGATGAGCCTCTTTGCCGTGAATCCCTCCCTTTTATACGGCCTCTTCAAACTTTATCTTATTAAGTTGGAGATCTCATGATTATGTGAAGTTAAACAAGCCAAGGCAACCTTATAATTGGGTAGTTTGAGTTTAGGGAAGGGAAACTCATCCACATGGATTGAGAGATTTTGTCTCCCAAAGGCCATCATTGCTTATATATGGTCGACCATGGGTCTTAGAGATTGGGCTTGGTTGGTTTGTGGGCCTCCGAGTCCATGTGCCAAGCCCAATTTCCCCTAAGGTTCGGCCCAATGAATTTTCCCAAGTCCAAATGCTAGCCCAAGGTACCAAAGGTCCAATTTAGCCTAATTGAGTAATAAAATTAATTACTAGGGTAATTAATTAAATTTAGCTAAGTAGAGAATCAAATAAAAATTAATCTTGCTCAGAGAGAAGTAAAATAATGAGAGAAAAGAATTATAGAGCTAATGGTGTGAACATATAAAATTAATTAGGAGTCAAAAGCACTAAAATTTCGGACAAAGGAAAAGAAAAATAATCAAGAGAAGTTTTAACATATTTCTCCAAGAAATACACTCTAAAAGGTACTTCAGGAATTGCTACAAAATAATCATATATTAAATGTGTAAATAACAAGCAAGATAAATAAAAGTGAAAGGAAAAATGCTAATGCACCAAAAATCATGTAAATGTAACAAAGGAAAAAGAAAAAGAGTTAAAATTAACTACTAAGAGTTCAATTATAAAAAAAAAATACCTCCATTAACCATCTTAACAAAATTAAAAAGTGTTAGCCCAAGGTTGTTTTATAAACAATCTATTTTGATTTTGATGATAACAAAGTTTTCCAACGAGTTTTTAAACCTTTAGATTCTACATTTGAAAATCCGTTTTAAGAAAATGATATCAAGAGTTTTCTAGTTGTAAATCGGCCTTAGATATAATCGAACACTCTACATAAGCTTACTTGTTAAACTTCACATTGTAGATGTTTTTGGGATTGCTTAAAGGTGCCAAGAGAAACATTTTTCAGCCTAAGTGTTAAAGGTGTCGACACATGTCATCATGGTGTCGACATATCGGTCATACACCAGAAGGCATGTTTCAAGCCAAAGTGAAGGTGTCGACACATAGTGGAGAGGTGTCGACACATCGATCATTCAACAGAAAGCAAGTTCCTAGGCCAAGATGAAGGTGTCGACACATTGCACTATCAACAGAAAGCAGATTTCCAAGCCAAGCTGATGGTGTCGACACATAGGCTTATGGTGTCGACACATTGCACATGCACCCGAAGGCATGTTTTCAAGGCAATTTGAAGGGTCAAGATATTAAGGGAAAGTGTCGACACATTGGACATAAGTGTCGACACATTGGTCATACACCCGAGAGTGAGTTTTCAGGCAAAACTCCTAAGTGTCGACACATACATGGATGGTGTCGACACATGCTTCGATTTCTCAGATCTGGAGCGACGTCACTCATTCTAAAAGTGTCTCCAAAGGCTCTAAATGCCCTCCAACGGCTCCAAAACATGACAAGAAAGCCCTTGGTGCCCTAAAGACTATAAATAGAAGAAGTTTGAAAGAGAAACAACTACTCTTGCAGCTCTTACACGCATATTCAATCTTGCCCTAATTTCTTGAGAGACAAAGCTCAAAGAAGAAAGAGAGAAACTCTTCCATCCAAGAAGGCTTGCATTCAATCTTGCAAATCCAGAAGCTTTCCTTGAAGATCGTATTCTTCTAGTTCACCTCAGGTTCTTAAACTTGTAGATTTGGCTTAGAGAGCCGTTTTATTTCTTGAGCTACCCACTTGTATATCTGGCTTAGAGAGCTTTCAATCATTGTATCCAAACCTCATAAAACCCTCAAGTGTTGAGTGAACATTGTATCCTACTTGTGAGAGTAGAAGAAATCTCTAGGTTTTGGGATTTGTGAAAAGAGTTGAAGCGTGAGCTCGGAAAACGCTTTGTAACGGTTCCTTAGCACCCCGGAAGCTAAGGTGTGTATTCGCTTGGAGAATAGTGAAGGAAGCCCAAGGAAGTCAATAGCCTTGGGGGTGGACGTAAGCAAGAGTTGGTCGAACCACCTAAAAATACTGGTGTCATCTTTCTAACTCTCATCTTTCATTTCTGCTGATATTGCTTGATTGAACTTGCTTATCCATTATTGTTAATATCATTGTCTGCTTAGATCCAGTCTCTAGTTTTCCTAGAAATAGATCTGAACGTTTTGGGTTTGTTTGCAAAAGAATTCAAAAGTTTTTGAAGAACCCAATTCACCCCCCCTCTTGGGTTGTTATTTAGACTCACAAAAAGGTTCAAAAGGGAGGGGGTGTCACACTAGTATAACAGGATTATGTTTCCTAGCAATTGTACTTTACTCATAACACTGTTTATTTTGAAATACAAGCTTGGATACAGCAAGATAATTCTACTAGATTTTGTTTTTTTTCATAAGGAAGTCCTGATACCATCCTCTGCCCTAACTTTCACGTCTCCAAAACAACTTTAATGAAAAGAATGAGCGACTATGTACAAAATAGGAAACACAAAGGAAATTTCCCAGTTCAAAATCGCAGTATATTGGTAAACTCAACCGTTTTTTTTTCCTGGGGGAAAGCTTTCTATCTAGGCATGATGTTTGGAATGACTCCACTATCAAGGTTGCTGCCAGATGCATCTGAAGACACAAAAGGATTCTTCAGAGTAGAGGATGATGATGGTGGAGTCATAACATTTTCCACATCAGAGACCAGGGGATCTGCCACTTTGATGTCAGACTGAGGCATCCTATGCCATATATTTTCAAGTTCATGGACAACCTCTGCCATTGAAGGTCGTGCATCTGTCTCGTATTGGCAGCACTTGAGGGCCAAGGTCACAAATTTTGCCACGCATTCAGAAGGATATGAACCCATTCGCCCATCAATAACAGAAAAGGTCATACCAGATTGATACGAAATATTAACCTGGAAATGATGAAAACTATAAATGATTACACGGCCCCATATTGAACATAATTTCAGCCAGCTAAAGGATCAGATAGTATGAACATTATGATAAAGATCTTAGATTGTAAAAACACCACTCACTGCAAGCAAGGAGTTCTGATTCAGCTTGCCTTGATGAGTATCATTGTTATTTGGAACGTATGCAGTTTTTTTTTAATCCAACAGGCAAAAGAGTACGGATTTTAGAAGGGACGTCAATGTATCTAATCATTTATTGAAGCTGAAACTGAAACTGAAACTTGCAAAGGAAGAATCTCTCTCTTGACTGTTTAGGCCTTCTATAAAATAGCATATGGCAAGAGAGAAAGGAGAGAGTACTTTTACGCACGTAGAATAAAAAGAATTACAGAACAACTTTATTTTCCTGTCGAACCTAATAACACCAGGCCAACATATAGGTCTAGAAGGTTTTACCTCTCTCACGATGTTTTTGCCATGTGAAATTGGATGCATCCCAGTCAAGAATTCCAGAAAAACAACACCAAGACTATAAACATCACTTTTGTCCGTCAGTTTGAGTTAAAAAGTACTCCGGATCTAGGTAACCCTGCAAGGTAAATACACAGAATGAGAAGATCAAGAATTAGGAATCAGCTACCTCTCTGCTACTAAGCATATTTCATCTAGTTTGAGTTTCATTGTTTTGTTTTAGAAACAGAAAAAATAAACACAAAATTGTTGTATATACCTATTTTTTAAATCCATGCATTGGTTATAATTCGAATTTCAAATATCAACTGTAAGAGTCTTACCGGTGTCCCCTTCACAACTGTGGACACATGAGCTGGAACAGTCCCATCAATATCTGGAACTGGGGCAAGTCGCGAAAGGCCAAAATCAGCAACTTTTGCTATATAATTAGAGTCCAGTAAAATGTTGGTGGCCTTGATATCTCGGTGAAATATTGGAGGATTAGCTTCCGTATGAAGGTATAGGATTCCCTTAGCTGATGCAAGGGCAATCCTCAATCTCATAGCAAAACTCAGAGGTGCTTTAGCATTAGCTGTTTTATGACATACATGAATCATCAATAAGGTCATTAGTACTGAATGTAGATTTTGGAAAGCAAAATTGTTCTGGTTAGCTCCAAAGGAAAAAGAGGGAAGGGATGGGGGGCGAGGGGCAGAAGTGTACTGTTGCCACTTCTATATCACACGTCTAACTTGCATTCATCTGCAGTCAAGAATACTCAGAAAAGTAGATAGGGATCGATGAAAGGAAAAGATAAAGGATGAATATAAGGCGTACCAGAAAGGTGATCCCTCAGAGTACCATTTGACATAAACTCATAGATCAACATCTACATACACAACAGTACTAACATGAAGCTTCTCCCAAGAAATTCCGCTCATTTTCGACAAAAAGAGAGAGAAAGAATAGTCCTTTTGTAATGAAAGAAAACAATTGTGCAGAAGAAAAGTATAGCGCACAAAAAGGAAAAGAACTGTATTCTTTGAGGAATGAGAGATTAACATTCGTTATGCACTTTTAGAATAAAATGATAGTTAGTTATGAAGCACTCTACATATGCTTCTACATCCTGCACCTCATGTGTAATGTCTCTAGAATGAGTGATATTTGGCAGCTCTTGGTCTGATGTTTGGCAGCCCCCTCCTTCAGGGTGGTTGAAGGTTAACTCGAATGTGGTTATCCGGTCTTCTAGGTCTTTCATAGCTATCTCTGTTAGAGATTCTCTCACTTTCGTCTGTATGGCATACACGATACGATTAGTTGCTATGGACCCTCCTTTTGGTGAGGCTTTCGCTTTGGCAGAAGCGGTTCGTTCGGCTGTTTCCCGGGGTTGGTCCCGCGTTTATTCGTGGAGTTTATTTGTGGCTGTTTGAGGAGCTCAGTGGATTGGAGGATTGCTTGGGTCCCTCGTTAATGTAATAGGATGGCCCATTTGCTTGCTAAATGGGCTACTTCTTTGGGTTTTTAGGGTTTTTGTTCGCTTTTTGATTTACATGAGCATATCTGGGGTTGTGATATGCTTCCTTCTTTTTGATTAATGCATGTTTTCATTTCTGAGCCAAAAAAAAAAAGCGATATCATTCCGCACTGCTATATTCATGGTTTTCACCTGTCAATTGTCCTTTTCTCTTAACGCTACCAAAATCTTTCATTCTCTATAGCATCTACTAACTAAGTTGATAGGAATCAGCTCCTCATCGATTCAGCAACAGGATTGATAGATAATCAAATTATAACTTCTTCTATAGATTAAGGAAAAGAGAAGAAAAAACACCTGTTCACCTTCTTCATCACAGTATCCAATCAAAGAGACAAGGTTTCGATGATGTAACCTTGACAACAATTGTATCTCCGTTAAGAACTCCTTCTCACCCTGTAAGGATCCCTCTTGTGCACGTTTTATAGCCACAACTGTACCGTCAGCCAGAATGCCTCTGTAAACCTTTCCATACCCTCCTTGGCCAACCTGAGCGGAACTGTCGAAATTGTTTGTAGCCATAGCCATTTCTCCATAATTGAAATCTTTCACACCATCAATGTTCATGGAGGCCTTAGAGACTGCATATCAATTACATTTCCAATCTTAAAAATGAAACCACAGCAATGAACATTGCATATAAAGATGCTTCCCCTATGTGTTTCAAGAATTAGATCCTTATGTATCTAACTTTTCATTCATACTTCCATGATTCTGATATGTCGCATGCAACTCTAAATACAGGGATGATGACATTGTTACAGAAGAAACTACACAAACATGTTACAGGTCTTCAAACTTGTAAATGTAGTTCACGTGAAGATTCCAACATAAAGTAAGAAGCCTATAACTAGGTAGAATTGTAAGTAATAACCCCATTTATATGACCTCACAGTGTCCTGCTGGAAGCAGAATAAGAAGCTGAGCTTGAAGCTGATTAACATGAATTCTTCAAGATCATTCCTAGGACTAGAGAAGATACTTCAAGTTCACATGTAAACAACGATCTCATTCATTGGTAAAGGACCACGTCAAAAGCTGACGAAACACGAGGGCTACATACAGAAGGTTCTTTATTGTAGTGTTTTTTTTTTAATTCTATCAACATTGTGTCTAGATGGAATTTATATCAGATCTAACTCCAACATTAACCCCATGAGATTCTATGCCCACATATTATTTGTAGAACAACTTTCAGTAAAAAAGGAGGAAAAACATTCCATCCTACATCTTTTCGATAATCCAATGAACAATAACGCCTGTAAAACCAAACAAATTCGCAACCATACCAATAAGAATACGTTGTACAACTTTGCTCATCAATTTAACAAAGAAGAAACTTATGGGCAAGCTCCTTATTGTACCAACTAATATCAAGCATCGAAACATGTAGCTTGAATCCCATGTATAGTGTCGAAACATATTTGGCCAAGCTTTATTTTACCTCTCGCTGGTTGAGATCAGGTTGTGCTAAAGTCAGCTGAATTTACTCTAGCCAACCATTCTAATATATTTCTTTAGTATATCATGTTGTGCGTGTGTATTGCATCTTATAAGTCAACAACACTGTCAGCTTAGTGACTAAATGGATGTTGTTCATCTCAGAGATGGTTTGAGACAATATGTAGCTCAGAGATGGTACTTTTTTGGGCAGTTTCTTATCTCTTAACGATGTTTCCATTCCCGGGCAAGTCCAAACTTGGCTCAAACTTCCCCAACAACATTAGCTGAGAAAGTGCTAAGATATTGAACATTCTGTGCCTTTGGACCTCGGGCTGAGCTACGAGGAGAATCCTGGCCCAACGGATAGGCCAATCCGCATGCAGAAGAGAAACAGATATAAGCAAATTGAGAAATCATCGAATATTTACTCTAAAATTCTCACACCATTAACAAAGATACTCACAACGACGAGATTTCATTATTGCTTGGTAGTTCTTCATACGCCCTCTCAATATCAGAAGAGAAACAACTGCTGACAATGCAACTGCACCTGCAATGGCCCCCAGTACTATTCCAGCCAATGCACCTTTGCTTAAACTAGAACTCGAAGAGGTGGAAATCACTGTGGAATGAGTGAAAACTATGAGCACAAACAATTTCAAAACTAATCCAACAATATCATTTCATGTATGAGCACATGAAAGAAAGCAAGATATGACGAGAATAATTCATCTGTGTGGTCACGCTGTTAGTGTATAATGGTATAACTTTGTAGCTACCTTCTTGGTCAATATTGCATAACTCCTAATTTTACTGAAAAATCAAAAGCATCTTGAGCTGATCATTGCAGCTTTTCACTGATGTTCCTGATCACAGTCGTGCAACTGTCTCTACGGTTCCGATTGACATAGCCTAAGGGTAATGAATGCATAGAACTGCATAGATCAAACCTATCTTCAAAAGGATTTGGCAGCAAAAGAAAAAAGCTACCTCCGCTTAAATATGCCACTCACAGAAACACACCATCATGTCATTAGATTGACAAGAATAGGCTAGCATTATGCACACACAAACACCAGTAACAGGGGGTAACACCACATGCCTAAGCTTATCTTCTTAAGTATGGATTATTTCAAAGGACATACAAATGTAAAGCAGAGAGAAAAAGTTGAACATTCTCCAGTGGGTGAAAAAGCATCAATTCCAACTTCGAAAAGATTATCAGATAATGAGAGTTCCGAGACAAACCATCACTATAAACGCTCAAGAGAGTGAAGTTCAGAAGTTCATAAGGTCCAAAGATCTCACTACTAGCAATGTCCCAAGAGGTGAACATATTCATGATTCGCTTAACCTCACTCGTATTGAACCTAAAAGAATCGTTGCTAGTTGCATTATATACTGGAAAAAGCTTCAATAACATATTCAGTCGAGGCCCTTCTTCCCATGCAAATGAATCAACGTTCAGCTGATTAAGGACTAACTCAAGGCTAGTAGTCAGGAACTCTTCAAACATAGATCGGTATGGGAGAAAATCTGAGAATCCAGGACTTTTCAACCGATATCCAACGAGCAGGGGGGCAGCACAGAAACAACGTGCAGGAGATGTAGAGGAATATTGATAAGGGGGTGGGCATCCTGGACAATCAGAAGTGTTACTTGTTGAACTCCCACCGTTATTTTGGTCCTCACTCCCAGATCCACAGAACTGCACTAGGTTGGTGCTCGAACATAAGGGATTCCCTTTAAGCCTAGAAGTCAACAACAAAATGCGTTACAGGATCAGTCTATTAATCTGCTAAGTCTGTTCCACCCCACAACACTAAAAATAAAAGGAGCACATCAACACTTTTTTACAAAGTAGTCGCACGAATATGAAGATAGAAGATGTATTTTATTTGCACAAAGTTGAACATGAAACAACTGGGACTTATAAATTGGGAACCAAGTATAGAAGCAAACCAGACAGTGACGTTTGGAGGTAGAGTGGTACTGTCTGAAATATTTGAAAGCATATTATTCTGCAAATCCCTGCACCATCAAAGAGACACAAGCCATGGCTTAGAAAGTCAATATGATCCTTTCAAACTTATCCTAGGTCAACTAGTGGTTTACAACTTTGAACATCACAAAGAAGCATGCGCATCAGAGCAACGAATCAATTTTATCGTGTACCAAAATTATACAAACAAGATGCTAGAGTGAGTGAGAGTTTTAACCAATGGAAATAGTGACATTGACATTCAGGCACTATAAGGCTTTCATTTCCAGACAAATTCTTGTTTTGCCAAATCGTGGCTGGAATAGAGCCACTCAATGAATTGTTCGCAATTGACCTGGCATGAGGAACAAGTTACCAAATTAATCCATCTGTTTAGAGCAAACTTTGAATTTATTGATTCATATGATCTAGTAACTCAAAATTCTAATTGTTAAGATAAGTGGACCTCGAATTCAGATAAATAGGAAGTTACCATAACAGGAAATCATAGAACGAAAGGCAAATGGTTGAAAGAGCAAGTGGAGACTACTTACAACTTTTGAAGAACAGGAAGACCTGAAAAGTTGGCAGGAATTGTTCCAGTAAGGTTGTTGTTGGATAGATTGCTGAACATATTGCACAAATAAGAGGTTTCAGAAGTCAAGGGAATTGTCACTGTAAATTATCCTTGAAAACTGGAAGATATGACTGCATATATTTAAACATGTAGCTATTCAATTCAAAAGAAAACTACAAAATGCAGATGGCATGTCATCCAGAAGATGGAGAATCTTACATTGTCGTGATATTCTTTGAAAGTCTGTCTGGAGGTATGGATCCATTTAACTGATTGGAACTGAGGTCTCTGAAATTTATAGAATATGATATAAACAAAGTAGCCAGAAGAATCGTCTTTGACAAAGTAAAAAGAATTGGATACAGCTAATGCATTTATTTTTTCGATTACAAAGCCCATACTTTATAATCACGGAATGATTTAGAAAGAGAAGTAAAGTACAGTGACTTACAAATAACCAAGGTTGGTATTTGACTAAAATTGGGAATTTCTCCTTGCAAGTTGCAGTTTCTAAGACTCCTGGTAAAGCCAACCAAAAGAGAAATTATAATCTCTGAATACATAAGTGAATTTGCATACTTCTTGACTGCCATCTTACAAGCATCTAAAGCTTCTAAGAACAAGAAAGGTTTACACTAGCTAATGGGCAAAATGTAGCTTTTAGAATTCGATCAAACCACCTAGAGACACACTGAATATGAAACGGAAAAAATTAATCATAGAACAGGCTGTCTTGTTCAGTTGACCCAGGACTCCGATGTTTCAAAAGATGAACGAAAGGGCTTCATGTAACCGTAGTTGGCTCAAGCAACTCTACATCTCAGTTGTTCTTCTATTCCTTTCAATTGATGTTTGACTAATCTATTTGTTCTTCCCAACGAAACACCATTCTACCTATTTTCTATTACTCTGATTTGTCTACCTTTTTCATCTTTATTTCAGTTTTCATACAACAAAACTTCTCCCATCATTTGGCCAAAAAAATAAATAAAACTTTCCAGCTCACACCTCAAGGTTAGCACCTTACTATGCGTTTTCTTTTGATACAAACACAGGATGATAATATGCACTTACAACTTCAGCAACTTAGACATATTGCTGTACGAAGCTGGAATTGTAGTCCCATCAAAGTGATTGTTATCAAGTTGACTGCAAAACCAAGAAATCAACAGCATTCAGAAAATTGACAAAAGAGTGCTCAAGTAGTATACACAGTAGGAAAAGGGAAATTTAGAAGTTATAACGTTCTTCAAGATGAGAAGCACAAGCAATTGAAAACAAGTTCATAACTTCAAACTTTAATGACATTGTGTGATCAATAGAAATATATTTACATTCCAGGGAACAGAAACCATACAGAATCAGTAAATTTGGCAGTTCGGAGAACTCCGGTGGAAGATACCCCGATAAGTTGTTATTATCAAGAAGGCTGCAGGTGCAGATTTGAAGATGGTCACTAATGTCATATATTCTACAGACAGATGACCTTCATTAAAAATACAAGAACTATGACCAATGACCGACTTACAAGTGAACCAGACTTGGTAATCTGAACAGCTCCAATGGGATTTGCCCACTAATTGAATTGTTGTTCATATGACTGCTTACAAGGGGAAAAATAAAAGGAAAATAATAGGTAAAAGAAAAAAATGAAGTACAAGTGTTAGTCATTCTAGAACTGATTTTAGACAACAGAAAATTTGATACAAACTTACAAGTGCTTCAATTTGTTTAAATATGAAAATGATACAGGTAGCGGTCCTGATATGTTGTTCTCATCAATCTGTATTCTGTCCAAGTTTGGAAGATAACCAAGCTCTTCAGGTAAGGGACCAGTTAATTGGTTTCCATTCAGAAGCCTGGAAACATAGAGTATTACATACAGAATTAGATAGAAGGCAAATGTGCTAAAGCTCTGCAGTATCAAAACAACCGGTAATCCTAATAATGCCAACATATCAAGCAATGGGATCACTCACAAGGACTATCTCTTACATAAATTAGAAATCAAAAGTTTTCAACGCATGAAGTAGTAGCATATCTGCATATTTTTAATGGCAAAAGTACGTAATCATGCGATAACATTATTGGTATCCAAAGACAAATGCTGATAAACTTACAAGAGTTCCAAAGAGGTAATATTGCCTATCTCCTTGGGTATACTCCCTCCTATCTTGTTCCACATAAAATCCCTTTAACAGAGTAGATAGAGAAAAGAACATCAGTGGGGTCAGTAAACCAAATGCCACCACAGAGAAAAGCACAACAATGCTACTGAATATCAAGTGAAAGTGGTACCCAAAAACTTCCATTCAGATAAAAATGTCTGAAGCACAAAAAGTAGCTTTCAGTTATGCTTTGCCTTACAATATTGTCAGGTTTGATAGACGGCCAAGCTCTGGAGATAAAACTCCTCCCAAATTCATTTTCCATAGTTGCCTGCAGAGAAAAGGTCCACATGACAATTATTCGAGCACCAATGCTAGTTCGTCAATGGCATGGCCCATGCATTTGAGAGCACCAAGTTTTAAAAGCTAGATACTAGCCTATTTGAAATGTTGACTAGTACCAATCTCATTTCCATTTAGGCATGAGATAATAACTGAGTCAGTGGGTAATGAATTCAATAGCAATGGATTAGTTATCATTTTCTGGATAAATGAAAAGATGATGATGATAGATTTTAAGAACATTAAGACATGCAGGTGATGCCTGGAAAAAGTGAGAAACATGTGGCCCATAGATCCTACCCCAGAACATTGAATATTCCTACTATTTCGTTAATCTTCACTGCAGAAGAGAACCAAGGAAATTTGTTTGCTTGCAGGAATTACTATGAGTAGTTATAGATGTGGATATAACTCTCATCATGTGCAAGGGGGACGAAAGACATAACATTATTCGCGTAGATCATCTACTCTGATACAAATATATAATAGGAGAGGAAAAAACCATACAATTTTTCAACATGTAGATATCCATCATCTAGTCTCCTGTTGAAGCACACCACACCGTTCCAATTTGATGTACACGGATCTCCTCGATTCCAACTACTCAGATTCTTATTGGGGTCAACCAAACTTTTCTTGATGGCCTGTAATGCCGTCACTGCAAATTAATACAAATGTTAATCATCATGTCGTCAACGTGAAATTTTTGAAACCCCATAGGCTTTGCTGGTCCTTCTGTTTCTCTAAATTTTAGAGTCTTAAGTATCCACATTGAAAGTAAAGCAGCGTTATTCAAAAATATACATCAAAATTGTTAGTACAGACAAGTTTGAGCATACAAACTCAAATAACATCCGCAGCTCAACTATTTGCTGCATTATTCACCTCCCATTTGGGGTAAGGGAATATTGATATGCTAAGTTAGCAGACAATTACTTAATATAGGAGTCATATAGACACAACACGCCTCCATTCACAGGGTGATAGCTCTAAACAAGCATTCCCTCAAGGGGATATTCCCGAAGAAAAGGAGAAAATAAAAGGGAGAAAGCAACATCACCTTCCACCGGGTTGGTAACGCCCGCTGCTCCAATAAGCAGTGAGGACCAACACAACCACGCAACAAAAAATATTACATACGTCCAAGCTTCTAACTGAGACATTCCAAAAGGAAGAATTTAAAAATATGCAGATATGCAACCCACTATAGGAAGAATTTATATACAGTTGAGAGTCGGGAGCGAAAACGTTCTGCTATAGACGGCAGGATATTAACCCGGGGGCAGTTTGAGCAGGCATGAAAGAAAGAGCTGAAATTGACTATACCTCGTGAAAGGTGGGATCTTTCTGACCAGGTCCCCATTGCGAATGCTCAAGCATTTGATTGCTGATGCAGATGGTAGCCATCTTTTTCACTCGCTAAATTAAAATAATGCGTGTAGATAATGGACTCGGATTCCCTCCGAATTATTTAATGGGTAATAACCATTGGATGAATGGTTAACGGTGTATATCAAAATACTAAAAAAAATGCATTTTAATTATCTCTCAGGAGGAATCCTTCCCCTATATTAGTATTTCTGACGCTGGGCTTGCGGATGTTGACTTTTATGGAAGAGTGGTTGCGGAGATTATTTGTTACAATACCTACTCCATAATACGATGACGGCAAGAAAATGGACCTGTGTTTTGGAACATTAGCCAAACGTACCCAATGACGTGCGGGGCTTCACACTTGCACGGAAAGCAAAAAAAAATTGCTATTTGACTATCACAAAAGTCCGAAAGATCAAAACTGAAACAAAGACAAACACAAGTCTCAGGTTGCTCCATATGAAACTTGGACACCCAAAAACAAAAAGGGAAATTGGAGTTATGTGAACCGGCTGCCGCAAGTAGAATGATTTCAGGCCAAATGGGAATACAAATTTAATGCGGTTGGTTTCAGAACTACAGTAATAACAATAATCTGGTACACCCGAAAAATGTCGTTCTCAGCGAACAATATACGCAAGGACTAGGGAGATTTTGAGCCAAGACGAGTAACGACCCAACTCGTGTTGGTGGAGTGCTAGCCAGAGGCGAGACCGTTATCCCATTTGATTGTGTCTTAGATTGGACTAGGATTTAGCTAGCTAGGACTCCCGCCTCCTCCTTTACAAGGTGTTTTTTAAGGCATAATTACATCCACTCTCCCAATTTTTTCGTTAATTTTCTGAGCTCAGGTTAAGGGATAAAATAAGACTCAACCTTAAGCTCAAGGACTGCCGCAGGACAAATTGAACTCTAAAGATTGAATCTCGGAAAAGTTTAAATCTTAAAGACTGATAGACTAATTGAGCCAAAAAGACAACAAAAACTCGTCCGATGCTAATGAAGTTCTATAGATATTCTTCTCTCAAATCCTCAAAACCCCAATCTCTTTTCCATAGTAACCTAACGGGCATTCTTGTCTAGTCTGGCCTCTTAGTCAATTACCTATTATTTTGCATTATTATATAAAAACAATATATTAGTTACCAAGTTGACACGGAAGATTTGTTAGTTTGATGAAATTAGTTGGCCTAAACACCGTAAATGTGAACGGAGAACGAGCTCGAGATGATGAGAACATATATGAGGTGTCGATGGGGGAGAAAAGTACTACTAGTTCAAACGTTTAATCTTCAAAATCGAAGACCTGGTCCATGACTAGGAGATCAAAGACATTTCGGATAAGAGGCGAATTGGCATGCTGCACCACGTGCGAAAACTACTACGTCCCTTACAATTTCCAGTGCCTTCGATCAAGTCAATCTGTAGTCTTGAATAGTTCATATAAGATTGTTCAAATCCTAACAGTAAAATTGAGAATACTTATTATTAACTCCTAAAATTGGATATATATATATATATATATATATCATGACTGAAGACGGCTAGACATCATTTGCGATATATATGGACTTTTCTTTTCTTTTTTTCTTGGAACACGTAGCTTTCTCGTCGTAATTGAAGTTTGACAAAAGCAACTACTCGTAGTCGATGGGTTCTAGATCGAACGCATAGGCACCGGTCAAGCTTTTGCAAAGGAAAATGGGACCCAAGGGCCTAGGCTAGAATTGACATTTATCGTGAATCGATATATATACAAACCGGATGGGCCCTTCATAGCTGCATTTAGAAGGGGATCGTACTGAAGATATGACTCGCAACCAGGACTTTAATTTGGGAGTTATGAATGATTTGGACAGTTGGCCCAAAAAATGAGGACAGAAAACGACACTATTAATGGGCCTCTTTGATTAGTCATACTCCACAAAGTCCAGTTAAAAGCTTCAAATCCTGTTAGTGTTAGGCCTGGTCGTTCCATCAACAAAGCATGGTTGCACATTCAAATGAAAAAATCTTCCCTTCTCACTCCTAAATTAGATTCAAATTACCAATTTCTCTCCGCTGAGCTTTCAAATTATCAAAATTTTTACCTCTTTTAATAAGATTCTACAGTGAAAATTAGGAAAAAGGAGATATGTGGCACGATACTACTAGAAAATGCGCATGAAAGAAATGCATTAATTCAAAGACTCAATGTTATAAATTTGATAGTCTGGACCTTTAAATTACCTTGTTCCTATAATTTAAAAGCACAAAGTGAAGTTTTTCAATGAATCATTTACACATGTCACATGTTTGATATTGGACTCTTGCGGTATGTAATTAATTACGTTCTATAAGCGAATCCAAAGAATTCCAACTATGATTCCAACTCTTAAGAGTCTCACATTGCTAAAGGCTATTATAGTCCAGGGCTTATAAGATAAACCTTTCCTTGTAATTACATCATTATATCGGTGAATATACATGTGTGTCTCATGGATTTGGTCTTCCCACAAGAATATAGGTCTATAGACTAAATCACTTGAAGTTTGTATCTCTACTATGCATGTTCAACCAAATTGAGATTTATCAGTTCCACTGACACCGACATCGAATTTTCGGTACCCAGCCTAACCGGTGCCGATGACCTCTATTTGCATAAACCCTGTGGTTTTATTGATTATCGGGTTACCGGGTACAGTAAAGCCGGACTTTATTTATTTATTTAATATTAAACCACGTAGTTAGAGAAACTACACCATTTTGTTCCCCCTTCCAGCTCCCTTAGGTCTTCTTCAACAGTCGACACACCCTCTCAAATCAACAGTTTTCCCTTTCTCAAATCAACAGGAGAACACGTTGTAATTCTCACGAGGGATATGATCATATTATTGTATTTAATTAGTTTTTCATTATACATGGCACACGTGAAAGCACAGATCCTTCTTTTGGGATGAACTAACTCTGCTTAGTTTAGATTTTATTAATACGTGTTAAAAAGAAAAAGAAAGGGCATTGGGTCAAGTCTTAAAATGTTAAAAAATGGTTTAATATAAATTCAGGTTAACCGAAAATTGATACCGCTAAAACCGTCACTATCAAGAGCTGGTTATTGCTTTTAGCGGTAGTGGTGACAGTGGATAATATTTGAAAACCGACTTATCTGATGGAAGTGCCGGTTTTTATCATAACAGGCACTATTACGGGGTTTGAACAACCCTAGTCTTTATACATGAATTACTAAGCAAAAGATGAAGTTTTATAGATGACTATAAATGATAATAAAGTTTAGAGTAGAATACAGACTCCAATTCCATCTCTTCTTATATAAAATACAAAAAAAAAAACTAGTATAATCAGACCAAAATGCAATTAAAACTCTTTGGATGAACCTGCAGACTGGAGAAAACAAAGGAGGATGTGAAAATGACACTGGACCCTACCTTTCTTTGTGAAATGGATGTGACCTCGAATGTCTATGATTCCAGTCCACATATCAGTTAGGAAAGCCAGGACTGAGGATACCAAACATTTCTGCTCTTTTATGATCATCTTGCCCAGAGCCAGAGCCCCAGAGGGGACCGATACAACTTGCAGGTTCCAACCACGATAGAGTTGAAGCCTCACATGTGCATGAAAAGCCAAACAATGCATCCCCAGTGCCATCCATCACCTCTGCCCTTCTTGCACGTGAAACCAAACCATCTCCATCATCTCTAGCCGCAGGAATCATGCCCCTGAATCCTGATCCTCGACGGAGTTATTCCTCTGTTTTTTCTGAGGTACGGGTGCTGCCATGTTGGATTTCGTCAGAACTCATAAGGGAATGTTTGAGAAGAGAGTAAACATCTTAGTAGTTAACTTCAATGAGAATCCGAGTAACCATCTATAACTATCTATCATATGATTGCAATAGTAGCACATCAACTTAAATAAATACACTTTTCATTGGTTAATAGTAATTGAGATTCAAATTTAACCATGTAACTTTGACATAAATAAGAGAGAATGTCGCTTGTACAGTCTAGTCGGCACCTTCAGCTTCTTCCTGCTTTGTTTGCTCTTTAATTATACTTTCAGGATATATACCTCTTCAGCTTTTTGCGGATATTGTTCCCTAAATGGAAGTGGGCTTAGCGCAGGAAGTGCCACGTGTTGGTACGGCAGTGGCTGATTATGATCCATGTGGGCTACCTCTTTATCCAATCTCCAGTCCAGCCATGCAAGTCAGTCTACGAGAAGGACCGCTGGCGTGCAAATTTAGGATTATTAATTTATCAGATGACGTGGACGGATGCTGACCAGAAGGACAAACTTTCGTAGCTGGAGGCTGTAGTAGACTCCTAACCACTTGTGTTAATTTTCGGGTGATTCGGGTTCCGTGTCACGAAGGATTGATTATTTGATAATGTTCTCTCGTGTCGGTGATGGCCAACAACTTCTGGCAAAAATGTATATGAATTGCCCCTTTTATCCTCTCCTAATAACCCTGGGAGTTGGGATGCAAAATATGCAATCCACTGTCCAACGAAATTATTTTCAAATTCTGGCTTTAAACTTTACCTTTCAAATAGTCAATCTCAAATTAAAAATAAGTACTTATCTTTAGATAAAAATTAAATATTTATCTTTAATTTTCAAAATCTATCGATTTTCGTCCCTTTTAAATCAGACAAAAAATAATATAAAATTATCAAAATGTTCCATTAAAGTTAAATTTAAAAAAATAAATAGAAATAATAAAAATATTAAGAAATAAATTAAAAATAAATAGATTATTGAAATATAGTTTCAATAGTTTTATTTAAAAATAATATATTTTTTAAAAAATATATTTTTTAATGAATTTTTAAAATATTTTTAGTAATTTTATCTTTGAAGGACATTTTGGTCATTTCTATATGCTTTTTCCATCTGATTTAAAGCTACAGGGAAAGATTGATAAATTTTGAAAGTTATGAGTCTCAGATTGTGGGATTAAAAGTTAGGGGTAGCTATTTGAATTTTGCCCAAACATAGAGGCTAAATATGACTTTAACCTTAAAAATAAAGTAGCTAGCTAGGGCTCTGTTTGGTTCAGGTAAACAAAAATTTCGAACTCTAATTTGCCTATTTTTCGGTGGTCGAGGAGGTTTGTAAACCAATATTAACAATGAGATTACTAATCATAAAAGATTACAAAAAAATTACAAAACGTTTTTTCTTTTTTTGAAAAAGTGATTTATTTTTCTAATTTATCTTTCTTCTAATGTACTAGAATTTGTAATTTTTTTTCTCTTTTTCTTGTCCTTCCAACTTTATTATCTTGATATATATAATTTTATGTACTTAGTTTTTAAAAATAATTTATTTGATAAAAAAATATTTTTTTATTTTTTATGAAAAAATATTTTATTTTGATTTTTTAATCCGAAAAATATTTTATTTGATTGTTATATGTGTTAATTTTAATTCATCTCGAACTAATAGTAAGAATAAAGATTATTAATAGTGTTTGATTATTAAAATTTTGAAATATGAGAATCAGTGAAAAAGTGAAATATTTTATGGGAGTTGTTAAAAAATTAAATAGACAATAAATTTTAATAAATAATAATAATTTGGTAGGAGAGAGCATTTTGTAATTTTTTTTTAACCACACCCAAAATTTTGAATACCCAACACCAAAACTTGCTTTAAGAAACATGTTTCGAATATTAAGAATGAAGATTATTAATCATGCAATATTACAAAAAAATATATAATTTGCATCAAATATTAAAAATTGATTTCAAGAAATATGTTTTGAAATAGCAATCAAACATTGAACGTTAAATACTTTATAGAAATAGTATTTACTATATCTACATTATAAATAATTTTAATTCCAAACAAACTGACATAAACACAAAACAAAATAACCTTTTGTATCTACTTAGAACTCTTTGTTACCTAGACAATTTTCCGCCCCCAATTATTGGGTAGAGCAACATTTATGTGCAAAAGATCTACCAATGCACTGCAGGGGCCAGGGGGAGCGGAAGAGTAACATTAAATTATACTAGGTTCTCCGGTGGATGTAAGTGGAACTGGCCAACTGGGGCAGAATGGTCTACGTAACCATTAGAAAGTGAAGAAGATTATCGTAAAAAGCAAGTTGTACGTAAAAGATAAAAAGGATGACAAAAGCAACACCGCATGTGGTCAGGAAATAAAGAGAAGAAAAGATCCCTGTAAACTATCCAAAGCAGATACACTCAGCAAAGTTTCTCTCTCAAAGCCGCAAGCAGACATGGCCGCCGCAGTCAAGAGCAACAGCAACAGCAACAGCAACAGGATCTCCATTGCCTTGGAGAGGACTGGCCAATGGTATTTACTCTACCGAACAAGAAGAAGATGCATGCGATTTTGATCCTACTGATTTCTTTTTGGGTTTTTCTTCTAACAAAAGGAAACATGTTACGCGACTCTGTTGCAGGGTTTTCTCCCAGGAAATTCCAACTGATGTTGTGGTTGAAGTTGGTGAAGCCAACTTCTCTCTCCACAAGGTTCGAAGACTGAAATTTTTTTCTGTATTTCTGCGTATCAGTTTTTAACAAAGAAGAAGAATGAACGATTTCAGTTGATTGCTAACTGCGTCGTGGCGTGCATGCAGTTCATGCTGGTGGCTAAGAGCAACTACATTAGGAAAATGATAATGGACACCAAAGAACCTGACTTGACGAGGATCGATCTCCCGGATATACCCGGAGGTCCTGAGATCTTCGAGAAAGCGGCCAAGTTCTGCTACGGCGTCAACTTCGAAATCACAGTCAACAACGTAGCGGCTCTTCGTTGTGCCGCTGAGTACCTCCAGATGACCGACAAATACTGCGACAATAATCTCGCAGGCCGCACCGAAGATTTTCTCTCGCAGGTTGCCCTATCCAGTCTCTCCGGAGCCATTGTCGTCTTGAAATCATGCGAACATCTTCTCCCCATTTCTGAAGACCTCAAAATTGTCCAAAGATGCGTCGACGTTATATGTTCTAAGGTAAACAACTGTCTCTCTCTCTCTCTCTCTTGATCTTTCTGAATTAAAGGTCTCATCGTCTGTGAAATCTGAACTAGCTAGGCGTGTAATGAGGCCAACTTTCCGAGCCGGTCGCCGCCGAACTGGTGGACAGAAGAGTTATCTATCTTAGACGTCGGTTTCTTCGGTAAAATCATATCCTCAATGAAACAACGGGGCTCCAAGTCGCTAACCATAGCAAGCGCTGTGATAACTTTCACGGAGCGATCGCTCCGAGATCTTGTCCGGGACCACACCGGCAAAGGCATAATGTCCTCAGATCCCGTTGGCGAAGACTCCCCCGTCAGAAGAGAGCAACGAGAGCTGCTGGAATCGATCGTGTCTCTCTTACCCTCTGAGAAAGCATGTCTACCAATCAACTTCCTCTGCTGCCTTCTCCGGTCTTCCATATTCCTGAGAGCCTCGGGCAAGAACGAGCTCGAGAAGAGGATCTCGGCAATCCTGGAGCACGTGACCGTCGACGACCTTCTGGTGCTGTCGTTCACTTACGACGGCGAGAGGCTGTTCGATCTGGAGAGCGTGAGAAGGATCATTACAGGATTCGCGGAGAAGGAGAAGAGCGTGGCCGTGTTCAGCGCCGGTGCTTTCGGAGACTCCTGTTCCACCGCGATGCAGAGAGTCGCCAAGACCGTGGACGCGTATCTAGGCGAGATCGCCACCTATCCAGAACTAAGCATCTCCAAGTTTAATGGCATCTCAAATCTAGTGCCTAAAGCCGCCAGAAAAGTCGACGACGATCTCTATCGGGCCGTCGATATATACTTGAAGGTTAGAATATTGCTTTAGAGACCCAAAACGACATAGCTCGTTTCGTCGCTGCTCACGGCTGCTGGTTTTGGTTTTGTTTTTTTTTTCAGGCGCATCCAAACCTGGACGAGATAGAGCGAGAGAAGGTGTGCAGCGTGATGAACCCCCTGAAGCTGTCCTACGAAGCACGAGTCCACGCCTCGAAGAACAAGCGCCTGCCAGTACAGATAGTTCTGCACGCGCTGTACTACGATCAACTGAAGCTAAGGAGCGCCGAAGACGATGCCGGCATGCATGACGCACTGATGACGAGGACCCAGTTGCAGGCCGACGTGTCGCTGGTGAAAGAGAACGAGGCTTTGCGGTCAGAGCTGATGAAGATGAAGCTTTACATCTCGGACATTCAGAATAATAATGTCCACGGGACATCGTCCTCGGCAACGAAGGGTGGGCCCTCTTCCAAAAAGCCGACGTTCTTCTCGTCGGTTTCGAAGAAACTGGGCAAGTTTAATCCGTTCCGGAATGGTTCAAAGGACACCTCCAACATAGATGATGGAGTAGATATTACCAAGCCTAGAAGGAGAAGGTTCTCCATCTCTTGATCGATTAGCCAGGCGCGCCATTATCTTCTACGAGTTGCATGTTTTATCCGCTGTGAAAAATGTGCAGATGTTAAATAATCTGTTCCATGTGTGTTAGCGTTGTTCTTTTTCAGGGGTGAGGTTTTTGATAAGCTTTTGTGTATTAAAACGACAAGCAATCGAACGTACGTGTGGCATTGTGCTCTGATTACACCTGACGTAGTTAATTATGCCATGATGTAATATACAGAATTCTAGACATTTGCTTGAATTTTACGTATATATTTTTTTAGGCTACGTTCTTTATCGAGTATGTATACAGTACTCAAATAGGCTAATTATTATAAGGGTTAAATGCACTTTTTCACTGATAAAAAAATGCACTTTTTCACCAATTAGAATTTTCACACTTATTCATCAAAAATTATTAATTTCCTTACATATTTACCTCTTAATTAATAATTTTGTGCATTTAATAGTTGATAGATTAAATGTACTAAAAGTGTATTTTTTTCCTAATATATAATACATATAATTAAGGTAAGGGTGAGTAAAAATTTCGGTGATAATCGAAATTTTCGTTCCACTTCCTATTTCGAAAGTCATTTTTTATAATTTTCGAAATCAAAACTGGAATCAGAAATTCTGGCAGAATTATCTGAAATTTCAGTTCCAATTTTTCTAAAAAATAAAATAAAAATAGTACTCAATATAAAGTATAACATATGTAATTTGATTGAATGTTTATTTTAGAATCTATATTTTGGATGAAATTTTTATATTTATTATTAATTTATGATGAATAACTAAAAAATACCGAAATTTTTTTTTGATTTTTTTTTTTAAAATAAGGTTCAAAATAAAGTATAACATATGATGAGTACCGAATTTGTTTGAATGTTTATTTTAAATTTATTGTTAATGTATGATGACTAATAGAAAAATATTCCAAAAATTCGGTCCAAACGACATTTTTAGCTAGTTAGGGCCCCCAAAAAATCCACATGCCGAACCAAAATAAAAAATAGTATTCCAATGAATACCGAAACGGAATCGGAATTGGCTATTCCGGTACTCACCATTAAAACAAGGGATAAATACGAGATTTGTCCGTGTGATTTGGGCGAAAATCAAATAAAATAAAAATAAACTCTTATACTTTAAAACTCATCAAATTAGTCCTTAATATTTTAAATCTATCAAGACTTTAGTTCTTATAGGACTCTTCAAATATAAATGCTTTTAAAATTCAGAGACTAATTTGATGAGTTTTAAAGTTTAAGTACTTATTTGATTTTTGGGCAAGCCCTAGAAACGAACCTTGTATTTATCCTTATAATTAAATAAAAGCTAACTACTATACTAGCTAATCATATTAGTCTCCATTACCCCCCCCCCAAAAAAAAACCTTGCAATAGTTTGTAATTTAGGATGCATATATAATAGAACTCATGATTCATCAATGCAATTCCATTCGAAATCGATGAAATCATGATTGAAAACTATAAAACAAAAAAGGGAAAAACTCATAAGGATGGATTTTAATCACAGAGCAAAATGTGCATATCAACACGCAGACACAAATATTTAACATATCAATATAAGAAGGTTAACGTACAAGAGGAGGTATAAGTAATATAATCTATCAATTTTTATGAGGAAGCTGCTCTTGACCACATTTTGCCTCTCTTAAGTTGAAAATATTCCCACTACAAAGAGTTTTTTGTTAGCTCCTACATACAGGTGTCACTATAAATCGGAGCTGGCTTAGACTATAGGTAGTCTAGGCGGCTACCAAAGCCTCTCGAAAATTTGTGTTTTCCATATAGTAGGCTATATTTTAAGAAATGTCTAATATTATTATTAATCACTAAGATATAATAATTTAAACTATATAGTCTCTTGATTTATATGGAGGTTTAGTTAACTCTTTATCTAGAAAAATATGGCTTATAAAATTGCTTTGATTGAAAGATTTTCAATTCATTAATTAACTTATTTTTTAAAACTTATTATTGATAAAATTTTATCTAAACATTATGGCCTATAATTGTTAGCCATTTATACAATAATTACCCCCTAATACTATAGATATTTATTTCACTCATATTTGTTTCCTTAATAAAAAGAAAAACTCAATAATTCCCGATATATATAATGAGAGAAGTTAGAGTCCTAATGTTAAAGTATTAAGATGACTTAATGGAGGACTGAGATGTTGCCACTTGCCAACACATTAATAAATTGATTGGAGGACTGAGACTAAAATTAAACGTAATTTTTTATATATATTAAATAATATTATGCTTTTTTTAAGACTCATTTAATCTCAATCATCCATTCTATTTATTAACGTGGTGAAATCAGCTCTCTGTTATTTCCTCTTAAAATCTTAACATCCCTAACTTCTTCCGTACATAATGGGAGAGATTTGTTTTTGGTTGTTTTCTTATTCCTTTTTCGGTTTTGCGAGATATTTCCCTTTATCGATACGACACCGTATACTCGGACCAGCCTGTAGAATAAATGAGAAAGGCCTCGCGATTGCTTGCTCCTCAATCCACTCTCTTCCTCTGCTCCCACAAAACGAGAATCGGAAGATTCGGAACCCCAAAAAGCGTCCGGTAATGGCTGCCTCGGTTATGGTAATGGACCCAAAACCTTGTTCAGAGCCCCCGCCGTCGTTTCCTTCCACCAGATCTGACCTCCACGGTGGCTCGATGGACCAGACCTCCGACGACGACGACCTCTACAGCCGCCTGAAGTCGCTGCAGCGACAACTGGAGTTCATCGACATTCAGGAGGAATACGTGAAAGATGAGCAGAAGAATCTGAAGCGCGAGCTCCTCCGAGCCCAGGAGGAGGTCAAGCGGATCCAGTCCGTTCCGCTCGTTATCGGCCAGTTCATGGAGATGGTCGATCAGAACAATGGCATCGTCGGTTCCACCACCGGCTCTAATTACTATGTTCGGATTCTTAGTACCATCAACCGGGAGCTCCTGAAGCCCTCCGCTTCGGTCGCGCTGCACCGCCACTCCAACGCCCTCGTCGATGTTTTGCCCCCTGAGGCCGACTCCAGCATCTCGCTTCTCAGCCAGTCCGAGAAGCCAGACGTCACCTATAATGTAAGTTCCAATTCCGCTAGACTCAATTTGATTGAGAAGTTTTGTAGGTCTTTTTTGCCTTGCGTTTGATTATGTATTTTTTAACCAATTAGGGTTTATTTTAGTTTAGGCGTCTGTATAATTTCGAAGCTTTTCCCAGCAACATTGAATGCATTAGAGTGGATTGATTGCTAGGAGAGGGTTTTGTCGGGGAAACAAAGTTGAAAGTTCCATTTTTTAATTTCAACAAAGTTTTGAACCGTGTGGAATTCCGTATCGGTGCTGTATAATTGGGAAATTTGGCTATGTGAAGACACATAGGTGAAGTCCTTCGCGAAAGGGGGTCGGGTGTACTAATATTAGTCAATATGAACGCAATGAGTTATTCCATAGCTAAGTACATATCAGTTGCAGTTACTGCGCATTTTGCAGATGTCCAGCCAAATAAACTTGAAACTAGAAAACAATGATTCTGGACTGGCGCACGTTAATGATCCTCCAATTATTTGGAGCCTCACACACAAGAAAAGAGAGCAACAAACCTGGTAAGGGGGCGGGGGAGTAAAGAACACAAAACAAGACAAAAAGAGAGCTTGACATTAGTGAAGGCCAGAGATCAATGAATCTACTATCAAAAGTTGCTGCTTTTCTGCGACAGAAGTAGGCTCAACTCATTGTTTCAAAAGGCTCGAAGCTAAATTCTTGAAATTAGTTTAGGATTTATGAAGCTGTGAGTGGGGTCTCACCTTAGACTATGATAATGGATTAAACTGTTTCTAATTGTTTCACGTGGCTGTTTCTGCTGCTGCCTAGTGCCAAGGATTCTTTTATTAACTAAAATTGGCTTTGATTAACCCCTCGCCCCCCCTCCCCCTAAAAAAAATAAAAATAAACAAAGAAGAAGAAGAAGGAGAAATAAGTGCCCTTTAACTAACAAAGTTGGTTTCAAAAGGCTATTTTTTCTATTGCTTGTTTTCAATTTGTAAAACAGTAGTGGGTCCGTGTTCAGTTTGTATGTTTTCCATCTGATTCTTACATTGGCGTGCGACTGATGAGTTTGGTTTTGTCATTGGTAATTAACATTGGTACTATTCAACACTACTTTAATGTTTTTGTTAGGATATTGGAGGATGTGACATTCAAAAGCAGGAAATTCGCGAAGCAGTAGAGCTACCTCTGACCCACCATGAGCTATACAAACAAATTGGTATAGACCCTCCTCGTGGTGTTTTGCTCTATGGTCCCCCAGGAACTGGCAAAACTATGCTTGCAAAGGCCGTTGCTAATCACACAACTGCAGCCTTCATTAGAGTTGTGGGCTCAGAATTTGTTCAGAAGTATCTGGGCGAGGTATGCCTTGACTCTGCTTGTCATAAAAATTAGCTTATTTGCCTCAATTTTGTTGACTTATGTCCCTGAATTGACTCGTGATGTATCATTAAATGTATGTGTGCATTTAGTTTACTTTCGTTTTTGTAAACTGTCTGACATTATGTCCAGTAGTTTATTCAACAAATGTGTTGATATCTTGTTTTGGGCTTGTATGATAATCTTTCTTCAACTTCCTTAATTAATTTAGGAGGAACAAATGGTTTTAGATGTATAAAGGAGTCTTCTGTCTTTTTGTTGTTTTTCTGTTGCAACCTTCTGGATTAAAGATTGAGTGCATTCGGTTGTTTTGTTTCCCTCATTGTAGGGCCCACGGATGGTTCGTGATGTGTTTCGCCTTGCGAAGGAAAATGCTCCTGCAATTATCTTCATCGATGAGGTTGATGCTATTGCTACTGCTAGATTTGATGCCCAAACTGGTGCAGACAGAGAAGTTCAGCGTATTCTCATGGAACTCCTGAATCAAGTATGAGTTGAAAACTTGACAAAAGAATGTTGATATCAAAGGGAAAGGAATGTGTCGAATTGAAGTTTACATAGATGTTTCAGTCTGTTCTAGAGAGGAACTGTCGTCTAGATAGCAACCATTAGCTTGCTGAACGTGCTTTCCGCTATTTTGTTGGCTTCTCATCCGTCATGGTTTTGTGATTTTTGTGTGTATAGATGGATGGGTTTGATCAGACAGTGAATGTTAAGGTTATAATGGCAACTAATAGAGCAGATACATTGGACCCTGCACTTCTTCGTCCTGGAAGGCTTGATCGAAAAATTGAATTCCCTTTGCCTGATAGGCGACAGAAGAGGCTTGTGTTTCAGGTAAGTAATTTCTCTTATAGACATTCGTGGTTGTTATTTTCCTCGTATTCCCTGTCTTCCCTGCTGCGGATATAAACACCACCAAAAGCCCCCCCCCCCCCCCCCCCCAACTCCTTTTCCTGGGGCGAAGAAAAAATGAAAAGAAAATATTAAACAGAAAAACAACAAAAGGAGAACGAGGAAACCCCACCCTAATTTTAAAAAGCATCTTATTGGCAAGATTGTCATTTTGTCTAGAATAATTCCTCCATGTGTGTAGGTTTGTGGATTTTCAGTCTTCTAACTAGTCAAATGCATTCTGAGCTGTCTTATGTGTTTACAGGTTTGCACTGCTAAAATGAACCTCGGGGATGAAGTGGACCTGGAGGATTATGTTTCTCGTCCAGACAAAATTAGTGCTGCGGAGGTTTGTTAGTTTTACATTTGTGTGATTATATTTGGGGGCCCATTGGGAATAATGGTGTGAATGGCATCATGCAGTGATTATTTTGAAAACCAATTGGATCCTTAAAAAGGAATGGAAGCACTTAAATCTCAATTTGGGAACTGCATTGTGGTCGCTGTTATAATTTCAATCTTTCTTTTAATTAAAGGTCTTCTGACTTTTCACAGATTACTGCTATTTGTCAAGAGGCAGGAATGCATGCAGTTCGCAAGAATAGATATGTTATTCTTCCTAAGGACTTCGAGAAGGGGTACCGAACCAATGTCAAGAAGCCTGATACTGACTTTGAGTTTTACAAATGAGGAAGAGTGATGGAAGCCCGCCCTTTCAGACGTTCTGTTCTTTTTCGGGGAAAGTTGTGTCACATCTGAAATGAATTCTAATTCTAATTAAAGTTTGTGCCACAATTAGTTGAACAATTGGAGCTGTGTATCGCTAAAATCACTTCTTCTTTTTTTACTTCAGAAATGCCCGGTAAAAGAGCAGGCTATGATCAGGACCTTCTAGGTCAATTTATGCTACAACTTGGATCTACCGTGTTTGTTATTGGAAGGTCATTTTAGAATTCCACAATTTTAGATGGTGGTTGAACGTATGATTTCGAGTTCAGTAAACAGCGACATTTGTGATTTAGGGGGCGTTTGTTTGTTAGAAATTTCGGAGCCCGAAATTTTGAGCGAGACAAACGCAATTACCAACCTGCAATTTTGAGCCGAACGTGTCCCACTTGCCAGACAAACCGAAATGAACTTTTGACCGGCTACTGACAGGATTGCAGCACAAGGCTGAAAGCAAAAAGTGGCTCCTCTGAAACAACATGTGGGCGGTTAAAAAAGAAAAAAAAAACTAACAATGAGAAAGACAATGCAGGTCGGCGGTTAAAAAACAAATTAAAAAAAAACTAACAATCAAAAAGACATAAAGCATTTCGGCGGTTCAAAAAGAATTAAAAATAAAAAATAACAATGCAATCATTATTCTTTATTACAACCTTAAAATTTTCAAAATAAAATTAATAAACTTTAAAATTATAACATCTTTTCACAAACCCCAAAAAATTACAAACTTCACAAGATTCCCAAAATTTTTAGAATATTCCCCGAAATTTCGGCAAACAAACGCCCCCTTAGAGAAAGGGATTTTCGCTTCATCTGTGACTGAATTCTCTTAGTGGTGGCACAATTAGATACGGTCGCGAATGATATGAAATCAGGTGCTTCTTGCACCCCGCCAGCATGTTTGTCTGGATTGAATCCGAAATGGGTATTGATGTGGATTCGGAAGTGCTTCCAAGTGCAGAAGTGTTGTAACAAGGATAAATCCAAGATCGATTCCAAAGAGACAAATGTGTATGAGAGTATTTGTAAGAGATTATTGCAATAGGAAAAAGCTTTGTAAAAGTATTTTTGGGTTTGTTGTTTATGTGAAAATCGGTTTGGTGATACTGTTTTGAAAAGTAAAAACAAAGACACTTAAATGCTGATAAGAATCGAAAATTATAATAGGCAAAAGTAAAACAACTTCACAGAATCAATTTGTCAAACACTTGGGGTGTGGTTAGAATATCTAGTGCTTTCACCCTTTACTTCTTTTCTTGGTCTTCCTCAAGTTTTACTAATCCAATCAAGGTATTAAGAAAAACGAAATATGCAAGTTTAAGCTCAATTGACCATGACAGCTCCTAGAAGAGAAGAATATCCTCATTAAATCTCAGCTCAAAATCCATGCATCACGTTGATGAAAATCCTTGGTTAACTCAAGGTTTTGTTGTGCCTAGTGTCAACAACAAAGCAAGAACTAAGAACAAAAGATTTATCATCCAATCTTTATCAACTTTCGGCTTCAACTAAATAAAGACATGAAATCAGTGTAATAATTCAGCATATCAAAGAAAGCATTAGACATTTCACCACAACCCCAAGCTAAAAGAACTTAGTCGATCATCCTCATTTGCAAAATACCCAAATGTGATAAACCCTCAAAATTATGGAAAAGAGAATCGTATCTAAAACGAAAAGGAAAATAGCAGAAAAAATAAAGCAGTAAAACAAAACCAAGCGACCCCCCTTCATTCGAAATTTCCTTCTCCTTTTATATCCTCTTTCCTCTCCTTCCTCCTTCCTCCTCTCTCTCTTTCACGATTTCACCCTCCATTTTGCGTAACCGTTTTTCCTCTACAGCTGTTGTGGTCCCCAAATCTCGAATCTTCATTTGCCACGTAAGGGAGAAGCTCCTTCTATGCAAATCTGATATGCTTGAATGGAGTGTGTAGCAGCTGTGGAGAATGGTGTCACCGAAAACTAAAAGGCAAGACATCAGCTATAACCAAGTGGAAATTGGGCTGGAATGGCCTGGGCCGGATCTAACACAGCGTTCAACCACTGCTCGACCAACCGCTCGAGCGCCCCTGGAAATCTTCGTACAGAAACTTTACGCTTGACCAACGCTCGACCAGACGCTCGAGCACCCCTGGAAATCTTCATACAGAAACTTTACGCTCGATCACCGCTCGAGCGAGACTCTCACGGGCCTCCTGTTACAACAGCACCAACATAAAATGATTCTTTTAAATGTAAAATATCAACTGTTATAAACTTAACTCAAGTACTAAAATATTATGCTTAATTAATAGCTCAGTTCATTTTTAGTTAAACAATTAATTCATTTAAGCCACCTAATTAAGCATATAAAACACTTTATCAGCATCTCTGCCTCACCCCCCCCCCCCCCCTCTCTCTCTCTCTCTAGTGGCTTAAAGTCGTCTGTCAAAGTGGAGAGTTAAGAGTTGGTGTGAGAACTCGTTCATGGCCTGCTGTGATAGAGAGATTTCTAGATGATAGTTGGCTTAAAGTCGTCTGTCAAAGTAGAGAGTTAAGAGTTGGTGTGAGAACTCGTTCATGGCCTGCTGTGATTGGGAGATTTCTAGATGATAGTTTTGGTTCCTGGAGGCCTCGAAAACAACGGTAGGTAGATAAGAGTTTCAGGTCCAGCTAACATTCTAGCAGAGGGATTTTTTGTTTTCTTGCAGAGATTGAAGTTTGAACAACTAAGAAATGCTGTACACCGTGACCAAACTGGTACCATGTGAATAAATATGCTCCTCTCTCTTAGTCCTAACGCCTCCCCACGACTTTTTTTTGGGCTTCAAGAATTTGGTGAGTTGGAAGATTTATAGGAAATTGGGGAGCGGCGAATCTTTCTTACTCTTGTCTCTATATGTGGACCTTTCTCCCTGTCAAGGGAAAGGAGTTCATGGGATGCCGATACAGTAAAAGTTGCCAGGACTAATTACATAAAAAAAATGATTTTTAAGGGGTCAAAATGAATAAAATATAAAAAAATCAAAAATCCATTAAAAAAGGATAAAGAATATATTGTTTTTGTAAGAGGTTTTGGAGGATTGAAGAGGTTATGGCTCCGGCAAGCCCCTTGACTTCGTCTATGTCTGCACTCTGGTCCTTAATTTTTTTTTAGGCAAAAACACCCTCTTTAAGGGATGAATTATTATGTGGGGCCGAAATCTACCGCTACTTAAATTCGAAAATTTCACATAGCGCGGTAATCATTAAATACGGCTACTGTTATTCGAATTTTCGTTAAGAGCAAGCCTTGAGTCGTATGTATAGTTTGCCACCACCGTTGATGGTTGGTCATTAAAAACTTGATTTTGGAATAGTTATACTGCTGGCACCACCGCTACCAGGCATCCGCTTCTATTAAAAATACAACTGCGTATTGAAAGCTTCGAAAGAATCTCAGTTGTAGGCAATTAAGAAATTTTGAAACAGAGAAATAATTTTCTTTGGCGGAGCGGCAGGAAAGATGAGAAACTTATACGTTTCTTTGTGACCAATGTTTGAGATTAGGGTAAAAATTATACGTTTCTTTTAACAAAAAAAACGTTTCGTTCTCGTCGCAGGACTTATAAAGCGGATGACCTCCGGCCAATGGCCATATACATGGCCTTTGATCAAAATGCATATTCTCCAGGCAAAGACATTGGTGTTCATCGCCTGTATTGACTATATTTTTTCGTTTGTCTTCTTATTGTTGCTTTGTTGGATCTATTTTTTAATGTTCGTGTGCCTATATCAACGTTCAAGACCCGATTACTTTTTGGATTTTTTTTTTAAATACAAGATTTTTTATATTAATCCATCTTGTATTTGAGGGATTGTTAGAGATAATATCATAATCAATTTATAAAATGTAGAAAAAAAAATCATCTATCAAACTATCAATGTAATCTCAAACATGGGTAACAAATACCACTTTTTACACATTTAGTTAAAAAACTATCAAATTTTATCAATTTGCGCTCTTAAAATTTATTTAACCATCAAATTTGTGCCACATGTGTCATATAAATTAACCACGTGGCATGATTTTGACCTGTTAGATTTAAAGGGCTTAACTTGTCGAGATTGATAGTTTAAACTCATATTTAAAATTGCATTGACATTTTTCTAATCATATTTTGTATTTTCTATATAAATAAAACGTGTATCTTTTCTTTTAAATTGAGATCGTAGTATCAAAAATACTTAAAATCTTTGTCTCTTCGCATTATCTTTCAATCATGCATTGTCTTTATCCTCTCTTACAAATTGAGAGGTCATAGTGTGAAAATCAGATACCCTCAAAGGATTAGTCATAGTTGAATTGGGTTTTTCAAAATACCGAACATCCTCTACAAATTCATCCATCTCCTAGCTCCTTACAAGACATTTCCAAATAGAGATATCACAAGGAGACCTGGAAATGGCCTCTAGATTGCACATTAATAGGCCTGCTGTGATCTCTCTCTCTTCTTTCTTATTATAATAAATAAAGTCCAGCGCTCCTTGCCAGTTAGCACAAACAATAAGAAGGTCCCAACGCTGGCACTGGGTGGATCCATGCCCTTGACTTATACATCCTACAAAAATTGCATCACATGGACCCCCAGAATTCAAAGTGATAGGCCCTACCACGTGGCCTTTTCTAGTTTTGCCTTTATTTATGCAGAAAGATTTTTCAAAGTTGTGAGAATAAAAAGACGTCATAAGTAAGGAATTTTATTTAATTTTTTGAGCAAGGTTCATCATTCCCAATTTTTCTCTCAAATTCAAATTTCATGCAGAATAATTTATTTGAAAAAAAAAACAACAACAAAAAAGGGCAAATTGAATGATTTGCAGGGGACCCCACGATTTTGGTGAGTGTCAGGAAAAAGTAGGTAAGCTCTCATTCATGGCTGTTGTGGCCAAGACATCAACAAGATTTTAAAGCTTCTCATGGTTATGACTTATGAGTATATGTGTTTGCATGCACGCGTGCGTAATATATTACTAGTGGCGGAGTCATAAATTAATATAAAGAGTAAATTTTTAAGGAAAAATGACAGAATTTTTTTGTTACTATGTAATATAAAAAAATATTTTAGAGTTAAAATATTGAAAATAAGAGCTAAAATTAAATTCATTTGGTATTAAAAATAATGAGGGAGCTGATATGAAAATATATCATGACATAAAGTGAGTTTTTCATGACAGATAGTTTATTTGGTCAGCCAATCCAATTGAATTGTGGTAAAGACACAATGATAATGACGCTATATGTTTTTGGGTAGTAATGGTGAGTGGCGGAACCAAGAGTTAATTTGAAGGGGTGCCAACTCTTAAGGGAAAATGACAGGAAATTTTTTACTACGTAATACAAAAAAAGTCTTAGAGTTAAAATATTAAAAATTAAAGATTAAAAATATTAAAAATATATTATATTAAAATACATGTATCATACCATTTGCTGAGACTAAATGCACCAACATCACCCTTGAATACCTTCTCTCCTTTTTTTCAATTGCTAAATCCTGTAAATGTAAACACATCTCACTCGGATATTGATCATTTACTTTGTCTAAATAGATAACAGCACAAACAATACCCCGCATACTCTGATACAATATAGTCCAACTACTCATATTCTTTGAACTATGGCTCCAAAAAGCTCTCATTAGTTTTCCATATTGCTTCTCGGGGAAATCATACTCAAGTAATTGACAATGACCTTTTATCAAATACTCCCTGACAATTTAATCTCTAATCCTAAAATCATATTTTTTAATGAGTTTACGTAACTCTAGGTCAGCAATAATATCGTCAGAATTAATAAAACACGAGATCTTTTGGAACTAGTAGTTGTCTCAGAAGTAACAACCACATTCGGAGTATTAGAAGACTCCACTGATTTTTTTATCGAAAACTTATCCATTATCTAAACAAAATTCATCAATATTATTTCGCAAGTTACTATCGTAATCACAATTTAACAACCTAGTCCTAATATTCACAATTTTAATATAATTTCAAAATTTTATATTAGTAGCATATCAAGTATTGGCTTGACCAATTACAAGTTCACATTTTGAAAGGAACATATTAGTTATTAAAAAAAAAGGTTAACTTCTAGCATTGGTCCAACCGGGGCATCCGCCACTGGTAATGGTGTTTTATATTGGTAGGTAAAGTTATTTGAAAAGATACGACAATTACTTTGTACTATTAATGTTAACAATATACAAATCTTATAGCAGAGTTGCTTAGTCTCTGTAACTTGCCCCTTTCTTGTTATTGGAATGAAGAACACTCAAACTCTTCCTTCATTTAACAAGTGAATAAAAAGAGAGGACATGTTTAAACATTCGATCTCCAAGATGATCCAGAGTGTGGATCCAATAGAATATCAAAAGATTGAGCATGTCCTCTTAAAAATTTCAATTACCTCAAGCATATTTTTCATTCTACAAATGACATCATAACAAAAAGCAACATCAAGATCTTACATGCACCAAAGATCTTAATCTAAAATCAGCACATATTCATATATTGTGTGCATATAAACTTAAATCAGAAAGATTTAACGTTAAAATGAGATTCTATTCAAGAAAATTAATCACTTTGATCGCAAATCAATCCACTAGGCTTTAAAGAGGGCAAACTACGAGAGACATATTAGTTATATATATAGTTATATATATCAACGTTTGCATTGGTCCAACAGGGGCTTGGACACCTCCCTTAGCCACTGATTATTATTGTTAGCAAAGAGGTGTCCTGTGTTTTTTTTCCTAAGTAAAAGGTTCTCAGGTGATGGATCAAGTCTAAACTCAATGCCACTTCTTAAAAATTTCACATAGTGTAAGGACTACTAGAACATAATGGAACTACCGTGATTCGAACTTTGAACGGAAAAAAACCCTGAATCTTAGGCATAGTCTGCTCATAACTAAGTCATCGCCCTTGGTTATTTTTTTTTTGTTAGATAGATGTCTTCATAGCTACATGCGAGTGTCAGTTTGGTCTGTTTTTGCCATCTTTCAATGAAGGACAAAAACATTTGGTCAAGCAGATCTTCAATTGGCAACCTAGGCAGACAGTCGTGATCATCAAGTTTTTGAACAAAAGTTTTGGACATCATTATGGGTAGGATTTCCCATTCATGGAGTTCTGGTTGGGATCTGGTTGTTCCTTCATTGGCTTCATTGGAAAGTTTAATTAGCGAAAACATCCTAGTACCCACATATATTTATAGACAAAAATCAATCAATCCCTTCACGTTCTCATTTATTTGATTTAGTCCTTAGATCATACCGAAGTGATGCGGAATGACAGAAATACTCTTTTAAAAGAAAATTAAGAAAAAAATGAATAGAATTTGAAATTTAGATTTTAGATTTTTTAAAATATTTTTAGTAATTTTATCTATGAGGAGCATTTGGATCATTTTTTGTGTAGTTCTTGAGAGGAGCTACATATTTAAGTTGGATACAATCAAACAAATTAAGTGGACAATCTCTGTCTCTAATCTATATACATATATGATATTCCCCCTGCAACCTTAAAATCTAAAATAAAGGTTCTGACATATTTAAGTGGATTTTCAAATAGGCTCACGCTTACCTGTTGAAATTTGAATCGACTTTGGAGGGTTACTCCCTTTTCATTTTAATTTTATTTTGGATTTCAAAGCAAATAATCTGTACATCAAGGGAACCCACACCATTATCAAAAAACAAGGCTCTGTTTCTTTGAAATATGTCCTGGCAGAAGTTTGTCTGCAGCCCACTATGATAGTAAGGTTTCTTAAAATATTCACAGCAAACTGCTTTGTTTATTTGCTTTCTGGTAAAAGAATAATGTCTTTTGTTTTGTTTTGTTTTATATTGTTTCCATAGTCTCATTTTTTAAGGAAGTTTTGCGCTTTGTTTGGGAATAAGATGAGCATCCACACTACGTAGATGATCAATTGTGGATTAGGTAATGGGGAGGGTGAGGAGTGGTTGGATTAAGGTTGCGATCTGCTTGCTACCTGCAACTTTTACCAGAAGTGTCGCTTTTTTTGTTTTTTTTTCCCTCTGTTTTTCATTTCCTTTTCCGTGCGGCTTTCTTTAAGATAATCAGTGGGGCACAAAGCAGGGAAGAACACAGTCCACCATTATAGCTTACATATATGTATTCTTCTTTTGGGGAGCCCTACCTAATTAAAGTTGCTTCCTCATTACCCCTTTGAAAAAGATACTGGAATTGGCATCGGAGCTGTTTATCCATGTCTTTGGTTTTCCACATTCTCATCAGCTGCCATTTTCTACCTGGAAAATTGTATAGGGGGCAAAACGGAAAGAGGCAGCCAGCCAATTATGCAGGATTGGAATTCCTACCAACCCATCTTTTCAGTAACTTCAATGATATTAGATTAGATGGGGTATAGTGTTGCATTCTCCATGCAGATGCAGGGGCAGTTGACCAAAATTAGAAAAAAAAAGGGTCTCTCAAGTTTTCAACATCCTATGAGCACAACGAATCTTTTGAGCCATTTTACAAATGGTGTTGAAACTCTCGAGTGCTCCTGCAAAGGCAGCACAAAGTCCTTTTCTTGGTTCCTTTGATCCACGTAAAAAGTAGTACTGATTCCTTCTGGAGAATTCAGTAGACATTAGGGTTTGGAGTTTCTGTATTTCTTACTGCTCATATTCATGGGGAAGCGTAAAGCATGTTCGATTCTCAATTTTTTTTTTTTAGATTTGCATCATATTTTTTATATTTACCATCTCAACATCATAAAAATACGCATTCTAATACAATTCAACGTTACTTTTTTACACACATCAATACAATTCAACAATTTTTGCACGCATACCAATATCACTCTAAAATCACCTAAATATTCACAATTCTATTAGAATTCTTCAATTTTACTCCAAACGAACGTCCCCTCAGATTTCTTGGTGGATTGGTTGGCTACTTATTACTAATATTAGTAGTTTGAGGGTGCAATGTATCAAAGTTGGTAGTTTAGGGTGTAAAATGTCTAACATTGGTAATTTGAGGGTGCAATATCTTAAAGATAATAGTTTGAGATGCAATGTGTCACTACTCTAGTAGTTTGTAGGTGGAAAGTGTATTTTTTCCTTTAATTAAATCTTTATATTAGAATTTTCTTTGTTATAATCATGCTTGTGTAGTGGTGAACTCACTTGTGTTTGGATACTTTAAGCTATGCCATTGAAAATCACAGTTTGTAGTTTTAGGAAATAGAAAAAGATGAAAATTTTAAATTAATCTTTTTATAACAAGAGGAATTTGTTGCACACAACTTTATACACAGGTTATAGATCTAGTTTAGTTGAAATGACTAAACTGAGAGTGCAATGACTAAACTAATCTTATAAATTAAATATTAATTAAATTAATAATTTATTCATTTATAGGGTTTGAACTTAGGCCAAATTTCTTCTAATATTAAAAGTGGTCCTTCTGTTGAGTTATGTTAACAAATTTATTTAAAAGACAAAAAGTTACCAAATAAACCAGAAAGCTATGAAGCCCAACACTAGTAGGGTAAATATGTAATTTTGTCAAGAAAGAAACCACATTTTATTTTCTCGCTGAGTAAAGTAAGGACACTTTTTAAAAAAAATTGAGATATATATATTTTTGGTTGATTGATAAGATTTATATGAAAAAAAATTAAAAGATAAATTTTTTAAAATTTATTATGTTATAAAAGTAAAAATGTACATTTGAAAGAAGATTTCTATGACATAAGTTTTTATGAGTTTTTCAAATTTTTGTATTGTTTTCTAAGTAACTCGAGTTCAGTAGATATAAAGTTGTATTAAAAATCGAAAATGTTTTAAAATTTGAAATTAATTTTTTTTAAAAGAAATGTTGTTTCTAAAATTTTAATTCCTAAAATTTGTTCATGTTACACAAATTTTTCTCTCTTCAATTTTCATAAACTTTTTTTTTTCATTTTTAACCAACTTTTTCACATTTTTATCAATTTTTTAATTCACTCTATTTATTTTTTTCTACCTGCTCTCGTACCCAAATTTTTAAGGTACTTTTGTTAAACATAAATTTTAATAATTTTTTTTTTCAAATACATTCCAAAATTTTACTTTTACTTTTATCACTCATTTACCAATTCCAAAACGGATCATGATCCTCTGCAGAGCAATTACGGAGAAAGAGAAGTGGGTCCCGTCCGTGACCCACACCTGCCCGGGCAGGGGACCCACCTCTCTATCTCACACTCTTTTATCAATTGCTCTGCAATTCGGAGATGATCCCCGTCCATTTCAATACTATATCTTTTTTAACATCAATACAAAATTTTAAGAACAAAGTCACTATTAACCACTTACAAATTTTGACTCAAAAAATTTATATTTGAGCCTCAATTATTTGAGGTCAATTATTTGAGTTTAATAATAAAAAAATAATTTCACAATTTATTATTATTATAATATTTATTAAAAATCTTGGTTTTTTCTTCACTTTTCACCGACCAACGTCCCCTTTAATTTTCTAAAAGCTATCTTAAGACTATTAAAGAAACATATAATCAATTATGTTTATAGTTGGTACAAGAGCCTGGATCAAGCTTCTTCGTCTTCATTTCTCCTCCAGTGTCTCGCACTGCCACAGGCAGACAAAAAAGAGTCAGTGGCGCTTTATCTTTATCTCTATCTCCTCCTTTATTCTTCTTTACTCTTCTTCTTTTCTTTCTCGTTTCCTCCTCCTACGCATTTATCTCTTCCCTCCGACAAAAAAAAATTCCTCCATATATTTGCTCCTAAAGAGAAACTTTTACGTTCTCAAGACGGCTGCTTAGAATCCTTACGCGTGTATTGGTACCAAAGCCTAAACGTCCACGAGTTTGAGTCAGTATGGTTGTAGCCTAAACAAACCATATTAGCTTCAGCTAATTGGATCTGCTAGCTAAAGCTGAAGCTCCCACTTGGGTACCCTGGCTCTTCTGCAAATGCCCGTAAGGGTTTGGTGTCTTTGGAGGTAAGATGCTCGCTTCTGAGCTCCGCAGCTCTCAAAATCTCATTGGAGGAGAAGATAGTCAAAAGCGGCTCCTACCCATGTTTTCAGGTTCGGACCTTCTCTTTTTCGTTTTTACACTGGTGGCATTTTTGTATACGGGTAAAAAAATTAGTGCTTCATGGATTTTCCTCACTAATTATGCTTTTAGTAGATCTGGGTCATTGAACTTACCCAAAAAAGAAAAGATCTGGGTCATGAATCCCTCGCGTTATTTGTGTTTTCTGTTGATGTGTGCTTTTGTGAAACGTTTTGATTTTCTTACTCGTGTTCTTGGCCCACATTATTGATTTAGTTGAAGGTTCTACAAGAATTGCTGCGTTTATCGTTAAATTAAGGTTCAAGCGGGGGTTTTTGTTTAAGATATTTCCAGATACTCCCAAGTCCTATAGGTTTGACAAAATAGCTTTCTTCAACGCAACTTTGGTTGTTGAAGAATCCTGACTAATGTTAAGTACTACTTCCTTCTAAGCTAAAGATTAAGTGAAAAATCTTTTGACTTTGTGTATTATACTAGATCCTTTTCGGCCGGCTGTGTTTCCATAGTCTTCTCTCCCCAACTGCGGAGTTTTTGTTTTCTCGTTAGGTTTAACAATTTAGAATGTATATTTGCTTGGCCTGCACTGGACGCAAGCATTTTTTTGTGCCTTTTGTTTCTCATAAAAATCAATATTCTGCTTGGTGTTGAACCTATTTCCTACTCTGTCTGGTATGATGTTTGTTAAGTTGGATAATTTTTTTTTTTTAGACACAGATTGGAGCACTATAGCAAAATATTCGTTTGCATTAACCACTACAATGCCTTTGCCTGCGGCTTTTGCTTGTTGGTTGCTTTTTGGCAGTGTTTGTAAACTTTTTTTTAGGTGCTAGATTTATAGAAAAAGAAGAATCAAATTGGCTCAACTTTTCTGATGAGAAAGTTAAGAAAGTGTCTAATTCATAATGTTTTTAATCTTTGGGTTGTTTTCAAGCTTCCAGAGCTCCCAACAGCGGCTTAAGTAACCCCCCCCCCCCACTCCTGGACTCTTGTTCGAATGCAAGTCCTTGTTGTCATTACTTAACATAAGAAATTTGAGCCTGTTCTCCGTTGTGAATTATAGCTACTGGTGATTACTAGGCTCAGTTATTTGGAGTTTAAACGACTAGAGCTGTATCCAGGCCTCTTAGGATAAAGAAAAGAAAAGGAAAACTCCTTGTTCTCCTTTTGTGTACTACACTACTCCAAATGTGGAAGATATGCATAATTTACCTCTTTAATTGGGAACTCTGGAATGAGGGGTGTTTTTTTTTTGGCTTGCTTTCTAATCTTGTTCTGCTGTCTTTTGCTGAACCAGGAAATCACGAAGTCCTCCAGAGATTACATTTTTGTTTTTTTAGTAACTTTCAGCAACCCTGTGCCGAACATCACCCCATGAAGTTCTGCTCCACTTCAGTGCTTACTTCGCTTTTCATCGTAATTACGCTTTTACCTCTGGCTGTTGCTGACCTGAACTCAGATAAGCAAGCACTTCTCGACTTTGCTGCTGCCGTTCCCCATCGACGCAACCTCAGCTGGAGCCCTACTACCCCTGTCTGCACATCTTGGTTAGGTGTCTCTTGCACAGCAAATGGCACACGTGTAGTTTCCCTACGGCTTCCTGGGGTTGGACTTCTGGGCCACATCCCTCCAAACACACTTGGTAAGCTTGATGCTCTCAGGGTTCTCAGCCTTCGATCTAACCTTCTCGGTGGTAATCTTTCTTCCGAGATTACCTCCCTTCCATCACTCCACTACCTGTACCTCCAACGTAATAATTTCTCTGGTGAGATTCCTTCCTCCTTTTCCATTCAACTAAATGTATTGGATCTGTCCTTTAATTCGTTTTCTGGAAACATACCACAAACGATACGAAATTTGACACAACTCACTGGTTTGAGCCTCCAAAACAACACCCTTTCTGGATTCATACCTGAAATTGATCTCCCTGGGCTCAAGCATTTGAATTTGAGCTACAATCATCTTAATGGCTCTATTCCATTATCTCTTAAAAAATTTCCTAATTCATCATTCACGGGAAACTCTCACTTATGTGGACAACCTCTGGAAGCTTGCTCACTCATCCTCTCACCGCCTTCTCCCTCAACCCCACCACTGGTTCCTTCAAATCAAAGCTCCAAAAAGAAGCTGTCTATGGGAGCTATAATTGCCATTGCAGTTGGAGGGTTTGCGCTGCTGTTTCTTTTAGCTCTAGTAATTGTTCTTTGCTGTCTAAAGAAAAAAGATAGCGAACGCACTGGTGTCTCGAAAGGAAAGGCTTCAAGTGGTGGGAGGAGTGAGAAGCCCAAAGAGGAGTTTGGGAGTGGGGTGCAGGAACCTGAGAAAAACAAACTTGTTTTCTTTGAAGGCTGCTCTTATAATTTTGATCTCGAGGATCTACTGAGAGCATCGGCTGAAGTGCTGGGAAAGGGTAGTTATGGCACAGCATATAAGGCTGTTTTAGAGGAGGCGACTACAGTGGTGGTGAAAAGGTTGAAGGAAGTGGTGGTAGGGAAGAGGGACTTTGAACAGCAGATGGAAACTGTGGGTAGGGTTGCACAGCACCCTAATGTTATGCCACTCCGAGCCTATTACTACTCAAAAGATGAGAAGCTCCTTGTCTATGACTATGCCTCTGGTGGCAGCTTGTCTGCGCAATTGCATGGTACGTGATATCCCCGTTTGGAAGTTTTTGGGGAGATCTTGACCGTTTTTCTTATTTTAGGAGTGTAAGAGTTATAACTAGAAACTCTGAATAACACTCTAGCAAACAAATGGACACCTGCTCTGCGGTGGACAACGAAAAATTAAGCCAGGACCTTAATAAATAACGAAACATAGCAGTGTTTGCCTCAATAACTATAAGTGAGACGCGATCAGTATTAACTGCTACATTTTTGTAATTAAAAATCTTATTTCCTGTATTTCCTTTGCAATAGGCACATCTCTTTGCAACCACTGTAATGAGACGTTTTTAATAGAAAAAGTGCCTTATGGTCGATAAGATTTTCTCATAGAAAAGGTATCCGGAGAGATGATCATCACGTATATTCTGATGCTTTGGTAGATAATGAAAATCATGGTGTACCTGGTCAATAACACATTGGACAATGAGCTTGTTGTATTTTAGGTGATATAACAAGGTTTTTTTGTGGCATTTTACGTCTTTAGTACTGATCAATTATGTCGCAATGAGGTTGCATAATTCTTTGATTGACCTTTCCAATCCATGAGGAAACTTCTTGTTGCAGTGTTTGTCTATTGGACAGCATTCGTGTGGCATAGTAGTTTTGTAAACCTTTCATCACTCCAGGAGTAGAATCATGGCTCGCTTTTTCCAGGAGAGCTTTAGTGCACGCTTAGTTAAGTAGAATAAATTGCTGGAGACAGATGGTTTATAATTTCTGACGAAGTTTTTCCACCCTGGTGGTTAGAGAGAATCTTTGTGGTCTGAGGTACATGATAGAAGATCGTATTATAAAAATTTTTGTTAGTTTTACCAAACGCATTATAGACATTTAGCAGACTTTTACTTGGATTATAAAAAGAACTTGCACAGCATAGCTTCCATTTTTGTGGTTAGTATGTTCTTTGTATTTCTTATCTTTTAACTCCTCTTGGATGATTTATTATCCGGCTATGAATCCTCGCCACCTGCTTAACTCATTCTCTGGTCACTCCCACAATGTAAACTTTGTGACAGGAAACAGGGGAGGTGGAAGAACTGCTTTGGACTGGAGCTCCAGAGTAAAGATCTCCCTAGGAGCTGCAAGGGGGATCGCCCACATTCATTCTGTTGGCGGTCCGAAATTTACACACGGAAATATCAAGTCCTCCAACGTCCTCCTGAACCAGGATCTTGAAGGCTACATTTCTGATTTTGGCCTAACCCCTCTCATGAATGTCCCTGCTACTCCTTCTCGAGGTGCAGGTTATCGTGCTCCTGAGGTGATTGAAACCCGTAAGCACACCCATAAATCAGACGTGTACAGCTTTGGTGTCCTCCTCCTCGAGATGCTGACTGGAAAAGCTCCACTCCAATCACCAGGGCGCGATGATTTGGTTGATCTTCCTAGGTGGGTCCAGTCTGTTGTAAGGGAGGAATGGACAGCGGAGGTTTTTGACGTCGAATTGATGAGGTACCCAAACATAGAAGAAGAAATGGTGCAGATGTTGCAAATTGCCATGACCTGTGTTGCAAAGGTGCCCGACTTACGTCCTAACATGAACGAAGTCGTTAGAATGATTGAAGACATCCGGCAATCTGACTCCGAGAACCGGCCATCCTCTGAAGAGAACAAGTCCAAGGACTCAAATGTGCAGACTCCATGATGATTGTCTTTCCAGTTTCAAGCTAAAGCTTCTGAAGAACTCAACTCATATGGTGCAGGAGCAACATTTGCTGAACATTTTATTTGGATACATGCCTAGTGAGGTTTTCTCAATTGTTATTAAAACCTCCTTCCATTGCCATATAGGTGGGTTTTCCTACATGGCAATGGAAGTTGTGCCCTTTTTCTTAGGTTGTCCTCGTGTAGGTGGGTTTTTTCCATTCATGATTTGTTGTAATGTGTTCTACTTCTTTCAACATTGTTAATTAATCAATTAATTCAATGTAACTTTCTCCTGGTCCCTACTTTAGGGCTGTTCAATTTTAAGTACGCCAGTTCGTTTTTCTTTTCTTAATTTTTTTTTTTATAAAAAATGACCCCTTTTTTAAGGGTTAATAACCCTAATAGTCGTTTTCTCCCTATCCTACTCCTATTCTCTCTCTCTCACACCCTCTCGCCCGAGCCGGTTACTGTTTAATCGGCACTGTTAAAATTGACATCGGCATAGACCGGTTTTGTGGCCAGCATGTTCTAGTCTCAAGGGTGTGCTTAACATGCTAACATGTTAAGGTGGTTGGACTTAAATATTGCTCTCTATGTGGGTTGTAAGCAGTTGATTGAAAGATCTTGGTCTATAAGAAAGCTACACAAACGATGACAGTGTAATTGGGATGTGTGATAAGAATCTGTTAGAAGGCCTAACTTTGTGCATAATCTCATTTTAATTTGTGAACCCACCGCCATGTTAGAATTGGCATGACTCGATGAAGTATAAAGCCATAATTCGCCATTTCTTTAGTGTTTTTAACTTTGAAACTGTCAAACTTATCTGGGGCTACTCTAGTGAACGGGCTTCAACCTGTGGGGCATTTTGGGTACTAAAAGCCTCGCAGTATTTTTCCCTAGAAAGATCTTTCGAGGATATTGACATAAAATGAAGAGGGGAGAGGGCCACAAAGGTCGTGACAGAGTAACTTAGTCCTTACTATTGCTATCAATACATGTCTTGTGGTCTTCAGAAGTCCATTGTTTAGATAATGTAATCATATTTGTATCACTAATGGTACTCCAAAAGAAATTCCAGGTTGCCAATTCTACTTTCAAGTCTTACTAATTGTATCCTGGTATCTAACAAATGTTGCAGAGGAAACTGGAAAGAGAACTGGTCTATGGTGGAGCTCCACCAATCAATGGTTCAGCTGAAAATGATGAGTGCGAAGAAGAGGACGAAGAAAATGAGCCAATTGTATCCATTTCAGGTATTTTTCCTACTTTAGCTGTTGAGGATTTATGTGCAAGACCTCAAGGTACACTCTCAAAGAATCGAGGCGTGCAAGCTGATATTCAACCTAATCGAAAACGCTTGTGGATTGTTACCACAAAAAAAAACAAAACTAATTCTACCTGTTGGATACAGGACGAAAAGAAGGACAACAAGGGGTGAAAAAAAAAGCGAGCAGCAACAAAATGTGTATATATTTATATTTCTTTTTCTTGGCAATACTGTTCAGCACCATTGGCGGTTAAGGTTGCCGGTTTAACTGTCACTACTATCGGAACCGTTATCAATCGGTAGTATACGACGTGGTTTTACTATTAAATATTTTTTTCAATTACTATTAAGATTTTCTTTAGATAAAATGTAAATAAACACTTTCTCACCCTCCTCTATTTACCCTCTCATCTCCCAACACCCCCTCACTCTCCTCTCAAGTCTCATCTCTCACTCCTAAAACTAGGTCCAATTATTGTGGCCCTAATTATATATATATCAAATATAGATAAAGAGATAGAGAGTGATGTTTGATTCTAAAAATATTAGAATGTTAAAAATATTAGTATGTTAGAGTTGATGAAAAAGTGAAGAAAGATAATTTAAATTTTTTTATATTTATTTAAAATAAAAAGTGATAATCTGATAAAAAAAATTTATTAGATAAAAATTTTAGAATAGAATTTTTAAGTGTCAAAACAGAAAAAGAGGCATACAGGAATAGATGAAAATAATAGGGATACATTAGCAAAACAATGAAAAATAAATAAGAGGAATGGAGATATCTAAGTGGATAGGATAAAATTGCTGTCCGCAAAGGATTTTGAAATAAGCAATTAGAAAAAGAAAAGAAGGGAAACGAGGACGTTGATCCTACGCCAACGTTGATTTTCAATTTTTAAGGACAGAAAATTCTAGAACCAGCTCTTTCTCTCTCTGTCAGTGGCTCAATAATACTGTATTAAATACTGCTCGTCATCGCTCTTTTGAATCTTTGCACTCTTACCTATCGTGACTTTTCGATTTTGATTGTTGTCTCACTGGAACCAGAAATCTTTGTGCTTTCCTTTCAGGTAGAGAGATGATGTATTGTCTTTTGTTTGACTGATCTGTGAATCAAGATCGAAACTTTGTGTTCTGGGTACTTACGATCTGTTGCTGATTTGTGTTGGTTTGCTTTTTCTGTTGGTGTTCTTTGAAGTATGGCGTCGAAACGGATCTTGAAGGAGCTCAAGGATTTACAGAAAGACCCTCCTACCTCTTGCAGCGCTGGTACGTATGCGCCTTCTCTCTCTTTTGTTCTAAAATTCTGTGCGCCTGTGGTTTGCGACCCTTGCTAAAGTTATCACCTTTTCCTTAACCTTATCTGGTAGTGGTAGCTTTGTAAGTTTTGAACTGGGCTGGCTGCTGCTCAGTTGTTTTGGGTGTTAATCGTTGGTGTGGAAAATACCCTATTTGTGCTTTTGGCTTAGTTGCCTTGGATTGACGTTTTCGGTTCCTAACTGTCTCAGCTCATAAAATAGGATATGTACTGCCTATAAATTGAATTTTTGATATTAACAATTTTAGAGTGCGGTTCTTGTATGATTATAGGTCCTGTGGCTGAGGACATGTTCCATTGGCAGGCTACCATCATGGGACCTGCTGATAGCCCTTATGCGGGAGGTGTATTTCTAGTTTCTATTCATTTCCCTCCAGATTACCCTTTCAAGCCTCCAAAGGTAATGTCATTCCTTTTTTTTTTTTTCTTGTAGTCCTTATGCCTCATTTGTTCTGAGAAAGTGTACCGTTCTTAAGTTCTCATTTGTTTTGAGAAAGTTTACCTTAAGCTATTGACTGCAGTGATCAGGACCCAATTTGAAGGGGGCAAACTTCTAAAGCGAAATGACAATTTTTTTTTTCTACTTAATGTAAAAAGTGTCATAGAGTTAAAATATCGAAAATTAAAGACTAAAAACATTTAAAATATTGAAATCCATGTACTGTACTATTTACTAAGATTAAGAGGTGGCAAGTGGATCCTACAGGTTTGCATCTTCTGATTTTCTTGTGTTTCTCAACTTGTTTGATGTAATTCTAATATATATCTTTTGTTCAAGTTTTACGTATAAAAAAAAATATATATGTTTTGTTCGAGTTAGATTTTTCAGAAACTTGTGCTAATTTAATTTTGTTACCAAATGATATTGATTAAAAGCAGTATGTGATCCTAGAAAAAATACAATATAACTCGATGACATAACTATGTTCATGTATATTGGTTCTGCCCAGTTGTATGCAATATGATATTGGTTTCCCCCCCCCCCCAATTTTCATATTCTAATGTCTGTATAATCCATTGTGCATGGAATTATGAATTAGAAATAGAAGGATAAAACTAAAAAAATAAGCTATCGAACAATTTTTTTAAAAAAAAATATAAATGAGCAATTAGAATAATATTAAAGAATTGATTAACGTGGTTGAGACTTCAAGAAAAAGGACGCTGTCAACTGTGTTCTAGTCTAGTCAACAGTAATGATTAGCTGCTGCTAGATTTGCCCCCCAAGGCACGTGAATAACATTAACGCGGTGACCATTCACCATAGAGGAAAAATATGTTTGGCAGAACCAACCTGGGCGAGTGCCCTGTTCGCCCCGGCCTGGTTCCACCTATGATTGACTGTGAAAGCAATTATCTTGTAGCCCCATGAAATGGTAGAACCTTTTCTAGGTTACTGGATATACAGAGAGAAAAGAAAAGATCTGCTTTGACATGAAATGGATATTTCTGTCTGTCTCTGACTTATATTTATGAGATTATAAGATAGGGTAAAACAATCAATTTCTTTATTAAAAAGTTCTGTTTATAGATGAAATGAGCTAATTTCCTCTTAGGATGCTCTTTTATTTTTTTTGTAAAACCATTAGCCTATGTTATCAAATACAAAGTCACTAAATAGAATTGGTCAGTATCATGTATTATTTGTTCTGCTGCTTTCATCTATGGTTTCGTTGTTGTTTCCCCCATGTGTATTGTGGTATTCCTAGTGCTTCAGTTATTCTTGGCACATGGACCTATCACATGAGACTTCACTACTAAGTAAATAAATATAGGCGAAATTTCTCAAATGATCCTTGCGGTTTCACTTTGTTACAAATTGGTTCCTGTGGTTCCAACTTCAACGATTTAGTCCCTGTTGTCACTAATATGATGCACGGGGGTCCCTCTATTAATCCCTTGATAGAATACATTGACATGCCAGCGTATTCCATCAAGGGATTAACGGAGGTGTGGATGGAGGGACCCTCGAGCATCATATTGGTGACCACATGGACCAAATCGTTGAAGTTGGAACTACAGAGACCAATTTTGTAATAAAGTGAAACCACATGAACCATTTGGGTAATTTTCTCATAAATTTATTATCAATTTCTTAATTTTTTGTGGTCCATATACATGTATTATAGACTCGAGCATCTTTTATCTCTTAAAGATATTTGATTTTGAAAACTGCGATTTAGGTTTCGAGAAGTGCCCTTATCTTGAAATAAAATTTTTGGATTTAGTGTCAACTGTGAGCAATTATAGCATAGATAATCTTGGTGAAAGGTCACCAATATTATCTAATGCTTGACTAGAATATTTAAGTTGTTGGTTTTGCCTCGTTAGAAGCATTATCTGTCCTGTGCTTCGTGGTCAAAAGAGGTATATCTAGCGGTGCATGTGTGCAACCTTGCAAAATTCAGTGAACAAATTGATAAAAGGATAAATAAGTAATACTGGGTGAGTGGATTCAGGTCATGACCTGATGATTTCTTAGTTTTGTTGCTTGTTTGACATAAGCGCTTTCGGTATAGTCCTTTGTACTGTTCTCGCTTGTTCTAATAAAATTGACTTATCAAAAAAAAAACTTCACATCCGAGATTGATGAGGGGTTTGTGTGAACATTGATAAGTAGGGTATGCATATCATAAATTCCAGAAAAGTGACATGCATGTACATATGAGGGGCATGTTAGAGTATGTATTGATTCTGGGATCATGGGGTGGCCAGTTATATAATTTGCACTTTCTTTTGTTTGTTTTATGGAATTATATTACCTTGTCTTGAAGGGTTTCTGTTATCTTCGGTGTAATGTATTAGAAAGCAGGAATACTAACATTGTGATGTACTTCAGGTTGCATTTAGGACTAAGGTGTTCCACCCAAATATCAATAGCAATGGAAGCATATGTCTGGACATTCTTAAGGAACAGTGGAGCCCAGCCCTAACCATTTCCAAGGTTTCATTGATCTAGTACCATCTTTTTAATTTTCTGTTTACAGGCAGGGGCAGTATACTATCACGTGATAATTGTTCTGTTTTTGTGCCTTTATGCACAAGTATGAGGCATTTACTTGATATCAGTTTGCAATCAGTGGTTCTGATAAAATTTGGCTGTGATTGACATGTTGCACCATGCAGAGTGGGAAGTTAAGTAAATATCTGATAGACTCAATATCTTCAATGCCCTGAAAGGAAGTATGATAATGAGATATGGTTGACTGTCAGAGCGTAAATCGATTTGCATATTTACTAGGTTGCTGTCTGTTAGAACATTTAGTGGTCAAATTGTTACCTATGTTGGGTATAGATAGATGTAGCTTGTGTTCATACTTATTGGAATATAGGGATGTCCTATTAATCCTGGTTGGTTGCTAGAAGTGAACAGCTAGACAATGCCAATAAAGTTCCCCAAACGCCAAAATTCCTGTGGTCTCCCTATCGATGGTTGAAGATCAGGAAAGTCAAATTTTGAAGTGATAGGCAGTTCCTCAACCCCCAGAGTTTGAATGGTGTAGTAGTCAACTTGGGAATGGGATCTCATGTTTGGGCTCACCTGGTGGTTAAGAAGCACCAATATGGATACAGGACATGGATGTGATACAATGCGGATACATCAACATGATAATTCTTGAAAATTCAGATACGATATGATTGGGACATATGAATATATCAATCAACAAATTCAATGTACACCATGTGCATATATTTTGTACGTATCAATATATATATATATATATTGTTGATTTTTTTGATGGTGATAAATATTAAGTGCCCGGATTTGGTGATATTCGGTTTTTCAAAAATATTTCAAACAAAATGTTTATATTCCATTTTCTAATATTTGGCCTCAAAAATATTTTAATATATGGGTCATCCATGTAGCAGTTGCGCATTGGGGGTTTATTCGAAGCCCTCCAAAAGGAGTTGTGATTCATGTAGTTCTTCACTAAGATTAGTTGGTTTCACATGTTTATAAATTGTTTTGAAAATTATCAGAAAATGCCAATGATGGATTTATAGAGATCTTATGTAGCAATGTTTCCTCAAGTCCTCTGGCTATGATTGTGAGACTTCTAGACAGCTTTTTTCATCTTCTGATGAATGATTACAGCTCTACTAGTAGTTATGCTTGATTAAATCATAGATGTAGTATTAGTGTGCATCTTTTAAGTTCTTTCGCTATATCCTTTGCAAGATTGCCGTGTGCTTCTCAGTTTTTAGTTAATAAAAACAATTAACACTAACTCGCCGTATTTCAGGTGCTGTTGTCTATATGCTCACTGCTGACAGACCCCAATCCTGATGATCCACTTGTCCCTGAAATTGCTCACATGTACAAGACCGACAGGGCCAAGTATGAAGCTACTGCTCGCAGCTGGACTCAGAAATATGCTATGGGATGATGGAGTATAAAAACTACTCCGCATCTAGAAGCAGCAGCAGCTACGAACTCATGGCTTTCATATTGTTCAGGTAAAAGAATGAAAGATATTGAAGACGAATCTCCTTTTTTCTTTTTTTTTTACCAGGACTCAATGTTGGCAAGGAACTTCTTTGTCACCTTGTGAATATTTATTTGAAGACATTAGTGATTGGAGAACTGTTGTCTAAGATTATCATGTTGTTGCCAAGTGAATGGTTGCCTGTTGATCTACGACTCATGATTTGATTACGAAAATGACGTTTGTCGGCCGATTCATATAACTTAAGTTGCAATCTTTGCTCTCCAGCAGGTACTGAAATGGGTGTAGCATTAAAAATCAGCCATGTGGTTAATAATATATGCACAGTACAATGATATCTTATACGAGCCATTGTATCTGTTCCTTTTTCACTTCACGACAGGCTGCAGTCTTACTGTTGCAATTACATGTGCATTTTGTGCATTTTTCAAAGATGTACGTGTCCACTTGGTGTCATGGATTGGATCCCTTTGTATGATCCTTCAGATATGGACCTCTAAAGAAAACACATCATCATGTTCATGGACATGGGACCTGGACATTGATCTGCGCATATGATCACCAACCTTGCAAAATGGCATTATGATGGAGACGGTCCAGCTTAAGGTAGGTTTCGGGGGGGTGGGTGGGTGGGTTCCAAAAGCTTTGATGGGTCATGGGTGATCTCTTAAGCACGTTTTGTGTCTGCAACAATCGCATAGCCTTCACCAATAAAAACTTATGGATCAAGGTTGTTCATTTTGGACTAAAATTTAGAGTTATTTAAAAATAATTTCTTATAAGATAATAAGAGGATGCACAGTGAAAACAATTTTGCAGAAAGAGAAGGGAGGATTTAGGATTTGTAAAAGTCAGGCATCATACAAAAAATTAAGTTATCGCTCGGTTGACAAGCAACGAAGGACTTCGTCTCTAATACGCGGATGCCATTATTATTGCTCACATGCTGATTCGTATGGGACTCTTTTTACCTTTGCTTCTCCTTCAAGCTACGCACCCACCAAATCCATCACTTTTTCCACGCTCGTACTTCTTTTTTCCTCCCCTCCAATTTTAGTTTATAATATTTCTATTTTATACTATTTTTTCTATTATTTTTCCTTTTTCATCCCCTTCCTTCTTATGATAAACTTGAACGGGTATAAATTTGATTAAGATATCTGGGTTTTTTTAAAAAAAATATATCTAATATGAACTCCTGAATTGATGATCAAAATTCAAAAGCTTCTAATAAAAAAACGAGCTGGCTACTCTTTTTCCCCGCACCTGCACCTGATTTTACAGCTCATAAAAGGCGTGGAAATCAAAACAAAATTTCGTAAGCAATGTTCTCACGTGGTGCTATAAACCTGCAACGTGTAGTTTGTTGACTAAATTTATCTTAATTGTGGACAGAAACATCCACACAATTCGTAAAGTTGAAGGCAGAGGTAACTGATTAAATATTTGGTTATGCGAGAAAGAGGGTGAAAAACAGTACAACAAGAAAAAGAAAATGGATATTTGGCTCGTGAAAAGTGTTCAACCAGTAATCTACGCATTTATTCTTTTTTAGCGATTTTGGTAAACAGTATGCACCAAAAGATGCATGTACGGTTTCTAAGGATACAATTTTATCTTAATCAACTGAAATTGTCGAGAAATATTTTTTTTTTTTAGTCCAAGAGGTTGATAGCTAGGTCTCGAATCAATTTATTGGTCTTCTAGTATATTTTGCGTGATGTTCGGGGTGAAAATTTGTATCTTTCAAAATTTTCACTCATTAAAAAATTATAAAATAATATATTACTTTTTAAATTATTTTTTATTATTATAATATTCATTTAAATTTTTTATCTATTCACTTTTTCATCGAATTTCATAAAATATTTTTACTTTTTTACAAACCCTAATACTCTAAAATTTCTAACCTCTAAATTTTTTTTACTGCTGAACACCCCTTAATATAGATGATATTATCAAGGATCTTTATTTATTTATACTCTCAGGAGGGGGTGGGTAAATCTTTTATCTATTCATTTTTTTTATCAAATTTCATAAAGTATTTTTATTTTTTCACAAATCCTAATACCCTAAAATTTCTAACGTCTAAAATTTTTTACTGCTGAACACCACCTTAATATAGATGATATTATCAAGGATCTTTATTTATTTATAAACTCTAGGAGGGGCCCGAGGGGGTGGGTAATACTTGGAGTAGAATATATATATATATATATATTTTCTACCTGAGTTAGTGTAGTATTCTCGTTTCATACAAACCGAACAATTACTAGATCAAAGACCTTAGAAGGAACTCCTAAGGGGACGGAAGCACCTATAAAATTTTAAACTTAAAATCTTAAAATGAGCGTATAACTAAAGTTTAAGTCTTAATCAGGAGATCAAACCTTTAAAAATTTGTGCAATATCTTAACAGAACAACACAATGTTATAACACATGAAGATTTCACTGTAAAGCTTATTGCTATAAATTATATAAAATATTATAAAATACAAGAGTATTTTTTTATTATATTTTTTTATTTCTTAATTATGTACTGTTTAAATATGGAGAGAATGATTGATATCCTTTATAATAAAAATTGTACGGAATAATTAATATAAAAAATTATAGAGAATCTAATATCAGTGTCTGTTTTACAGTTAGAGATAAAAGTGGACAAGGGACACGAAGCGAAGGCGGTGTCATATTGCTTTTCGAGACACGAAGACAGTAAATGCAGTGAAGACAACCACTGGAAAAAAGGTCGGTTTCACGCCCAACCACGTGTCTGACCAGACTCCGAAGAATAATTCACCCACGTGTTTTTCACTGCTCCCAGCAACAAGTTTCGTGTGGGCTTTGCACCATTCAGTTCAAACCGTATATTTCCGGTTTAGTGTGCCAGCCAATCTTCTTTACGGCTCGGGAAAAAATATTCTTTTTACTGTTTTACAGACTTTGGGCCCGTCTCCTCCTGTCACAGGAACACGCGACAGACTCTAACAAGGTCATGCATGCTAGTTTATCTATATAGTGAAATATTCAATATTTTCTAAACTATTATTTATCAAATTAAATGTAAAATATGTGAAGAGTTGTTAAGTGAAAAATATATTTTTAATTAAATTAATGTTTACATATTAAAATATAAAATCAATTAAAAAATTATTAGAAAACACTATTTTGTTAAAGGGAAAAGTTTTTTTTCGATGTGGTCTCCTACTCTTAATTTTGGACTTTTCTTGTCAGTTCAAATTTAATTAATTTTTTCATATTTTCTGTATTATCTAACATAAAGAGATAGAGATAATATGTGATTCTTAAAATATTCAGCATTATATATATTAATATTCAATACATCTTATTTTTTTATCAAATTTAATTGAATTAAAAATTTTAATTTGAGAAGAAAATTGAAGTGGATCCATTTAGATACAATGTGTGACCTATAGTGAAACATTCTTTTTATATAAGATGTAAGAAATCTAGGGATACAGAAGACAATAATACATGTAAAATGGGGGATGATCAACATCTTGACCCTCCTAGCCCTTGTTAATAAGATTGTTTGTATAAAGCATCTAATTCATCGAAACATCAAATTGGGTTTTTACTATTAGAATAACACCTTTGAATGACTCAATTACATACATAAAATGCATTGGGGTGACCTTTTGCGTTCGTTCAAGCATCAAATTTTCGAGCTAGGGGAGTGGGGGATGCTGAAACTGACATATATAGAGGGTGTTCGGTTAGGAGTGTTGTGAGTATTTTTTGTGTTTGACAATTTTTAGGTGATATTAACTTTATTGGTATGCGTGTTGTAGTTATTTTTATGTGAGGTTAAAAATGATGTTTGGTTATAGGATTTTTGTGTTGTGAGAATACAAAAAATCTTGAGAATTCTTTGTTAAAAGAACAGCCCCATAGAGTATAGCCCAGCGGATACTTCATGGTCATGTTCTTTCAAAGAAAAAATTCTCAATGTAAACCAAGGAACATATATAGGCGTTGATTTAGAAAAGTCCTTCTCGTACAGTACCAAGCAGGGCTGTTCAAACTGGAAAAAATCGAAGTCAGCCGCCGACAATAGGACCCTGTCTCCTTTAACTACTTTTTTTTTCCTGGAATGCCTAAATAATTAAGGGGAATGCTGGGCATCCCGCCCGCGTCCCGCTGGCTGACGTGGAATGGGGCCCATGTTTCTCCAAACCCCCTTTTCTCCTGCATGACCCGGCCGGTCCACTTTGTTTTAGACCGGGTGAAGCTTTCCCATTTAACCCAAATCTCGCTCGCTCTCCCCTCCCATTTCTTCCGCTCCCTCTCCCCTCCGAGCCTGAATCTCGCGCCCTCTCCCCTCCGATCTTGAGGAAGCTATCTCCTCATACCAGCTCTCAAGTTGAAATCCCGCTCCCAACGATTCGGTTTCGACTATTTTTCTCTCTTCCTTCGATTCGGCTTGCTATTTTTCTAAAACGATGGCTCGCTGGTAGATTTAAAGGTAAATCCCCCATGAGCTATGAATGTATATATGATGTGGTGTTTAAAACAGGCAGCAAAGAAGAGACTCATGTGGTAAAATTGGCATCTTCCTAGTACAACACCTCAGATTGCTGGTGATTATTTTTGGGAGTCACCCCCTTTTTATTTTCGGAAGTCAACTTAGACTATGATGTGAAAAGAAACATCTGTTGCGAGCCCATACCATCTAAGCTAAGAAAGGTGAATAAGATTTCCTAGGGGTTTAACACTTCGGCACAGTAATCACGTAGACAACACATTGTTTTAATGGATCCTTTTCTGATTGACTCTTGAACTTCCATGGAGTGGTTTCTTAGTTACAGTGATTAATATAGTTCTCTCAGCATTAAGTTCGGTGCATATTCTTATATTAGGTGTCGATGCCCTTCTGAAATTTTATAGAATTTGCTTGAGTGAAGTTGCTTCCTATAATTAGGATATTGGACTGTAGTTTGAGATCAGGAACAATATACTGAGCCTCAAATGAAACACACCCACAACATTACTATAAAATATGAGCATCAAATGAACTTAAAAGCTGTAGATATTTTTAACACCTAAAGTCTCATTTCTTTAGTCCAGACTACAAGATATAATAATTCCTATAGACTTTGGGGATCCATCAAGTGTTTCTCTTTGAACTCAATTTTCCTTTCGTTTATAATTTTATCTATAGATTGGGAGGGTCTTAGGTGATGTACATTGGATGCAATTATACTTGATGCCCAAAAGTAGCTTGTACCAGTTTGATGTGCTTGTAGTTTCATATTAGAGAAAGCAAAATAACGTCGAAGAAAAGAGAGAATCATTTTGGGACAATCAATTCAGCAGACGAGTAAACAAAATTCAGAGAGAATTATATGGATACTTATTGATATCTCAACCTGTAAACAAAATTCCACTTTTCGTCATTTTGTAACCCTAATTTCCTCACACATCATATTACGATTATAACGGATATGAGAGAGTGAGAGACCCCCGATTATGACGGGATGAAGAGTAGAGGCCGGGTGACTTACCGAAAATTAGCGGGAGAAGCCAATGAGAGACCCCCGATTATCAAGCTGGTGAACACTGGACTTTGTTTGATGAGATTTCGATCTACTGGGAGAGAGCTCGGAGCGAGAACCACGTGAGTTTGGGGATTTCGATTTTGAAATGGGAGAGGAGAGCGAGCGAGATTTGGGTCAAATGGGAAAGCTTCACCCGATCTAAAACAAAGTGGACTGGCCGAGTCACGCAGGAGAGAAGGGGGGATTGGAGAAACAGTGAAGTGCTGGCTCCGTTCCACGTCAACCAGCGGTACGCGGGTGAAATACCCAGCATTCCCCAATAATTAAACCCGATATATATATATTTTTCTCTTTCGGTCCAGGTCTTTTTTTGGGAATCCCTCTTGGGACAAATATCGAAGTAATAGCTCACCGGCTATGATTAGGATCAATGATTTTTCCTCTCTGTTTTTTTTCCCTGAGTCATTAGGAACAAACACTGTTATAGTAGCATATTTGGGGAGTGGGGTTTCTTCTGTAAAAGAGACAATTGAGAAAGAAGGCTTCTGACACGTCAATATAGGCTGCTAAAATAAGCTTCCTATTTTCCACTCCTGACATGACTTGTGACTTGACTCATTTGGAACCTACCTAAACTTCAATTTTTTTGCATAATTACTCAAGCTTTGTGTAAAAAAATATATATAAAGTATTATCTTTGGGTAGAAATAGAACTCCTAACGACAAGAAAAGAGGATAAGATGGTTAAAGAAAATATTTTGAACCGCTTCGCCATAAACAGCTAAAGAAAATATACGTATTTGAGTTTTCACGACGACTTTTCCGCGTTTCATGTAAAGGCAGGAAAACAGAGTCTGTGCACTACAATATATAGACTTCACCCCAGCAATTTCTACCTCGTTTCCTTCGCTCTGCCTTCTTCCTTCTCTACTACCAAATTACCAACTCTCTCTCTCTCCCCAAGGATACAGTAATACAGAAGCTGCAAGGGGCTATAACCCCGAGTCTCTTTCCCGCCAAAATCCCGACACACTCCTCTTGCAGGTCCCTTTCTTTTTACCTCTGGGGGGGGGGGGGGGTGTTCAGATCCAATTCTTTCCGCTGTGAAGATTTGTTTCTTTGCCCGTCTCTGTCACACTCACTCTTCCACAGTTCCACCCCCTGCGTTTAGTATTCTATTTATAAGCGTGTCCAAAGGCCATATTCTTTCCGTGCTGAATATAGATTCACACTCCACAAGGAGTGAGTCCCTCCTCTCATCATTTCCAGTTATGTCACACGCAGAGGGCAAGAATCTTCCTCTTCACATTCGCTAAAGCCATCACCTTTTTACTCTCTTGCCGCTTTGTCCTTATTAAATTTGTACCCTCAACAGTTCAAAGATACTCGGTTGGAAAAAGGTCCTTTCGTTCCTTTCCTTCGATTGCATATTTTTCACCCTTCATTCCTTTGATGCATCTAAAGAACCCGTCTGCCATCGTTGGATCTTCTGTCGTCTTCGATTTGCAGCAAGTTCCATGATAAACTAAGCCCTGCCAGGAACAGCTTCTGTCAACCTCAGTATTCCGACATGTCTGTAAAGTTCTCAGAGCACATAGTTACAACTATTCGTAAACGGAAGCCCATGAATTCAGGTGAGTCCCGGTCGAAGCTTAAGCTTGTGAGGATCATAACCACCGACGGCGATGCTACTGACTCCTCCAGTGACGAGGAAGAAGAGATGTGTGCGAGAAGAGTTAAAAGGCACGTCAGACAGATCAGCTTCGAGCTGCCAACAGTTCCCTCCGACAAGTCTTCGAAGCAAGAGCCCGCTAGAAAGAGACTGGTGAGATCGCCGGCATCTGACAACAACCGCCGGAAGAAGTTCAGAGGTGTACGACAGAGGCCTTGGGGTCGCTGGGCCGCAGAGATCCGAGACCCGACCCGGCGCAAACGGGTCTGGCTCGGAACCTTCGACACGGCCGAGGAAGCTGCCTCCGTGTACGACAAAGCCGCGGTGGAACTCAAGGGTGCTAACGCCGTCACGAACTTCCCCAACCCCGTCACGACGGAACCGTCGCTCGACGTCGACAGTCCTAAGGAGAGTTCTGGACTTTCTGATACGGCTACATCCTCCCCTACTTCGGTCCTCCCTTGCAACGAATTAACGACGCCGTTTGAAGACTTCAGTTACGGGGGCGTTGACGTCTTCGGGTTCGATATAGACATGCCGTTAAGTTGGCCCGATTTTCTGCTGTCTGGAAAGTACTTGGAGCAGCCGGAGGAGGAACAGTTCGGCGAGCTCAACATCGACGATTTCTTAGTGGAACCCATTTGTTGACCAGTGAGGACAGTATCCAACAGCCAAAAGAGAAAAAAGTGACGTGGCATATTTTGAGCGGTTATACAGGTACGGGGAGCAGACAAAAGCAGCGGAATTCCGAAAGTAGCCCCGTTTATTTTGATCGTATATAAAGTCAATCCGCGGAGTGGAGTGTTTCATATAGTAGAGAGTGAGACGGTTTCAGTACTAATATGGCGATTTTGGTCCCGTGTTAATAAGTTTTGTAATAGTCGTTTTTTATAAAAGAATTCTAATTAGGATTATTCCTTAAAAGAGTTTGCAAGGAGATAAGCTTGAAGGGAGTGAAGTGGTGCTCAAGAGACAGAGAGAGATATTTTAGGCGATTCCTTGGATGTCTCGCCAATACGGCACTGAAAAGCAAGTGGGATTTTATTGTAACGAGATATACTATTTATTAATACGACACAGAATAATTGAATATTATTAAGTCTGTGTATCTTTGTCTGCTTGAATGAATCTTCTTCTTCCTCGAAAAAAAAAATCTTGTTGTTCCTTCTTTTTGCCAGTCGCTGTTTTGGTACTGACTTTTTGAGTAGTGGACGGGGCTCAACTGGAAGGCATAATTGGTGGTCTCAAACATTAGACACGTGTTCCTTAAACAAATCTAGTCGTCACACGCTGAGGTCGGCTTTTGTCGGATTTATTCGACTCCATCAAATTGTAGAGGCTTTGCTTTTGATCTTGGTAGTTGGTACCCTTCCTTCTATTGGCATGCTGCTTTTTCTGCTTAATTTGTGTTTGTGTTGTAATATTTTTGGTATGGAAATATGTGTTTGTATTAGGTTTAGTGAAAAGGTGAAGAAAAAGGTAATTTTTTTATAATTTTTGTAATTTTTATATTTTTTATGGGAGAGAGAGAGATTATATTGGAGTATTTTATTAGGAGAGAGATAAAATGTTGAGGATAATTGGGTTTGCAAACGCAGCCTTAGAAAGGGTTAATACCTACAATTTAGGATTAGGGGTGGACATGTATTAGAAAAATCTACTTCCGAATAAGCTTTTGATTGATTATTAATTGTCCTGAAGAGGTGGTCTTCCCTAATAATTGATACATTTTAATATATAAACGTGAAGCGAAGAGAACATTTAATTGAAAAATTACATATAGATTTTGGATAAAACACTACTTAGTAGTCCCATTTATATTACTTATGTCATATATTTGTGGAATATATTTCAGCATACACGTTATGTATTATGTCTTTCTTTTGGGTTACATATAATGAGATACTCTGAATCCCGCGTGGAGTAGAAGTCAAGTCTTACATTGAAACTTTATTAGACTGAACAGAGTATTATAATGATCTAAGAGCTTCAAGAACAACTATAATTAGTCTTTTTGAAGTCAAAGCATAGATGCGACTAATGCTTCCCCTTAGATCGTTACATTCAAAGCATAAATTAGTGAATTGTCTCTTATCTTCTCTATATAAAAAGCATGTAAGAGACAATTCACTAATGTGGAGCTGACTATATGCCATATGGGCTTTCTTTCCTCTGGCATGAAGCGGGGTTGAGGGCAAGCGGGCAATCAAAGCCAATGCCATGGGGCTGCGTTTATCAATTGGATTAAGTTTATTTGAGCCTAGTGCATAAAGGTTTGGTGAAATAATTTTTTCTCGTTATAAAAAAAATATTTTTCATCAATCTATATTAGGGTTATGGCCCGTGCACCACAGACTATCAATTGCATTACATCTCACCTCTTGGTTACTAATCGTATATATACTTCATCGTTAATCTGAATGAAGACAGAGTTTTAATAAGGGACATGGATGACTTTGCTCCTACAACTTTTTGAAACAGCAGTTTATACACTAAGCATATAAATTGCTTTTAAAAAAATAAATACGTCTAATTTTTCATTGTTAATCAAAGACAAATCTGGTCTATTTTTAATCCTGCAAATTGCTACCTCTACCTTACAGCTGTCTCAAACTTTCTTCGTAAATAAAATTGTCCCAATCTCACCTCCATAGCATTGGAGATACTATTAGTCATGTGTTAAGTATCCTTCCTTTATAATTTCGAGAACATCCCCAATCTACAGAAGAAATTCAGTGGCCAGTGGGGGTCATCGCCAGGCGCCACTGAGCCCACAAAAGAGACCTTGGTCACTCGCCAATAATAATTGAAACCCACTTGCCCATTTCATCCTCTCTGCATAAGATCTTAGCCTGAATCAAAGAAATGAACAAAGGTTTTTGGAGTGGCATGGGATATAAGAGGAAGGGTTGAGATTTGGTAGGACCCGGTTGGTGAACGAACAGATATGAAAGTAACAATTGCCCAAAAATAGGCACCCACCGCCCTATAGATGACAGCCGCCTTCCACTACCTGCATTTTTTATATATATATATATATATATTTTTAAAAAAGCTTCAATGTCTTATAGTCTCAAATTGGATTGTCGTATTATTTTATTTCGTGTAAAGTAGTGGGAAATGGTGACATACACGTACTTATATATTATATATATATATATATAAATATATAATTAATTAAGAGAAAGACTACTCCACTGTAGTCGTTTTTTTCTTCATCTTGGAGATCATCAACGAAAATGAATGAGTTGTTGCAGCGCATGCGCGGGAAAAGAAGGCAGCCTGTCCATAGGTATTTAAGGCGCAAAAAATATAGCACCAAGCCCAATTATTTGCAAACTTTTTACCACTATAATATTACTAAATTAAGGGAGTACTGTTTGGATTGCAGGTTATTAACCCATAAATAATGTTATAACTAATGGGCGCAATAAGCTGTTATTAAGAACATTCACTATGGTCCTCATCTTTCCTTGTGACATAAATAGTAAGAAGGATCTCTCTTCACCATGACTAATTAATCTTTAGGGAAATTGAAAATTTAGTCACTGGGTTTGTAGTACGCCGATAATTTAGTCAATAAGTTTCATTTTTTGACAATATGGTCACTGAGAATATATAGTTGTGACGATCAGGTATTTCCCTCAAATCTCCGTTAATTTTTAACGGAATAAAATGCGGTCGACCGCTACAAGCTTTTGCCGCAACGGAAAACAAACCGGTCGACCGCTATTCCGGCTAAAAATTTAACGGAGGTTTTATTGAAAGACCATATCGTCACAACTATGTATTCTCAGTGACCATGTTGTCAAAAAATGAAACCTAGTGACTAAATCGTCAGTGTGGTATAAACCTAGTGACTAAATTGTCAAATTCCTTAATCTTTATAATATCTTACCTGCAAAAGAGTGAAAGGAAATGCAAGCAAAACACAAACAAAACCCTCTCAACCATTAGAGACGGGGAACACGATCAAACAAACATGAAAAACTCTTATACGAGTTAGATCCACAAATATCTCTGTCTCTTCGACCTTTGGTTGATACAACAAGTGAATGAACGAAGGTTAAATATTGATGGGTGGTCTTGGGTATTCTCAATCCCGAAAGTTAACTTAAGATGTGAGGTTTTCTCTCATACTTATAAACTGACTATCAACCCCTTCCACAACCGATGTAGGACAAACCCCAACAATCTCTCCCTCACACGTCGGGCCCTGGGTTGGGTGGAGACAACCAGTTTCTCCCGTGGACTGTTAGGTCTGAGACTTGTTGGTAAACCTGAGCTCTGATAACAGTGCTGACCACCAACCCCTTCCACAACCAATGTGGGACTAACCCCAATGATCTCCCCCTCACACATTGGGTCTTAGGTTGAGTGAAGACAACTCGTTTCTCCCATGGACTGTTGGGTCTGAGACTTGTTGGTAAACCTGAGCTCTGATAACAGTGATTAATGGTCTTGTGCCTTCTCAACTCCAAAAACTAACTCAAGAGGTGAGACTTTACCACCAACCCCTTTCCACAACCGATATGGGACAAACCCCAACAAATGTTTTAACTGTTAAGTCATAAATTATTTTAAAAAATTTAAGCTAATAAGAAGAATAAAATTTAATCATTTAATCCATGTTGCCAATGCCCTGCTCGTGTGGTCGGTACTCCCTCTAATTAATTAGGTTGGCCTAACACATGGAATGCTCATGGACTCCCTCCGACATCCATGTTAATTGTTAAACTCCATAGGTCGGGTTTTTATGCTGTTTAGGGATCAAAACGCCTGGATTTGGCGGGTCTGATAAAAAAAATTTCCACAACTTTTGATTTTGTACTGGTTCGTACACAACATTTGATCACGTGTTGTTGTGAGGCATTAAAACAGTAGATTATATGTCCCTCTCGACCATAGTTTTTCTGCTAATATTTGTACCTGCATAGTTATAGCTTCCAAATTAGCCTACAACGTGTTTAGCTATATAAAAGCAATCCAACAACGAACACGATCACTACACACATAAAAAAGGTATGCAGTGAGACGTTAGTCCATCTATTTTCTGTTGAACTTTCTGAGGTCGACCCCATAGGAATAATTCTACTTCAATGAAGGCTATATATGTAATCGTGATTCTAACACCAGAGATTCGGCAACCCTACTGTCTTCCTAAAAGAGCGGCAAGAGCTAGCGGCGCCTTAAATATTTGTAGGTAACTAGTGGCGGATCCAGGATCCAATTTGAAGGGGGTTGAACACATAAGGCGAAATAACAAATTTTTTTTCCCAACGTAATGTGAAAAGTTTCTTAGAGTTAAAATATCAAAAATTAAGGATTAAAAACATTAAAATATCGAAAATTAAGGATTAAACTTTAGAAATTTCTAGGTAGAAACCTATATAGCCCTAAGATATCCAAATCAATTCAATCTCATCCTCCAACAATTTCACAACTCACAAAATTTCAAACCCTAAAGCATTTTTAGCATACTAAACAATTTCACAACTCACAATAGGAGAGCAGAACTTGGACTCCACCTTAGCAGAACAAGAAATCCAAGCTTTGCAGTAAGCAAAAAGTAAAGAAACTACAGTTCTGATGAAAAAATAAATCGTATACACAATTAAGCGACCTAAATAAATTACCTTACTGTTTGATCTTTTGAAAACACAGCATCTAGCAGCAGAGAGTGGCTCAAAATCATTACTCTCTAAGTTCGACGATTCGGGAAGTTCAGTTTTCTTCAGAGAAACTAGTCTTGAACCCCTAAAGCACCCATTTCGATTCTCTAGCAAACTTTTGGCAGAAAAAACTCCTGAAGGAGTATGAACAGCCAGGACAGCATCAGGGTTTGAGACCCTGCACAAACCCAAGGCATTAAGAAGGTTTGGACCATTTTATGTAGTGATTGATGACATAAAGCAACAAAAAATTTACTCGACTCAGAACTAAATTCAATAGGAAAAAGAGAAAAAATGGGCAAAAGTCAAACCTGTGAACTGCACAATACATCAACTTTTTGGTTATTTATGTTCCACTCTTTTCCAAGCAGTGCAACTAAGAGTTCAACATAGAATGTTACTAAAATAACCAACCTCAAAATTGAAATAAAAATACTAGGAACAAGAAAGCATGCATCATTTGAACAAGCAAATATGTAGCACACTTGCAGCATTGCGTGCAGGAACCATGACTCTGCTTGTAGATTATACATCGTTGTGGCATACAAAATGAAGTGCAATAAATAACCACAAGACATTCTAAAGCTTGCCACCAGCTCTTAAGGTACAAAATTATGTCGATTTACCAGAGACAAGAACAAAATAGATTTTGAAATTGAAGAACTCGAGTCAAGCAACTGTCTACAAAATCCTTAGCAACACCAGTTTACCTTCAAAAATGAATTGGATGGAATTCTAAGGATTCCAACAGCTGGTTCCATTTTCTCATGATTTGAGAAATCTGCATTAATCATTAACTATAAGGATTCCAACCACTGGTGCCCTAAATCTATTAACTATAAATTGCCCTAAATCTAATTGTTCAATAAATTAACTATGTTGTATGCATTAATCATTATAATTCCTAACTAACTATTAACTAAATAAATTAAACGGTTTAATACTGCAAACTGTAAAGGCTACTGAGTGAGGGTCTGAGGGAATGCAGAATTCTCACAGATGAGGGAGTCGGGAGTCTCGAGATCGGACACCGTCAAGAGAGAGAGTCCTGGGCGGCCTGGGACGGTGGACGCGGCGGCTCTGGGCTGGGCTGGTGCCGGGTGCGCTGGACGCTGGTGCTACACTGCTGCGGGCAGCGGTGCAGGGCAAGTAATGGTGCGGCGTAAGCGGGGGTGGCCGGTGGACGTTGGAAAACGACGTCGGCGTAGTGGGCACGGTGGTGAGGTGCCGCGCGGCGGTGGGCGAGAGAGAGAGAGAGTAACCAGTCGAGAGAGAGAAAAACGCATTTTGAGTATTTTTTTAAGGCAGAGGGTTTGCCGGTTAAAAAATAAAGAGTCTGGGCCTAACGGGCCCAGACCCTGAAGAGAAATATTTGGATGGCTTGGGCCAATGGGGGTCGGGCTCCCAAAGGCCCAGGAGACCAACTTATATTAAAAAAAAATTACATCTAAAATTATTTTTTTTTCCCGTCCAATGGGTGGCGGCCGCCCAGTGCCACCCCCTGCATCCGCCTCTATAGGCAACCCGAATAGCATCACCCCAGTCACAGGCGGAAGCAAGGGGGGGCAAACCGGGGCCACTGCCCCGGTTGGCTCCCCCCAAAAAAAATTTTTATATGTAAATTTTTTTTTAAAGTTTGTCCCCCTTAATACCCATTGAATTTTAGTCTGCCCCCTTAAGCTCAAGCAGCCCAAGCTAACTCTGAATTTTCTTAGAAGTTTGCCCCTCATTGATTATATCGCTGGCTCGCCACTGACCTATTGAAGTAGTGAAGTAGTGGGCAGCGACGACGCAGCCAAAGCAAAGAGATATATATCAGAAAATTGCAGCGTCATCATGCAACAGATGCATGGGGGTGATCGATATTGAGAGCTACCTAGCGCTGATGGTGGTGGGTTTGTGGCCCACCCCGATCATGTTTTTCTTTCCAAGTTTATGGCCGCCATCCACTTTAATGATATGCGGTTGATGACAAAGTCTGAACCAGAAGACAATGGATATCATGGTGCATGATATTTCCCTTTATTTTAATATTAATTTGAACCTATCTGATAGTGGATCGAGTGAGGTTTATTATTTTGTTCAAAGCTTGGAAACCAAGCAAAGCTATTAGAGAGACGTGTTGGGGTTTGATTTCGATCTGTTTTTGTTAATTTAAAGTGACAAGGCCGATCGATACCACCCCCACTTCGTTTGTACACTAGTTTGAAAGGTTCTGCGTGGAATTTTGATGATTGAATTAAATTAAGCTCATCTTCTCGGTAACAAATTGACTAAACTAGTCATGTGGCCAATACGTTGTTTGAATGCTTAGAAAAAAAAACAGGAACAAGTTGTTTGAATGGATCAATTTCTCTAACAAATATATATATATATATATATATATATATATACACACTAAATTATCTTAAAATTTTCATGACTTTTTAACTTCTGTACTATTAACCAAATATCATTATTGGTTTAAGTTAGGAGTAAACTATCAAAATGCATCAGTAAGTATTCGTATTCAAGTAAGTTTTTTCTATCCAATATCTTTTTCATCCCTTTAAAGTTTCTGAAAAAAATTAATAATTTAATCGAATATCACCTGATTTTACACGACAAGTAAGAGTCGGCAATGGAATCCGTCAGAAATCCGCTTGTCTATGTTGTGGCTATTGGCAGCCATGTGCGCGATTGACTACCAATTATAATACAGCATCTGTATGGCAAGGGATTGATTTTTTTTCAAATCCAACCGAACCATCAATAATTATAGAGAAGAACCCCAAAATAAGAGAGAAGTTTCTCTTAAAAGCTAATGGGCGCACAGATTTGACTTTTCTTCACCGCCTCCGTTGTTAAAAACAAATGAAGAGAATAACGTGAATATTTAAATAATATTTAAATTTTATTAATATTAGTAAAAATTATTAAACTATATTAATATATGTAAAAAAGATAATATTGAGTTGTATTAATATGCTGAAATAATATCAGGAATATAAATTTAAAAAATTAGATTTAAATTCTAAAATGTTTACCACGTGCCCCTATTGTCACACTCCCCCTCCCACCTATTTTGACTACAAGGCTTGTTAGTGGAACATATGCAGAGAGAAACTGAAGAGAAACATTCAAATATAAATGGAGGAAAATAACAAGAAAATAAATAAAAAATGAAGAAATAGAAACATTCTCTAAAAGTAGAATACAGCCAAACTAGTGGGTTAAAGTTGTCGATAAAGTGAAGCTGTGAAGGGTATGGTTTGACGTAAAAGGAGTAGAGGAAGTCCACTAATGAAGGTTCCTAGGCACTAATATCCCAACTCCCAAAACATCCAAGCTATATCAATATGTTTTGTCCATTTTTAAGTGGCTTTGGTTCTCTCCAGCTTTAAGGCTGAAGGACTTTCCGCCAGATAGTTTGAACTCAATTTCTTGGTCAACTTGTGCAGAAACGAGTCTCTATCAAAGAGGAAATTTTGGATGATCAAGAAAATTACAAGTTCGTGGCTCTCAAGTAACCTTTGCGCTTTGTTTTATTGCCGCCGAGATGGGTTGGGATGGGACTTTGAGAGTCGGGGGGACTGAACCTGTCCCTTAGCTATCAGGTAATTACGTATGAGTGCTGTCAACAGGAGTCTACCCAAAGGCCAAAGACTGCAGACCTAGTCGTCTTGACCGGCTACGACGATAATTTCAACTTCATGTCCTTGAGAACGCAACATAATAAAATAAAGGACCAAACTTGTTTTTAATGGACAGGTTGTGGTATTTAGAAAAGAAATCGTGAGTAAGATAATTTAATTGAATTTTTTATATTTATTTTAATGAAAATAGATAATTTAATAAATATAGATTTCTTATTTTATAATTATTTATTATGTTAAAATTTTAGAAGGATTAAAATTGTGGAACTTAAACACGCGGTGTCTGTGAACCAAAGGTAAAAAGGTGAATTAAAAAATAATTTTAATAAATTTTTTATGTTTACTGTAATAAAAATAGATGATGTGACGAAAATAGATTATTTTGTATTTATTTTATGTTTGTGGTAGACAGACACTACTATTAATGTCTGTGTTGCCTCTAGGCGATCTAGATCGCTCGGCTTGTGGTGATCCAAATCTAACTGTTAATATTGTGCCAGGGGACTTAATTTTCATTTATTTTTATAATCAGATCTTAATATAGAGTGAAAATTAAAATTTTGTTCTTGTTTGGGAGTGCGATGTAGGATTGATATCAGATCTTAATCTAACTGGAAGAGCCTTGCAGCTTCCTGGAGGAAAGCCCAATGAGGTTCCAGTCTGAACCCATGTTTGTGGTCTGACTAATGTAAACGGGACTGGAGAATCTGGGCTGGGTGTTTTGAACGGCCCACGTGCATACGAAGTCGTGTCGAGCGGGGGGTTTTGGGTAAATATAAGTTTGGGCCTAAATTCCGAATCAAGGTTGGTCTTGCAGGCCGTTGTTGAATGGTCCATGGGGCTCTCCAATAGTAGCCCGCAAGCTCGTCTACTGGTGTGGTGGAAACCTGGAATAAATGACGAAGGATAGATAGCAAGGTTAAAAGGGCATCAAAGATTCTAGCGGAGATAGTAACGCATAACCCAGCAGCTAAGCGATTCTCTGAACAACTTTCACAGCAGCGCTAACGCGTCCATTTCCGCTGAATGTAAGAGACTCTCCGACACTGCCCTAGTCTAATTCTTTTCTTATTTCCGCTCATAGCACTATCATTTATTGCCTAAGTTTTTTATTCTTTGAGAAAGATTTGTGATTAAAGATGTATTCTTTTTTTGGGTCTGTCGATGTATTCATTGATCTTTGTTTTCATGGCGGAGCCCGGTTTTGTCTCGTTTGTAGCATGTTGAATACTGGTCCATGTGTTTATTTCTGTTTCTTGCTTCTTTTCTGTCCTTTCTTTGTTTTCTTTTCTGTTTTAGTTTCTACTCCACTAATCCAGTTTCACTGCTTTATAGCACGCATGGCAGACGATGTTCCCAATGATGTGAAGGACGAAGTGGCGGATGTAAGTTCATTCATTTCTTCTGGCTCCTCATTTACATTGTCTAGGAATGTGAAGTGGACTATCGGATAAGGGAAGGTGTTAGGTGTTTATAAGTGTTGTAGTTCTAAGACCGATGAACTTTTCCGATAAACCTGTGCTTAGTTGAGGCCAAAATTTGTATATAGGACCGCAGTTGGTTGGTAGTTTTTTAGGTGAATTGCTAATTATGTTTCCGTGACTACGTTGTCAGATTTCTTGTTCAATGAATTCATGGATTGCAGATTGCCCCGTTTGATCCCAGTAAAAAGAAGAAGAAGAAGAAGGTAGTCATTCAGGATTCTGCCGATGATGTTGTGGACAATTTGGCTGAACAGACGGAGAACTTGTCAGGTATCTAAACCGAATGGATCTTGATTTTTCAATTGAAGGTAGGAGAGGTATGTCATCCTGTGGGTTACAAAGCTAAAGGCTAAGTCTTTTCCTCACTTGCAGTTTCTGATGGGCTTGAAAGTACTTTCTTAGGTCTGAAAAAGAAGAAGAAGAAGGCTGTAAGTAATCATGATAACTACGGAGATCCAACATCCATGTGTTGTCTGCATGTGTATGTGGGTGTTTGTAAATATGTTGGTAGAAGCAATAACTTTTCATTCTGGCACGATTGTAGGTTGAAACCAGTTCCTTCAACGATGAAACTGGGGATGCAGGGGAAGACTTGGATGGTAATTTGATGCATGTGTAGTGTTTGGAAGATTACTTGTATATTACAGCTTGACTGATTTTGAGTTCTTTCCCTTTTAGATCATGTGGGTGAGGATGAAGAAGGAGAAGAAAGTGTGCTACAACCACTTTATCCTTGGGAAGGAAGTGACCGTGATTATGAATATGAGGAGGTACATTAGATGTTTTGACATTATCCTTAGTAGTGTATTACTGAGTTTTATAGTATCACGTGTCACCACTAATGATTTTTTTTTTAACATGCTTGCAGCTTCTTGGTAGGGTGTTTAACATTCTTCGGGAGAATAATCCAGAGCTGGCAGGAGATAGGCGTAGGACTGTTATGAGGCCTCCCCAAGTTCTTCGTGAGGGCACAAAGAAAACTGTTTTTGTGAATTTCATGGATCTCTGCAAGACGTAAGTTTGATATCTTTTTCTCCATATGCTCATTTTTCCATCATATATTAGGAACAAAATAGTTGATGCCTACAGTTTTTCTGTACTTGTGCTTCTTCGCTGCAATTTACCTTTTGTGCATCCTGTTTGATTGCATTCCTACTTGTACCTTACATATTTCCCTAACAATCTTTTCAAATCTGTTTCATCTGTATAGCCGTTAAGAGTTCATCCTCTATAAAAATGCCTTGTTTCAGTTGTTTTAGAACATATCTTGTTCACATTCTTTGCTTATGGGCTGTATTTGGAGTTTGTTCAAGATCCATCTGCTTTAGATACCTGACAAGTTCTCTGTCTGTTCAGCTAAATTGTACGCAACATCGGCAGCAGAATCCTGAATGACAACCTTCTTCTTCCTCTTCTTCTTCTTCTTTTTTTTTTTTTATCTTTCTGCTGCTAATAATTGCTTTACCCTGTTTTCGTTTGAATTTAGTGAATGAAAAGTTCGTTAATATTGTTTCCTAATTCATTTTCTTCAATAATTTTGACTTTTAACTCAATGGCTTTCCTCCCTCAAAAAAAAAAAAAAGTATGCATCGGCAGCCAGACCATGTGATGGCTTTCTTGCTGGCTGAACTGGGAACAAGTGGATCACTTGATGGGCAGCAAAGACTAGTTGTGAAGGGAAGATTTGCACCCAAGAATTTTGAAGGAATCCTGCGTCGATATATCAGTAAGTATCTTGTTTATTGTTCTCTGATATAAACAGTTGATACACCGGTTGGTTGAAACTGGAAATTGTGATATCGTTGCCTTATAAGTTGGCATGTAAGTGGACTTCAATGGGTTCCCTTAAAAAGAGTTTCATTGAGTATGTGCTTTGTGAATCTGCTTTGAATAGTGGACCTATGGTTGACTGTAGCTTAACCCCCCCCCCTCCCCAACACACAAAACTAAATAAAAACCGATAAAGCAGAACACTTCCTCCTATCTTATCTTGTCAAGAGGAAGGAGCTGCATGTGTCGGAAGGTTTTGTGTTGCACTTGGGGAGTATTATCGATTGTTTTATTTCCTTGTGTGAGTGCGTGCTGATGGTTAAATCTGCTTTTCAGATGAGTATGTTATTTGCATTGGGTGCAAAAGTCCTGACACTATACTTTCAAAGGAAAATCGTCTCTTCTTTCTGCGATGTGAGAAGGTAACTGCTTAACACCACCCCCCCCACCTTTTTTCTTTTTCTCTAAGACCCAGCAGCATAATTGGTGACATACACGGATGGTGACTGTTTGCTGTCCTAGTTTATAGTGGTGTTTATGTTATGGTTGGCTTTGAAGAAGTGAAGAAGAATTATTTCTAAAACTTCTACTGCCAAGTACTCTTGTGACCAGGCCTGTGATCTGGACCATGGACAATGCAGGATAGTATTTGAGTCCTCTAGGCAATATTTTTATTCCCATAGAAGTCAAGAAGACTCTTTTTCTTTTATCAGCAAAATATCTTGTGAGGCGGCCTGCAATGATAAATATTTGCCTACATTGTCAGATTGTCTTATACGTGATTGACATTGTACTTGCTGGATAGTATCTGAGGCTCCTTGGGAAAATTTTTCTCATGCATTGACCATGATTGCACTTACAACTTTCTGGTTAGCTTTGGAGAAGTGAAGAAGAATTATTTCTAAAGCATCTACTGCCAAGTACTCTTGTGACCAGGCCTGTGACGATCTGAATATTTCTGTCTGGACTATGGACAATGCAGGATAGTATTTGAGTCCTCTAGGAATTTTTTTTATTCCCACAGAAGTTAAGAAGACTCTTTTGCTTTTATCTGCAAAATATCTTGTGAGGTGGCCTGTGATGATCTATATTTCTATATTGTCAGATTGTGTTATAAGTGATTGACATCGTACTTGCTGGATAGTATCTGAGGCTCCTTGGTAAAACATTTGCTCATGCATTGACCGTGATTATGCATACAACTTTCTGGATGGTTTTATTCATGAATGTGCTATCTTTTCAATTTTTCCTGTATTATTGACTGTTGGGGAAATGCTTTATTGGACTGCCATTCATTTGATGTTGTATTATTTATCTTTGTTTTTGCAGTGCGGTTCTGGACGATCAGTTGCTCCAATTAAAGCTGGTTTTGTTGCTCGTGTTGGCCGTAGGAACGCAGGAACATGAGCTGGCTGGCCTGTCATCCTTTTTGTAGATGGAGACTCATGGTTGAGTTGCTCGTATTTTACTAATCTTGCTTTGTTTTTAGCACAAGTGAATACTTCAAAATTTTGGCATCGTTTTTTGGATTTGGATGAGTTCTTTTCGTATACAAGAGTATCTCCCTCCACTTACTATTTGAATCTTTTGCTTGGATTCTGAAGACTGAAACCCTTTCACATGATAGTTTGTTCTCTCTCTCTAGCCCCCTCCCCTTCCTTTTTCTTTTGTTTAGCCCCCATGCGCCCGTTGCATTCTTATCTCATTTCCTTAAGGAATCCTTCTTTGGGTGCAGAATTTTATTTCTCAGCTCAGTACATCCCCCTTGTATATATATCATCGATAGGGTTATGTGATTGATACTCATTATCTATGAAGTTTGCAATCCACAACTAAGAGTTAAGGGTTGTGCACGTTACACTCCATACAGATATACCTCCCGCCCAAAACAGAGTTGCACGTGTTTGTTAAATGACATGTAATTGCTTTCTGCTACACCTTTGGTCCATTGCGAGGTTGCTGGGAAACTCACAGGACCATGACAAGAAGATGCCAGGAAAAAGTACGAAAACACGATCAAGTACGCTAAAGCTGCCCATTTGAAAGGAAGAGCAGCATCAAAGTCTGCCGGATAAGAGATAATCTACAATTTTCGAGTAAGATAGGTGCCAAAAACACAACAGCACAGCTCTAATCACAAGGTCCCAGGTTGTCATTAAGGAACTCTCATCGTGGTGGTTGCGGTATACAGAAGTTGACAAAGCACTGCAAGAGAAACAGTTCTAAGTGCATTGGATTGAAGCTGCTGCTTCAACTAGAAAGCCAAAGAGCGCCGAGCGGGTTGAGAAAAAGGGGCTGTCATCACTCTCCAAGACAAAGATGGAGGCCACCTTTTGATCATAGCATCTTGTTTCTGTGGCATGATAACTCGATCATGCATCGTCTTCATGAATACCCGGGGCACTCTGTCGACATCTGTCTGGCCCTCCGACGAAACTAGCTCCGCTTAGTGCTCTCACTGGACCCGGCCTCAACAGCATTGAGGCCAAGATTGCGCGTCCTGGTCATATTTATAAAGGAGAAGTGCTTGGCAAAATGTACTCCGATCTCATACACAGGAAAATGCATGGATAACAGCTGCTAGCTAGCTGCTGACCCAATTTTTTTATTTTCATTTTTTTTACCAGGCCCATTCCCCTTTGGTCCACTGAAAACTCAAACCGCCCCCCACTTCTCTTTCGCTAAATTCTCGGTTTTCTCTCATCTCGTTTCGAATTTTGTCTTAATTTTGTAAACTAGAGGCTAATTTTCAAATGGGTCACTTCGCTTTTTCATCCCAGTTAATTCTTTTGCCGTCTTTTGAGCTTTGAAGTTTCTCTAAGAAGAGATTCTTAGTTATTTTGCGCGCAATTGTTGTTTTGAGTTTTGTTTCTTTTTGTTTCGAAGGATTTCAATGAAGTTGTTGGCTTGCAACTTCAATGCAAAAGCTTGCAAATGCCTTGATTATTGAAGGAGACTATTAGAGCTCAATATATGCCTTGGTGTGTGGTTATGTCTGCAACCCAAATTTCTTATCTCGAGTTACAGGTTTTTTTTCTCCGTTTTTCGTTTATTGTTTGCTTTTTGTTTTTTGTTTTTTAAGCCAAGTATGTACGGTACGTGTATTTTAATATTTTTATTATTTTTAATCCTTAATTTTTTATATTTTAACTCTTAATATTATGGCTGAACAAAATCGGACCGGTCCAGTAAAAATATTTTTTAATGCAAATTATAAACTTAAAAAGTTTAATTTTAACCTAAACTAAAACTCTGTGTTTTGATATGTCCTCCCCCCTCGAAAAATTTTAAATTTTTTTTTAAAAAAATGAAAAAAAATGAAACCGGGACCACTTAAGGGGTCCAAACCGGACCTCCGGTTCGGTCCTTCCATATAAACAATCGGAAATCCAGTTCAATCGGATTCTGGTCCAAAAACCGGACCGGATTTCCGGTTGTGCAGCCCTACTTAATATTTTTTGTATTACATAGTAAAAAAAATTTGTCATTTTTTCATGGGAGTTTGTCCTCCTTCAATTGCATTTCTGCCTCCGCGACTGAGATAAAGTTTATATCCATGTTGAAGCATTTTAATCTCGGATTTAATACCAATGAAGAGTGTATGCTCTAATACAGAGTTTAATATGTAGATGTAGATTCCCTGTATTACTTTTGTGTCCTCAGACTTCTTCTATTTGTTTATTTTCTTTCAAATGCTAATAGTATTTTTGACTAATTACAGCCAATTGAGCTTAGAAAAACATTACAGCCAATTGAAAGATATTATGTGTTGGAATAGGTCAAAGAATTTAGGTTTAATTGCTTTGCCGGTTGATGAACTTTTGGAATTTCTAATCAGAAGTCTCTTAGCTTATCTTGTATCTCGGTCTACTGGCTATTTCAATATTTTAAATGTTTTTACTCCTTAATTTTAGATATTTTAACTATAAGATATTTTTTACATTACGTAGAATTTTTTTTTGTCATTTTACCTCAGGAGTTTATCCCCTTCAAATTCAATCATGGTTTCGCCACTGTAATATTTAGGGTATTGACACATTGTTTATAAAAGTATGAATTTAATGACATTTTGTCCCTCAACTTCCACCTTTATTCAATTTACAACTTTCTATCTTAATTTATATGGAAATTGATATTTTGATTGAGTGAGATGATGACTTTACCTCCACAAAATATAATGGTAATAAATTATGAGGTTAAAATCGTCATTTCACTTAAGTAAAATATTAATTTTCATTCAAATTAAGGATTGGTGATTAAGGGGCAAAATGTAATGAAATCAATAATCTGAGAGGTAAAATATCATAACACTAATAATATAATAATAGAGGAGTGCATTTTAACCCAGAATATTTCTTCTAAAGCTATTTCATTTGCCACACTAATATTGGATACAGTTACCTGTTCTTGTTCGTGCAAAATTTAAATAAGATCAGGTATGTGAAAGAGATACAAAGTAGCTTTCTAAGCAAACAATCATATACACCCAAAAACCATTGTTTTTCTTTTTAAGTATTAAAACCTTCTCGATCCAAAAGCAAACGAGACGTACATACCATCACGGACATCTTCAAACGCAGAAACTTTAAATTATTTCTCCTACCAAATCTCCTTTTGTAAATATTCATGATCTCCAATGGCAAACAAAAAAAAATAGAGAAGATTTAGCATTGAAATAAATTAAAGACAGAAGAGGTGCAATGTTGACGTGGTTCAATAAGCGGAATCTATTTGATAAATTTTTTTGAAATAAAATAAATATTATACAATAGGTGGGGGAGACTAACTTAGGGTCGGCTCAAGTGGTAGACAGCTTATCAGGAGCCGCCGAAGACCCTTACTCCCAAATTAGCTGATGCTTAGGAGTAAAGAAATATTTTTCATATAATTTTTTATATATATAATAAAGCCTAAAAAATTGTACTTAACTCTATCTTGAGAATTTTTACATATCCTGTTAAAACTTTATTTTTATTATATTAAAAAATAAAAAGGCCACACTTTAAATTTTTGCTTTGTCTCAATTTTTTTATTGAGCCGGCCTGCACTAACCCTAATTCTCACTACACCCAAGATCTCTAAAGTTTTAGGCTATGTTTGTTTAAGTTCTTAAAAAAATTTCAAAAATTTCTCATTTTTTCATTAATTTCAATACAATTTAATCATTCTCAATAATTTTTTCATCAATTTCAATACCTTTTCACCAATCCCAATAATTTTTTATAAATTTCAACAAACTTTTAACAAACTTTTTCATCAATCCCAAGAGAATCTACATTACTTCCAAAAAAAAAAAAACTGTTTTGAGAACTAAACCAAACATAGCCTTAAGTTCTTGGAGAGAGTAAACACACTGGTCAGATCTTGAGCCATAACCAATAAACCAAAAAAAAAAAAAACTGTTTTGAGAAAACTGTTTTGAGAACTAAACCAAACATAGCCTTAAGTTCTTGGAGAGAGTAAACACACTGGTCAGATCTTGAGCCATAACCAATAAACCAACCCATATGCTAGTCATAAAGGGGAGCGAGCATGTTCCCCGGCAAAGAAGAGAAAGAACTTTTTCTGGACAAACGGGGAAAGGATAAAGAAATGTTGTTACATCTTTGAAATCTTGGTCCGTAGAGAAACCATGCTCTAACAAGTAACATGTTGGCTGCAACGTAGACGGCCATGTGAATCTTCGAAGCGAACCTGTGCATTGCGTCCGTTAGGCTCAGTCCTCCTGCGCTATGCCCCACCAGTATTACCTAGCCAGCAAACATCCCCCATGAATGTTACACATAAGACACTTCACTGCAAATTATTATTCGCGAAATCTGGAAAGAACGACTAGTCGTAGTCAACTTTAAATCTTTTGTTTTTTTAGCAGTCACGTATTCGTGTAATGTAACTTGCTAATCGTGTTAAGGAGGCTCGTCGGCAGCCATTCCCTACAACTCACGATTGCTTTCAAAGCAAAGACATCGAGTGGCCAACGAGACAGCACGTTTTATGCTGGTGATTAATGGTATATAAAATACATTATGTATGATATAAATTAGAGTTGAAATATTAATCAACCATTACAAGTGACACGATAATTACAAGCTATTTTTGTTTATATGTAAATTTATTTATTTATTTTCTCTAAATTAGTAAAAAAAGTTTAGTAATAACCTCGGCAATCAAGATTGGAAGATTGTCCTCAGTAAATTAAAGGGCCTGTTTGCTACAAAATTTTTTATAAAACTTTACACCCTCTCACAATAAAATATTACAATATAATCTCTCTCCCATCAAATCATAACTTTTTATTAAAAAAAATATAAAAAATTATCTCTCTTCACTTTTTCATTAAACTCAATACTTAAAATTTTAACAACACAAAAATTGCAATGCCTCCGAGGGCATAGACACCTGCAATACGTTTTGACTAGAGAAGAGGGGCAATATGGTAAACTAAAATATCTCTTCCAGTTCAGCAGATATTTTCATTGCCGGTAAATTGTATATAATAAGCGTTTATTCAAAGTCCAAAAATTAAATTTAATGATAAATTTAAATCTGAGTTTGACTTGTTAGAAATTCCGACTGGAAATTCCGGTTTGAGATTGAAAAGGAGGTGTTTCCCACCCACACCTTCCTTCTTCAGTCTCCTCAAATACGACTCCAGTATCCAAGGACGCTCCCCCCCTCTCTCTCTTGTTGGACAGTTGGAGTCACAGATTCTCCCGGAGAGCCTTTTCTGTAATTAGATCCGTCGCTCAGCTCAGTTCTGCATCCGAACTCAATTTTTTCTGAGGTAAAGCTCCTTCCTATCCTATTGTCTGAATTTCTTTAACTGCTCTGCATCTAATGTTGACGCCAAATTTCCTCGTTTTCTTTTTCTTTCTTTCTCTGCGTTGTTCTTCAAGTCTTCTGATTTGAGTGAATGATTCATATAACTGCTGTTGATTTGCTGTTTGTGAATTTCCGCTCTTTATCACTAGAAATCGTGCTTGAATTTATCGGTTTTATTTTCTCGAAATTTTCTCGTAATAACTAGTTGTTTGGACATCATTTGAAAGGTTTATGGACGCAAGGCCCTTTTTTTTTTTTGTTAATCACTGTTAGTCCATTAACCAAATTATCATCTTTATACATGCTGGGATTTATTATTATTTTCTTTAATAGTTGAATTTTTGTAAGTTGACCTGAAAATCAAGCTTAACGCGTGGGCATAGCTGTACGTCTTGTTAAGACAGGTGTGTCATGTGTGCGCATTTGCTATTCGGCCTCAATTCGCGCGACGTCCGCTCCTGAAATCCTCGCGCTTTCGGTGCGCGTAAAGCGACGCTCCATCTAGAATTTTGTGCCTCGCGTGCATTTAATTTTTGTTTTTTTTCGTCTGCCTGATATTCGTGGTCCGCGGGGGAGTCACCTACCTGTCAACCAGCAGCATAGTCCCCGTTTGATTTTAGTATAGGTTTCGGTCCCCGTCTGCTATATGTTATCTTCTGTATCGCCCATTTTGTAAGCTAGAATAATATTATTCAAAATGACTACGAAAATTGTATAGTGAAGAGTTTTCTAGTCTTCTGCTAGATGATGTGATAGCCAAAATCTCTATCTTATTAATATGTTTTAAATAAAATAGGTAAAACCTATAATGGTATGCATTTCCGATGTTTTGTTTGAATAAGGGAGGTAAAGATACAGGGATTTTTTTTTTCTAACTGGTGTCCGGGCCTCCTTACGCTCGCTAGGCAAAAGGCTAAAGATCTGGGAGGTGGGCAAAGATACATGGATTTATTTTCTTCTATTTGTACCGTAAGGAGTATCACATGTATTGGGCAAATAAGCATTATGATGTTTCTATGAAAGTTGGCATCGAATTCTTGTTTCTCATTTTTCTTAACTTCTTTAATATGGGCCTTTAAGGCGTTCTGGATGAAATGTTATATAACTTTTTAAGACGTAAGAGTTGCACAAGAGCGTAGGTTTGGCTCCATTGAGGCTGATAGCTGAGAGTGTGTGTGACCAATCATAGTTTATCTGTATATACATACCGGTTATGCGTTACGGGTGAGTAATTGTAGTGGTTTTTAAGCCTTAGTGGCATGTAAGATTGATAAACTGATTTCTTTGTATATTTGAATCTAGGTTTATTCCCATCATCTTCCCATTTCCACCAACTTAGCAAATGGCTAGTTCTTTGGGGAGAAATGAAGCTCCGGTAAACCCCTTTCCCTTTGCAATTTTCTACTTTTTGGATATAATTGGAGAACTGGGAATTCATGTTTCACTCAAACCATTTGTGATTTATTCACACAAGACACATAGAATTTGAATTGTGTGTGCATAAATAATTTATTCTTCACGAAAAAATTCTCTCCTTTTCCCCGCCTAACTAGCTTCCTCTGGAGAACCTTCAGACATGAGTGCGGTTTCATGTATCCGGCATGATGTTATTTAGATTTTGTTTCAGGTAAACTCCCGCAAGCATATGAAGAGAACAGAATCAAGAAAGTCTCATTCCTGGTGGTGGGATAGTCACATCAGTCCAAGGAACTCCAGGTGGCTAGCAGAGAATCTTGAGGGTGAGCATATAGCTGCATATTTCCCTTTTTATTTGATCTTCAACCTCGTCATGATTTACTGCCATATGTAAGAAGGCAAAGGAAAGTGATCAGCAAATGGGGAAGTCAGCACTAATTGTGGGTCAACATTTGTTAGTCCACAAAACAAAAAGACATGTCATTACCTAAATTTAATATCTACGACCGTTGAATCACATTATATTTAGTACTACTACTGTTGGTAATCCTAACTGTTAGGAGATTATATAGATCCCACCAGCACTGAATGCTGCTATCATAATCTATACCGAAATGTCAAACAAGAAGATGACAAAAAGTTCCTTGATCTCAGAGATGGACCAGAGTGTCAAACGCATGATGAAGCTGATTGAAGATGATGGAGATTCATTTGCCAAAAAGGCTGATATGTATTATAAAAAGCGGCCTGAACTGATCTCTCATGTTGAGGAGTTTTACCGCATGTACCGGTCACTGGCTGAGCGATATGATCATCTTACAGGAGAATTGAGAAAAAATATTCCATCAGATCTCCACTCACAAAGTTTAGGCATTTCTGACCCTGGCTTGGAACTGCCCTATACTCCTGAACACCGGTTGGGTCGTCGTAGATCTGGCCACCGAGCTGCTGGTTTTGATTTCTTCCTTGGCTCTGGTGGAAATAACTCTGATGTTTACCAGAAAGAAGGAGATGAATCGTCGACATTGACAGATTCTGAGGCAGACTCTGATGATTCTTCAGTCAACAATTACTCAGTTCTATCGGGGAATGGTGGAGACCTAGGCTTGAACCGGAAGATGGGGGACTTGGAGATTGAGCTGCATGACACGAAAGAGAGGCTCCAAATGCAACAGGAAGAGAATCCAGATGGTTCATTTAGGGGAGAAAAATATGAAATTCCTGAAGACTTCCATGCTAGAATTGCACAATATGAGCAAGAGCTGAGGATTGCAAATGAAAAGTTATGCATTTCTGAGGATGAGATCACTAGGCTGAAGAATGATATCCGAAGGTATAAGTCATCGGGATTCAGTAATGACCTCCACTCTGAGCTTGGATCCTTTACACAGGAAGATGTCAAGACGCGAGACTCTGAGCTGGACTTAGAGATGAATCAGGCATCAGAGATTCACAAACAGGCTGGTGAGTCATACCCAAAAGTTTTAGACCGGGATGGCAAGATTAAAGCTCTGGTGGAAGAGCTGAGAATCAATAAAGGAAAGCTTCAAGACTCGGAGAAAGAAATTGCTCGTTGGAAGCATGAACTTGAGAGTGATAAATCCTCTGAAGACACCCGCCATTTGCAGGATCAGCTTGAGCTGGCACGTAAGGAAACTTCTACCTGGAAAACAAAACTCAATACAGAAAAAAGAGAGGTATCTAAGCTCCAGGAAAGAATTTCAAGGTTGAAAGCTAGTTTATCAGACCGAGATCGTGAGATCAGGGATTTGAAATTAGAAGTATCTGATGCTGAGGAGAAGATTTTTCCCGAAAAAAGAAATTTGAAGGCTGAAATGTCTAAATTATTGGAGGAACGGACTCGATTGGAAGGGGAGCTCAGAGAATGGGAATCACGTACTCGTTTACTGGAGGATGAGATTAGAATGGTCAAGGCTGAAAAGTCGGAAATGGAGGGGAGACTTGCGATTGAAATTGATCAGTTAAAGGCAGAAATTGTCGAGAGGGGTGATTGCATAGAAAATTTGAATAAAAGCCTTGATGGTTTGAAATTAGAAAGTGACGAACTCAATGCAAAAGCTCTTACACTTAGAGCAGAGGTGAGCCATAGGGATGATCGGATTGACCAAGTGGATAAGCATCTGCAGCAATTACAAGCGGAACATGTCGAGCTGATTGGCGCAATGGAAGATGGGCGTAAATTGGTGGAGGATCTGAGATCAAGAACGAAGGGACTGGAGGAGGAAGTCAAGAGGAAAAACGTTGTGATCTCAGAAGGAGCAGAAGAGAAACGAGAGGCGATACGGCAGCTGTGCTTTTCTCTCGAGCATTACCGGAATGGCTATCTAATGCTTCGACAAGCTTTCATGGGGCACAAGCGAGTTCCAGTTTTGGCATCCTAAGAAATTACGTATTCAGTAATATTGTATATCCTTGTTCCGTATTTTTTTGAGTGCTTGCTACCTTTTCTGGGTCAGGAAGTACCCAGGCCAAGATCTTACTAAGGACCATCATTTCGTGGTTCTATTGGTCGGTCGGTTTGTGTTCTAATAGCGTATACTGCCGTGATTTCCCCATTTCCGGGACCATCTGAGTGACGGAAAATTCCTCCGGCGGGTCGTGGAGTTGGGTAGATATAAGTCTTAGAGCTTTGTTTTGAGTGACTTGACTTTTGAGTTGTATTGGATTTGAGTTCTGTAAACTTTGTGTTGAATAGAGATAAACTTAACATACAATTTGTCGAAGCGAGGCTCTTAAGTTCTTTCAAAGACCCGTTTTAGCTGGTCTTGTTAATTGTCACATAAAAATAATTAGGCTTTTGTTGCATGACAAAATGTCTACATCAATAATCGGGTTGGTCTAGTGGTTAAGACTTGATCATTAACTTGGTAATCATTTTGTTTGTGTACGATAAAAGAGTACAAATTCTAAGATTAATCAAAATGCGAGTAAACTGGTCCGATTACTGTTAGAAATAAATGGTTAAGACTTTACCTTTGACTTGGTAATTATTACGATTTGTGAGGGACGAAATGAGTACAGATTCTAAGATAAATCAAGATGTGTGTAAACTGGCCCATGGTTAGGAAACAAAAGTGAAAAAAAAATGTTTGTGTATGATGAAAGGAGTGTACAAATTCTGAGATTAATCAAGATGCGTTTAAACTAGTCTGGTTATGGTTAGAAAAAAAAAAAGAGGTTAAGGTTTTACCTTTGACTTGATAATTATTCGGTTTGTGAGCAACGAAAAGAGTGTACATATTCTAAGATAAATCAAGATGTGTGTAAATTGGCCATGGTTAGGAAAAAAAAAAGAGAAACAAAAAAAGAATGTGTGATGATGAAAGGAGTACAAATTCTGAGATTAATCAAGATGTGTGTAAACTGATCCGATTACGGTTAGAAAAAAAAGGTTAAGACTTTACCTTTGACTTGGTAATTATTCGATTTGTGAGGAACGAAGATGTGTAAACTGGCCCATGGTTAGGAAAAAAAAGAGAGAAAAAAAAAAGAATGCTTGTGTATGATGAAAGGAGTGTACAAATTCTGAGATTAATCAAGATGCGTCTGAACTGGTTCGGTTAGAAGAAGAAAAAAAAGGTTAAAACTTTACCTTTGACTTGGTAATTATTCGGTTTGTGAGGGACAAATGAGTGTATAGATTATAAGATAAATCAAAATGTGTAAACTGGCCCATAGTTAGATAAAAAAAAAGTAATCGGTTTGTGAGGAACAAATGAGTGTATAGATTCTAAGATAAATCCAGATGGGTAAACTGGCCCATAGTTAGGGAAAAAAAATGTAGAAGAAAAATAGTACGACATCCGCGCCAGGTAGGGGTCGAACCTACGACTTTCTGCTTAGGAAACAGACGCTCTATCCACTGAGCTACAGGCGCTTATGCCTGAAGGATAAGATTGTCTTTTTTATATAAACCTGTACTTCACTCGCCAACTATAGATCAATCATTCCAAACCCTAGATTTTTTCTAAATGCTTGCCATCATATCGGCTCTCGAGTGTTTGTGAATCTCATAGAAGTTAGATTAGAACACACGAAATTGGGTTCCCTCGAGAGGTTGGAGGGGAATTGGAAGTTCTGAACGCGAGCGGTGGTAAAGAAGGGAATGTCAGGCCTCAACTTGTACAATTTGTTATACTCGAGCTTGACCAGATTGGATGGCTGGAATTGCGTCCACACCGAAACCTTTTACTCATTAATGGGCATAACGAAAGATCATTTTTGTTATTGAATATCCATCACATTTTGTCAAAGACTAGGTTCTTAAACATGTCATTGTCACTGCAGTCCCCCAGCGGGAAGCCACAAACAAGAAACAGATACCAAGAATTATTCATACGGAATCTACTCCGCTAGCTCGCTTAACCCAGAAGAATGATCATATGAAGTTCCGGTAATATCCTGCAGCAGTATCACTTCTCTTCCGGTTCAGGTTTCTCGAAAAATGTCTTCTTCAACCAACCGAATGGCTGTTTCATGTTCGAAACAAAATCAAAAAGAAACATAAGGTACCATCATAATTCTACCCACAAGTGACAACATAATGAACCCCTAAGAGAACTAAGTTAGATTGAATGCATATAAGGTACCATCATAATCACTAAAAACTTCACATACAAGAACTAGATTACTCATACATGGATTGAGAGGAACATAATGTTAGCATTGTGTATGTATACATTTTCTCAATCCAGGTGAACCTAAAAGTCAACAGAAAGCTTAATTCATGCATAGCTGATTCTACCTGTTTGCTGATTCCAAATTGCTTGACACTTCCAAATTTCTATAATAATTAAGTCCCCAAGATATATAAGGCATACTGTTAGCATTGTGGAGTGAAATACAAGTAATCATGGCCCAGCAGAAAAGAGGTAATAGAATTAAAACTACGATTTTTAACCCAAACACACAGGAAAATACACTTTTTTTAGCAGTCATTTTAACAAACGCAGAATAAAATAAATTCCAGTTTATGCAGTTTTAACTTTTATGAAAGGAGTATCCCATCTAAGCTCCCGTTACCTATCAAGCTCTACTTTGCATAGCTCATTTCCAACAATTGAGATCCTCTCCACTTTCCTACCTCATCCGATTCATGGGGAGAGATACAGCAAGCATTTTATTTTTTTTATAAGTAAGATACAGCAAGCATTAAATAAGAGACACAACAAGTAGGATCCATACTACACAAGACTGGACCCCATCTAAGCTCCCGTTACCTATCAAGCTCTACTTTGCATAGCTCATTTCCAACAATTGAGATCCTCTCCACTTTCCTACCTCATCCGATTCATGGGGAGAGATACAGCAAGCATTTTATTTTTTTTATAAGTAAGATACAGCAAGCATTAAATAAGAGACACAACAAGTAGGATCCATACTACACAAGACTGGACACGGGCAGCATTAAACTCATACCTAGACCATTCAAACCATCAAACTTAACCATCTTTATATAGCTGATTACTTAAGAGTATAAGTTCTTTTTTCCACCATAAAACTAATATCTCGCGTAAAAGCTATATGCAAAAGCTAAGGTTTTCACATCTGGCGTTAAATTCTCATCCAGGAATCTGGTTTACTGTCTCTTCCACACTGTCTCTAAACTAAGAGGCGATCTCATAGAAACAGAAGCATCAGTATTCTATAAGATGGCATTAGCAATGATGTAATAGATCGAATTGGAGAATAAGGTCAAAAGTATGGAAGTGTTTATATACATACGATGATTTGTTTCAATTTAGCAAATTGCATGCGATAACACAAATCTCAGCAAAGTATAGATTGCGTGCAATCTTACTAAACAGGCTTGTCAAGACTCGAAAGATTTAAAGAGCCTTAAGATATTTTGGAGCGAGTTTCGTTTGGATGGAGAGAACACACAAAAAAATTCATGGAAAGTAAAAAGTCAGAAGGATAAATTAGAAAAGTAGAAGTAGAGGAGAAAAAGCGGAAATAGGGAACCTGGACGAGCCAAAGAGCAGAGGTGCCGGCGGCGACACCCCACAAGGCGACGGATTGGATATCGTTAGGGTGGGGTCGAAGTTTCGGGTTCAAAAACTTGAAGACGCCTCCTGATCCACCGGCAGCCATTGTTCCTGAATTCTCTCGGTCAAATTCAAAAGTCGAACCCCTCTTTTTAAACCCCCCCTCTCTCTCTCACGCTCTCTTTCTCTGTCAAATAGAATATGTTTTCCTCGGCACCTCAAAGAGAGCATCTACGATATATCGGAAATGAGCGAGCCCCCACTGGGATGTAAACACATGATCTGACCTTTTTAAGTCGGTTAAAGTCGCCGCAAAACTCCTTCGAATCGCCCAATAGCATTAGTAACGACTAAAATTTCCTTCATTAGTAATGATGATTTTATACCACTAATAAAATGTGATCTGACAACAGGAATGTAAATTTGTTGAGATTGGTAAAATATTAGAGTCGATGAAAAAGTAGTTATGATTTTTTTTTTTAAAAAAAATTATGAAATCCAAACATCGGCTTAATTTCCTTCGTTTGTAATGGTGATTTTATAACACTAACAAAATGTGACCTGACAACAGGAATGTTGCCTCAAAAAGACGCCAAGTTTCATGCGACCCAAGTGTGTTTTTGAGACGAGCTGTACTTGAGGAACGAAAGGGTCGACTTTAAAGAAGACCTTTTCGCCGAGGAGGCATGCCTCACGGAAAGATAATCCTTGGTCTTTCTCGGTTCTTTTTGTGTTTTCTTCTGCCCTTAAAATTCCTATATACCATAGCAGGCCTATCCAGTGGTAAAGACTAACTTGTGTCTTTGTGGGTAAACGCAAGTCACATATTCAATTTCTCATTAGGTAAAGTTGTATAAATTGGATTACTGGATGAATATCATAACCATATTATAGTGGTGTGGATAGATCATTACTAACTCTATGAGATTTTGTTACACGACCAGATGAGAGCCGAAGTGGAGTTAGGAATAGGGGGAAATAAGAAGAAAGGTCGAGAAGATGTTGAGAAGATTCTGACTTAACGTGGCTTTTGACTTAACGAGGCATTTGAGGAGCAATAAAAGACTTAGTTATTATGGGTTGTGCTCTGACATATGGGCTTAAGTGCGGCTGAATTGATGAAAATATATTAGTTGAGTTAGTCGCTGGCCTCAGTAGGCCTTACGGGTCAAATAGTGTTATTTTGGACCCACATATCTTCTAGAACGCATCTATTTCTTTTCTGTTAGTTTGTTACGAATTCTTCAGCTGATTGTATTTAAGTGACAGTTATTCCTTCGGGAAAAGGACACCGAAGAACCCAGATTGAGCTTTACTCTCTTCTTCCTGCTTTCTCTCAATTTCTACGGAGGTTAGCCAAACCTCAAATTTGGCTTAGCTATCAATGAATTTCCTTTGATTCAGTCTTTCTTTCTAGTTACAATCATAAATCCAATCAAAATACATTACAGTAGATAGTTGTTACAAATTTACCTGAGTTACCTAAGCTCACTCCGGTGAGCTACCGCATAGGATTTGTCCTCATTACAAAAATAAAATAAAATAAATTCCTATACACTATTTTTTAACATGTCTTTGATACTCATGAATATGCCCCTAAAATACTCAGTAGAGAGATTCTGCAAATGCAATAACTTTTTCTTTGTACTGATGATATCATAGAAGATGAGATTGGGTAAAATTTCCTACCCCTTTGTCCAACGTAAGACTGTTTCTGTGCTGTCAAATAAACAGCAGTGAACTCCTTGTGTTTGCAGCAACTAAACTTCCAAGTACTTATTGGGGCATTTTAAAGATGCACTCTTCATATTTCCATGATCTTCTACTACAAAATGTCAACTTTTCAAAGATACAAAACCAGATGTACATTTAATGATGCCATGTATCTGACAGAAACATCTCAATAAAAAAAAACACACAATTTCAAGATATGAATTGGTCAACCTAAAGGCCAACCACCCAACAAGCTCGAAGGGGCGAGTCATCTTGTCATCACTACAAATGCCAGCGACATTCATGACCTAGAGAAACAAGAAGACCGAAACACTCTAAGACACTTTACAAGAAACAGTATTCTTTAGCACATCTTGCACTGCGAGCTCCCAAAGACAGAAGCAACAATCCTGCAGATGCCAATTACGTTTCATTAGTACAAGTTAGCCGGGATACATGAAACAAGCATGGAGAAATGTCATATGCAACCACGCGGTAGAAGAGAAACAGAGAAAGGGTCTAGTATTCTAGCCTCACACGGACAGATGGATCATTGCAATACGTTTTTATAAGTCGTGGAAAGCCAATTCTTACAAGCACAAATGCAAATGTCACAGTGGAACTCCAAACCAATGTAAGAATCGTGGACCCTTAAGCATTGGGGCATCAATCATCTTTTGGAAAAAGGCACTTGAGGGGGATTTCATCAATCATCCCAAGCACTATCTGCGGCACCCTCTCTCTTATCGCTCGAGGCTGCAATCATGAACCTATACTTATCCTCAATGCCTATTGCAGTGGATCCCGTCAGTGGGAGTTTGGATAGAGTAGTTCTTGCTTCTTTCTGTGCAGCTGCTTCTTCTCTTTCCTTCCTTCTTGCAACCTATCAGTTAATTAGCAAGCAACCTCCAGGCTTTATTAAAACATGAAGAACATTTTTTTTTTGGCTACTGCTTTATTTATTTATATGTGCCACTTCTTAGCATCGGATCAAACCAATGGCAATTTGTAATAATTACACCTACCTTTCCAGTTGCATATGCCACAGGGTTCCCAGATCCAACATCTGCTATTGCTTTCTTTATATGTGCCACAAGGAACTACAAAACGTAACCACACCAGTCAAGAATATAGTCACATCTCTGAGCAGAAGCGATCATAAATTGAAGTAAAAGGAAAAGGCAAAGTAGGAAATACCATATCACGATCAGTGTAAAATGAAGTAGCTTGGCCCATTGATCCAGCACGGCCTGTCCTTCCAATCCGGTGTACATAATCTTCCATTGTCTATAATTGAGGCACCCATAACTGAAGCTTCAGGTTTGCTATTTCACAAGGAATTAATGACCGAAAAAGACCAGGCTAATGAGAGGCTAAGATGTCAGTAGCAGAAAAACTTCATAACCAAAAGTTAAGATTCACATCATGTGGAGCTTGTATACACAAGAAGATCGCTATCGATGTTGTCATAAATTGCTAGAATGGCAATCCACAAACAGAGAAGAATTCCCAAATTTTCAGATAACCGTCCAGGGCATGTTCGTGGAATTCAACCGAAATTCAGTGATCAAGAAGCTTTCTATTGCAGCCATAAGTACCTTTGGGAGATCCAGGTTTACAACATGAGCAACTCCTGTGACATCCAAACCACGAGAAGCAACATCAGTAGCAACCTGCGGACAAACCTCTCAATTAGCATACAGACAAAAGAGTGCCTAAGAACAAACCCCCTCCATCCATTCAAGTAGAATTGACAAGACACAAAACAGAAGAGGATGAAAGTCCACTGTAATGGACAAAATTCTTGGTGAAATTCTCCAATGTAACGGAAAAAAAGCCCAGAATTCTCCACAACAGGCTATTTCAACTCGTTCTAAAAGCACTCTCATGAAGCTATTCCTCTGGTTTAGTTCTTTTGGTAAGTAAAGACACCATTGAAAAAAATGACGGGGGGCACCATCTGGTACGAAAGAATTACACAAAGCAATATGCCAATAGACTTTAGATATGCAAAGAACCGTTGATAATTTTCAAGATCCAATAAACACACAAGTACATTGACACATCTATAAGAAAGCATACGGCACAATCATATTTTGCATTGCATGCAAAGATGCAAGTGTATTATCACGAGAAAGAATAGTTGTTGGTGGCTTCTGTTAGAATAGTAATAATGACCAAATTACCACTTACCATCAACTTTAAGCCACTGGAATATTGATCATTTAAAAGGGAATCAGAATATTGGTCTTGAGTTTTAATTCTTTACTCCTTTTAATCTCCCATTCATAAGTATAAAAGAAATCCCAAGTTTGAATGATGTACATCATACAACTTGATATAGAACCGTGTCTCCACAAGATTTCTTGAAGAAGAATGAACCATAAAAGTTTCGCATGAGCGCAACTCAAAACTTTCCCAACAACAACAAATGATCCCATCTCGTTGGACTTTCCATAAATAGTCTCCCTAGCAAGGAGGTCAAAATTACCAAAATTTTAGTAGAGCCATTCCTAAAATCACGTAGAGCAGCCTCTCTTTCACTCTGACTGCGGCCACCATGAAGAGCAGCTGCATGTAAGCCTTGTGCTATCAGAGCTTCAGCAACTTCATCACACCTCGTCTACATGCAGAGCAAACTTTAAATATTAAAACTTCTTGCAGCAACTTTGAATACATTTTATAACAATGAGATACGGTGACTCAAAGAACTTTCAAAGGTGAATAGCCATATGCAAACTCATATTTCACAATATCTTTCCTCCTATCCTGGGGATGATTTGGATTACAAAATTCAAAGGTTCAACACCGAACTCCGTGAAGTTATGCAGTACATGAATGCAAAGAACAAGTTCCAGAGAGTAGATACAAGCTCAGGGTAGGTTATTTTCAAAAGTGTACTCTCAAAAGTTGGGAGTCACATGCGCAGTTGAGCAATGTATCATCAACATGTAAACATGTGTACGTCAACTCAACAGGTCTACACATTGGTTCTAAATAAAATAGCATAATTAACAAGAAAAAAAGATGACAATAACAATGACATAATTAATCTAAAAAATCTCAGTATACCTTCCTCTCCACAAACACAATAGTTAAAGGAAAGGGATGACCAGATCTTTCAGATTGTGATGCCTCCTCTACAAGCAAAGCTAGAAGCCTATCAATCTGCAACATATTAGATTCTGTCACCATACTATGTCAAGACAAAAAACTGTACCTAGAAAGATGCATTTGAAAGAAAAAACATAAACATAACGAGTAAACAAGAAATACATAGCAAAGAGGAATGATCTGTAGAAAGTTAAGCCACGAATTACAAATAAGTTCCACCAACATCCATCACATTTCTCCACACTATAGAATCCAACAACAAAACCGTAAGCAACATTATCATCAATATCTCTACATCCATAGTCTGAACTTAGTATTGTCCTTTACATTCAGAAACTGTAAGCCAATTTAAATATCAAACCTACATGGAAATCAGAGAACATAAAAATGGAACTCATAACTAAAGAAGACAAGTTTCCTCAGTAAAAAATGCCTCCCCCCTCTCTGGACTCTAAAGCTATGAAATATGACCAAAAGGTATAGTTTGGCCCATGCATCCATGGAGCATACCTTCTCACCATCTGAAACCTTCTCCAATAATTGAGATACATTCGCTGTTGGGCTACTCACATTTCCAACCTTCACTTGAACAGGGTTAGTCAAGTACTCCTGTCATTGGATAAAATAAAGGTCTATTGAGCAGAAGTTCTTCATGGCAACAAAAAAAAGGAAAACTAAGCCAACAAATATACAGAAACTCTTGTTCCCAAAGTAAGTCCAAGTGTTAAAATTGGATCATATGATGTGAAAAAAATATAAATTCAATCTGAATTATTTCAACTTGCTACCAATATAAAATGTACAAATCTCTATGGCTAAAGCGTCAACTGGGTGGGGTTTGATTGACAGGTATCATATTAAAATCTTGCATGATAAAAGTAGGCACAAAATGACACATTATTGAGGCCAAATCTGTTGGTACTCACTCTAGCCACTTAGAAAACATCCAGCATCAATTGCTCATCCACTTACAAAAGACACATATACAATATATACATAGGTAAAATATTACCACTTTACCATCCTTGTACAACTTGTAATGTTCGGAGTAATTGTGGAAGATTAGTAGGAGACCTAACCTGTGCTAATGCTTCAATCTCCACAGGCATGGTTGCACTAAACAGCAGAGTTTGATGCTTGTCTGGAAGGTTCCACATCACCTAAAACAGAATCAATATGTAGTGTAATATCTTTTTCAGGGTGTCGATGGACATCCATGCGTAATAGAGGGCTTTCTGGCCAGAGATACATGTTACTATCAGCAGATACTACATTCACTTTGGTTCATGCATGTTATAATAGGGAAAACTTAGCATCATCAAGCAACAGAATGACCTGTAGGCTATAGCCAATTGAACAATCCTTGAACTTTGATGTAAAGGAGTGACGGTCTATCATATATAAGAAAATCATAATGAGAGTTTAATCCCTTGCTATGAAAGCTAAAATCTGCAATTAATATGTGAAGAAATGTATATCTTCGTAAGGTGTTTCATATTGACAATGGAGTTTGAGTGTCTTGTTTTCTCTCTGCTTCCAATCAATGAAGTGAGTTAGATTCCTCCTGGTAGGCCAGCATAGCTAAATATACACATATATATTATGATCATAATCTGTGGGAAGGCACATACATATGAACAAATATTACATGCATCTTTTATAGTGTTCAGAATAAAAAACTGAGCATCTTTAGAAGGGAATTGAGACAGCATACCTCTCTAATCTGAGGTTCAAATCCCATGTCAAGCATTCTATCAGCTTCATCCAGAACAACATATGAAACTCTAGAGAGGAAAGTGTTCCCTTGCTGTAAATGATCAATAAACCTTCCAGGAGTAGCTACCACAATATCCACTCCTGCCTTTAGATCAGACCTCTGTGCCACAGACAATGCCAAGGATAAAAAATCAAGGTAAACAATATGGAATCTGCGCTTTTCCCTAATCAAACAAGACCAGAATACAGAAGGAATTATTTTACATGGTAGAAAAAGGGTTAACTTCAAGGGTTACTTTCTACCACTGACCAGAGGAAAAACATTAAAAGAAAAATGATTTACAAACCAAAAGCATGAAATTCCTGTGACTCATTTTCTTGACCAGAACCAGATAATTTTGAGAACAATAAGAAAGGAAAAGAACAATATCCACTCCCTTGCTAAAACTTGGAATTTCAACAGCAAAAAGCACAACCATCGTGCCAAATTAGTCACCTGCTCAGCAATATTTGTTCCTCCCACAACAATTGCAGTTTTGAGTGACTCCTGAGATCTACTAAAAGCTTTAACCTGTAAAGAATATGATATATCAAAGATTCCTCAACTTGATGGCACATACACACGGACAAACATTAAAAAAAATCCCAAGGTTTCCAGTACTAAATGTCAAAAGTAGCACACACTTGTGATGGATACAGGGAAGGAAAACTCCAAAATGCGCTTGGAGTCTTGTTTATAAAGGGTAAAATAAGTTATATGTTCTTCAAAATTATAAGAAATGTACACGAATCACCCAGGAACTTCTACTCGAAAAAATAGTAAGTATTATCATCCAAAGCTCCTTTCTAAGTTTGATAATCCAGAAATTGCCCCATAAAGTGTCCAATAATCCTCAAATTTCTGGGGACTATTTAAGCAGATGCAAAAATGAAGAGCCAAATGCACCAAAGAACTCAAAAGGAAAGAAAGGAGTGAAGAATTTATTTGTGACATTATCGAAATTGTGGGTATAAAACCAACCACATTATCGAACCTTTTTTACATTGAATGAACCTCCCACACTAAGATATTGTGGGTATAAAAAAAATGTGAAGAGAAATACAGAAAAAGTTTAAATGTTTGTCCAGATAATTCATCTTCTGTGGCTGAAGAATAACTATCTCACCTCTTTTTCTATTTGCTGGGCCAGCTCTCTGGTAGGAGCCAGTACCAATGCCAAAGGCCCATCACCACGCTGAACTGGAGGCTGAGCCAAGCAATGCTGCATTGAAAAAGAAAATTTTAAAAGAAAAATTGAAGTGCAAGACAACACAAAAATTAGAAGATAAACTACTTAGCAAGTTGAATGTCTATATCCCTAACCACAAAATCAATTAAGGAAATGCTCATATAAACATGTCAAACATCATGACCTAAGACCTGTATCATTGGAATGGTGAATGCAGCCGTTTTGCCACTTCCAGTTTCAGCACAACCCAACAGATCCCTTCCACCGAGAGCGACTGGCATGGCCTGAGCCTGAATAGACGTAGGCGCAGTGTATTCATGAAATACTATATCCTTCATGAGGCTTGGATGCAAACACTGAAAATACAAAAACATATATTCTTTTTTTTAGCTTTTATGAGATAACTAAATAGGCTGGTTGGAATGAGATATGAAAAAGCAAAGATCACCATATCTGTAAAGGACTCCACCGGTGCAGGAGAAAGAGAAGAGTCCAAAGCCACAGTAACGTCAACATTGAGCCGCTCACGAACATCTTCTATCTGCACATGTTACCATAGTTTCAGCAATCAACTTTGAGCCACGTTACAATATTCAGACACAAAAATTAGATATAAGAATCGGTATAATTAAAATGTGCGCATATATTAGATATAAATGAGTAGCGTTACAACAATTTTCAAAAAGTTTCGCATCTACCGCGAAGCCATTACTCAAAAAGTAAATAAACTGCAATTTCGTAGTTTAATATTCATCAGACAAAGTACATGATGACACGGATAGTGTCTACTTTTCAAATGGCTAAACAAATGGATTCCAAACCAAGCACCAAATACAATGCAAACCTTTTCAGTTAGAAGATAAGTTCAGAAGCAACAATTAAGCAAGAAAGCGACAAAAACAGCACCAAATTGGAAATAAGTTTATGAAAATGAATAAAGCGAAGCCGGGGGACCTGTTCGGGCGTCATACGCAGAACTCTTTCGGAGGGACTCCATTGAGGAAAAACAGGGCCAGGAACGGCGAGACGGAGAGAGCGGGAGCTTGGGCGAGAGGCAGCGGGCAAGTTTGAGGAGCAGGAGAGCTTGCTCCGGTCAGCGTCTAGGGCTAGAGATGAGGTTCTGGTGGTAGTGGCACTGCTCGACCCTGAGTTCCTGAGGTGCGGAGGCACATACGACATCGTTCTTCTACGTTGCTCGTACAGAAGGTTCCTCAGAGAGAGAGAGAGAGAGATTTGTGTTGTGAGTCGAGTACTGGTGTCAACGAGAGGTCCCTGCGTTTGTTCGTTTCAGCAATACAACGGAGATAGCCTGAGATCCTGTTTTGAGTCTGTTCCGTTCCTTTTTGGGCTTGACGGGCTTCAGCTGAAGCCCAACTATATATGGCCCTCAAATGGGCTTCCAATTTATTTACTTTCCCTGGAACATAATTGGGCCCATATTCCTCAAGGTTTGCTTGACTTTTTTTTTTCTTTGGCAACTTGGGGAAGCGGGGAACAGGGGAATAACCACGTTGCTTCTCGGGGTTGAGAGCAAACAAACTTACAGCGGTCAATCCAAATATCCTTCAAAAGGGTCTATCATTTGTAGGTTTGCTTGACTTGAGATGTCCTTGTTAGGGCTATTTAGACCTGCCCGACCTCGATCAAGTTTGGTTGTCCCAATATGCGGGGTCCAGTCGGGTTTGGCCTAGAATATTGGAGTTCGACCAAATTCGGTCAGGCTTGAGATGCCAATCTGACTCAGTCATGGTTGTTTTCGGGCGATATTGAACTCTCTCATAGCTAGGAGTCTAAGATTGCTCGATCCCAACCGAGCCTGATGGAAATCGGCCTCAACCGGTTGCACACCCCTAGATCGGGCAATTCGATCGGTAGAGTGGCCTTAGACTCTCGATCATCGGGGAAGTTCAAAACGGACCAACTCTGACCCTGACCGAGTTATGTACAACACTAGTCCTTGTATATAAGGACCTAAGCTCTCTTTCTTCACCTATGGATCCCTTTTGTGTGCCCGAAGCCGTTTAGTTTACGGTATCAATATGTTTGTCTTTCAGGTTTTATAACTGATGATGTATGGTTAGACTTGTATCCATCTGCTACCATGCGAATGTTCATTTTGTTTTTCTTTTTGTTTTTTTTTTGGGCCTTTTGGAGAGAGGAACATGTACATTTTTTGTGTTGGAAAGGTGTGAGAAAGTGACATGCGGTGCCTTGTCTCAGTGACTTGAAAACTTAAATCATACGCTTTGCAAGAATCTAGGTGCCTTTTTTTATTTTCAGTAGTGATCAGCAATGCATCATGCTTGATCCTCCGCATGAATTCTGTGGGACCATCTCACTGCCACGTGACCAGTATAATTCGCATCAGTTTACTGATCGATCCGTAGCTCTCTCTTTTGATCCGGTGGCAAAGCATGAGATAAACTTCGTTCTGCTCATATTTGCATTCTTGTTGTGTGTGAATAATGTCCACTGGCTGACCAATCTAACTTAGAACTACAAATAGGAATATAAAAGGGAGACTATTAATGAGTCATGAAATACTCGGTTCGACTAGACCACATAGGTTCGGGTCCATTAGCCTGTTGATCAGTCTCGACTATCCGATCTCGCATAGGAGTCTGACATCCAATCTCACATAGAAGTCTAGTCACTCAAGGACTACTCATGACAACTCAAATGGTTGGCGTAACTCTCCTAATAAAACTCTACTACCTTAAGAGGTAGTGTGATACCCCGAATCCCACATGGAGTGGGAGAGGAGAATGAATGAGAGATGAGTTCTATAAGGGCCAAGTCCCACATTGGGACCTTACTAGGTTGAACTGGGCTTTATAATGATCCAAGGGGCTTCTAAAACAATCTTGACTAGTCCTTTTGAAGTCAAAGCACAGATGTGGCTAGTGCTTGTCCTTGGGTCGTTACAGATGGTATCAGAGCATAGGTTTGTGATTCTGTAGACTCTTAGGAAGATTTTGATTGAAGTCCGAACATTGGTTTTGATGTAAGTGGTTCTTCAATGAGATTTTGAACGTGTACTGTATTTTATATGATTTTGATGTAAGTGGTTCTTCAATGAGATTTTGAACTTGCACTGTATTTTATATGGTTTTGATGTAAGTGGTTCTTCAATGAGATTTTGAACTTGCACCGTATTTTTATATGGTTTTGATGTAAGTGGTTCTTCAATGAGATTTTGAACTTGCACTGTATTTTATATGGTTTTGATGTAAGTGGTTCTTCAATGAGATTTTGAACTTGCACTGTATTTTATATGGTTTTGATGTAAGTGGTTCTTCAATGAGATTTTGAACTTGCACTGTATTTTATATGGTTTTGATGTAAGTGGTTCTTCAATGAGATCTTGAACTTGCACTGTATTTTATATGGTTTTGATGTAAGTTGTTCTTCAATGAGATTTTGAACTTGCACTGTATTTTATATGGTTTTGATGTAAGTGGTTCTTTAATGAGATTTTGAACTTGCACTGCATTTTATATGGTTTTGATGTAAGTGGTTCTTCAATGAGATTTTGAACGTGCATCGTATTTTATATGGTTTTGATGTATTATTTGGGGAATTGAACAAGTTTTTGGTAAAATGAGATTGTTGAGATTTTCGTAAAACTCAATTGAAATATTTATAACTTGTTTGGTGAGCATGCTGTGAAAATTATCCTTGCGCTGGTGATATATCTCTATGGTCTTTGTGACCAATTTATCCTTGTGGTCTGTGTGGCCAATTTGATACCCTTCGTGGTATTTGGAGGTCTTTGTGGCCTAATATTTTGAGGTCTGTGTGGCCTGGAGGTCTGTGTGGCCTGATGTTCGAAGGTCTTTGTGGCCTGGAGGTCTGTGTGACCATTGGTGATTTCCCTATATTGCGTGGCCTTGGATATTTTTGTTACAAACTGATATTTTTGGATTCGGTATGGCTCACAATGTTTTATTTTGGATTTCGGCTATTGTGATAAAATTGTCTTTTCCCCAACCCTCATTGACTTACTACTTACTGAGCTAGTCGTAGCTCACCCCTTATTTTCATATTTTCCAGAGTTGACGGAATTAGAGAAATTGGAGGAGCTTCAGAGATATTTGTGTTTCGAAGGCGTGTTTTCAAGAGTACATTTGAAGATTAATGTTGGAGAATTCAATATTGTATTATTTTGGGAGATCATCGATATTGGAAATATCGGATATGCTAATATAAATTTTAGGGCTCGGATTGATATTTTTGGGCTTTTTACGGTTTATGAATATTTTGTTGAGGTTGTACAAAATTAGTTTTGAAATATTGGGGCCTAGATAAATGATTATTCATGGTGGAAAAGCCTTATTTTATACGAAAATCTATCCGTATGGAGCTTGTCCTTGGGTCGTTACAAATGGTATCAGAGCGGTCCTAGTAACCACCAATGTGGGCTTGGTGGGCCTTGACGAGGACGTCAAGGATTTAAGTGGGGGATATTGTGATACCCCGAATCCCACATGGAGTGGGAGAGGAGAATGAATGAGAGATGAGTTCTATAAGGGCCAAGTCCCACATTGGGACCTTACTAGGTTGAACTGGGCTTTATAATGATCCAAGGGGCTTCTAAAACAATCTTGACTAGTCCTTTTGAAGTCAAAGCACAGATGTGGCTAGTGCTTGTCCTTGGGTCGTTACAAAAAATTGTGATACCCCGAATCCCACATGGAGTGGGAGAGGAGAATGAATGAGAGATGAGTTCTATAAGGGCCAAGTCCCACATTGGGACCTTACTAGGTTGAACTGGGCTTTATAATGATCCAAGGGGCTTCTAAAACAATCTTGACTAGTCCTTTTGAAGTCAAAGCACAGATGTGGCTAGTGCTTGTCCTTGGGTCGTTACAAATGGTATCAGAGCGGTCCTAGTAACCACCAATGTGGGCTTGGTGGGCCTTGACGAGGACGTCAAGGATTTAAGTGGGGGATATTGTGATACCCCGAATCCCACATGGAGTGGGAGAGGAGAATGAATGAGAGATGAGTTCTATAAGGGCCAAGTCCCACATTGGGACCTTACTAGGTTGAACTGGGCTTTATAATGATCCAAGGGGCTTCTAAAACAATCTTGACTAGTCCTTTTGAAGTCAAAGCACAGATGTGGCTAGTGCTTGTCCTTGGGTCGTTACAGGTAGTCTCTTAACAAGACTACGACGTCGGTACAAGTATAAAAACTCAGGTATTCTCCTCAATAATCAGACGCTTAATTCTATTCACAGAATACTCACCACCTTCCCAAATATCTAACTTGGCTGTCAGAGTCTCCGGACACGAGGTCACCCCCTCGGTGATTCTTGCAGGATCATCAGGCTTCTGAGCATTTTGGTGATTCTTAACATCATCATCTGATACAAATCTTAATCAGGCTGTAAAAAAAAACTAGCGGAACCTCATAAAGAGGTCGAAAAACTACAAGGGCCCCATGATGGATAGAGAGTGCGGTAATAAAATAAAATAGACTTAACTACCGAAACTAATAAGTTAGTAATTAAAACACCAACAATCCGGAAATAACAAAATCCATCAGAGAGACAGAAAAAGTCCTCAAGGGACTCGAAAGAACCATTTGAGAGCCAATACAACATAAATAAACAATGTCTACAAAGGAAAACAAAAGTTCAATACAAACACAGGCACAACCACATCCTAAAAACTAAAATCTGAGGCTGGAATTAGAATGCCACGAAAGCGAACAAAGGAAGCCAAAAACACATGGTGGTGTGTGAGCCCACGTGTGGCGGTCATCGCCTAAAGTTGCTGGAACTATCCAAGGGGCGAGTGACCTTCTTATACCATCAAAAAGGGCCCCAGAAATAGCAAAACAAGTTAGGACGCTCGAGGCCCACATGCAACACTTGTGGCGCGTGGGCTAGCACACATCGTCCGACCGGCGTCGGGCTAGAATTGCTATGACCGTCTAGAGGTGTAGAGTCGATCTAGCCCACAAGATTCCGAACAATAGCCTGGAAAACTAGCAGAGAAAAAGAGTTATAAAGAACATTCAATCACCATAGGAACTGTCTGAGTGGGTGGATGACGAGAAGAGGCGGTGCTACTCCTGTTGCCGGAAACAAGGAGGATTGAGAATGGGGGGCTTGGGTGGGTGTATTATAGGATTCTTGACAGATCGAGCTTTCTCTAGAACCTTAGTTCAGTTAGAATTAACATAGTAGTAATTCTACTAATATTTACATAATGTAAGTTTTGTAAGTCCAAAACAAGTAGTAGGGAACTTTTTCTCATTTTCCTTCCTTCCTTCTTTCACGAGATATTACAACTTTAAACATTTTTCTGGAAACAACAAAATCATCGAACTCAGACACACTAACCCAACCAGAATATACACACACTAAAAATGGTTAATGCGTGACCCATTTCTGTTTTATTATAAACTCACATGGTTCATGCTCTTATTGTCCAAGGATACAGGTGAAGAAATCTTCACCAGCCAGTCAGTCACCTCTTCTGTTGGGCTATTCAGCAACAGTCAACCGTCCTTTCCTTACCCTCTAATCAAGAATTGAATGGTAATCATCAGATCCACATAGGCCGAGCACTTCGATCTGTTTTTTTTTTTTGACACCATATTATATATATAAGCTTTTACACATTACATTCTAAATTATTAATTTTAATACATTGCATCCTTTAATTATTATTATTAAACTATTCACTTTAACACATTGCATCTAGACACTTGACACTCTTATTTGACAATAATATCTCTACAAATTTAATAAATTGACAATAAGATCTTCAATCTATACAAAATAGGTTAAGAGTATTATCGTCATAAAAATTTAATAAATAGTATAAAGTATTTAAAATTAATAATTAGAAAATATATTGTATCAAAATCGATAATTTAAGATACAATTTATTTAAACCCTAATAATTGATAGATAAAAAATTTATTTATATGTAACAAAGTTAGACAAGTATTCTAATTTTGTGAGTGAAAGTAGAGAGCAATTATTACATTTATTTTTCCCTCTCTATATGAATGTATAACATAATGATTGGTGATGTAATAATTGACATGTAAGTGACCTGGACGGATGTGGTCGAAAAAGTGAAAGTGGTGTAGGTAGCATAAGGTTGAACCATCAGACTTTGGCGGTAGCTTGGTTGGGGCAATAGCGAAATCAGGAATGGAAATAAACGGGGCAAATTTCTAAGAGAAAATAATAAAAAAAATATTATATAATGTAAAAAAATGTCTTAAAAGTTAAAATATAAAAATTAAGGACTAAAAATATTAAAAATATTGAAATACACATATCTTACTATTTGATCACACTGAGAGGTGTCAATTTAATTATACGAGAGTGCATTTCTGAAACGTTATAAAATAACTTCGTTCTCAATAGTTTCAAAAATTTCACTCTCGATGTATACAATCATAATCGCAATATCACAATTATTTCGTATCACAATATCGCAACTCAAGCAATGAATAAATCGGACATTGAGAATGAAATTTTATAAGAGCATATACACTAAAATCATAAGCAAGTTATATATAGTTAAGAGATAAATATATTTTGTACTCTCTAATCTATAAGAGTATAGACATTTAATTTACGATCAGAATTATTATTTTGTTCATACTGCACATGCGCATTAATTATCGTTAATTTGTAAAGGTACAATTTTCATTTTAAAATTGTCATCCATAATTATTTTTGGAAAAGTTGTAATTTTAAAGGTTAAAAAATTATTTTTCGTTTAAGTTGAAATGTGTGATATGAAAAAATTAAAATGTAACTTATCAAGATGAAATTTTATATTTATCTTTATAATTTATTAATATACTAAATTAGTTTTCTCCATGTGCTAACCATACAGTAAGGTCAAGAAATGTACAAACTTTTGCTCCCAGCTCCTAGCTCCCAGAGACACAGAACCCAACAGCTGCAAAAGTAATCATATCAAGAACTCTGAGGAAATATCCATCTACTTATAGACTATGCTTTGCAGAAAAAAAAATCTCAACCGTTGATCATTTGATTTTGGTGGGTCCAACCAAACCCTCCAGACTGCTTTTTACTTCATTTTTAAACCGTTTTTGCATGACTGTGTCACGACCCTTCAGGAGATATCTGCCCCCAATCTCTCTCTAACATGAAGCTTTTCTAAAGCTACCGCCTGTAAAATACTTATTGAATTTTTTTCAACAATTCAGGTGAAAGGGGACGGCTGCCCCCTTTGCCCCTGGCTAGTTCCCCGATGGACTTGGGGGTGGTAAGTGATGCCCATTTGCCCCACGTCCCTTTCGATGGTAGTAGGTGAAAGCCTTTCGAACTGGTCAGAGGCCCCCGTTCGCTTTGGAGTTTTTAGATTCTTCCAGCACTTTCAAAGCTCTTCAGTGATACCCAACATGTAAAATCAAAACAGTACCGAGATTTATAAATAATTTCCGAAAAGTTTTGTCCATACTAAAATAATTAATTGCAATTAATTGGGGGCTAATTTATTAACATCATAGACGATAATTACAGCAATGATTGTCGACGTGTCTTCAGGGGTAAGGTGAAATTAACTTGTAGGTTTGAGAGATCGGGTGGTAGGTGGGTGGCATGTGAGAGAGCCAAGTCTCCACGTAGACACAGGCCGTCAAATGTGACGGCAAGCTACCGCGCTACTGGAGTCTTGAGATTTTTTGAGAATTCTTTCCTCCTATTTTTCAAATACAATTGCTTAAATGATCTTTGTTTATTACGAATGAGGGATTTCCTACTCGTGGGAATTTGGATTTTTTTTTTATAATCGTGAAAATTTGGATATCCATTCACAAACATTGAACGCGGACAGACCTGGTTCAGTATACGTATAAGTTGGGTTTAATACCAAGATAAATCTCGGGCTGTGCAACTTTCTCAAGCCAAACATGTCAAGTAAATTAAATTTTACTGTGAGAGTGATCACCAAAGAATTATTTTCACCTGAAGAGATTCAAATCTGAGACCCCAAGGAGAGTACACCCTTAGGCCCCAGGTCACCCGAACCAACTTTTTAGGGTTATGAAAATTTAGAAATAGCCGCTCAATTTAACCACACGTATTATTTAAGTAAAAGTTTATTAGGGTGGAGTCGAGCTATAATCGGTCAACTACCGATAGTACCTGGCCAACCCATTTAGAACATGATAGAAGTACCTAGATAACATTAACATGATCTTAATTGGCAGAGTTCCCTTCCCCGCCATTATTCCATAGTACGAATCAGTCAAAAGAACTTTTCCATAGATTTCTTCTCAGTTACACATGCAATATGCAGTGGCCCAGTGGGTGAACAAATAACGAAAAAATAGTCCTAATGTGGCGGCTGGAGGAAAATTACAGCGCACGAGAAGAATTTTCTTTAGTGTTCTTCTACCCAACTCTATTTCTATGCGAAAGGTTTTTTGGCAGGATATTGCCTAGCTAGCTTGTTCATTTTTATGTCTCTGAATTTGGAAGGTTGAGATTCGTTCTAGCAGCAGCAGCTAGCTTGAAGGAAATAGCATGGTGTAATTCAGTTGTCCTTAATCTCTGGAGACTTGTTTTCCTTCATCTGCCATTGAGTATCTTCTTGTTCACGAAACTGACATTCCTGTTTGACAAGAATTAAGTTATATAATTGCATGTTTAACCCGTCCAAAACTCAAATTCTCAAGTGTTTTTTTTGCAGCATATTTAAGCCAAACTGATATCCTCTGCAATTTGTTAACCTCATTGTACCGTAGAGAGAAATAAATTTTAAATGATGTAAGGTCCATTGTATTCTAAAAACTCACATTAACAATATTAAATATCGTAAGATTCACTTGCTGTGCTTATCTCTCTCAATTGTACCATACAATTCCGTCGGATGATTATAAATATGGATCAAGATTCTCTCAAATTTGTCACTTGAATTGGATGGTCTAACTCAAGCATTGATAGACACATCATGTGAGTCATATAATATTCAATGTTACTCGTATTAATTATTGAACAGTATAGACCATAATATATAACCCACCTAATATTTTTATTTCCGTCCAAATTTGGGGCAACAACTATGGAGTCAACATCATTTCAAGCTTCAAACTAACTATTACGATTATCATGTTTATTTATTAAACTATTAAAATACATCAATTTATACCCTCTTATAGGCTCAAACTATCGATATTATGCAAGATGAGCTATTTTTCATAATTCTCAGAAATCGAATCTTACCAAGGTACGCACAATAATGAATTTTTGTAGTTTTAAGTATCGGAATGTAACAAATTTAATAGTTTAAATCCTAAAATAATATTATTCCTATGGTTTGAGAGCATGGAGTAGATCGACTATCCTTAGTTGCGTCTGCTTTTTTAAGTACATAAAATAATAGAGAGACTACTCTAACCCAAACATGAAGGACCGCAGAATTAAGAACCTTAATCTGGACCAGTTCACTAAATATATATACGTCCATGAGTACAATTTAATGGACATAATTTGTGTCCCTAGATCTTCCTATTGAGACTCGAGTCCAGTACTGAACTTCGTGACTCCAAAAACTTGGTAAAATAATATCAAAGGAAGAATCTATAAAAGATTTGTGGCTCGGGGAGGCCGGGATTACGTGTCAATCCCATGAAAGATGCAGGCCGTATTGGTCATTTAACAGCCCACCAACCCGCTCACCTACTACTTCGAGCGCCTTTATGAAACTTTCAAGCACACGCCGTTAAGTCCATCCTCACTTACCCACTTCCTCCCCCCCACCGCTCCACGCACATGATCACTCTCCTCCCACCTAACGTGTGTGTTGCCGTGCCGTCAACCCCTCCCCCAACTATTCCATAGAAGAGCTGCTTATAAATACCAGCCATCGCCACCAGGGGGGCCTCAGCCTCTCAACCCCAACACTACTCCCTGTTATTTTCTTATAGTTTTCACACACCAATGGATCTCCTCCTTTTGGAGAAGATTCTCTTAGCGTTATTCATAGCCGCTGTGCTTGCGATTGTCGTTTCTAAACTCCGGGGCAAGCGCTTCAAGCTCCCTCCGGGACCCCTCCCCGTGCCGGTATTCGGTAACTGGCTCCAGGTTGGAGATGACTTGAACCACAGGAACCTGACGGACCTCGCGAAGAAATTCGGAGACATATTCATGCTCCGAATGGGCCAGCGCAACCTCGTGACCGTGTCGTCGCCGGAGCTCGCCAAAGAGGTGTTGCACACTCAGGGAGTGGAGTTCGGATCGAGGACCCGTAACGTGGTGTTCGACATATTCACCGGGAAGGGTCAGGACATGGTGTTCACGGTTTACGGCGAGCATTGGAGGAAGATGCGGCGGATCATGACCGTTCCTTTCTTCACCAACAAGGTTGTCCAGCAGTACAGGTACGGGTGGGAAGACGAGGCGGCACGTGTGGTCGAGGACGTGAGGAAGAACCCAGAGGCGTCGACCAAAGGGATGGTCATTAGGAAGCGGTTGCAGCTGATGATGTACAACAACATGTACAGGATTATGTTCGACAGGAGGTTCGAGAGCGAGGACGACCCTCTGTTCGTGAAGCTCAAGGCTTTGAACGGTGAGAGGAGTAGATTGGCTCAGAGCTTTGAGTACAACTACGGTGACTTCATTCCCATCTTGAGACCCTTCTTGAGAGGGTACCTGAGGATCTGTAAGGAAGTCAAGGAGAGGAGATTGCAACTCTTCAAGGACTATTTCGTCGAGGAGAGGAAGTAAGTGAACAAGTTATTTACTCCAAATCTTTTACCCCTCTCTTATCAATTATTCGTTCCTTAACTAAGGACTTATTTGACTGTTTTTGTAGGAAGCTAGATAGCACGAAGGCCACGGACAACGAAGGTTTGAAATGTGCCATTGACCATATTCTGGACGCTGAGAAGAAGGGCGAGATCAACGAAGACAACGTACTTTACATTGTTGAGAACATTAACGTTGCCGGTAAGTTTCCATGAGCTGATCTTTTGTTTTGTCCCTATCTCTGCGCTCTCTTCATTTTCGTAATAGTGATTCCAATCACAAGGGCACTTCGTCCTTAAGACTTTCTAGTAGGATGAAACCTGCAGGAACAATCAATTGGATATATATATATATATATTTACCCGGACAATATCATAAAACCTGTCGAAAACTTCAGGTCGGTCTCTCACGAGTAGTCCGTAGTTTAGGGAAACAGCAATTGCTGATGTAGGAGCGTTGAGATCGGCAGTGATTGTGAGACTTCAGTATTGATGGCTAGGTTGCGTGTATCAGCACCATGTAATCTGGATAGGACGTTGCGGGTATCTACACGACTCGTAATTGTAAAGACAAAGATAAACACGACAGATGAATAAATGGATTGATTTTTTCGTAATTGTAAAGACAAAGATAAACACGACACATGAATGATTGATTTTTATATGAAAAATTTTAAATAATGTAATTTTTATTTATTGTGTCTATCTTTTTCTAATTTATATTATATAATTCAGACATAGAATTTTTGAGAATTTAAATGATAAAATTTTGGACACGAAAGTTAGTAAAAAAGTAGGAAGAGAGCGTGAAAAAGTGAAAAAATTTATGAGTATGAAAAAGCAAAAAAATTTATGGGAGTTGATGAAAAAGTAAGAAGATATATATTTTTATAATGATGATACAATTTTTATTGGTCAAAATTTTGATTAATGATCGCATCCTTCATTTGACAATTTGTTAGTTCTTAGCTGAGTATCTTAGGGGATGTTCATTTGGAAGAAAATTATAGGAATCTGATAAAACTGTGAATATTTAGGTGATGTTAAAGTTGTATTGGTATGCGTGCAAAAGTTGTTAAAATGAATTGATGTTTGTAAAAAAAAGTAATAAAGTCTAGTATTAGAATAAGTGTTTTTGTGATGTTTGAATTGAAAATGTAAAAGTATGATGCAAATCCTATAAATTTGGTGTATTCGAACGTGCCCTTAAAATACTTGTCAAAAGTTTCTATTTAGAATATTTAGAGAGTTTCAATTTCCCAAATTTCTTTCGAAAAGCAGAATTGTGGGAATTATAATTATAATTATAATTTTTTTTCAACTTTTTTAAGGTTTGTGGTTAAGAGACAAGTTGTTTTTCGCAAAACCTTAAGGAAAATTTCTTTTAAAAAATTAAACTTATTTTAAATGCGTGGATTACTCAATTTCCGGCTACAGATTTTTAATCCAAAAAAGATTAATAATTACTTTATTTGTGTATGACAACATATGGTCTGCTAATGGATATGGTATGTACAGTAGCTAACCCACCCTCCCAAAAATAAATAACAAAAAAGCAAGAAATTAAGTTTGTGTTTAGATGTTGAACTTAAAGTGTATGCCATCATTATATATACGAGTGCTATAATGAAGAATCTAGTGCTCAACTAAGTAATACAACCTATCCTACATGAAATACCGTCTGTCTAAAGTATGATCAAGAATGCATGATGATGTGGCCATATTATTAATTTATTAACCTAAACTATATTTTATTTCTTTGATTATTGTAAGTTAATGATTTCACATCAATGTGTTCGGTTGTCACCGTTTGGTTGAGTTATATATATATATATATATATATATATATATATATATACACACACGTGGATGGACTACCTGAGTGCCTGATGTTAACGTCTACCAATCTCACCAAACACTATTTTTTTTTCGTTTTTTTCAATTTATATTCCTGTGAAATTTGGAGTCGGTTTTAAATTCAATATCTTGATTCCGATGCTATATAAAATTAGTAGGAAGAGATTGATTTAATTATTTATTTTATATCTCTTAACATTTTCCTGTGTCTGGCACAGTCCGAAACCCAATATATATGCACATAATGGAGCCCACCATTTGGATAAAGTTCACACCCTATATCCAATTTGTGGATAACTTTTCAGGCACTTTTAGTGTTGTGGTGCCTTGTAGTAGGTAAGATAGAAATTTCACCGAACTTGGATGAACCCAACAAACAGCCGACCATTGTGGGTGGCATCTCTTCATGAGATGTTTCAACCAAGTTTTGGTATTTTAGGTGAACCAACACTGAGCTTGAATCTATGAGCATGGACTGCACGCCTTTCTGCATACATTAACAATCAATTCTAGGATGGTCCTTCTTACCCATGCTTGCTAAAGAGACATGCCAACCTCATGGTTGCCATATTCTAAAAGCAAATCTGACTGTAGAACAAACAATCAAGGATGTCAATAACAGATGTACGTTTCTTATGGCACTTAAGGTTTGTTTATGACTTGATCTGTCTCGAGGGAGCATCTGCAAATTTACATTGGTCCTCTCATCGAGAGCTTATTGGGAAACCTTAATTTGTGTTTTAGTGGACCTAGAAGAGACTTGAAATATCTGATGTCTCTCCTATCTTGTTTGCTTTAAGAAAACATAGAAGGAGAATGTCTGAATATGTCCATGTCCTAGAATTATACCCTTATTGCATGTTGAGTACTGGAGTTATTTTCCCTTCTTTCTATGTAGTAAGAATTTTGTTAATATGTGAAATCTGTGTTGTGGTAACAGCAATTGAAACGACACTATGGTCCATTGAGTGGGGCCTTGCGGAGCTTGTGAACCACCCTGAGATTCAGAAGAAGCTGAGGCATGAGCTCGATATGGTTCTCGGACCTGGTGTGCAAGTCACCGAGCCCGACATTCAGAAGCTCCCCTACCTTCAGGCCGTTATCAAGGAGACTCTCAGACTCCGGATGGCAATTCCTCTGCTGGTGCCACACATGAACCTCCATGACGCTAAGCTTGGCAGCTATGATATCCCTGCCGAGAGCAAAATCCTGGTGAATGCCTGGTGGCTCGCAAACAACCCAGCCCACTGGAAAAAACCAGAGGAGTTCCGGCCAGAGAGATTCTTGGAAGAGGAGTCTAAGGTTGAGGCCAACGGCAATGACTTCAGGTATCTTCCCTTTGGTGTTGGAAGAAGGAGCTGCCCTGGAATCATTCTTGCAATTCCAATTCTGGGTATTACTTTGGGACGTTTGGTGCAGAACTTCGAGCTCTCGCCTCCTCCAGGACAGTCCAAGATTGATACCTCAGAGAAAGGTGGCCAATTCAGTTTGCACATATTGAAGCACTCTACTGTTGTAGCAAAGCCCAGATCATTTTAATTCTATGCCTCTCCTTTTGTTGGAGTAACGACTGTTGAAAAGGGGTAAAGTTTTCGTGGGATTGAGCTGAAAATTTTCTGTCACTCTGTATGGGATGCAACAGTGTAAATTTATGAACTTGAAATGGCTTTAAGAATTTGCAATAAGATATACTCTCTTTAACGATTTCATATGATTAGTGAACTGTGTTGTTAACAAACTGTTCATGGACACTACTTTTAGGGGGAAAAACCTGTCAATGCAAGGTCTCTTTCAGTAGGTAGCCCCTTTGAGAACAAAAGGGATAGAAGAGATGAGAAATAGGCGCCAGTCGTCACTCGATTGAAATGGTTCTGGTCCTGCTTCTCGTCTCAAGTATGTGGGTCTGGTTTGTCCTTATCTAATGCCCGACCTGATCAACTTGAGGGTACATAGCTGCCCCAAATTGTTATCCTGCAGAAAATGCCACCTGCTTTCGTTGGCAAAATTTGTGAGCACTGAGCAGCAACCTCAAAAGACAATAAAAAAAAAAGAAAACAGAGTGAACACCGGCTAAACACTAATCAATCAGAGCACACAAGAGTAGGTGGAAAGCTGCTTTAGAAAACAAGGCATTTCTAAGGTATGCTCGATTTAAGATTGGAACCGACGGACTTGATTCAAATCGTCTGGCCCTAAAACTCTCAAGTATGCTACCGGTTTGTCCTCATTTAATGCCTGACCTCTAATCAACTTGGGGTTATAAAGCAGGCAAAAATTGCTATCATGCAGAACTGCCAACTGCTTCTGTTGGCAAATAGTTCGGGAGATGCAACCCCAAAGGACAAAAAGAAGGAGAAGAAAAGGAGTAAAAAAACTGATATTCTCCAGTCTGTTAAGAGCACGGAAGAGCAGTTGGTGAGATGCTTCAGAAAACAAGAACATTCTGAATTGATTTTAGGGGATCTAAAGCGACATAAGGATGTCATCGCCTAAGGCTCGCCTTTGAGTTGAAGAGGTTCTAGGCTTCTAGCTTACTGTTTGAAGGCCAAACCAAGTGAATTTCTGTCATATTCCGAACACATGGGGTGCCAGGTGGAATAAGATAAGGAAATCATAACTAAGCTTTAAGTAGAATTAGGCCTTGTAAAGTATCATTAACTAAATATTTTGAAGTTAAATGCAAATATTAGTAGTACTTCTTGGGTCGTTTCAAATTTAAGCTAATTGAAATAAAGGTACAGCAATCTTGTTTCAAGTTAAATATGTAAAGGTCATAACCTTATATTGGCAGCATTTCTACTTCCTTTTTAACATATATATAGTAAAACATGATATATGTTATGAAACTTAGGAGAGAATAATACTGTGAATATGAAAATCGTAATAAGAGAATAATACTGTGAATATTTATGTGAGCACGAAATTAGATTTTGTACCCTTTAAACTACCACTTATTTCGCAATTCACGTTCTAATAATCAATCTTAACAAATTACATCCTAAACTATCAATAAATGTACACTTTATATTCCATATTTCAATGTAACTGTTAAGATCGTGTCATATGTCTCTCTTTTTTAATTGAATTTTAACGATAAAATCTTAAACTGTGGTGCAATGTCTAAAATTATTACTGGTTTGAGATGCCATATTAGATCTTATTTGGTAGTTTGTATCGGTGGTACAAATTACGAAATGAGTGATAATTAAAAAAATGCAAAAATGTCATGTCATGTTTGCTATATATTAGTATGTTTAATTGGCAGATATTTGATTAGTGCGGGAAGACGGCAAGTTAGACTTTTAGGGTGGGTAGGCACAAATTAATGACTGATCCACCAAGTACAAGCTGGCTGCTGCCATTGCCAACAACAATATTATTATGATCCCAGTTTAAACTCCGTAAATTCTGCTAATTGGAACATATAGACGCCGTCAAATGATCAGACGGCAAGCTGCTTAGCTAGCTAATGCAACTTGAGGCACGGGATTTGAGAATTTGACTTTTATTCTCTGTTAATCAATCTTTATGATACAATTTTTTAGATTATGTCTTTGTTAATTATATTCAGATCGATCCGCGCGTTAGTATACGTGGAAGCATTGACTTTCGTTATCCTTAGCTTGCTGTTTAATTAAGGTTATCATTTGGTTATAATCGTCAAAAGTTTTGTTTTAATTAAGGCTAGTACGATTGAGAGGGTCATCGATCTGAATTAATGTACGTACTTAATTACGTTATACGTACGCTAAACCATCAAATTAATTTGAAAAAGTCGTTAGATAGTACGGGTCGTTGCTTTGAATGTTTGATCATTAATTCATGCACTTCTACTTACCATTCAACATATGTGTACTCGTACGAATTGACCATGCATATCAAGCTGTTTGGTAACGAAAAAATTTTCAACTTTTTTTAAAAAAGAATTTTAAAAATTAAAATTTTTACAACTAAGCATTAAAATCTCAAAATTTTCACAAAAATTCCAACGCATTTTCACATAAACTCTCAAAATTTTCTACTACAAATTCAAGACTAAGAATTGTTGCTTAAAGCTAGCTACAATTTTAAACATTAAAAAGATGTTTAGAACTAACTCATCTGCAAATTCAAGTTCTAGGTGATCTATACCACCCATTACATGAATCATAAATGAAGAGGAATACAATATTTCTGAAGCAAACACATAACAGAATTGCAGTGTGTATATATATATATATATATGTGTGTGTCTATTATAATCTATAATTTGGTATCACCTTAATTTCACCTCTCTTAGCTGTCTGGTATACCATGATCATCAAGCCTAGCTAATTTAATATATTTGTTTTGAATAGTACTCTTGATCATGCTGCTTAGTGCTTAATTACCAATAGGAGGGCTGATTCCCTCTGATCAACTAAATAATTAAGAAGGCAAAACTGTCTAAATGACATCATTTTAATTCATTGGCAGATTGATCGAGTTCGTCGATCGTTGCTCTTAGTACGGAATCAGTCAAATTAAAGTGAATAGTACTTCTTCTTATGATCAACGCATACGGTGCTTGTATATCCAGAAAAGCAAAAAGTATACTCATAGTAATATTGGAATGGAATTCCAATAATTGTCAGCATCGGGAGTAGGTATACATACGCAGAGAAAGCTTGGAGTTGACTAAACTGTGCTTTGAGTAATGTTGTTGTTTATGCAGAAAAAAAAAAGAGTAATGTTGTTGTTTTGTTACTTAGAAAGAAAAAAGAAAAAAGAAATACTAAACTGAAATCAACACGGAAGTTGTACTGTCGTTTTTCTTCTTCTCCTAAGACGCCGTTACCCAGCAACATATACCAGCTTGACTAATTCCTACATAAACCAGCTTCCAGCTAAGAGCTAAGAAACAACTTAATGAAGCCTGCAGGCAATTAGACTAATAAGTAAGCTTGAAGGATTCATACAAAAGTGGAGTATGGAAATCTTCTCCTTCGTACACTTGAGTCAAGTTTTTAGTTTCCTGCTCAAAACTCAAACTCCCACGTCATATAAATACAAAGTCAGACAAATAACATGCATGGTGGACCCGCGATACACCGATAAAGGCAGAATGATCGGCAAGATCACCAATAATAAGAAGGTAAACTCAAGGAAATGCCTTTTTATATTATATCATGAGGTTGATGATATATATTCCTCATGCATAAAGAAATAAATCATAAACTATTGCGAACAGGTCGCCAGTGCTCCTTTTAAATCCCCGACCATCACCACCTTTCGGCCTCAGCGCTTCCTTCCTAGTTCCTTGTTTCGATCTCGATCGGCCATACGCCAAAATGGATCTCCTCCTTCTGGAGAAAACCCTTTTGGCCTTATTCATAGCGATGGTTCTCGCTATTATCATCTCTAAACTCCGGGGTAAGCGCTTCAAGCTCCCCCCGGGACCCCTACCAGTGCCCGTCTTCGGTAACTGGCTCCAGGTCGGGGATGACTTGAATCACCGCAACCTCACTGACCTCGCCAAGAAATTCGGGGACATATTCCTGCTCCGAATGGGCCAGCGTAACCTCGTGGCGGTTTCGTCGCCGGAGCTCGCCAAAGAGGTGTTGCACACCCAGGGAGTGGAGTTCGGATCGAGGACCCGTAACGTGGTGTTAGACATATTCACCGGGAAGGGCCAGGACATGGTGTTCACAGTATACGGCGAGCATTGGAGGAAGATGAGGAGGATCATGACCGTGCCTTTCTTCACCAACAAGGTGGTTCTGCAGAACAGGGCTGGATGGGAAGATGAGGCGGCACGTGTGGTGGAGGACTTGAAGAAGAACCCAGAGGCGTCAACCACCGGTGTCGTCATAAGGAGGCGGTTGCAGCTGATGATGTACAACAACATGTACAGGATCATGTTCAACAGGAGGTTCGAGAGCGAGGACGACCCTCTTTTCTTGAAGCTCAAGACTTTGAACGCAGAGAGGAGTAGATTGTCACAGAGCTTTGAATACAACTATGGTGATTTTATTCCCATCTTGAGGCCCTTCTTGAGAGGGTACCTCAAGGTCTGTAGGGATGTCAAGGAGAGGAGGTTGCAGCTCTTCAAGGAGCATTATATCGATGAGAGGAAGTAAGTTTTTTTCTTTCGTGTGTATAATTCGTGTAAACAGAAAGATCAATAATTAGATGGTATGGATGACGGAGAATGAACACGAATGAAAGAATGAGCTATGTTCTGAACTATTTGCAGGAAACTTGCGAGCACGAAAAAGGCCATGGACAATGAAAGCTTGAAGTGTGCCATGGACCATATTCTGGACGCCCAGAAGAAGGGCGAGATCAACGAAGACAACGTGCTTTACATTGTTGAGAACATTAACGTTGCCGGTAAGTTATATGAGCTTGTTCTTTTCCCTAACTCCGATTACTGATACATCGTCTCTGCCATGCTCTCTTTCCCTAACATTACTGACAAACACGATTAGGACACTGTCGTCCGCCTTTAAGACTATAGACAAGTGTCTGAAGCCCACAATTAGACCAAATATTGGATATTTGCTATACCGCTACAAGTTTGTCCTGAGATTGAATTTAAGGAAGGAATAAGGATCTAGTACTAAAAAAGAAAACAAATAGAATTTCAGTGACTGCGACTTTATTGATTGTTAGCCTTGAACAGAGGGCAACGTGGGAAAGGATTTCGGATAATCTTCATCCTTTTGACCGGGCCGGCTCAATATTGTTGGGCCTTAAAGCAGGTTATAAAAATAAGTGTTTTTAGTTTTAAAAATAAATTAATAAATTCAAAATTAAATTATAAACTTACTTCTTGACTTTTTAGAGGCAAAAATACTAATTAAATTTTTGTATTCAAGTTTAGACAATAAACCATTTTCAAAATAAAATTGTTAAACCTTTAATCTATCTTGAGACATATAAAAATACTTTGAAAAGCTACTTTGTTTAGCAAAAAAATGAGTTGTGTGCTTGTTTTGTTGTTTAGCAAAAAGAACAATCTACTAATTAGTCAATTGGTGCATGTACCACTGTACAATGGGTTAGAAAAAATGAGTTGTATGATCCTTTTGTTGTTTAGCAAAAAGAACAATCCAATTAGTCTGAGTGTGCCGCTATACAATAGCTTAAAAGAATAACGTTATGAGAATTTAATATTCTGAGAACTTGAGTTAATTAGTTAGTGTTAGGTTTTAGGAGAAGAATTTGTAAGAAATAGTCCTACTATTTAGTAAACGTTATGAGAATTTGATTTTTTGAGAACTAATTGAGTTAATTAGCAATAAAATAGATAGTTGTGGTGTTAGATTTTAATAAAAGAATGTGTGGAAAATGATTCTATTATTTAGGAAAAGTTGTGTTATGATTTAGGAGAAAAATTTGTGGGAAGTGGTTTGAAATGTTATGAGAATTTGATTTTTTGAGAACTTGAGTTAATTAGCAATAAAATAGATAGTTGTGGTGATAGGTTTTAGCAGACAAATTTGTGGGAAGTGGTCCTATTATTTAGAAAACTTTATGAATTTGATTTTTTTGAGAACTTGAGTTAATTTTCAATAAAATAGATAGTTGTGGTGTTAGGTTTTGCGAGAAAAATTTGTGGGAGGTGGTCATATTATTTAGGAAACGTTATGAGAATTTAATTTTATGAGAACTTGAGTTAATTAGCAATAAAGTATACCGTTGTGGTGTTACGTTTTAGGAGAAGAATTTGTGAGAAGTTGTCCTATTATTTTTTTAAAAAAAATAGACATAAAAGTTAATACGTTAATTACACTGTTATTATTGCTAGTGCTAGTTTCTATCTATAATTTTTTTATCTTCAATTTCAATTTTATAAATTAATTTTTAGAATATTCATATTTTGTAGGCCTTTCATTAACTTATATTCCTAAATTTTTAGAGTACTTTTTTTCTCAATTTTAATTTTATAAAAGTGTTTATTATTTTATAGACTATAATATTAGACTTTTTTCTACTTTAATTTTATAAAAATATTTTTTATTTCTAGGCTATAATATTCGTAATTAAGGGGTCTTATAGACAATTGTCTCCTCTGCGTACCCATCTGAGTGCCCCGACTTAGATGAGTTATAAATGCTGAAACAAATACACGTCTTGTTTGGTCCATGAGATTAGAGCTAGATTATATATGCCTAACTTGGTCTTAAAGGAATACTTAATAGTCCCAAGTATCAAACTCTTAATTAAGATTTCTCATATATGTCGATCCATTGAATCTCTGTCCCTATAATAAGTGGTATTTAATGTGACCTTTGACAGTTCTTTTTCCTGTCTCTAATTTTCTCTTGTTCTCCACCATGTTAAAGATTCTCACTCTTACTGTAAAAAACGTTACATTAATCCTTATTGCATCAATTTTTTACTAGTGTAAAAAATTGTAAATATGCATAAGTTTTATCGATATATGTTTGGGGAGCAGCGATTGAAACAACACTATGGTCCATTGAGTGGGGAATCGCGGAGCTTGTGAACCACCCTGAAATCCAGAAGAAACTCCGACATGAGATCGACACGGTGCTTGGACCTGGGGCGCAAGTCACCGAGCCCGAGATCCAGAATCTCCCCTACCTTCAAGCTGTGGTCAAAGAGACTCTCAGGCTCCGGATGGCAATCCCTCTGCTTGTTCCCCACATGAACCTCCATGACGCTAAGCTTAATGGTTATGATATACCTGCCGAGAGCAAAATCCTGGTGAATGCCTGGCGGCTTGCCAACAACCCATCCCACTGGAAAAGGCCTGAAGAGTTCCGGCCAGACCGGTTCTTGGAAGAAGAGTCTAATGTTGAGGCCAGCGGCAATGACTTCCGGTACCTTCCCTTTGGTGTTGGAAGAAGGAGCTGCCCCGGAATCATTCTGGCATTGCCAATTATCGGTATCATTTTGGGACGTTTGGTACAGAACTTTGAGCTCTTGCCTCCTCCTGGACAGTCCAAGATTGATACTTCAGAGAAAGCTGGGCAATTCAGTTTGCAAATATTGAAGCACTCCACTGTTGTTGCAAAGCCAAGATCGTTTCAAGTCTAGCCCTTTTATTACTTGTGTAACATGTGAGGCTGGTGGAAGTTGGTTACTGTAATTTGAGTGTTGGATTAAGCTGAAAACTGAAAGGCATAAATAAAAGCTTCACTTACCTATTTCCCTTATGGGGTTTTGACCTATTTTAATAAATAGTCATTGAGTTTTCAAGTTGATTATAAAGGTCATCGAGTTTGTAATTTTTATCAAACAAATCATTTCGTTAAACTTCTATTCAAAAAAAATTATGGGAACAAAATTATCATTTCGGATGCCAAAAAATAGTTTTCTTTTCAAATTAACAGAAAAGTTTAATGGAGTTCAAAATATTAAAATCAATTGTTGATGGACACAAAGTGTATTTATCCCAAACAGAAAACATTGTGAGTGAGGCATGACATTGTAAATCTATGAACTTGAAATGGCTTTAAGAATTTGCAATAAGATTGTTTGATTCTATGTGGTTCTTGAGATTATCTTTTTCGTTCTTGCCATTATGTGATACCCTTAAATATTTGTCTAGCCAAGTTGAAGACCTATGTATTTTAATGAATTTATTGCTTATTTAACTTTTTTTTTAAAAAAAAAAGGAATTCATTACTTATGTCGCTTGTTTCTATTTGCTATTTTACTAGCAATACTTTGACAAATTTAGTATAGTTTTTTCTTTCACTCGAATATGGATATATATATATGATGTGGATACAATCCTTTTCCCTAAATAGGCACCCATTAGTTTCGTTTCTTTTCTCTAATACCTGTTATCGTGTTCATTCTTTGGGCGGTAGTTTAACAACAACAAAAAAAGAGGGAACCTTGGGCTTATATGGTTCAGTGGTCTTTTGGGTTGTGATATTAAGTTGGGCTATGGAGAGTTGGACCCTGGGTGAAAGGGAAATCAACCAAAGTAGGCTTGGAGAGGTTCTCCAAGGCTCCAAGCCCAAAGGGATTATCGTGGCCGGTACGGCCTTGGCCCACCAAATCCATTCACTTAAGAGAGATTGCTTCTCCCTCTTAACCTAAGCAACAATGATTAGAAAAAACTAAAATAAAAACCAACTAGTCTTTTAGCTCAACCATTTTTAACCTTTGTGGGCTTTAAAAGGGAGAAAGGGGGCCGGAGGTTCCATTTCTCCAGTCCAACCCGTCTGCCTCACTACTGCCACCGGAGTCCCACACCATCAGGTTTGGTGTATCGAAAGGGCTTGATTCAATCAAATGGATTTGGTGTAAAGACACTTAGGGGTGTTCATTTGCACCAACGGTGACCGTTTTAACCATTAAAACCGTCACTGCTACCGGTACCGTATCCGGTAAGTGCGATTATTGTGGCTTAGCAATGCGGTGGCGGTGTCAAATATGTGACTCCGTCAATTTGCAGTGACGGTGAAGGTTTTCATCAAACCGTCATCTACACTGCCGTTAACCGCTCCTAGTTGAGACTTGAGATGATAATTGATTATGTGACATACTTTTGTTGGACTTTTTATTTAAATATGTTAGTTACTTTATGTCACATTGTTGGACATTTTTATTAGACTTTAGTATTTATGTTTAAATATGACATTATGTTGGACTTTTTGAAAACTTATTATATTTGTTATGATTATTAATGATTATGATATTATGTTTGAATATGTTATGATATTTATCCATTTGATATGATTATTAATTTATGATATTATGTTGTAAATTTAAACAGCTCAAAACAGTGAAAAAATGAAAAAGTCTAAGGAGGAAGTCCATTTTTTTGGCACAACGATCATACGGTTTAAGCGGTTACCATATAACCGTTACAATTAATACCATCACCGGCAAGAGCAGTTATTTTGCCTTGACGGTGCGGTGACGATGTTAATTATGTGATTCCGTCAATTGCGGTAACGGCGACGGTTTTCACCAAACCGTCACCTAAACTACCGTTATGCCAACCTGAGTTATCAGGACTAGGTTAAGAGCTCAGCTTCCAGAATCTTGAAAGACATTTGAAGGTGTTTTATACCATAAAAAAATGTCATCATCACCCATGACTTTCAAATTTAACAATCTTCATCCTGTTAGTAAGTACTCGACAGAGATTCTAGGTCAATAAAGTTGTGAAATATTCCCAAATTCATAAAAAAGGTCCTGAGAGAATTTCTGAGAATCTCGTGAACGGCAGGCAGTTGATAACTTTCTGATCCGCTAAGTCCTACAACAAGTAGGCCTTTTCCAACTCCACTTTGCCGTACCAAATAAGGGATCTAGAATGTTGAGGTACATATGACTGATATCTTTCCCAATCTTTTGCACGCACATCCATAACCTTCCACCACCTCTCTTTATATAAATTAACGGGATTCGCAGTTCAATTTCTAAATCTTGAAAATGGGTCTAATTTTCTGTTAGGCTTCCAAGAATTAATATTTAGTTTGGCTAAGAAACGAATTGCCATGGTTTAAACCAAAACCACAATAAAAGGGCATAAATAAAAACAAAATGCTAAAGAGAATTAGAAGGCGAAGAATGGCAAGAGAAACTAGAAGGATAACAGAGGATGTGGGTCGCAACCAGGCCCCCAAATCAAAGCCGAGAGAGCATCAGAGGGGGCAGACATGTTGACCCATTAATTCAATCTCCGTGTACATCACCATGCTTCCTTCATTATTTTTTCATCCAGAGCATCGGCTTATTGTACACGGATCTGACTGTACTCTTAACACAGAGAAATGCTGAAGAGCTTCGCATTTGAAAACTTTGAAACTGGTAAAAGAAAACAAGAAAACTGCAAACCCAGATTGAAAGCCACAAGTAGAAGAGAGAAGAGCTTCGAGATTGGGGTTGCTATTCAGATGAATGCCTGTTATCAGGAGCGACTGAGCAGTTCAAGAAGCAAGGAATGAGGATTCATCTCTCTTTAACTGGTATTTATATTTGCAGGCGGAGCCCTCTTAGGGTTTTACTTTCAATTACGTAAAAAGCCGCTTGGGTTTCTCCGTATGAAAAACTTATTTCGTTTTGGGCTTTTTGATTGTGGGCTTCAACTATTGAGCCCAAGTCCAAAATGTTCTGACCCTAGGTGAATGATATTGTGGGCTTTTATTGGCCTTAGTTGTATGGTAAAAGGTTCCCAAAAAAAGAAAACAAAGACTTGAAAATTTGCAACAGAGAAAAAAATTACACCGTCTTTAAGTTTTACACCCTGTTCTTACTGGTAGTCATTTATTTATTTTTTTGCTTTTTTCTGTCAAATATAAATCTAAACACTTAACCAAACCTGGTTAAAAATATACGTCAAAATTATTTTTTTTGAGTATAACAGTTGGTGAAAAAATTAAATATAATTTATAAAGGTCAATAAAAAAAAATAAACATTATAGTAAAAAGAATAATTTATAGGAATAGATATATTTTATTAATTAACTTTTTTATTTTTTCTTAAGGATTATATTAAAAATCGGGGGCTACTTTTAAAAAGTTTGTAAAAGATAGGACGAAAAAAGTCTTCTTAACTCAAAAGAAAATTAAAAGCTTCGGCTCCTGCGTCTTAACAGACCGCTATAAAATTTTGAAAAAGTTGGAGACTCTTTTGGTGGAACTTTCTAGGTTTTGTATATGTTCTTTCAACTTTCGCATGATCGCGATCATCACAATATCACACCAACGGCACAGAGCTATTCCAGTCTTCATTGCAGACGAAAAATCGGTTGAAATTCAAGCTTTCTTCGTTATATTTTGGATGCGCTAGGTAGAAGAGGAGATAATTGCGCAACCTGTTATTCTTGTTACATTGAGGAATTATGACGCTCACAGTACTCTTCGTGTAAATCATGTTTTACAAGTGGAAGAGAGAACTCAAGCTTCATGTTCAACAGCTTCTAGCTCCAGTTCAGTTGTTCTTTCCTGAAACCTTCTGGACTAGTTCTGCTTCAAACTACGATCATCACAATGTTGCAATGGATGGGAGGATCCAGGCGGAAAGTGACTACGGTAAGTGTCTCTGTCACTGTTACTCTCTCAAACATTACAATTAGTTTTATGATGTTATGGACTATGATCATGACATTCTATTTACTCACGCTTTTTTTTAGTTCGAAATGCAATTTGCATAATTTTAGAAAAAAATTGCGTTGATGAGTTTCTTCAAATTTTGTATCGTTCGCGCTTGGTGTCCGTTGTATCGTGCTGGAATCGGTATGGATATCCAGTCAAGGAAGTCTACACACAAGAGGTATTTATGTGATATTGTCATTGGATGATATTCTCTGTGTGCTTTTGTTTTTTTGAGCGCAAATTCACTATAGAAACAGAAGTCTTGATTGTGAGCCATCTTGATTGGTGAAGGCAAAAGCAATATTTTGAGCAAAAGAAAAGACAGCAACAGCAGCAGTCGGAGAGTTATGTTGATGGAATGAACTCATGCAGCCATCATCCTAGTGAACATCGATCACTGGATGTTCTCAGTTTGTTAAACTTGTCTACGGCTTCTCATGAATTCAGGTCTGCTTGCGCTAGTGGTAAGAATAAGACGTTTAGCCAGCTTGGACTATAGGGGATGTATTCATTTCCTAAAATCAATTCCCATACTCTAAGCAGTAACTTTATGCACCATATTAAACCAATCAGCTCACTATTTTGTTTCTTTCCTAAACTTTCAGTAGGTAAGTTTCAGTTTTTTAGTAACAACTATAGCCCCAGTGTTTAGTGATTATGATTTTGGATTCTGATTTCAGTCAATCGGTCAGGTTTATGCAATATGCTGATGAATATATGGTATAGCGGTAATGCTGTAGTAATATGAATATTTCTCCATCAGGGAAGCCTCGCAAATAAGTTTTGTCCATACAATTGGTTCTCCATTTTTTTTTGGTTCTGTAGTTGATGTGTTCTATCTGTTTGTTCATATTCCTTTGTTTTAGAATTTGAACAATTTCCTGTCTGATTTATTCTGTTTCCTACCCGTACGACTATATAAGGAAAGGAGGATCTAGAGGTCAGAGATTCAACAGTGGAGTATGGTTTCCAAAAAGGCCTATCAACGTACCTTACCCACACAGTGACTCCTGCCGGCTCTGTCGAATGTAAGGAAACAAGTATGTTGTAAAATGAATCTCGGCCACTTTTTCAACTTAACCTTGTTTTCTGACCATAGTTCTCTGGACTTTGTGAGGTGTTTAACATGAGATGGTTATATGCTGAAACAGGAAGTCCATCACATTGCCAAGTGGAGGCTGTATCTCCAAAAAAGTGAGTGACGTATGTGTGTCAATTTGTTATTGTAGTATTTCCGTCTACCTACAGAGAACATCTCTCTTAACTCCAGCCTCATTTTAACTTGTTAACCAAATAAAGAGCCACACATTCCTGTATCACTGTGATAACTTAAATCACGTAAGGAGTTCACTTTGCACAAGTATAGAATTGTTGTCCTTTTTGAATTTTGTTGGGACCTCTCAATTGAATGGAAAGCTGTGCTTATTTCTGTTCTTTAACATGATTGTATCTGTGACTTTTTTGGAGAGTGCATTTTGTCCTCCTGAAGACCCGATGTCTTTATTGCCTTACAGGGATTTACTTTGTGTCCCCCACAGTAATAATACTGATTTCAATGGAGCTGGTTCAAAACTTGACCTATGGAAGACAGCTACTGAGCAGCGTAAGTACCAAGTATTCATTGCCTACCAGTTTTGAACCCTCGTCGTTAGGGCTGAAAACCGACCCTTCAGTTCGGTTTTCAGCCCCAACCGAGAACCGAACCGAGGGGTTCGGTTCTTGTAAACTCCCAACCGACAGCCGAACCGCCGGTTGGGAGAACCAACCAGGCTGACCAGGTTCGGTGGTCGGCCCGGTGCGGTCGGCATGAGAGAGAGAGGGAGGGGGTCGCGCGAGATAGAGAGAGAGAGGGGGGACGACGACGTGGGAGCAGAGAGAGAGGAAGTGGGGGCAGTGGGGGGAGAGACGACATGGAGCAGTGGAGACGCCGGCGGGGGTGTGGAGCGGTGGGGGGGCCGAGGGGAGGAGACGACATGGAGCAGTGGGCGTGAGAGAGAGAGAGAGAGAGAAAGAGGGGAGGACGACGTGGGAGCAGAGAGAGAGAGAGGACGTGGGAGCAGTGGAGACTAGAGACGCTGGCGGGGGTGTGGAGCGGTGGGGGGGAGACGACATGGAGCAGTGGGCGTGAGAGAGAGAGAGAGGGGACATGGGAGCAGTGGGGGGGGAGACGACGTCGTCTCACCCCCCACGTATTAAAAAAAAGTAAAATACCCAACATACCCTCAGTTCGGTTAGGCCCAGTCGGTTCTGGGTATTTTTGGGCCGACAGCCGAACCGGGCCGGCCCAAAACCGGCCTGCCCATTCGGTTCGGGCCGGTTTGGGTCGGCCCAAACTTGTTCAGCCCTACTCGTCTTGTATTTTGGACTTCTCATTTCTACAGTTGTTCTTGCCATTATGAGTGGTGAAATGGCTGAATAAAAATTTCATTTCTTAACATCTTTACATCTCACTCTGTCTCTCTCGCATAGAGTTATCTATCCTTGATTTGGTCGATGATGATAAACCGAATGGCAACAAGGAAAGAAGCCCGATGTATGAAGCTCATGCTGCATTTTCAGTTGAAGGTATGACATTTGTTTTATATCTAATGGAAGGTCTTAAACTTCTCTATTCATACAGGTCAGCTTTGATTTTTGTTTACATTAGTAAGCAAACTCAATATGTAAGCAGATTATATGCTCTATGAGGCAAACCGTTATTAGCAGTATTATTTAATACTTCATTCCTTACCCATCAGGTTTGGGTAAAGTGGGAACGGAGACACCAGTTCATTCACCACGACAACCTGGCCGGTAATTGCTATGCATTCAGATCTGAGAATTCTCAACTTTTCATAATTAATAAGATTTGTCTTTGAAGTTCTAGTCATGTAACTCCTTTTCTGCCAACAAGTTCTGTATACATTCATCCCAAATGGATGGCCTTTACATCCATAAAACTTGATACCAACGACATAGTCTCAGTTCTCAAAGAATTTGGGTGTTTTACACTATCGTCCATCATAACTGATAATAGAATCAGTGGGATGCACCTCCCATTGAAAGGATATTTTCTCTAAAATTGTTATGAATTACTAGGTCTCGTTGTTGATAAACATGATGCATGGAAAACATCCTGTCCATGTACTTTCGTCTATTTTTCTGCCAAGGGGTCCTGGGTTGCGACCTCAATGTTTCCTTCAATTCCTTTGGCTTAGAGCTTTGCTAACTTTGTGATAAGTGATCTGTTCGGGTCTAACAACACCTCAACCATCAAGACAATAGATCCAGATCTCTAATTTTGTTCTTTATTGCTCTCTACCACCAAGACTAAGGGTCATTCTGCTCTTCTTGTTTAAATCTTGTTTAATTTCTAGTTTCGATGAAATGCATCCTTCATGACCTTCAGTTAAAGCTTTCCCTTAACTTTTTTTTGTGCCTATGCTGACACGTGGCTATAAATTTGAAGAGACAGCACAGGGAAAAAGGATTTGATGTTTACATCAATGTCATAACTCTTAATGATTTCGTGATTATAGATACTCTTCATTTGGTTACTCCTCACCATTGAAGGCAGCAAAGCAACTCAATATGTCGAACAACCGTAACAATCTGCTGGGTGACCTTGAACTAAAAGTGGTGAGAGCGTTAGTTCTTTGTACAAACGATATTGTTGAATTGCTCCGATTAGCTGGTCCATGTGCTGTAGCCATTCAGCTTCTCTTAATGCCACAATTAATCACCTCATGTCATGGATTATTTTCCTTGAAAAACAGACCATTGTATGGAAACTTGTTTGTGAATTTATTTGTCTAACTTGATTCGAAAAATCTCTAGTCCAATTGTTTTGATTTGGGACTAGCCCAGCAAAGGGAAAAAGAAACTGAGGAATTATTGCAATACGCTGAATGCAGGACACAATGATGCGAGATATCAATATTCCCCTTAGTGGCAGTTCTCTGAAGTTTTCATCAGACATTAAGCATTCACATAGCAATTCCACTAAGAACTTAGCCGATGTCGGGGACTTCTTGCAAGATGCTGGTCATTATAGTCAAATGAATTGTTTTGGTGACAGAAGCATCTTTTATGGCCATGAAAAAAGCAAAGAAGATATGTGGGATGGTAGGTTACAATTACCTTTTTATCATCCAATCTTTTGTAGCCTTTATTGTGATCCTTTGTGGTTGCTATAACAAATTGAAACTGATTTTCGATGTTGAAGCATATTTCCGGTATCAGTGTTCAATATAGTTGAGACAGATTCCCTGTTGACCTGCGTGAGTATTTTTCTTGTCTTCTAAATAAAAATCGAGATAAATACATTTTCCACCCTCCATAGAAATTTTCAGCTAATTTAAACGGACAATGATTTCTTGGTGTGCAAAATGACAATTTTTTTAGCATTGATCATTTTATGAGAGTAAAATCGTAATTTTAGGTACCAACAAATTAAATTCTGTCAAAATTGACGGAAAATTTTAACGGAAGCTGCTATGTGACTAATAATAGATGGAGTGCAAAATGTCAACACCCCATAATTAGAGGATGAAAAATATATTTATGCGATAAAATATTTCCTGGATGACCAATCATATTACATTAACAATAGTTTTTCTTTCCCTTATATGCAATATGATATTGGTAGGTGGGGATACGCAGGCTATGATCGCTGCCTAATTTAATCATGTCAAAGGATGAAATTAAGATACTGATCTACATTGGTTTTTGTTTTTTGAACTGTATACTCTTTAGCCTGTTTTATGTTCCATGTTCACTTATTTCCTTATTGTTCAGGGGTCAAAAGGGCATGATCACTCCGTTTGATTTTCTGTTTTTTTTTTTCTAATTTAATATTCCACCAGCTAAGTCTTGCTTCCTAGATAACAACTTTCTTGATGAGAGGGAATATGATGTATCTTGGAAGAACTGGCCCCCTCAGATAGATGGTAATCCTTTGGAGTTTTGGAACTATGGAAACACAGAGACGCCAGATTATGCTTTTGAAGGTCCCCCTCCACTGAAGAAAAGGTGGGCTATTAAGATTTATTCCCCGTTGCAAGAATGACACTATATTGTACCTTCATGAAGTTGTTATATCTGCACAGGGATGCTGCAACAGCAGCAGACAAATTCAACATCTTAGGTACTCTGTCTCTGTTGAACTATGGAATAGTACATTTATAGACATGCTGTTTTCATCTTCACCAAACATGAGTGAAATACGAAAGAAGTTTTGTTGCTGCTCCGTGATTCACTTGGTAGAAAAATTCCACTGAACCCCTTCAGATTGGTTTCCCTTACCAATATAACCACAAAACTACCAATTTTGGCTGTTAGCACCCTGAACTATTATGCAATGTGCCTCATATGTTTAGCCATTAAAGTCATGTTATGGGGGCTTATTTTCAGTCTACTTTAATAATCAGATCTTAAACAAGAGCGCACATAACAAAAATGTAGTAGTTAAGCATGCCAATTATAAAATTGGCAGTTTGATTGTCTCCTTGCAAAGGGAATATCAGTTTTGAGGGTTTCACTTCATTAATTTCCATTTCCCAGGAGCACTTCCCATGATTAGTTTGTTCTTCTGGCATATTCTGCTGTTGAAAGAATCCATTTATATTACTGCTGATAATCTCACGTTTAATTCAAGCACCTCCATACACCTCATATCCGATTTCTTCCATTCATTGGCAAATAGTATTTTTACTTTCAATGTTTTATTGTGGTTTCTTTCTTCCCAACTATCCTTGTTGGTAATATGTCCTTGGTTTTTTGAAATAACTGTACTGGCATGTAAAGTAATTTTAGTCTCAGCTGTCTACTGTAACTCAAGTGGTATATTTAAATTAAAATTGTAGATTCCTCACTAAAATTGGAAGGTATAATTACCCTCAGGATCACTTTTGAGATCCTGTTAGTTTTCTATGGTTCTCGTATCCTATGGATAGAACGAACAATTTTTGTTCTTGTAGGCTTTTGAACGTAAGGGCTTTGCATTATGATGGACTATATAGACTGTACGTTCGTGTTTTGATATCTCCTTATGCTTTGACTATTCATTTTGGCAATCAGTGTCATCTGCTTCGTTTCGCAAGCACCAAAAATCAGAAGATGATCTTGATGTAATGCCTTCCAACAGGGCAAGGTATGACAATTTTTCTTGAGTTTTATAGCTAACTTGCAATAATAATGTCCTCAAGATTTTGTCTTTATGTGATGATAGATGCGCTACGACAGAAAGAAAGTTTGATTTTAGTGATGTGACGGGACAATCGGAATGGTTTTGCTTTGCATCGGAAGATGCAAGAGATAATCTGAGCATGCTGAGGTAATTTTACGTAGCTTCCTTTGTTTCAAAGTGACTTCTATGTTCCTTTCTTTATCTTTTTTTTTTCTACCTTATCTAATTACCTGCTGTAAACTTCTTGGCAGCGAAGAGTCGTGCTCATCCAGCGCAGGTTATATGTTCGCTGATTCTGAATAACTGAATGCCTATATTCCATATGAATTTGTTCTTACAGATTACTGTAGTGATCTTTCTCCCTCTAATTATCAGTCAGGGGTGAAGCAACCAATAATCCACAATCAAAATCAGCAGCAAGACAGGGCAGAAGACAGAGGAATGCCTATACTAGCCCTCAAAAAGAGCATGGCGTGAACAACGTTTTTGCCGAAGAGTCAAGGCACAAAGACAGGAATATAATCGGACAAGGAAATGTTGTGCGTAGGTCTGGAAAATGTACAAATATGCCAAAACTGTCAAATTCAAAACCATCCCAGTCTAACTTTCCTCTCAAGGAAGAATTAGGATCCAAGGGCAGTTGGTTTTATGGGAAAGGATATACTTCAGCTACAATGGATTCGCTTTTCAGTCCTATCTCTCGGAATTCAGAGACAAAAATTACATGCTCAGGCTCTAAGCTCTGGACTGAAAATCCTTCCAGCACTTTTCCGCTTCCTGAATTGGACAATGATGCCAAATCTTCTTTTGGTAGATCTAAACTCGGAGAAAGTTTAGCATGTTCACATTCTGGCAGTTTCATTTCTGAAAAGTTCACGTTTCATGATTCCCGTATATTCCCAGAGGTGGAGTTTGGGCCAAAGGTGCCAGATTTATCTCTGGAGTCTGAATTGGAAGGCACACCTCCAGAATCTTCCCATTGGGCTGGTTCTAACTGTGAGACACCCTTTCCTGATATATCAACAGATGAAAGTGCTAGCAAAGATGGGGAAAGTAAAGCAAAGTTCCAGCCAGCTGATTCTGAAAGTTTAGAGCTCAAGGAAGAAATGTGCACGGGCAATGGCTTGTTTTCAGGCAGTGAAAAGGAATTGGATGCTTTGTGTTCCAAGAGCAAGAGTTGGATTCCCAACGAACCGAAGGACGAAGCTCCAGAAGTAATGCACAACTTAAAAACATATTGTTCTGAGTCTCCTGACCATGCAGAGCAGGCATCAACGCCTCTAATGATCTCTGCCGAACGTGAAGCCAGTATAGAAGAACAAGAGTGGGTTAAAGAGTCCTTTTGACTTGCATTATTCACAAAACTGCTCCTTATTTAAGAACGTGAGTGTATTAAAAGGATTTTTGAATTGTTGCCAGGCATCACCAGGACGATGAAGCTTCTCTTCAATGTCAGAATGGGAATAAAGGTGCATATTTTTTGGTTTTTTTTCCTGATAAAGAGTCCTTTTGACTTGCATTGTCACAAAATTCTTATGTTAATTTTTGAACATTTGCTAATTTTTCTGACGGTGGAATCTATATATACTCATATGATGCCACAGAAATACAAGTCCCTCAGCCTCAGGGGAGAAGAAAAACAGAGAGTAACTGTGACAACTCGCCTTGTCAGGTGATGATGCTTGAAGGCTACGTTCTTCAGCTTCTTTCTGTGCAGAAGGTACTCAAGGATACATCTGCTCAGTATGCCAAAAAGAAGGTACAACACCTTCACGACTGATAGGCACTTGGTGATTCTTTTGGAACTAGTGGATAAAACATCAGAAAAAGAATCTTTTAATCATGTGTTGCCATAGTCCTTTAGTTTCTTAGATGGTTCAGAAGGTTGCATCTAACGTTCTGCTGGACATACTAGTCTACTGAAACGATTTGGTTTTTCTTTTGTGGTTCTGAACTTAAAGGACAAAACAATACTAGCCTGTTAAAGGGGGAGTTAATGCACCACAAAATCTAGCACGGGTGCTCAATTAGAAAAAGCAGAAGCCACAGAATGTGCCTTATAAGTCGAGCAAAAGATGACAGAATACGCTTAGAAAAATGAAAAAAAAAAGGTGATGTCAAACTGCTAACCAAGGATAAATTAAACTAACAGCTTTCTAGAGGGCTTGATGTATTGATAGCTGCATTTAGGTCAGACTTCCGTTTTCCTTTTCCTATATCTTTTTCCTTCTCTCTCTCCTCTCTCTTTTCCCTTCCATATTCTTCTCTTTCATGGGAGCTGGTGCTCATCTTCCCATGCATAGCATCCCTTTGTGAGGATTGCTGAGCTTTGTTAGCTGACATCTTAACTTCTTAACATCTGACAGCTGCAGAGGCTTCAACATGAAGTCTTGAGCTCCTTCATCCAAGCACCTATTCGAGAAAAGAGAATATAAGAGGTGGAAAAAAAAATTAGAGGTAAAAGAAAATTAACGCAGTAACAGAATCAAATGGATTTCTAGTTCGCTGAGAAAGAAAAAAAAATGGATTTCGAGTTCTGGTAATTACTTCTTAATCCGAATAGGGACGTTCTCAGATGACACTACTACAACTGGTATGTCCTTCGCTGTAGGTGATTCCTGTTTGCAGAGACACTTCTGGTTAGACTTGGTAACCGGAGGCGGTAAGTATAGGGAAGTCTATTGTTTCATCATTTTTAGTTCTTCATCGAATTGAAAAGAAGTCCGCCTTAGGATGAGACGGTTATGTTACCTTAATCTTTTTGAGTAGTTCATACCCTGTCATTCCAGGCATACAATAATCTGTGATTATCAAGTTTACCTTAGAAGCCTGCAAAAAAGATATGCCTTGTGAGTTTTACATTGGATGGTAAAAGTACTTAATAATTTCATTACAGAAAAAAGGGGCAAAGTGGTAACAATGGCATGCAAGAGGTCGTTGGTCTATTTAATCCGACCAAGATCTTTTGTAATTTTTTGTTCGAATTGCATGGTAAAATTTAGAGATAGATAGACACAACAGGTGGAGTTCATTGTAGAACTCATCTTATTTAAAAATTTTACATGAACATCACTAAATAGTGTAGGATTCATCAATTGTGTTTATCTTTTTCTAAATTGTAACGTGCATTATGATGCAATTTGGACAGAAAATTATAGAGCATCATAATCTTATTTAAATCAACGTTCTTGTAAATAATTTCAACAGTTGAGCCCATCCGACAGAATTAAAAGCAGTCGGAAGTTTTTTTTTTCTTGGCAGTCGGAAGTTTTTAAGAGTGACTCTTGAACTGCCATTCAAAAAACCTCACCAAAGGTGGCGAATTCGAAAGTGTCCGCTGACTCGTACTCGATGTATGTCTGTTAGGGAGATGGTTCTCGTGCTACTGACTGAAAAGTCACTGGTCAGCAATTAAACGAGCTACTTACACTGTTGTGGCACTTTTGTTCCTCATCACCCAGGCCCAAAAACTCCAGTGCCTTTTGCCCGTTCTCTGCTGTAGTCACTGCACGAAAAGAACCCAGATAGCAGAGTAATTATACTTTCTCCTCTTAGAAAAAAACAAAAGACATACATTTACTCTTGTACAGCAGATCATCTTCTGGGGTGAAAAAGTTGACTAATTCAGGAAACGTGTAACCCTTGAAAGATTATGTACATCTCCGTATTTGGGTTCCTAGCTTATAACGACCTAATCCTTCCCCCCTCTCCCCTTTTCTCCTGGCAGGAATGGTGGTGTTGCCACGATGCATGATTTTTGGTTTCTTTTATATTATTTTAAAATATAAAAATTATTTTCTGAATTTTTATGAGATTTTTTTTTTAAAAAGCATGGATTTCTAGAATTTTAAAAAATACATGGCTTGAGTCCATTAGCTGAAAACTTGACTAGTCGTGTGAGCCACCCGGTCTTTATGCAGTGGGCCTAGTGGGCTTGATAGACCAGTGAAAGGAGATTTGTTTTTTAATATTACAGGACCCCAAGACTCACGGGCTACGGATTTCTGCAAATTACATTTTCGGTCGCTAACTTTTTATCCGTTTTGGATAAGTTTGTTCAGCAATCTCAAACTACGGTTGAAATCATTATGATAGATTAGTCTATAGTATCTATAGTCATTTCCTGGGAAAGGAAAAACAAGAAAAGGGATAGGGAAGAGAGAGAACAAATGGCACGTGTTACTCTTAAGCAGGAAGTGTGTAAAGAAGCATACGACTGCACGAGGTATCTAGGAGAGCGGAGACTCCATGAAAAAGGATTTTAAACATATAAACAAACAGAAATATATTCCTATATTTACCCGAAAAAGGATATATTGGAAAAGAAGCAGAAGATAAGAATAAAAATAAGTTTGTGTTTTTTAATATTCCTTTTTGTGTCACCCACCCCCGTAAAAAAAGTTATCGGAAAAAAAAAAACACGTTTGTGCTTTTTAATATTCCTGCTATCGGAAAATGCCAATAAAACAGAGACAAAAGAGGAGAAGGGACGAGATCATACCTTTACATGAAGAGTTGGTGAGTAGCCTTTCAATGAGCTTTCGGTCCACCATGCTGTCATCAACTGCTAAAACATGTGGTTTCTCTCTCTCATCCCCCATTGATGTTGAGGAAGGAGAAGAGGAAGGAGAAGAAGCCATTTCCCAAACTCACTACTCTGAGTACTCTCCAAAGAACTCCTCACAGAACCTTTGGAAGAAAGACAACAAAAAGACTGCTGGACTGCTTTAAAGCAACCAACAAAGACAAGCTAAAAGGAAGGACTTAAAAAAAAACGCTGAGTCTCTGACAAACTCTACAGAGGTACGAACCTGTGTGGAAAAAACAATGTTCTATGGGATATTGCCGTGGAGGGGGAGGGGAGGGGGGCCTATGCTCTCTTGTAGGTTGAAAACTAACAAGTATAAATAGCGCAGAAAGAAATCAATGACAGAATCAAGGGGTTGCAGATTTTTCGAGATCTTTTTGGGTACTTGCGATACTGATTAGAGTCCTAAAAACAGACCCCTCCTTTCGTCTTCCTAATCCTTTCAGATCCCGATCCAGCTCAACATTGCTTACACCAACTACTCATTCACTATTTCTCTTTATATACCCCCCATATTTTAGCTAATTTTAGGTCCCATTCTTTTTTGTCCTCCGGACAAACATTTTTTTAGGATTCTGTCCTTAGAAAAATTAACATTTTTGTTCTTCTAACTGCCATTCATTTTGTAATTTGTTGGATTACCAACTAGTAATAGGTTTATATTTTACATTCTAGATTAAGAACTCATTGTTTCAAATTAATTTTAAAAAAAAATTGGACACATAGCACGATCTTAATTGCCGATTTAGAACATAAAATACAAAGTGTTACCATATTAATAGTTTGCAGTGCAAATTGCAAAATGAATGATAGTTATAATGTAAAGTATAATTCCCTTTTTGTTTAAGAAAAAAATTACATTTTCCCCTTATTTTTATAAAATGTGTATGTTCTTGTTCTATGTGGAATTGGGTTAAGGATTCCTATAAATTACATTTTTCCCTTATTTTTATAAACGTTTATGTTCTTGTTCTATGGGGGAAATTGGGTTAAGGATTCCTAGAAAAAACAAGATCTAAAGATGACATATACGTATAAGAGATAAAAATGCTCATTTCCGTGTCTAGGTAATCAATGATTAGGATTTAATGAATCCAACATGGGAATAGAATTCCATTAATAGCTCTAGATCTTTTTCCAAATTGTTTTTAACATTAATTTTACTGCACTTAAATATATATGAACTGTCAACCTTGGAAAAATAAATATTTGATTTAATTAGTTTAGTCAGATAGTAATTAAAGTTAAGTTTGTTTAACGAAGTGGGTGTAGAAGAATAGTGAAGCTTAATTGTTGGGTGATTTTTAACTAGTGATACTTCTGCTTCTGAACTCATATATAGAAAGTCCGAATTCGCTGCTCTGTACGTGCAATTGTGCTGTACAAGTAGGAGGGGAGGTCTCAATGGAAATACAGATCCTATTAGAAAAGGTAAGGAAATTTTAAATCTTGATAATATACTAACTAACATAATTATATATTGTTTGGAAAGCTAACATGAGAGATAACGAGACCGATTGATCAGATTGATTTTGATTGTTTTTATAATCTCATAATCTGTTTATACAGGAAAAAGAAGAAAAATATTTAATGGTGTAATCTTTTTTTAAACAATTTGGATATTTTCTCATTTCGAAATACATTGATGATATAGATCTTTTTTTAATTTGCTAACCTAATTGAGTGGTTCAATTTAGAGAAACAAACTCAACATGTTGAATCTCTATAATATTCAATTATGTTCATATGAATTATTATAGTTGAAATCATCGAAAGGATAGAACAAATTAAGTAATAAAATCATTCCATGATCCAAGTAAAAGGGTAGATATATATATATATAAGGTCACGTCACATTTTTTGTAGACACTTCTTATTTGCATGGTAAAAAATAGCAAACTCCCGACTCAAATAATATGGAGAGAAATAGATCATTTATACGGAGAGAAAAGGAGAATCTTGAAGTCTAGATTTTTTAGAAAATGGAAAACTTCACTTTTCTCTACTAAACTATGAGGTCAGTGTTATTAGGAGTCTAAACTAAATTTCATCACGTTGCACCCTCGATTTATCACAATTCATCTAATTAAAGGACACAAATTGATGAATTGTAATAATTCGAGGGCGCAATGCAACAAAATTGTTAGTTTGAACTCCTAAATAACATTGATCTCATATTTTGGGAGTGAAAATATACTCTTCCTCTCGGAAAATGAATTCCAATCAAAGAATCTGTCAATGGCTACAAAGCACGTGCCTCAGTACCCAGAAAATGAGCAACCACCACAAACCATTATAAGAGGATTCCTTGATTGGATTTCCATCCAAGACAATATGGAAAATGCATTGAGATTATACTTCTCTTGACTACAACTTCGAGTTAAGATGAGTGACCCGGAACAGCACACACTAATTCAACAAAGTCAAGATTGAAAATATTCCAGGTCTTTACCAGAACATGACATTCTATAAATGGGAAACCCAGGACTTCTAAGCCGAAGTGAAACCCACTATAGTGTAAAATCTCCAAGCCTTTACAAAGGGCAGAAATTGCTTACGCTAGTAAGTTTATCAGGTATATCTACATTAAATACCCCAACCGCTGAGTAGAGGTGCCAAATTATTCCTCCTGCGTGTGAAGAAAAAATCACACAATATTCTAAATACCCTGAAAATGGTTAAACAAATCAGTCCAAGAAGTTGAAAAAATAGGGAATATCATTGTTAGAGTGAACTTTCAGTGCCACAAATGAACAAATGCTAAAAAAAACAGAGACAAAAGTAACTCAGATATTTGTAAGAAACAACACGCCAAACTATGGCCACCCAAATGGGGTCTGACAGCCGGTCTCACAGAGACACCATATTTTCTTCATCGAAATACTTTGATAACGTCACACCAAGTAGAATACTTCAAAGTGAACTCAGACAGACTTGCACAATTGCAAAAGCGTTTGCGTTACTCAGGTAATGTCTCGAGCATATTGCATACAACGCGCAGAAGCTCAGTGCCAAAAACATCGGAGGTACATAAATCAGGTATTTCATGCTGATAGGCCTGGCTGCTGGCTGCTGATGCGGTGATGCCACTTGCATACAAATTGGCAAGTGGCACAAATCGCCTCTGTAATTGCATATCTTCTTTGATTGAGCACGTTTTTCTTGGAGCTATTTGATTGAACAAGTTGAGGAAGTGAAACCCATCAACAAAGATTTTGAAGACACATCACTTTACAATCAGTTCAAAAGTGCATTAATCAGGTACCCTGTATTTTCTTTTTCTTTTTCTTTTTTAGCAGCTAAAGTTTTAAGTTCTCACCAATGGAAGTAGATAGATGTCTGACGAACAAGCATATAATTTACAAAAGTACCAGGGACAAAGATGCAGCGGAGTGCCACTGCATGGCACTGCCTAACTTTGAACACCAGCCAATAGAACTAGATCCGATTGAACTAAAAGGAAGATTTCGTATCCCAATGAAGTGCTTTTTCCATCTCATCAAATAGTGAAATCCACTTTGCTTTATGCATGTGAGAAAGCAACCGTCCTCATAGCAGCAGAGGCTAGAAAATTTTCTTTGATAGATGAGAAGTCTTCTGAGGTAAGAAAAGGCACCTACGTCTGGAGTACATCCTTAATCCTCATCCTACTATTGCTTGGTGCTGCACAAACAAACAGAAGTTAAATTCATACAATACTACGTGTAATCAACTTTCACTATTGTAAAGCGGAATCTTCAAGAAAGTTAAAGGCACCTACAAGGTGGCTTCTAATGTGCTGGCAAAGGAACCAAAGTATCCAACCATCAATCACGAAGAGACAATGGCAAGTGTGTGGTAAGCAAAAATTACATCTAAATCAGTTTAAGGTGTTCTTCACTTTTTCATTTGATTAGCGCCACGCCATCTTCAATTTTGCTCTTTTCCTCCTATTTTCATATTAACCCATAAACTCAATTCGCCATAAAACAGAGAAAAAGTATCCCTGAAGTGTAAAAAGCTTCAATTAAAAGAGCATATAACTTGATACTTCAGACTTAAAATCATAGAACTACAATCCAATGTTTCTCCATTTATAGTCTTACAGAGTTTCTCCATTTACAGTCTTACAGAGATGAAACCTATTTGTTACCCACATAAATTCGAACACTTACAAGTGAAGTAATGGTAAAATGTAAACAATTTGCTAAATGTTCTAGTTGACCCTACCTCTGGATTGGGAGAATATAGAAGACTTTAAAAGCAGCTGGAAAATTAAAAATTTAGCGGACTAACCTGAGGAAGTAGGAACATCTGGAAACTTGTGCTACGAGTTAGATAGTTTTGCTGGAAAAGAATTCTTTTTTTTTCATATATATATAAAAAAAGACATTCAAATCTGATAGCGAGGGTGGATTTTTCTTTTGGGCAAGTTCTAAGATCTCGCCAAAGTCGCTTTTTCTCTCCTTTGAAAGTATTTCCCAGTAAATCTTCTAGTTGACCCTCCCTCTGGATTGGGTTTATCCATGTTTGGTAACTAGAATATGCTAAACTGGTTCGAGTTCTTTGTGTGTTTTGGGTAACACAGGGAAAGGGATGAACACGTATTCAGCAAAGCAAGTTTGGTATTTGCTTTTTGAGAGTAAAGTAGCCAAGATTCCTCGGCGGAGAGGCTTATAATATATAGAAATCACACAAAGAGAAGCTTTAGAACTAGGAAAAGCAGATACCAAAACCTTCCCCAACAATCAGAGCTTCCTTACCTCGCCAAGCCCCCTAAGCCTGAACTCACCACTTTTCAACATAAAATAGGAAAAACCACAAACACTCTTGCCGAATGTTGTCACTCTCCGGGCGCCAACCACTCGCCCCCAATGTCAAAAATGTTGATACAACCGGGTCCAACCACCCACCCCCTGATTTGGTGTGCAGCGATCATCTGCACCCTCCTATCCGTAGCAGTGATAATCACCGGCGTGGTCGTGTTTGTCGGATACATAGTCATACATCCAAGGGTGCCTTTCCTCGGTGTCACGTCCGCCCATCTATACACGCTACAATACGATCAAGTTGGTCAGCTAGAAACCCAAATCACAATCGTTATCCGGGCGGAGAACGACAACGCCAGAGCGCACGCAAGTTTTTCGGATACAGGTTTCATTCTCAGCTTTCAGGGGCTAATAATAGCGAAACTAGTAGCCGGCCCGTTTGATGTAAAGAAAAATAGTTCTACTGATTTTAACTATGTGATTCAATCGTCTGAAATTCCTCTGGATCCTACTCGTATGGAGGAAATAGACTTGTCTTTGAAGAAGGATCAGATTACCTTCCATTTGAAAGGGAGCTCGAGGACTCGGTGGAGAGTAGGCCCGTTTCACTCGGTTAAGTTCTGGTGTCACCTGGACTGTCAACTTCGCTTCCGTCCCTCCAACGGAACTTACATATTCTCAACTTGCAGCTCCAAATCCAAATGAGTACTGCATCTTTTTCAGGCTGGGTACGCAGATTCCTCTCTACTCATACAACGCGCACATAAATCTATCTCCCTCCCTCTCTCTCTCTCTCTCTGTTGGTCAAGCTTCGTTTTTTTCCCCTTTTCAATTGTTAGGTGTAGTAAAATAAACTTATGTCCGATTCTTACTCTTCCCTTGAAAATGACCATGTTAGAAACTTCACATTTCATTTGTAACAAAACAGCTGCTTTTTCAAGCACTGGTCAAAAGCTACTGCATGATACGGACTTGTGTACAAAAATTTGAGCAAGTTCGTCTCTGTATTAGGCCTGAGAAAAGAAGTCCGTCTTTGTAGAATTATATGACTTCCCATAACTCATCTATGTAAAAGTTTGTTTTACCCAATTGACATACAAAGATATGAACGTAGGGAAAAAAAGACATACAAAGATATGTAATCGAATTCAGCCGCAAAAGAAATGGGAGGACAAATCTAATTACATCCATTTCTAGGGAATTAGGGTGTTCCTTTTTTTCGTCCTCCGGACAAACGTTCACGGGTATCTTTGTTTTTGTTAATTCTGTATGTTTTTGTCTAAGTGGAATTGGATTAATGATTCCTATACCACAAAAGTATCTAAAACTTGAGTGTATATAAACTGAAAGAACTTAAAAAAAAAAGAACAAAACATATAGATTTCATTGTATAAAATTTTATACAAAAAAAAATCCTAATCCACAAAAACCAGAGTGTCCTAGAATCCTATGGGCCTATGGCAGAAAAGAAATCTAGTATCATTGTTGGACGACGTAATTGTTGTATTGCAAGGCAGCGTTTAAGATATCAACGGATGGGTTTGAACTTTTTCCGTGATCTCATTTGTTTATACCAGAAAAAGAAATGTTTGCCGCAAAATCTTATTCTGAACAATTTGCAGATTTTCCCACCTCAAAAAACTAAATTGATCAAATAAATGAAATTATTAACTAGGAAAGATACCCTTCAAATTCTCCACGTTAAAAGGTATATATAGATGTGGAAATATATATATACCATCACTGAACAGACTATCCCCGGAAATATCACATTTGTTTGTAGAATTCTTCCCTGTATTGTATCAAGCAGCGACCTCCCAGCTTAAAAGAATGTGAGGGTGATGCTGTTCTTACATAGGGTTTATTCCCAGTCAGCTGTAGGATTCGACTCTTAGGACCACAAAAATGAGCAGCCACCAGGCCACTACACACCATTATAACAGGAGCACCAGATTGGTTAACGTCTTAAGGCAATGTGGAAAATGCATTGATATTACACTTCCCTTAACAAATACTCAAGAGTACAGATCAATCAACTGCAACAGGACAAACTAAATGAACAAAGCCAGATGGAAACCATGGCAATCTGTGAAGGGAAAGCCGGTACTTTTAAGCCGACTTGTAACCCAGGCTAGCGTACAGTCCAAACGTTTACAAAAGTCAAAAATTTGTTACACCATTGGGTATCAGATGCATGTAGATCCAACCTCAACCACTGCCTATAGGCGATAAGTTATTCCTTCTACATGTGATAAAAATTCACACAATATTCCAAATTCGCTGACAATGATGAAACAAAATAATCCAAGAAGTTGAAAAGACATGAAACAAGATGATTAAATTCTACTTTCCCTTCAACCTGTGAACAAATGCCAAAATACATAGACCAAGGTGAATCAGATATTTGTAAGAAACAATAATCCAAATCTATGCTCACCCGTCACACAGACGAAATATTGTTCATCAAACTATTTTGACCACATCACAAGTAGAATAATTCGAAGTGTGTATCCATTCCATCAGGAACGACACGGAAGATGAATTTCATGAACTATTAATCAAAGATCTCACAATTTTCTGACACACTTGCAAAGTTGAATGAGTGTTTGTGTTAATCAGATAACAAAATCAGCTGGATTTTATTTTTATCTCGAAACAAAAAACAATAATTTTTTTAATGATTTTTCTGATTTTTTTTTCCATTTTGACCCCCCAAAATTTATTTGTGTACCTGGTCCCCCTAGTGGCCAATCATGGCTTCGTCTCTGGATAAGGCATTGGATAGAACAAAGTATAAAGTGGCAAAAATGGAGATAACTACAGCAGCTTAACCATAGAGAAGTATATCTTAGAAACCATGTTTTGTGTTGGAGTCCTAAACTTACAAATTCCATATGCTCCATCAGAGCCAGCTGCTAAGATTGTGCCAAATCCACCGGAGGACCCCTTCCTGAATGCATTCATCGTTAGAAAACTTGGCTTATATAAAAAAAATCGGACTTGCTGCTGCCCTAGGTCTATGGTACTTCCTTTTACATATATTTTTCCATTTTCAACTGGCTATCATTAAGATAATTACATGACTAGTGTGAAAAGGAACAAGCATCTGATACAATCTTTCCATTTACTCACAACTTATCTTCAGGACCAAAAGGAGAAACGATTGGATTCTCTTGTAATCTCTTTCGACACAGTTTCGTTCTTAGATTTTTCGGTTGGAGAAGACCCCGACTTTTTGTTTGTCACCCCATGATCTTCAAGCTTTAGCACTGCTACCCTCAAATCTCCAACCCTTCGTGCTTGCTTTGAGTATTTTCTACCCTCTCGCTTCTAATCAAGGCCCCAATTATTGAATAAACCTGTTCACTGTTTCTTAATCGATTTATGATCCCAGGAATTAGTTCATCGAGCAACCCACTTGGGGCAGCAACCTTAGTGAACCTGTTAACCTGTTCTATCTTTGCAACCTTCATTTCTGTACTGGGCATTTCGGCTTTGGCCGTGTCACTTTTGCACTTCCTAACATTCCTTTTAGGTGTTGCTTGGGATGCAGTTGGTGATAGGAAACCATTTCTTTCCATTTCTAATACTTTCCCAGGGTGCTTTCCGTCCAAGGGAGCGTTACAACTTCGCCTCTCTGAAGCATCGCCTGATTTCACAAAAGCATGAATTTCACGAGGATTAGATAGGCCTCTATCTTCTATCATCAACAAAGAGTTGCTCCAATTAACCCAATGTGAACCCAGAAATAAAAGGAAAATTAAGCACATGAGAAAACCGAGAATCTAAAACTTATGAATTCATAAAACAAAGAGTTTCTCTTCCGAAGTACTCTTGATGTTTTCTCTTTGATGCTATTTATTCCAGGAATTGAACCCCGAATAAATAAATAAAAAGCAACACCCCCCCCCCCCCTTTCCTATCCCAAAACAGGGGGGGAAAAACAGCGCAAGTTTGCTCTCTACTTCCTATTCTCCCAATAACCAATGAATTCAATTCACCATAAACAATAATAATAATAATAATAAAAAGACCGATTAAGTGTACAAAACTACAATTGAAAGAGCAAAGGTCTGAAATAGCAGAAACGTAATAGAACTACAATCCAAGGTTATCCTATTTAAAGAATTGAAAGCCCATTTATTTGCCAGACAAAATCGAACACTTACGAATAAAATACTGATAAAACCTAAATGATTAGTTAAAATTCCCCATTTAGGAGATACCTAAAAGAAAACGAGCGAAATCCAATCAGATAGGTAAAATTGAGTGGACTGACCTGATGAAAATCACTGATGGTATACGGCGCAACGGAAAATTGTGCCCTATGAAATCTAGGGTTTACAAAAGAGAATAAAAAGAAAAAAAATTATACCAAATGCAGAAGAGACCGAGAGCGCTAGATTGTTTGGCGGATTCAGATCTGAATTCTGATGGGGTGGATTTGCTTCCCTTTTATATGACACTTCTGTTTGTCAAAATTTTTGGAGTCCAAAATTTTCAACAAAATAAAAGTAATTCAAAATTTTCAACTTTTAAACATACACTTCAAACCTTTTACAAACCTCAATAAATTTTAATATTTAAAAAATTTCCAAAACTTTAAGAATATTTCCTAAAATTTCGATAAACAAACATACTCATTATGATCCTGTCATAGTGGCCTCTCTCTCTCTTTTTTAATATTTCCTGAAAAACCCTGGTGGTAAGGTAAAAGTTTGAGTTTTCATATGTCTCAAGTTTGAGTCTCAATATCGTCATTATTGTCTCTTATTTATCTGGAGTGTATTTAGTGGAGTCTTAACACATTCTTTCGCATTAACTCGTAGAGTCATGTACACGTTCGGGTGGGTTTGTTTTGTAAAATTTTAGTGTTGTTAAAATTTTAGGTATTGAGTTTAGTGAAAAAGCGAAGAGAGAGGTAATTTTTTATATTTTTTGTAGTGAAAAATAATGATTTGATGAGGAGAGAGAAATTATATTGTAATATCTTATTGTGTTAAAGAGCAAGGTCTAAAATAGCAGAAACGTAATAGAACTTAAATAGTTTTGTCATTTTCGTTTTGACTCAAATTTAACTTAACAGTACGACGTATTCTGTCACACGTGAGCTCCCTCATTACGAGAATACGAAACTGCCCCCACTTATTATTTCGTTTCACCTTCCCCGACCACCATGGGTGAGACTTCACCTTCCCCTACATCATGTCACCCATTTCAAACCCAAAACTCAGAGCCCTCGACATTCCTAAACCAGCTAATACTAGAGTTGTTCACCGGTACCGGCGGTGGACTGGTTAACTGACACCGCCACCGGAACCGGTAGCGGTAACCTCCCCCAGCTTAGTAACGGGGGTGGTACCGGTTTCTATTTTAACCCATAAACAGTGAAAATGGCGGTGACTGTTCACCGCTGGGCAGTTCACCGCCACCACCGTAATTTTTTTTTTACAAAATATAAGCTAGGGAGAAGAGAGAGAGGTGCGAGGAGAGAGATAAAGAAAAGAGCAGGGAGAGAGAGAGAGGAGGATGAGAGAGAAGAGAGACATAGAGGTATTGGGGAGAGACAGAGACGTGAGAGAGAGGGAGAGAGAGACAGAAAGGGGGAGAGAGAAGGGTGAAAAGTGAAAGAGGGAGAGGGAGGAGAGGTCTTCTGCGCATGACCAATAGTTTACACAAAGGTCGCGCACGCGGTCTTGCGCAAGGCACCCTTGGTCGTTAACCACCACCGAAACCGTTAGGCACTGGTGTAACCGGTTCTGGGGGCGGTTGGGGTTTTGGGGACACCACCCAAGGCGGTGGCGGTGGCGGGCATAACCTCCACCACAGATGCACAGCCCTAGCTGATACTTCGATGTTCTCATTGGCCACAAAGTCATCGAACTCTAACAACAAAGAATTGTATTCGGAAACTGTACCCTACTCCACATGCTCTTCTTTATCACTCTGGTATCAAATCTACTAATTTGGCCATCAAAACTATCAACGTAGGTAGCAAATCGATCTGTCTGATCCTCAATTAGGTCATTTCCATGCTTGAAAAGATCCATGAGCTTGTTGCTTCCATCCTCAACCTCAGAAGTCCTAGATTTCATTTTCTTACCAAATCTTACTCTAGCGACATCAAACTTCTCACAAACCCAAACCCTAGTCTCCTCCTCGCAAACCCTAATCCCAGCCTCCTCAGATCCCCAACTCTTCGAAACCTTAGCATCAACCTCACTCTGCAGCGCTCCAATGTCGAGCTCCATTGAAGAAACCCCAACTTCATAAGAACTCGAAAATCCAAACCCTTACCTCTGTCAGAGCCGTCGTTACCTCCTTTCGAGACCTTAGCCTTTGCTTCGAACTTACCGATTAAATCGGAATTGCAATTATAGTCGCACTCGTTTTTCATCACTGAAATCAATGAAGTAGAGCTACGAATCGTAGGCTCCGAAACCCTAACTATTTCAGCAGAATTTGGGGGCTTGAATAAGAAATCATAAGTTCTATGGAATCAGCGACGCCAAATACTGATTCTCATCTTAGCATATGAGAAAAATGGCGAGCTTCTTTTTGGATTAGGAGGGATTTAAGCAATGTACAAGGGTATTTTGGTCTTTTAATTCTTAGGAGCTCACATGTTTATTACGTGTGACGTAATACGTAGTACGACCACATTAAATCTAAGTAAAAAACGAAAATGACACAGTAACTTAAGTTTAAGGTGTCGAGTTGACACGAGTTTAAGTTTAGAGGAGATTTTGGGATAAGTGTGATAGTTCGAGGGGGTATTTGTAATTAACCCTTTTTCAAAAGAATCATATAGTAACTCTTTTTATCTTTGGAAAAAAAATCAATTAGCCCCATCAAGTTTCAAAATGTTTATTGCGCCTTATATGTTTCAAAAACAATCAATCAACTTCTTTCAATTGATTTGGTCGTTTATGTTAAGTCATACAAAAAGTTATGTGAATTGATTGAAATGTCCATCTAAGACAAAATTTTAATAAATAAATAAAATTTTAAAAAATAAATTAAAAATAAATATATTAATAAAATAGAGTTTTGATGTTTTTATTTTAAAAACATTATTTTTATTTATATAGCATTTTTTCATAATTATATTTTGGAAAGACATTTTGATCATTACACGGATTGATTGTTTTTGAAATATATGGAACTTAATAAAATATTTTAACACTTGAAGAAAAGCTTATTAATTTTTACCCATATGAGATTTTTTTTTGGGTAATCACCTATATGAGACTGACTACAATCTTCTCCCTTAATTATATTTGAATTTGTTGTTCGTGGGTCAGATCGAGGATACTGGGTTTCAATTTGCACATTGGGATTTGTGTGCTTCTACTGCCTGTTTTGTCGAGACTATCCCAGCCCAAAAGCGCCAACCGGGACCTTAGCCAAGCGAGTGCGACTATTCTGTGCAGTCTTTGTTGATTCTCTTCTCTTTGTCTACCTTAGACCAGCAGGTTAACTAATATTTCTCCCCACCTTGGACCACGATTCGAATATCATAAAATGTTTTAAAATGCGAACATGTTTTAGCTCCATTGTAAGTTATGCGTGAGATATATATATGTTTTTCTTGTACATGTAATGTTTTCAACCTAAACTTAGAAAAATAAATTGAGATGCACGTACGTCGAGTTTAGGAAAAAAAAACTAAATCCAATAAAAATTTGAGCATGTGATTGTGCCATCATTTTGGTTATACAAATCTACGAGGAAGGTGAGGTAATTCAAGGGTTCTAATTCGATCTTAAGAGTAAATCGTCACATGTCATGATAAACGGTTCACATCTAGCCACTATATTAATGAGTTATACTGACAGTTGAGATCAAGTTAGTTGGTTAATGTTAGAAATAAAAAATTTAATTTTGATAAGTGAGACATCCATTAGGGGAATACCCAATTGGATTAATTGTGTTAACTCACTTATATTAAAAACATTACATAGGGGCTTATATTTATAAGTCAATATTTTACAACACCCCACATTACTAAGCAATGTGGGACTTCACACTTCAACACTCCCCGCAAATTCAAGGTGGACAAATCGACAAACCTTGAGTTTGGAGTTACAAAAATAATTACAAGGAAAATAATAACAAAAAATTGCCGGTACTGAGCCGGAAAAGTTGTCGGTACTGAGTCGGATGGTTGCCCCGATAATGAGTCGGGAGGTTGCCGGTACTGAGCCGGATGGTCGCCGGTACTAAGCCGGGAGAAAACTGGTACTAAGCTGGATGGTCGCGATGAGGTAACCGGACTAAACCCGAAAACCTTGTTTTGATACCATGTTAGAAATAAAAAAATTTAACTTTGATAAGTGAGACATTCATTAGAGAAATACCTAATTGGATTAATTGTGTTAACTCACTTATATTAAAAACATTACATAGGGGCTTATATTTATAAGCCAATATTTTACAACACCCCCAATGTGGGACTTCCTTCAACAGTTAATTAAAGGTCTAACCACTCTGTTCTTGTGTTTTTTATTTTTTAAATAACTCGATCTTAGTCGTCAAAATAACTCATTAATACCGTGATTAAATGTGAACCGTTTGTTAAGACTTAGCAAATGTGAGAGACCAATCCACGTACTAAGTTCGAAATCACTTAACTTTGATTATAATTTATTAATAAGCGGAAAGGTTTAAACTCCTTAAATGTTTTATTGGAGAGGTGGGAGGAGCAAACATAGTTCTTGATAATTTTCATAAAGATATATTTTTTGATGAAATAAAATATCTTATATTCGATACAAAGTATATAAATTTTTATTAGAATTCCTCTTAAAACCCAAAACCCAAAATTATGATCAAAGTAAAATTATCGTTTGTGGAATCAGTATAATATATGGGATCGAATTGTTGACATAGATCCGACCATTCAATGCATTTGCCCTGATGGTGGAGATTAATAGAATCATCGCCAAATGCATTTTCTATGTACTAAAATATTAAAGACTTTGTATTAAGACATATTAGGATTTTGCTTCTTTTACACCTTTATCCTCCAAAAGTCAACCTGAATTTGATACTAGCAAGGTCAAACCCAATGAATTGAAGAAGAATACGTTCGGTGCCTTATTCGAAACCTAAAGTGAAAATAAGGTACTTTATATTATATGGTTTTTATTGATGAAAAATTATATTATATGGTTAGTATATAGTTTATCAAGTGTGAAAAGACAAATATATATATATACGTGATTAATTAGTACTTGAAGGGCTTATTAGAAAAAAAAAAATGGAAGTCTACCTCCCTAGGTTACAATTTATTTAAGATTAGTCAAAAATCCAAGATACGTATTGGTAATGGTTTGCAGTAATTAAAGTAAACACGTAAATTAAAAGATAATGGAAAAAATTATTTCATCATGAATAAATTTAGTTTGAGGAATAGGGTAGATTCTGATGAATTAGTCAAGATACGTATTACTTTGCGATTAGTTAAAATTCCAATTAGATACGTATTGGTAATGGTTTGCAGTTATTTAAAATAAAAAACGTAAATTAAAAGATAATGGAAACAATTATTTCATGAATAAATTTAGTTTGGGGAATAGGGTAGATTCTGAAAAACTAAAATGCAAAATTATATTTGCATCCTATAATTAATAGATATTGTGTAATTTATATACAAAACTATCAAACCAGAAACATTACACCTCATACTATCAAAATCTTAACATTTCGTGCAACGCGTTAAATTATTGGAAGTTCGAGGTGCAATAGGTCTTGTTTTGGATAGTTTGTAGTATAAATTATGTTTAACTAGTCTATTTGTTCTAGAGATATTGCCTAATCTCAAACTGATCCCTGAGTAATTTCCGTCCTAGAATGGTCTTTTTTAGAATTTTTCATGTCATTAGGTGGTCATTTCGTCAGCTCAAATGACTCTATAAATGAAAAAAAAAAAATCCAACATGACTAACATAGACGCGTGTTAATCATTTGCCAATAATCATATGTCCCAATTAATTTTCAAATCATTCAGCCTATCCCCATTAATTTTAATTTCATGTCAAATTCTTTATGACAGGTAAGACTAACTCAATATTTAAGGAGGGGTTGTTACAAATTTTTTTCTCATGTTAAACATATAGACTTTAAGGTAGAAATTAAAATTAATGGCAACCAATCATACATAATATGTTTGGTGATTTGGAAATTAAAAGGATACGTGATTATTGGTAATTGATTAACATGTATCCTTAGTAGCGACGTTAGATTTTTTTTTCTATTTACGAAGTTACTCAAGTTAACGAAATGACCACCTCATGATAACACAAATTTCACAGGAATCAATATAGGACGAAACTTACCATAGAGACCAATTTAGAATTAGGAAATACCCAAGACTAGTGAACTAATTAAGTATTTAAATTACAATACATGTTATTTATAAGGTGCAAATTAAGTGTATTTTTATTAACTATAAACTTTCATTTTGCAGGACACGATTCTCAATTAATTATGTTACCAACTACGATTAATATAATAAGACTCTCAAATACAATATTCTAAAAGTTATTATTTTTCAAGTCCTTCCATAATATGTTCGTGTGACGGAATACTATATAACAAAAATCATGTGTATTATTTCTGTATATATATATATTCCTGATCACAAGAATGTCACATACACCTTGACATGATAAGTAATCCTAATTATGAGTCATTTACTAAATAATAAATAAAATAATTATACCATAATATAAACAACGTAATCATACCACACAATACTTTAAAATCTTAACCATGTCTAATCCATCCTCTGAAAAAATGGTGGAATAAAACGTAAGAAAGGTATAGAAATTTGATGGAATAATAAAGTGAGACATCGTGGTTGGGGTTCCATATTATAATGTTGCATACAGTCAATTCCATACAGTATGTACAATCTGTCATAAATTAGTATAGTGTCCCACAAGAGATTAAATTTTCAATTTAGGGGCTCAGAAAAATAGAAATAGCGAAAGGGACCTCTTTATAGTCTTGAACCCGAATTCAACCATATGTCGCAGCAGTAGAGCCTACCCATAATTTAATTCCTTATACAGGTCACGCACCCCAACGAAACCATCGGGTCATCGTATCAGTGTCCGCAAGGAAAAAAAAAGGGGTACACACGGAGAGACGACTTGTTAAGCGGCGTGTCTTCAAGTGTCGTGCATGCATTTTATGCAATCTGTTGCTTTGCATGCACTCTCTCTCCTCTCTCTCTCTCTTAACTACACGATTTCTTTGGGGGTAAATAGATCCTCCACCTCCATCGCCGTATCGCTCTGCGGGAACCACCGCCATCTCCACCGAGTTGACTTGCTTCCTCTTCAGCTTGACTATTTGACGGCAGTATTTACTGCTACTGCTTAGGAGTTGGTAGATTAGAGTGTTATAAGCATAAACAGAGGAATGGGTTTATTCTGGTTTTTGTTTATGTGAATGAAAGCGGTTATAGATTTAGGTTCTTCAAGAACTGAAACGAGGTGCTTGTTCTTTTTCTATTGTAGTTTGTGGTGTTTCTTTAATCATTGTCGAATCTCTGAAGCGTTTCTGCGCATGTTTGTCTGTCTGTCTGTCCGTATGCGTGTGCAAGGGAATGTGTCCTGTACGTGGCTAAAATTATTTCTTCGATGAAATTTTTGATTTGGGTCAAAAGGGTTTTCAGCGTTTTGATTTTGATTTACGTCTTGCTCTTCTTGAAGGTTTCGATTTTGGGTTAATGGGGTCCAAGATTTGCTTGAATGCTTCGTGCAGAGCAACCTCCACGCACGAATGGAAGAGAGGTTGGCCGCTGCGATCCGGTGGATTCGCAGATCTCTGCCACAAGTGCGGGTAATTTTCTTTTTCTCCGTATGAATTCAATGTAATTTTACTTGGGACTGGTTTGATTTTGCAAAGGGCGAGTTTGGGTTAATCTGAAGAGTTGAATTGGTATGTTATTGGGTATACTTATATAGGAGGCTCGACTTAGCGCTTTGCTTTTGAAGTTGTTCTATTTTGGGATAGAAAGTTGAAATCTTTGGGCTTTTTGGATTTTCTACACGACGAATCGAGTGCCGTTGTGTTTAACTTACCTATAATTAGATAATCAGACTGATCCTTATTGCGGTAAATAAGCTAGCTGCTGCTAGCTATTACCACGTCGTATAGTTGATGCTCAAATTCTCAGTTTTATCCCCGTGGTTTGTGAATATTTGCAGAAGGGAAAAGTGTAAATAAAAGGAATCGGTGCCTATCTCCATGCGTTGCCAGTTTTTGGGTTCAAGTACCAGCTATGTAGTGAATTTAATTATTTCCATTAGCTGGTTCTAAGGGCCCAAAGTTTCTGTGGGCCATCCCTGTGAGATTCTGTTAACGATACTATTTTATCAGGATGATCATATATTATGCATCATAGTCCTATGAGGAGTTTAATCGAAACTAATGCAGTTTTATTTCTATGCCTTGTAATCACTATCAAGCGATTCAAATGTTGCATTTTTTCTCAATTTCAAATTATTGGCGCATTTTTTAATTTCTTAGCTTTTGGCACTTGTACGTTAACTTTTTAATGTGCATGCTTTGAAAAAAAAACAATCCATACGTGCGTGTGCATGCACAAGTTCTAGTAACTTATAAGTTGCTTGGGCATGGGGAGAATCATGCACTTAGTCTTCAACTTCTCCCATTTGATTTTTGTAATGTGCTTGTTACCTTGCTTCCACTTCTGCAAGTATGAAGTAAGAGAGATATTGCCTTTGTTCACGCTATAAACTAGTCTGTCTAAGCGTATTTTTGAAAATTCTCCGCGAACTTGCACCAACAACTGTTATATTTTGATTTGGGTTTACATCAATAAGATTATCTCTGAAACATGACGAGCATTCTCCTTGTTTACTTGTTTTCCTCATTTTACTTTCCATATGTCCTGCTTGACTTATGCTTGATGTGCTGTTTTCTCTACTTAGACCTGCCTATGAGGATTCGGTTTTCTGTGATACATTCCACTCAGAGGAAACTGGTTGGAGGGAATGCAGTTTATGCAGCAAGGTATGGTTAAAGTGGTATCTTTCCTTTTTGATGCTTTTCTTTTCCCTTTTTTTGTGACCTTTTTAATGTGATTCAGTTCTGCATGGCAGCGCATCCACTGTGGTTGCATAATCTCTAAGCCTTTGTATGAGTACCTGGATTTTGGGGGCGTAGGGTGTATTAGCTGTGCAAAAAGCTCTGGGCTTTATTCGGTAAGACCTATGAATATTTTAGGTTAGATACTGGTCTTTTTTAGATACTGATCTGAATATGCTATAATCACTGTTTTGCGTTTTTCATTTAAGTTTATGGGTTAACCACTTGTTTTGAATCTTGATTATCCATGGCCATGCATGTGGCATGTGTTTGTGCCTAGATGATATAGTTGCAAATATGCACATGTTTGTAACTCTAGTGCTTGTGATTTTTGCTTTTCCTATGTAACCATTCAAATAGACAGTGGTTCAAATACTCTAGTGAACATGCTACTTTTTTTTCTTGCCTCTCCTCTCTTTTCTTCCTCTTATGAGGATCTTTGCTCACCAGCCATACATGTATAGGGTCATGAATATGGTGAAAATGGTCATGTCAGGAGCTTTTGTTTCTTTTCTGAATTTTGTAGGTTATCTGACTGTCAGACTTTATGCTTTACACTTATTCATGATTTTTTTTTTATGCAGATCTGGAGGGGAGAACTTCCTAATGAATTTGCTTCATCGACAGTAGATAATGCTGGTGATTCACTCTCCAGTCCTTTTGAGAAAAGACTGGTTAGTGACAATGACGGAAAACTTATGCAATTGTGTAGAATCATGGAAGCTAATGAACCAAACCTCTTGCCTCAATCTGAGAGAGGTGAAGCAAATGGATCTCAAATGGCCACAGGCTTTCTGAATGCTACTCAACCATCCATTGGATCAGTAACATTTGCCAAACCAGAAGACAGCAGACAACTGTTTGAGGGTAAAGATATGCATGAATGGCTAGCTCACCCTTCTTTGAGTATGACCTTGGGAACTCCAAATTTTGTGCTTCCCTTTTCTGGTGGGGCTGAAGATGGAAGGGAACAGAGCAAAACACCTTCTCCCTTCCAACAAGGGCAAAGATCTCGCCCTATATTGCCCAAACCTCTGAAAACTGGCCTTTCTGTGAGTCTGGAGGCAACCAAAAGTGTGGTTCAGATGCGAATTGCTAGGCCACCTGCTGAAGGACGGGGGAAGAATCAGTTACTTCCCCGATACTGGCCAAGGATTACTGACCAAGAGCTGGAGCAATTATCTGGAGAGTATCCTTGATTTTGACACCTTTATTTTCCCCTTTCTGGATTAAGTTTGACTTTGTGGAAGTAATATCTTTTTTTTGTCTTTTTCTTTTTTCTACGCTGTTACAGTATTAAAACAATACGGAGTTTATTGTTAATCCATTGTTTCAAGTGTAGTGTTTCCCTTAATTTTTTTTCTCAAAGTTTGAATTCCAATATTGTGCCATTGTTTGAGAAAGTGCTCAGCGCCAGTGATGCTGGGCGGATTGGACGTTTGGTTCTCCCAAAAGCATGTGCTGAAGTAAGTTTGCTTGTCTTATCATCTATTTGCTTTTGTTTGTTATTATTATTACTATTTTTTTTGGGGGGGGGTGTTAATCATTGATTCCCTCTTCTTTTTCTTCCTTCTTTCGGCTGTGTATATAAACTGTATTTCAATGCAGGCATATTTTCCTCCTATCTCTCAATCAGAAGGTCTGCCTTTGAGGATTCAAGATGTGAAAGGGAATGAATGGACATTTCAGTTCAGATTTTGGCCCAACAACAACAGCAGGATGTATGTTTTAGAGGGTGTTACCCCTTGCATACAGTCTATGGAATTACGCGCTGGTGACACTGGTATACTTCATTATATTGTATAGTTTTCCTATCAATCAAGAGATCTTGGTGCATTTCTGGAAGTTCTTGTTCTAATTTTATTAAGTTTTTAGGTGGAGAGTGAGTATATTTCTTAAGTGAGTATATTTTATTAAATTTTATTAAGAGATCTTGGTGCATTTCTTAAGTGGAGATTGAGATATAGTCCATCTGTTCCACAGAAGAGTATCCAGAAAGGAAAGCGTGTCTCTATTTGACTTTCTATATTACCCTTGAATTTGGCTTCTTTGAATATGCACTGTTGTTTCTCTAAATTTGAACCCACCTTAGGACATTTTGAGAAATGTGTTTTTTATTACGTATATGTTGTTTGTAACCTTTAACCCTATCGTGGATAGAATTTTTTTGTTATGGCTAGTTTGATTACTTGTCTCTGTTTCTTGTGCAGTAACATTTAGCCGGATTGATCCCGGAGGCAAACTTGTCATGGGGTTCCGAAAGGCATCAAACTCTGTAGATGAACAGGTCTAGCTTCATAGCCATATTTCACTTCCCCATCTGCATGCTCTTGCTCTTGGATGCTAATTCTCATGTGCCTTGAAAGCGGACATTTTATTTATACAAAATTAGTAATTGACAGGATGCCCAGGGCCAGATGTCTGCCCTTCCCAATGGAACGCCTTCTACAGAAACCTCCTTTTCTGGCATTATAGAGAATCTGCCGTCAGGAAGTGGTTACTCTGGCCTTTTTCAAACAATGAAAGGAAGCAAGGAACCTCACATAAATGCTCTCTGTGAAAATTTGCACTTAGGGGATGGCGATATTGGGTTGCATAAAGGTGAGAACCATGGAGGCAGCATAAATGAAGATTCACTGCAGCAACCAATGCAAACTCCTGAGAAGAAGAGAACTCGAACTATTGGATCTAAAAGTAAAAGGCTGCTAATGTATAGTGAAGAGGCTTTGGAGCTAAGACTTACATGGGAAGAAGCACAAGATTTGCTTCGTCCACCCCCAAATGTCAAGCCAAGCATTGTTACCATTGAGGACCAGGAATTCGAAGAATATGATGTAAGTATATCACGATCAGTCCTTTCATTTGTTATTACTATGAGGTAAGATAAGAATGAATCATTGATAGGCTTTGTGCAATATTAGGTCCTAGCATATTTTCTTGTTAATTGATGCAGTCACTGATTCCTTGTTGTTCATGTCATTTAGGAACCTCCAGTTTTTGGAAAGAGGACTATATTCACTACACTACCATCTAGGTAAGTTTGTATGTCACAAGTTGCAATGATCTAGGGGTAAGTTATTACAGTGCCGAACAGACTGTAACATTTCCCTTTGGGGTTTTAAAATAGATATTCCATGCTTTTTTTTTAATTGATAAAATACCTTTACCCTCTTAAACTATCACCTCCTTTGCAACTTGTCCCCACAATTGCCACTCTTGGAAATTAACCCTCTTAAACTATCGTTTTTTTTGCAATGTGCCTAGATCTAAATGGTAAGAATGTGCACGTGTTCTTTTTTTAGTCTATTTTAACGATTTGAGAAAGTTGAAGGGGGTCGATGGCCAAAGATGATAGTTTCGTAGTACATTGGAAATGCAGTAGTTGTTTAGGGTGGTGGAATTTTCCTTTTGGTTTTTTGTTTTTAATTTTCTCAAAGCTTGCTAGAGGATTTTCTTCAGTTTGTGAGAAATTTTATTTGCACGTTTTCTATTTTCCTTGTGTCCCACATTGTTGGTTACTTCAATGTTCCAAATGTTCTCCACTTAGGGAAGCCAGGAAAGAATTTGAATTAATTTTCTCAATTTTCCCTTTGATCTATATAGAAGTCAACACCTTCTTCTATTTGCTGTACTAGAGGTTGAATCAGGAAGGATGGCTTTTGATAGTTGTAAATTTTTTGTTCGAAGGCAATATATTGTATACAGTCCCATATATAAGTGGGTTTCTATCTAAGGTGGACAAACAATTTGGAATTTCAGAAAAGAAAAAAAGGACAAACAATTTGGAACAGAGGAATTAATTTTTCTGGAGCAATATTTTGGCTTTTTCAAAATTTTACAAAAATGTTGGATGGCAGAGTGTGACATAATGCAGCAGAAAGTTGCTATGCGGGTGACTAAGCCCTTGTACAAGGAGACATAAAACAGGGAGTTAGGGGGCCCAACACCCACCCCCGTCGCACTGCGCAAGTCCCCCTGCTTGTTCTCTTCTTTCCTTATTCCATTACAGTGCTTACTTTAGGAACTTGGATGATAAGGTTTCGGAAAGATATCCATATATGTGCTTCTACATTGGTTTGTTTCTCTGTTTTCTTTTCTATTTCTAGTTGACCTGGAGCTCATGAGCACTCGAAGAATATATCCATTATTAAGGGTCAAGATACTCTTGATACAAGAACCAACTCCTAATCCATTTTCAGATCACTGTGTGCATGTTGAAGAACTTGAAACTTTGATCTGGTGTTTAAAATATTTATCTTGCACTAAATTTACTTAGTGCTCTCGTCCAGGGGACAGGAGCAATGGGCTCAGTGTGATGATTGCTCCAAATGGCGAAGGTTGCCTGTGTATGTCCTTCTCCCTCCAAAGTGGATGTGTTCAGAAAATGTGTGGGATTCAAGCAGGTCTAACATTATTCTGTATTCCGCTCCCCACCCCTCCAGTGATAGTTCTAGGATTATGATTCCTGTATAATTCTTAACCTTATGACTTGCAATGTGCTCACAGATGCTCCTGCTCTGTTCTAGAGGAGATCAGTCTAAAGCAATTGGAGAATCTTCTGAAAGCAAGCAAAGGTGTGACCTTGCCCTCTATTATCTTCTCTTTCTTTTATTCTTTTTTTCTAAGCTTCTATTATCTTCTTTACTACAGAAGTTGTGGTATGGTATGAGTCGAAGGGTTCTAGAAAAATGAATCAGTATGTGGCTGAATTCTTATATAGCCTAGATGTGTGAAAACATGGTATAAGCATGGACAGTGCCTGTAGGTACTTATCAAACTTTGTGCTTCATGGTATTGGCTCTATATGGACGATATTTTTGTATACCCTACTCTAGAGACGTTGTTTGTTACAAATGATAACTCAGTCCTATGATGATCCATGATATGGTCATGCTATCACTTTCATTCGAAGCTCACAATCTTTGTCCTCAAGCAAGTTTCAAATTACTTCCTGATTCTTTTCAGCACTCTATATCTTCCTCAGATTTCAAAAAGCGAAGAAGTGCAGAAAGCCACAAGTCAGTCCAAGAACATGAGCCTTCTGGCTTAGATGCTTTAGCCAGTGCCGCAGTTTTTGGAGATAAAATGGGCGATTCAGGTGAACCCTCGGTTGGAGCCACCACCAGACATCCCCGACACCGCCCTGGTTGCACTTGTATTGTGTGCATCCAGCCCCCAAGCGGGAAAGGGAAGCACAAGCCCACGTGCACATGCAATGTGTGCATGACTGTAAAACGCAGGTTTAAAACCCTAATGCTACGGAAGAAGAAACGCCAATCAGAACATGAAGCAGAGACTGCTCTGAAGGATGATAACCGCCGTAGAGATGAATCGGAAATGGATAGCCTGTCAAAAAATGGACTGTCGAATCATCTAGAAAATGAAGCAAGCCACAGCAGAAATCAGGCTGAGGTGGCTGAGAGCAGCGGTGGACAGATAGACTTGAATTGTCATCCCAACCGTGAAGACATGCAACTGGATCTGGAGGTACCCGGAATGAGCTTGCTGAGTCTTGTTCAAGCGGCTAGCCTTCCGTTAGAGGATTTTATGAAGCAACAACAAAATATGCCATGCTCGACTGCTGAGCAACAGGATAGTCTGGGTTCCAATGTGCAACAGCAAGGTACTTTAAAGTACGAGATAACCCCCCCCCCCCCCCCCCCCCTGATGAAGGGAGCCTGGAGCCTGAAAGCAGTAGAGGGGATGGAGGATTATCATGATTCCCAGTTAGACTGAAGGGATTTTCCACGAAGGAGAGATTTTCTTTTTCTTTGTCTTTTGCTCTCTGAAAGTATATTTGTTGTTCTCCTTCTTTCTTTCATTCTTTTTTAATATATATAATATATATTTTAAGCGGCGTTACTCGCATATCTCCACAATCAACAAACGCAACCTTGTTAATCTTTTTACTAATTGCCACCTATTTATTTGTTTATATATACCTGTGTCTTCTGTGTAGGCATGTTTGTAGTTCAGTCCCTAGCCCATTTGTTTTAGCAAACTACTTAAAAGCAAATAGCCTGGGCATTGCCCGTGCGTATATCACTAGTCCACTAGCCTAACCAGAAGTCATCTATCAAGATGGCACGGAGGTCCTTCAGGATTGATCCACACGTCAAGACGGCTTTTACATGACTTCAAGCAACACCTTGTGCCAACTGCCATCGACGAATATGGAGAAGAATCACCCGCAGCAAGCCAGCAACATTCGCTGAGGCGTTGTCCGACGAAGGTGGCATTGCCTTCAACCAAAGCTTTAGGCCACATTACTATCCATATAATTGTGTAAGCATCGATTTCAACCGTGCCACCGAGCAAGACGCGCTTTCACCACCCAACTTAGAAGTTCTATTACGAGGCATAAAGGGTTCGACCAAACATTTCTACTCTTCCTGGTCGTTCGATACTAACTTTTGAGTTTGCAAACTCACACTCGTGATTTCTTTTCAATGTGGGAGTAACTTTTTACCCTCTCACACATGCATATTTAACAATCCCCCTCCTCGTGTGTGAGTCTATTGCTCCATTGCTTCACTCACCCTTCAATGCAAGTCTTTTTGCTTCTTGTTTTGCAGATCCTCGTGGACCACGCCACATAGCATACACTCTCCCTTAATGGTAGCCTCCTGATCCTACCTGACCAATATTTGGCATTGATTTGGATTAACCAACACGGAGCTTAAAAACTTTACTATATTTTTCAGACCACCAAAAAGCACAAGAAAAAATAGAACCAAAAGAAAACCCCCAAACATCTTACCGAGCAAAAGCTGATTTAAGAGATTTTCAAAATTTATGTTATTAAGTAATTGTAAAAAACGGAAAGAAAATAATGACTCCTCTTACATGTGACCCATTCAATTGCCAGGTATCTCAATGGATATAGATGCTCTCTAATTGTTGTCCCAATTTTGGACGATCCAATTTAGAGAGAAATAAACACATAATATATTAAATGTTATAGCGTTTATACAACCTGATAATTAATATGGGTAAGTTGTAGGTCTCACACTGACTCATAATTTGACTATTCAATTCGATTAGTAAATTAGAGATGATCTTCGTCCGCGATTGATGAGACTCCGATCCCCATACCAAAATTCACTAACCTACATCACTTTGCTTTAGGGCATGTTCGTTTGCAAAAATATTTTAGAATACAATAGAATTCAACAAATGTATAAAACGAACATCTAAAACTCAAAAATTCATATACAAATACCAATATTTTTTGCACAATCTCCAACAACTTTTCACACAAACTCCAATACATTTTCAAAAAAAAAATTATAACAAATATTCTCTCTAACCTAACTCCAATATTTTTTTATTAAATAATTATATCAATTCATCTCTCTATAACTTTTTACAAATTCCAATAAAAATTAAATATCCTTAAAAAATTTCACCAACTTTTACACAAAACCTATAAAACTCAAATCTATATAAATATTAACAATTCTATCCGAATCTTAAAAATCCTTACAAAACCAACCTACCGTAACCTTTCGACCGGGGAGTGGACAGATGGTTGTCAGTTACCCACTTATGGCCATGCAGATTGGTACGTATTCCGCAGCTGGATGACGGAGCCCAATCCACAGAGTGCACTTAATTATGTCCTTATCAACTCCGCTGAATACGGGTAACGACCCTCAATGCCTTAAATCACTTGCATGGACGACAGGAGACTACCGAAAACTGCGGACATAAAGGGACAAGACAAGTGAAGAAATTAAACTAGGACAAACAATGCCCTCCGACCTAACCACCAGCAATTTGGTTCGAACTTCAATCTACGTGATCAAAGTAGTTGCAATTCATTCATCAATTCCAATGCATCTATTTCTTAAAATTTACTAAAATTTTATAACCAAACTCAATTGGCCGCTTCCAACTTCTTAATGACAGTGTTTGTATATAGGAATAAATAAAATTTTCAACCTAAAATTATTATATATTTTAATATTTTACACTCTAAACTATTATTTTTGAGATATTCCACATTTTAACTAATAATTTTAGATATTTTAAAAAAATTATAAAATTTTTAAATACTTTACACTCTAAAATACCACTCTACACTACGACAATAATGTTATAGAGAATTTAATAAATTATTATTAAAATATTTATTATATATAAAATAAATTAATAAAATTATGGTCATTTTAATTTAAAATTTTACAGATGTCATCTCTCTTCTCTGCGTGTTGGCCTCCTCCAAATTTTTTTATTTTTGCATTTGCTCTGAATTAAAAAAAAAAGATTATTAGAGACAAAAGTAACTTTTACCTTGTGCAATGAAGCCTTAAGACACGACATAATCATTTTGAGAACCTGAAACATAATTATTTATTGAGATTCATTAAACTAAACATAAACATAAACTCGCATGATTCTACTGTTCCCCCACTCCCCCCAAACCCCTTTCCCCCAACAGGATTGGCTTTCTAAAAGGTCAATTGCTTAATGATTTTTCTAGACAGATTGGATTATTATAATTATTTACTTAAATTATACACCATAATTTAAATATAAATAGACATAATAATTAGACTGTACACTATTTAATATCCCCTTATTTTCAAATAGGATTAACTTTCTAAAAGGTTAGTGATTTTCGAAAGGAATGGAGTCGTTATAATTCTTTAATTCTTTACTTAAATTGTACCTTATAATTTGGAGAGGGATATATATATATATATATAACAGGTGAATCCTACATTATATAATGTTGTTAATGTGAAGTTTTCAGCAGCGTAAGGCCTGTATCAAAGTCTACATGCATGTTGTGTTTATCTCCCTTCAAGTTAAGTCGTAAAATTCGAATAGAAAATTACATAATATCCTAATCTTCCTAAACAATGATCATGTCACATTGCACTTTTGCTGGAACTCGAAAGTCTCTTTCCCCAACAGGATTGGCTTTCTAAAAGGTCAATTATTTAGTGATTTTCTAAACTGATTGGATCATTATAATTCTTTACTTAAATTGCTTCCTAAAATTTGAAGATAAATAGTAATAGCAATTAGACCGTACACTATTTAATGTCTCCCCATTTTTCAACCGGATTGGCTTCCTAAAAGGTTAGTATTTTTCTAAACGGATCGGATCATTATTATTATATAATTAAATTATACACCATAATTTAGAGATAAATAGACATAGCAATTAGACCGTACACTATTTAATATCTCCCTATTTTCCAATAGGATTGACTTTCTAAAAGGTTAGTGATTTTCTAAAAGAATCGGATCATTATAATTTTTTACTTAAATTGTAACTTATAATTTAGAGAGAGATATACATAGTAAGTGGACACTACACTATTTAATGTTGCTCATGTGAAGTTTTTGTGAGGCCTACGTCCGCATGCATCCTGTGTTTATCTCTCTTCAAGTTATGCGGAACAATTCGAACAAAAAAATTACATAATATCATAATCTTTCCTAAACAATGATACATGTCACCTTACACTATGGAACTCGAAAGTCTCAAATCAGCTTCTGGTGATCAAAATAAAAACAATAATAAAGGGAAAAACTTGAAATCAGCCCAAACATTTCTTACGCAAGAAGAGAGTAGGGATTTAGTGTTACAGAAGAGGGAAACCACGAGAGGAAAACGCATTAAACATTGAGGAGGAAAGTACAGCCTAAAATTTATAGATATTCCACATCTTATCACCAAAATGTAAAATGTGCAAAACACTTCCAATTTTATAAGATGGATTTGACGTTTTGAATTTAAGTTGGATTCTTCCCCTTGAAGGTGAGGAGAGTCAATTCTGTACTCAAACAAGAAAATAGAAAATAAATAAAATATAGATATATATATTTTTTCTATTAGAATATTACATAAAAATGATGAAATCTTAGTAGTTATTTTTAGCTAACCTGTTCAAATTTTATAAACCAAACACACCAATAGACCATTATTATGAAAAAGGAAAATTCATTTTTGATCACTAAGTTTTAATCACTTTTAAATTTTGTTCACTAGTTTTTATTTTTTTTACGTTTTGGTCACTAAGTTTTGACCACTTTTACGATTTGGTCTTTCCGTCTAAATTTTGTTAAATTTTTAACTGTAATAGCGGTCGACTGGTTGCGGCAACGGTAAATTGTAACGGTCGACCGTGTTATATTCCGTTAAAAATTAACAGAAGTTTGATGGAAAGACCAAATCGTAAAAGTGATCAAAATCTAGTGACCAAATCGTAAAAAATGAAACTTAGTAACCAAAATTTAAAAGTGGTAAAAAATTAGTGTTCAAAAATGAAATTTTACTTATGAAAATTAATCAGGATAATACACACAATTCAATAAAAAAATGAGAAAAAAAAAGAAAAAAAAAAAGAAAAGAGAGAAAAATGGCTGAGGGCGTCCTATATTAGTCTCTTCCTTGCAACGAGAGAAGAAAGCGGAAAGAAAAGGTACATTGTCTTTGATACGCGCTTATGGCATAGACGAAGAAAAACTGTACAATGTCAATGTCAAAACCAATGCAAGATCCGACCTCAAACCCTAACCAAAATCATCTCCGTCCCAATCCCAATCACAATTCCAATGCCAATGCCAACCCCATTCCTCCCCACAACAATGGCACTCCTCCTCCCGCTCCTCAGCCTCCCCACACGACGTCGTCAATGTTCGGGAGTATGAGGGGCGGGACCCACCACAGGAGGGCCCACTCTGAGGTCAGCTTCCGGCTGCCCGACGAGATGGCGGATCTCTCGCCGCCGGATCCGTTCAATGGCGGCGGAGGAGGCGGTGGCGGGTCCTCCACGGCTAGCCTGGAGGAGATGGGATCGGAGGATGACCTGTTCTCGACCTACATTGACGTCGACAAGCTCGGTGCGGATCAGAGTGGTGGTGAAGGGAATGGAGGAGGAGGAGAGAGGAGCGGGAGTAGGGCGAGGCATAGACATAGCTGCTCCGTTGACGGGTCATCCACTACGACGTCGTCCACCGGCGTGTTCGGGGAGATCATGGAGGCTAAGAAGGCCATGCCTGCTGATAAGCTCGCTGAGCTCTGGAATCTCGATCCCAAGCGTGCCAAAAGGTCTCTCTCTCTCTCTCTCTCTCCGCTTTTTCTTATTTGAAGTTCCAAACTTTCCTGGAAATTGAGTAAGAAAATTTGATAGTAGAGTCATTTCTCATTCGTCGGTCAAAACGAAACCATATTTTTCAATTTTTTTTTTTCCGAATTAGCTTATTGGGTTGGTGCAACTGCTTGGTTTGGTGGCCATTGAGGTCACACCCCACTTTAGAACCCCCACTTCTGTTCTGGATTACGTTCTTTGGGTTATGATTGTTGCTCAAAGTGATCGTCTTTATTTGCCAGTTTTCGAATTTAGGTAGTCTCATGATCATCAAGTAAAAGGCATTCTTTTATAGTGATGTTTTAGCAGGATCTCCAAGTTTCTGAAAATGATTTCCGTTGTTAGGTCAGATGCCTGTAAGCTACAGTGTCTGGATGACTTTTATTTGGCTGCAGAGTTACTTGGCTTTCTTGCTTTCAAAAACCCGGTAGTCTCCATACGTATGTACGTAAATTCCAAATACCAATGTCTAAAAGAAAACAGTTGACAGATTTATAATGCTGACCAGGTGCACATTTCATGATCCCTAAATTTGATATATTTAACTTTTTCCAAATTTGGCCAACGATTTGCAACAGTTTAACTTGACTTCCTCAGGGATCACATTGACAACCAATTGTTTATAACTCATGGCATTGGAGGAACTGATAAAGTTTGTACATGTTAATCCCAAACTAAGTTCATGGATATTTTTCTCACAATTGATTCTCCTGCCACTTGGTTAAAGTATTCCTCTCCATATACAAGTCTTTCATTTGCAAAACCTCTCTGGTATTCGATATGCTAATTAATCATGAAGTTATTTAAAGATACTTTCAATCAAAAGATTCTGCCAATTTGGTACGTCAATGTACAAGGGGAAAGTGATTCACGCGATGTGGAGGTATTATGGGTCATTAGAAGGGAGTTCACCTATAGTTTCTGAAGAGTTTAGGATTGCTCCATGAAACTCTTTCTTTCTACAGAACATAGATATTCAACGCAGTCAAGGTTCTGGCATTCTACCCATTTAATAATTAGGAACATTCAGCCAACAATCACATAAACGTTAAAAGAAAAGAAGAGGTCGTAGGAAGTGCTGTGCTTGAAGTCTAGGGCATTAACGTTGTGTTTGGATAGTAAATACTGACTCCTAGAGAAGATACGGACATGTGCAAATTACAATAGGAATTAGAATATAGGATTAGTTTCCATCCCATTGTATTGTGACTGACACACGTGAAAAGCTCAGCAATGCACTCCATGTCCATGTCCATTCATTTCAAGTATCTGCGTGATAGGAAGTCTGAGCCTTTCCTGACATTTCATTTGTTGAATGTAGGATATTGGCAAATCGTCAGTCTGCTGCCCGCTCAAAAGAGAGGAAGGCCCGTTATATACAAGAACTTGAGCGCAAGGTTCAGACCCTTCAGACAGAAGCCACCACTCTTTCAGCCCAACTTACACTATTCCAGGTTAGCCTTGGCAGTTTCCAGATCTGTGTTTTTCCCCCTGAACCTTGGTAGCATGCTAATATCTGTTTTGGTTGTCATGTGTAGTGCAATTTATTATGTCAGATGAGCATGTTAAAAGAAGAACAACTAAAGAAAATATGTTCCGAAGAGAAATGTGTTATGCTGTTGCTTGATGCGTAATCTTATTTTTCATGTTTGCTTGCTTTCTAACAAATTTTGGCACGTGAAATATGCTCCAAAATTAAATATGCATCGTGCTTTCTCAAGGTAGCATTACCTGTGGATGAGAACTGATTTTTGTGATGTTTCTTATGGTATTTACTTCCTCCAGTTAAAAGGTACTTCAATTACACTAACTATTGTAGGTTTGTGGCCAAAAAGAAGATATGGATCACTTTCTTCAATTTCACACGTAACATACACACATGCATAGAATTGCTTCTTAGGCAAAGATTATGACCTCTTTACTCTTTTCCTTCTTATATAGAGGGACACAAATGGTTTAAGTACTGAAAACACAGAGCTTAAGCTTCGGTTACAAGCTATGGAGCAACAGGCTCAGTTGCGTGACGGTGAGTATGATTCATAAAGTCATTGACTTTTTTTTTGGGTGGCACTAAAAGTTCTCAATGAAATTTGCCCGTTATATCACACAGCTCTGAATGAAGCACTGAAGAAGGAAGTTGAAAGGCTCAAGATTGCTACTGGTGAAACGATGGGCCATTCTGAGTCATTTAACTTGGGAATGCACCAGATGCCGTATACTCCAAACTTTTTTGCATTTCCACAAGGACCTGCTGGCCACCCGAACATGCAGTTGCCATTCAATCATTCCCAATCTAGCATGTCAGCTCACCTACTGCATCAATCAAATTCTCATCCACTCTCAGAAATGATGCAGAACGACCCTCTTGGTCGATTGCAGGGGCTTGACATTAGTGGCAAAGGATCATCCATTGTGAAGTCTGAAGGCCCCTCACTTTCTGCGAGTGAAAGTAGCACCACATTTTGACACAATCTGGCTGCTAAGATGCTGACCTACTGACTTGTTTCTGGCATGCATGTCTAGTAGATTGTTTATAGACTTTGACATCTATTCATCTAGAGAAGGTACTCTGTTATTTGATTATTTATTCCGATCGTATTGATTCTTAATTGTTTATTCTTAGGGTTGTTCCCAAGTAGGGTAGCTCCCTCAGGTTCCTTGTTATGTTCATGTCATTTATTCACTTTGGGATTGAAAGGTCAATCCCATTGGATGTGGGGATGCTACTATGATGTCATCTTTTTCCTCGGTATCTGGTTGAAATGTGATACCCTATGTAAACTTCCTCACCAATTGATCTTTCTTGCTCATGCATTGACTGAAACGATATGGGCTTTTCCATAAATTTATACACCACTTTTATTTTCGCTTTTCCTGATCCTTTATCCAGTATGGCGTTCAATTTATTTTTTCCAGACATGGTGCATGGTCCTCTTTTCAGTTGACATTACCAATCTCTCCATATTTGGGGCACTTTGCAGAGGATGCTGAGAACCTAAGTTCTATACCATGTCCACCATCTAAAGCTGACCGTTTATTTTTTCCATAATATAGGGTTAGTTACGCTTTGCATCCACCTAGTTTGAGGATTTTAACATTTTGCACTCTGTTATTTTAATTTTGAAACATTTCACCTTCGTGGTGTGAGAGTTTTGACACTTTGTATCTGTCAATTTATTCATTATTTCGAACAGAAAAGTCAACCACGTGCTGTGACTATTTTTTAAGTGCAAAGTATTTCAAAAATAAAAGAACGGGTTGCAAAGTGTCAAATTTTCTAAATTACGGGGGTGCAATGTGTAATTAAGATTTTTTTTAATATTTGGAGCGGAGAAGTGAGCCACAGTATCTTTCACCTTGGTTTTTTTTTGTGAAACGAACGAAAGCCTCAGGAAGCTCCCACGATCAGTACAATATTTTCAGCTGTTATGATGGTTAAGCGAGCCAAAGCTCCTTCGTCAATGACTTAACACAGTTGAAATTTACTTCATTATATCTGGCCCACACACGTTCTATTCACAATTTCAATTTTCACGATGCACAGAGACGCAACGAGTCGTTCATGTTGAGATGCGCACGTACGAGTAAACGTAAAATTGTTTTATTAAAGGGCAGAAAGAAGGTAAAGGAAGAAATAGGCTATTTTCTTCTATATAAATTTCCAATATATTGGACTGCAATCTGAATGCTACACGACGTAGCATTCTGTATTAATCTTCCCGATGGAAAAAAAAAACAAACGGAAGCAAGACCTTCCCTGGAGCTTTATAATTTTCATCCTTATTTTATTAGAAATTGCACTAAGCCACCTCCCCCCGAAAGACTTACTTCACCCTGAAAAAAGAAGTAACGAATTCATTGAATTAGTATTTGATAAAATTGAGTCGTAAAAAATTTACACGATAAAAGGTTAAGGGAAAAACGGCAGGCGAAATAGAGACTCACTTGGAACAATCGACAGTAGGTGTAACTGTGTAGGAACAAGTAGTGTTGCAAGCCTGAGGCAGTGTGGCAACCAAGTGGTAGTTGATCCCTGGGATCTTTGAAAGACCGTCCTTGATGCAACTGCATGCGGCTCTATGATCTTGTGTGGTTTTGGAAGCAGCATTCAGTGCTTTTATGCCCTTGCAACAAGCCTGGGGCACTTTCCCTCCCACAATCGCATAGCTGATGCATGGAGTCAGCAGCATTGTAATCTCGCCGCATGTTAACGATGCATGAACACGAGCAGAAACCACCAACATCGCGCACAGAAGCACGGCTATGTATGCCATCTTACTCGCCATGTTATGATGTTAAGTTTCTCTCTTTGGTTTGGGGACGCAACACATGGGATGTGGGGCTTATATAGAGTGGCCAATTAATTAGATGGTGTAGGCGTTGGCCGTCGCCGTCTCTAGTTTGATCTACTGCGCGCCTGCGAGAAAACTGAGACTCTGGGTCAGAGACTTGGAAGATTTTTCATTGATCCTAAGAGTTGTTGGCAAGAAAATCCATGTTGCAACAGGAATTTCGTGTGGAAAAAAGGGTTTACGTGAGTTGATTGTCTAATGCTAGCTGACAAATTTATCCACATGTTGCAGATGATGGCAGAGGACTAGAGGATGAAATTAATCCTCGAGCATCCTTGATTTGCGGAGGCTTGGATTTTACTAAAAGACTGCTCAAAAGACTGCTACAACTGAATAATAGTATATGCAATAAAAGTATTGCCCGCCAGCAGGCTAGAGAAGTTGTAATTAAGTTGATACCACCTACTAATTCATTATTTTAAGGTCAGGAATTTGAGTTAAGATATAAGTTGAAATTGCTTGCGAAACTAAAACTCAACTTTGGGCCTAGTGGATGAGTTGAAACTGACTGGTGGTCTTGCTGGTGCTACGATGACGGTCTCGCTCAGTATACAGTAGGTATGACTCAAACCACGTTATGTAACGAGAGTGCTCCTATGACAAGTCAGTAGGACTTCTTGGGCCTCCCTTACGCAGCTTCGATTGGTATACTCTGCTCTGGTTATATTTGGCATTTAGTGAATCGACATACCAGATGCGAGGCCCTACAAAAAAGGACAAATCCCACTGGTCGAAATTTGGGCTGTTCAAGCTCATCCACGCGGAGGTATATGCAATGAGTCTACCGACATCCAACCCAAAATATCAGTCTTTCTTGATTTGCCTCGCGGCCAGTCATTTTTTTCATAAGATTCTTGTTCCTTCAAACTTCTCTACCTCGCTGGGTCTAACTTCTAAAACCCTAGTTCCATAGCACAGTACTCCACCAGTGTTTTTTTTTCTCATTAGGTCCGTATGAAATGTTTGAAAGAAAATTTCAGGGAATGGATTCATTTGTGATAAAATAGTTAATTCCCAAGTGGGTTGATGGATCAGAGATCGCATAAACTCCAGTTTCTATGGCGTTGTGTCTTATACGTACTAGGTGACCTCTTGCCACTAAACCTTCGAAGGATATTTTAGGATTGCAGAGGTCACTAAACCCCTTGAGGATTTAGAATTGCATTATAACTTGATCCATCTTAAGGAAATGCACATGGACTCTCTACATCAATTTCGTTTGGCAACACTACAAAAAAAAAAAAGACAGTCTACAACATTGGTTGGAAAACTGCTGGCAAAAGCCCAAAAAACGCCGCTAAACATTTACTGGATGTTTAGCGGCGTTTTTTTATCGGCGTTTTCTGACTGCTGTTTTTCTCCGTCAGAAATGCCTTCAACAATGTTTTTCAGAAATGCCGGTGATTCCTACCTTATAACAGCGGTCGCTTAGCGGCGTTTTCCAACCGCGGGCAATTCTCCAGTCAAGTAAGGTTCATAATGCAAAATAGATGGGCCCACAACCCTCTAGCTACCGAACAATGCAAAAAAAGATAATCCACATACTCCCCCTCACCTTTACACAAGAAACACCAATCAGTCAAGTAAAAGCCCGTCCTCCTTAAGTTGTCAATAGTCAACACTCTCCCATGGGCAGCCTCCCAAGCCAAAAAAGAAACTCTAGAAGGGGCCAAAGTCTTTCAGCACTGACACCAAGGGAAACCCAAATCAATGTCCCTTGAAAGAGTTATATACATAGACTTGACCGAAAAGGCGCCGAATTTGGAATCCCGCCATCTCAACTTATCAACCTCCCATCTCCTCATAACCTGCCCATACAACAAAGAATAAAAGGCAGCAAAGTCATCCAACTCCCAATCATTGGCGGTTCTAGAAAACTGAACATTCCAAACCGTATTTCCGACCTATCCTCCAAATAATCTACCACCGATGCATCCTGATTCCGAGCCAAGGAGAAAAGGAGAGGGAAAGCTAACCTTAAAATTCTCTCTCCACATCAAAGATCATGCCAAAAACGAACTCTATGCCCGCACCCCACCACAAAAAAGAGCCTCGCAGAGAAATGTGCCCACCCGCTACTAATATGCTTCCACAAGCTCACCCCACAAGATCCATTAACCACCGGAGTCCTCCATCCCCCCATCTCGCAACCATACTTCTCCAAAATGATATGCCTCCATAAACTATCAGTATCCATAGCGAACCACCATAACCACTTCCCTAGTAAGGCCTTATTGAACAAAGACAAATGCCTTAGACCCAAACCACCAGCGCGAAGAGGAGAGCACACCTCATCCCACCTGACAAGATGAAACTTATGTCCCTCCCCCCCACTACACCACAAAAAATCTCTTTGGAGCTTTTCCAATCTGTTAGCCACCGCCATGGGGATAGGAAAAAGAGACAAGAAATGTCTAAAATTCAGGGAGACCTATCAGCCAATATGTCTAAAGTGTTGTTGGACTAGTGCTGGGTTAGAAACATTGATGTGAAACAAATAACACAAAGCTATTAATAGCCGAAATCATTTAAGAAACCATATATTTGTTATTCCTGTAATTGAAGCCTACCATTACATCCAAGAATATATACTTTTGAACAAGGTATGGACAAAATAAATACAAGATACAAGCACTGCATAATTTGAGTTTCATCCTCATCCCTAAGTTGTATAACCTAGCTAACATATGGGAATAGAGGAGAGATACCAGATGAACCAAGAACGGCGAGGCAAGATAATATACGCCGGTCAAGCAAAATTCCAAAAATAACCTCTTGAGGGTTATCTCTGAGATTCTGACATCGTATAAGATAGAGGCTTTGATGAGCCAGAAGCTTACCGCTAGATTATATACCACATCCAAGTTAAATACAAGGAGCTGCAGACTGTTTTCATGTGGTCATGGACTGTTTTGAGGTTTCATGACCGGGTCATGTTTCTCCACTTGTCCTTTAGATCAACCTGAACAAAGCAATCTCCGACTTATGTATTGCGTCCATAAATATCAAAAAGCAAAAGAGAATAGCAGTAACTTACCTCTGTTCTCTCATCAAAAATCTCCCGGTAGCAATTCAAGATGAGCTTCCAGTTTCCTTTACCATACCTTCATTAGGAAACAAAGGAAAGGAGAATGTGAAAACCTACATACTTCTTGAAACTTGAATCAATAAGGAATCGAACCAAATTCAACAATAAACTCTAATAATATGTTTTCTCAATGAGAGAAATCTCATACTTCTGCACAGCCGCCCTTAAAGTGTCTTCCTCCAATAAACTCCATCTCTTTACTTTTCTCCTTTTAGAAACGTTTGCATTCTCATACTTCTTCAAAGGCAAAATGCCTTCTCTCTTTGGGCTGGGTAAGCAAGGTCTATTTCCATGTTCAGTGTTTCCTTCCGGTGAGTCATCTATTGAATCTTCCCACTGTGAAGGCATATAATGCTTTCATTATGCAGCAAGTATATGTGAACTTATCAACAAAAGTTAGACTAAAAGCAGAGGATTCAATCAAAAGAACAATTAAACAATGTGTGTTATCAATACATGATGTTGAACAATGACCTGTTACATCCCACTAGTCCACAAAGTTTCAAAAAAAAGGGCGAAAAAAGATGGAGAATGCACTTAAAGGGGGAGGGTTCATGCTTCACGTTCCTACGATACAAGGTTGTGCATATGGCAACACTTTCTTAAAAAAAGAAAAAGAAAAAAAGGTGAAAACTGCTTCCTAACTGCGCACAAAGGCTACAAGAGAACGAAAAATGGCACCAGGGCTTAGATAGCCAAATTACAAAGGATCCAGAATTCCTTTCCTTAGCTGTAGAGTATTGAAACTCTTAACTAACAACCCAGCTAGTGCTATCTCCATGGAAACAATGAATACCAACAAACATTGCAGGATGATTTCGAGAAATATTAAGAAAAAAATTATATAGAATATTTCCACAGCATGCTTGTGGTTTTTTTCGCATTCTAACAAATAAAAGGGTATTATACCCTGCAGCATGCCTGTAAACATGAACATGTACACATGGACATGTCTCAACACAAGCATATAAACAAACGCCCAGGACTCACATGTCTGCCTGGAACTTGATGCTTTCCACGGAAAATCACAAAAGCAAATTTAAAAGATTATCTTAGGCTGATTTGCACTAATTAAGAGATGTTTAGAAAATACAGATCAACATAGGAGGATAAGAGCTTTTGAAATGACACACGAAGTGTGTCCTTTACAATACCTAACAACCTACACGTTACAGCAACTATTTTCCTTAGCATGATATGATAACCCCAACAGCCACATAATGTGAAAACAAATAAATAGATTGGAGCAGCAAAACGTGAAGGAGGGTACCTCATAAGTACGAGCAGTGCTATTCCGCTCCATTAAGCTCACTCGAGGAGCATTGCTCTGATTACTGAGAGACTGGTTCGCATGAATAGAGCCATTGGTTCCTTCAGGTTCAACACTCTTGTCAACAAATGGATTGAGTGCACCTCCACTTCTCTCATCCTGGTTTTCTACAGAAGGCCCATGCTGTTTATCTTTTGTCACCATGCTTGATAAAACAGTTTCAGCCAACCGTAATGCCTCAGGAAGAGGGTCCTTCACAACTGCTTGTAACTCCAAAGAACTGGATTTAAGTGCTTCTCTTACTTTATTAACTTCAGGGGTAAGCAGGGTATCATATTTACTGCATGATGCATCTGCTTCCACTTCCTCAGGATCAGTAATCTTAACTCCTCCTCTAGAGCGTTTATGCCGCAGCACGTGCTTGCGTCTAGGCAGCAGATTCCCCGGCTGTGTTTCTAAATAAAATGAAAGGGGAGAAAAGAGAAAAGGGGAAAAGTGGATAAATGTAAATGTCAAGAATATTATGAACAAGCCTGAGGATAACTAAGATGATCATGGTGCATGCAAGAAGAAGGATTACCATAATCAACCAGCCGTAAAATGACCATAACTTATAGAAAAATGTATAGATAGGGAGGAAGGGAGAAGGAGGGGTTGGTTCGGGCCACGAAGTTCGTGGTAACTCGTATTTACAAGAGAAAGCACCCTTTCAAGCTTCAAGGGGTATCAAGTATAGCAAGTTCATAAGTAGTGAACACCCATTCAAACATCAAAACCAGCATAAAAGGGGAAAAAATTAAATTGACCATTACCTCTCCCAGCAGCGGCTCTATCCCTGACAACTGAGTCCCAACTTCCACGCGGTAAAGCTTCCGATCTTCTTCCCTGACTATCGCACAACTCAGGCCTGCCATTGTCAAGCAACTCCAGACCTGCATTAGTAGTTGCCACCACCCCATTTGCAGTCTCCACAGGCAATTCAACAGCCTCCTGACACCCATTCTGCAAATTCGCCGCCAGCTCTTCAGAATGGTTCTGCGTCCTCGCCTCCAATTCACCCACATCTACTGCATTCCCCGCCCACTGATTTGCTGCCTTTGCAGCTGATTCACTCACATTAGGCCTTCCTGCCGCCACCTCTTCAACCTGGTTCACTGTCTTTGCAGCCAATTCACCTGCATCTAGTGTATTCCCCGCCAACTGATTTGCTGTCTTTGCAGCCGATTCACGCACATTAGGTCTTCCTGCCGCCACCTCTTCAACCTGGCTCACCGTCTTTGCAGCCAATTCACCCCCGCTAGACGCACACAGCACCACTTCTCCAATCCGGTTCACCATCTTAGCCAATTCACCCTTATCCTGACCAGCATTAGGTGCATTCTTCGCCGCCAGCTCCCCCGCATTACAACTAGACCTGTGGATAACCGAGGGCTCGGTCACCGCCGCAGCGGATTCAAGAAACGAATGACCCATAAGATCCCAGGCCTCCCTCAAATAAACCCTAACCGCTTCTAAAGCTTCGTTCCTCGTATTCATCTTCAACAGCCTCTTCGCTACCTTGGCGTCCCAAACCGCCGCCTCCAACTCGTCCCCCACCTGCCTCAACTCGTCTGTAACCAACTCGCTCTTCCCTAAATTCTCCATATCACCGACTCTGTCCCTAAAGACCCTCTTCACCGCCTCGAAGTACTTCCCATGCCCATCGGGGCTCCCCACCAGGTACTTCACCACACACTCCACCGCCACTGCGCCATAAGCCGTCTTCAGCGAGCCCGAAATTCCGATCCCGTCGTCCCGGTCCAACTCTTCCATCATTTCCAGCTTATCGAGTACCGTTTCGCTCGCCGAAGCGTCCGATATCTCGTCCTGGATACTACGTAGAAGGACGGTCTTCTTGAAGCGCGAGTCAGCCGATACAGGAAGGACTTGAAGAAGCTTCTTGATTACGTGGTCTTGCACTGCGTTTCGAATCAAGAATTCCGAAATCCACCTGCAAATGTCCGGGTCCATCAACGTAAGTCGTACAGAAGATAGGATAGAAAGAAGAAACCATAGAATTGGGGATTTTGATTGATTTTGGAGGGAGATGAATAAGGTTAGGGTTAGACACCGGAAAATTCAATTTGAAAAGCTGTCTTCATGGAAAGGAATTTTAGGGTCGATCGAAACGTCAACGCATTGATTCACTTGGACAATTATTCCCGTCTACTTTCTATTTTGGACAGCGTGGGCCTGTAGTCCTTCGCCACGTCTGATGAAGGTCACGTGGTTGCTACTTGCCAAGGTCGTTGGTGTACTGTGATAATTAAGTCCTTAATTTTTGGTTCCAACTGTGATTAATTTAGGGTAAAAGTCTGTCCTAAATTTTATTTTTAATTAATTGCTATGTTAGCATATAAAATTGCTGATTACAGTAAATATAAATTAAATAAAAACTATATTTTTATATAAAAATATGTCCATAACATCATTATAAGTAATGTTGCTTTGTAAAAGTATTCTAACATATAATAAATATAAGAAAATTCTTAAAAGAACATTTAAAATATCAAAAACTTCTACACACAACAACCCATACATTTTACACAAAACCCGATAACTTGTTACATAAAACACTGCCGAGCTATATTTAGGGTGCGTTTGTGTACCAAAATTTTATCTCCTCTAAAATTTTAACACAATTAAATATTACAATATAATCTCTCTCTCCCCATCAAATCATTACTATTTACTACAAAAAAATATAAAAAATTACCTATCTCTTCACTTTTTCACTAAACCCAATACCTAAAATTTTAATAACACTAAAATTTTACAACACAAACACGACCTTATTCTCAAAGAGCTAGAATAATTTTCTTAATTTCACTGACATGGCATAAAATAGTATAATAATCATTTACTTCGAGTAAAAAGCGCATTGAACAAAAAAGAGTTTCATTGTTAAATATTTTAAATTTTTTCGTACGTCTTTGGAGTTTGCATTTTTTTCAGTTTGGTTCTTATGATTCGATTTTTCCTAAACCTATCTTTGAGGTTTGGACTCATTCTCAAATAGAACCAGCCGTTAACTTATTGGACGAAAATGCACACGTGGCAAACGACTTACACGTGAAAATGGACATCTCGATTTTTAAAAAAAAAATACTACTCAATCACAATGTGACACGTGTCAGTAAATAAATAAAAATAGAAAATAAATCTAAAATTAATAAAAAAATATAATTAATTAATTTTATTTATTTACAAAATGAGGAAAGGATCGGATCCCTCCACCAGCCGTCGAGGGAGTCTGGTCGCCCAGATCTAGAGGTCAGGGGAGGGAGGAGGAATTCCCCAACCGCCCCAAAGCAGGGGTGGAGGAGGGATTCCTCCTCCCTCCGCTAGCAGCCCAGATCTGGGACGATTGGAGGACCTCCCCCGGGCGGTGCTCTGGGGCAGTTGGGGGACCTTTCTCAATCGCCCCAGAGCACCGCCCTGGGTGGAGGAGGGATTCCTCCTCCCTTCGTTGGGCGGCCGGTGGAGGGGGCCTCCACCGGGAAAGGATCGGATCCCGATCTGATCCTTTCCCATTTTTTTAATAACAAAAAAAAAATTAATTATGTTTTTTTATTAATTTTAGATTTATTTTTTATTTTTAAAAACTATTTTTATTTATTTTAGTGACACGTGTCACATTGTAATTGGCTGGATTTTTAAAAAAAAATCGAGTTGTCTATTTCCACATGTAAGCCGTTTGCTACGTATCCATTTCTGTCCACTAAGTTGATGGCAATATCTATTTGAGAATGAGTCCAAACCCCAATGATAAATTTAGAGAAAATCGAACCCTGAGGACCAAACTGATAAAAGATCAAACCCCAGAAACATACGAAGTAATTTAGCCGAATATTTATACAATGACTTATAAGGGTAGTAGTTCATTAGTTAGAAAGATGGATTTTAATTTTCATTAAGCAAATATAAAAAGTAGGACACAATTTGCACAAAATTTGTAGGTTGACCTTTTTATCCCTGATTTCTGGTTGTATTTTAACAATATGTTGCCTTTTTTTTAGAAAAATAAAAAATAAAACGTCACAAATGTCTCTATTCATAATATCTCCTCCCATTAAATCATATATTTTTCCGTCAAAATAAATATAAAAAATTCAATTACATCACCTCTCTCATAGCTTTTTTCACTAATTCTCGTAAAATTCTAAAACGTTCCAATATTTGCCTAAAAATATTACAAAATGTTCACTATTTTTTCACAAACTCCTATAAATACACACCACATCTAAAATTTTAAGTTAGCAAACATGACCTTAGCCATGTTGTAGAATTGGTTTGAGTTTTTAGAGTTCGTGATTGCTCTCTTAGCCATGTCACTAAGTTATAAATTGTGTTAGGTTTATATGTCAAGTCAAGAACAATTGTATTGAGGCCTAGAAAACAAAAAGAACAATTGTATTGCATTAAGAGAGAGCAGGTAATTTAATATATTTTATGGATAAATTATTATATAAAATAATTATAAGATATTAGCACATATTTCATTATGAATTTCGAGATGGAAAAAAATCATAAACATAAATTATTCTAAGATATTAGCACATATTTCATTCTGAATTTTGAGATGGAAAAATAACAAAATAAAAAATCATAGACCAAAAAACGTGCTCGACAATATGGTATGATATTAGATAAAAAAAAGAAGGAAAATATGAACTACGGCACTACGCGTTGCTGGTACTGCCTGGTAGGCCGCTGGTGGAACCAAGCAAGCCTGATCATGTGGAGGGGATACGCCACACGGTCCTGCAAGTTACCCACCAGGTGCAGCCTCGTGACGAACAAACATTAGTCTCTAAAGCAGTAAAGCTTCCTTGAACTTTCTTATTTTTCACCAAAACCCTCAAACACGCAGACGCGGACGCTGCCTTTCAGTTTTGGTATAAACATTTTCTCTCAAGCCTTCAGAAGGCACAGGGGGATACTTAGCAGGCTCTTCACGTCTCGCTCTCTCCCTCTTCCTATACTGGCGAAGAAAGAAGCCATGGCGTTTGGTCGCTGCTCTCTGCCTTCGGACGATATCGTGATCAAGTCCCCAAACGATAGGCGGCTATACAGGCTCATTGATCTCGACAATGGGCTCCGGGCCCTGCTGGTTCACGACCCTGAGATTTATCCCGATGGGGTTCCTAAGATCGTTGAGGATGGAGAAGAAGTAGAGGAGGAGGAGGATGATGAAGATGGTGACGATAGCGAAGGAGAGGAGGAAGAGGAGGACGAGGACGACGAAGAGGAAGACGAAGAAGAAAAAGAAGAGGAAGCTGCAGGGGAGGACCATGAAGTCAAAGGGAAAGGGAAGAAAAGTGCTTCTTCGCAGACTAAAAAGGTTAGTCTTTGTTTTCTCAAATTCGAATCTGCAATGCCCAGTTGACAATGGGGCTCATTGTTGGAAGACCAGCTGCAGAAAGTGGATCAAATGATCTTCTTTGTTTAGAAAGGATAGGATTGGGTTAGAAAAGAAGGAACCCCAAGCTGAAATACTCACTTTGTAATCTCCTTCTTACTGGAATCCAGTTGTAACCACCAAAAAAAAAGAAGTTGAAGGAGCTGCAAATATGACTGCCAATCACAAATTTGTGATGGTGGTGCCGTTGTGAATCAAATGAATTGTACATTGCGTTCAATTTTTTGTTTATGAGAAACAGCTGCATAACATTGTGTTAATTGGCGTTCCTTGTATCTGTTATATTTCGTTTTAATCTGACTAAGGTTGGGTTTGTTTTGTAAAATTTTAGTGTTGTTAAAATTTTAGGTATTGGGTTTAGTGAAAAAGTGAAGAGAGAGGTAATTTTTTATATTTTTTGTAGTGAAAAATTATGATTTGATGGGAGAGAGATTATATTGTAATAGTTTATTGTGTTAAAATTTTAGAGGGTGTAAAATTTTAGGACACAAACACACCCTAAGTTTCGTGGTATGCCTTTGATAGTGTTACTTGGTTTTTCAATTGCCAGCATTGGATTTGGATTTGATATGTTAATGGGGAAATGCTTGTTTTCAGGCAGCTGCAGCAATGTGTGTAGGAATGGGCAGCTTCTCTGATCCTTCCGAGGCCCAGGGGCTTGCGCATTTTCTAGGTCTGATTATCTTGCACCCCCCCTCTCTTCTCTTTCTTGTTCGGACTAGCAAAGAAAGGGGAAGTTCTATTACTTACAATATCCTTGTAAATGGACAATTTGATATTCAACTTTTTATATTGTGCAATAATCAAACCTCTTTTTGGACTTGGTAATTAGCTTCTTTATTGGTTTATTGAAGAGAAATTCTGGGGAGATACCTTGATGTGACCTGTTCTGTTTATCTTCTTCTTCTTCCCCCACCTCACTCTTCTTCATCAGAAGACATCATCTTTTACTCATGATTGTTTCTTGTACATGTGAGAGACATAGCGGAGTCAATTTTTTTTGTTCTTTAACTTCAGTTCTCTATTACTGATTCTATACTGATTCTAAGTTCGAGACACCAATATGCTTACAAATTCTATGTTTTGCAGAACACATGCTTTTCATGGGGAGTGCTGAATTTCCAGATGAAAATGAGGTCTTCTTGAATATTATATCCTTAGAACACTTAATTTAAAACAAAGGGAAACCATGGGTAAAATTTCTCGCCATACTTCATGGAGAAGTTCACATTATCATGTTTTTGTTCTTTTTTTTTCGTTAATGATTTAGTTTTTAACAGTTTGCTTACCTTGGTGGGGAGCTGAGGCTAAAAACATAAATTCACTTTCTGTAAAAATTTAAGGTGGACAACCAGTTTGACACTTTTATTTTTCTAGTATGATAGTTACTTGTCCAAGCATGGAGGCTCTTCAAATGCATACACAGAAACCGAGCATACCTGCTACCATTTTGAAGTGAAACGAGAGTTTCTTAAGGGTGCTTTGAGAAGGTAGATGCTGATTTATCTGTTGATAAGTGTACTCATTTCCTTTTGTGGTTGATCAAGCAAGGTTGGGATTTCCTTTATGCTTTTCCATTTGGTAGTAGTTAATGTTCTTGTCTAGGTAATTTTCACCAGTCTCAAATTCTGAAAAGATCAATGGTCATAAGTGCAGGTGTAGCCATGACATGACCAAGAGGAGTAAAGATCTTTAAGAAAAAATTATTTCTTTCAGATGTTTATTTTGTAAATTACACTTCTGCAATCCCAGATTATCACTCCACTCGTAATGTCCCCTTTAAGCTACCAACTTTGACATATTGCACCCTTGAACTACAAAAAATTAGCAATGTGCACCTTTTCTAAAGATTTGATCAAGTTTGGAGGGTATGTTGGGACCACAAAATTCTCCCTAATGGGTTGTATAGTATATATTGGTACCGACCAATTTGGAGGGCATATCGGTACCAAAAAATTCTCCCTAATGAGTTGTATATATGTATGGATTGCCAATGGGTGGGTATAGGTCCTCTACTTCCTGAAATTTTATTTGCATTGGCCAGGTTATTTGTATAGGAGTTCATCCATAGTTTCTGACAGACTGCATTTACAGAGAGTGGTTAGCAATTATGTTGGTCTCTTTGTTTTATCAGATTTTCTCAGTTCTTTGTTTCACCTCTAGTGAAAATGGAGGCCATGGAAAGAGAGGTGCTTGCTGTAGATTCAGGTACAGGCCACTCTATCTAAGTACACTGGTTCTCAAATTTTCCTTTTAAAGAAGAGCTCATTTTTTGCTAACTCACAATGGTGCGGCTAACATATGGTTCTTATTGCTGATGTGGTGTAACCAAATGTAATATAAAATGGAGCATAGAATTCAACCAGGTTCAACAAAGTGATGCTTGTCGTCTTCAACAAGTTCAATGTCATACATCTGCACCAGGTCACCCTTTTAATAGATTTGTTTGGGGTAAGCTTCAATCCATTTTGTTTTTCATTTCACATGTTTCATGTTATCAGTTTATAGTGAAATAAGACTCAATCACGGTGGATTTCTGTGCTTGTGTGCAGGCAATAAGAAGAGCCTGATTGATGCAATGGAAAAAGGGATCAATTTGCGGGAACAAATATTAAAATTGTATAGAGATTACTACCATGGTGGATTAATGAAGCTTGTTGTCATTGGTGGAGGTGAATTTCATTTCTGATTCTTCAGATATGATCTGTATAGTGTACCATTTACGAATAACATTCTAACTGAATTTTGTTTCGGGAGAATGTAAGGATTTTCTCTTTGTTGAATGATTGTATTGGATCTTGTCAAAGTGAGCAATGTAGATGGTCTGGCAGTGGAGTGGCGGGTGTTGCAGCGATACTGTTACTGTGGGGTAAGTGCTGGTAATGATGGCTGTGGTTGATGCACTTTGGTTGGTACCAGAGGTTGTGTGATGCCAATTGGTAGCTCCTGGATTGGCATTTCCTGGTTGCAACTTGTTTGTATTGATAGAGATGGATATCTTTGGTGGAGGTAGTGTCGATGATGGGGTGAACAGATGGAGTCATGAAGTTGGTTGTAGTTTACAACCTCTGCTCAATAAAGCAATTAATTAGCCAGTATAATTGTTCAGATCCACTTCCAATTTTTTTACTCATCATTTGGAGGCCCTATGTAATTCCAACAGCAAACATTTATTCATTCTTGAGCATGCTCTGAGGGCAGTGATTGAGATATCATCTGCACTTCAAATTCTTGAAAGCATTGACTTCTTACAAAAAGGGAATTAGTTCAAATTTGAGAGACATCCTGGATGTTTCCTTTGTTTCGTTTAACAAATCAGCTCCTTGTTTTACTGTGTCCATGTGATAGTTGCTTTATTGGGAGAGACTTTAATTTTAAGGGATAGTTAATTTCAATATGTTTTTTGAACATGCAAGTGAAATTACATGGAGGATATGATTGTGTGCCTCTGTGCTTGTTGATAATCCTAATGGCCCTACATCACAATCCTGCAGAGTCACTGGATGTCCTCGAGAGTTGGGTGAAGGAATTATTTGGGGATGTTAGGAAAGGTCCTCAAGTAAATCTGGATTTTAAGGCGGAAGGTCCTATCTGGAAAGCCGGTAAGCTTTACAGAGTAGAGGCTGTCAAAGACGTCCATATCCTCTATTTAATGTGGACATTGCCATGTCTTCATCGTGAGTATTTGAAGAAACCAGAAGATTATTTAGCACATCTCCTTGGGCATGGTAAGATATCTTGTGGCTTATGTTAGATTGTCTCATTTTACCAAATTAGACATACAATGTGTGTATACCAGTTTGTACATTAGCATAGTTAAATGCAGAGCTATACATATCCTATACAAGTGTGTCTCTGTGTGGGTAGATATGTGAATTGGGAGACAGATGGGAATGTGTTCTTCGCTTGATGCTTTGTTTGATTGTTAGAACCCTGCAATGTTTCTCATATAACAGTACTTAATTCATGTTGTTATTGTTCCCATCTTAGGCAAAAGATGTTTGCCCTGATTGTGCTTTCTTTTATATATATGAAAGCTCTTTAATTAGGGCTGTGAATGAACCAAGTTGCTCATGAACACTTTGAGTTTGGCTTGTATAAGCTCGATTTGAGCTCAGTTCATTTGGTAAACAAACCAAGTTTGAATACTAATTTTGACACGAATATTAAACAAGCCAAACTCACATAATTTCAGCTCAACTTGGCTTAATCTCGTGAACAAGGCTTGTATAAACTCAATTTAACTTGTTTGAGCTCATTTAAAGCTTGAATGTATAAATATGAAGATAAATACATGATGTATATGTATTTGTGTTTGTAATATAAGGAGTTATTATACTTGTGTATATAATGTGTATGCTATGGTGATTGATATTTGAGATATATTTTTTTGGTTATATGTAATGTAACTGCTACATATGAAATTTGGTAATGTCCTATATGTGTATGTGTGTGTTTCTGATACTTGCATGTATTATACATGATATAAGGGGGTGTTTGTTTCCCCAAAATTTTGGGGTTCGAAATTTCCAACAAAACAAACACACTCCAAAATTTTTAACTTTTACACACATACACTCTACTTTTCACAAACCCCAATAAATCTCAATAAAGTAAAGATTCCCAAAATTTCGGGAATATTCCCCGAAATTTCCACAAACAAACGCCCCCAAAAAATATCTAGTTGTTTAGTATTGTTTGTTGAAGTTACTGTAATTTATACTAAATCTAGGTATGTTAGACATGTACGTATATGTCACATAATATATCTAGTTATATGGTTTGTTATGTTTCATTAGCTTCTGTTTAGTATATGCCATGCGAGATATTTAGGGATGATATATGTCGTTTTAGTTATGCTTAGTTTTATGTTTTATGAAGTATATGCTATACAAGTCAAATATGTGGCATTCATATACATACCACAAACGTGATTATATTGTACATGTAACACACATTCATATATTATCCATTTATGATAAGATACGTGTAATATGTGTGCTATATACATTATATAATGTACGTAATGTACATATATTACATAGATTGGAATTTTCTTGTGAAAATATTGGTAGTGATAAATTGTATATGTACACAGAAAAAAAACATATATCACACATATAAATTGATCATTATAAACCTTCATATATGTGTCGGTGCATGCGTGCACGCACGCATGTATATAATAGACCTTCATGTATTACATAGATCATAACTATAAATTGTTAGTATGTGTGTGGGTTTGGAATGTGTGTATATTTTCTTATGTTACAAAAGCTCTGTGGTCCTCTCAAAACATATATAACATTGATTAACATGTTCTAAAGCTTGAATCGAGCTCGAGCCTACATATAGTACTTTGAGCCGAGCTCGAAAATTAAATATGTGGCTCACCTCAGCTTGGCTCTCTCACAACCCTTTGTTGAATATATTTGCTAGAAAACAAGTGCAAGTGTGTGTTACTCCTTACACTTGGGTTACCCTTAAACCTCCCCCCCCCCCCCCCCCACACCGGGCGATGGACTCAATTGGAAAGAGATTAGTGGCCAGTCCCATGTTTTTTAGCTTCAGTTTTGATTCTCAGCAAATATTTTGACCTTCACAGAGGGCAGAGGAAGCTTGCATTCCTTTCTAAAGACTAGAGGATGGGCAACATCTCTATCAGCTGGTGTTGGGGATGAAGGCATGCACCGATCATCTTTGGCTTATGTTTTTTCCATGTCCATACACCTCACTGACTCTGGCCTGGAGAAGGTATCTCTTTTGTCTTCTTCAGATCATTTTTTCTAGAATAAGTTAATGTTTTTAGGATTCTTTTGTTAGGATAATTCATGAGGTATTTCTGTCAAGTGAGATGGTCCTCTTGATCTTGAGAATCAACTTTGGTTTTGACCTTTACTAGAGGTATTTCAGGTATTCGATGAATTATTAACTTACCGGAATGTGGTGCACTAGCAAGGATACTAAAAGCATGACGGAATGCTTGAGATATCTTGCGAACCAAAATTTGCTTCGTCGGTGTTACCTTTCTTCTACTAAACGGTTATGTGTATTTTGCAGATTTTTGAGATAATTGGCTTTGTCTATCAGTACCTTAAGTTGTTACGTCAAGTTGCCCCACAAGAATGGATATTTAAGGAACTCCAGGATATTGGGAACATGGAATTTAGGTTTGCAGAGGAGCAACCTCAGGATGATTATGCTGCAGAGCTATCAGGTGTTGCTTTTGTTAGTTTTACTTGCACTTTGATACTTTAGGATTTTTTGGATTTTTAAATAAGATGTGGCTAGGTGGTTAAATCATTCTGACTTCTTTATGTTGGTCTTATCTCTACAGAGTTGTTAAGTTAATTTATTTTCCATTGGCCTAGAGGTTTTCCTCTTGTGTGTGTGTATATATCTATATATTTATATCTCTGTTTGCTCAATTGTTGCTCTTCCATAAAATGCAGAGAATCTACTCTTTTATCCAGCAGAGCATGTTATCTATGGGGAGTATGTGTACAAGATATGGGACGAGGAGATGATTAAAAATGTTCTTGGGTTCCTGACTCCAGAAAACATGAGGATTGATGTAATATCGAAATCTTTCCAGCCACAAGGTAAATCCTTTAGGCCTACTTCTCAATATTAGCGCTATTACTTAGTGTGAACTTTAATGTTCCTTTTATGAGATACAAAAATGTGAAAAGGGTGATAGGTTTTTCTTGTAACTGTTTTATTTCTTGTATATTCATTATTTTTAAAATGAGAATGGTTCACACTCAATTGTTTACACTGTTTTATTTGTTTGTACGTTGAACTTTTGGTGTTTTTTGTTACAGTGGGTTATACTTTTTATCCAAACCACTGGCGCTGATGCAATATCTTCGCAAAAGCAATTGAGCTACATAACATTATCTCTTTTTTTTCCCCTAACTGTTCCAGGTTCTCAATATGAGCCTTGGTTTGGGTCCCAGTACACTGAGGAAGATATTTCTCCATCTTTGATAAATTTCTGGAAGGATCCTGCAGAAATTGATCTTTTATTGCATCTGCCCACAAAGAATGAGTTCATTCCATGTGATTTTTTAATTCGTGCTAATACTTCATGTAATGGTCCTACAAATTCATCTTCTCCAAGATGCATAGTCGATGAACCTCTGATGAAGTTCTGGTACCAGCTCGATAATACGTTTAAAGTTCCTCGTGCAAATACGTACTTCCGCATAAATTTGAAGGGTGGATACGATAACTTGAAGAGCTGTCTCTTGACAGAATTATTTATTCACCTTCTTAAAGATGAGCTGAATGAGATAATATATCAGGTTAGAAACTTATGTTTTAGAAATAATGATTCTGGGTGCCGACAGTTGTCTGGATTTTCTGGTTTACATTTTGTTTCATAGAAAAACACTATGCATTTTGTTGAGCTTTGATCCATATGGTCTGAAACTATTCTCTATCGTAGAACTCAGTATTTCAGTGGCTTTCAAGAGTGGGTTATGATTTTTTCTACAGTATCAATCTTTTTTATAGGCTCAAAGAAACTTCTGAATCAACTATTATGTCATGGAGTAGGTCTTATCTTCCAATAGTAGCAGCACATCATTTTGTGTTTTAGTTGTAGGCAATATTATGTAGTACCTTTTTCGAAAGCCTTTGCTCTGGATGGCCTTCTTTGATTTACTCGATTCAACTGTTTGTCATCAATAAAGGCCATTCTGTTCTCATTCAGTTAATAACCTCATTTCTAAGAGCACATATGAATGGGATTGTAGTTCTGTACATGACTTGGATCTCCATTCCCTGTCTGCAGGCCAGTATTGCCAAGTTAGAAACCTCTGTCTCTTTTTTCAGTGATAAGCTGGAACTGAAGGTCTATGGATTCAATGATAAGCTTCCAGTTCTCTTATTTAAAGTACTAGCAATAGCCAAATCTTTTTCGCCAACCGATGACCGTTTCAAGGTATGTTCAAATGTAATTTTGCGTTTCCTTGCAGCTTTATCTCTGGTTTTAGTTAGATTCTTCCTAGAGTCCGGAGTGGTTTTTTTTGTCAAATCTGTGACCATCTGACGGTGACTTTATCAGGTTATCAAAGAACATATGAAGAGAACTTTGAGGAACACCAACATGAAGCCTCTAAATCATTCATCCTACTTGAGACTGCAAGCGCTTTGCAAGAGTTTCTATGATGTAGATGAGAAGCTGCACCTTCTAAATGACTTGTCTCTTGCTCATTTGAAGGCATTTATCCCTGAACTACTTTCCCAGGTCTGCCAAATCTAGAAAGTTGTATACTTTCCATTGGTATAATGCTATAGGTTCTTGATTGCATCCCGCTAGTAGAATAAGCTCTTACTATAATGGGTAGCCGATCGAGTAGGAGATTGTTGTGCTTGTCAAAAAAAATGGTGATACTCAGTTTTGCAATAAGAATACACAGTTCTTGCATTATTCATTGTCATTTGTATGTCCTACAGCTATATATCGAGGGGCTTTGCCATGGCAATCTGTTAGAAGAAGAAGCAATTGGCATATCAAACATATTTAAAGCTAACTTCTCTGTGCCACCACTTCCAGTTGAAATGAGGTATCAGGAAAGTGTTATTTCTCTTCCATCTGGTGCCAACCTTGTTAGAGATGTCGGTGCAAAGAATAAGCTGGAAAGAAACTCTGTATTTGAGGTAATTGAACCTGGATGTTGTGGTATTACATCTACATTTCCTCCTCTGACTTCTTTGTTCCTTCTCCTTTCTCCTCTCTGTCTCCTTCTGTGGTCTCTCTTTGACGTTTGGTTTGCCTTGCAGCTTTATTTTCAATTCGAGCAGGATGTTGGGATGGAATCAATGAAATTGAAAGCTTTGATAGACCTTTTTGATGAAATTGTTGAAGAACCACTTTTCAATCAGCTGAGGTGACTTTAATTGAGTCTGAAAGTAGGAATATATTTTTCTGTTGGGAAAGAGAGCTCCTCATATTTTGTTTTCTGAATTGTTTCCTGCATCAAAAATTGACATGAAAAACAGGCAGTTGCCAAAATTTCTCCACTTCTATTCTGATTTATCTCGTCACTTTCTCTTCTTTTTTTTTGGGGGGGGGGGGGTCTGACATTGTAGAGAAAGGTCAATATATTTTTTCTGTGCTGACGGTTATGCCCGACCACAAATATTCGCTGGATAATCTGTTGATTCATTGATTGGGACCATTGGGTTATGGTATAGCCCATTCATGGCACTGTTAAGGGCTTGCTGTTGTTAGAGGTGTAGGATCAGCATGTCTCTCTTTTGCCTCTTTTCCATGCTATGGGAAGAAAATTTTGAAATAAATTGAACTGAGTTTCTTCAATAGATTTATGTTGATTTTCTTTTAATATCCTCAAAATTATTTCAACAATACTTTAATGTAGGACAAAGGAGCAGCTTGGCTATGTTGTTGAATGTAGCCCACGAGTAACGTATCGTGTGTTTGGGTTTTGTTTCATTGTTCAATCTTCAGAGTACAGCCCAATCTATTTGCAAGGGAGAATTAACGACTTCGTAAATAGCCTGGAAGAGTTACTGGTAAGCAATTTAAGTTCATCCTTCTAAATGCTGCGTGAAGAATGTAGCTTCTCCACGATTGTGTGCTCAAATGTATGCTTCCAACATCTGCTGATAAGCCATGCATTATACAAATAATCATAAAGAAAGAGGGGGCTGTCTGCAATATAATTGATTTTTGGAGTCTCTAGTGTTATAGCTTCTAGGCACGGTAACTTCTTATTTGGAGAGTTCTTGCATTCTTATTTGTCATTCTTTTGAACGGTTAATGTATGACTGTGGTATTGGAAAAATAAGAAACTATTACTTGTTGGAATGATACTGACTTCACTGGATATTTTAGAACGTGGCTTTCAGATATGCCTGCCTGGGCACCGGAACCTGCAGTGGCCGGTTTAACCAGCCCCGGCCCTGGTACCGGTGCTCGAAATCATCATGGGGCAGTGATGCAGGCGATACCACACCTCTAAAACTGTTTTATGTCCTTTTTTTAATCTTTATTAAATATAAAAATGACATCATATCTCATTAAAAAAATGGCGTCATTTTAATTAGGAGGAATTTTTTTTAGGCTGAATTAAACCCCCCCTCCCCCCCCCCCCCCCAAAAAAAATTGAAAACTCCCTTGTCCCTTAGTGTTCTTTAGACTGTTTTCCCAAAAATTAAGATTTGGCCCCCCCAAAAATTTTAAAACCCCTCTCTGGTCCCTGTATATGTAGTTTTTGCAAATATCAATATTTAGGTCCCTTAAATATTTGAAATTACATGTTTATTAAATTTCAAAATTTAATTTGAATCTTGACAATTTGTAAAACAATTAAAATTAAAATTCAAAGGTTTAATACAATTTTTTTCTTGTGACAATATATTCAACAATAAAACCCATACTGTGTGGTTTACTTTTATTTTTATTGAGCTCTTCAAACACTCACTTATTTTCATCTATGTTATTTTCTCTGTAAATGTAACTTGAAGAAAACATTGAATGTTATAAATTTTGGGTTTTAAGGAGAAAACTATTATTTATAATTCATGATCTTTGTACTGTTTTCACATTCTTTTAATAATACTTGCTTATTTATCAAATTTTTTTATATGATTCTTGATTAATATCTTTTTTTTTTATAAGCAAGACAGTTTTATTAAAAGATGATAGCAGTACAAGGGACTATACCGAAATTACTATTCCAAACAAGCTATAAAACTAAGGAAATCCTGAAAATCAACAAACGGACAACCTAACACCGCATCAGCCCAACCAAAAAGAGTAAACATAAGAAAGCCCTGCAATATAGGTAGAGGCAAAGAACCATCCTCAAAACAACGTGTGTTACGCTCCCTCCAAAGACACTACCAAACACAAGATGAAATCATCCTCCAAATAGCCTTAGCAAAGGGGTTGGAAAACTTCCTCTCCCAACTTCATAGCACATCAACCACTTTTTCCGGCATAACCCAAGGAAAATTCACAATAGTAAGAATACGAGTCCAAAGCCCCCGTGCCACCGAAAAATGAAGGAGCAAATGGTCAACTGATTCCCCATTACTACGACAAAGATAGCACCAATCAGCAATGTACACTCCTCGTCTATGAAGGTTATTAGAAGTAAGAATTCTCTCATGCACAGCCTCCCAAACAAAGAAGGAAACTCTTACGGGGCACTTCGACCTCCACACCCCTTTCCACGGAAAAGCCAAGTCATTCTCACCCACAAGGAGAGAATACATAGACTTCACCGAAAAAACTCCATCCTTAGACCCCATCCAAAACAACTTATCTTCCAAACCTCTTCGAATCTCCGTCCCATACACACGGGAGAGAAAAGCTGAAAAATCCGCCAACTCCCAATCATTAGCCGGTCTAAGGAAAGGAATTTCCTAAACAGGAGAGCCAGCATTGCCCACCAAACAGTCCGCCACCGAAGCCTCTTTGCAATGAGACACGGAATAAACAATCGGGAATACAAGAGACAAAGGTGCATTGCCGCACCAGTAATCATGCCAAAAACTAACCCCTCCTCCATGTCCCACCACAAATCTGATGTGCGTACTGAAGTCATCCCACCCTTTGGCAATAAATCGCCACAGACTAACTTCATAAGGCCCCTGACTTGAAGAAGTTCTCCACCCCCCCCCCCCAAAAAGCACCCATATTTCGTAACAATAACCTCTCTCCATAGTCTACCCCTCTCGAGCGCAAAGCCCTAAAGCCATTTGGATAAAAGAGCCTTGTTAAACATAGTAATATTTCTAATCCCCCATTCTGAAAAGGGGAGCAAACTAAGTCCCACTTCACAAGGTGAAATTTGTGCTTATTCCCATCACTGCCCCAAAGAAAGTCCCTCGGAATTTTTTCCACCCTCTTCGCCACTGCAACCGGAATAGGAAACAAAGATAGAAAGTAAGTAGGAAGGCAAGAAAGAGTCGACTTAATAAGAGTAAGCCTACCGCCCTTGGATAAATACATACGCTTCCAACCCGCCAACCGCCTTTCCACCTGTTCAAGAATCTCATCCCAAATACGGACGCTCTTAAAGGAAGCACTCAAAGGAAGCCCAAGGTAAGTCATAGGCAAAGAGGCCACTCTGCATCCCAAGATAGATGCCAACGCCTGAACATTATCAACGTTACAAATGAGAATAACCTCAGACTTAGACAAATTGATTCTAAGGCCAGAAACTTCCTCAAAGCATAAGAGAACACATCTCAGACTCCGAAGCTGGCATACCTCCACCCCACACAACACCAAGGTATCGTCAGTAAAAAGTAAATGTGAAATACTCACATCCCCATCGAGACCACCACCAACCTTAAACCCCTCTAAACCACCAACAACCATCACCCTGCCCACCATGCGACTAAACGCTTCCATGACTATCACAAACAAGAGGGGAGAAAAGGGGTCCCCTTGCTGCAAGCCACGAGAGCTACTGAAGAAAACCTTATGGGCACCCATTGACCATAACCGAGAACTTCACCGTCGATATGCAGAAGAAAATCCAGTTGCACCATTTAGCTCCAAAACCACATCGACGAAGGAGGTACAAAAGGAACTTCCCATTCACATGATCGTAAGCTTTCTGAACATCCAACTTGCACAACATTCCAGGTACTCCTGACCTTAACCTGGAATCAATACACTCATTGGCAATGAGTACAGAATCAAGAATCTGTCTACCCCGAACAAATGCATTCTGAGAAGGAGATATAATCTTGCCCAACACAGACTTCAACCGATTAGCCAATATCTTGGCTAAAATCTTGTAGACACCCCCCACAAGACTAATGAGACGAAAGTCCTTAAGATCAACCACTCCCGGCTTCTTGGGGATGAAAATAAGAAAGGGAGAGTTCAAACTCCGAACAAATCTCTCATCCCTAGCAAACTCATCAAACATCATCAACACATCTCGCTTAACAAACTCTCAGAAAGCTTGGAAAAAAGCAAGGGAAAAGCCATCTGGTTCAGAAGCCTTGTCACCATTGAGACTATGTACCACCCCGGTCACCTCCTCCTCATCAAAGAGCCTTTCAAGCCACTCTGCTTCAACCCCCGAGATACTATCAAAACTCAAGCCTGTCCAGCAAGGGTCGCCACTCAAAAGGCTCCTGGTACAATGAGGAGTAATAATCCACCATCGTCTCAGAGATCACCGCGGGATCCTCCACCACTTCCCCATCCACCACCAAAGTAGAGATCGAATTCACTCTCCCAAAAAACTAAGAAAATCATTAAAATCAACAAAAGGGCAGCCAAGCACCGCATTAGCCCAACTAAAAAGGGAAATTAACAAAAGTTCTTGCAACTTCATCAAAGACAAGGAACAATCTTCAAAACGTCTACTATTCCGTTCCTTCCAAAGACCACCAAATGCACGAAGGAATCATTATCCAAATAGCCTTGGCAATCGGATTGGAGAACCTCCTATTCCAATTCCACAACACTCCTGATACCTTCTTCGGCATTACCCACAGAAAATTTGTAATGCGCAACACATGATTCCAAAGCCCCCACGATAACGGACAATGGAGGAGCACATGGTCAACCGACTCCCCATCATCACGACAAAAATAGCATCAATCTGCAATATATATACCTTTCCTTCGAAACCTTCAAAGGGCACTTCGTTCTCCACACTCCTTTCCAAGGGAAATGAATTCTGCTCCTACTAACAACGGAAGTGTACATAGACTTGACCGTAAAAATACCATTTTTGGAGCCAGTCCATGCCATCTTATCTTCCTCCCCCTCCTAATCACTGACCCATACAACATGGAGAAAAAAGTGGAGAAAAAAGTGGAGAAATCTTCCAACTCCCAATCATTAGCTGCTCTAACAAAGGCCACACCAAACGTCATGCCAAAATCTAACCCTTACACCACTCCCCACCACATACTTGAGAGACTTACTGAAGACCGCCCACCCTTTGCAAATGAATCTCCAAAGGCTAACACCATACGGTCCCCGGAGAGAACGAGATCTCCAATCACCCACACAACTACCATATTTAGCAGCAATGACAAGCCTCCAAAGCCTATCCCTCTCATGAGCAAAACGCCACAACCACTTACTCAGCAGAGCCTTATTGAACATGGATAAACTCCGGATCCCCAAACCCCTATCATGAAGAGGAGAACACACCAGCTCCCACTTCACTGGATGGAACTTATGCACAGTCTCATCGCTGCCCCAAAGGAAATCTCTCTGAATCTTTTCCAACCTATTAGCCACTGCAACCGGTATAGGGAATAAAGAAAGGAATTAAGTCGGGAGGCATGAAAGAGTAGATTTGATGAGAGTAAGCCTACCCCCTTAGAAAGATACATCCTCTTCCAACCCGCAAGCCTTCTCTCCATCCTTTCAATAATCTCCTCCCAAATGTGAACACACTTGAAGCTTGCCCCCAATGGAAGACCCAAGTATTTCAAAGGAAGCGAGGACACCCCACCCTCCAAAATTCCCGCCAATTCCTGAACATTATCAACCCTACCAATGGGAATAACCTCGGACTTCGACAAATTGATGCAAAGGCCAGAAACAGCCTCAAAACACAGAAGAAGGCATCTAAGACTCCTGAACTGGTTGGCATTCGCACCACACAGCACCAAAGTATCATCCGCGAAAAGTAAGTGAGATATGCACACGCTTCCCCCTGAACCACCTCCAACCATAAACCCCTCTAAGCTTCCATGCTCGACCACTCTCCCCAACATACGGCTAAAAGCTTCCATGACAATTACAAACAAAAGGGGAGAGAGGGGATCCCCTTGCCGTAAACCACGAGAGCTACCGAAAAAACCTTCCAGGCAACCATTAACCATCACAGAAAACCTCACCGTCGAGATGCAGAAAGAGATCAACCTACACCATTTTTCATTGAAACCACATCTGCGAAGAAGGTACAAAAGGAACTTCCAGTTTACATGATCATAGGCTTTCTGCACATCCAACTTGCAAAGCATTCCCGGCACCCCAGATCTCAACCTCGAATCGATGCATTCATTAGCAATGAACACCGAGTCCAGAATCTGTCTCCCCCTGACAAAAGCATTCTGAGAGGGTGAAATAATCTTGTCAAGAACAAGCTTCAGCCTATTAGCCAACACCTTGGCTAAGATCTTATAAACACCCACCACCAAACTAATAGGACGAAAATCCTTAAGATCAACCGCCCCCGGCTTCTTAGGAATGAGGACAATAAAAGAAGAGTTCAGGCTCCGAACAAACCTCCCATCTCCGATGTGCTAAGTTTTTTTAATGAGATTGGTTACTTATCAAAAAAAAGAATTAGCAACACTATGGAAAAACTTAGCACATCGATCTCCATCTTTTAGCCACAGGGCCCTAAACTTCTGCCTCTTGCTCACCTCCTCCAAATCAATTAAATTATTGAGCTCCCTAGATACTTCCAATTTTCGGGCCTTCCCCCCTTCATCAAGGGCACCCTCCTCATCCAAACCATCAAGCGATGCAAGTTCATTAAGGGTGTGTTTGTTTTGTAAAATTTTAGTGTTATTAAAATTTTAGGTATTGGGTTTAGTGAAAAAGTTAAGAGAGAGATAATTTTTTATATTTTTTGTAGTAAATAGTAGTGATTTGATGGGAGAGAGAGAGATTATATTGTAATATTTTATTGTGTTAAAATTTTAGAGGATGTAAAATTTTAACACGCAAACGCAGCCTAAATAAAGTCGTCTTCCGAATGCTAACATCCCCGAAAACCTCCTTATTCCATACTTTGAGATCCTCCTTCAACGCCTTCATCTTAGAGGAAAGCACAAAACTAGGAAACCCCCTGAAAACATAGCCCTGCCACCACTCCTTAACCTTAGCGACGAATCCATCCACTTTGAGCCACATATTCTCAAAACGAAACGGTCGCTTAACACCCCCTAACCGATCACTGTCCAACAAAATCGGAAAATGATCCGAAAATAAACGAGGCAACCGTCGCTGAGTGAGCTCCGGGTACAACGATGCCCAACACGGACTAACCAGAAACCGATCGATTATAGACCATGACTGAGAAGATCTACCATTAGACCAAGTGAACCTTCCACCCATCAACACAAGAACCACAAGCCCCAACTCGGATGCCAAATCCGAAAACCTCACCATGGCACTCCTATTACCCCCATCACCCGACCCTCGCTAGGGAAAAAATTCACATTAAAGTCACCCCCTATGCACCACGGGAGATTCCACCGACCATAAATCTCTGCCAGCTCATCCCACAACAGACTCCTACTACTATCACCATTAGGACCATAAACACCCGAAAAGATCCACTTCGCCCATCATCAACGTTCTTGAGTAACAACGAGAGCGAGAATTCCCCACAACACGACTGAACCAACTCCAAACTACGAGAATCCCACAAACACAAAATATCTCCCGACGCCCCACAGCCTCCAACCAACACCACTGCACATGAGGCCCTTCCCACAACCTTCTCACTAAGGCACGAGAAACCGTCGCAACTTTCGTCTCTTGGAGACAAACCAAATCCGCTTTCCACCCTCTTAACAAATTTCCCCACACTCTTACATTTACCCGGATCATTCAGACTCCTCACATTCCAGCTAAGTATTTTTGGCTTCATACAGACTGCACAAAGGCCCTCCCCCTTCCTGCTCCTCCTAACGCCAGAAGCACTCCCCTCATAATTGACTGAGCATTCCAGCAATTTTAATTCCTGACCCAGCTTTCCCCCAGATCTGCCCGGAGACTTACTGCACAGACCCCTCTCCTCCAAGGCGATAAACAATCGCAACAGATCAGTTTCAAACCCGACGCACGAGACCCCCACCAAATGTCTGAACTCCGAGACCATGTCCAGTACCCAAGGAGATGGAACACCCTCCACTCTAGCTGCTGCCTGAAGAAGCACCCTCAAAGGCTCCGTATTCACCCCAGTTGCCTCACCTGCAAAAACAACCAACTGACCAGCCATTGAATCACCCTGCAATGAGACAGCCCCCACTACCGAACCAGGGACAACATCACCACCCCCCAGCTGGCTCGAAGACGACCCAACAGCACCAGAGACCAGCTCTGCGACCCCAGAGCAAAACGCTGAGACATCCCCGATATGCACCCCAAGCGGGAGGGCCAAAGGCGAGGCACTGGAGACCTGCGCGACACCCCCTAACAAATTTGCAGCTGACCCAGCAGCACCCAAGGAAGATACTCGGCTCACCACCTCCCTCGAGACAGCCCCCACTGCCGAACCAGGGACAACATCCCCACCCCCTAGCTGGACCGAAGACGACCCAACACCACCAGCGACCAGCTCTGCCGTCCCAGAGCAACACGCCGCGACATCCCTGATAAGCACCCCAAGCGGGAGGGCCACAGGCGAGGCACTGGAGACCTGCGCGACACCCCCCAACAAAGTTGCAACTGACCCAGCAGCACCCAAGGTTGAAACAGCCACGCCCGAGCACTCGGGAGCTATCAACATGTTCGTCGGAGCCTCACCAGCTTTCTTGGAGCCATCCAACTCTTCCTCCGGTGACGAACACCCCTCTCCCAGCTGACCCGGGTCATCGTCGAAGAGTATACGTCCAACGAACCCCAGCCCAGGAGACAAAGGCTCGAAACCACCGGTGCATCTATTGGTGTCAAAGGGGCCATGCTCACAGCAAGATAAAACAGGCCCACGGCCCAACTCAAGCTGACCCGAGGCGAGAACTGAGCCCAACGGGAATTGACCTGGCCCCTCACCACTAGCGCTGGCAACACATTGCTTCTGCCCCACGGGCTCCTGGGCCACCAGCTTAAACCCACAAACCACGCAACACATATTTTTCCTGGGCTCCACGACCAAATGTCGGCTATGAACCAAAATGATATTGTCCAGCTTGGCTTTTACACGCATTAAATGCGCCCACAATTCCCCTGTTGCCCCAGCTGACACAGCAAGCCCCTCAGGCGAAAAATCCTAACCAACCTCTGCATGCACCCCCATTAGAAATCCAACCGACACCTGCCTTTCCATGCAACCTTCGCTAATGTGATTCTCACGAAACTCCCGCCCTCCCCCCACCTTCATCTCCGACGAGCCCTGCCGCACCATCTGAGCAAAGGACACCCCCTGCCGAATCGCAGAACCAGCATGGCCCGATTTTCTTCGTCTCAACTCACCAATAACCGAAAGCAGCTCCTCACAGGACTGAGCAAAGGATCGCCAACCAACACCCAAGCGCCCCTCAAGGATCATCACAGCCCCCCGCCGGCGTCTATCCCTAAATTCAACCAGAACAACATATCTTTCATTCTCATTCGAGCACTTCTGGGCCAGAAACGCACGGGAAGATTCGTTAAACTTCACCGAGAGAACTCGGTCCTCCGTGTCCTCCACCAGTTTGCCAAAAAGATTTGCCAACCAAACCACCCCATATCGTCCAACGCGAATAGAGCTTTGCGACTCCTACTCAGTTCCGATAACGTAACGAGACCTAACCGAAAACTGAAACGTCTTCGCCTCGATCGCTAAACTACGAAAGAACGCCGTCAAACGTATCTCTGAAACGTCTTTCTAGCCTATGAAATTGGTTCACAGTCGGTAATTTTCGAAAGACCAATCATCTAGAGACGGGCATTTTTCCTAGTTAATATCTACCATGAAAGTATATCTCTAAGTCAAGAAACTTATTAATAATACTATTTTGTGTTAAATTAAAAATATAACCTAATGATAAGTATTTTCATAATATATATTTTTATTAAATTAAATAAAAAAAATTTAAAACTATGTTATTATTATACGAAATCGCCCCCCCCAAATATCAATTTTTGGCTCTGCCATTGCCACTACCCCCGCCCCATCGCCTATAACTTTTCCTCACCCCAATTCTCTCTCTCTTCTACGGTTGTGTTTGAGTGTTAAAATTTTAGGGTATTGAATTTAGTGAAAAAGTGAAGAGAGAGTTGATTTTTAATATTTATTATAGTAAAAAGTAATGATGTGATGGGGAGAGAGATTATTTTGTAATTTTTTATTGTGTTAAAATAAGTGTAAAATTTTACACATCAAACGCACCCACGTTCTCTCTGTTGGCGGTTACCGCCCACCGTGACCGCCAAACTGATTACTGCCAATAATGGGGCCAGGGGCGGTTGCAGTGCCGGTGGGGGCACAAATTGGCACCGGCACCGTAAATTCACAGCCCTACTTTCAAACTGTAGTTCATATACGAAAAATTTTCTAGCAACCATGCTTCTGTGGTTGACAAGGCTTTCTTTTCAGTTTATTTCTCAAAAGACATTGCCTTAGTCTTATTCATTAATATTATAGTTTTGAAGGATGCCTTAGTTAGTGATAGCAGTCTCAAGGGTTGGGGTTTTTTATTGCTTTTCCAATGATTGAAAATGCTTACTATTTGTTGCGTAATAGTTTCTATAGTTGAAACGCCAATGATTTAACTTAGAATGACACCTCCTTCTCCTAAAAGAACATGATAGTTGAAGATCCATGGATGTCTGTGTAACCCATTAATAACAGAAAAAAGAGAACAAGTCGAATTCTTGTAACTGAAAACATATCTGCATTGCAGGATGGGCTTGATGACAATTCGTTTGAGAATTATAGAAATGGCCTTATGGGAAAGCTGCTGGAGAAAGATCCATCTCTCACATATGAAAGCAATCGGTTCTGGAATCAAATTGTTGATAGGAGGTACGAACAGAGGCTATGTGGTCTGTCTAGATGGTAATTAGTAATTATAGTGTCTGATTAGAAATCTGTATGAGAAGAACATAAGGCAAATGTAACTATGTTATGTGCCACATGAAGCTTTGTAGCTTTCCTTAAAAAGTGATTGGAATTACAACCACTGTCTAGTTGTCAGATCTCTTTCTTGAATAATTGTCGTTATTTTTTGTATTGGTTATGGCTGATCTCTGTATAATCTGCTGTTTTGACGTCTGAAGAGTTTTGTTTTTTGACCAATCAATTAAATTGCAGGTTTAATTATCCCTGTGAATAGAATGTGGATTGACCATGCCCATAGATTTTATCTTGTGGTTTCAGATCCACATATTAGAATGCTGTAATACGTCAAGTTTTCCGACCCACAAACTTATATGCATGGGGACTAATCCTGATTTTGGTAATGTCCTCATGCCTTGGATGCCATAACACATGGATATGTTGTCCTGTCCTCCTCACTGACCACAAAGAATATGGCTCTGTCGCTAGGTAGGCTGGTAGAGGGGACACCGAATGCCTGAACTAGACAGAAGCATACTATCTGCTTAACACAAACTTTCTGGTCCTCCCTCTAGCGCTCAAAGATGATCCCAAACCGGGGACGAAGAGTAGAGGACACCAAATGCCTTTCCCTTTCCTTTTCCTTTTACTTTTCTGACTTTCAGTTGCTTTTCTATTTCATGCTTTTTTATTTGTTTACCATTTTTTCTTCCTTTTCCTCCCAGTTGCTTTCTCTGGTCCAATGTGTTTTATGTGATTGAGATTTGAGGACAGTGAGTTGGAAGTACGTGAAAGATATTCTTGTTTAAAGATTTATGCTGTTACATGCTCATGACTTCTACGAAGTGATTATCTTTATCCCCTTTTCCCTGCACTGGTACTCGTTGGTAACTATTGAGATTCTTGATGGGCAGGTATATATTTGACTTTTCAAAGAAGGAAGCAGAGGAACTCAGAAGCATTAATAAGATTGACGTTATCAACTTATATAAAATGTATTTGCAACAATCATCTCCGAAGTGTCGGAGGCTTGCAGTTCGGGTGTGGGGTTGCGACACTGATATGAAAGAGGCCAAAACACAAGACAAGTCTGTGCTGGTCATCGAAGACATTACGGCCTTTAAGATGTCATCTAAGTTCTATCCAAGCATTTGTTGAAAATTGAACTTGTGATAACAAAGTGGAGCAAACTTTCATAACCATCCAAGTCAATTTTGACACAGGTTGTTCCCGGGGTCCATGTGATTCCTTCCTCCAACAGAAATCAAACTTGTTGCTAATGTTGAAATGATAGATGTATTCATGTCAAACACATTTATTTTAACACCGATCGTTCATGAATAAGATTATCGCAATTGATTATCGATTGCCCTCAGATTTGCTCGTGCTTTTTTTATTAGTGTTATTCATTTGCAGACTGTTTTGGTTTCACAACTATGTTCATTACAAGAGCCCAAAAAGGGTAGGTGTACACAATTATCAAACATTTTACTCGGACAAAAAAGTGATCATAATTGCTTTGCAAGACATTCTGGTTTTTCTTTGGAGTAAGTGTAGTTGGGGGTACTAACAGAATACAAGATTTTGATGTTGGAATCAAGACTGGCTTTTGGTGCTCATTCATTCTCTAGGACATTTCAATAGTGATGGTTCCTCTATGCACCATATGACACCATATGATTCTTTTAGCAACTATTGGTGAGTGTAAAAAAACCAGGTTCTAAACCTCTGAATTTTGCACATATGTCCAGCTTGATGATTTTTTTAATATTGCTTTTGCGTAGCTTTGCACCCAATGAGAAGTATCAAATCCATTGCCCGATTTTCACGTTGGCCTAATTAAAATCTTTCGTTTCATTTGAATTTACGTGGCTGAAAATTGGTCTTTACGGCATTTAAGTACCTTTGGGGGCTTCTGCTGAGGGGGGTTTAAGAGAATTATAACTTTGGTAAGGTTGGTGGGGTTAAGTGGGGCAGAGACCAGATGAAAAGTTGTTGCTGCAGACTGAAAGATTATGGTGTTTTCTTATTTGTTTCATTTTCTGAAAAAACTTACTCTTCTTAAGCTTTACATTAGATTCTTGCTCATCTCCATTCTCCATCTACACCAGGCCGCTGGCTCAAATAATAAGTTGGACTAATTGATTCAAATATATTTAAACTAACCAAGATCTCAATAAAGCATACCCAAAAACTGGTCTTTAATTTTCTGAAAGTTCTCAACCATATGCAGTGACATTATTCAAAGGACGTGAAGCAGTGTATTTATGACATTGAGAAGCACCTCCATGGGAAGCACATGTGGGGACCTTTGTGGGGTAGATTTGTGACCATGTCGTTAGTAGCCCTATCGAGAAAGTTACAGGAACCCAACATCTGGTTGGAGGTTGTGTTCTCATAAAGAGACTAAGGGACAATACCTTGTGAAGGGCACTTTCCTTGATCCCTCATCCAACAACAGAAACACTTGCCACCTATTGCATATAATTAAGTTAAAGTTCTCCTAGACAACGATCTCTCGGGTGCTCTTGATCACAGGTGCACTCCCGGTACCTCCAATTTTAAAATTTACATTAGAAAATGAGAACTATGTGCTCGTGTGGCTCAAATTCCTCCTCCATCTACCTTCCTTCTGTGGGGTATATGACCCGGCCAATGCAGCTGTTTCCTTCTTTTCCTTCCTCGCGGGTTGTTCCCCTAAATCTAGGGTATATAGGCCGTGGATTAAGTTATAGGGCAGCCTAACCTTATGGCACGAGGAAACAGGGCCTAGATGGTTCACTTGGTTTAAGACACTGATCAGCAGGCAACCCTCTGTGGTACAACAGAATTGTACACGATTACCTCATTGGTTGATGTACAGCTTGTGAGGAATTGCTAACCTAACTATTTGTCTAGTTTAGATGCACGTTTTTGTTTTCCTTTTCAAGAGGCCATTCTAAAACCTCAATAATTGGCATAAGTGGAACTAAGAAGAAAATGGAAGTTGGATCTATGAACGTAAAAAGGTTGTCCCGCACTGAAAAAAAGTCACAAATGTTGGTGGTTAATAAACTAAAGTTAGGCCCAAATCAATACACTTATGCTTTTAGATTAAGTGGTATCCCTGTATGAATAGGATACTCTCTGCTGTTTATCTCTCCAACACAAACCAGTTGATTGGAAGCACCTTCTCCTTTTATCTTGCTTGCTCAAAAAATAAAAAATGTGAAGGGTCCATAACAAGGCACCAATAACTTTTCCCATTTTCAATTTGCTGCAAAGATTATTGGTGAGGTTTGAAAGTTCCAGGAGCAAACCTCTGTGCCTGTCCAGGACAAAAGTTCTTTTCATCTCTCTCTCTTCAATATTCAGATAATGTAAGAAAAATGAGACAGCACAACGAGAAACTTGTAGTGTTTCGGCTTGAGACAAGACAGTCGAGAATCACGATCCTAAGATAATCTTGAAATGATTAACACGATCCTAAGACAATCTTGAAATGATTAACTCAATCTACATTGGAGATCCTGAACCTTCAGTACCCTCTTAAGAAATCTCTAAGAAATCTATAAGGGTTGCTGAAGGAGCCTTAAAAACCAAACCCAACTCAGTATCTACTGTTCGTGGGGAGCAGACAAGAATCTTATTGCAGCCAAAGAGCAATATTCCATTGTGCTAAAAATATTTTCGTAGGAAGTGAGCAAAAGATGCTTATTGCTTTTCTGAAGTTCTGCAGAAGGGAGTTCTATCTTGTGAGCGGTGGCCCAATGTCTTGTTTTGCTCTGTTTAATGTTTCATATTTTAGTTAGGCCTTTTGTCAGGTAAACATACATAAAAACTTGCCGATGAATGCTTCCAAAATTGTCTGCAGATTGGTTCGTGAATTTTAGGAGATGAAAGCCGGACCTTCCATGTGCCCTTAACATGGTAGGACCGGCATGATGATATATCGCCACCAGACGTAAGAGACTGACCAGCCTACCTGAAAATTAGTAACTTATTAGGGACTGTGCCTGCCTTTGAAGATAATGACAGACTCTCCGTGTGACCCTAGCAAAAAAAATTTCATATTTTATAATGGGTTGGCAAAATCTCTCTCAAGCTGGATTCATAACTTCACAAGTAATTTTATTTTTTTTGGTGACGAGAGAAACCTGAGTTAATTCATAACTATACAAGTAATTATTATTTTTTGATGACATGGAGAAACCGAGTTCAGCAGGTCCATCGGATTGGAACTTACTTAACAGATTGGTAAATCCGAGACCAATGCAGCATCCAAGTCACACAAATTAGATAAGTCTGATTTTACCGTGGGAGTGGTCTTAAATAATTATTTGCACATTAAGAAATTCAAACTTCTAGGCAATTAGTACAATTTTTTCTCTTAAAACTAGGAACACAATATATATTTTATCATAACTCTGATTTTAGTTTTTGGGTTAAATATATTTTTCATCGAAAGACTTTGAAATTTTGTATGACTATTAATTTTTGCTATTTTTCGTTTCTCAATAATCAATTGTTTATACTTTGTACTCTTTGTGGTTAATTTAGATAAAAATAATATTTTGATTAAGTGAGATCACAATGTTACCTTTATAATTTTTTATCATTATATTTTATGTAGAGTGAAGTTGTAATTTCAGTACTTAATCAAAATATCGGAAAATGTATTTTTTAAATTGAATTAAATATTATATATATGTGTATATTTTTCTTCTTCTTTTTCTTATGAACTATTAAATTTAGTAAATAACTTATAATATGAGAGAAACGCCAATAATTTTATTTGATTTAGATCATTGTCATCAACGAATGAAGACGGTGACCAACTTCTCTGTACAGTGACAATTATTATTATATAAAATCTATTGTTAAACCCATGAAAAGCTGATCAGGTTGGCCTACGACCTGTTCTCTCGAACAGGCTAAAAAGGATGCTTCTACATTTCTTCCTAAATTTTGTCTCGAACCAATTTTTATAAAGGAAAAATTAATTAAATAAGATTTTCCATACCCCATTTTGTTTAAACTGGAACCATGTCAGAATGGTTGTCGTATAGTTTGATGAAACGTGGAAATGTGTTTGTGTTTTTAGATAAAATATTTGACACAACTTTATGAATCTCTGCCCACAACCTCTGGTTGCTTATCTCTCTACCTGCTCGGAATAATCAAGAGTCAGGCAAAACACGTACCAAGGAGAGGTAGAAAGTAATGGCTATATTTGTTTGGTGGTGTCTTTTTTTTTAAAGGAAAATATTTTTTAATCTAAATATAATTTTTTAATAAAAAATTTTAATCTAATCATTAGTTTCAAATTCTGCAGAAAAACAACATAAAAATTAATACTTTGCACCTCAAGTTTAGAATTATTGGCACTTTGTGTTTTTTTTTATTTATTTTTAACACATTTTACACTTGAAGTACTTGTTGCCCATCGATTTGCACCTTGCATCCAACTTGACCGTCAAACTGGACGAAATCCTCGATTACATACCAAACGAAACTCTTAATTCTTTTATGAGGGCCTCAACCTAATTGCGTCAGTAATATTTGTCATTTGGTTAAAATTTTAATATTTAGTGACATTATAAGAATTAAACAAAAAATGTCATGCACTCATTTAATATGCAGGTAATTTTGTCTCATGTAATTTACGATTCCCACCAATTTTACGGTTAGATTGAAGGAAGTTCAAATCAACAATTGTGAGGTGAAATGTATTGAAAAAAAAAAAAACCAAATTACAAAGCATAGTGATCTAAACATGAGAAGGGCACCCTTAAATTTTTTTTTTTCTAACAACTTTTTGGCTGTTTCTTCAGTTGTTTAGAATCAAAAGGCAACTAACATGGATCAATCAGCTCCTCTTTCCTTGAAATGAGGGTTTTCTTTTTTACTCTACATTCTCAGTGAGAAAAGCTACAACACTGAAGTTTGTAGACCTCACAATCAGGAGAGGGTGTGGGGGAGAGGAGGATCTTTGAATCGAAACTTCCCGCTTCTAATATTACTCGCATGCGGATGGAATTGTGGTGACGGTCCTTCTGTCACAGGACTGATAACTATAACTCAATCCGAACATGCTGCAACAGGTGAGAGTTCTTATAGTCACACTTTTTGCTTAGGAAAAACAAAAACGATGACTGCAGACTTCATGTAATAGTGGATGTTTCAAATTAGTTAATATGAGGGAGTTTTAGACAAATTTAGGTACCAAAATTTGGAAATCCTGAGAGCCCATATGACGTCTCTGCCTCAACCACTGCTCTAAAGGTAAACTCTGCGCCTTACTTGCTGAGTTAACATTATTGAGTCAGCCTCCCAATCATTTATTAAATGTCGGCCATCCATGTGACCCCTGCATCCAACAAAAACTGGACATATCACATTTGATGCCTGCCTCACCCACGTCAGACTCGAAACTCGACATTTCGGTGCAAAATAATTATAAAAATACTTGCATTATCCATACTTATATAGTTACAGATACGTGTAAATGCTAGGTGAGGAGGGTAAAAATATAATATACAGGGGAGGGGAGGGGAGGGGAGGTGAAAATTGTACTTATGTTCTGTTCTGCACCAGCAAATTCATTGTAATAGTTAGATTTTACCAAATAGAGTGGGTATTCGAAATATTTTGTGCGGAATCTCTGATTTGTAAGAATATTGGTCGCTTGTCTTACAGCCCACGATCAACGATCCACGAATTACAAACACTGCTATCAAATCGTTCAGGAGGATACCAGAGTCTCCTTGTGAATTCCACCCTTCAGATTCAAGGCTAAAAGATGGAAGTTTGATGTCTTGAGATAAAAAAATTTTCTGTGAGATTGTTTAGAATATGTCGATTCATTTTTCTGTTTACGTTTATTTTCTTAAATAAATGTACGTAGGAATCTGACAGTAATTTTACTGTGATAATCTGAATTTAGCCCCTTATTAGTCTTTAGTTTTAAGTTTATTGTACTGGATATTGAGGCCGTTGAGCCATCGAGGGGCATGCACCATTTTTGCTGTGATTTGACACAAACATGCACTCAGCAGACTGGAAAGCCACAGATGCCTTTCTGTGGTGGTGGCCCTTCGCAGTGGACATCTCTATTGACTTTGACTCCAAGTTGCACCCAAATTCCACAGGCTTAAAAAGCATGTATGCTGGTCCTATCAGCAATTAGCAAAGTTGCTCGAGTGGAATGCTTATCCATTTTGGTTAACTGGCAAGTATGCCCCCTCAATCCTGCTTTCAGTTTCAGCACAATAAGCAGAGCACTACAAAATTTCAGAATCAAAATGACAGAGAAGCAGAGTAAGGTGTCAATTAGGGGAGCCCATGTTTCAAATAAGTAACATTCCGCCAATGTGCAAAGACACTATGATCGTGAAGACCCTAGTCACTTCAAAATGGAAAAGCCAATTCTGTTTCCTATGGAATCAATAAAAGTGACCAGGTGCTCTTGTCCATAAGAAAATAATTTGGAGTCAGGGGACTGTAACAAAAACTTCCAAAACTAGCTGCAACAGAGAAAACATACAGTGAGGTAATAAAGCAAGTTGCGAAAAAGCGGTTGAGAAATGCATGTGCAAAGTCTGGTCCACTGGGCTTACGTTTGGTAGTCCCAGCAAGAACCAGCGCATGTGCGATTGATTTTCTTCAATTGTTTGTGGCTTTGGACGGCTGTCAATCCCCACCTAGTGTGTGTAACTTGCTCAGTTTTCTTATAAATAAAAACCCCCTCGTGCACTATTCAGCACAACTAAACTAAACCTGCCCTGTCTTCCATCCTCTGTTTCTACCATCATCTTAAAAGCCTTACAATGTCAGCTCAGGCAATTTTCTTCCCTCTTCTTTGTGTTCTTCAGCTACTCCTGCACGGAACTACCGCTGATTATGGAGGATGGCAGAGTGCTCACGCCACTTTCTACGGTGGTGGTGATGCCTCAGGCACAATGGGTAAGTCCAAACCTTTCTAAATTCAGTCTCTTCTCTGCACATTTACTTTAGCGAGACTAGGTGAATGATGACTGCAACGTCGTGTACTAGAAAAAAAAATAGCGATCTGTATAGTAATGTTTCTCCAAAACTAATAAATTTTAAGTTCCAGCTCAATGCCTAATTTGTGGACTCCCCATCTCCGGATTCTCCGCCATATAAATACACTTCATAATCCATTGCTGTTGTTCTTTTTGAGTATTAAGTTTGATGTGGTGCTTTTTGCTTTTTGCAGGAGGTGCATGTGGGTACGGAAACTTGTACAGTCAGGGGTATGGGACCAATACTGCAGCTCTAAGCACAGCCTTGTTCAACAGTGGCTTGAGCTGTGGTTCTTGCTATGAAATGCGATGCGATAACGACCCCAGATGGTGCCGGCCCGGCAGCATCATCGTCACCGCCACAAACTTTTGTCCGCCTAATTTAGCTTTGTCCAACGACAATGGCGGGTGGTGCAATCCTCCACTCCAACATTTTGATTTGGCAGAGCCTGCTTTCCTGCAAATTGCACAGTACCGCTCGGGAATAGTCCCAGTGTCCTTCAGAAGGTGGGCGAATTAAAGTAAAAAACTAAAGTTCTAATTGCCTTAGTAGAAGCCATAATATTTCTCTAGAAAAACTAAAAAGGAATAACCAAAGATTGAGCTTCCATACCCAACCGACAGCATGCCAGCATCCTAACCAGTGAAACATGGCTGGTTTGACAGTTTTTTATATGTTAATTCTTCATTTACAATCCATAACTAAGATCTCTTTGCTGACTAATTCCCTTGCGCTGGTTATGGCAGAGTGCCCTGTGTGAAGAAAGGAGGAATCAGATTCACCATCAATGGCCACTCTTACTTCAACCTGGTCCTGATCACCAACGTGGGAGGTGCAGGGGATGTCCATTCCGTCTCAGTCAAGGGCTCTAGAACAGGATGGCAATCGATGTCAAGGAACTGGGGCCAAAACTGGCAGAGCAACTCATACCTCAATGGCCAGAGCCTGTCTTTCCAAGTCACCACCAGTGACGGCAGGACTGTGACAAGCTTCAACGCGGTGCCTGCTGGTTGGCAGTTTGGTCAGACATTTGCAGGGGCTCAATTTTAGATTTTTTTTTTCTTTTCCTCCTGTGATTTGGTAAAAGAGCCAGTGTGTAGTGGAGGTCTGGGAAAGTGGCTCCCTCGATGCTGTGCTGGCTAAAACAGCACCCGCTGGGCCTTTTTTTTTTTTTTTTTCTCTCTAGTTAATGGGTGGGAAAAGCAGCTAAGCTGCGTACCCCGGTATCAAGTCCTCTTCGAAGGGGAGAGTGACAATCGAGCTAACACCCATTGAACCTTTCACATAATTAGTTTTTGAGATTTCTAGCCCGTTGGATGAAAAAAAAATTGTGTCATCCAAACAGAGTCTACTCATTCATGATATATCATATTTCCCCTTTGTAGTTACTCTACTCTCCAACATTAATTAGTAATCTGCAAGAACATTCTACTAATCTGCACTCATCTTTATTGTTAAAGTTACACTTAGCCATCATAAATCATTGCCTCATTTGTAATTTACCTCTCAAATTGTCACTTTTTTTTTTTTGTAATTTAGACCCATACCCGCTTGATAAACTCCAACCAAGAGGAGAGTCCACATTTCCTTTCTCTATATAAATTATAGGGGTTGTTTGTTTACCAAAATTTTGGGAAATAAGAATTTTTTTAATGTTGAACTTTATCGAGATTTGAGAAAAGTTTGAAATGTATGTGTAAAAGTTGAAAATTTTGAATTATGTTTGTTTGGTTGAAATTTTTGGGCAAACAAATATTCCCATAAGTAAAATCCTAATGCGAGTCGCATAGAGGATGATCACGTTGTACAATTCATTTCGAGACTATTCTTGATCATAAATTTTAGCCCTTAGCGAGCACTTATGCTCCGTTTGTTTCACCGGATCTTGCTTTCAAAAAAGTATAGTTTTGAATGGTTAGAGAATCTCATAAAATTCAGTCAATCGAAACTTAAAAGTCACATCTTATTTTTAAAAGTGTGACAATAGGAATCTTTAATGGATCTATGGAAACTTGCATAAAAGATATAAATCTAAGTCCAAAAAGCCCATTCATTTAACTAGTAGGTCTTTTTTTAGACGAAAAGGTTGATAAAATAGGCTATTATTTCACAAAAGTATAAATGCAGATAAATATTTTTCAACAAAGAGGTATTTATTTTCTTTATTTGCATTAAGATATCACTTGGTTCATGAATATAAAATTGTTTAGTATTGAGGTAAATGTTAGGTGTAGGTTATGTGGGATTTTTATCCTTTAATTCCTACTTTAATTTTAATTTTTAGTCATCACTCTTTTTTTTTCTGACTTTTTTTGGCCATCTGACAGAAATGAGATGAGCATTATTTATTTATTTAAATCAATTGTGCCACGGTTTACAAAAATGCACGTATTAATGGGCCAACGTAGCGTCCCATGGCCCGATCAAGCCGATAACGAGATCTAGGGCTGCACACAACCGGACCGGATCGGATTGGTCCTAATTTTTAAAATGCGGTCCGGTCTTTTTTTTAATAAATGTGATCTAGACCGGACCGCATTTATTAAAAAAAAATATATATATATATATATATTAATACAAATTATAAACTTAAAACGTTTAATTTTAATCTAAACTAAAACTCAATATTTTTATATGCAATTTCTCCCTTTGAAATTAACCTAAATTTTTAAAAAAAATTAAAAAAATTAAAATCGGTCTAGACCGACCGGGTTTTCGGTCCGAAAATCGGACCGAAAATTCGGTTTTCAGCCCTAAGGAGATCTGCGAACGTCTTCGATATTAGCAAAAGCCAGAACATGCTTTATAGACGTGTTCTTAAAAAAGTTTCACATATGGTGTTTAGGACTAACCATTTCAAGCTATATTTTTTAAGCCTCTTGTTGAAATTCTATGTTTTAAATGGCATATGTTTCCTTTTAATTTACAGATTTTTAATTTACAGGTTGAAATTCTAAGTTTTAAAATTATTCGATATAGACACTTTTTCACTCTCTCTCCTCACTTTTTCATCAATCCCAATAGCTAAAAATTTACTTCTCAAACACAACATTAGATGTATCATGAGATTTTAACGTTTTAGGCAAATTTTGAGCACTTGAACCGACCCTACAACTCAAGTATCATTAAGTCAAAGACTTGCATCGCAGGTGGTAGATTGGAACTCATGCCTACCTACTAAATATATTAGTTCATGAGTGAAAGTCTGTACTTACAACCATTGAGCTATCAATCTTTGAAATAATGAGTCTTTTTAGTTTAAAATCGGAATTGGTACAATATCTAAATGTACCAACAGCAACGTTTTTGTTTTTTGTTTTTCTAAGCTACAAATACCAACGTTTTTGTGAGAATGATGAGTCTAAAAAAGAGATATTTAAAAATAGAAGATTTATGTGAGATTAATTTTTATAGATTTAGTCAAAGTTTTTTTTGAGTTATTTTTCATAAAAATTGAGACTAATAATTAAATATAAAATGTTATTGGAGATTAAAATATTTTATTGTGTAAAAAAATATGTTTATAGTAAAAAATGCTTTTAACATTAAAAAATATATTTTGAACTACGCTAATTAACGTATTAACGGCTAAATTAATAAGAACCAAGTATTTTTTTTTCTTAAAATTAAGAACCAAGTAAAATGAGGGGTTCGCGGGCCCCATTGACCGCGGGGGGCCTCCATCACTTTTGTTCAGTTCGAACCAATGGATTTTTTTGTGCACGGCAAGTGTTCTTTGTTTTCAAAAACTTAAGACGGGTTGGGATCCGCTCAAATTTGTTGCTCTAATTGTGTACCTTTTTTCTTTGTTCTTACCAAGGTGTTCGGATCGGATCAATTTATGTATATCTTGATTAATCTCGAAGTATATACACTGTTCGTCTCACATAATTAAACAATTATCAACTCTCAACTCTCAACTCTAAAAATTCTAGTGAAATCTTAAAAGATTAGTAGCACCTACGAGATTTTGTACTCAAAACTTTAGATGAAGCAAATTATTAAGGTCCAAGTCTTAATCATTAGGTCAATTGTTGAGGTTAACTCTAATTGTATACTTTATTTTTTTCGATTTGATTAGAACCCTCTTAAATTTATTATTTGAATTGGATGGTCTAATTTATAAATAAATATAATTTACTGCCCTTATAATATAGCATTTGGTTATAAAATAATTTTATGTTGGTGTTAAAAAAAAGGTATATTGGAATTGGTGAATGAGTGATAAAAGTAAAAATAAAATTTTAAAGTGTGTTTGATAAAAATAAAATTTTGTTAAAATTTTAGTAACCAAACGCTAAATATTTTTTTTATTAATTTTTCGGACAAAGTGGACTTTACAGCATTGGATGCATGCTATGTCTTTTTTCTCTTTGAATTTAATTATCTAATTCATCTTAGTCCATTGAAAAATTGCATCATGTATAGAAAGGGAACTTTTTTTTTCCTATTTTCCTAAATCATATAGGTAGAATTATCTAAAATGAAACGGAACTTAACTGTTTTACCGTTTAAGTATCAAGTAAGTGAGAAGATTTGAACTTATCTTGCAACATAAGTATCAAATAAGTGAGAAGATTTAAACTCGACCAACTATGAATATGTTTGTTTATCGAAATTTTAGAGAATATTCTCAAAATTTTGAAAATCTTTTGAAGATTGAATTTATTGGAGTTTGTAAAAGTGAGAAGATTATGTGGACGGCAGGCAGACCCACATTGCTAGATAGCCTATGATTTCTATTTTTTCAAGTATAACTTTTTATTATTTTCACATTAAAACTTTTGAGTAATTAGTTATTCAAAATTCGGACCCCTTAAAATTGTGTAGGTGGGAGATATTTTCTTCAAATATTGGAGGACAAAAGTTCTTCGCCATTGTATTATCATGAAACTTGGGAAGGCGAAAACGACGACGGGTTCCTTCTTAATAATAGCCTCTTAGCTCTCCGTCAATTTCATATAATTTTTCTTCCCACTCAACTCGCTGACCATCAACGCCAGAGGTCTCGTTTATAAATCACATCTGAGTAAACTATTCCCAATTGCTTTCCACAGAATCTATCTCCCACATTCTCAAAGGTGACTTTCTCTCCCGCTGTCTGCCTCTGTAGCAGATCTAGGGCTTCCGTTATGTTCATTTCTGCAAATCTTTGTCCAAATTCCCGGTTTGATTGATTTGCTGTTGTCCTTGATGTCAGCTTTCTGTCTGTGGCATTCTCGCTGATGAGCTTACTTTTCGTGCGATAGCGTATGTGCGCCGGAGGTACTGATTCGTACATGTTTTTGCATATGCATAAATATATATGCGTAGGTAAGTGTAATATGTATGTGGTATATGATGTGTATGCAATGCGTATGGGATATTTACTGCGAAGAGTGGGAATTGATGGTTTTATAGATCCAGGGAGATTGACGTGAGGCTTGGAGAGAAAGGTGAGCATTCAAGATGAGTGAGAGCCAGAGGTTCCAGCTGGGGACCGTTGGGGCTTTGGGCTTGTCGGTGGTCTCGTCCGTCTCTATCGTGATTTGTAACAAGGCGCTCATTAGCACGCTTGGTTTCACATTTGGTGAGTAGTAAGTCGTGTATATTTAGCTTCATAAGCTAGTGCCGAGATCATGGGTTTCCTGATGCAATTAACAGAGAATTTACTATTGGTTCTTTGATCAATAATTCTTCACAAATATCAAATTATTTGAATCCATGCCTTGGTCATAGGAGACAAGGCTCGCAATTTTTTAAAACGTAATACTTTTTGGTTTAATGGTTGTTGAGTGTCCTGAAGCACCATGTGGATTATTGGTTTTGTATCAGGGCATGGTACTAGAAGTAGTTGGTCATTCTCATAAATGTGGTTGCTCTGAATTGTTACCGTGTCCTCTTTATTTGCTTTTCTTCGTTGTATTTGATGTTTAGTGGAAAAAACTGACTTCTGATATGGGATGCTGCAGCAACAACCTTGACAAGCTGGCATCTTCTTGTGACGTTTTGTTCTCTTCATGTGGCATTATGGATGAAATTTTTCGAACACAAACCGTTTGATCCAAGAGCTGTAATGGGTTTTGGCATACTAAATGGAATTTCCATTGGACTTTTAAATCTTAGCTTGGGTTTCAATTCTGTTGGTTTTTACCAGGTAACTACTTTTAACTTATGGTTGAGTATTCTGTCTGTCCAGGATGATTATTTGATTTGACTTGTCATTATATGTCAGTCCCTCTCTTAAGTAGAACATTTTTTTTTGTGTTAGGAGAGCTTATGCTTCAAATAGTGCATGTGAGGTGTAATGGTATAAGAGTTTTGGTGTACGGAATGTGCATAGGTGCTATGTGATTCATGGAGTCTAAATAACATGGGGTCATTCTTTTTGTATCCAAAGTCTGTTTGATCTAAAAATTTTGATTCCCATGATATGTACTTTTTAGTTTTACTCGTGCTGTTCAATATTGTTCGCAATATCATGTCCTGCAAAAGTGATCCTTTTTATCGCTTGACTTTGTTACCCATTTTCTTAGCTTAAACCTGTCAAACTATTGGTTCATCCATTTTTGGAGCATTGACTTGGCGTGCTGGTTTCTGAACATTATTCTCTCTATATTTTGTGTTAGATGACAAAGCTGGCAATTATTCCCTGTACTGTGCTTTTGGAGACTCTTTTCTTTAGGAAGAAATTCAGGCAAGTTGCTTTCAATCTCGACCTGTAAAGGGATAAATCTACAGCCTATATCTATCAATCTCTGACAGTAGATTTGACAATAAATCTGCTGCCTTTAGTTATGTTCTTTGAAATGTGTTTATATGACTCATATCTAATTTAAATAGAGCACCATGAGCTACTGCTTTGGATTGATTTTTTGTTCTGTTAACCCAATATCTTTTTATGAATATTAGTAGAGACATGCATGGCTGATAGCTTGAGTACCTTAGTTGCTTATTATATTTTTTAGATGTCTGCTTTTGAAGGTCCTATTTTCAATTCTGAACTTGTGTCACACTAGCAAAAGTTATGTCTGAAAGCTGCATCTTCCTACTGAATTGGGTTGGCAATGGTGTGCATCAATTTTCAGTTATTTTATCTCTTTTCTTGAAGTATCCCTGCTTGTTTTCTATATGGTGGTTCGAGTTTCTTTCTTTCTTTTGCAGCCTAATAATGTTTGATCACTTGACATATGCACGTGAGCCTATCGATATGCTTGCATCTCCTTGATATTTGGCAATTTTGTGAAGTTTCTGTCTGAAATATCTTAAACAGCATCATATGCAAAAGTGTCCGTTGTAAAAAGATGATAAATGATCTCACATGAATTCTTAAAGGAAATAAATTCTGGTAAAGGAGGCCTTGTGGTTCCCTTTAGGGGCAGGAGTCTGATACTTGCCTTGGAGTCCCTGCCAAGAAAGAGCTCTGATTTTGCACAGCACTTTAGTGGTGTATATTGATCATACTGAGTGGGAAGAAAGGATAGGATTTGACCTTTCGGTATAACAGATGCTGGTAATGGTATATGAGTGGTAGAGAATACTTTTAGCCCCCCTGTAATGTTGATTTCAGAAGAAAGGAAATAGAAAAAGCTGCTAAATTCATGTTTTGTGGTTCTTCACACATTTGTATTGATAAATAAAGTAATCATCTAGTGGGTGCTTCAAAAGTTGTCTGGACCAGGGAATTGGTATCAGTGATGATCCTCAGGATCTTAAAGACAACCTTAGGTGCCAATGAGAAATTTCCATCACTGACAATGCTTAGCACGGTGGAGATGGCCTTTAGAACTAGTTGCTAAGATTCTTTTAGTAGACACACTGGCTTGAAGGCATTTTCACCCAAGCTAGTGTTGAGTCTTTGGACTAAATTGATGAAGCAAATACCTCTGTCAATGAATGGTTATCTTAGAGAATAAATATGTGTACAACTTTCACAAGTCTACTAAATTATATCTGTACAGCTTTTAGAAGGCATGCGTTCATGGTTTTCTGGTTATGGTATTTAATCCTTCACTAGTCTTCAGTTGAAATCTAAACTAATATCTAATATCTTTATTTTCTTTCCTCTTTTATTTTTATTTTTTTAAATTTGGATGGGAAGTTAGGTATCGGTAGCTTGTGCATGACTTCTGACCTATGCATGCCTGCATCTATGATCCTGGGTGTGTACCATTTATGATTTCTTCTTTGATAGTTTATCCATGTGAAGTGGCTTCTGCTTTCATAACTCCTGTTGGGTGTATCTGCCACGGATGTACGCTATGTTTGTTTAAAAACTGTGTTCTGATGTTTCTTTTGATCTCTAAACAGTAGGAGTATCCAATTTTCACTTGTCATCCTTCTTCTTGGTGTTGGAGTTGCAACGGTGACTGATCTTCAGCTTAATACCCTGGGTTCTTTCCTGTCCCTGCTTGCAGTTATCACAACATGTGTTGCTCAGATTGTATCCTAAGCTGAAATTACCTTTATGGTGTTCCATGTTTTTTCGTACATACTTTCACATATCTAGTGAAAAGAAGAGAGAGAGGCACACACACTCGCACTCACACTCACACTCACATGCAGAGACAGGGCGAGAGGGCATATATCTTTCATGTTTGGCCAGAGCAACGATGCTGTTTTGGATGTAATGCTTGCATGATCCTGCATCTGACAGCTCATATACATTTGACTTAGGACCTGATCTCCTATCATGGTCAACAAAGGTGCTTTTTTTTTTGTGTAAGAACTTAACCAGTTATTTCAGATGACCAATACGATTCAGAAGAAGTTCAAAGTTTCTTCAACCCAACTCCTCTATCAGTCTTGCCCCTATCAGGCAATGACCTTGTTCATTATTGGCCCATTTCTGGATGGGCTTTTGACTAATCAAAATGTTTTCGCTTTCAGATATACCCCTCAAGTGCTGGTAAGAATTGATTGAAACCTTTGATCCAAAAAAAGTGCTCATTTAACTAGTTTCTTTTGCTTCTTCATCTAACTATCCTGTGTATATTTTCTTTATTGCAGTTCTTCATTGTTCTATCCTGCTTGATTTCCGTCTCTGTAAACTTCAGTACCTTTCTGGTTATTGGAAAGACTTCTCCTGTCACCTATCAGGTCCTAGGACATCTGAAAACTTGTCTAGTTTTGGCCTTTGGCTATGTTCTACTTCATGATCCATTTAGCTGGCGCAATATCTTTGGGATTTTGATTGCTGTAGTTGGGATGGTACTCTATTCTTACTGTTGCAATCTCGAGAGCCAGCAGAAGGGTAATGAAGCATCTGCACAGTTGGCCCAGGTTGTTTAACTTCTTTTCTTACCTCATCTTGTATGTGCAAGGCTTTAATCACATTTCTAGATTATTTCGCAAAAATAATTAGACACCAAAGTGGACCTCTTACCCCCCCCCCCCTCCCTCCCTCAAAGCCAAAGGAAACTCCACATCAGATGCTTTATACATTCTTCTCCTTAAGTATGCACACATGTTGACCGTGCTAAGCCCTCTTTATGTTTTGCTGTAGGAGAAAGAAGGCGAATCTGATCCTCTTTTAGGCGTAGAAAATGGAGCTGCTATATTAGGCGATGGCGTTGTACCAAAAGCCCCTGTATGGAATTCAAACAAGGATCTGCATGCATAAAGCCTTTGCAATCATTAATAATTATTTTTCCCTAGATCAAAAATTGGTAGACAAACAGGTCCAGTGATGGAGATGTCTCTGGCAAGGTTATCCATGTGTTGCGTACCAACGATATAGGTATCTGAAATTAGAACTGTTCTGGAGCGACTTCTCGGAATTAGAATCGAAAAGAAAAGAAAGAGAAGAAATAGTGTCTTCTTATATAGCCGTATTGAGTTACTAGTTTTGTATGAATCAGGTGTACACCAGAAGTAATTAATATCAACTGTATACTATTATTTACAAGGACTGAAATATTTTCATAATTGTTTCCTATTTGTTCTTTTCATAATATCAAGTAAGCCGTTTTGATTTACTTACAAATTTGTTTTTTTCATAAAATCAGCGGTATACTATTAGATTCAATTTTAAAAATTTTTGATTACTCCTTATAATATCTTTGTACTTAATTATAACCTAATCATTTTATCCTTTTCCACCTTGCTTTGCTTTTTTTCAATAGTAAATTGAAAGTTCGACGCTCAAGATCATAATTTCGGTGCTCATGATATGGCACTTAATTCTCAATGCTTATCAAGTTATTTTCACGCTGTTTCTTTTATAAACAAGAAAAATCTTGTACGGTGGGCCTACACGAATCGATACCCACCTAAAGTACAAGCCAACGTTGAAAAGGGAGCCCATTACCCACAATTTTTGTGTTGATTACGATTTTTAGTTTTGGGATTAGAGATTTTGGTTTCTTGTTCTGATTTTTTTTTTTTTGTATTGAGTTCGATTTTTAGTTTTTTTATATTTATTCTGTTTTGATTAGGGATCTGAATTTCAGATTTGGGTAGGGATGTAATTTCTAATTATGTTTTAATTTAGGATTTCGTACTTCCTACATTTTTATTTTATTTTATTTCTCTTACGCTTCACGTTATGCCCAGGTACTTTTCAATTTAAGAGTTAATGTGGTTTACATCTTTCAAATCTGATTATTATTTGCGTATATAACTACTATTATTTCTGTTTGTGTTCTACTGAGTCTAATTATTTAGATGATTATATTGACATTAGTGACTGATGGGCCATAATTAGGGCTGTCCAATGGCCGGTCCGACCGGCCAAACCGGTATGTTTGTAGTGTGAACATACCAGACCGGTCCGATCCGGATTGGACGGTTTGGGTCATGACATTTTGAGCCTTTTTTGGTTTGGGTCCCTACAGATTCAAAAACCTTGGGCGATTGATCTAACACATGTACCATGGGCACCCTTACATTAGCAAATTGGCCTCGCCGACCTGTACCTACGCCAATAAATTGGTCTTGGTAACCTGTGCCCCTACGCCAGCAAATTGTTGATCTCACAGGCCAAGAACATCACTACACCTGAAAAACAGATATAACTCCGCAACATCAAAGGCACCTCCACGCCAGAGGACTAGTCTAACTCCAGTGTGCCAAGGGCAGCTCCACACCAGATGATTAGTCTAGTTTAACAACACCATAGGTACCCCTTTTTATAACAGTGATTGGACTGAAAAAACCTTGGCTAGCTTAAAGGGGGACTACTCATGGACCATAATATGGCCGGCCAAGCCCATGGGCACGCCCAAGGCCCTCAGCCCGCGCACATGAGAATTTGTCCCCCTATGCTTTCTAGCTCAACTATTCAAGGACTCATAAAAAGCTCACATTATTAAGACTCATCTTAGGGCTCTAATCCCCCCACATATAAATAGGCAAGCACTCCCCTTCATATTTTTTTCAAGCTTTAATTGCTCATATAAATACTCAATTCTTCTTGAGATCTGACTTTGGCATCGGAGTCTCCACATCCAATGCCGCCCTCTCTCTGTTCCCTTTCAAGTCTGATCGGTTCTGGCTATTGTTTTTTTTCGACATCATCAGTAACCATGAATATTACTTGAATGATTAGAAAACTGAATTTTATTTTATTTGCATTGTATATAACTAGTAGGTTAGTAGTTACTATTATTTGTTATTTAATCATGTTATTGCTGTGAAGAGTTAAAATAGGATTCAATGTCTATACTTCTTGAAGAATGATTACAAATTTAAAGCGTGGCATGGCAATGGAGTGACTATTTGAGCAACAAAAAATATTTTATTTATGTTAAATAGTTTTGATTTTTGTAAGATTATAAGGTTTGAGTATTTTTTATTTTGTTTATGGTTGAGTTTGTAAAATACAAGGTTGTAGTATGTTCTTTGAATTTTTATTCTCTTTCCAACCACCAAAATGCCTAAAAAAGTGGACACGTTATGATTTTTATTTTAGCTTTCAACTTGCTAGTTAAGTAGCTACCATTTACTATAGGAAAAAAAGTTATTTTGAGCTTTCAAATTATTAAAATAATTTTTAATAAGGGTCTCAAGTACCACATTTGATACATTAATTTCAAAAATTAACAAATTTCATTAATTTACACTCTTAAAAAAGACAACTATCAAAACCAAGCCACACGTGTTTTTAAATGAGTTATGTGTCACAGTTTTGACCGTTATATTTTATTGGAAAAAGTACCCAAATTGTGGTTTCATGTTGTGACAAAATAGTCATTGTAGTTTCAAATTTAACAAATTAGTCCATGTGGTAAGCAAACTGTTGTACCCTGGTCGCTCCGTCAATCCCCCCATGAAACCATTTACGAAGAACACTGACATGCCAATAATTTACCACCTGAAAATTGATGAGCTGACAATTTTCACAAGTAGACTGCTGCCTCACGTAATATTTTAAAAAATAAATAAATTTACAGAATGTAAAAAGAAAGAAAGAAAGATTCGAATGCCCTAAACTTACTCCAAAATCACATGACCTTCACCAAGAAACCTTGGCCCAAGAAAATAGAAGGAAAAATGATAAAAAGAAGCTCAATGTCAAAATCACTAATAACATTTCAAATCACTAGTAAAGAACAGTGGATTGGTGGCTTACTTGTTTGTGTTTTTTTTTGGTTATTTATTTATAACATGAAGTCCTCGAAACAAAATCTTAATTCAACGAAGATCTTGATTTTGACATTGAGCATCTTTTGATCATTTCTTTCTTCTATTTTCTCAGGTAGTCTCTTTCTGTGTTCTTAACACTACACATTTTCTGTCTTGAGGGGTTCGTATGAGATATTTGGGAGACGAAAAAAGGCATCAAGATTTGGAGGATTTGTGTGATGTGCGAGAAATTAAAAACGCGAAGGAAAGAGTAGGTGGAGTAGGGGATTTCAGTGATTTGGGGGAAGAGAAGTGGAGGTGAAGGGGGAAGGGAAGTGGAGGTGGAGAAATCAATTTACAGTGTGAATGAGGGGTTAAGTTTCTCAGTGAAGAGGAAAGTTTCTTGGTGAAGGTAATGTGATTTGAGGGTAAGTTTAGGGCATTCGATTTTTTTTAAACGTTTTGTAAATTTATTTATTTTTAAGATATTATGTGAGGTGACATTCCACAAGTGAAAATTTTCAGTTAATCGATGTCCACGCGGTAAATTATTGACACATCAATATTCTCTGTTAATGATTTTATGGAAGGGATTGATGGAGGGACCACAGTGTAACAGTTTGTTGACCACATGAACTAATTTGTTCAAGTTAAAACCACAGAGATCATTTGGCACAACGTGAAATCGCAGAGACTGTTTGAGTACTTTTTTGTAAATTTATTTACATATTATGTGAGGTGATCACGTGTGAAAATTGTTAGCTCATTAGTGTCTATGTGGTAAATTATTGACACGTCAGTGTTCTCCGTTAATAGTTTCATGGGAGATTGACGGAGAGACCATAATGCAACAATTTGCTTACCACAAGGACTAATTTGTTCAATTTAAAATCACAAGGACCATTTTGTCGCGACGTGAAACCACATGGACTGTTTGGGTACTTTTCCCTAACTTATTTCATGTGTAATTTAATTAATAGTGAAAATTAAAAGACTCTGTCAAGATTGATAATTTAAATCTTTATTTAAAATTATATTAATAGTTAGATGCTCGGAGTAATTTTTTTCTAAAATAAAATAGCTCACAACTGGAAAAGGGTTTTGGTTTAATTTGCTACTTAAAATAACATCTCCAATTCCTCCTGGGTTCATGGGCTTAAAAGGAGAAAGAATTAGTAAAATATTGGTACGCAGAAAAAAAGTACAATATTGGTACTGTATTTATTTTAAAATTAAATAATTCCTTAAATTGTAAAATAATAAACTAATATTATATTTATCTATTTAAAAAATACCCGAGAATGACCTGGGACTAAAACAGAACCGCAATGGAATCCGACCCGACCCAAGTGACATGCCTAGCCGGCTCGGGTTCAGAGGCCGTCGGGGGTGGCAAACTCATTGCCCCGACTGCTTCAGATTTGGGGCGGTGGTAACCCGACCCTAGCCTGGCTTGACCTGCCCTGTCACCGACTCGCATCTCTCCCTTATAGTTGCTTTAAAAAATAAACGCTCCCTTCATTACAGTTCTCACGGTCGGTGAGCACAAATACAGGGGGAGAGAGACGGAGAGCGCTGTGGATGGCTCTAAGAAGCGTGAGCAGAAAAGCCCTGGGACTAGGGCTTGGGCATAGGCATTGCCTTGTTCGCGGTTTGAAGACGTTCTCGCTGCCGGACCTACCCTACGACTACTCGGCTTTGGAGCCGGTGATCATGACGGAGATCATGAAGCTCCACCACGAGCACCACCATCAGTCCTACGTCACCAACTACAACAAGCACCTCGAGAAGCTCGATGAGCCCATTAACGTTGGCGACTCCGCCACCACCGTCCGTTTGGAGAGCGCCATCAGATTCAACGGCGGAGGTTTCATCTCTCTCTCTCTCTGCGCATGCATGGTGTGGAATTCGCTTCACTTTCATGATTTCATCAATGAATGATCCAACCGGAGATATCTGATTCTTCATTTCGGTTCTTGTTGAGATTGTAGTGAATCCAAGTGCAATTTTATAGCTTCTATACAAGAAAACGGTGCAATTCTTTAACAATAACAAGTCTTTGCTTCTGGACTGAGAGACCTGCCGTCGTAGTCGTTAAAACAAACAGGTCCTCTGCTTGTTGGAGTAAGCAACCTGTTCGTAGCGTCACTTTGTACTCCCTGCCAGGATTTTCTGATCCCAGTCATGACCGAAAATGTGAACAATTCTATAATCGGATAAAATAAGCCATAAAAGCAATCATTGTTCTTGATAAATTTTTGCAGTCATTAAATGCTTCGTCTAGCCATTAAATGCTCCTTTCCTGTGCAAAAGGTCATATAAACCACTCGATTTTCTGGAAGAATCTATCACCCATTAAAGTAAGTCCACTTTCTTTTATGTTGTGTTTGTGTAGTTTCTTGTGCAAGCTCTCGTATTCAGTTTCATTTGATGTCCTTTTGTGAGTTTTGATCACATTCTGAAAATGCTGCGGCAGGAACTTGGTGGTGAGCCTCCAAAGGAGTCCATAGGCTCGGCCATCGAAGCCCAGTTTGGTTCCCTTGAATCACTAATTCTGAAAGTGACTGAGAAAGGTTCTGCTTTACAAGGCTCCGGATGGGTCATAAGTGTTGGAAAGCTTCTTTGAGCTACTTTGACAGGTGTATTGGATTCTGTTTTATATTGGCCGGACGTAGAACTGAATAATATTTGCTACATTCTTCTTCGTATTCTGTATAGTGGCTTGCTCTGGATAAAGGCAGAACATGCTTTCGATTGAAACCACTGCAAACCAGGTATGGACACCAGAGCTTTGCCGTTTGAGTGACTACCATTCAGCCTTCTGTTTCTGTTAAACTGCAATGATCTTTGTAATTCAATCTTCAAGACTATTTTTACCTGTGATATAATTGTCACTGTGCAATCAATCAAGTTGATTGTCTAGTGCAAAACGGTGTTTGCTTTTGTTTTAAAGTTGATAATGTTCTGTGCTTTAGTGTCTGATGCTGCTAGCAGTGGAAATTTTTATGCCCATTTTCACTAGTGTGAGTACGTAGTTCATTGGTTTAACATTAATTTTCTGTTTTAGGATTTGCAAAGTTTTTTGAGGTGGTAGGCCATCTCTGGGATAAAGGATGAAAAATGTAAAAAATATTGATTTGTTCTACTGATGCCTTTTCAATTCCTCACCCCTGAAGCTATATGTCCTTTGAAGCAAATTGCATCTCCTTCTCCCATAAGCAAAGGGTCTAGGGTGAGGTCGCAGCTTTGATGCTGTGTGGGTGCATGATTTATTTACCTTAAACACCCCAAAGTTGCGATGAAAGCTGATTGGTTGTATTAGCTATATAGAACTCTGGCAAAACCTTGTCTGTTCCTTATCTTTTTAGCCGTTTATTTGGTAGGGACATTGTTATTTATCTTGTTAGTTACCGTGAGAACAGTCTCTACTATGTGATTTACTGCTGTTTGTTGAGCCGTTTATTTGGTAGGGACATTGTTATTTATCTTGTTAGTTACCGTGATAACAGTCTCTACTATGTGATTTACTGCTGTTTGTTGAGTCCTTTCTTGATTGTAGTCCCTACTTTTATTCAGTTTAAGATGCTGTAGACTCTTCTCTTTTCTTGTGTACATAAGAGATTAGACACCTTTTTCTTCCGCTGTTTTTTTTTTGTTGGGGGGATTCATGAAGTGGCATCTGAAATTATATTTGACAACATAAAAATTTACAGGACCCACTCGTAACCAAAGGATCAGCTTTGGTTCCGTTGTTTGGCATAGATGTTTGGGAGCATGCATACTACCTCCAAGTGAATTTTTTTTTTTCGTGTTATTTCTAAGCTACTGATAGTTTGATTTTAGCTGTCATATTACATGATAATTCCCAAGCATTCACTTCGATAGAATCTAGGGAAAACTTTTAGATGGTCTCAAATTTTACCCATTAGAAGTCCCGACAATGAATTGAGGCAGAAGTGATATATCCGAAATATGTAAAAGGTACTGTATTTGGATTTTTGAAACTCATTTCAGGGTAGGTAGCTGCTGTTGACGATTATTTTTTTTCTAAGCAAAAAGGGAGGGAGCGATTAGCGTAGCAACCCTTTCTGGGCGTGACCACAGGAGTACTCCTCGTTGTAGAATGTTCGGTTTGAGCCATAGCTACTGTCCAATAGGCGAGCTTGTCACCATAGCACTAGCAAGACCACCATAAAGTCTCAGGCCCGTCCACTAGGTCCAAGGTCCGGTTTTACATTCGCAAGTGATTTTAACTTATGTCCGCACTCGAACTCTGAACCTTGAGACTGGTGAACAATGAGTAGTATCAACTGGGTTACAGCCTTGCTAGCCGCGGTTGATTGAAATGAAATATTTTCTGAGAGAAATACGATCCCTGCTGAAATTTAATATTCCAAAGGAATAATATGGAGTGAAAAATACTGAAAAGATTGATACTTGTTTCAAGCAAGTTTTTAGTCTAACAATTTGGTAAAAATTGCAAGATAACAAAGATTTGGATGCATCAATCAATCAAATGTGAGTCGTTGGGTTAAATGATGTCCACAACCTTTTCTTATTGATTTTCTCGTCCATCGTGAAACACTTGAAGATAAAAATAAAACGAAAATCTTCTCAATTTTTTTTGGAAGTTCATTAATTGCACTCTTTTTTTTTTGCTTGAGCATATAATAACTGAGAACCTTTATTGTTCTTTTCTAAATCTAAGCTCATAATTTGAAGTTGGAGTACAAGTGTTGACTATTGCGGTGGGTAACTTGGACTCCTAGCTTGGATTGTTGCCACGTCCCACTTGTGACACTGTGACTTACACTCGCTCGACGTGCTCGTTACAGACGGTGAGCGGGGGGAGAGAGAGAGAGTGGATGGCTCTACGAACTGTGAGGAGAACAGCCCAGGGCATATGGGTTGGGAGGCATGGCCTTGTTCGTGGGTTGGAGACGTTCTCGCTCCCGGAATTGCCTTACGATCAGTCGGCTTTGGAGCTGGTAATCACAACGGAGGTGATGGAGCTCCACCACCTGCAGCACCATCAGTCCTACGTCAACAACTACAACAAAGCCCTCGAGACTCTAAATCATGCCCTCACCGTGGGTGATTCCCCCACCATTATCTGGTTGCACAAGGATATCGAATTCAACGGCGAAGGTCTCGTCTCTCTCTCTCTTGAGGCTTTCAATTCGATCTCTGATTTTGCTTTACATTTATTGTTCTCGTGAGTTATAAGTGCAATTTTTATATCTGCTAGTTGTTTGCTTATTGACTAAGCGACCTGTCGTTGTGTAAACGAACTGCTTGTGGCGCCAGTTCGTGCTTTCTGCTACGATATTCTGGTCCCTGTCGCAATCAGAAGTCTGAAAATTTCTTAGCGAGATTAAAATAAATCCTAAAACTTGACGTTATTACGCTTCATTGGTAATCCTTAGTCTTGATTTTTTGGTCGTTACATGCTTTGTTTGGCCATTGACTACTCCTTCCCTTTGCAAAGGTCATATAAACCACTCGATTTTCTGGAAGAATGTCTCACCTATTAAAGTAAGTCTACTTTTTTGTTTGGTTGTGCGTGTGTTTTGTTTCTTGCGCAAGGCTTGATTATTCGGTTTCATTCGATGCCCTTTCGTGGGTCTTCCATCACATTTTGAAAATTTTATTTCAGGACTTTGGTGGTGTGCCTCCGAAGGATTCCCTAGCCTCGGCCATTAATACCCAGTTTCGTTCTCTTGAAGGATTAACTCAGAAAGTCAATGCAGAAGCTTCCGATTTGTTAGGCTCCGGATGGGTCGTTAGTTTTAAAAACGCCTTTGAGCTATTTTGTGAGTTCCTTGAGGTTCTGTATGTACGGCATGGATATCAGAACTTAATAATAGGAGCTATACTTTCATTTCAATTCTGGACAGTGGCTTGCTCTGGATAAAAGGCAGAAGAAGCTTTCGATTGAAACCACTGAAAACGAGGTACGGTTACAACACTAATCAGCCTTCTGATTTTGTTAACGTGCAATGAACTTCGTATTCGGTCTATAGATTAGCTTTAACTGTGTTAAGAATCAGTGTTGTCATGAAAATTGAATCTCTCCCTCAGAAGGGCATAAGAGCATTTGCTTCTGTTTTGAAGTCAAATTGTGACTGTGCATGGGTGGTTGATGTTGCTTGCAGTTGGATTTTTATCGACATTCTTGTTAGTTTTAGTTACAGCATAATTATAGTTCATGCACAATAATCTTTGTTTTAGGAGTTGCAAAGACAATAGTACTGAATTTTTTTAGGTGGTAGGCAATCTACTGGATGAAGGATGAATATATAAAAAAAGATATTTGCACTCCTTCAATACCAAAATAATAAAGGCATGGCCTTTGGAGCCAATTGCATCTCCTTCTCCCATAAACAGCGGGTGGAGGGTGAGGTCAAAAGTTTGATGCGTCGTGGATGTCATTGTATTTATCTTACAGAACCTATGGTTGCCATCAAAGTTGGATTGGTTAGAGTGGCTAATTTAGGACTGTCTTCTACGGCAACATCTATATTTGATACGGACATGATCAATGACGTATCTAGGAAATAAAATGAGTGGGGTCGAATTTTTAAGGGAAAATGACCAAAAAAAAAATTTCTACATAATGTAAAAAGTGTCTTAAAATTACAATATCGCAAATTAAGAACTAAAAACATTAAAAATAATGAAATACACTTACTGTATTATTTGCTAATACTGAGATATGGTAATTGGATCCTATGGAAATTCGACCTTTGAGGCCCCATCATACCCTTGACCTCTCAATCTGGATATTGATAACTCGTGTCTTGCAAACAATTTATCCATAGCAGTTTTTAAAGATTAGTAGCATGTGTCAGTAACATGTTCCACACCAAGAAATCGTTTAATTACCTATCCACTTTTGTCCACATATCTCAAAACCACTGTCATGTTCTCCTTCACTAAACTATCTCGAGACTCATCAACCATAAGACAAAAAAATTTATCCCCAATGTCTTTAATGATAGCAAGTGTGGTCTGTGCAGCACAAGCACTCACCACAAACACATCTCCCCCGGATTGTGTTCCTTTAGGTTGCTTAAATAGATAACACCAAAAACAATAAACTGCATTCTCTGATACACTATTCAAATTCTCCCCACATTTCTTCTTGGGAAAAACATAGCCACGAGGTTGAAAAACACGTTTGATCAAGTACTCCCTACGGACTTGATCCTGAATCCTAATATTATACGAGTCAATAGATTTACGCAACCCTAGGTCAGAAATAATATCATCCGAACTCAGGCGAGGTCTTTTCGAACTAGAATCTTCATTAGAAGTAGTAGCCACATTATGAGTATTAGACGACTCCATGCTTCGTGGCTTTTTTTTATATAAAAAATCTATCCATTATCTAAAAAGAACAAAACAAAACACTTTAAAATGTCCATCAGCATATGAGGAAGACAATTCTTAACACCCATCAATAATTATGGAGTTTGATGCCTATATGAAAATAAATAATCTTCTTCTGTCAAAAAGTATTGGCGCACTCAGCTATTTCTCGTTAAAAAATAACCTCATCAATAAATTATATGAATCAAAAACAATATTTCTATGCTTTCCTTTCTAATTGGCAAATGATAAATTAGTGAGGACCTGCATAATTTATGTATTAGTGCAGTTAAAGTGATAATGGACCAGTGAGAGGGACTGCTGAGGCGTGAGGGCTGAGGGAGACACGGAGAGATCGCAGAGTGAGAGAAATGCGTGAGTAATTTTTTTTCTAAAAAATCAGAGGGTAAAACGACGTCATTTCTCCCTCTGATTTAAAAAAAATTAAGCAAGTAGGCCACACGGACTAGGCCAGTGGGTTCGCCCCCGCTGGCCCAGTCCTGCCCCCACTGGCCCTAGAAGCAGGCCTGGGCGGCTGGGCCAGTGGGTGCGGGTCTGCTTCTTAATAACCAAAATTTTTTTTTGAAAAGGATTTTTGTAGCCAGTGGGGGCGGCCGCCCCCGCCCCCACCCGCACCCCCTTGGATCCGCCCATGGACATGATTATATATCTTTTTGCTAACCGGTGGAATGCTTTCAACTATGTGGTAAACAAAATATTCCTGATTCTTGAAAGTACTTTCTTCGTAGAAGGCCCATTTTTCTATGACTTTTAAGGTGGTCTAGCTAACTCTTCTTTCCTTGTTTGTATGATGTATCAGATATTAGATATCTTTTATTATTATTATTACTATTTTTGAGGTTTCATAAAGTTGCATCTGAAAGTGTGTTTGACGACAAAATTTTGGAGGACCCACTAAAGGGTCAGCTTTGGTTCCGTTGTTGGGCATAGATGTTTGGGAGCACGCATACTACCTACAGGTGAATTTACTGGTTTGATGTTATTTCTAAGCTACTGGTAGTTTTGGATTTGGCTGTTTCATATTAGCATCCAATTGGAGAGTTATCGATTGTTTCAAACTTTACCCATTGGAAGTGCGGTAATAAACTTGGGCAGAAGTGAAATCTCAAAAGAACATAAAAGCTGTTTGCCTTTGTATATATGAAGCTGATTTTTTGAGATGCCTGTATGAAGTTTCATTATAGTGTTCATACTCTCAAACCTAACTTGATCTACACCATACTGTCGGCACACATTCTGCATGTGGCTTGGGTCTGGGATTTTGAACTCATGGGTGTCTGACAGGGCCCTACCATATTTAGATTTATCAGAGACCTGCCCTGCCTTAAATACATTTTCAGTTGGGGGAGGCTTTGGGGAGAATCCAGGCCCTGATCACCACATTTTCTCAACCCCTGGCTGCCTTTTCTTATCGTTTATGTTTCCAATCGTAGCTTTCTTTCTCCTCATGATGTGGCAATGGATGAGGAATCTGAGCCTATTTTTGGGGGTAGGATTGAAAATGATATGCAGCTCTCCTGCATGGTTTTGTTTATCTTAAAGTGAGGGCTTTTGTTCTTGTTGTAACGTACAGCTGAAATTATTATCTTTATGCAGCACCATAATGTGAAAGCCAAGTATCTGAAGTACATATGGAATATTATGAACTGGAAGTATGTGAGTGAGGTTTACGAGAAAGTGTGTCCTTGAGACAATAAGCTTATAGTCCTGCGGACAGGCCTTTACTGAATGCAGGGGTCTGGACAGGGTTGTTCAGATAAAATAAGCGCATCAGTGTAAATCTATTTTTATTAGTTTTCTTTAAAAACAGTTTACTAATGTGGAGTAACATCAGACAAAGTTTTAGGAAGTAATTCTCATTCTCATTCTCTTCATTTCTAATGAAATAAGAAAATTTCGCCCTACTATTTTATATATTCTTATCCTAATTCAATTTACTATATCTGATTAATTGTATTTGTTAAGCCTTTTAAAGTCTTTTATATCAATAATAAAGAGTTAAAAAAACAAGTTTGCCTTGATGATCAAATTGAAATGGCAAAAGTTTTCGAGGTAGTAGTAGTGAGATGAAGCTGATTAGAAACATCACCTCATGAGTTTGACGATACGTATGAAAATTTTGGCAAGTCTTACCATCTTTTGGGAGGCCTCACATTGGGTATATATTCAAGTTTTAATGGGTCACTATAGGGTCAGCGTCACTTTGAGGAGAACTTATTGAGCCTTAAAATTACTAAAATTCATTAATGTGTAGCTGTAAATAAAACTCGACAGTCAAAATCTTGTCACCTGTTATAATTTGAGGATCAGAATTAGAAGTTCATCATATTGAGCCTTAAAATTACTAAAATTCATTAATGTATGGCTGCAAATAAGACACGATCGTGTTATAAAATGAATCTTATTTAAGACACCCACTGATGAATTTTAATAATTAAAGAGTTTACTATGTCGAATTTGATAGTTTAAAAACTCTCGTGGTAACATTAACCTCGTAGTCGAAGACTACAAAATAAAGTTTTCTTGTTTTTAACTCTCTGTTTGGATGAGGTGGAAAATTTTCCATAACTTTTTTACGAACTTAAAGTCTCTTTACAAAATTCAACACACCTTGTGCAGACCCTTATAAAATTTAGAGAATTTGACATTTCAGTCCTTGGGTTTATACCCCTTTGGCAAATGAGTCATTGGATTTCAAATTTTAAAATTTTAGTCCTTGGATTTTCGTTGTTTGACAAAATGGTCATTCCGTTAATCTGCCGTTCATATACTTGATAGATTTGAAGCGGTCGACCGGATATATGTGTAAAAAGTGAGTACAAATTTGCTGACGTGTAGCGGTCAACCGCTTCAAATCCGTTAAGTATATGGACGGCAAACTAACGGAAGGACCATTTTGTCAAACAACGAAAATTCAAGGACTAAAATTTTGAAACTTGAAACTCAAGGACGAATTTGCCAAAGGGGTATAAACCCAAGGACCAAGTTGTTAAATTCCCTAAAATCTATGCTGCTTCTAATTAAAAATAAAATCGCATAAATTGTTTTTGACCATCCGAACAACCCAGTTGGAAAAATGAAACGAGTCTCAAGGATCGTCACGTACCCGATTTGACCCAGTGGAATCGTAATCAATATCTACTGGCTATCGTAACCCTAATCAAACGGTATATATACTCTCCGTTATCTTCTTGCGCCAAGTATCCCATCCCTGGTCACAAAAGCCCTTGCTCAGCCTAACCCAGGGGGCGCACTGATCTAAGGGTTTAGGGATCACCGAATCACCATGGTAAGATATCTAATGCTTCATGCTTTAAGCTTCGCCACTGGATTCATATCTTCGCGTCATTGTTTAATTTCGGGCGTAATGCGTATGTTTGTGTATGCCTGTCTCTGCAGACTTTCAAGCGCCGGAATGGCGGACGCAACAAGCACGGCCGTGGACATGTCAAGTTCATCCGCTGCTCCAACTGCGGCAAATGCTGCCCTAAGGTAGGCCCTTGCTTTGCGTTTGTTTGGCTACCAAAAAAATTTAGACGTTCCGAAATAGTGGAATTCCTTTTATGTGGGGTTGCGTTTTCCTGTCTAGTGATGTTATTTTTGGATGTGGGTATTATGTGAACAGGACAAATCCATTAAGAGGTTTCTGGTGAGGAACATCGTTGAGCAGGCTGCTGTAAGAGATGTCCAAGAAGCTTGTGTTTTCGATGGTACAAGAACGTTTGTCATTGTCGTAGGTTACTTTTGTTTCATGTTTATTCTTTGTTGTTAGTGGTTCAATGATGATGTTTTGGTGGGTGCATTGTGATTTTAAGGTTACACACTCCCAAAGCTGTACGTAAAGATGCAGTACTGTGTTTCATGCGCAATCCATTCTCATGTTGTGAGGGTCCGATCTCGTACCAACAGGAGGAGCCGTGAACCCCCACAGCGCTATAGACGCCGGGTATGCCTGCCTTGTCTTGTAATTGATGGTTTAATTGTGTTAAGGGGAGATATAATTTTCTTCTATTTGGTTTTAACTTGTGTTGTCTGTAAAATTCCTAGATTGTTCTCTTGGTTTGGTGGTTTTAGAGGAAAACTAGGTTGTATTGTTCTTCATGAGACTAGATTTAGTCCAGCCAACTAATTTTGGGTTATAGGTTTGACATTAAACCTCTAGTGGATAAATTTTCTCGAGCCCAGTGTCAGAGTCGATGCTTTGTAGTTTCTGACAAACCCAAGATTAGAGGTTGGTTTGATCTAGACTTTAGTATGTAATTGTCAGTATACTGGATTGCTGTATTTCACCTAGGCCTTGCATGATAGTTGGCTGTATTGCGTGTTTTGGGGGTTGGCTATATTGTAACATCTTATTCTGCTTTTATAGGAAAATTGCTCTGTTGGACTTCTAAGGTTAAAAGTTTTTTTTTTATAAGTGACTTCTGAGGTTAAAAGTGCTCAGCTTTTATTCTAATGATTGCCAATTTTGGTGTTTCTGGCGAACAGTATGGTACTTCATTTTGATATTCTAGGAGATGCAGATTGAATAACTTTGAGAAACACACTTGTACTTGTTGCACAGTGTTGTGCAGTAGTTGATTATTAGTTGGTGTGAGCAACAATTGGGAAAATGACGCTTTCCATCCAAACTTGTCCATGTATCTTGCGTAGAAGCATTTGGTGGAGGTGGTAACCGCTGCATCACTACATATCATAGGGGCATAGTCATGTGTTTTGCATGCAGAGTACATATTGATGGTGGACACGAGCTTTTTCTCAAAACTTCTACTAATGGCATAGATTGACTTTGAACTTTTATGCGTTCCAATTTCAGCCATGCTTTTAATGGAAGCAGTATTCATGTTGTATGTTTACTGCAGAGTCGTTGACTGACACTTTAGTGTAGAACTTCTAAAAGCACTTGTCCTATGTTTCTATACAAACTTGTTTTCAATTCTTGCCATGGTATGTTGCATTTCCTGTAACTCCCAACAGTCAAACTTTTGGAAGTTGTAGTCTTGTAATATACATTCAGGTCTTTATACGACCAATGATGAGCTAAATCAGTACCCTGAGTGATTGTGTTAACTATATTACCCATGAAGTTGGCTAATTTTAAAGGGAACAGATTGTCAGTCTCTAGGAGTGAACAGAGTGGGACATTTTTTTTTTATTATAGCCCTGTTAGGTGAACAGAGTATCTTTCTTCTCATGCTACTATTCTAATAGTTGTCTTTCTTCTTTTTTCCGCTTTCGTTGGACCCTTGTATATCTTAGTGCTGTATTCCTGTGTTTTTTGTGAGCTTACTAAATAATGCTTTAGATGTGTTTTTGCTAGGGCTCGTTTGATCTAATTATGTGGACTCTGTCCTCCATTTTGGTGTCATATCTCTTTTGTTTTCGTTTCAGGACGATGCGCAAAGGCCCGGTGCACCTGTTCAAGGACCACGTCCTGCTGGAGCACCAGTTGCTGCTCGTACTTGAGAATCCTTACAACATCCTTTGCTCTATTGCTTTGAGGCTTTCAGTATCAACTACTGCTCGTGTTTTTGCATGGTATCAGTGTATTTTTGACATCAATTAAGACATCTATTTTGTATGATGTGGATCAGAATCTGTTATAGTATTGGGACACCGAGGTGTGACAGCAGAAGCAGAACCTTGAAGTTTCTTATGAGATTAATAGATATGATAGATTGCTGCTGGAATTATGTTCCTAGGCCAAATAATTATTCTCACTGGCTGTTGTTGGAATGCATGTCAGAAATCAAAACCTTACATGGTTGACGTTTGAGTGGAATGTGACCATCTTTGATGAAGGGTGGGATATGACCAATTCGTTCTGACTCGGAAATTCAGAGACCTGCACAGTAGGTCACGCGAGTTTCAGAATGCAACTGAACGAATGAGTTTTCTCTTTATGGCGCGGCCCCGCGCTTTGACAGGCCATGAGTTATCTGTTAATGGCGGCCTAGGGATTTTGGAGGCTTAAAATGGTGCAATATCGCAGTTTTCCATACCCATCTACTGAAACTGAACCTCTGCGAACTGATGCGGATGCCCTTACTCTGGTTTGTTGATGTATATTAATAAGTCGTCTTTTTTATTTTTTTCTTCGTAATGATCAAATGTATTAATCCAGCAAGTCAGGACATGAAGATGAGCTTGATGGTTCCGTCTTCGAGGGACCCATTGCCCAAGAGAACGCCAGTTCGGATGAAGTGGAAAGCTCTCCCAAATAGAGGTGACCACTTCAATCTTCCAACAACGAAAATGATCAGAATTTTGAATGTCGAGACTCGAGACAGAGAAGCTGAGAGTCAGATTCGAACTGCACTAGGGACCACATGTGCTCTATTTTAAACCAGGCCGATCAGTGTTCCACTTACATTGCATGTGCTCTGAAACACAAAGGTAGAAATTATGTGGATGAAGCCAAGAGATCAAACCGCTGCATCTGCCGCCTCAAGCATACCGCTTGCGTGTCATTAGGTACCGTTAGCTGTTCCATTTCAGATATGTGGCAATCCAATCGGTTCGAAGGTTTGAAAATAAGGATACCCAAAAACAAGTGCGGGGTCAGGAGCTATGCGGATCAAACTTCCCTGTCTTTAAAATCAACTCTTCTCGTCTAGGGTTGTTTTGACAATCTTCACTGCATGAAAGGTTTCAGTCATAAAGCTTCAGTTTTAACAAGAGTTTTGATCTTGCGACACATTAATGAATTCTATCTATAGCCCAAATTACATTAAACAATATATTAATGGTTCGATTGTTCTTTTTTTCTTTTTTTTTGTTACACCATTAATGCATCGACTAATTCTATTTAAATTATTGATGTAATTTATTAATGTGTTGCCAACATTAGAATACTATGTCAGAACATGGAGTTTTATGACCGAAACTTTTTTCGGGTATAGTTATGGTTTGATTTGGACATTTTACATCAGATTAAGGTTTTTATATTAATCCAATACTTTTGGGTTATATCATGATAATTATAATTGTAGCTGGAATTTTTGCCCATCCTTTTATGTGAAGCATCTGGGCTAAAGTCATATAAACTTTACCTAAATTTGTAGAAACAATGCCCATCTCTTTTCATTGTTCTGGTGACTTTTAGCCTTGGGACACCAAGTTCCATTAGTATGAAGTTACCCGATCTTAGATCTTCCAAGACGAATCAAGAAAATTCGACCCCAAAAATAGATTATTGTATGACTGTGGGAATTGGCAGCGACCACAGGTTAAAATCCATGTATTTTTTGTAAGGAGATCCTGTGCGGCGAGACCAAAGAATTGATGTCCATAACAACTCAGATAAATCCAGGACGAAGAGGTGAACTCACAACCCCATATGTTGTATTTTGTCCCAAGACTCCTCTATGCAATTCTTTCTTTATCTCTAATCTGTTAAATTATGTTGTTAATACAAACCATTCGGGTAGCTCAAGTGACAGTAGGGGGTCAACATGGAAGTGTAGTTTAGGTGTAAATTTAGGAATTCAAATCACCACTTGCGTGAAAAAAAATCATGAGGAGTCAGTGACCCAGTTAGTCTCTCCAAAGATTGTTATGACATTGAACCTAATTAGATATGTTATTACATAAGAAAAAAATTACAACAATGTACCTCTTTTTGAAGTGGAGGCAGGGTCTCCTGAAGAACTAAGTTGGAATATAGGCCTTCTGGTATAATAATACATGGGAGAAAAAAATTTCAGTCCTAAAATTTTAGAAATAATCTCATTAATGACGGGATAAAATTTATTGAATGTGATGTCAACATCATAACCTTCTTAAAAATTAAAAATGTCAGGCTTTCTGTTTGGGCAGTGTGGATCACACAGTAGGACCCACATTCCCTCTCCTAATTGCTCATCGTACAATTCCCTAGGTATTGCAGAGTAGTCTGATCCTAGTGTGAGTTTGGTCGTTAGTTTATCACTAGCATTTTCGCTTTCTTTGCGTCGCGTCTCGTCTCAGTTGAAGAGTGAGAATCAGAAAAGACAAACAGAGGGAGAGAGCTCTCAGAGGGTTTGAGAGATTTTTTTCCTTTTGGGGATTTGGATCATGTTCGGTTTCAACCTTTTTGTAGGATTTGAATCCTCACAAACCTCATGTTCGACAAAAGTAGAATCCTCACCAGCATCATGTGCCCACCATTGTCTGACGCACAAGCAGCCTTGTCCCCTACAAAAGTCTTTTTCTGCTTTTGATTTCACGTGTTTTTCAAGTTTAATCTTTTGTCGTTTTCTGCTTTTTTTAATACATTTTTAAATATTCAATTTGTAATAAAAATAAATAAATTTGAAATATATAAAAAACAACTTTAAACATCATCATTAATTTTTTTACACCTCAACAATTTCTACACAAACATCAATACAATTTAAAAATTATTTAAAAATTCTCAAAACAGTCCAAATCCGACTAAAATCTTCGAAACAAACTAACCTTGGATTCCTGTTCTAATCTTGCCTGTTCCTCTTTCACCATTTTCATGTTTTATATTCCTCTATGCCCAATGCCTTTCTCCCTCATTGTTGATTTTTTTTTCTAGGCCCCTCACTTTCGAATTTGATTCAGAATGATCCCGGTACACGTACTCCAAAAACCGCCGCATTGATCCAACACAGTTTCTCCCTTCTTTGGCAACCACCATGCTAACGGCGTGGTTTTCTATCTTCCCGGAGGGCCGGTCCTCAAGAAACCGGAATCTCCCTCTGTTTCTTTTTGTTTTTCTCCTTCTTCGTTTCTTGCATGCTCTCTTCTTGATTAGCGGTGTTTCATTGTGGTCGTATTTTGTGATAGGTGAACAGCTTTTTCATGGGTGATGTTCAAGTCTTGGCGAAAGAACAGCTCTGCGCCGCTTCGTCGCCATTGCCGGCATCGAGCTCTGATCCGGGGTCTATAGGAGCCGAGTCTTGGGTGGCAGCGGAGAGAAACGCAGAAGAGATAGTGGGTCGGATTCACCCAAGTTTGGCGGCTGAACACAAGAGGAAGGAGGTCATTGATTATATACAGGGACTCGTAAGGTCTTGCGTTGGATGTGAGGTACACCATAGACATCGACAAGATATTTCTTCTTTTTGTTGTTCTGTCGATTCTTTAATCTGGTTTTCATGGTTTGCGTGTTTATTATTTATGGTGGAGAAACAACTAGCATTTCCTTCTAATGTAAAGAGTGAATACTGCTTTTGTGCATTGAATATGTATTGATTTGCATAATGCCTTTGGGGTAGTTGGATGTTTTAGTTGCGTCGTTTGTAGTGATTGGGCGGACAAGAATTTGACTTTGACCTTGCCATGTGCTCGTCTTGAATCTATATTTGGAAACATCTTGCTTGCATGATGTGGGGTTATGGTTCTTGGCTTCTGTGTTTGGACTTGAAGGATGTAGAGTTGAGTGTCATTTTTCTTGTGATTACGTGTGCAGTACGTGTCATGCTGAAGAGCTCAATAGAAAGAAGGTACTAGGAGATTACAATAGAAACTGAAATTTTTGAATGATAAAAACAAGACATTGTTAGTGGAGGCAGCATTTGAACCTATATTGAAAATTCTGGTTACTACGATTCTGTGGTCGGCCACATCTGAATCCGTGTCTGTATTTTAACTCGTTCCACTGGAATTTTTTGTCTTTGCTTTCTGAGTATGGGTGAGCCTTGTTGGTTGCAGGGCATCATATTGTATTAGTGTACTCTTAGTAATTTAGATAAAACATTACTGGACTGAACTTTATTGTCTCTAGGAAGGTCCGACAGGGCATACATATCGATAGGATGAGTTATAACGAACGACCTTATATATTTTGGGCTTTGAGGTAGTATGGGCTTTCTACCATTGTTGGGTTGTTCGCATGATGACGTTGTTCGGCCCAAATGAAGTTTCGGTATCATGTTTCTCTCTCACCATTTTCATGTTTTATATTCCTCTGTACCCATTGCCTTTCTCCCTCGTTGTCGAATTTGATTCAGAATGATCCCGGTACACGTACTCCAAAACCCGCCGCATTGATCCCAACACAGCTTCTCCCTTCTTTGGCAACCCCCATGCTCTGACTGCGTGGTTTTCTATCTCCCCGGAGGGCCGGTCCTCAAGAAACCGTAATCTCCCTCTGTTTCTTTTTGCTTTTCTCCTTCTTCGTTTCTTGCTTGCTCTCTCTGAATTCTTGATTAGCGGTGTTGCATTGTGGTTGTATTTTGTGATATTAGTGAACAGATTTTTCATGGTGATGTTCAAGTCTTGCGAAAGAACAGCTCTGCGCCGCTTCGTCGCCATTGCCGGCATCGAACTCTGATCCGGGGTCTATAGGAGCCGACTCTTGGGCCGCAGCAGAGCCAAACACAGAAGAGGTAGTGGTTCGGATTCACCCAAGTTTGGCGGCTGAACACAAGAGGAAGGAGCTCATTGAATATTTACATCGACAAGATATTTCTTCTTTTTCTTGCTCATAGATTCTTTAATTTGGTTCTCATGGTTTGCGTGTTTATTATGTATGGTGGAGAAACAATTAGCTTTTCCTCTGCATGAACTGGGCTGGGTACCTCTAATGTAATGAGTGAATACTACTGTGTACTTGGTCTTGGAGAACGCTGAACATGCAACTCATTTCAAGAAGCTTGTGTTTTCGATGTGGAATTCCTTTTATGTATGCTTGCGTTTTCCTGTCTAGTGATGTTGTTATTGGATGTGGGTATTGTGTGAACAGGACAAATCCATTAATTAAGAGGTTTCTGGTGAGGAGCATCGTTGAGCAGGCTGCTGTTAGAGATGTCCAAGAAGCTTGTGTTTTCGATGCATAGTACAAGAACCTTTTTTTTCATTGTCGTTGGTTACTTTTTATTTTATGTTTTTCTTTGTTGTTAGTGGTTCAATGTTGATGGCTATGAAGCAATGGTGATGTTTTGATGTTGCATTGTGATTTTAAGGTTACACACTCAAAGCTGTACGTAAAGATTCAGTACTGTGTTTCATGCTCAATCCATTCTCATTTTGTGAGGGTCCAATCTCGTACACTTCAAATTGAGCAGCTTCATTATGTTCTTCTGCTTCATCTGATGTCTCTACTCCATATGGAGCAGCTTTATTTTTTTGCACGCTGGTACACTCACAGGGATTCAAAAGATGGCATGTCGACCATTAATGATGACCCCCTTTCATTCTGATGAGTACTCCGCTGAGAATTATGTCTTTCATCTTTATTGAATTTGCACTGAGTAAGTGCTGCCTTTTGGAGGTTGCAGGTTTCTAATGCTAGTCATTACGCAGGTTGATCGCATTTCCGGTAAAGATCATCTCATTAAGCGCAGCATTCTACTAATAAAAGCTTGGTGCTATACATATAAATATCACCAAGCTTTTATTAGAGGAATGCTGCGCTTAAAGAGATGATCTTCACCTTCTGATGTAACAGACTCTGATTCTGGGGCTCTTTTGAGCCTGCAAACTAAATGGTATGCTTTATGATTGTTTATAAATAAAAAAAGAAAAAGAAAAAAAGCTTGGTGCTATTATAAAAGTTGTATTCTTGGTGCCCATCATGGTTTGATTTCAACATATGCTTTAGGGACGTTGGTTCTTTACATCTTCCGTCTGTTTCATGGTTCCCTAAATAGAGACCTTAAGCAGTGAGTACTGCTACTAGTCAGAATTCAATTGATTACATATTGACGAAGTACTTGATTGCGTTTGCTCCTGTTTCTTGTTTCTTTGTTCTTTTATTGTTCTTCAATAGTTTCTCTACAGATTTTTAGATTTTTTTGAGCAAATTTGAGGGAAAACTATTGCATCAGTTTGAGAGGACCAGTTTGTAAATCTTCTCTACCTGATATCAAAGGTAAGTGATTTCCCTCTACCTGATATTAAAGGTAAGTGATTCCCCCTTATCTTTACAATGATGGATGTCTTTGTTGGTGGTTCTTTGATCTATCTTTCTCTCTCCAGCTGAGGTACCGGATCGAAAATGGTGGAGATTATCTATTGACAAGTGAAGAGTTCCTTAGAAACTGCGTCGGGATATTCTCCGTGTCGCCAATGATGAGCTAAATCAGTACCCTGAGTGCTTGTGTTAAATATATTACCCATGAAGTTGGCTAATTTTATAGGGAATAGATTGTCGGACTAGAGCAGCGAACAGAGTGGGACATTTTATTATTATTAATGCGCTGTTTGATGGATGAGAAATGTTTGAAGGAAAAAGAACCTTTACTCAGTTGGACTTTTTGTCCAAATAGATAATTGCATGAGATTCAGCATTATAAATTCTATATTTACTCTATTTCCGGCTACTAAACTAATGTATGCTCAGTAAAGCTAGAGTATGTTTCTTCTAATGCTACTGTTCTAATGAATGTCTTACTCTTTTTTTTTTCTTCTCATACCTCCCTAACTGTATGGAACTCATGGATTTGTAACTACATTCGGAAAGCTTAATGACACCCGAAGCACTATTCGAAACTTGAAACTCCTTAACCTCAATGCTAAATCTACGAGAAGCTCACAACTCCTTAGCATAGTATGAAAGGGTGTGACCAGAAGCTCACAACTCGGTTAGATACTAATGGTTCAATTGTTCTTTTTTCCTTATTTTTTTCAGATACATCATTAATACATTGAGTAATTCCATCTAAGTCATTGATGAAATTCATTAATGTGTTGTGAATATTAGAATATTATATTAGAACATGGAGTTTTAGGACTGAAATCTTTTTCGAGTATAGTTATAGCAGTTTGGATTTGGACATTTTACAGCAGATTAAGGTTCTTATAGTTACACTTAGAGGAAGTAGGCTACATTAGTAATCTCTTTCCACCTTTTTGCTTTAAAAAAATCAACAATTATTAATCCAATACTTCTAGGTTATATCATGATAATTAGATTAGTTGGAACCTTAAAAAGCACTAGTCCTGATTTTGGATTAGGATCTTCACCAATTTTTTACCGTAATTAGATTATTCGATTTGAAAGAGAAAGACACAACATGCACTGAAATGTTGCAGCGCTTAGACTATCCGATAATTAATATGAATGACATTATGTTGTAATGCCTACACTTTGTTGCCCTATCTGGTAAATCCCACTTATAATTGTAAGATTTGGTCATCCTCTGCACCTAATATGTACATTTTTCTTGACATGATCACTCGTGTGGATGAATTTGGACTGATTGATAATCTTATTAATATGCAATCTGTATTTACTTTGCACAATTATGAGTAAGTTAAGACTAACTAATGATCTTGTTAGTAATGTGGTAAGAGTCTCACTCAGTGACCAATAGTTATAACACAAACTGAAATAGTTATAACATAAACTGAACATTTTAAAGTGCTTCTATAATCACGTGTAAGTAAGGGGCAATATGCTAATTGCGCCCTTCCCTTTTGATCAAATAAAAAAAATTGGTGAATTCTGCCAACTGTACTTATAATATTTTATAATAGTTTAAACCTAATTAATAGATTATAGCATCAATTAATTAATTTATGAAACTAATCACTTTTTTTTTTCTTTTATGATTAGCGTTCTACAGAAAACCAGCCTGTACACATCCTTCTTCAATTACAGTAATTTTTCCTTTGTTGCTCGACAGGTCGTCGAAGAGAGTGAAATCTAGGTTAATCTTCTGTAGTATGCCAAATTACCAGATTTGTAATATAAAATCGCTCTCTTTTATTTGTAAGAAAAAAAAAATATTTAATGGCAGAAATGTAAATACAAATAGAACCCCATTATTAAAATCAGTAACACTGAGGAAAATTTACAGCAGTGAAAAAGAATCCCTCCGAGAGTTCTTCAAAAAACAAGAAGCAGAAGAAGAAATTCACCTCCAAAAATGCCATAGGGAAGCTTGAGGATCCTATTGCTATGACTATATGGAAGATGATACCCGCTTGTATTTGGTGGAGTTTGTGAAGGGAAAAGAAAGTTAGATGTTTTGAGGACTGGGCTGTGTCTTGGGATAGTTTGAGGGGCTTTATGTTACATTCTCTTTTTCTTTGGGCTAATTTGGTGTTAAGGTGTCCTTTTATGGGTTTCCTGAATTTTCTAACTTTTTTAGTTTGTATGCTCTAGTTGGTTCAGTATAGTCTCTTGTAATGACAACTTTTTCCTTTAATAAAGTTTAACTTATATATATAAAAACAACATTATTCGACTGAACTTTATTGTCGAGGAAGGTCCGACAGATCTTTCCCATTGAGACAAGATTAGGAAGCTTTTGCTTGATGGTAATTGGATTTAAATTGGTTTGTTCTGTTTCGTATAAGCACTTTTTTTTTTCTAAGCAACATAACATATATATTAAAAGCCGAGAATTGTACAGCCAGAACAAAACGTAAAAACAACCCGAAGGCCAGCGAAAGACCTAATCGGACCTAAAGGCCCTACCAGAAACCAAACCGGACTACAAAGCCGGAACCACCTACAACCACAAGGGCCGTAATACAAACCCCAGAACCAACCGACCACGAGGGTCCACAGACAAAACACCCACAACCTGACCACAAGGGCCAGAACACAATACAAACACCAACACAAACCGGCCACAAGAGCCGGTACACAACTCACACAACACAACCACCGTACAAGACGGTGGCGGCTTCCGCAAGAAGAAGGGCGCACATCGCAGCAATCCGACTCCTTCGAAATGATCTTCACGCCAAGACCGGCTGCACAAGGGGGAGGAGGAGAGGAGGCAACGTCGGACGGCTCGAACCAGATCTGACCACCAACCGGGAGGAGGTGGCAGACGCAGGAAACGGGCCAAACAAACCGACCAGAGGCGGCACGGAGCAAAAACGCCGCGCGGACAGGAAGCACACGAGCACACGGCCGCGCGTGGCCTACACGCGCCGGCAAACCACTGCCGGACCGAAGCAAAAAGGACCGCCTGGAGGGGGAGAGCACGGCCGGGCAACGCAAAACCGCCGGAAAACGCACGAGACAGCCGAGAGAGGGGCAAGAGAGCACGGGCGCGTGAGATCCACGCGCGCGCAGGGGCGCGCGTGGGACCGCACGCGTCGGCAAATCGCCACCACACCGGGACACGTCTGAGCGCCGGACGGAGATGAAACCCATCATGGAAGCCGTGTACACCGAGGAGCACCAGGGAGACGTAGATCTAGCCTCCAAAACAAACCAAAAAACCAAAAACCGCCGGCCAACAGACGCGTGGCCGGAGGAAAGAAAAGGAGGGGGAGGAGCCGGAGCTCCCCCCCAGACCGGGAGAAAGGAAGAAGGGGTTGTTTCAGACAAGGGGTTGGGAGTTCTAGAGAGAGGGAGGAGACTCTCTCTCTAGAACTCGAAAAGAGGATTTAGTTGTTTCGTATAAGCACTTGCAAGTGTAACAAGTTGGTTTCGTATCCTTATTTATACTTCTTCTCATATGGATCAGTTCCACTAAAATCATACCTTCCTGATGGAGATATTGACTTAACGGCTGTTAGCTGTCTAAACATTGAGGATTCCTTGGTGTCTAAGCCATACTTAAGGGCTGTAGAATTCTGGAGGTTTCAACTAAGCCATACTAAATGCCTGCTCCGATGATTCGGATCATTGCGTTTTGAATAACGTGGTCACTTACATTGCATAATTATGCTCTGAAACACAAAGGTTGCAATTATGCCGATGAAGCCAAGAGATCAAACTGCTGCATCTTCGGCCTCAGGTATACCGTTTGCATGTCGTTCGGTACTACTAGTTGTTCCATTTCAGATATGTGGCAATCCAATCGGTTCCAAGGTTTTAAAATAAGGATATATAATCAAAAACAAGTGTGGGGATAAGAGGTATGAAGATTGAACTTTCTGCTTTTAAAATCAACTGCGCGCACTCTTGTAGGGCAGGGATGACAATCTCCTCTTTCCTAAAGGTTTGGATTGTAAAGCTTCGTTCCAGTTTTGATGTTGTAAACACATTAATGAATGTCATAAATAGCCCAAATTGTATTAAACAATATATTAATGACTCAATTGTTCTTTTTACTTTTTTTTAGTTAAATGCATTTCATCTAATTAATACGTTATGGATGAAATTTATTAATGTATTGCAAACATCAAAACACTATGTTAAAATCTATTATGACTGAAGCTTTAGGACCGAAACCTTTTTCGGGTATAGTTATAGTTAAATTTGGACATTTTTAGAGCGGATCAAGGTTCTTATAATTATGCTCAGGGGGAGTGGGCAATATTAGTCATTCCCTTACACCCTTTTCCTTAAAAAAAATCAGCAATTATTAATCTAATACTTCTGGGCTATATCATGATAATTAGGTTAGTTGGAACCTTAAAAAGCACTAGTCCGGATTAGGATCTTCACCAATTTTCTGTCATAATTAGATTATTCAATTAGAAAGCGAAAAACACAATATGTATTGAATGTTGTAGAGTTAATTATAATTAATATAAATAACATTGAATATTGTAGAGGGTATGTGTCTATTTTTCTCTCAATTTGACTATTCAAATGGTAGAGGATATTGATCGCATGACTGACGCTTTGGAAAGGGAAGAGGCTGTTGAATGGAGTCATTGGTGTTCTCCATGACCACATAAAAAAGGTCCCCGAAGACACTGCAAATTTGTAGCAATTATTGACCAGTCCTTCAACAGATAATACAGGAAAGATGGCTGCTAAGACTTCCATAAGCAGAGAAAGAAAGACTGAAGAAGTCAACTTAAAACCAATGTTAAGGTCCACAGCGATACTGATCACAGTGGAAGATAGGTTAGCTTGACAAACTTTGCTACGTCTTGTGGATAGAAGCTGCATGACTTTTTCTCAAACCATTATCCCCCAAACCCCATGAAGTTGACTTCGTTATAACTAGTGGGAGAAATCTTTTCCTTGAAGAATAGGGAGCAGGATGTGAACTATCTGGGCTAAAGTCGTATCAACTTTACCTAAATTTGCAGAAACATCGCCAATCTCTTTCATTTTTCTGGTGACTTCTAGCCTTGGAAACCAAGTCCCAATCTGAGGTGACCCGACCTTAGCTCTTCCAAGACAAATCAAGGAAGTTCGACCCCACAAATAGATGATTTTATGACTGCAAAACTGGCAGCGACCACAGGTTTGTAATCCATGTATTTTTTTTAAGGAATCCTGTGTGGCGGACCCAATGAATGATATCCATCACGACTCTCAGATAAATCAGGATGAGAGGTGAAACCCCACACCCCACATTCTGTATTTTATCGCGAGACTCCTCCCTGTAAATCTTTCCTTGTCTCTAATAAGTTAGATTTAGGGCTGAAAAACTGGAATGCAGTCCGGACTGCACTCCGGTCCTAGTATATTAACCGGTTTTACAAAATGCAGTCCGGTCCGGACCACTTCCGGTTTTAATTTTTTTCAATTTTTTTATAAAAAAATTTAAAAAAATTTTAGGTTAATTTCAAAGAGGAAAGTGCATATAAAAATGCTGAGTTTTAGTTTAATTTAAAATTAAATATTTAAAATTTAAAATTTGTATTAAAAAAGAAAACCAGACCCATACCGCATTTTAACATTTAGGACCGGACCGGACCGCAAATTCGGTCCGATTTTCCGGTCCGGTCTGCGGTCCGGTTGTGTGCAGCCCTAGTTAGATTTACGGTTGTTAATATAAAACATTTGGATAGCCCAAGTGGCAGGAGGAGGTCAATCTAAGAGTGTAAATTAGGCCTAAATTTAGGAGTTCAAACCACCACTTAAGCAAAAATTATCTACTTAAATAAAGATTCGATGGACCGTAGGGGTGAACAGAACCGGACCGCAGACCGGACCGGACCGGAAAATCGGACCGGATTTCCGGTCCGGTCCGGTTCTTTTTCTTAAAATGTGGTTCGGTCCGGACCGGACCGGATAAATCCGGTTATCCGGTCCGGTCCTTTTTTTTAATAAATGCGGTCCGGACCGGACCGGACCACATTTATTAAAAAAATAAAAATATATATATTTTTATATTTTTAATATAAATTATAAACATAAAACGTTTAATTTTTATCTAAACTAAAACTTAACATTTTTATATACACTTCCCATTTGAAATTAACCTAAAAAAAATTTTGAAAAAATTTTAAAAAATTAAAAAAATTGAAAAAAATTAAAAAAAAATTAAAACTGGTCCGGACCACTTAAGTGGTCCGGACCGGACCGCATTTAGTGAAACCGGACCGGACCGGACCACTTATAAGTGGTCCGGTCCGGTCCTATAATATTTAACGACCGCATTCCGATTGTGCAGCCCTAATGGACCGGTTAGTCTCTCTGAAGGTTACTGTAGCATTGAACTTTACTCGTGCAAATATTTAACTATATCAGTCTGAGTCTCATGTATATGAATAAGTATCCGAATTTTTTAAACATATCTATTTTTACATTAAAAAAATTACAAAAATATACCTTTTTTTTGAAGTGGAGGCAATCTCTCACGAAGAACTAAGTAGGAATCTCTACCCTCTAATATAATAATACATGAGAGAAAAATGTCTCAATTTTAAAGTTTTAGTACTAATAGATCTTTAATGACTATTCAAAACATTTATTAATGTATTGATAACAAACAATGTTTATTAAAATTTACGAATGAAACTTTAGGCACGGCACAAATGTTTTGGATATAAACATAAATTTCTCAGGGAGATGACGAGATGTTTCCTTGGCACGCAAAAATGTTTTGGATATTATAAAATAATCGTTAGCACGTGGAGGCCGAGAAAAGAGAAAGTGTGTGTTTTTTTTTTTGAAGACGGCGTCGTTTGGAAAATTCATATCTGTCTTTTTTGGGTTTCGTGTGAGTTTGGTCATTAGTTTTTTTTTTCGAAGTCAGTTGATAGTTGCTCACTTGCATTTCGCTTTCTTTGCGTCGCGTCTCGTCTCAGTTGAAGTGTGAGAAGCAGAAAAGACAAACAGAGGAGAGAAAAAGAGAGAACAGAGCACAGTGTTTGGGAGGTTTTTTTTTTTTTCCTTTTGGGGATTTGGATTCCTCTTATAATCTTTGCAGTTCCTCTTTCACCATTTTCATGTTTTATATTCCTCTATACCCAATGCATTTCTCCCTCATTGTTGATTCTTTTTTCTAGGCCCCTCATTGTCAAATTTGAATCCCAACACAGTTTCTCCCTTCTTTGGCAATCCCCATGCTCTAACGGCGTGGTTTTCTATCTCCCCGGAGGGGCGGTCCTCAAGAAAACGGAATCTCCCTCTGTTTCTTTTTGCTTTTCTCCTTCTTTGTTTCTTGCTTGCTCTCTCTGAATTCTTGATTAGCGGTGTTGCATTGTGATCGTATTTTGTGATAGTAGTGAACAGCTTTTTCATGGGTGATGTTCAAGTCTTGGCGAAAGAACAGCTCTGCGCCGCTTCGTCGCCATTGCCGGCATCGAACTCTGATCTGGGTTCTATAGGAGCCGAGTCTTGGGCCGCAGCGGAGCGAAACGCAGAAGAGATAGTGGGTCGGATTCACCCAAACTTGGCGGCTGAACACAAGAGGAAGGAGGTCATTGAATATATACAGAGACTCGTAAGGTCTTGCGTTGGATGTGAGGTACGCCATAGACATCGACAAGATATTTCTTCTTTTTGTTGCTCTATCGATTCTTTAATCTGGTTTTCATGGTTTGCGTGTTTATTATGTATGGTGGAGAAACAATTAGCTTTTCCTCTGCATGAACTGGGTACATTCTAATGTATAGAGTGAATACTACTGTGTGCATTGAACATTGAATATGTATTGATTTGCATAATGCCTTTGGGGTAGTTGGATGTTTTAGTTGCGTCGTTTGTGTGATTAGGCGGACAATAATTTGACTTTGACCTTTGCTCGTCTTGAATCTATATTTGGAAAAATCTTGCTTGCATGATGTGGGGTTGTGCTTCTTGGCTGCTGTGTTTGGACTTGAAGGATGTAGAGTTGAGAGTGTCATTTTTCTTGTGATTACGTGTGTGGTACGTGTCATGCCGAAGAGAGTTCAATAGAAAGGAGGTACTAGGAGATTACAATAGAAGCTGAAATTTTTGAATGATAACAACAAGACATTGTTAGTGGAGGCAGCATTTGAATCTATATTGAAAACTCCCATACTACGATTGTGTGGTCGGCCACATCTGAATCCGTGACTGTACTTTCACTTGTTCCACTGGAATTTTTTGTCTTTGCTTTCTGAGTATGGGTGAGCCTTGTTGGTTGCAGGGCGTCAGATCGTATTAGTGTACTCTTAGTAATTTAGAGCATTACTGGACTGAACTTTTATTGTCTCTGGGAAGGTCTGACAGATCTTGTCCTTGAGACAAGATTAGAAATCTTTGCTTGATGGTAATTGGATATAAATCGGTTTGCTCTGTTTCATATAAGCACTTGCGAGTGCAATAAGTTGGTTTCGTTTCCTTAATTATACAGGTCTTCCCATATGGATCAGTTCCACTAAAAACATACCTTCCTGATGGAGATATTGACTTAACGGCCGTTAGCTGTCCAAACATTGAGGATTCCTTGGTATCTGAAGTTCATACGATTCTGAGGGCAGAAGAACATAATGAAGCTGCTCCATTTGAAGTGAAGGATGTTCATTGCATTGACGCTGAGGTTCTGTCCACCTTATCAATTTATACACAGGAGTATCTTAAGTTTGTATGGTGAAATGGCTCATGTGTCATTATGCATGTGGGTTTGATATTTTTATGCCTTGTGGTCCCCTATTGTTGATAAGAAGTACTCCATTGCTAGAACTAGAAGATACTGTTATTGGGATGGACAATATTACGTAATTTAATATATAGTCAGTCACTTGAAAAAAAAATTATTTAATAATTTCTACTGTGTTTATTGATGGTGGCAGGTTAAGCTGGTGAAATGCATTGTACAGAATACTGTCGTCGATATATCTTTCAATCAGCTAGGAGGATTATGTACACTTTGTTTTCTTGAACAGGTATGCTCGCAATTCAAGGCATCTTCTACTTTGGAGGATGAACAATCTAACTTCATAACAAAGCATTGTATGAGTATTTCTTTTAGTGTAGCCTTAGCCTTTGGAATGAGTTTAATTAGTGCTTACGGCACATTATGCCTTTAAACACCAAGGAAAGCTTCCGTTGTATTTGTTTTTGTGCATGCTGGTATACTCACAGGGATTCAAAAGATGGCATGTTGAAAAATTATGATTCCCTTTCATTGTGATGACTCCTTCTCCGCGGTGAATTATGTCTTTCATCTTTATGGAATTTGCACTGAGTAAGTGCTGCCTTTTGGAGGTTGTACATTTCTAATGCTAGTCATTACGCAGGTTGATCGCCTTGTGGGTAAAGATCATCTCTTTAAGCGCAGCATTCTTCTAATAAAAGCTTGGTGCTATTATGAAAGTCGTATTCTTGGTGCCCACCATGGTTTGATTTCAACATATGCTTTAGAGACGTTGGTTCTTTATATCTTCCATCTGTTTCATGCTTCCCTAAATGGACCTTTAGTAGTGAGTACTGCTACAAGTCAGAATTCAATTGATTACTAAATGCACATATTAGTGAAGTACTTGATTGTGTTTGCTCTTGTTTCCTTGTTTCTTTTATTTTTCTTCAATAGGTTCTCTACAGATTTTTAGATTACTTCAGCAAATTTGATTGGGAAAACTATTGCATCAGTTTGAGAGGACCAGTTTGTAAATCTTCTCTACCTGATATGAGAGGTGAGTGATTCCCACTTATCTTTACAATGATGGATGTCTTTGTTGGTGGTTTTTTTATCTCTCTTTCTCTCTCTCTCTCTACTCTTCACTTAGCAATAGATCATCTCCCCCAATTTTTGATCTCTCTTTCTCTCTCCCTCTCTCTCCAGCTGAGGTACTAGAAATTGGGGGAGATGATCTATTGCTAAGTGAAGAGTTCCTTGGAAACTGCATCGGGATATTCTCCTTGTCGCCAACGGCACTTGAAACAAACTCACGGCCATTTCCCCAGAAGCATCTTAACATAATTGATCCACTTAGAGAGAACAACAATCTTGGGCGTAGTGTCAGTAGAGGTATAGGGTTTTTTCTTTACATTGTGCTGCCTTTGGAGTGCATGGATTGCAAGCTGGGTTTTCTCTATTCTCATGGGTTAACGTTTTCTGCCAGGTAATTTCTATCGAATACGTAGCGCTCTTAAATATGGGGCTCGCAAGCTTGGCTGTATTCTCTTGCTACCAGTAGAGAGAATAGCAGACGAGCTCAATATGTTCTTTTCAAGCACTCTGGGGAGGCATGGAAATACTTGTTGGAGTGAGATGCAAAATCCCTCCCTAGCGTCAGAAGATACCTTGTGTCTAAAATCCTCGTTTAATTTGCATGGTGACAAGATACAAGGTATTGGAGTCAGGTCTGGAATTATAAATGGACCACCAAGATGCTTATGGGAAGTGATTTCCTCTGAGCTGGTGCCAGAATTGGGCTATCCTGTGGATAGAAATGCTGTTTTAGGGTTTTGTTTCCCTGGAAATGCTAAAGTGCTTTCAACATCTGGAAATCTGGATGTGAGAAAGACAAATGCCTTGTCAGATTGTTTGCCTCTGAAGAGCAACTTGGGTTCTTTGGTCTTGCAGAATGCGGAACATGCAACTCATTTCAATATGTCGGGCTTGTTTAGAAAGAATGGGAAGATTGAAAGTTGGAAACCTTGTCTTAAGATGCCTGCAAAAGTTGTCACAACCAATGAGATCCACTCTGCTTTATGGCCTGTTGAAAGGAAGCATTTAGCAGGTAGCAATTTGGTTTCCTCTTGTATTAATCAGAACGGTGTAGCATCTACTTGTTCTGTTGTTTCTGGCTCTGTCACTAAGATCTCCCCTCCTAATGGAGAAAAATATACTTCTGGAGTTCCTGGAAGCTTGGAAGGTCTAGAATGCATGCTGGAACTTAGTGGTGATTATGACAGTCACCTTAGAAACCTGCAATACAGTCAGCTTTGCCATGGGCATTTATCTCCACCTTTGTTTCCCAGTCCTCCAATGTCACCTTGGTTTCAGAGTAATCCATGTGAAGATGTTTGTGAATCCCAACAGATCAAGCGGAATATTCATGCTCAAATGAACAAAAATGGTGTCAATTTAGGACCAGGATTTTACCCTGCAGGTTGTCCGACTTTATCCTGTGCCAGTTCTGGCCTTGAGGAAAAGAAGAAACCCCGAGGAACCGGCACATACTTCCCAAAAGTGGTATATTTCCTTTTAAAAATGCATTTTGTGGCATTTGTGTTTTCTGTTCAAACATGTTCTTGGGCTATGTTCCGAGTAAGCTTTTTCTTAATGGGTTCTGTAATCTCATAATTGTCTCAAACTGCAGAATTTTGGTCCTTATAGGGACAAGCCAGTTCCCGAAAAAAGAAGGAATCATAAGGTGTTGGTTCACAGTCAGTTGCAGAGACGCACTCGTAACAATGGATTAGCTCCACAAGAGGTGAACTTACGCAACAAAGATAGCCATGAGCTCTCACATGATGAGTTCCCAGTTCTGGGCCGTGGGAAGTTTGGATGGCCAGATTTCCATCAATCTCGCCTTTCCAAAGGGGGGTCATCCCCTGCCGACGGCGTGTCTTGTCCGTATGTGAAACTTGAATCTTCGTCTCTTTGCCCTCAGCCTTCTGAAGCACCTGTGCCAGAAGGAATCAGTCAGCTGGACTCGGGGATTTCACACACTTGTGTCTCTACTCCAAGCCCTGTGATACCTGCACTCCAGAGTCCCGAACCATTACCAGGAGAAAATCAAGAAAGGTAGTTTAACCTGGTGAGAACTTTGTTCTAACAGAGTCAATATATTTTCTTCCTTTAAGGAGCTGTCCAAAGTTCTCTCGATGGTTTGGATTTCCAGGTTTGAAGGGCACTTGTATCGTCTGAAAGATGACGACGATTTCCCCCCACTCTCCAACTGAAAGCTTTGGTCACAGTATGGACTACGTAGAAGAATGGAGATGGAAGCACCGTCAATGCATTTTTGGAAGGAATATACTATGTGCCGGGTCCTCGGGATGGGATTTCTTCTTTCCCTCAAGGACAACTTGACACAGGACAGCCAAATGCACAGACGAACGACATAAAGAATAACCATAAATGCAAAAAATTGAGCGTAAGCTTTGGGTAAGGCATTCCCATTTCTCTCCGCGCCTTCTATCTTCTGCTTCTTGCTGGAATGATGTCAAGAACTTATTGTACATTCTTATGGGTTTTCTTTGAGTGAGTCCAGTCGTTTCCTATATTTTTTAAGGATTCAAATACATTTAAAGAACTACCACCGAATATATTCAGAATTCAAACACAAACATCAATACATTTTACACAATTTCCAAAAACTTTTTACTTTTTTATTTAACATAAATTTTCTCTTTATACTTTTTTCACATAACTCCAATATTTTTTTATTAAACAATTACATCAAATCATTTCTCTCTTCACTTTACACAAACACCAATAAAACTCTATTCAACATAAATATTCACTTCTCTAAAATCCTACATTTTTACTCAAACCGAACATATCCCTGGGTATATATACCAAGTGATGCTTTTCTGAGTTTTCTTTCCGGTTCAAGTCAATTGTAGTTAGTCCTCTGAACTTCTAATACAGGGAAAAAAATGTTTAGGTATCTCTCGCAGAACGAACGTAGGAGAAAGAATTTTGGAATATTGCAGCAGAAACTGTTGGAAATATGAATTGAATGGGTTTTTTTTCACTTGTGTGATTACTTTTTATCAAATTTTTGACTCCAATGGACGCCGGCAATGGACACTTTCATTCAAATAAAAACTAGAGAATACATCCCTCACGTGGGTTCAAAATACAAATTCTGCCGCAGTAAGAAAGCATGAATAACAGAAAGGGGCATCAAACAAAAAAAAAACTGTATCCGCAGCTTACTTGGCCAAGTAATCCGCCTTGGGATTTGCTTGGTGTGAAACTTTAACAAAAGTTCAGGATGGTCTACTAATCGTCATTTCACAATGATGTCAATAGTGGAGCATGAGTCTGTCAACCGAAAAAGATTAGTCCCTTGTACCTGAAATAGAGACTTCAAAATTAACCTTTTCTACGTGTCTCGAAGCTGCTTCCTCAACTGCCATTCGGATTTCCATAAGCTCTACCATCAGAGAAGACATCTGCGGAAGGATTTATGATCGAGCCCACAATGCGCAAGCCCAGATGATAAAAACAGATACACGCCACTGCTACACAGGACTTGCTAATTGCTGCATCGGTGTTAATCTTCACAAAACCAGCCTTGGAGGCTACCCAGATTTTGAGATCCTGCTTCGCCTTCTCTGCCCAGGGCGCAAGATGCTCCTTGTGGCTCTACTGAATGCGAAGGAGCAGTTTGTTTGGATCAGCCGGTAAAAGATTGCGAACTTTTTGATTCCTTGTGTACCATAACGAATTCATTGCAATATCTGCATGTAGAATAAAGGTGTGCTTATCCATGGGACTGATATTGAAGCTTTCAATGGCAATGATGGAAGATATGCTCACAAGTTTCCTCTCCAGCTTCACATAATTGGCAGAAAATAAAATCTGGGGGGGGGGGGTACTTGATAGGATCCTCGCTAGTTGGGAACGGACTGGAAGCGCATTCCGCACCAGCCTCCAAAGAAAATGCGTAATTCGATCTGGAAGCTTCAGACGACAAAAAAGTTTCCATTCCGCCTCCTCAAGGATAGCTTGTGGGGGTGCCCGTGATGATAGAATCAGCTCGCACGCTGTTTTCACTGAAAACAAATGATTAGCCGATGCCTTCCATAGAGCTTCGGCAAACAAACACCACCATCAAGACCGGGCAAAGGAATCTGTAATATAGCTTCAGCACTCTCCCTATCGCAAATCTACCAGGTTAAGTTCCTCATTCCAGCCTCGCAAGTGCATAAAAACTTAAAAGCATGTTGGATTTAACACTTGAGAATCGAGATTCTTTGCAATTTCATGTCCCATGCAATTCTGAGAGGGAGAGACAACATGTGGACTCTATTCCACCTTTTGTATCTATCTCTATATCAATTTGTATAGTACAATTCGGGCAAGAAAATTAGAGAGGATCTTAATATGGGAAAATCTAGTGACCACTCTGTTCTATAATGTTGATTTTGATCTTTCTAACGGTTTTAATGTCTCTAGGACTGCGAACAATATTGTTGATTCTGACCAATGAAGATATATGGACATTTCAAATCTCAATAACCACAGTGCTAATCATATAATAAAATACTTATTAAGTTCAAAAAATCTCGTAATTAAGTTCTGAAAAATATTTGTTTGTTAGAGATATGGTAGAAAATGCCCAACTTTTATGTTAGGTGACACATAATAATTAGCCATTTATGTGGAATAGCCTTCTCAACAAAAGAAAAAATTTCACTAAAATAGAAATTAAGTAGGACTTCTGTAAATAACATCAGTTGCATTTTTTCTGAATGAAATGTGAAGGATTGAAGCTTTAGTATAAAAATTAGATACAATATATAACGATGAAGCAGTAGGCAAACAACAAGCACCAGTGGTCTAGTGGTAGAATAGTACCCTGCCACGGTACAGACCCGGGTTCGATTCCCGGCTGGTGCACTACTCGTCGAGCGGTGAAGAATACTCGTGCTTGATCGTGATGGTAGGGTCTATCACCACCGTCTGATTCCTCAGACGAAAACCCAGCGCATCAGAGCTCGACTCTTTTTTCTTTTCTCAAAGTTTCAATCTTTTACTTATTTATTTATTGTATTAACTTAAGTGGGTTCCACGTCAGACATCTAATAAGACAAAAGCTCGCTGACGAGGTGGTCGGGAATCATCATTCCCATTAACACAAAAAAAGGTTAAATTAGTCCGTACGTCTTTGGGTTTGGCCTTTTCTCATATTTGTTCTTAGGGTTCGATTTTCCCTACAGATAATTCCGGAGTTTGAACTCAATCCCAAGTTAGTCCTGCCGTCAATTTAATGAACGAAAATACACACGTGGATAACGGCTTACACGTGACAGAGACAGGTAAGTTTTTTTTAAAAATTTGGTCCAATTACATTATGACATGTGTTAGAAAATAAATAAAAATAAAAAATCTTTTAAAAAGATAAAAAAATAAATCAAAAAGTAATAAAAAACTTAATTAAACTTAAAAAAAGGATCGGGAGGAGACTTCCTCTCTCTCTCTCCCCTGAACCCTCTCTCTCTCCCCCAGAACCTCTCTCTCTCTCCCCCAAAAATCTTGTTCACCGCACTTCACGTACAGTTTCCTTAACTTAGCGTTGATTTCTCTACAAGCTCGCTCCCTGATTGTCAAGAATGATATGGCATACAAACTGCCAATGTGTCTTTGAATTTCAGTATGAAGGTGCAGCAAATGAAGGTGGCAGAGGACCAAGCATTTGGGATACTTACACCCATAGACATCCAGGTCATGATCTCTCTTCTCTACTGTTATTTCTCCCTCACGCGAAAACAAAGTTTGAGATATCTCTATAATTCTCGGCGGAATGAATGGTCATCGAATTGGACACATGTTATATATAAGAGTCCAGTATCTCTAATCTCAAAAATACGTTTTTTATACCAACTTTCTTATCTTGTATCGTTTAGGGGCCGGTGGTGTATTACTCTTAATTTTAAAAAAGTGATGGTGCTTGCATTTGCAATCTCCCAGATCCATCCACCATCTTAGATGGTGACCGACCATTCCTCGGGTAAACAATACTCTTGCTTATTACTTGTTCAGTGCTATTCGAGTGAGAGATATTTCTGGTCAACGAAGTGCACAAGAGAAACGAGTTTTCTTTTCTTTTCATCGGCTATCTACTTTTACGATGTTGAATCAAAGTTTTTCAAGTGACTCGGGCGAATTTTATGATTTTGGATTGTAGAGGGAAGTTCTGTGACGAGGAAATGACGATGTGTGATGGGTGTAATTCTTCCGAGGTTTACTGGAGACGAAAACGAGGCCGAGAGGGCTTCAAGTTCTCGCGGAAGCGACGACGAAGATGGCGGTGGCGGAGACGGATCCAGGAAGAAGCTGAGGCTGTCAAAGGAGCAGTCTACAATTATTACTTTTTTATTATATTTTTATCTTTTTAAAAGATTTTTATTTTTATTTATTTTCTAACACGTGTCATAATGTAATTGGACCAAATTTTTAAAAAAAAATTACCTGTCACTGCCACGTGTAAGCCGTTATCCACGTGTGTATTTCCGTCCATTAAATTGACGGCAGGACTAACTTGGGATTGAGTTCAAACCCCGGGGTTATCTGTAGGGAAAATCGAACCTTAAGGACGAATCTGGGAAAAAGGTCAAACCCCAAGGACGTACGAACTAATTTAGCCAAAAAAAAAAAAAAGCGTTTTGTTTCCGACATCATTCATCATTATCAACCCTTTGTATTCGATTCCACCGTTGATCATAATTTGATCAGACTTTATTTTTATTTTTGCAAAATTTCGAACTAATATTATTTAGTTTTAGCCCACACGTCCCACACTAACCGAACCACGTACAAGGTGGCCTGCCCAATTATGCAGATCAAGTCAAAATTGCGTATGATTTCGTGTAGACAAAAGGAAAAGAAAGAAGGCCAAGAAAAGTGTGTGGGGGGAAGGGAAGAAACCACAGAAGTCAATTTTTGGAGGTAATTATTGGACTCCTCATGCCTCACCTTTCATATAGATGATGGCACACAGCACGTTTTAGTGTTGAACCGTTAAAACTCTTTGTAGCTGCAAATTAAGTGGCCAAATCCATTTAACCTGTCCATTTCATTAGATCTCTTCATGTAATCCTGCAACATTATATGATATCATTCCTAGTGAAATTTGATCTCCTGCTAATAATTAAGCTCTGTCGTGCAAGAAATTAAGGGCAAATATGTGGCGTCTGTTGGCTCATCGTCTCAACATTTTTCACTTTTAAAAAGATCCATTAGGTGCGATGTTGAATGTCAAAAAAAGTCATAAATGACGATCTCTTAATAACAATTGATTTTGAGAGAAATGATGACTCAACGATCGAACAATTATTATAAGCAAAAGGGTAGAGAACGGAAGACGATACGTACTCGGATTATGTCACCGTGATTCCATGAATATGATACTACTCTAATCGTTGAAGCAGTTGAACTATAAGAATGCTGGAGGATCAATATCTCAGCTCTAGCTTTAGGAGCGCACAGTAACAAGAAGTCGGATAGTATATATGCCGGAGTAATTATTGAAAACAACCGCGCATATAGAATAAATCCGGCGGAGGAGATTCTACCAAAGGAGACCTGTTTTACTGATCGTATAGTTGGATGCGTCCTCAGACGTCACCCTTGCCGGAGACACCACTAAAGCTGGCCAGGGACGTTTCTCGAAGAGAGGAATTCGTAGCTAGATTGGTTTCCAATTAAAATATAAAGCAAAAACAAAGAGAAAATATAAGAAGTCTCTTTGAATAGATCAACTTATAAAAGCTTTAGACAAAAAAAAAATTAGTGTAAGACAAATGTTTGGTAATCACGGTATTCCTCCGCCACAATTAAAGCCTATTTAATAAAATTTTGAAATACCGTCCTCTTTCTTAAGGCAAAAGGAAATTCGCCGGCATATATCTTAATTAGTGGTTGCTGGTTACTAAAACCATTTTAGAACACCTACGCATTGGATTTAATAAGGATCCTCCTCGACAAGAACCAAACCATATATAAGACGTGGATATATGATTATAATCTTTGTGTTTCGCATGATCATGCATCCTGTCGAGTCACACCAAGCACAGAACTTATCTTGTTGTGATCTTCTGAAGAGTAGAGAGTAATGTAAACAGTCAGTTTCGCAAAGCAAATGCCTCCAAAATTGATCTGCACACGTTGAAAATTCTTTAATTATTTTTCTCACTAGGCATGCTGAGATCGCTACCTATTTTCCTTATATGGCGTCATTGTATTTAATAATTCAATTAGAAAATTACACAGTAAACCGCGGTCGCTACCTATTTTCCTTATAATTATTAATTCGGGTTTATATTACATATTATATATCTACCCCAATTCTCACCTACTTCAGCTCGAAGCATCCTGGTTCATGCAGACTTCAATTTTCTCAAATTTATCCACAACTATTTGGTCCGTGAGCCAATGCAACCGAGAGAGCAAACGATGGAACATTAACGTGTGGCAGGCAAAAGATCATGTGGGTCAACTTCTATAATTTTATTCGTCTATATTTAGGGTTTCAGGGAGGAAAAGACAAATTATACTGAGGTCATCGGCTTGATAGATCATGATGCAGTCTCGAATATAAAAACAGAACTAGAACTTAACAAATAGATCAGAGAGGATAAGATCAAAATAAAGTGAAGAGACTCTGTGAACTTTGAAGTCCACAGAAAAAATACAATTTTTTTTTGCTTCTCAACTATTGAGATTTTGACATTTTGCATGTCAGATTATTAATTTTACATTTTTTCCATCAACTAACAACGGTTTATATTTTACACCCCAATCATTATTCTGGATAAAAATTGTTATTTTTATTAGTGAAATAACGAATTTATCCCAATACAAAATATAATTAATTTTTATTGAATAAAATAGTAACTTTTGTTCAAATTAGCAATTATGTGTGTAAAGTGTAAATAATTAGTAGTTGAAAGGTAAAATATAATAAAATTAATAATTCAAAATATAAAATGTCAGAACTCCAATAATCGGTGAACGGAAAAGTGTATTTATCTAAAAATAATGGAGAGAAAATTTGAAAAGTAGGGTCATAACTTTGTCAACCCCACTGCTATATATATATATATTTGGTTGTGAATTATGAAATGGGTGCCGTGGTAATTGAAGTGCTGTGTGCTGCTTTTGTGCATGTCAACATTAGTCTTTGTCCAAATTTATGGCTCGTTTGTTGAACCCAAGTTTGAGCTGCACTTCGGCTCATCTTCAAAACATTCAAAGCACTATCAATTGGCAATTAATCATGCCTTCTGGTAATGTGCATGCAATGCATGCAGGCCAGGCATCGTGTGTGTCACAAGTATCATGTTGTTTGTACGAACAGAAACAACATACTTTTTTTGTGGATGATGTTCTTGTTACAATGTGAAAAGAGGCAGATCTGAAGTAATTTTCTATTCAAATTGTATGATATAATTCGAAGAGTGATAAATATAAAAGATGATCTTCATTGTAAGACTTATGTTGCCCAAAACTTCATGTGAATAATATTAAGGGTGCGTTTGCACTAAAAATATCACAATATTTTTCACCAACTTACAGTAAAATATTAAAATATAATCTCTCCTATAAAAAAATATAAAAAATCACATCTCTTTTCACTAAATCCAATACCAACACAAAACCCAATACCAAAAATTTTTCAACACAAACACAACCTAAATGTTATAAAATTTACGTCTGTCTCTTTTTAAATTACACATCATAACTCGGACAGAAAAATTACAAAATATTCCAATCCCAACGTGGAATTAGGAAAGACACTTTCTAGGACCAATTGTTTGTATTTCCGTCAAAACTGGTATAAGCTTCCGTGCGATTTTGTCTTTTCAGAGAGCTTTAACTTCTGGGAATCCCAAAATTTCGATTTCCAGTGCGCCCCTTGCAATGAACTCCATGAAAAGCCTTGTTTTGGGAAACCAGTTTGAATACAATATTACTCCACCTTGATCAGCAAGGTGCTACTGCTCGTAATTTCACAAAACATTCACAAAATGGGTGTATGATGTTAACCATCCAGTAATCTTCACCTTAGGAGATATACAAATATTAGGGACTCCTCATAAAAAGTGTAATGTAATTTAGAGATAAATTAGAGTTTGACGTGCTACCAACTTTTTGGGTCATTTTCAGTATCTTTAGTCTTGTTGAGATAAGTGTAAGTTTGATCTTGACATCCGGTTATTAAAAAAGAATTGAGAGTTTTGACGTGAGAGAGTTGAATTATTATGTTTATAGTGATAGAGTTGATTTTGTATTCTAAATCTACTGAATGATTCTCGTTGTCGTCGAAAAGGATCTCTCTGGACATTAATCGAAAATTCAAGCAATAATGATGTTTTTTTAATTGGTTTCCCCCCTATATGACTGTTAAACATTGAAATTTCAATCAAGAATCCATACAAATAGGCCACCATCTGCCGACACTCTCATTTGAAGATTTTTTTTTGTGGGTTCTCATTTTTCTACAACTTCAAATAACACAAGTTGGACATCTGGAATCAAAAGCATAAATGCAACCCGGTGAAGCAGGTATCTCTCTTTGAGCGTGGCAGAGCTGGGTCGAGCCAGCCTTGTGCATGATACCACACTCATCTCAGTCAAGCTCGACAAAGGAACAGAGCTCTGTCAAATATATTTCTAATCCGTGTATATATGACACCACAAACAACCTCCAGCAACGTTAAAACGTCGAGTCTGTGATGGACTTCAAGTCACTGTGCCTTGTAATCGGCCTCGGAGGCCTTCTGTATTCGGCGCTTGTGTACTGTTCCATTGTGAAATGAAGTTTCACGTTTGCTCGGAAAAAAAAAGACAGTCCTGTTTCGCCGCCACCTCTTTCGTCGTGGGGGCCACACGCACCTCGGTCCCACCACGGAATACAGTTCCTTGCCGTCCTCTTCTTAAGGCTGCGTTTGTCACTAAAATTTTACCCAAAATTTTATCTCTCTCCTAATAAAATACTCCAATATAATCTCTCTCTTTCATAAAAAAATATAAAATATTACAAAAATTATAAAATATTACCTCTCTCTTCACTTTTTCACTAAACCCAATACCAACACTAAACCCAATACCAAAAATTTTACCACACAAACCCACCCTTATTTATACAGAGGCACCGGGACCCGAAGTTCCAATCTTTTCATCCATTTGCTCGTGTTGTTTCTGTCGGCTCCTATACTCATCTTTCTCTCTCTCTATTTCTCTCTCCCCCTCTCTCTCAAATCCCATTTGCTCTCTTTGCAAAGTTTCCTCCTTCGTGGGTTCTCTTCGATTGATAGCTACAAAATGATACACACAAAGCGTGGTCACAGATTCTTCAAGTTCCGTGGTGCCCCAGCTGTCTCTCAATCTATCACTCTCTCGACTTTCTGATTCCCAAGAGCCTTCCCACAGTTACTGCTTCGGACCCTCAATCTACTACTCCTAGGACAAAGTCTTCAAAACCCCACTTCTTCGAAGGTGAAAATATCCTTTGTTCTTATCTGATTCTCTTCCACTACTTGAACCTTTGCCAACGACAACAACGTTTCAGTCTCATCCTTTTGTCAAATCGTACACCCCGTATCTTCTACAATTTTTATCTTATTTTTTGTCTTTTTTGGTTCCCAAAAAGAAATAGAAAATCAGAGATCAATCTAAATGGTGGCTAGGAAGTACGACTTCTCACGTGCGGTAGTGGAGATGGCTTGGATCATGCTGAGGATTGACTATTCCAGGCTCTTCTGGCTTCTCTTTGGCGTCTTCTCTTACGAAAACCACGAGGGAAAGCCTCGGATTTAGTCCACCTTCACTTTCATCAAAGTTCGTTTCTGTTAATTTATGCTATTTCGAATCATTTAGTCACGTGTGAATCGGAACTTTGTAGCGCCTAGGAATTTCACTTCCCAGCATCTTTCTTCACCAAAGTTTAGCTAGCTAGGCACACTCAGTGATTGGACAACGACCTTGGTTACTCAAACATGTATCAGAAGCATACTGGAGACCGCACTCATGAAGCCAAATCGGAGAATGGATACGTGGAAACCGATCCCTCTGGTCGATACGGCAGAGTAAGCGAAGCCTTCAACCTCTTTGCCTATATCTATGTCATATATATGTGTGCGTGTATGATTCATTCGAATTGTTCATCTCTTTCTTTCTTCTTTCTTTTTCTTTCCTTCTTTTTTTGCTCTTTGATGTAAAATTAAACAACTTTTCTCCAAATTGTTGATTTCTGTCTGTTGAATTGGGAAAACATTTTGAGATATATGGAAAGCCCTATTAAACATTCTATGGAAACTACAACGATTTATGTATCCTCCAATACCATGAACCTGCAGAAAGTCCACGATAATTGTGTTCTGATTGAAGCACGCGATGCAACTTGTTATCAAATTGAATTTGTTTACTCCCTAAAATCCAAGGAAGTCCAGAGACGTTAATTGTTTAGCTTTTAGGAACAAGCATAGAAATACTTCTAAAGCCCAGTTGTAATAAATTACTGCTAAAGGTTTTTTTTTCTTCTCTCTTTTTGTTTCTTTTCCATTTCCTAAAATTTATTCAAGTCTGTCTGAGCATCTTAACCTTCTTTTTGTTTTACCTGGTCGATTGTTTAACAAATATTACATATTATCGTTGACAATCCTTGGTATATGGGGACAAGTATTGTTAGTTTCAAGCGTTCAAGTAATCGCCAATATTGCATTCCTATGCATGTGTCATACTTGTCGTAGCGGTAGCCAATATTTTATTGGGCCTAGTTTCTCCTGATGAAGCTTAATTCCTGTGTAGATGACTGTCCTGTGAAACAGCTAGCTTGATTTGTTCACAGGTAGCTTATTGTCTTAGAGCGTTTCCAATTGCAAGTGATTTGGTGACCCTCAACAAAGGGTCAAGTGGTTTCAAAAAGGATTTTCTAAACCTGAAAAATTTAATAAGGTTTATTTTCGTATACCATGAAGTTTAGTCAATGATTTATAAAAAATCTAGGATTATTAGGATTTTTTTTATAGAATTGTGAATAATTATGTAGGTTGGAGTATTATAGGCTTTTGTATAAAAGTTGGTGAGATTTTTTAAATATATTTGATTTTTATTGGAGTTTGTAAAAATTTGTAAAGGGATAATTTAATGTAATTTTTTAATAAAAAAGTATTGGAGTTTGATGAAAAAGTACGTAGAGAGAAGATTTGTTAGATTTTTTTTAAAAAGGTATGGAAACTTGTGTGAGAAGTTGTTGGAGTTTGTGTACAAGATATTGGTGTTTGTTTAGGATTTTTTTTGAGATTTTAGAGGTTCGTTTTGTGAATTTTGTTGCATTCATTGTATTTTAGAATACTTTTGTAAACGAACATATAGCCTCAAACTTCATGATTTGTTGGTTATCAAAATCATGCCTGATTGATTTTAGTGGTGAAATGGTAGACTTTGGTCGCTCATGTTCGAATTTTGTTAGGATTTGCTACGGAAATACGTAATTTTCTTTAGTAGGACTTCTCTAAAGGATGACAGAACTCTGAAATGAGACATTCCAACACCAGGAGAAGTGAAAGAGGATTTAAGCTTCCTCTCAGCTTGAGTACCACATCACACTGAGAAAATATAATAGTTAGTAGAATTGGCTACAGAATGTAGTTTGTTGTTTGGACTTGGAATAGACATGATGTACAGGTGAGAAGCTCAGCAGATGCACCTCAGAAGTCTTTGAAGGACAAGCATGAAACAGTCAACGTTGTTATGAATAATTTAAATTACTAGATAGGCGAATAACTTGACTGTGATTAGACATGAGTTAAGTCGAGGTTCATGAGGAAGGGTTTACATTTGTGACCTAGGCATCTATAGATGAGGAAGGGGTGTAGTCACAATGGGATGCATGTGGTCAGGACCAATTTAGATGAGCTAAAACTTGATGAGGCCTATGCCAATGATATATGCACCTTCTATTGCTTTCTTATGCACACAGTTAATAATTTTGCAAGCCCTGTTTGCTTACCAAGGTCAAGAAGAAGATTCCAATTCTACTGCTACCTTAGTAGTTCCCCCCCCCCCCCTAAAAGAAGGCTCTCTAACTTTGTTGGTTAATTGCTTCATCAATGGTCATGTGATAGTAGTCTTCTCTTTGTGATGGCAGTTTAATGAAGTTCTGGGAAAGGGAGCAATGAAGAAAGTGTACAAGGCAATTGACGAGGTCCTTGGGATTGAGGTGGCATGGAACCAAGTAAAATTGAATGAGGTGCTTCGCTCACCAGATGATTTGCAGCGGTTGTATTCAGAGGTTCACCTCCTCAGCACCCTCAAACATGACTCCATCATTCGCTTCTACACATCCTGGATTGATGTTGATAAGAAGACCTTCAACTTCATTACCGAATTGTTTACTTCGGGGACACTCAGAGAGTAATTTCTTTTTCCAACTCTAATTTTTCCAACTGCTCTCATCCCTGGATATGAACCCTCAGAACTAGCCAAGCTTGTTTCCGAAAACATTTGAACATCACTCTTTTTTATTAGATTTTTAATTACTTTAGCATAGAATCTAGAAAAGAGATGTGGAATTTTGTGTTACATCGCCTAATCTAGTGCTTCAGCATTGGCAAAAAGAAAACTTGCAGAAAGATAAATTGTCTATGGCTTGGACATTGTGATAATCATATTTATAACAAAAGTATGGTAATGAAGTGGATTTATATATATATATATATATATATATATATATATATATATATATTAGTGAGTAGGATTGAAAACTCTTCACTGTAATTTCACCATTAGAAATGACATGCTCCATATAGTCTGATGAAAAAAACAATCAGGCAAGCTCTGTGGATCTTTTAATTGGGGAACGATACTTCTGAGTATTGTCTTGAAGTACAAGAGCTAGTTCTCTATTTTGACTGATATGAATGCACGATGGAATGACTTACAGCATCCTGGGGTGATGCAGATACAGGAAGAAATATAAGAAAGTATACATCCAGGCCATTAAGAGCTGGGCCCGCCAAATCTTGCGGGGCCTCGTTTATCTTCACAACCATGACCCTCAAGTAATTCATAGAGACCTTAAGTGTGATAACATATTTGTCAATGGGCATCTTGGACAAGTCAAGATTGGTGATCTAGGACTTGCAGCAATTCTTCGTGGATCTCAATCCGCTCACAGTGTGATAGGTACTTATTTCTTTACCATTAGTACATGAATTGTGCAGGCACTCATCTCTAAATCTTCTAATTTAGCTTTTTACCCTTGTTTTAGGGACCCCTGAGTTCATGGCACCAGAATTATATGAAGAAGATTACAATGAACTCGTTGATGTTTACTCATTTGGTTTGTGTGTTTTGGAGATGTTTACATCTGAATATCCCTATAGCGAATGTACCAACCCTGCACAAATCTACAAGAAAGTGACATCGGTACGGTCAGTTTTGATGTCAGTTCATTGATGTTGGTGAAACCAGTGTCTTAGCCACATTCCATCTTCTTTGATTAGGGGAAACTGCCAGGAGCATTCTATCGGATCGAAGACTTGGAAGCACAGCGGTTCATTGGAAAATGCTTAGTAGTTGCTTCAAAAAGATTATCAGCAAAAGAATTGCTCCTTGACCCTTTTCTCGCGTCTGATGAAGATGAACACCTGCCTATGAGAAAGCTTGGAAGTCAGAAGCCATTTTTAAATAAGACAGAAATGGAAAAACTACAATCCAGCCCTGACCCACACAGGACCAACATGACAATCACAGGGAAGCTCAATCCTGATGATGATACTATCTTTCTCAAAGTGCAGATTGCTGATAAAGATGGTAATCAATTAGCTCTTGAAATGCAATATTCTAGTGCAATTGTTTCTATGGAACGTTTTTGCTGGAACATCCAAGCATAATGCAAAAACAGAGGAGATGAGGCCTCATTAGAATATATTATGTAACCAAATGATTTAAAGTCATCTGTACCTTTCTACACCTGCTGTGAACTTTGCCCACTATTGTCCAAGTAAAGAGGGGGCTTTTTAACTGTATTTTACTGCAGGTTCTACGAGGAACATATTCTTTCCTTTTGACATTCTGACTGACACTCCAATTGATGTTGCAATGGAAATGGTAAAGGAGTTGGAGATCGCAGATTGGGAACCATTTGAAATTTCTGACATGATTGAAGGAGAGATTTCTGCATTAGTACCTCACTGGAGAAGAGGGGAACTGTCTCATTCTGAAACCTACCATACGTTCAACTATCAAGACGACAATGAAGATGATGGGCCTCATCATCCTCTTCACTCTTTCTCCTCCTTTTCATCATCTGAAGTGTCGGCATTGGGCTTGAATAAAATCAAGGCAATGACAGACCATCGAGGTTGTTTCCAAGGTATGGCTCTTTAGTTATTTCGAAGCAGTTACTCTACCCATCTTTATCACCTGATATACGCCAGAATTAAAATAAACCACTGCTCAATTTGGAGGCTCCCCAGGTTATCTCTTGGCCAGGGTTTAAGGGAGAGTGCTGTTATGCCCCGTTTTCGTGGAGTACATGATGGAAATAGAAATTGGGAGTCTTCAGCAATCATCAAATAAACAATTGCATGTGCTTAATTTATTTTGCACATACAAAAAACATTATATCATGCGTTGCAGTGATGGTATATAGGCAGGAGTACTTCTGATCAATGCCATGAGTTCATGTGAAAAGCTTGTTAGATGTCTCCAAGCCATTCTCAGGCTGTTAGGCCCAAACCTGTCCAAACTCAAACTTTTAAGGCCTTGATGGTATTTGTAGGCCTAGATTATCTTTGAGCATCGAGTTTGGTTAGTGAAGGTCAGGCTAGCCAGCCCACTTGCTTGCCCTACCCTATAATCTGATTGCACATACATAGGTATAATGTTTTCCTAATCAACTCCTAGTAAGTTGGGCCACATTTTCCTAGTTAAAACCAAGCAGGGTTAGGCAAAGTGAATTTGAATTCTCAATGTCAATTAGAAGCAATGCTGCTGCAGATAATTTCCTTGATGAGACAAGCTCTCAAAGCTCTTCACACTCAGGAACATATTCAAACGTAAATTACTTTACTGGCAATGAGCATGAGTCCCTCACAAGTCCTTCCGGAGATCGATCTACCATCGCAAAGAATCATAACTGCACAAGGTTATGCAGTGTGGAAGGCCATAGGATGGGGCAGTGCAAGGTTTCACATGGAGCTTCTATTTCTAGAGGTAAGGGGATGGTGGACAACCGGAGATCATCGAGAAACAATTCACTGCTAGATATACGAAGCCAATTTCTGCACAGGTCATTGGAGGAGGAGCTGAACAGGCGACGGATGTTTAAGACAGTTGGAGCCGTGGAAAATATCGGATTTCAAGCACCATGCGAGATTTCTAAAAAGGAGTCACGACCCCCAAAGCAAGGACATCAAAGCAGAAGAATTTGACAATGCTTCAATGAGAAGAAGGATAGATTAGTTTGAGGATTAGACAAATGCAAAATGCATAATTCGATGACCAGATTGGTTCCCATTTGTGGTAACCATGGTGCGAAATTTGGGTATGCTTGAAGGTCGTCTTTGGAGTAAAATTCTAGATATATTTAGTACTTCATGTTCATATGTTTTAGAATAAAATGTCTGTTCGAGATCAATGTTAAAGATTAGGTTCTCCTTTTTCCTCCCAGCCATGAAAGAAAACGAAACAGAAAAAGGAGGCAAAACATATTTTTTGAATATCCAGGGCCTAAACGCACGGTTTTCTTTGGATAAAATTGAAGAGTGTGAACTAAAGATTTACAAGTGGGAATTAATTTTACACTGACAACACATACAGGTAGGAACTAGTCTCTCGTGTGAGACTACTTTTCTAATATATATATATATATATATATATATTCTCTCTCTCTATCTCTTGTTTATTTAATTTTCCTTCAAATTCGTGACCTTGACATACATCTTGCCAGTTGTCATGCTCTAGGTCTGCCAGCACTACTTTTCATAGGAGCACTGGCTACCATGCATGTTTAGGTGGTTTGGTGTGCTGGTAGATGGCATTTCCTTCACAACTTTCGGTTTCAGGTTTCAGTTGTTGAGAAGGTAGGAAGTAGAGTTGCATCTACTCAATTAAAAGTAATAGCCACATCTCTGATTTGGCTTAAAAAAAGATTAATCTAATTTTTTTCTCCATAAATAATTAGATAAAAATATTAAGAAACAAGTGTTCGAGTCACAAGCTAAAATATATGGTGGAATTCAATTAGAACCCAGATAGGCTAACACATGATCAATTATTGCTCACTGTGCCGACAAGTGAGCTTGCTGATTGAGCTTACGTGGAATCGAAAAAATGATCCAACCAGAATGCTCTCCGAATAACTGCTTGAGAGAAAGAGCTTTTAACTTAGTAAGGTTTTAGTGTAAGGTAGTTTATTCTTTTCTTTCACTCTAAGTGATATTCGAGATATCACAATATCTCCTTTAAATTCTTGACGGGGACGTCAAGGCTCACTAAACGTCCATTTCAATTTAGTAAGATCTCATGATGAGATTTGACCATCTTTCATTCATTTTCTTCTTCCACTCTAAATGAGATCCGGGATATCACAATCATAGCCTTTTTCAAGGTCACTCGTTAAGTAAGCATGTGTTTCGAATCCTAGGCATGCAAAGACTAGTCCTCTTGGTATTACAACATCCAATCACTGTCAACTCAAGAGTAAGACAACTTAGGGGATAGCTTAAGGCCTCACACTAAGCAAGGCCCCATAAGATGACCCAAGAAATAAAAAGACAACTGAGCTAAGAAAAAAAAAGAATGACAATATGCAATCTTTTCTGATTTTTTTATCATGAGTGGATTGTCTTTTTGCTCATCATATAGTGATATGTTTCTCCCAACCTTCGTAATCATTTTCTGATATTTTGAAGCTTTATTAAAAGAGAAAAAAATGTCTTTCTTGATTTGGTGTATGAGAGCCGTATAACAAACCATTAATAGAGCCTTTGAATATTTTATATTAAATTTAATAATTTTCAAATATTTTATATTAAAATTTATATAAAAGGCCTGATATATTATACCGCCTTGAGCCTCCATTTGGACCCTGGCTACAGCCCGATAATTCCGGGAAGCACATGCGTCCGGTACGATTTTACCAAGTTACCGGCAGATTGAAGATGTCAGTTTCTACGGGATGCATGCCGGAGCTTTCTCTGTGTTGTTTCCGTTGATGTCGGATTCTACTGGATGCGTGCTGGACCTTTCTCTGGGTTTCCGTTCTTTATCTATTTATTATAAGTACCATTCTATAGCTTGCGCTGTCCTAATTAAAGCATCCAAATTTCAACCATTTGGGTCTAGCCTGCACGTTTAGACAAAGACAATTCATGATAATCATGGACCACATGCCAGAGATTGTTGATGAACTTCAGGAATGAATGATTAAGAGGTTAAATCTTTAAGGGTAAGATAAAAACTTGCTATAAGCTTCGACGTTAAATGATTTTGTCAAGACTTTACAGAGAATACTCAATGTGAAGTGGTACCACAATGAAAGCGCTGTCAAACGAACTCACTGATATTTCAAGAGATAATACCATGCAGCGATGCAGCAGGCTGTGATTGTTGATAGCCATAACAGGAGACTCAACTTTAGCTAGGGATCTCAAATTTGCTACCTTTTACAGACATTAATGCCATGCAGCAGGCCGTGATGTTCATAGCCATAATTTAAAGACCATCTGTGGAGATCTGTGAGCCACTTACGTACGCACAGTGAGCCGTTGTCTGTCATAAAGTTGAATAGGCACTGATCTCGCCAGAATTATGATGTTGGATCTTTTCCTAGAGGTGGAAATGTTCACTGATGCCAAATCGGTGACATAAAATAATAATAGTTCGCTTAGAAAGTTGGGCTGACACCAAATTAATGTTTTCTGTGGTTCCCGTAGAGATAGATAGAAGCTGGACAGACTGAGATGGGATAGAGACTATAGCTGGTACGTGTAACTCATCAGCAGATATTTGAAAGTAACAAGTCTCAAGGGGCATCTCTGTGTGGAAAGAGACTCATCAGGTAGAGACATATGCAATCATGGGTATAAGGTTCCCTGGTGAAAAGACACAAGACATGTGTTGGCTTGTTAGCACTTCCCTCGAATTTCTTAATGTGGTCCTCCCTCGATCTTTTTCCCAGGCCTGGTATATATTTTATATTGTTGATGCTCCTTGTGAGGAGCTACTTGGATTTCTTTCCATGTGAAGATCACTTTTACATGATGCTTGCCTGCATTTCCCTATCAATTCCTTATCTATTATTTCCCGTTAATTTTTTTTTCCAGGCAATTGATTAGAGGCAAACGTTTGTACTATGTGACCTATTTTTCTTAATCCATTTTAAACAGTCAGATCATTTCAAAGGTTCACATTCCAAGTGTTCAGTAGAAGGGGCCTAATCCATCCTGGGATAAAGTAGAAAGATTGAGTCTACAGGAAATGTATTTTTATTGTTATCTTCCACTCTTCAGAATTTGTGGTACTGATGCATATCTTCCGGGGGAGTGTAAATTGCATGGACAAGGACAGCAAAGTTACTAATCGTACATTGTTAGTACAAATCCTACATACCAATCAGACATCTACTGCCTAGAAAGGGTGTCTCGGAGAGGAGAACCTACTTGTTGAGATTCAAGTACAATAATTCTAACTGGAAAGCAGCGGTGATACTCCTCTATTACCAACAGTAGGAATGGGAACAACCTATACATGCATTGCCTGCTACGATTCATATATAGCAGATGTTATAGTGATCAGAGCGTCAGTGGTCCTCTATCATTAAAATTTACAACGGTGCATGACTTTCTTTATTTGATATGAATTAGGTTAAAATCATTGTGGGAGTTTGACTTTAAGCTGCAAGATTTTAATTTTGGACCCAAACTTGTGTGGGATGGCCCTGTCAGACCTTCACTTTTAAGGGAAAAGAACTGTAAGTCAGCTGCCAAAGTACATGTTTAGTTCAGTAGATTGCTACAGCTAGATTACCTATTACATAGATAACTCTTAGAAGATTCAAGTACCATCTTTTTATTTAGTAATGAACAGCCCTATATTGTAGTTGTTAGGCTTGCTAGCTACTTTCTAGTGCAAGATCATAAAGTGGTACTATTTAATCCATATGCTGACTGATATGCCTTGATCTAGGTGGATTTTGTTAATGCTCTGCAGTGAGTTGTACTTTAGAGTAAATGTTCTACTTCAGAGCAATTGGAAGTCTAAAAGCCGCTACTATGAAGAGGATATACAGATGTAATTATTGAAGGGGACTATGCTACTGTGATTTTTGTCAGCACATCCTTTCTCAGATGTGTAGAGTGGAGAATTCATGAGATTATTGGTGGCGTCTGTAGACAGCTGCAGGGAGTCTTGAACTGGAAGGTAAAACATATCGGAAGAGGTGCAAATATTGTTGCGCACCACCTTACTAGTTGGGTTGCTTTGAGAATTACTTCTGGAGACTACCCCTTTATACGGTTTGTCTTGGCTGTATGCAGGATTACAACCCGCTTGAATGTGCAGTGCTTTGAGAATGATGAATAAATGTATATCTGTCTAAAAAAAAGTGAAGTCTAAAAGCCGCTTTAATCATTCTGCAATTTTCACCATCAACTTGTGATCCTTTTTCTTTTACCTTCTTCAACTTGTGATCCTTTTTCTTTTTCCTTCTTCTCTCTATCCTTTTTTCTCCACTGTATTTATTTGAGTTGACGTAGATTTTTTTTAATCAGGTTAAATTCAACTTAACCTAAAAAGCTACCAATACAGATTGGATTGGTCTGTAGCCTCACCAAAATGCAATCCTTTTGAATCAAGTAGGCTTATGGATAATCGTGGTAGATGCTGGTTGGCGACCAATTCAGCTGGGGGCTGCCAAAAATCGGAGCTATAGTACTATTTATTGGCAGATAATTTAGGAGTTTACAAAAACACAAAAAAGAGACAAAAAAGAAAGAAAAGGAAAAAGGTAAAGCACATTAAATATGGTTGGTGCTGATTCAAATAGACACGTTCAATCTTTCTCGGGGGAAGTATCAGCTTTTTATTGAGCCGAGCCAAGCTTATTCACTACCTCCCAACCAAACATAACAACATCAATACCTATATGTTTGATATTATTTAATACCTTTATCAACGCGATTAAGCAATTATAATGTAAAAAACTTTGTATTGTTTACTTCTCTGATGTGGTGTGGCCCATCTGTGCTTGAAACAACACCATTTCCCGAAAGGATCATCCAAATCTTAAAAATTAGAAACTGGTCATAGATTGTTTTGCCTCATAACATTGGATGTTCCCTAATATTACATGCTTGCGTTGCGCTCTACAAGTAAACTACACTGGTTATTGGATTGTGAAAAGAAAAAAATCACAGAACACTCGATCATAAGACAGTTGCAAGTCCATCCAAGGATCATGCTATGTTCACTGTACTTCTGCTGTCTGCCTGCCCTTTTTTGAGTCGATCATAAACTGGAAATTGAGGCTGAATTTAGAAACCCAAAAGTACTTTGCAACTGGTTTATAATTCTAAGTAATAAAATGAATTCAGTAGCCTACCAAGTGGAGAGTTCAATTGGCACAAATTGGAAATCCCTTCATCGAAGAATGTTATACTTGGGAGCAATGAACTTCAGAAGAGAGAACAAGAAAGGGTGTTTGTAGGTAGTGAGACTTACAGGACTATGTACATTTCATGATCTAAAAGTCTTTATAACCGGAGCTCAGCCATATCGAACCAGATTTGTTCAAATGCATTTACAATGAGATCATGATACTCACTGGAATTCAGTGAAAGATAACAAGCAAGTAGGTCTTCCAAATCCTTTGATGCCCGGATGTTGTTTTCGACAATCATCTCCACCATTGAGTCCCTGAAGTCTGTCTGTGGATCCACTGAGGACTTGACAATTGCACAACTCCCTGAGAGGCTTCTATTCCCTGAGGAGACGCTCTTTCTGGCATGAGCCTGAATTTTTCTGCTCGCAAGTCTTGGAGAACTGGCTCGAAGTCTTATACCTGTAGAATTTGCACAGGACCTTCGAACAAGAGGATTGGCTTTGCGGTCCTTTTGAGTCCTAATGCTTTCCTCCTTAACGATTTTGACAGATAGAGACCGGCGCCTTTCCTTCTGCTCCAGTTGAGAAATTCTAAAATTAGTGGCTTCAATGGTTCTACAATCGGATTTCAGTGGCCTTGTCAAAATTGGAGGAAGTTCTAGCTCCGAAATCCTATCAAACTCACCTACTTTCTTCACTTCCCTACTAAAGGATCCACTATTCATGTCCATGATAATATCAGTCGCTGAAGAACTGAATCTACAACTACAAGAGCTTGAACACAAGGGTAGCTTACATGAATCACTAGCAGCTGAGTTATTGGACTCTGAATCGGATAGAAGACGAGATTCATGGATATCAGAAACATTAGAACTATCATTAGGAGAGGCAAAGTAAGTTGGAGACTGAATTGGACTCTTCTTTGTCCAAACTGAATCACTCGTAGCGTGACAGCTACAACCGGCAGAGACAGAGGATGCAACAGGTCTAGGAGAAGGCTGGTAAATAGATTTTCTGTAGGTTCTTCTCTTGGATGATCTTCTTGGTGGATCATGGAAATAAGTTGCTGAGGCTTTTGAGTGTTTGGAGGATGTGCAGAATTTATCATCTCTGCTAGATTCCGTGAAGTAGTAAGAGCCTCTTGGCTGAGAAATGTGGGATTCCTGTGATAATGTGTTTGCTGTTGAGGGTGGTTTTCGTTTGTTGGGGTGAGAGGAGTTATGCTTCCTGGTTCTTCTGCTCATGTCTTTGAGCTTATAAAACCAGACATTTGGCATCATATCTGATAATCTAAACCTGTAATTACCCATCAAAGATGGAACTCGTTCACTGGGACAGCCTTCTCTCAGAGTTGGTTTGGTTCCCTCTGTGCTACTTGAGTTATGAAATATAATAGGAATAAGAGTGAAGACAACAAGAATAAAGAGCAGCCAAGTTCGGTTAATAAAAGGCAGGAAAGAAATGGGGTCCACTTGAAAAGATTGGCTTGAGAGCAAGGCAAGAGGCAGGGGCGGAACCGGAATTGAAGCTCAGAGGGCGAGTCATAAAGTTGGAAAAATATTTTAAATATAAAAAATAAATTTACAACTAAATATTCAAAAATTTCAAAAAAAATTAATACTACCTTCTACATATTTTCACACAAAATTCAATAAGTTAAAAAGAGAAAATGAACTTATATAAACCGAAACAACGTCAAAAGAAATGAAAGAAAAAAAAAACCAAGTTAAAAGTTGTCATATGTAAAGTCACAAAAAAACTTGGTGGGTTAAATGCTTTATTTATGTTAACTTTTTCAAAGGTGAGGCAAAATCGATAGATTTTTTTTTTTAAAAAAATGTAATTTAGAGAAATAAATAACAAAATAGAAACAAAAACTAGTATTTAGGTCATAAAATAAATTTCATTACTTAGTGAAATTTTAATTCTATTAGCATTTTCTTGTTAATTTAAAAGATACTTTAATTCATTTGTTATTTGTTGTCATTTTAAAGGGTATGATTTTTAAAGCATTAAGTTTGTCTCATTTATTTTGAGGGATAAATGGTATTTAAATGGGTAAAAAATGATAGTATTTTTTTATTTTGTAAAAGAGATTTTTTCAAAATATTTGGAGGGCAAAATGATATTTGAAGGTATAAAATTACGATAAGATAAAAAAAATTTGACCTTACAAATGTTTAACACACACCCCCCCCCCCCCCCCCCCCCCAAATCCGCCCCTGGCAGCAGGAATGTCAATTAAGATGAGTTTCCTTTATCATTATCACAAGCGCACCAGGCTCAACGTTTTTACTCATCAGGCTGCTCAACGGAGTCTGAGGGCTTTCTCGATTTGGACTCTATCCCTGGGACCCTTGCATCCTGGCTTGGTTAATGTAGTTGTTTATTTCCGCTTTCAGTTGTGTGGTGTACTCATAAAAAAAAAAGAACCAGAACTCTGTCCTGGGAAGAGTCCTAACAGAAACACAGTCATGCAGCAGGTTTCCTGAGTCTGCAGAGTAGTTGCAATGGACATCGTTCCTGGTTTTCATGCAGGGAAGTTTGATGGCTTCGAGTTGATGGTCTTTAGTACCCTAGTTATGGTATGATATATTCACTTTCCACTCAACTATCTAGCAAGAATTCCAAACCCTCGAAGACTTTAACATGGTATGCCATGATTGGTAACCTCAGCTTTGCTTATCAGCAAGAATTTGGCTGGGACCAGTGACAATTTCCAGCGCCGGGCAGGTCACATGTGGGCCTTCGACATTGAGCAGTTTACAAAAGGCATAAAACATCATCGCTAATGGAGCATGAATTTAAGGGAAAAAGAGCGCTTGGCAGACAAATGGGTCTTTCCTGATACTAAAAACATCATTGCCTTTTCTTTTGAGAATTCCTAATCATCATTGCTCCTAATGGAAAACTCATAAAAAAGAAGAAGAAAAAAAAAAGAGAGAAGATAATCCAGGTACGAAGTTGATACGTCTTGAAGTGGCTGCAACCCATTGGTAATCACAATTATGCATAACAAGTGCTAATGGCGCATACAAAGCTGAAACTTGTTTCATTAATCAATGTCTCCCCCCCCCCCCAACTTCTTCTCCCTCTACCAACGATCGAAACTCTGACCAAACGGGGACTTGAAAACCCGCATACCACCCTAATCAATGTCTCCCAACTTTTTTTTTCTTTTTGGTTTGGAACTTTCTAGGTTCTTCTTTTCGACTCAAATTTGCAAGATCACCGTGCACAAGCCAAACCCAAATATGTTAATGTAATCCAGAACAAAACCTGTGTTCTGCACTTCCTTGGGATCCAGACCAAAAACCAACCAGAGGAATCTGAAAATAAAACCAGGACAGAGTTCTGGTTCAAGTAGGAGGCAAGCAGATGGGCTGGTGGAGGACATTCCAATAGGAGGGTTGCTGATGGTTGGACGTTTCCTTCCTTATATATTGATGCATAAGAATAGCCACAACCAAGTGAGTTTTTTTTTTTTTTGTCTTTTTAGTTTCTGCCAATATTGTCTCTTTCGGTACGAATTAGTAACAGTACATGCTTAATCCCTAAACCCCGTATGTTATGGCCTAAGCTTCCAACCCTTGCTTATGATGGTTTCCAATGCTCTCAAGACCCAATACCTTTTATCTGTTGCTTCATTCAAACAATATTGATGTTCAGCCCAATTCGTTCTGGATCCCCATCCTTGTATTTGGAGTGCAGCAACATCCTACACTGATGGGCCTACATATATTTTTTCTTGACATTGTTTTGGCTCACTTTATGATGGGCCTGAAAATTCCGAAGCCCATTAGATAATGTTCTGTTAACATAGCACTCCTTTCAAATCACATCAAGTCCAGCTGAGTTTGACTAAAGAAACTACTACTTAAAAATTATGTTTTCTTTTACCTGATGGAGTTATATATTGTACTGTCACCATCAAGCCTTAATATATATTCATGTAAATCAAGTAAATGATCTGTCTCTTAGGAAAACACAAATGTAGGGGAATTTGGCAAGGGCAGGGCTGAAATGGTGAGCTGCAAATTGACAAACTAGCAGCATTTCAAGCAATAGGAGCACAAAGGGTCCTCCCAATATAGCAAGTTGCTTGAAATTTCTGAACCAGTTGCTAGATTCAACCCATAAAAGGATTTAAAGATACCTCTAATCACCAAAACGTGTGGTATAAAGCAAGTAGAATGATATGTGCTGGGACTGTTTCGTAATATCAAAGCAGCAGGCCTTAATATCAAATTAGAATAGGTCCATAACGTGCCTCCAAACCTCTCTGATACACTGTCCAAGGGCAAAGTAGCCAAGTCAGGAATTGACTTGCAATGAGGTATCCCACTCTACCAAGACGTGAAACCCACCAGCACCAGTTAGCTGTTGTCTGCTGTGGTACTGAGTATCACAAACGACCTTAACCAACATCCTCTTGACCATCTCGTTATCTCTCTGAAAAACATTCAGTTCTAAGCTCTGTCTCTCTCCTTCTATATTTCCTTCTGTTGCACCAACCGTCAACCCAACCAAGTTTGAAGCACACCACCTCACCTTCCAAAGAAATCAAAAGCAACAAAAGCGACCACTCTGCTCCGTTCCTTCAACCGTACTCAGGGTACAATAATTAGAGATGACAGTGAAAGCATTGTCTGCCTTCAGATCCAAGCTTCTAATCCCATGCAGAAAATTCCTTCAAATCTTCAAATTCAGGCTCAGGAAACCAGTATTTATAAGAGCTCGTGGATTTCGCCCTCACCGTACCAAAGATGGAAAGAGTCCTAGAAAGAATTGGATAACTGGGTTACTAACAAGTTGCTGTTCAATTAGGAAGACAAAAGACATGGACAGACTAAGGGAGCTTATGAGTGTACCTAGTGGTGGTCGTGAAGGAAAGCTCTTTCCATCACCTATTACACCGGCTTACGTGAGGATCAGCAGGGCTGGCAAAAGGGAAGCTTCAGCGGATGAAGACATGGATGACGCATGCAGGAGTTTTGAGAACTATTTGGCGCAGATGATTGTTGAAGAAGGGAAAGTGAGGGACTTGATAGATGTGGAGGAGCTTCTCCGTTGCTGGAAGAATCTAAAGAGCCCAGTTTTCATCGATTTGGTTTGTAGATTCTATGGAGAACTATGCAGAGACTTGTTTTCCACCAAGGATGATGAAGTTGATAACAGTCCATAGTGATTCTGCAATCGGGACTTCTTTTTCTTCTCTTCTTTTCCCCCCTTCTCTGATAGCCGGTTATTTCCTCCCTCTCTTTTTCTCTCTTTATGCGTTATATTTTGTCTTGTACAGAGAGAAAATAATTCAAGAATCAAGTTTTTTTTTTCAAAATCTATTTAGGAGCAAAATCCTCCAAAAGTAATCAATGAGCTGGTGCAGGTGTATATACTGATCAGAACCATTTACAACTGAGCAGAATGAAAGTTTCCTTCTCAGTCCACAGATTGTTTTGTTCGAAATCTATGAACACTGAAAAATTGTATTAGCAGCTACACGAGCTTGTTCTGCAGTTTGAGAAAGGACGGAGAAAAATGTACTTCAATCCGAACTTAATCCGGCAAGGTTAAAGACGATGCTCATCACCCATATGCTTGTTTCAAATTGAAGAGAGAAAAAGCAAGCTTGTAGAGGTCATAATGTTCTAGTCAAAAGATATGTTTCTATCCAGCAAGACGTCTGCAACCCGTTAACTTTGGAGCTGACTTACGTTGTTCAGTAGGTGAGAAATAAACGTATTAAATTTTGATGGCTTTACCCGCAAAAGAGAAAAATTGAGCAAAAGCAATATGTTAATACACATCTATTTACAATTCTGAAAGTAATTAACAAGATCCTTGCAGCCTACACCGTAGAGTTATCAAAAACTGGTAGCTTGTGTAACCAACGGTAACACTAGCTCCCAGCTATAGTTTTCAAAACTCAAATAACACCTTTCAACAACCTTAACTAATTATCAACATTTTCAACACACAAGGTTGCTAGGCTCTGCTAAGAGACAAGTTAATCCAGGCACCTCCATCTAGCATTTCCCAGGCTATGGTTTCAGATTTGAAAGATACACCGGAGACCTCAACCATGACTCTCCAATTTTTAACCCAGGCATGACCATAAGCTCAACTCTACGTATAGCCCGCTCTCCAGCCACAGCTGAACCTTTCATATCCTCCTCAACAGATTCCATATGAACATCTGAGAATTTGCAGCCTCTGTCAACAGTAAATATTTTTGCCTCTGGATCTATTGAGGTTGCAATGCCTTGTAGAACCCAGACCCACTTTGCCATCTTCGCAAATATTTGGTAGAACGGTGTCCTGGGATGCTTGCCACTCAACACAAATGTCCTGTGATCAAGGTTGCCGAAGAATGATGCTTCCAGCATTGGATGAACGACTAAGAGATACTTTTTCCCACAGAATTCTCCAAAATCTGAATTTGGGTATTCTGTCAGTGCGTCAATTGGATCATCAAACCTCATAATTGCACTCACATTATAGGATTTAAAAGTAAACCCATAAAACATTCTCCGTGAGATATAGGCTTCAAATGCATACTTCTTGTGGGACCTTTTAGAATAAACAACTGCATCCCCGATCGATTTTGCTGCCAGATCTAGATCCCAACCTGAAGCTTTCATCAAGCTAATTAATGGCTTTGCAAAATCATGAATCGACTTAGAAGCAGCTTTAAAAGCATCATTGAGTGCACTAATGCTCAAAAGCCTTGCATTCTTCTTCGCCAGGCTTATTTTCCTGACCTTCTCCACCAGTTCCATATTCCCCAACTCCAAACCCTGAAGCTCTTGTTGCAAACGAAGAATCTCAGAGCTTTTAGCTTTCACTTGGGACTTTAAGTGTTTCAACAGCCTCTCACTGGCTGCAATTCTCACTTTCAATTGACTGCAGGCAGAGGAATCTTTCTTTTCTTTGTTTGAGAATTGTTTCTCCTTATATACACGCTTAATCTTGCAGAGTGCTTCTAGTCGAGCCACAACAAGTTCATCAGCGGCTATAATCTTATCCGAACTATAGGGAATATGAGCTTCCTGAAGCTGAATATAAGCCAATTTGATCGCTGAAACTGTGTCAAATAACTCCGTGATCTCCCCATCACCACACACAGTGCTTCTGCTTGATACTTTAATAGGTTGTGGATGAACTTTCTCTCCATCACCTTCCGTCTCCTCAGTTGCATCACTGCTATCCTCACCCAGCGGTGAAGTATTGTCATTGGGGTTGTGGTAACAGTGGTAGTGATGGTGCTGCTGGTTGTGCTGATTAGTATTTTCAGAGGGAATGACGCCAACGGATCTCAATTTACAAACTTTAGCAAATTTGGAGACAATTTCTGATATGTTTGAGGAGGGTTTAGTGGCCACATGAGCCATTGTTCAAAGATCAAGTCCCCAAAAGTTGAAACAGATCTATTTCAATGTGCTTCTAACTGCCACAGGGAGTGAAATTCCAAACTATTAGAAGTATGGGATACCAAATCCTACTAGCATCCACAAATTGCCCCCAAAGAAGGACCGGAAATCCCGGGAATCTGCCTTAAACCCTGTGGTAGTGGCAGGGAACAGACTATAATTTAGAAATAAAGTAACTTGGGGTTTTACTTAGCTCCCTTTAATCAGGATTAAACAACTACTAAGAATAAAAAGTTGAGTTGAAAAAGAAGGAACAGATGTTCAAACTAATTAAAGCGTTTGCCTTTACGTTTAAACCACCTCAGATAATGATCAAATCAGAGGTTTCCCATGATTCACTTGAGCTTCAAGAGGCTTTAGCATCAAGGTTCAAAATAGAAGCATCTAAAGCCAAGAGGGTCTTTGTTTAACACTCTGAAACTAATTAAAGCACACGCCTTTATACTAACAAAATGCAGCAGAAGGCACCTAAACCCAAGATTCTTCTACAATGAAACAGGGAATAAGCCTCTTAACGAAAAACAGTGTCTGGTGTGATCACAAACAAACAAAATGCAGAGCAAAGAAACGAGTTCTACAAACCCCAGAGAGAGAGAGAGGAGACAGACAGGGAGTGAACCTTGGAGTTTCCGATCCACAACATGGCAAGCTAAACATAAACATTGCAGTTTTAGACCAAAATAGACAACATTTGGATTAGCAACGATGACGACGTTCCAGCTTCAGCAGGTAGCACTCCAGATCAAAGCCAGATGTGTTCAAAGGTTTGTATTGGGACTTGGCTCAAAGTGCCTTAAGTATAGTCGTTTTCTGATGCTAAAACCAAGTTGGCACTGGCATTTTGCGTTTGAAAACTCTATTGGGGGTGATAGAGTGACAGAGTGAGAGCGTTTGTTCTGTATAGGTGGGAACTCGGACCTCGGGACCTGGGAGCCTAAAAGACAATATATAACATTGTTTATTCGTTTATCATTTTCTTCCACTTTCAAAGGGAGGGAAGAGCTCTGAACCGGGAATCTGTACTGTTTTTAGATAGTGGTTTTTTGAATTCTCTCTCTCGGAGTTGTTAAAGAAAGAACCGCACGCAAATTTAACATAAACGTTTAAACATGCCAGTAAATAAAGATTATTAACCACACGCGGCTTTCTTTGCTCTTCTATATATATGTCAGGTTCCTCACGCATCCCAACACCAATGTCAAAAAAAAGACTTCGGACTCTCCAGATACACAGAATTCCAGATCGGATCTCAGCCGTTCAATGGTATCCAAGATATTAATTATGATTGCATTATTAACTTAAACATTTAATACGAACGAAATTCGCTGGATTTATTCTCTCGAGTTATTATAATGCATTATTATGTTACACCGGAGCAATCTAAAAACTATAAATGAAGTGCTATTATATGTTCCCTTTTCGAACTCACCAACTTCTTATCATTCCACTTTTAATGTTATAGAATTAGATCTTAACTGGACCTTAATTGATGGATAGTTTGATCTTTGTTTATATGAAATTATTTAGACTAACCTACCTTGAGTTGGCTCATGGTTAAGGCTCATCTGGACCGTGTAACTCTTAAGTTCAACTCCCTTTGAGGGTGATATCAACTACTTAATTGACAGGCAGGATTGTAAGTCGTCTAAACTCTTTATGATATGTTGTGGCGCTAAACTCATTAACTGCGATTAAGGTTGCGTTTGCAACCAAAATTTTACCCAAAATTTTATCTTTCTCCTAATAAAATACTCTAATATAATCTCTCTCTCCCATAAAAAATATAAAATATTACAAAAAATATAAAATATTACCTCTCTCTTCACTTTTTCACTAAACCCAATATCAACACTAAACTCAATACCAAAAATTTTACAACACAAACACACCCTAAGATTGTGTATGGAAAGTAAAATTTTAGGGTTGTTAAAATTTTAGGTATTGGAGTTGATGAAAAGTGAGGAGATAGATGGTTTTTAATATTTATTATAATGAAAAGTAATGATGTGATGAGGAGAGATATTATATTGTAATTTTTTATTGTGTTAAAATTTTAGGATATGTAAAATTTTAGTATACAAACATACCCTAAGTTAAATTAGATTTTATCTGCACCCGATGAACACAGAACACAAATCGCTGCAAAAATTCCCTCTCAATACTTGAAGAGATGTCATTTAGATATTTGACTAGTTTAATCATACCAAAGTAGTAAGTTTCAACTTTTGATCATCTCTCATTATTCATTTATTTTTCTAATAGTATCAGTATTTTTTTTTGTCGGAATAAAAAAAAAACCTCATTGTGAAATCAAGCTATGTTTGGGTAATGATTTTAAAAATATTTTTCCAATCCAAACGATTTTAAAAAAAATATTTCAATTTTCAATAATTTTTTATACAAATTCTGAGCAAAGTAGGATCCATTATTCGAACCCTAGACAGGGAGCTCAAAGGTTTGGAGAAGACCAGCCATCCACTAGGCCTCACTCACATGGGTTTTATTTTTTAATGCTAAATAATGGAGTCGATAATTTGAGAATTCGAGCTGTAACATGGTCCCAATGGTCGTGCACAGGAGGATAATAGAATGAACAAGAAAACGACAGCTTAAGAGGGGTTTTGCCAAATGGGCTTGCAAATTAGTATTGCCTATTGATGCAAAGTGCTGTAGCAGCTGTCCTGCCCTCGAGGCCAACCCAGTAGCGAATCATCCTGTGGAATATAAATTGGAAACATGGAATAAAAGAATTAAACCAAATCTTGCGGTGAGGCTCCAGCATTCGACGCTGCAGAGACTGAATAAAGCTATATGACCATCTCCAAAGTACTTCAGCAAGCATATTAGAATCCTTTTCGCTTTTCTCCAATTTTAATAGAAGATTTGAGTTCCCCTGTTTGGAGGAAAAGTACACTAAAGGAGAGGAACAAATTGATTATGATTTTACCATTAATCCTTTTGCTTGTGAAAACAAGTACCTCCAAATTAGACCAATCTATAACAACCACAGCTAAGAAGAGACGAACTAATGCATCTATAAATGGCTTTCGAAAGTGACTCTCTTATCTCCATCTCTGGAATATGTGACTCATTCGTTTAGGTGCAAGGTACCTCCGGACGTCGTCTCATCCATAGTGGAGTTTTTCAAAGGTTTCACGCCAAACTAACTCCAATGCCGATTTATTAACTATGTGGCAATTAATAGACAGTTTTTCAGAATGATCCCTTTTCCATTTTCTTCCTTTAGAGTTACTGAGACAGAGTGCTTGTTTTTTACCTCCTTGAGATGGATCCTTTCATTCCGTAATGAATGAAATACCGTTGCTTGGAATTAAAAAAAAAATACATGGCTTAATATATATGGGATGTACTTAAATGGACCTTCCTTTCAACTTTCAAGTTCAAAATTAGCCCTTTTGATGACATTACAAAAGTACTTAGGCTTTGAGGCCTTAGATTAGTACTATATGCAAATCACACGTTGGGTTTAAGGCTGTTAATCCTCTGTGCTAGTTAAAGATAATAAATTCTTTGTTTTACCAGAAAAATACAGGCTAAATAAGTTCCACCAATATGATTTACGACCGTAGTCCCTATATTCAAGAGCTCTTGAATTGGTCAGAAAGACTTATGGATATGCCCCAAACACTAGCTGATGAAAACGATATCAGATTGAAAAGGAAATATGATGGGGATGGGATGGGGGTGGAGTGAGGGTGAGGGTGGGGGACCTTTCTTCAGGCATTCACACGAATGTGTATGCTCCCCACCTGTCTGATGGTAAGATTCTACTACTCCACAAAGCTACAGAAGTAACAGAAGTAACATCTTCTCTAAACTTTGCTACTAACATGTCCGTGCTCCCTATCCCCGGTTCCCAACTTCCTTGTATCTTGTATACTCGCCGGTTGTGTAAATGTTGAAGTTCACAGGCCTTATGAGGCACTGAAACACACTCTGATTTGTAATTACTGTTCTTTTACTCTGTCCTACCTACTGTCATGTACGGTACATTCTAATTACTGTTGTTTTTTTTTGTGCTAACTAGATAAATTTGAGTACCGTTCACTCACGTATATCGGGTTCAGATAGATCTTACTTATTATCCGCAAGATTTAAGTTTAACTACATAATAAATTATAGAGAGACTGATCAGTCTCTTATTTAAGTTGCAAATTTTTACATGAATATTGGTTTAAATTACTAAATGTGTGCTTAACGTACGCTCTAAATTAACTGCCACTCGAGCTACTCGAACGGGCTGAATTCCTATTATTACTGTAATGCAGTGCATAAAATTTTCAAACCGGTCCCATCTGTCAGAATTAGAAAAATAGACCGTCAGTTGTATGCAAAGTTGAATAATTGAGATAGAGACTGATCAGCCCAAGTTGTAAGATTTTGTATAAATATTGATTTAAACCACTACATGTGGGTTTAATCTACACTCTCGAGTAACTGCCACTCGAGCTACACAAACGGGGCTGAATTCATATTATTACTGTACTGCAGTGCATAAATTTTTCAAACCGGTCCCATCTGCCAGAATCAGAAAATAGACAGTCAGCTTTATGCAAAGTTGAATAATTGAGAAGGGGTCTGGCAGGCACCCGCACAAGTCACACTCACATTTCCCATACTACTGTCAAACATTAAGCTTTGTTGGAGCACAGGTCAATTTTGATGTTCCAAAGATGCGTGTAGGGGCCCGAAGGAGACGAGCGTCTGAGGGCACCCTAGTCGTAAAGAGGAAGAGAAATAGAAGGCATCAGATGCCTCGAGACGAGAACAAAAGCATAGGAACAACTGTTCGGAGACTTTTCGTTTTCTCCACGTCCACATCCACGTACACATCGCAAATGCGCACGCTTCCAACAAGCTGCTTACTGCTTTGAATGCAAAGGGCGTGCATTAGTCCAAAACGCGCATACTGAGGGGTGTTCTTCAGTTATCCTGACTTCATTTAGCTCTCAGCACAAGAATCTTATATTTCAAGAAGTCCAATCCAATGGCACCAAATAAATTGGGATTACTTTGATTACACAGACAAACGTTTAGATTGCTGTATTAGACGTGCTTGTTAGCAAAAGATTCGTGTTGCAATCTCATACAGCTCCCCAGGCTCCCCATGACACCAGCTTCCGTGAGAGACTGAGAGGGAAACCCCAACCCATCACTTACCATTAGCAAATACGATTGTCCCTCCTTTCTGTTTTGAGTTACACCCCACCTCCCCTCATGTAACATTAAGCAATTCTTACCTAAAGTTGTAACGACCCAAAAACAAGCACTAGCTAAAGTTGTAACGACCCAAAGACAAGCACAAGCCACATCTGTGATTTGACTTCAAAAGGACTAGTCAAAGTTACTCTTAAAGCCTCTTGGATCATTATAAAACACAGAGCAACCTAGTAAGGTCTCAATGTGAGACTTGACCCTTATAGAATTCATCTCTCATTCATTCTGCTCTCTCACTCCATGTGGGATTCGGGGTATCACAATCTCCCCTCCTTAAATCCTTGACGTCCTCGTCAAGGCCCACCAAGCCCACATTGGTGGTTACTAGGATCATCTGATACTATTTGTAACGACCCAAGGACAAGCATTAGCCGCATCTGTGCTTTGACTTTAAAATGACTAGTCAAGGTTACTCTTGAAACCCCTTGGATCATTATAAAGCCCAGTTCAACCTAGTAAGGTCTCAATGTAAGACTTGACCCTTATGACATATCTCTCATTCATTCTCCTCTCTCACTCCATGTGAGATTCGGGGTATCACAATCTTCCCCCTTTAAATCCTTAACGTCCTCGTCAAGGCCCACCAAGTCCACATTGGTGGTTACTAGGACCGCTCTGATACCATTTGTAACGACCCAAGGACAAGCACTAACCACATCTGTGCTTTGACTTCAAAAGGACTAGTCAAGGTTGCTCTTGAAGCCCATTAGATCATTACAAAACTCAGTTCAATCTAGTAAGGTCCCAATGTGGGACTTAACCCTTATAGAACTCATTTCTCATTCATTCTCCTCTCCTACTCCACGTGGGATTCGGGGTATCACAAAAGTACTGCTACTAAATTGTGATTCTGGACACCAAGAAAAAAACAAAACTTGTGATGCTGGACTGGAGGAGCATGTGGAAGCTTTACCTTGTACGGGGGATGGGTTGCCAACAAGTGTTAAGAAAAGAGAAAAACTTCATCACGTGCTTCTACAGTATCATATCCAGGTTACCAATATGCGTTATTCCTAATAAATTTCCAGGAGACTTGCAGCTTGCAATAACTGATCCCTTGCTCGTACAGGGAAATGGATTGCAATTAAGAAGAAACTAGAGTGGCCAACATTTGACTTATTCTTGGAAGTTTAGCGATGAAATGGACTGTATGCAGACAAAAGAATACTAGAGAATTTAGTAAGGACTGGATCCATCATTTTGTCTGCATTTCGGAACCTTACTGTTAACAGAAAGTTTAGGCAAGTGAAAAACAGTATAAACCACGTGAAAAGATCACCTTTCCTTTAACATGGGGCAGCATTCACTGCTCTTCCTTGTTTGTGTTTGAATATTTTGTCCACTACCTTTTGCCATCGGAATCTTAAAGAGTTCGTGATAACGAGGAAACTCAGGAAAGACAGCCATTGGATCAGTCCCTTAAATGTTCTGTCCCCTCTGGTCCACTGTGGTCGGAGATGGGTTTAACGATTAGAAGGTTGAGACACTTCAAAGTACTTTGATCTGATGTTAACACGTGTAGTGCAGATCTTCTATTAGGAACTTCACATAAGTTGGTCTATGACTCTGTAGATGAAGACGATGCCCTCAACACAAAGTACAATGGTGCAGATTCAAGGCAGTATTGTATACTTTTCCTTTCTCAATAAACATAAGGAGAAAAGAAAACCATTGAAGGTCATGTCTGAAGACAGCTGAAAAGTAATTACATTCATTTGGGGTTCCAAAAAGCCTTTAGATTCATTATAACATGATGTCCAATGATAGTAGGTCAATCATTTGTTAAATATAATAAGTTGATATTGCTTTCACCAATCTTGACACTGTAACACACGTAATCATGAGTTGGGATATGATCAGTTAAGAACAAGCTAGGGCAACTTTTGACCAGAAAAAGAAGTGAGGGCAAATTGCAATGTCTCTGGTCAACTTGAATTTTTCATTCATAACAGGAAATAAACAAACAGGGGCTCAAGCGGGATCAAAACAAGAGTTCTGTCTCAACATAACAGCAAGTAAAATATGAAAAGGAATAACACCAAAAAACTTCCTATCAGCAGCCCACTTAGCCAAGTAATCCGCTGCAAAATTTGCTTGGCATGAAGCTTTGACAAAGCTCCACGATGGTCTATTCGCTATCATTTGTTGGATGACTTCAATTGTGGTACCCGGAAGACCCGCAGCTAGTCATGAAAATTTTCTTGATATATGCTCTACTCAAGTTTAAAGTGTATATGCTCTTATCAATTGACCAAATCCATACTTTTGTTTTGTCTGTTTTGTCTTTCAGTAACCGTGTGATTACCAATTAAGTGAGCATTAAGGCTAATATTGCACCAATATACAGGCATCCTAATTAGTCACATGTTCTAACTATTACATATTTGGAATTTAGAAAGCTAAAAAAATATCTGGAAACTACATCAGGAATTTTGAATTGAAAATATAATTTACCACATTCATTTCAATACCATCATATCAGATCTGATAAGAGTACGAATTGCATCCACTGTTGATCCCGTCCCAAAAGGAGTAGTTGATAATTTTCACCAAAAGAAAACATAACATAGTAATAAAGCCTAAAAATTAAAGCAGAAGATAACAAACAAGGAAGAAAAAGGTGCCAGAGCTGTGGTTGTCTTTAGATTTGTGGGTTCAGCAATAGCTGCAAAACAGATGAGAAAGCCTGCTAGAGAATCTAAGGGCCAAACATGGACAAGCTTAAGAAACGACAATGTGCAATATAGATTCACTGTCTGTTTCCTACCTCTTTCTCTCTCTCTCTCTCTCTCTCTCTCTCTCTGCCCAACGCTTGCCCTGGCACACTTCTGTGAAGTAGTGGTACCATCCACCACTTTCCCACTCCATCTCAACAACCCTGTTTAGTTATCCCCAAAATCTGCAGAGATCTAGAGAAAGAGTGTGTGCTCTTCTTTCTTCCTAAGCGAGAGAGAGAGAGTTGAAAAGGGGCGTTATGATCTGAGACATAAGAGCTTTGATGGTAGCCGGTAGGCATTGGTTCGGGGGTGACAGTTGCATGGAACATGGGAATGACAAGTCCAAGGTAACTTTAGCCTATAGCTTGTAAATCAAAGACTCAAAACCATACAGAAAAAAAAAAAAAAAGAGCCAATAGTATACAGAACCACTGCAAGTGGTCCTCTTCTTCTTCAAGGTGCACCCAGATTCTCTTTTCTTGCTCATGGAGTGGAAGAGAAGAGGAAGACCAAGGTCCATAAACAAACTCCATATCATTTTCTCTCTGTCGATCTTCGTCTTATCATTTTGCTCACAGTTCAGCAACATCAGCTCCTTACCTACTTATCAAGGTAAGCAAAAATCCCTTCGCTTCAACTCATTCCGTATTTCGCGGTGATATTTTTTTTAAGTATTATATAATAAAGAGGTTAAGTCATTATACAATGATGGAAAACACATGAGAATTCAGGAGCTTGGAGCCACACTCTGTAGAAAGTGATATGAACACGAAGAAAATGGAGAGAATTCTGTATATTGCATTCAATATGCGAGATGTTATTACATAATACAAAGGGTAGTGATCTGCTTATATACAACTCTGTTACAATAACAGAAAGAAATAACTAAACTCTAAACAGCTAACAGCTAAGCTGATGTGGCAGCTAACTATCGAGAAGATGGTTAGCTTTAATCCATCTCTAATACACTCCTCCCACAACACAAAATAGAGCCACTGATCACAAGAATCACAAGAATCTGCTTAACATAACAACAAGACAACTTGTATCTATCCAACATCCCAAGCTCTGGAGATGTATACTTTCTCAAATGGGCATAGCTTCCACTTCATGGAATTAATTTTAGCACTAACAAGCTGGATGATTTCCATGTAAACAAACACCGACCTTTCTTTCCTGCCCTGGTGTCTTCTGTTGTTTCTTTCTTTCCATAGTACATACACAGCAGCAGCAAGAACAATCTTCTTAATGGTGATCAGCGGCTTGTTGCTCTGAAGATCTTGGCTTGCCCATTGAATCAATATCGCGGTGATATTCAGTCGAACATTTTCATGAAATTCCTTAACTTCGATAAATCAATCATATTCTATGAATTAAAATTACACCCGTCGTGAGCATCTTCTAAACTGAGTAAAATTTCACCGTATCTTTTGCTAATTTCTCATCTTTTTTCTTTTTCCTGTGCAACTAGTGCTTGCCCCTTGTCTGCTAGTGTGGATATACATTTTCAGATAGGTTGTTTCGATGTAATATCTTGTAGCAAAACTAGTCTTCTCGCATTCAAGAACAAGGTGCAATGAATTATCATCACTTTTTGTCCTGTCAAAGTAGACTAAGCTTGTGTTATTCTGGAATTCAACAGTTCATAATTATTTTTGGTTTGTTTTATCCAACTGATCATAAAATCATGGAGACGGGATACAAAATTCTCCCTCATACTCCTGACCTATTCGAACAAATTGATATGGCAAAATGGTCCAGAATAGGTGCATAACTGATACTGGGACCGCTGCATTCTGAGCCGGCTGATCTTGGAATCGTCCACCATAATTGATCAGTTATGACCAGGTGCAGTGGTCCTTAATCCTTTAACCATGGCTCAGTCAGCCTGTCCGGAGAGAGAAACAACAGTCCTATTAGGTTCAGCTAGCGAAGCTCACATCACAAGCTGGGCGCATTAGCATTAGTCAAGAAGAAAATTCAAATTCCAGTCGTCATTTCGTTATGCATGCCTTGGTAACTTGCGCCTGCCGCCTGGCACTTGAAACAGAATTCATATCATTTTCTTTAGAGTTGTAGTATACCCTCCCGTGATCATGTTCTTCGGCGGGGAACATATTAGCAGGGTGGTTGCACGGATTTGTGATTTGGCATAGAGGCCTCCGGCTCCGGGGCAACTTTCGAGAATTGTTTTAGAGCACTCGGTGTGTACATGCATGATTAGTTCTAACTGTAATTGTTGGGTTTATTTCATATTAAACAAGATTTTGCCAAGAGGAGGGAGGAAGAGAGCGTGGCGTCTCTAAGGAGAAGAGGGACCTCATTGAGTACTTTAGCAAGGAGGATTTTGGGCGGACCCGGATCATGGCCACCCCAATGTACATCAAAGTGCAACAATTGCACGCCGTGCAAGCCGGTTCACGTGCCTGTGCCACCCGGAACTCCGGTCACCACCGAGTATTATCCTGAACGGTGGAGATGCAAATGTGGCAACAAATTGTACATGCCATGAATTGATATTAATATGCTTTGTTTTGTTGTCTTGGTTGCTTGCGTGCTTGTATGGGGAAATAGTACTCTTCTACATTAACTATTCTTACACGAGAGTATATTGATGAGAACGGGGGCACATATATAGGGCTTTAAGTAGTGTAAAGAATATTATATATCGTTACTTATATATCAAGATTAATTATGGGTATGAAATTTATGAGTTGATCACTATTGATGATATTATATAATCTTTAATAACTTTTCAAAAAAAAATTATAACAAATATTCTCTTTCCATATTTCTTCACCTAACTCTGATATTTTTTTATTAAACAATTACATCAAATCATTTTTCTCTGTTCTTTTATACACATTAACAAAATTAAATATTTTTAAAAAATTTCACCAAATTTTACATAAAACTTATAAAATTTTAATTTACATAAATATTCACAATTTTATCAAAATTTTAAAAATTTTATTATTTTTTACCAACCGAATATCTCCCTAATAATCTTTTTTTTTTTTTAAGAAAAGCCCATCGGGAATGGAAATTTTAGTCCACAGAATGTGGATCTGAAAGAACTAATGGCCCGGTGTGTAGGACTAAGAGTATCGTATTTTGAGATTGGGCTTCATCTTAGATGCAACCGCATCTATTCGCAAGTGACAGGGAGAAGAACGACAAATTTGTTTTTTTTCTGAGCGAGTTTGTCGGACGAAACTTTGGTTTGTACCGATGTAACCTTCTCATTTTTTCTTTTTCTTTTTTTTGTCTTTTTAATAAGCAAGCTACATTAGTTAAGAAGAGCGGTACATCAATTAGGGATCCACAAAACATCTTCGACCCTTTCTCCACAAAAAAAAAAAAATCTCTAGATCTTTTTCTTGATGAATCGAGGTAGGAATTTGATTTGATTTCTATATGGCTCGGTGTTACGGGTGTACTGTCACTTTGCATCTTAAACTACTGAATCAATGTTATTTTAGGAATACAAACTACAGACTTTATTATTATACGCTTTCAAAATATTCGACGATCAAAATCATGTCACATATATTATAAATAAATTATGCGGCGCGATGATTTGACTATCAAAATATTATTTAAAGGTGCACATTCACAACTTTTAATAGTTGTAAGACCTTAATTTAATTAACTTAGTAATTCAAATCTTTGAAAGTGACATTATCAATGTATATAGAAATTGTGGCCCACTTTTTGTCCTATATTTATAATTCCTAAGAAGATAATAGTTCGTACTTAGCTATGTTATATCTTATAAGCGAAGAAGTCACTTTTCCCCTGTTAAATAAAAAATTACACAATTCAAGAAAGTATACCGGTTTGAAATCGTGGCACACTTTTTGTCCTATATTTTCGTTGCCATACAAAAAAAAATATATTGATTATCCTCAAAACAAGACGAAGATAATAGTTCGTACTTATCTATGTACTATCTTATAAGCGAACACGTCACTTTTCCACTGTTAAATAAAAAATTACACAATTCACTGTATAAGCGAACACGTCACTTTCCCTCTCTCTCTCTCATCACACGTCAAAACACGATATCGTTTTGATTTTGTAGTTGATCATTAGCCCATTATATCATCCGCGTGAGTGTCATCTCTTAAAAGCAGCATTCCACAATCTGATCTATATCTTTGGCGATTCACTTGTCACTTCCAAGGCTCTTGTATTTTCTGTTGTAATATAATTAAATAAAAAGATAAACCCAACAGGTAAATAAATAGTATAATCTAAATTGGATCGGAATTCATTCTGAAGAGTATTTTTTGTTTTGAGACATTTAGATGGGTTGTCTTAGTTGTCTTAAGTGTCAACATCATGGCCAATATAGTCCCAATTAAATTATGTACAGGTGTACGAAATGAGAAGAAGATTGTTTGTGTACATACGCATGCATCTGAAAGGATCAGTCAAGGTACAGCCTCTAAACATGAAATGCAGGCCACAAGTTAGGCGCGGTCCATGCTGAGATCAATCGCCAAATGGAACCTCAACCAAATGATCATGTGGGAACGATATATATATATATGTGCTGTAAATGAGAGACCGGCCGGTATCACTTCCTGCTTCCTCTCGTGATGCGGGCGGCCCCCTGAAGCATCCTTTCGCTTGCCTCCATTTGTTTCTTTCTAAGCTAGCTACCACATGTTTCTTTCCCAGAAAGCTCATTTAGTTCAGATTCATTAATTAATCAAAGGCCAATGAGATAAGGGATTGGAGACCCATGTTCACGCTTACAGCCTAACTGTTACAATAACAAGGACCCAAAGGGCAGCAACAAGTTTAAGACATCAAGAATACAAGGTCCTCGACTGTGAGGAGTACGAAATTCGAAATGAGAGGACCCGAGGGTCCTTAGAACATGAAAAACCCGGTTAAAAAGGAGCTCGAAAGCCTATTAAAAGAAAAAAAACCTACGTACAAGATAATAACAACTATCGCTGAAATAGAGACTGACGCATTGTCGTCGAGCTTGCTCTCTTGACATGCAAATACAGCTGTAATTCAACTCATTGGTTTTTGTATGGGTGATGATCTTGATCTGGACTTGTAGTTGGGGTTCTGTCGACAAAAAGTAAATAGCTACCAGCAGCCCAAGTTTTGAATGGTAGATAGAAACTGTTGGGTGAACTGTGAGTTATCTCTGACCACGACTGTAAGTCTTCTCACAACCACGTGAAAATCTCTTACACCTTTATCGATCTAGAGCGTCTCTCCACCGCGCACGCTAATTAATGTCAATGGTATTGAAGTTTTTCCATGTAAATAGCTAGAATTCCTACTACCAAGCAAATATATTCGTGGTTTCTGGATAGACACAGCCACTGCTTGTACGTGTTGTTCTGGATAGACATCGCAGATCCTCATGGTTTAGGACCTTAGTTAATGCTGAACTTTCAACGCGTTCCCAAAATGTCTCTCACTTTCGCCCAGCACTGCGGAGTTATTTCTTAGGGCACATGCAGACTGCAAGTCTAAGAAATAATGAATGGAAAGTCCAGGAAGAGGTGGCCCCCAGACTGGGAAAAACTAAGCTGGAAGTACGAATTAATGAGTCGCTGTGTATTTATTTTATTTACTCTGCCCACCTGCATATATCTTTAGAGTTAATACATTATATTATAAGGGCTAGCCAGCTAAACTTCTCAATACAATGACGAGCATCAGATCATGAGATCTGTCATGTGTAGGATAAACTCGAGTTAACAGATATTCCAAGTACTCTTTCTGCTAACCCTACTGTCCAACCTAAATGTCACAATCTTTGATGCGGTGTATTCTTTGCAAACCAACTATGATGTTTTTACTTGCGCTCTAAATCATGATGTTAGACTATTCAGAACACCCGCAATTCATAGGATCATGTGTTGCTAGCTAGCCACCCCAAGTTTCTACCAAATTATTTCACATTAATTTGCGCCTTAAATTGAATGCCATATTCGGGCCATCGGCCATCATCTTTTGCAGTATGAGGTATTATTATTATTATTTTATATATATATATATAATATCCCACACAGTTAATCACGCGGTGGTCGACATTGCAGGAGTTTCATTGGTCAACTAGTTTGAGGTTAGAATATTCCTGTAAATTTTAATCTTTATAATAATTTACTCTCACAAATTATACTTTTTATTGTGATCATCCATCAATTGATTTGAACCATTAGGTTGAAAGGTTTTTGTCTCATATAACGGTCACGTCTCTTTACGTGAAAAGATAAAATTATTCTCTTTAAATTCTCCTTAATTTTCTATGGTGCTTTCTAGCAATTTGTAAATTTAAAAAATAATATGTAGTTAGTTAAGTTTTTTATATAAAAAAATAAAAAGATAACTCATTTAGAATCAAGCCAATTAAATTTGTCTTTTCAGATAAGAAAAATGTAACGTACCGTTCACGTAGATGAAAATGATCCGACATAAAGAATCCAACAAGTTGAGAGATACAATCGCATTGAGAAATATAGTTTAGGAAGATAATTATTACAAATTAAAGTTTGCGAAAATGTTTGAGAATTTGATAGTAATTTGAAGGAACAAATTGTAATTAATCTTATATAATATAAATATATACAACTTTATAAGTGAGTTTTTTTTTTCTCTCTCTAAGCAATAATCACAAGTGGGTTATAGGACACAAATTTACATCATGTATTGGGTTTCAAAACGCGGTGGATTGAGGCGTCATGATTGGCATATCACTAAAAACATCAGTTCATTCACAAGGATTAAGATGGAAATTAAATCTCCTCTTTCAGTAAGAACAACCAGTCCCAAAATAAAATAAAATAGGCCTACTAAATATATGTTTTGAGCTATATATAGATAATTCAATTAATAAATAAATTGGAATAGATTCGAGAATATTAATTGAAGCGACACGTAGTTAAAGTTGCCAATATTGTTATTCTAATGCCTGAGTATTTCAAACAGAGTGCCGTCGTTTCAAGCTTCTAAGGCAACTTCCTTATTACGATGTCCCGAATTGCATGCCAATTTCCTCACTTAACAATAAAGAGAGTCAACTTAGAAAAAAAAAAAATCAAGAGTCAGTCAGCGACGCAGCGTGGAACCGCGGACGTCACAGTTGTTGCCGACTCTGCAATTTGTGTCCCCACTTATGATCTAACACGTGGGGTCACGGCCTGCTGTCAACATCATATCTCCACTTATCAATTGACACGTCGAGAGGCTCACCACATTTCAGGGAGAAATTTAAAAATAAAAATTAAAAGAGAAAAACACGGTAGTTTGTACGGTTTATTCTCTCCCCGCGTCTAGATAGATTTCCTTTCTTTTTATTTTTTTAAACAAAAGACCTTCTCTTCAAAGTCTTCTATTTAGTATTTACAGACCCCTCTTGAAACTTCCAGCGCCAAACTCGGATTTCAATATTTCTATCTCTCTCTCAACCATCTCCGACGGAAACATCGGCAGCAGCAAACGGAAAACATCCTCTGAAATCCCTAGTTCTATGCTATTTATCCACCTAAACCTCTCTCTTTATTCGAAAGCTTTTGGAACCTGTGTTCGTTCTCTGGTATGATGCCAGAGATCGAAGATGTCGCCTTCGACAATAGCAACAACGACATCTTGTTCGGAAAATACGAGATGGGCAGGCTCCTCGGGTGCGGGGCCTTCGCCAAGGTCTACCACGCGCGCAATGTGCACACCGGGCAGAGCGTGGCCCTCAAGGTCATTAGCAAGAAGAAGATCTCCTCGACCGGGACCTGCAGCTTGACGGCCAACATCAAGCGCGAGATCTCCATCATGCGCAAGCTCAACCACCCCCACATCGTGAAGCTCCACGAGGTCCTGGCCACCAAGACCAAGATCTACTTCGTCTTGGAGTTCGTCAAGGGTGGCGAGCTCTTCGCCAAGGTCTCCAAGGCCCGCTTCATGGAGGATCTCAGCCGCCGGTACTTTCAGCAGCTCATCTCCGCCGTCGGGTACTGTCACTCACGTGGGGTCTTCCATCGTGACCTGAAGCCCGAGAACCTCCTCCTCGACGAGAATGGGAATCTAAAAGTCTCGGACTTCGGTCTCAGCGCCGTGAACGAGCAGATCCGACACGACGGGTTGCTGCACACTCTGTGCGGTACTCCGGCTTACGTGGCGCCGGAGATTCTAATAAAGAGAGGCTACGATGGTGCGAAGGTGGACGTGTGGTCATGCGGCATCGTATTATACGTTTTAAACGCCGGTTACCTTCCGTTCAACGATCCAAACCTAATGGCCATGTACAAGAAGATTTACAAGGGAGAGTATCGGTGCCCCAAGTGGTTTTCCACGGAGCTCAGACGATTCTTATCTCGGCTTCTGGACATTAATCCAGAGAGTAGGATCACCGTCGACGGGATCCTGAAGGACCCATGGTTCAAGAAGGGTTACAAGGAGGTGAAATTTCATGACGAAGACAAGGCCGAGAAAGTGGAGGAGCCCAACGTAAAAGACTTGAACGCCTTTGACCTCATCTCCTTCTCGTCCGGTTTGAACCTGTCCGGTCTGTTCGAGGACTCGAACCACTCCGTCGACTACGGAGAGAGATTCATATCGTCCGAGTCGCCGGAGATTATCGTCGAGAAGGTCGAGGAATTCGCTAAAGAGCAGGGGAACACCTTGACGGTGAGGAGGAAGAAGGAATGGGGCCTGGAGCTGGAGGGGCAGAACGGTAATTTGGGGATGGGGGTGGAGGTTTACCGGTTAACGGACAGTCTGGTAGTCGTGGAGGCGACGAGGAGTGGTGGGGACGGTGGGTCGTACAGGGACATGTGGAGAAACAAGCTTAGGCCCCAGCTGACCAGCGGGCTCCCGTCTCAACCCGCAACTCAAAGTTGAAAAATTCAAACAAGTTATTAGAAAAATGTTGAAATCAAGGTGTCGTTTGTTGTCATGCGTGAAATTATAATATAATTACAGTAATTATAACTGCGGTCTATGTGGTGCTTTTGTGTTTTTATATTTGTATTCAGAATAAAAATATAGCCAAGGGTATCGGGTTTTTCCGTAATTAAAAAATCCAGGGCTCTGTAATTGAGGTTCAATGTAATTCAGTATGCATATAGGGGTTATTTACCCAGAAAAAGAGAGAAAAAAATGACATAGGGTTTGTATATTTCTTTGTACATAAGGGCAACAAAGAAATGAAGGATTATTTTCAGCAGATTTTTGAATGCACCTGTATGTTTATAATTTATTGATAATTAAATACGTTTATTTATTGATAGAGGTTGGAATTCCTGCTTGATCTAATCTCTTGATTTGATAAATAAATAAATTTATTATTTTCTTTCCTGAATAAAAAGGGTAAAAATGAGAGAACGAACAGTATACTATTTTTTTCCATCTCTCTTCCCATGTGGGACTTATCAACTTTTCTTATACCATTTATTTCCCATTACTTTTCATTTCTCATTTAACGTGAGATTCAGCGTGTCACTTCCTCTCCACAGTATACTTCCCTTTTATAGGAATTAGGATACGTTGTTTAGGATAGAATCTGGTTTGATAGCTATTTGTAACGTAGTTCTTAGATTTGTCCTGCCTTATTTACTTAAAAATAATAAGTACCTTCCCAACATAAGGAATTTGACCTTTCACTATCAGGTTGGGGCTGAAACGTTGGAAGAAAGCCAAAATGCATTTGATTTCCACGTAAACCAAACTTGATGGCGAGTTTACACTAAACACTATTGTACTTAGTATGCTTAGCGATTGAAATTAAAAGTAGGAGATTCGATGGATGTGGTTAAATACATAATTTAAAATATTTTAATTAATGTGACGCGATCTGAACCCTTAAATTTTGAAATATTTTAATTCCAACGATCACTTAGCATGTCAAGCACAATAACCAGACTTGATGACTACATTTACTTGTATTTTTAATTTAGGTACAGATACATTAAAAGTATTAGGAAGCAGGTCAATTATAAAACAATCCTGGCTTATAGGATTTAAGAGCTGAGTTGTCAGACTTTTTTATATTGGGGTTTTTATTTTTTTAAATATTATTAGCTGTCTAATATTGAGTTTGTTAAATAAAAATTTTAATAAAATTTTACTTTTTTTCAAATACATTTCAAAATTTTACTTTTACTTCTACTTTTATCAATTATTCACTAATTTTAATACCACCTACTTTTTAACACAAACACAAAATTTTAATAAAAATTTAAAAATAAACTCACTGTAAGTTAGTTCGAGATAGAGCTGAAAAAAGGAAAATAAATAAATAAATAAAGGCAACGAGAACGAGAACGAGAACGCACGAACCACCCAAGAACTTTTAAAAAATTTAAATCCTTTTTTTAATACATAAATTAAAGTCTCAATTAGTGGTTGATTGATTTAAAGAATACTTAAGGAGAGCTAACTGGTTTGAAATATAAAATTATTTAAATTTTCCAGATTTATACAGAGTTTGAAATGTAAAATAATTTTAAATGGTTTAGATTTATCTATATACTAATACAGCTTTTGTCTGGTGAGTCGTGTGTGATAGAATTTTCTTTGTTTACCGAAATTTTTTTTAAAAAAAAAAAATCCTTATTTACTTTGGGATATGCTTAATTGTAATAACTTATAGATGGGTTTATAGGTTTCCAATAACATAATTTGTTGTTCATAGCCTCTGTTTTTTCCACCCCAAAGTAACATTAAGGTTCCGTTTGTTTCAACTTAAAGTATAATTATGGACTAATTTCAAACTCGTCCTCTTAACTATGAAAACGGCGATTTACGTCATTTAATTTTTGAACATAATCAATGTAAGCTCTCAGTCTAAATCAGTCGTTAAGTCAGACAGAAACACGTGTAAAATAACCAAATGCCCCACTGAGATAATTTTAAAAAATAAATTAAAATTTGAGAAATAAATTAAAAAGTATATAGATTTATGGAATATATTTTCAATAGTTTTATTTAAAAATCATTACCTTTTTTGAAATATCACTTTTTATTTTTAATAAATTTTTTAATATTTTTAGTAATTTTATCTAGGAAGGACATTTCGATCATTATACATGTATTCCGTCGATTTGGACTGGAGGCATACATTGATAATTTTCAAAAGTTAAAGGATGTAAATTGTCATTTTCATAATTAGGTGGAGAGAATTCACGAATTTTATCATGTAAGCCGCGTTGAGTAAAGTATAGTTCTGTTTTACGGTTGATCGTATTTTAGAAGGCTATCCAATTCGTTAAAAGTATAGAAAGTACTTTACGTAAAGTAAACTACGACAAACAAACAGAGCCTAGTATAAAATATGGTGGATCCAACCAGCAATATTAATAGAAAATAGCTAAATATTATTTTTGCCCATCAAATATAAGAGTTTTAATATTTTGTATATAAAATTATTAATTTCGTTACGTTTCACTATTTAACAATCAATTTTGTATAATTTAGATGAAAATTAATATTTTTATATAAATATTATATAATTTATATTAAAGATTTTTTTATTTCATATTTTTTTTTGCATCTTATTATTTAATGGAATAAAATTAATTATTTATAAGTAAAAAATATTAATTTTAATCTAAATTATTCGGAGTGGGTATAAAGTGTAAAGATTAATAGTCAAGAAATCAAATATTAGAAATTCACAACAACGGGTGGAATTGACAGTAACGGGTGGAAGCCGGAAGGTGTAAATTTTTTACTAATTCAAAATAGCGAGAGTTGGTGGAGACGAACCGATACGACTTTGGGTTGGTGGACTTGACAAGGACAATCAGCCGACATTGGAATGAAAATATCCAAAATTAATTTTGCAAGCACTACGTATGCAATAGACTAAAATAACAAATGCAAAAGATGTCATGTGAGCCCCATTAAGCTTGTGAATCAGTATTTCTTTTCACCATGAACGAGATATTATATTGTAATTTTTTATTATGTTAAAATTTTAGAAAATACAAAATTTTGTTTAATAATCGGAGCTTGACAAACTCAGTTGAGGTGAAACTTAACACTCTTAAATGAGACCCAACAGAAAAAAAAAAAGTTTAAAAGGGGATCCACGGGACTTCTCAAGATCACCTTGTCGGTAGGGTTATGTCTCATCAGCCATAAATCATATTAGCTTGCAGAGAGACCTCTACATGGTGTTTGTGTAAGTAAAATTTTAGGGTTTGTGAAAAAATGAGGAGAGAGAATGAAAAAGTGAAAAAATGAGTAAAAAGTAAAAAAAAAAGTTGGAGAAAAAGTAAGGAGAAAGAATGAAAAAGTAAGTGAAAAAGTGAAAAAATTGATAAAAAGTGAAAAAGTTAGTAAAAAATTAGAAAAAAAAGTAAGGAGAGAGAATGAGAATGTAACGATGTTAAAATTTTAGGGTAAAATTTTAACATTCACAAAGACTATGCTACTCTACTAACAAACAATCAGACCATTTCATGAAAAAAAAAAAGGAGGAAAAGCCAGCACACCTCTATAAAGGGCCCAAGTATGCATTTTAAGGAAAGGGACGATAATTTACTGAGATATACAATTTTCTCTCCTTTCTTAGTATTTTTTTTCACATATGATTGATTTGAGCTTCAAAAGCTGACCGGTAGTCCAGCTCATCATTTTCTTAGTTTTGTAAGTTCTCCATCGTTCTCAGTGCTGGATCTCTGACTTAGGTAATGTTCGGTTAAGGTATTTTGTGAAGATTTTTTGTGTTTTGAGAATTTTTATGTGATGTTAACTTTATTAGTATGCGTGTTGTAGTTATATATATGGTGTGAAAAATGATGTTTGGTTGTAGAATCCTGAGGATTCAAAAAATCCTCAGGATTCTTTGTAAACGAACAGGCTCTTAGTAGAATTTTGTGATTGCGGGTCAAAAATGGCTTCCATCACTCATTAGTCATTGGCTATACGTTAGTTTCAAGTTGCACTTTTAATAACCTGTTCAAAATGCTTCACTACTTCATATTAAAGTAAATATTCTACTGTATATCTAGACTTGTCTAATTATTAGTGCAAGGTTTGCGGAGTGTTTGTTATCATATGTACTTCCACCCGCTCTCATAAGAGGGGAGATCGTCATCAGAGTCTTACAAGAGTGCAATTAGTTTTTGAAGGCAAGATGTTTAATCCATAGATCTTCAGTTTGCACACCTGTTCTTGGGTGTCTATTTTCAAACTCCTAAACCAATTGGGTTACCATTCTTGTAGTCAATAATTGATATGCTAAATGTGACAAACTTAATACTTTGCATTACAAAGTGTTAAGATTCATAATTCGAGAGTGTAATATGTATTTATCCTTACAAATTAAACTTGTTGGGAAAATCATACGACATTTCTTTTCCATTGATCACGCGGTTTACCGTCCAAAAGATATTCATACTGATAGAGAACATTTAAAAAGATAAACTAATTGCTTCTTAACAGCTAACCACACCATTGTTTAGTGATTATGATAACTAAAGCTGATAAATGATAGAAATTTGAAGCTGTCCACTTGAACTCAACTCCTCTGTACCTCCAACTCCTTTCCTATCATAGAATACTGTCCAGCTCACCAAGATGCTCTTCCACGTGACAGTTTGCTCGGGGCCTAATCCCAACTCTACATAGCCCGACAAAGACGAGCCCAAGAGAAAGCTATTGGCCCTCTATAGAGACGTACGGCTTTAAAGAACTATATAAATGGGCCTCTTATATTCCCTTACCTTTCCTAGGCCCCCTCTAATCTGTTAGGACAAGGCGTCGGAGTGTTTACTTGGCAGTCGGGGCCTAATCATAACTCTACCAAGCCCGACATGAAAGGGCCCAAGAGAAAGCCGAAGTAGAAGCTATAGGCGTCGGAGCGTCTCTTTTGAGCGTTCACAGTAGGGCAAGCACTGCGCGGGCACTAGCAGGGGGGGGCAAGTAAACTTGTAAAGCATTTGCAATCTCGGTTTCCAAAAGGTTCGCTTTTAGTTCGTTTGTTTCGCTGGGACTATTCTAACTGTATACGACATGTTTGTTATATTGCGAAGAGTGAAGTTGGGGAGTTTGAGGCAATATTAGCTTGGTCTGTTTGCTTGGGAAGTGTGATAGAAGTTGTTCTTATTTTGGGTTTTCGAAGTCTGTTGGGGCAAATAGTTGCATTATGCTTGGTTGGGTTGAGGGTCTGCTTCCTCAGGTCCTAAAATGGTGGATAGTACAAGGTTGATAATTTTAACATTCCAATTTCTCATTTTTTGTCTCACAGCAATCAAATGGTGCTTCGGTAATGTTATGTGGATGTAAATGCAGAGATTTTTCTTTTGTTTTTCTTTGCTCCAATTAAATTGTGGGATTCAGCTATTCATTTGAATTTCCTATTTTCCAGGAAGGCTCTGCACTTTTGGGTTTTAGAATTTTGCGTTTTGTTGGTTGTTGCTGGGGTTTTGAGGGTGTTACTTGGGTTACTGAAACGGTGCTAGAGAATGTCTTCAGAGGCGAGCTTAAGGTTTAAGCTCAATAAGAAACTCAAACTTGCAACTGGGAGATCTAAGAATTTCAAGGATGGGAATAACAATGTTGAGTGTATACGCCATGAAGACAGGAATGGAAAGTTAAAACCTACTGGTTTTGATAGGAGAAAGAAGAGAATTTTTGCTGAGCACGATACGGAAGAGGAGGTAACTACTTCTGCTAATGCAAAGGCACCCAAAAGAAAGGTTGTGTTAATGAAAGTACAGAGTCACGTGAAAGATGATAGCTATAGACAGAAGAACATGGTGAAGTCTCCTCGCTCCATATGGGTTTCTAGTAAAGTAGAGAGTTTTGGACATAAACATTCTTCTCGTAAAGTTAAGAACACAGTAGAAAGTGCACGGGCATCAAATAGAACCAACGCAGAGGTCATTGATGAAATGGATGGTGGTGGCACTGGTTCATTGAAGAAACATTTCAAAAGTAAATATGGCTCAAGTAAGCGCCTTGATTTGAGTCAGGAAAAAACTTTGGAGAAACATACCAAAAGTAAGTCTGGCTCAAGTAAGCGCCCTGGTCTGATTCAGGAAAAATGCCCAGATGTATCTCCCTGTAAATCGTCCAAAACAATTTTTCTGAGAAAAAAAGGATTGGATGATGATTCGGAAGTTGTAGATGATCGGCCAAAGAAGAAGAAACGGGCGATTCGAATAGATCCACATGATATTTCAAATAAGCGGCTAGATGATGGCATTGTTATTGATGGTCAGTATTGGTCGCTGTATTCTGTTTTCATGCTGTTTGTTACTATCTTCATAATTAATTTTTTTTGTGGTTGTCAAAGTAGTCCTGGGATTGACTACTCTTTCAGTCTTTCAATTTGCAATTAGTTCTTCTTTTTCCTTACTTTTGTATTTTTAAATAAAGTGGATAGTTAACATTTTTCATACAACTATTTTCTTAATTGGTTTCCAGAATGCGCCAAAGAAAAGAAAACAGGTTTGGAGAAGGAGAAGGAAAATGAAATGTCAAAGAATGCACAATTCCGAGCAATACTACCCAGTCCCTCAATCCTTTCCTTTGTGGAAGATAATGTAATTTGTATGAGGAGAGCCTTGTGACTTTTTTGAGCTATATACTAATGTTGATTAATTTTATCTCTTGATTTTTAGTTTCCTGCATTGTGATTCTCAATAACTGTGTTCACAGTTGTTAGGCAGGAGACGCTTGATTGAGATGCGGAGAGCGGGCTATAACATTGAGCTTTCTGCCCCATTAGATAATATCCCATGTTCTACCAGTGCCGAAAGAGAGCGGATTGAAGAAAATGTATGTCTATTTAATTTACATGGATGTTGTATGTTAGTATTCATAGTGCCACACACTTCAATCCATATCAATCTAGTGGTCAGTTTTTATACACATGTTATTTTTTCGGTAAGTCTAGTGGTCACCTCACTAACAAGAAAGAATCTATTTACAGTGAGTTGCTCTTTCCTTATATTGCTTTGTCTATAATCAGCATTAATGCTAACTGTTTGCACAGATATTCAGGAATAAATTGACTTTTTTTGCTGCTGCAAAGGCTTCATCATCATTTCCTCCTCTGGATCTACCAGAGATTGCATTTGCAGGTAAATGTTTTGAATTCTCACCCTTCTTCTTTGCTCGCTTAAAACTACTTGTTCCTTTATTGCTGTCCATTCAATAGGTATTCTCCTTTAAATCGGGTTTATGATTTGGTAATCTGTAACTAGTTGACTGAGGGTCAATGATTTCAGTTTAAGCCATATATTGGCTACGATATGTTTAAAATAATACATCATATTATGCCCTCAGTAAACTTGGGGTAAAGATCTCGGGAATGACAATTATTTTTCTGACCATAGATTTCATCCATTTGGGCAAAATGAAGGATTCTTGTCTACTTACTATTAAGTCTAAACTATTTGTTAATTTTCTTTTGGGGAAGAGGCCTTCCCTGCTGACCTGATATTATTTCCTTTGGTTGCTTATCTGATGGTTTTGAACACCGAAGAAAGTTTGCTCTTTTATGTTTTTGTCGCTTAAACATCTTGAGGATGGGGCAATGAGAGAATTAATTAGACTTTTGTTGCCCTTGCTAGGAAGGTCAAATGTTGGGAAGTCATCGCTTCTTAATGCACTTACCAGACAATGGGGTGTTGTTCGGACATCTGACAAGCCTGGCCTTACTCAGGTATTCTCTTTTTCTTGGAAGCTTTGCTATTAGTATCTGTAGGACTTGTTTAATAGGGATAATGGTTCTCGTGCAGACTATTAATTTCTTCAACTTGGGATCAAAACTCTGCTTGGTTGATTTGCCTGGATATGGCTTTGCTTATGCAAAAGAAGAAGTTAAGGATGCTTGGGAGGAGCTTGTAAGTATGGAAACCGAAATTCAACCTTTTCTTGTGTAGGTGCTTTCCAGTCTAGTTTGGAAATGAATAACTAAAACCAAGACACTGGCCTACCTCAAGATGCTGATACTAAATAGCAACTTATTCTATGTATGTAATCCACTTATAATCGATTTGAGTTCCCATTGGGCATCATCATAATGTTCAGTTGTTGGGACAGCTATAAAGAATTAAATTAGTATTTTGTAGCAATTTTGGGAAGCATAGAGGGTTAGCTAGAGATCCATTATCGATACAGTTGTACTTGTTGCTTACAATGCTGGATACTGATAACAGATACTTTTTTGCATTTCAAAATGTGAAATTATTGTAGGCATCGGTGTAAGAAGTGGCAAATCGTTTTAGTGGTCTGGATGGCTGATGAAGTAGTCTCACTTTCACTACCTTGTATTCAAGTGTATAGATAATTTTCTCTTAAAAAATAAAAGAAAACAAATGAGTTTTATGAAGATTGGTGTATTAGTATGTCCCTATGAATCCTGCCTTTTCAATGTTTTAAACTGAGTCACTTTCAAACGTCCATCATTTGTGTGCGAATGAATCGTTTATTCAGAACTTCTAATATGTAGGTGAAGGAGTATGTTTCCACAAGAGTTGGACTGAAACGGGTGTGCCTACTTATAGATACAAAATGGGGTATGAAGCCAAGGGATCATGAACTCATCGATTTGATGGAAAGGTGTGCATACACACTCTTGTAACATTGGTATTTTCAACTTTTTCCAATATACTCTTGGGATGAATATAAAACATGTTAACACGGATTTTGGAGGCGCATAATTTTTTCGTTTTTGGGTTGGTAAGCTCGTGTTTTCCCACCATTTTGGTTGCTCCTGTCTGTTGATTAATATATGTTTTTGCCAGTTTGAAATGTCTTTTCTTTCTTATACCTCTGGTCATAGCATGTGTCACATTTGTGTTATCATCTTTTTTTTTTTGATAAGTACATTTGTGTTATCATCTTACCAGTGCTAGGTTGAAATAGTGCAAAGATGCATATTATCTAAGGATATTAAGACGACATTGTTGGTTGTGGAGAAACATTTCCAACTTATCACCTCAAGCTGATGTTATGTGTCGTGAATAGTGATATTATCGAGTCTAAAGCCAATTGAGATGCTATGTTATAGCACATTGGTCTTCTGCACCTTCGTTCTTGAGTTAAGAGTGTGTGAGTTCCTCAAACTTTCTGAACATGTGAGAATATACTAACACTATATTAGCAAACACACAGCTGTTGGCCCAATAGTAAAGAATTGGTCTTCTGCACCTTCATTTTTGAGTAAGAGTGTCCGAGTTCCTCTTACTTCCTGAAAATGTGAGTACATACCAAGACTATGTTAGCAAACACGGCTGTTTGCCCAATGGAAATACATTTTTTATAAACTCTATGGTTATAAAAAAATTCTGGCCATCTTTTTGCAGTCCTCTACGACTTCAAACAGTACTAACATAAAGTACTTGGTAGGACACCGCATAAATGTGTGCGCGTGTGTGTGGGGTGTGTATGGAAAGCAGTGTTCATGCTAGAAGTGCCATGTACTCAACTTTCTTCACTATCTTGACAGATCCCAAACTAAATACCAGATTGTATTAACCAAGACTGATGTGGTTTTCCCCATTGATGTGGCACGCCGTGCCATGCAAATTGAAGAGGTGAATATCGTAGAGAAATGGTGACATTTTTATAGAAGTTTATCCTTGTCTCCTGTTAGATGAACAGCTCTCTAAATGCTATTTGGTCTTCTGCAGAGTCTCAAGGCTAACAAGTCTGTTGTCCAACCCGTGGTATGAAGGAATGGGTTCCTTTGATTGATTGATTCAGTCAAGTGCTGAGGAAAAGAAATTGATTCATTCATTGATATATACTCGTGTATATGTTTTCTTATTGTTTGAAGCAACCTAAGTGCTTTGGATTTGCTTTTTGCTTCAGATGATGGCAAGCTCGAAATCCGGAGCTGGTATCCGAAGTTTAAGAACAGTGCTTTCAAAGATTGCACGATTTGCGAAGCTCTAATGTTCCATCAGGTGCCATTATCCTTCTCAGAAAGTGTTTCAAGGTCGCAAGTCTCTGTCAAGAATATTACGGCTTCACATACTAACCTTTCCACATCCTTTTGGCCAATCTCTTAAAATTAGGTATTTGGGTCTAAGGAACCAATCTGGGGATTCCAGGCCCCAAACCTGCAAACAAATTAATGTCTTATGTGTTTGGGAATACTCAGACAAGAATGTAGTTCTATTATTCAGGAGATGTATATTAAATGCATAACTGGTGCATAATCTTTATGTCATTTCAGGCTGATGTAACTTTTCTGGTCCTGAATATTTCCTCTCAAAGCTGAAAGCTTTCAACTGATTATGGTCCATCTTTGGCTGTGCTTATATGCAGCTCATGAAAATACCATTGTCTTTAACTTCATGTTAAGAATGTCTCGAGGAACTGTTTTATTCCCTCATAAAATTTCAAATGAATGCATTGGAATTCATGTAGTTGAACTTGAATCGAGTTGGATGGAGCCGCACCATACTGTATGCAGACAGCACAAAATACGGCTACAAATGAAGGTTGGATTATGATCTTCAAAGTATGACTTCTTTAGTATAGAACTTAGTGAGAATTATAGACTAATACCATCAATTTTGCCTCCGGTTATACGAGCAAGTTTTTCTTGTCTGATTGAAAGGGATTGTGGGGGTTGGGATCTTTATTTTTGGAGTGATTATAGAAGCATCCTTTTTAGGACTCCTCGGAGGGATGTGGAACGATCTATAAAAATAGAGGTGTGGCTGCGCGACCTTGTAATCATCTCTTGTTTATCTTATGTTTATATATTCTGGCCAGTGGAAAAAAAAAAAGGATTTGAAAAATTGTAGGAAGTGGGTGGGAATGGAAACCAACTCAGCGGGCATCAGGTCGACTTTCCGTTTTGCAATACCGTAGTGGACTTTTCTTTGGTGGCCAATAATTCATATATATCGTAAGTTATCAGATAAATATCATCACCTAATAGATAATAATTATTATTATTTGGAGCACTACTTTAGTTGGGTCAAAACCAACTTTCATGTTGCAGGAAACATCCAATGAAAAAAAGGTTATTATTATTATTATTATATAATTATTACAATATTAACTTTTAACAAATCAGTCTTTAATATACAATATTAGATAGATTGTTATCCATTTTTCAAACATACAAGTTTTTCTATAATAGCTGACTAATGGGAGATCGACTTAGAATTAGTATCGCGATGTCTTTTTAGAATTGGATAACTTATTTCAATCTTGTTTTTATTAGCGAACTAATTTTTAGAATTTTTGATCGACTTATTAGTTAACTTATTTCAATCTTGTTCGAGTCTCAAGGGTGTGAGATAGATTTTTCTGTTGCTGGGCGAGTTCTTGACTTATCTACTCCTTAGGTTTTGGGGTCGGTCCAGTGGACCGTGATTTGTACTTCAGGATTAGGCCAAACGGATCCGACTTTGGAGAATTTTCACGTTATAAAAAAAATCATTAAATGGCTTATATATCTAAAAATTAGACTTTTAATCGATCTTTTTAAGGTCAGATCACCTATTTTTGACCTTATCTTCGTTTGTAAGCTAATTTTTGGTGAATAAGAACACTTATATATACCTTTTAAAAAAAATAGAGCATAAGAACAGTTTGTTGATACCCTTCGTTGATTTGTTAAGAGTGAAGACTATAATTAAGCTAATAAAAAATATATAAAAAGGACAAAACAAAAAACAAAAAGTCAAATATCCAATCACCGAATTTGACGAAACTTCAACGGCAACCTCTTCCCACTTCCACACTTTCCCCATTCCGAGAGCCTGATCTGAGTCTGCATTTCAACACATTGTTCTCAATTCTCTCTCCCTCTTTCTTTTCTCCGTGTGGGATTGAGAAAATGTGTCCGCTGAGGCTGATTCTGATATTCCTCTCCGCCACTCTCGCCGGCTTCTTCGTCATCAGAAACCTCAAATCCCAGTCCCCGCATGAGTACTTCCCCGACGCCGACAACGACCTTGTTAAGGATCCCGACCACAAAAGCAACCCTCTCACCAAGGTCTCCTCTTCTAGAGCTTGTTATTTGTTTGTTTAATTGCTTTTTTCTTTTTTTTTTGTTTTTTATTGAATAATTGGATTTGTTTGTTTAATTCTTTTCCCCAAAATTTTGGGCTCTGCAGGCCCGTGCAGCGTTCTGGACCTTTGTGGACATGGCCAGTGGTCGCTACCTCTGGAAGCATTTGGTCTCTCCGTCTTCTAAGCTCTCCGATTGATCTGCGGCGGGACGCGCTGCTACTATGTGCTCCTTGTAGGTACATGGTTGTAACCATCATTTACCTCTGTGATGGTGATGTTGTAATCTTTATAATCATTTGAAGAACTCTTATATTGTTGTTTGTTGTTGGTAAAGTTGTAATTGGAATTTACGTATACCTGGATTTACGCAGAACTATGCCGTTGTAGAGATTGTGATTGGGTTCTGTTTGTTAAGAATGCGATGATTCTTGTAAATTATCCGGGGCATAAAAAGGTTCAAATTGGTGGCAATGTCAGGGAAAGACATGTCAGGGTGGCGAAAGGAAGCTTGCAATTGATTATTTATGGGTGTCATGGAAATGAATCCTAATTATTTGAAGTGTGCGACGCTGCATTTTTTGTAATGGCTTTAACACAGAGAGTGATTGGTATCCAATCCATAGCGGTATCTTGAGAGCGTAGACCCAAGTTTCTTTCAGCTTCTTATGGTTGTGAGATCATATCCGTAAATTATATAACTTCCCCTGAATGTGGAGACGAGAGTTGTAGATTTTAAGTATAAGGCATTCTAACCCTGATGGGGTCTTCATCACCGTGATTATAAAATGTATGTATGCAGCATTTGCTTCCCATTTATATATTTCGTACCTGTTATGTGGATGCTGTGTCCCTTATGCCAAATTCAATTTGTCAGTCTGTTCTGGTGGATTAAAGTTTCTTTGTGATCAGAGGCGATGTGTCAAATGTTGCACAACGGTAAAGCACTTCTTTCAGTCTTAGAGCGAAGCGCTCTCAAAAGAAACATACTTTTCTTTTTTTCTAAGCAAATGAAACATACTTAAAAACTGCAAAAGAGTGTACTCTTTGGGTATATTTTTGTATTGTCACCTGAAAAGCATTGGACAAGAGACGGAAGTATGCAAAATTGTGTTTAGAAATCTGTATGGTTGCATGATTGTTTTTTTGTTTTTGTTTTTCCATCTGTTATGTCATTCAAATCTATTATATATGATCTGTAAGGAACTAAATGCCCTATCAGGATCTGGAATTTTGCACCAAAATTCTGTTGCATTTGCACAATTTTTAACTATTTGAGCTGATAAATGAGCCTTTTTGAATTGCTATGTTATTTTCTTTTGTCTGGGAATATTATAAATGGAGACTAATAGGCACTTTGCTACGATCAGGCTGGCACTTGCATTTGTACTTTGCACTTTGCACTTTGCACTTAGGCTCCATGACACCTTTCGACTCAAGTTCACCTCAAGCTTTTAACAAGATTGATTATGTCTTAGGCATTGAGGATGGGAAATGATCTACATGAAGGTGACTACCAAATCATAAAGCATCTTTTTATAGAGGCTTAACAACCTAGGCTTCTTGATGCTTTGTTGGGTAAAAGGGCTATATGCATAGAAATTGGAGGGTGTAGATAAGTACCCTCTGACTTGGCTGTTGAAGAACTGGTTGGTATTTTACAAGGCTCAATAAGGTGCATGGGATACAATTTAATGTGTTTTGTATTTATTCTGATTAAGCTTTTTAAGCTTTGTGGGGGCAGTTTGAAATATGTTTACTGATGCTTAGGATGCAAGTTGTTAAGATGAGTAGTTTTGAAAACTGAGTTCCTAACTGATGCTTCTTCACGGAACCTTTTGCTTATATAAATGCCTGGGCAACATCTGTTTGCTTGCATAGAATTCAGGATCTTATAGATCTGATCTTTATTTGGTTGGCAAGAAAGCAGACGAACATGTGTATGGTGGCATTGTAGTGGACTACCAATTGAACTAGCTTTGTACTCTTTCCGTTGCATCATGTCAGTGGTAAACAATTTTTATGTTGCTAGCTTAGGCAATATTATGTGTTGCATCCTCTTCTCTTTTGCTCTTTCCCTCGTCGGATTTTTTTCTTCTTTTCTGCTTTTTGTGTTCGTATTTTCGTTTTTTTTTTTTTTTGGGGGGGGGGGGGGGGTTGGGATGGGAGTTGGTTCCTTAATTAACTTTTAGCATTTTACAATCATATCGAATTAGCGGTTCGGATGGGGCTCTACACTGTACACATGAAGGTAGGTCAACTACTCAAGACTGCCTTGTTTAAAGCATTCTGGACCGTGAAGTTTGCTGATGCATCTCTAACGTACACCCAAGGGGCAGTAGCTGGTTGTCCTGCACGTGTAGTTGTTTGTCGACTGCTTTGTAAAAGTTCAAAACAATTGGGCTTTCTCGCTTCCTCTCTCTCTAGGCCACATGGACGGAGGGATTTTGCCGGTGAATCAATAAAGTATAAATACGAGAAAGTGAGAGGAAAAGACCTGTGGAAAGTCGCTTGTTTTTAACGATCTGATCATATGCAGAGATTGTAAGATTTGGTACTACTGGGGCCGAAGAAGCGACAATACCTACTTGACATGGCTCTTGTCAACTCTAAATCAGGCACTTTTGTCAAGGGTTAAATTTTATGCACTATAAACTATTTACATTTTGACATTCAATTACAAATAGTTAAGGGTGGGCATTTATTCCAATTCAATCCATAATTTCTGGTTCTGGTTTCGGTCATTTTTGGTATCGGAATCGGATCCCATTTTAGGGAAATTCCGAAACCAGAATCGGAACTGGAAATTCCGGCGGAAATACCGGAATTTTCGGTTTCGATACAATTTTTTTAAAATTTAAAAAATATTGTAATTTTAATTTAGAGTTTTGACTTTCAATTTGGATTATTTGATGAATGTTTAGTTGTTTACTTATTTGTATGGTTAATTGTTTATTTAGTAGTTTTTTTGTAAATTTAATTTAGAGTTTATTTTGACATTCTTGAAATATTGTTTTGGAATTTAGTTGATTAGTTGTAATTTTAATTTAGAGTTATTTTGCAGTGTTTATTTTGTTTTGGACCAAAAAGACATTGTTTATTAATTTGACAGTATTTTGAACTTTTGGAATTGGATGACAATACAATGTTTTATTTTGGCAATTAAGTCTTCAAATTGATGTTCATACCAGTCTTATTTTAGACCTTTTGAGTGCAATTTTGCCTCTCAGAATACCTTAATTCCGGCCCACAAAACACAACTTACATTACAGTTCCGTCCGTTCCGGTGCTCACCCTTACTAATAGTTTGCACTTTGCACCATCAGCAGTTAAGTTGGACGAAAAATATTATTTTGGTCAAGTGACATGATGAGTTTACTCTCTTTTTTAATCATTTAAAAAATATTAACTACATTTTGCATCTTCCAACTGAAAATTTTGATACTTTGTATTATAATATATTATTTTTATCACATTGTATTTAGTAACTATTGATTTTAAACATTTTTGTATCGTTTGATGCGCTGGAACCCCCAAATGCCAATAATCTACGATCGGGATTTGGTCGTAGGTCTCAACTGAAGCAAATGAGGCTTTTATTGATTTGTTTGTTGGTTTGGGTTTATTTCTTAACTTCAATTTCAAACTGGACAGTTTTCTCTTTTTAATAAAAGAAAAGCCGAATATATATCCAACGGTCGAATTGCATCTGCATTGTGCCTGTTCTCTGTCACTGTGCAAGAGCGAAAGAAACAGAGAGAGAGAGAGAGATGAGGCAAAGAAGGGTAAGATCGGAGAGCTCAGAAGCCCTACTTTCCCAACCGGAAGCAGAACAACAAGGTGGAGAAAGAATCGTAGGCAAAGAAGGGAAACGGTTTTTCGCGTGCTATCTGTTGGTCTCCCTCAGCCCGCGCCACAAAGGGCAAACCTACATAGGGTTCGCTTCCTGTCATTTGGGTTCCTCTTCATTTTCTTCAATTTATAGACCTCAAGAACCAAATGGGTCAATTTTATTTCTCTTCTTAAGTTCCTGTTTTCTTTGGTTGAAAACCAGATTTACGGTGAATCCGCGGCGTCGTATAAGACAGCACAATGGGGAAATAGTCAGTGGTGCGTGGAGGACCAAGAAAAAAAGACCCTGGGAAATGGTTCTGTGCATCTACGGTTTCCCAACAAACGTCTCCGCTCTCCAGGTTAATAAATAATATTATTTTTCTTTCATAATTATTAGCAATATCATGTTTACGTATATTAAGTTACAGGTTGAGGTTTGGAACTTTGGGTTTGGATTTGATTGTGCTGCTTTGTTTTGTTATGTAAAAGATTGACTTGTAGTTGCTTTTGTGATGTGCAATTTAAGAATCAACTGCAAGCCCCAATTTGTTGTTTCTTGTTGTTAGTGTCGGTGGTCTAGTGAAAGTTTAGAGTACTGTGGCTATACTAAACCTAAGCTAAGCATCCACGGCTGGATATAATTGATTCTGCAAAATCCCAAAGACTATAAGTTTTGTATCATGTTTTCGTTTCTTCTGTTGATGCAAACTAGATTGGCCACAAAGCAAATTTTGACAATGGGCTGCAAAGTCATACCTTGGCATGTTGTGCGATACTCACCATGACATTTGACACTCTTGAGATATTTTTCATTACTAATCAGTGGAATGGACCGTAAGCAATGCCTGTTTTGAACCATCCTATAAAACACTGTTATTTCCCTTGTGCACATTGGCAAACTCCAAAGATATCTGTGGATAGTTTCGAATCTTTCCTTCAAGTCGTAGTGTAACCCTGATATGATATGCCCTGTTCATTTATTTTTTTTCCAATTTAATCCCGCATACAAGAATTTCTGCTACTTTTAGTTTGAATGGGCCTGGCAACACCCAAATGAATCACTGGCCGTGAGGAAGGCCGCTGCAAGCTTTAAATCTCTATCTGGAATTGCCAACAAGATCAAACTTGCATACACAATGCTTACCCTCCCAACCTGGAAAAGGTATTATCTTATGTTTAATTCTAGTTAATACACCTGTCGTAATATAGGTTAACTGAAGACTCTTGACAGTTGAGACTGAATCTCTCTCTCTCTCTCTCTCTCTCTCTTCTTTTCTTTCTTTGCTACGTGATCAGCTTGAACATCACTGTAAATTATTTTTCTACGAAGTACACAAATCATTCCGCTGGTTGCCCAAGCTTGCCTGAGCATATGAAGGTCCAAGTTTGCCCAATGGATGACCTTCCATGCTACACTGAACTGGATGTGGGTTTAAGTGAAAATGAGCATGACTTGGATTATAAAGAATGTGACGAAGATGGTATTGCCAGTGGAGATTACAAGACTAATGTCAACAAGATGACCGATGATCTTCATAAATGCAGTAATGAACAAGAAGAAGATTGTGCACAAACATCTGGTTTCATCAAATCACTGGTCAGACCATCCTCTTCACTTGCTACTTGCTCATGTCGCATCGAAGAAACTGCTGAAGATGGAGATATGATTAAAGGTAGTAGTGTTGAATTGCACCGACCAGAAAGACATCTATTGAGAAATATCCAGGCTGCTGATGTCAACCGGCCACCAAGCAGCAGCTGTTTTGTGCCTCATCGAGTTGAGATAATAGATGTGTCAACCCCATCTCCCGACTGCAGAACCAGTTTGTGCAGCAAGAAAAGAAGAGTGTGTCTTGAGATTATCGACTTGACTAAATCCCCATCTTTTGTTCAGTTATAGAAAAGTGGGCATGTCACCCAGGAATAATGAACGCTTGTCTTTCCATGATGGTACAGTACTGGGTACACCATGGTGGACTAATTAGGTTCAGTTATTGTTTCAAAAATAAGAAAGAAACTTGTGACTGAGAGAAATTCAATGCGATATGCTTATCGTTCTTGTGAGGACTGAGGATTATGGTCTGAGGGAAGTGTGTGCTTCCTGATATGATAATGTTCCTTTAAGGAAGCGATAGAGGTTGCTGGCACATGAGACTGTGTTGAAATACGTTGTGAGAAATGCTTTAATGAATAATGATGTCATTATTTGCTCAAGTTCCCATTTTGTTGTTCCCTTTTGACGATTCAAGATGATGATCAGATTGCCGAAAGTGCACTTGTCCATTCTTACTGGGCTTCAGAATTCCTTTTCATTTATTTTCTTTTTCTAGGCAACGGAGATTCAGAGTTCCTTTTCCTATTTTTATTTTATTTTTCCTGATTCTTTCAAATAATTATCGGGAACTGAAAGTAGTCGTTAGTGTACGAATTCGGGTATGGTTTTTGGGTCATTGGACCCAGTTTGGTTGTGTAGAGCACTAGAGCCTTGGCTCCTTGTAGCTGACCCGTTAGGCCATTTTATTTTCTGTGCCACAGTTGCTTTAGTAGAAAGGAAGCAGCTTAATACCTGTAGTTGAAGCAGAGCTGCAGAAGCAACCAACAAATGAGGGTTTCAGTCGGGGGTCAAAGCCAGAATTTGGTTTTTGGGGGCCAATGTAAGAAAAAGGTGAAAACATCGTTTTTGGGGCAAAAATCAAATTGGACTATCTAACTTTTAATTTTATTTTATTACGCCTATAAGTTTTAAAAAGAATCAATTTTCGTCCCCCACTTGATTTGACTAGGTGTTGTTCGATTTTTTTTTTTTACATTTTAAGAATTTTTTGAATTCTAAAAATACACAAACCGAACATATTTTTTAAATCACCTAAAAACAACTGCAACACGCATACCAATAAAATTAATTTTATCTAAAAATTCTCAAAACACACAAAATCCTAACGAATATATCTTTAAATTAGAGGAAAATTGATGTGGATGGACTGAAATATCCCTCTAAGAAAAAAAAAAGTACACTTAAAAATGGAAATATAATTTCTATATTTTTTATTTATAAAATATTACTTTTTAATGTTTTTAACAATTTCGCCTTATATGTATATTTCTGTCGATTTGGAGGAATGATTAGCCGCAAAACATGGATATTCCGCGAATCATAGAAAGAAGACATGATAACCACGCCGTCGCCGTGCTTTGTTTCTCGACGAAGAAGAATTGGTCATCAAACTCGGTTCCACCTTACACCTACCAAAAAAGGAGGATCTTCGGAAAGCAACCCGTGTGACACGTGTGTGTCCCTTAAGGAATGCACCACCGTCAATGACTCAATGCAAAGCAGTCCACACATATTTTTGACCATCAAGGAAAACAAGAAAAGTACACATCTGCAAGGGTATAATTTTTCCCTCATTCCAAATTTCCAAGTCAGACACTCGACTAACAAGTTTATGGTAGTCTATTTTGATAGGAAAATATCCTAGTATGTTCTATATTTATAAAACAAAATCTAAGTGATTTCCCTTTAGTTGCAAAACATATCATCATTTAACCTCATAAATATGGGGTGCTATGATCTTTTCTCTGTATAAGGAACTGACCCATGATTGTATTTTGGTTTGATTAAAGTTAATGAGAATGCAGTAACCCTTTCGGATAAAAAGAAAAGAAAAGAAAGATAAAAGTAATATCAATCATAAAAAGGAGTACAATGTTTATTTATATAAATACACTGAGATTAATGAGGAGGGTTCTTTCCGCTGTGAACGGGAGGAAGGAACTCGAGAATGGTGGGCAGTGGAATGGGGACCAATACGAGTCTGACGAGAGTGAGCTGCCCGCTGAGATTAATGAGGAGTTCATTGGACTGTTCATGAGGGATTAACCAGAAAGATGTCCTTGACATTAGAAACGGCAGCGTTGCAGTGCCACTTGGTACAAGAAATATCCCTTGTATCTACCATTGATACGGACTAGTTATCCTCCAGATGAAAGGGACCAGCAATGCTAAGGTCACTTGCTTTGAGACAGTAAAGCTCAATAGCAATTAACAGAACAGAACGACAGAAGAAAGTAAAAGGGAAGCTTTCATTTTATCAAGGGAGGTGTTAGAATTGGGAAGAAAGACGAAAGAACTTGGTTGAGCAGCGACCTTGGAGAGGAAAGATAAAGGCTGTTGCCTTATAGATTTGGCAGCAAACCACCGTCTATCTGTGCGTATAGAATGAAATTTGATGATCATATGTGTGACAAAACCTCTAACACAGCTAGAGTTATTAATCTAACCCTCAGAGGAAAGGATCTAACACAGGCAAATGTTGCTATTATCAAGAACTTTTGTGTGGTTGATTATCTTTGTAGTTCGATATCAACTAGTTTTCGAAGCATGCAAAATGGAGATTGGAAAAAATCAATACAAAGTAGTTGGAAGTAAAATAGTCACAGACATGGGGAGAAAATTAATGGAGTCAGAGTGGGGCATATAGACCATACAGGAAAAACAAATGATATAGTTAAAAAAAGTGGTCAAGCTTATACAACAAGCGGATACAATGTATAGAATTAACACTTGAAGGACAAAAACAACTGCAAAAAAGGGCCAAATATTGAAATGTAAAAACAAGCATACGATGCCATGAGAAATTTGGCAATGTGTCAGTGTTCTTGTTGCTGTTGCTGCTCCTGCTGCTGCTGCAGCTCTGGCAGTTGTTGTGAGAGCTGAGGCACTTGCTGCTCTTTCTCACCTTGCCATACCCAAACAATATCCCCCAGAGCAGGCCTAATATTCTCTCTCAACCTCTCTTGATATTCTAATGTGTCTCCATTTGCTTTCTTCATCTCCACCAAGTAAAAAGATGGGGCGACCTCAAAGATCTCTGCATCAATGGACAGGACACCCTTCCTACCTTCCTTTAGAGACTCGAATTTCAACAAACCTGCCTCCTTCTTCATCACTTTCATCCGCAGATGTTTAGCAATTTCTTCCAGCTTAGAGATGATGACAGAGGCAGGTTTTCGGGATGTAAATCTTGCTTCTTTCATTGAACAATCCGGTTCAAATAAGCCAGAGAGATCAAACCCAGCAGAAAGGGAAATGATATCAAAAGCATTCAAGTTTGAAGGTCTAGCTGACTCTTGCTTCGGTTCAGCAGTCATACTGCTATTCGCACAGGAAGCAGAAGCATCTGTATCTGATGGAGTCACGGGTTTTATATCTTTAGACTTGAAGCCTTTTCTGAACCATAAACTTTCCTTAATCTTTTCCATGGAAACCCTAGTACTGGGGTTTGGATCCAACATCTTGGACAGCAGCCTGCGCACATCCGGTGGGAACCAATTAGGGATCCTATATTCTGCTTTTCCAATCTTCCTATACATCTCCATCAAATTTGAATCGTGAAATGGGAGATAACCGGCCAATAAGACATACAGAACCACCCCACAAGACCAAATATCAGCTTTGGCCCCATCATAGCCTTTCCTGTTAATGACCTCAGGTGCGACATAAGCAGGAGTGCCACATGTGGTATGGAATAGCCCATCTTGGCGCTTGGATTCGGCAAGGGCACTTAACCCAAAATCAGAGACCTTTAGATCTTCATGTTCATCTAGTAATAGATTCTCTGGCTTTATATCCCGGTGATACACACCCCGACTGTGACAGAAATCCACGGCATCAATCAGCTGCCGAAAATATTTCTGAGCAACATCCTCCTTCAGCTTTCCTTTAGCCACCTTGTTAAATAGCTCACCACCTTTAGCATATTCCATGACAAAGTAAATTTTAGTCTTGGTGGCCATGACTTCATAGAGCTCTATGATATTGGGGTGTCTAACCAGTCTCATAACAGATATTTCTCGCTTGATCTGGTCAACGAGCCCAACCTTCAACACCTTGTCTTTGTCTATTACCTTAATGGCCACACCCTGATTAGTACTTATACTCCTGGCATAGTAAACCTTAGCAAAGGTGCCTTGGCCGAGTTGTCTCCCTAAGTCATATCTTCCCATCAAAATATTCGATTTATTTTCCATTGAAAGCTTTACCTAAAACAACACTGCCACACTTGTTACTCCTGCCAACACAGCTTATCTAAAGTACAGGGCAGGAGTTACTACTATTGTAAGCTGTCAACCGTCTTCAACAAGATCAACAACAGGCACTGGACAACGACAAGTAGGCCCATCTTGCCTTTGGAAACAGAGAGGACATGAACTCTTATTTACACATGCTGTCTCATCAGGAACAACGAAGGATAGCTCTAGCAAAATGACAGTCTGCTCAACTTCAGAGAGAGAATTCTGAACTGTCAGGCACATCTTTCAGCATTCCCCAGGTTCTCTCTTTCTGCGAAAGATCATCTCTATAATGCAGAAAGGGTGCCTGAAAAAGCTTCGGCAGAAACCCAGTCGATTCTACACAAAATCAGACAACAAAATCTGTGACCTGAATGGAAAAACAAAAAAGAACCAGGAAAAACAACGTTTAATAATCATTCAAAGGAGCGAATAGACAGCACTAGGATGCCGAATCCAAAATCCTCCAAACCCAAACTAACCAATACAATTTGCCCCTTCAACAAAAAACAACCGTAATCTACAGAAACACACACGATGACCAGCTTCCAGTGCTCATTCGCAGAATACGATGACGCCGCAATAATCCTCACACGGTTTACTTTAAAGGTTATGCAAACCCAAACAGAAGAAGAAAGAATACTCACAGAGACCTATGCAAGAAGAAGAGAGATAATCCTATGATCCTAAAATAAAACCTCACAAGAAATGTCTTCCATGTTGAGCCAACCACAACTATTAGGCCAGAATTCCACGAAACAACATCTATGATTTCTGAAACACCGATCCGTCCAAAATCATCTAAAATTACTAATTTCTGACCGTAAATTGAGCATTTGCACAAAATCCTAGCTTAAACAATGAAGGAATAGAATCAAAAACAAAATAAGGTGACAGAAATCCGAAGAAATAAAGAGAAATAAATTACGTTTTGGTCCGCGACGAAGAAGCTACTGAAGATATCCCAATGAAAACAGGGAGTCAAGAAAAGGCGGTTTCAAATGTCCTAGAAAATTTTGACATTTTTAGGGGCCTTGAAAAATTGAAGTATCAACAAACTTACCAAAAAAAACAAATGCAACAAATGTAGTAAGTGGGCCCAGCCTGACGTCAATAGGGTGAGTTTGTTTTGTAAAATTTTAGTGTGATTAAAATTTTAGGTATTGGAATTAGTGAAAAAGTGAAGAGGTAATTTTTTTATATTTTTGTAGTGAAAAATTATGATTTGATGAGGGAGAGAAATTATATTGTAATAGTTTATTGTGTTAAAATTTTAAAGAGTGTAAAATTTTATGTTGCAAACACACCCTAAGCCCATTACGTGTTCGCACCAGTGGAGAATCTGGAGATGCTCTTATGTAGGGATCCGCATCATAGGATCCATGCTCTGATACTGTATTCATGAGGTATTGGAATGTTTGAAGGTGAAAATTTTGGGTATTGAGGTTTGAGAAATATTATAAAGTAAATATATGTTATAGGGGTTGATGAAAAAGTGAAGAGATAAGATTTTTAATAAATATTATAATAAAAAAAATTATGTGATGAATTTTTTATTATTAAACCTAAATTTTTGGACTCAAATTTTTGAGATTCAAACAAGACCATAATAAATTACCTTTCCAACGTCTTGTTAAAACTTTTTTTTTCCTAGGGTTCTTATAGAAGTCGGAAGAATCCATGGGCCGATGGGTGGCATTTTAAAATCCTAAATTATTGTTTTATTATTATTATTAATTTATAAAATTAATAAATTTTTCTAACCTTATAAAATTTAAGAGATTAAAGAATCAAGCACGCGTCCTGCGTGGCTAGACTCTATAGATCGATGCTTCTAATAATTTATATATTTTCATAAATGTTGAATCGTGTGAACACGTTCTCCTCGGTATGAAAAAATAAATACCAACAAATTTGGGATAAATGTCAAATTAGTCCGACATATATATGTGTTACCCAAACCTGCGTTTGTTTCCTTGGAAACCAAGAGTAAACAGGGTCAGCCTCGAGCCGGTTGGTTTTTGCATTTTTTTAGAGATAAATGTCAAATTAGTCCTTTTTATATACAAAAAAATTGATTTGGTCCCATTGTCAAAATCATAAAATTGATCATCCTATTCACTAACTCATTTGCTTATGTTCCCCCATCACATTCCGTTCATCAAATCACCGGAACCTAAACCACGTAAGCCTTTAATGCCACTTGTTTGCCATGTAAGCCCTTGACACGTCATAATTGCCATGTAAGCCCTTGACATGTCATAAAAAAAACAAATTTCATTAGACCCATTTCTTTTCCCGCGTGACCCACTTAACCCGACCCACCTACACTTCCATGCATCATCCCCACCATACAAACCTTTTCTCAAAAAGCTTCCAAAATGCATACTTTTCAAGCCCTAGTCATACTCACTTCCATCTCGTAGACATTGAAGCTTCTACTTCTCTGGTTCACACTTTTGTCAAACAATTTCTTTTGCCTTGTACCCAATTTCCCCTGCTGCCTTGGTCACCTTATTGAACACCCCAGTTACCCATGAAGCATCGTTGACAGGGTCGGGGTTAGTGGGTCATGCAAGAAAAGAAATGGGTTTGGTGGGATTTTGTTTTTTGTTTTTTTATAACATGTCAAGGGCTTACATGACAAACATGTGGCATTGAGAGCTTACGTGGTTTAGGTTCCGGCAATTTGGTGAACGGAATGGGATGAGGGACCATCTGCAAAGGAGTTAGTGAATAGAAGGACTGATTTTATGATTTAATACAGGGGCCAAATCGATTTTTTCATATATCACAGAGACCAATTTAATATTTATTTATTTCTTTAAAGAATACTCGTAAAAAAAGGTAATCATTTTTCCATCGCAAGTTGTCCTCTTTAGTTAACCGCGAGAAACGGATAATATTGATTGCTCCACATCTTATGACACCAAACATTGAATATTTGATGAAGAGGAGGAAAATTAATGCTTCACCCCATTGTCAAAGTAATAGATTTATTGCATAGAAACCAATTAGCCCTAAGTCAACTTCTAACTAATTCGATGAAATCTTTTAGGTGATATGAAATAGACATCAGCATTTGATTATCTACCATTATTATCAAAATTGCGTAATGCAATTCAGATAAAAATAGACTTAATACTCATTAAATGTTATAAGGTGTGTGAAGCTTTTCACAAACAATATTAACTATTGAATGACTCATGTTATTTATATATTAATCTCCGAATTACACCACGCAATTTAAACTAGTTACGGTAAAGGATACTGATCCATTGAATGTATTAAAAAAATTATGTCATGATCGCTTCTCTTCTCGAAATCAATTTGACCAAAATTATCAAACTGGGACCTAAATGCAAGATGCTAGTTGAATGATTGGACGGATAGAGGTTAGGATTACTTGGGACAAGAAATAAAGATAAATACACGATGATTAGAATTTTCTAGAATTTTATATCTGAATTATATAGTGTAATTTGCAGAAAGATAAATATAATAGATAAATCATACACTATTTAATGTTGTTCATGTAAAGTTTCAAACAGTACGGATCAATTTTTTCTGAATTAGATCATGCAAGTCAAACGAAAAAAAAATTATAAAATATCTCAGCCTGATATATCATTTGTCTGCAAGACATAAGAAGACGGATAAGGAGAAGAACCTATCAAATTATGGGCGGACCTCCCCTTGAACCCGTCACGGAGTTCTCAACTGAGCAGTACAGTCTTGTATCGTAAGGGAACCAAATCTACTCGAAATGAGCGTGTCATACAAAAACTGTACAATGGATAATTATGTCATATGGTTTGCAGACATCTCAAGTATTCATTTATATCTCATTCAGTATATTTTACTGTTTAGAATTTATATGGAATTAGGTAAGACGATAAATAAAATTTGATTTTTGGGAAAAATATCTAAGGAACTGAGCGAATGACAACATTCTGTGTAGAGATGAGAGGTATATTAATTAATGTGTGACAGAACCATATAATTAATAACTCTATGGATAGGTTTTTTAGAAATTCCATTTTGTGAGAAGGGCAGGCCTATTGAGTTTCACAATAATCAAGATTACAGTCAAAGCCCAGCCCAACCTTATCGACCTACTATCTTTGGCCCAGTTCTTATAACTTCTGGGCTGGTATATATGGGCTGCTTGTGAAACCCCAGGCAGCCCGTAGTTATCAAATCAATTATGAGCATAATATTCACTTAACATTGAGAATGCTTTGGTGACTTGGTCATGATGTTGAGCTAGTTTTGTTTGTGTTTTTGAAAACGTTGTTTTGTAATGATTAAGAAATTTTTCTAATCGAGATACGTATGTTTTTGGGTGTTTGTGAGAATTGTCGGATCCATAGAAAAGATATTTAGAAAGAGAAATTTTTTTAAACTTATTTTCTTAGAGATTAATGTAAGAGTAAAAAATTATATTTATAAAAATGATTTTTTTTATGAGATTTTGTTAAAAAAATATTTTTGTATTATTTTTCACCAAAATTGAAGCCAATAAATATATAAATTTTTTTATTTAAGATTGAAATGCGTTTTGTGTGAAAAAAATGATGTTTGGATAATTAGAAAACATTTTTGAAATAAAAAAATATTTTCAATACCTTAAACAAACATAGCCGAACTTCTCACTCCCAAATACACAATGTCATTTAAATTTCAAACTACTAATTTAGCCACGTTGCGTCTTGAATTATCAAAATTTATCAATATGTGCCCAAGGAGAGAATTCAATCGTCATAATTTACCTACTTAACCCAATTTGCGCGCTCATTTCAACAATAGTATTTAATTAAAAAAGTAAAATGATGAATTTTGATACTCTGAGTGGAAAATGTGATGATTTTGATAGCTTTAGCTCCTAAACTACACTAGCCCCATAGTTTGAGTATTTTTTTAAAAAATTTCAAGTCAGAATATGCTTGGACGACTTTGATATTACTATATAGATTTAAGTTAGATCAGATTTCATAAGGTATGACTTTGTAGATTACGTGCAACCATTTATATATTCTGGGCACATTGCTGGTAGATTAACATATATATAACAGTGAATTAATGATGTTGATGAGGATTTGGTCAACTGCACTGTTGGTTGTTTTGGGAGTTTGTGTCCTCTCTTGCCACTCTATTGGCGCAAGTGATGAGGACTAGAACATCAAGTTTTATACTGCAGACAAATTAAAACAACAAAAAATTGGAGACAGTGGACAATTTCTTCGAGTCCCTAGGCCAGCCAAAGTTATAAACAAAGAATAAAATGATTTGAAGAGGCATGCTTCAAGAAGCTTCATGCAGTTGTGCTGCATGTGTGATCTCTAGCTAGTTCCAATGCATCAGCAATGATCGATGCAAGTCAATCTTTGTTAGGTTTAATTTGCGAAAGAAAAGATAAAACAAATATATTGAAAGATAATGTGTCGAGGAGAGGAGAAAGAGTAAGGATAGAGAAAAATAATGGTCTTGTTTGAAAGATTTACATATACCGTGAAAGTCTGTATCATGATGCATATAGATTACAAGTTATAATTAAATGTCTTTATTTATAGAGAAGATACAAAACACGGTAGAAATTTTTCTATATTTTAAACTTGAATATATAAGATCTCGACAACATCGTACATTAAAATTGAATCTCTATATCGTCGTAATATCATATCAAATTTTATAAATTGATTATGATATTATCTCTAACAATTTGCATTTGAAAGTATCCAACATCGCATGTTGAACTCCAAACTACTAATAATTTTATACTTTGCACCTTATATCAGATCTCACAACTAAAATCAATTAAAAATATGCTCAACTTCATAACTTTTAACAATCAAATTGTAAAATGGGTGCAAAATACATAAGTATTAATAGTTTAGAAGGTTAAATTTGGTAGTTTTTTAGTCTAAAAATTTCAGAGTATGTAATGAAGTAGCTAGATATATAGCGTAGCGTGTAATTTTCCATTGTTTTGTTTTGATGGGGTAGGGCAAAAATGGATGCTTGGAAATAGTGCGCAGAAAACCTATTTAAGGCACATAGTCCAGGTCATACACGCATGTTAGGGACTGATGCCTAGCTAGGAACTTGAGCTAAGAATCAACAAAGTCTCCTTTCTGTCTTGGCCGGTCAGGCGGCTGCCTGGAGTTGCACTCGGCAGAAAATGCCAAGAGCTTGCTCGGACTATCCTCCAAAGTCCCTCAAAACCTTGGAGCAGTTGATCTCCAGGGCCAACTCTTTCGAAGATCACTACCACGGGGGAACATCTGCTTCGGTTCCATTCACATGGGAATCCCAACCAGGTACGCCAAAGGCCAGGTTCCGGGAAGCTACTTCTAAGCTCCCTCCTCTCACACCACCGCCTTCCTATTACACTGCCACCAAAAGAACCAATGGGAAGAACTCTAGGCCTAATCTTACGAACAGCATCTTCCCTAAGCGCAACGCAAGGAAACCGCGTCTCCCACAGCTGTCGCCGGCTTCTTCGACATCCTCTTCTTCTTCTTCCAACTCGTATGCATCGTCACCATTTTCACAGTCCTCTTCAGTGCCATCTTCTCCAATGACAACAGCGTCGAACTCTCCTCGACGGTATAGAATTTTGGGCCAAATGCTGCCCTTCAATTTGGGGGTGGATCAGGAGGAGCACGAAAATGATTCCCCCGTTTCAACTCTGTGCTTTAGTGGTACCGGAGTGAAAAAGGGGTCCAGAGGCTGCTATTCATCCATTATCAAGGTACTCCTTAGAGATTACAAATAATTATAAATGGAGTCGTCTCTGATGCATGATCTGTTGAAAAGCTCAATTGTTTGCATAACCCAGTATCCCGAACTGTTCATGCTTGGATCGACATGTGATCAGGCTATCAGACATGATGATGTCTCTTCGTTTTTTCTTTTGCTTCTTCCTCTTTCAGCTCCTTGTGGATGAAATTAATTAAGCCGGACGCAAAGTTTGCAAACATTAATGGCATTACTATTATATTAGGACTACCCTAATTCTGGAAGGCTTATACTTAAACCTGAATGCAATCTTAAAGGAAGATTTAGGGAGCAGATTCCAGATCTCCGATCATGTACAGGGTATGGGAGTGGATTTTATTGTCAATGTTCACATGAATATGACACACAAATTAATATTATATATTGCCTACATGAAATATCATTAAGCTAGTCATGGAAGCTTTCGATTTGTTCCTCGGCTTCGGTAGGCATGTGAAAATTAGGCCATGTATATTAACAGCTCAGATCTGTCGAGGGCATTAATAGCTTCCATTTGTAATCTCGTGAACTTTGTTAAGCATTGATTAGAACTTAAGAATGATCCGGTTAAGCATTGAATAGAACTAAAAAAAAAAGACCCCTCGACGTGCATGACATGACCACAGGATGGGCGCATCTGAAACCGGATCGAGTTGTTGGGCACAGTTTCTGCTACTTACATGCTATTTGGTCCATTCACTAAACACAATTAATGGGTTCAGAAAAAAACAAAAAAAATCACTGGGATTACAAGCCAAAGCAGTAAATAGTTGAGTTCGTATGCTCAGGAAACTATAGCTATACCGTTTTTTCAAAATCCACATTTGACACATAGAGAATCTTTTTACACCCAAATAATATAAGAAATATATATATTATCTTTGCTTTTAATTAATTCAAAACAAAGAGATTGCGTTTGGGATTAAGGGCATTCTTGCAAACCAAAATTATTATTTCAAAGGAAAATTCTCACAAATGACCATATATAAATTATTTTGTATTTTTTTAGACTAACACTAGCTTTTGAAAGATAAATGGATACAATTAGACACAAAATTCTCATAAATAATGTAATAAAATGATACAGTGATTTTTTTTTATATATATCTTCAACCTCTCCTTGTTCACTATAGTTTAAGTAATCTTTAAAATCACGTCCATTTCAACAAAAAAACGTTTAGTTAAAATTATTTTTTTAACGGAAAGAATGTTGAGCTAAAATCGCCATTTTAACCTAACAGTGTTGAGTGTGTAATCTAAAAAGAAACACTATTATAAGACTTTTATTTGATTTATGATCTTTCACTATTAGGGATCCCTTTCTAGTTTAATAAATATGTTCAAGTTTACCATGAATAAGATATATAATTAAAAAAGAACTGAATTTAATTATTAAAATATTCGGCCCCCCATGCCAACGTACAAATTCCTGACTCACCACTGCCTATGGGATATCTTTAGTTTATCATGAACATTGTCGGCAAACCCAATTGGATGGATGACATTTCTTTTTCCAATTTCAAATCTTTGGGGTACTTGGGATGCCCGTTTTGACCTTTTTAGTTCTATATTTAAGAGAATGCAGTACGGTTTTCTGTCCCCCATTTGTATTTTAAATGGGAAAAATTCGGATTGACTTCCATCGTGGGCGGTGTGCATAGCATTAATGCATATTTATTTACTTATATATATATATATAATAAATATAATGAATAGGTCGAAATCCATTCATGTATGTTAGTACTGTTGCCAATTGATAGGTATTAGGTTCACGTTGACTGCTCTTTCCGCTAATTGATCCGCCTGCGCGCGCGTTTCGTCAGTACGAGCTGAGCTGTCTGCAAGGTGGCGTTGAAAAATCCCACTCTGCGCTGGGGCTTGCGTAAGTCATTCACGTGGACTGGGCATGGGCTTGCCTAACAACAATTACTTTCCTAGCTATAGCATGTGGGCTGCCTGCTTTGTTAAGCCTCTAATAAAGTTTCCTGTGGAAATCTGGCCATATTTTTATTTTTGGGTTAAATGTACCTTAATTTTGATTGTAAAAATTTTAAAGTGTTAAAATTGATAAATAAAAAATAAAGTTAGAGATGATTTGAATGAAGTTAGTGTTATAAAGTGTCAATTTAGCTCCAAAGGCTAGCCATAACCAAATTATTGGCTACTAAAAATGATCGAATCTAACTGTACGTACGTTAAACTTCACATTCTCGAGGCTGGCATTGTATAAGAATTACAATTGATGTTAGCGTCCTTTTCCTTCATGCAGGGATATTCTATAAATTAGGAGTGTACATCTTGCATAAGCATGATCATCTCTACTTCAACTTGAAGCTGTACTTGTACTAACTTTTGTCGATATATGAGGAATGATAGTTCTAATGTGATCACTCACTAGATCAAGATATATGTGTTAATTTGGCTCTTGGATTGAAATCAATGAGATCACTCGTTGACTTCTAATTCGATTAATATAGTTTCTCTATATCTATCCAGATGGATTTTACTAATAAATCACCGCGAACTCTCTGACTAGTCCTCCATGGAATTAATCACGTACGTATCCTAATAGACAAAAGTCGAAGGAACATACAATTTTTCACGGGCTTTCATGTCCGATAACTCATACTATATATATGCGCGCAGGTTGGCAAATGGGTGGGTTTTATATATGTTTTAATTAAATCTCGCCTACCACATATGATATATATATATATATATGTATATACCGAGGTAGGGCTTTGAGAGGGTGTTTAATTTCATGAGTTTAGGGAGAATCAAGACTACTATAATGTCGAGTCCTTGACTGTGATTAGTTCTTAAATAAGGGGATCAGCAAGGCTGCGACTTAGTAGCCTTAGAATACGGCCGGGTCAAACAAGAATCATATAGATATATATTGGAGACTGATCTAATTAATAAGAACTGACTTGATGGGTCTATTTGCTTGCAATATAAGCAAGTTTATTATTAGTATAAAGAAGATCCCCTCCAAATATACTCTTTTTAGGTGCCCCTCATTTTCTTCACCTACCAATATACCACCCGCAAGACACCATATGGGCATGCATTTTGAAGCTCAATCTCAATAAGCTACCTCAGCCTCCTTCACTAGAAATTAATTAAGCACATTTCAGAGCTGTTTCTTTCCAAAAACTTGAACTAAAGCGGCAAGTACACCAACAAATTCACTAGTAGAAATATGGTCTCTGTCGACGGTGACAGTTGTAGCAAAAACTATAAAAATCTGTTGGTAAAGATTTTTGGCCACGACTTTGGGTCGTTGAAGACTGGTCGAGGTTGCCGCGTCCCCGTTGCCCAACCTTGACGACCATGCACCCCCGTCACCGATGCTCTGTCTATCTCGACCAAAAAAATGGGTGGTCACGGTTGCTCCTTGGTCAACCATCTATGTCCCGTCGTCATTGTCCACAGTAACGAACTTTTGAAAATTGTAGCTCTGCAATTTTTGGTGATGGTACGCGTGGGCATTGGTTTCCATATAGCAATTTAATTTCCATAGATTTCCAGATAGCAATTTAATTTCAAATGTGTGGCCATTGATGTCCATAAATTTTCAGATAGCATTTCAATTTCCTGAGTTTTACATAGAGCGTTGCAAATAGATTACATGGGAACAGAGTGAACAATCAATTCGGCAAAGAGAGGTGTTACAAACACCAGGGCAATCTCGATGAAAGTAGAAGGAACTAGATCAACGACTCATTTTGCTTCACTCAACTCAGCAAGTGTCCTGCAAGTCAGCTACAGCTCAAGCATCCTCCAAGTCAGTTGTAGCTCAATATCAACCTTCGGGCATCACTCAGTGTTAGGTTGTTATGTATTCGCGTGCTGTTGTATTTTTATGGCCTCTCTGTAACCAAATGTCATTGTACTCCTTCCAAAGTTTTTGTGCACATAAAGTGCTTGAGAATATTCCTGTAAAAATAAAAAATATGTTAGCACACAACAAGTGCATAGATTTTGCCTCTTCTTTAGCTAAACCTTAGCTCCCTGAGTCATTGGAAAGAGTCTATCTCTCGGCTTTCCTTTGTCTCTCAGCAGTCAAAAGAGATCAAGACATACATAAAACGTTGTGATCAATGTGGAATCTGTAAGACAAGATACATATATAACATAATTGTGATGACAAACACAACTTTACAGAAAGTTGACATGCAAATCATAGAATATTTAGAGCAGAATCAAAGTAACATATCAAAATGCCCCTGTAATTCTCATACAATAAATTCATACCTATCTTATAGCTAATCAGGTAGTGCCCTTTCCCTTGCATACCTGTGGACATCGATTGAGATTTACCATGTTTAGTGCACTGGTGAGTAAGTAAAACAATACTATGAAACACACGCACAATTGGACCCATATAACCCCCAATATGAGACAAAATGCAGAATATCAATATCAAAGAAAGGTGGAGAGGAGGGAAGAAAATGACCGTTATAGCCATGCATTTAGCTGATCAATGAAAGAAATCATAAAACACAAATTTGATCTTTATTTCATATCTCTCATTATCCAATTTTTTCTATTTCCTTCTAGGAGGGAAGTAAGTTCCTGGAAGGAAATAGAAAAAGGGTACCTTCCATGCTCATTCCTCTTCCACTTCCATCCATCCTAATTACAGAGTCCTCTTTCTCCCTCACTCATCACCCTTCCCTGTGTTTCCTTCACTGCTTCACATTTCCTTCCAACCCAAAAAGAGTAAACTACATTAAAACAAGTGCAAGTTTTTCCAGAGAGAAACACGTAGACCTGCCATCTAAGAACGATGCCACCCCTACTGGCATGGCATGATATTCACTACAATTGGTTACATTCTAGCTAACAAGGGGATATTGGAATCATCACGCATGATATTCACTACAACTGGTTACATTGCAACTAACAAGGGGACACATGAAGAACAAAACAGATAAGTACTGGCATGTACACTTTTATGCCACAAGAAGACTATAGAAGTAAGGTGGAAATATATATCTCCTACTAATCTGGTGGAAATTTAGATCTCCCTCTGTCTTTAACTTTCTTGCTGGTTTAAAGAGACAGTATAATGAACCAACTAGTGTCAAAGTACACTCCCTTCGTTATGTTTTTAATAGGACAACATTATTACATCTCATCTGAATATGTTTAGGAGAAGCAATAGACTAAAAATTTGCAAGAATACCATCAACAACAACTATATGAACTTCCAGCATTCTGGATAATGGCAGCTGATCAAGGTGCGTAGAGTGCACTCAATTACAACCAGTGTTTAGCGCTACGAACCAATTAAGTGCCACCAGTTTGCCTAAACACGTAAAAGAAATAACTACTAACTTCGAAACGGCATTGCCAATTTAGACAAATCGTGCCTTACTCTGCCACCATATACTACTGAAACACTATGAATCCATACCTTTTAATAGGGCCAAAAGCACGGGACGCCATCAAAAGTAAATCAGCATGCAGATTCTCAACAACTTCACAAATCTTCTCCTTTGGATCACCAACAACTACTTTAGTTTCAATATTCACCTGCCCGTCCATCTTCATTGTACCATGAAACGAATACACATTTCGACACCACATCGAGGCGCGCCGCAAGTTGTAGAGATGTCCCAGCACCCAATCCACATCAGTCTCCTCAGGCACTGCCCAGCCCCACCACTGACCACTGCAGCCCACATTTCCACCCCGACATGCCTACTTTACCCTATCCGCCGCACCAATTTTAGGTCCTAGTGCGCCCCCACCTTTTAATACTGGTCATCTACAACTGTACCCTCGCATCCGAAGACCCGAAAGGGGAATCTTGCAGTGAGAGCTGAGATGGTTGTGAAGGCAAAAGATTGTGTCAGTGTTTTAATGTTGGCATAATTCCGTGTCAAAATTTAAATTCAAATTGAGTTGTATTTTAAATTTCGTCAAAGTGTTCAAGAGATTGAGGAGTCTTTCAAAGTTTGAAAGGATAAGACGTCATCAAGATGAAGAGCTAAAAATAAGGAGTTGGTGATACAAAGTCTCTGAAACTATTTCAAAATTTGGATTTTGAAATATTTCATTCCTTTTAGAATTCTTTTGGAAATAGAACTCAATCAACTCTATAAATACATAGAGAGATCGACCAAGAAAATTTGAGGAGACCATTCCAAGCTTTATTCAATTTCAAGCCTCCTCCCTATATAGAGAAAATTCTTGAGATATTTCTGCTTATAAACAATTCATATTTTCTCAAGTTATCTAGATTCAATCACCATTGAAACCAACATTCTTGTGGGAGTTTGGCTGCCGGAGTTCCCGATGTTGAAGGACAAGGATGTTCATGAAGAGTTCATAAGAAGAACCTCTGAGAGCTGAGGGTTAACCGTAGGAAGCGGGTCTAGGTTGGATTACTTAGATTATTACATCGGGGTAGTCAGAGTCAAGCAACTGAATGTTGCCCGTGTCTGAATCACCGTTGTAGTTGTAAGGTTTTACTTCTTAATGAATTTTTTGTGGCTGCTAGCCCGAAGTTTTTTTTCCTTTGAAAGGCAAGTTCAAAGGTTTTCCACTTCGTCAACAAAATTCTTGCCTATTGTGATTGATATTTATTTTATTATTCCACTACATATATATTTTTTGTTGATTGATTATTTAGATCTAGACTCAACAATTTTAGGAAGAATTTTTAAATAGTGGGGAAATACCTATTCTACCCCTATAGGTGTTAATAGGGTCTAAACAAGATTTTTCAATTGGTATCAGAGGCTAATATCGATCCTTGACCCTTTGTCTAGATGTATCACATTCAATTCTTATTCATGCCTTCCATATTTTGATGGAAGAAATTAAATTTTAAAATCATTGGATTAATTGACATAGTTGAGATTCTTATGCATGTATTTTTAAATATTTTCTCAACTTATGTTTGGTTTGAAATATGATTAAAAGTAATGCCTAATGTCTCTCTTTTGTGCTAGCTATCAGAATCCTTAAATGTATTTTAGTATATGCAATCACAGTGCACAACAAATATAATTGAATGAGACTTGGTCGCATGTGTGAGATTTGGGTCGGCAATCACATGTGATAGGGAACATTCTCTTAAGATTGAATTGACATCTGACTAGATGACCTTTTCACTCACTTTTCACCAACTTTTTCTTTCTCTAAACCTTTTTACCGACTCCTAAAATTTTATTAAAATTTTGTTCCCAAATAAATTACAAACTGAAACATACTTAAAATATTGCTTCACACAGTCACCGGACTAGTACAGTAAGTTCCTTGCCACTGCGCAAGTGGACGTGGGGGGAGGAGAAAGTCCAAAATCTGGAGCAAAGGCCCCGATGTTGCTTTTGAGTAGTAGTAAGGCAGAGGCGCCCACTTTGCCCAATCATGGGCTTATTTGATGCCCTCTAAGCTACTCATGCTAGGCCGAAAACTAGTCTAGCCACCAAATGCACACGCAAAGAAGAAAACAAACGAGGAGAAAACCCCTCTAGATGATTGAAACAATAAAAACTCAAGACCCAATCTTGTGCTACAAAGCCCGTGGGGGGCAGTAAATGGACAAAGTCCAATCTTTGGCCTTGGCCTAGTTAAGAAACGCTCTCTAGCCTCGGCAAAGCCTATTAAGCCCACTATGGCGCCATTACTTTGTTGAACGAAGGCCTCTGGCCCCTTTTTTATCTTTATTTTTGGCTGCTTATTATTTTATTTTATTTTTTCACTCAAGCACTATGTTATGTTACATGGCTAAAATGTTACCACGTTACAGATTTCAGCTTTATGAAAGAAAATGAATAAGAAAATAAAAAGAAAAAGGAAAAGAAACGAATCTAATTATTAGAGACATAATAGTTCTTTTTCTTCTTCTTTTTCGCACTTTTATTTGAAGCCTTATTCTACGGGATATCCGATATTATACCATCAGAATATTGTCGCTATCATATATATTTCTTTACGTAATTACGTGTTCAAGCAGGGACGGATCTAGGCCAAAGATTCGCAAAAAAAAAATATATATTAAGGCGAAATGGCATATGATTTACATATATAGAATATATAAGAACAGTAAGTCCGTTTTCAAATTAAGACGACTCTTTATTGCGACAATTCACGAACAGATTCCTACAAACAAATCACGCACAAATCACTTGAAACTTTGCAGTACTCCACGAACAAACGAATCGCCAGCTTTCTTGTAATTAAGGCGATAAAAGAAAGAAAAAAATTAAACCTGTAGCTAAAAAGATTACATAATTCAGTTCCACCATCAATTGTCCCTTCGATTTGATCTCTCCCTTAATTCGGCTTCCTGCAGTTCTTCCTGATCTCTCCACTAGACCCAGTGAGGGGGTCGATGTCTCCCATCTTGATCATTGCGGTGACGAAGTCTTTGATGAAGGTCTCGCCGTCGTTGCTGTAGGTTTTAACCAAGGAATCGGTGGATCCGCCGTTGTATAGTACTTGATCGGAGGGGAGGAGACTCTTTTTGCTCAGGAGGTTCTTGTAGTACTTATTGTCAAAATGAGTGGGACTTTGGAGGTCTAGAGGCGCAAGAACTTTGCGGCCGCCGGTGTTCTCGGAACATTGACTCCTCCTGGTCTCGGCAAATGAACTATCGATATTGGTGTCGTTATATATATGATCTCTGAAAGTAAGGCACCTTGCTTGTCCGATTGTGTGAGCTCCTGGAAAAGGGTACTGAAGTCAGTAAAGAAAACATACCAAGCAGTCAATTATAAGCCATTTTAGATGATCAGAGGCATTAGGCATACCAGACAAGGCAACCATATCCTTGGCAGAGAGACCCTTCGCTTTGAATCTATTGATTAGGTTGGTAAGAGTAGAAGTGGGAGGAGGAATTACGCCACTATTGGCAGCAGACAAGCTGGCGGTCTTGGAGTCTCTTCTTCCAACTTTGACATCCCAATTCGGGCCACCCAGCTGCAGGAATTAACGTTTATATGTTTTCTAATCAGAAAGGCTACAAATGTAACATGCATACATGAGTTTATTATTCTTCCTTTCCTGTTGCTAATCATGTACAGATAATGAGAGCTTTCTTAACAAAATATTTGCCCCCAAAGAGTATTGATTAGGATCCTTATTTCCTGTAGATGCAATTTACAGCAGAAAATTGCAAAAGATTCTGGTAAGACGAGTATATTTCATATCAATTGAATTATTAAATTCATGCTGTTCAAAGATATAAAAGTTTTATAATAAATTAATTAAGCGATATTTTGAACTTAGTATTCAGTTGCATCTTTATTTAGACCTAATCAAGAAGAACTCACAGTAACAACAGAGTCACGAGCAGCAATGGCTAAGATATCAGCACATGACACCACTCCGGGGCATTGTTTCTCAACTGCGGCCTTTATGTCATCCACAACCTTGAAGCCTCTGATGGATCTGTTGTTTGGACCTGCTGTCTTCTCACCCGTGAAAGAGGACGTATCATCCAGGAGTATCGACGCATCACAACCCTGCACGACAAGATATTGCATCAGACGAATTACATTAATTAAGGAAACTTCCTAGATGTTTTTTTTTTCTTTTTTTAAAAAAAAAAAAAATTTCCTGCCATGCGTGCATGCTTGGCGCCTTGACTTTTCGTACAGCTAGCTGTCTCTTTACTAACTTTAGTTCGTTAAACAGATTTTCTTAGATATATATGGACTTTATTACCCCTCCAACCAAAGAAAATGGTGCCAAAAAGGGTGGCTAGTTTTCGCGAGTTTCCCCATCAACTCATTTGACTTGCATCAGCATGAGGCGGTATGCATGTGCTCAAGTGTAAATATGCACCATGTCATTTAGTTGTGCATCTCACATGCATGCATGCATGCGCACACAGTATACTTGATTTCTGTGTTTCTTTGGTATGAAGTGGGTAGAGACAGACATGAGACGCTTATCTAACTTCATTTTCCTTAAATGTTGCCACTTGCTAATTAATTACTTGCTGACCTGATTAAGAAAGATCATGGCCAGTGGCGAAACATCACGTGCTTTTGCATACTATATCCATTTTGTTACGAATTGTATAAACAAAAAGTAATAGAAAATCACCCAATTAGATGTAAATGGAGTATCTTAGAGTTTGTTTTATATAGAACCAAAAGAGCTCCAGGGAAAAAGATCTATGTACAACCAAAAAGATCATAAATTTAGAAAACAGTCTTGTTACATATTTAATTATTATTATTTGAATTCAAAACATGTGAGATTAGGAGGGGTTAAGGGACTAAGGGGAGAAAAGGGAAAAGCCAAGAAGTTTGAGGGCCACGAAGTATTTTATTTGGGACAGAACACGAAAGCGTGTCTTCTAAAGAGTTTTGTCGGCTAGGGCCCCGGTCCCTCTATCCATCCTCTCCTCGAGGCACGTAACCCAATTAAGTGATGGATAAGCGACCATAGACAAGAAAACTTTTTGAATTCGACAAAAACAGCAATTGTAGGATAGAATTATATGATTAATTCAGATAAGAATTCAGATATAATATACTTCAATAACTTGTTCAGCTGTTCATGACATGCTTCTTTTGTTCAATATTTGCTTAGCAGCTTGTGCTTACTCTAATAATTTGCTATAAATTGCAACAACCGTTTAGATGAGAAGAGGCAAAGAAGAATTTACATTGACAAAGCAGTCATGGAAGTGGAGGCGAAGCAGAGAAGCACCAAGGCGGGCTTCGACTGAAATTGCATGTTTCACGACAGATTGCACGGTGCTAAAGACCTTGGGACAACGCGTAGAGTAGAAACTTGTAGAGAGTTGAGCAGAGGAACTCTCCGTGAACACCACCAGAATGGCTAATGTAACAACGACTGCAAAGGAAGAAGGAGAAGTGGAGGAGGAGGAGGCCATTTTCTTTCTTTCTTAAGCTAGCTGAGAGAGGGGTGGTTTGCAAAAAGGATGCACGTGCTGCTGGGAACATGCGGTGGAATTAGGGTCATATATAGATGAACTGGGGGGGGGGGGGGGGTGAAAAAGTGTGGCACACAGAGGCAGGTAAGGACCTAATCCTTTAGACTAGTACTGCATATATGGAATGGGCCTGGTCTACCTCTAGAAATTAAAGGTAAACAACACGCAACATGATCGGAATTAATATTCGCAAATGATAAAAGTTGTGCCCACAAACAATTAGTTTACGTACGTGAATATTTGAACATTGTCTCTAGAGCATATGCGTCACATTTGTCACATTTGTGGGGTCTGCTAATTAAAAAACAATGGTTTGGTGAAGATGCCATCATGGATTTGACAGCCACCTTGAGACCGTTGTTGGACAATTCAAAAGTTACAGCCCAATTTTTCACCGACGCTATACAAGGCGGACGTTTCAACGCAGGCATTTGTGATGATTTGGTCTGGTAGACTGCATGCGGTACATTATCTTAATTAGCAAGGTGTTGATTGTGATAAAGTTGAATACAGCGTACGGGGATGCATGTTTCTCCTAGGTTGTGGTTCTTTTTGGCTGTTTATTTCACTTCTAAACGTAAAAGGTTGCAGAGACTGCAATTTGGACCTCTTTACTTCTTCAACTTTAGGATATCACAGTGCAAAATAGATCGAAGGTTCTTGCTAAAGCTACTGACAGAAATTACTCTCGAGGGAGAGAGGGAGAGTATATTGGTTGCCAGAGATATTCCCAATGGGGAAAAGGAGAATCGACAACCCGATCATTGAAGAGACAAAAGAAAAGCGTCTAATTTGTCCTTTAGTTATCAGATAAACGCATATCTAACTTTCACGTGCATAAAGCAAAAGTAATGTCGATTAAGGCTATTCAACCCAGCTCTATTGTCCTTTTTCTCTTAAAAGGATATATAAATGAATTTAGAATTTAGAAGAAAGAAAAAGCGACAACGATCTCCAGAAAAAGAGAAGCCAGAATATTGTAGAGATGAGAGGTTCGATGAACCTTTAAGCCATAGATATTGTAACTATATACGTATATATGGACAGTTGGATTAATATGTATCTATCCTTCACAAAAATCATAACCCAACACGTACGTACGTACGGGCCGGGCAACGTATAACCTGGGACTATTTTTTGAATTTACCCACGATCAGTTCTGTGCTATATACAAAGAATTCTGCCCAGGTTCTTAATTTACTAGTCTATGTTTTCCAGAAGGTATTTCCCAATAAAGAGTGGGACTGGGACTCTTTGCTGTCCGGCCGGTCTGTTCCAATTGTTATTATTTGATATTTCTGGCTGAAGACTCGAAAATTTAGTTGATTTTTTTTCTTCCATTAATGATATAAGATTATGTGAGATTCGTTTTCAAATTTTTTCTAGGATTCAAATCCATTCACAAAACTATTATCGAACATCTTAAGAATTCAAACACAAACACTAATATATTTAACACAATCTTCAATAATTTTTTATATTTTTATTTAACACAAATTTTTTCTTTCTATATTTTTTCACATAACTCCAATATTTTTTTATTAAACAATTACATCAAATCATTTATCTCTTCACTTTACACAAATACTTATAAAATACTATTCAACATAAATATTCATACATTTTTTAAAATCCTAACCATTTTTTCCGAACACACGAACACCACTAGGTTCCGAATTCCAGAGAAGTGGTTGGCTAGTTTTTAGGTGGAAAAAGATCAAAAGTCATAGGGCTGGGCCGCCACGTGAATGTAAATTAAAGAGGAGGAAAGAAACCAATCATGTTTGGTTAATGATTTTAAAAACGTTTTTTTATTTTAAAAATATTTTCCAATTCATTTCACACACAGAATATTTTCAATTTTAATAAAAAAGTTTATCTAATCATTAATCTTAATTTTTATGAAAAATAAAATAAAAATTAATTTTTTTACAAAAATCTCCATATAAATATATATTTTTACTCATTTTCTCTAAAAAAAATAAATTTTAAAATTTTTCTCTCTAAATATCATTTATGCTGACTTCGTGGTTCTCACAAACACCTAAACAATATCTCTATAAAATTTTCTTAAGCATTACATAAAAAAAATGTTTTCAAAATTAAACCAAACATAATTTCTTATCACCTTAATTAACTCTACAAAACTTTATATTATATGCTTAATTAAAAGATACTAAAAGTATATATGTAAGAATAATTAAGTTATCAAACATATGATATATATGTTCCCTATCTATCGGCCTGCTTTAACATGGTACCACAATATGTGGTCCTAATTAAGTTCCAATTGATTAGTCATTGTTTAAGCCGGCTGGTTTAGAACAGAAATCTAATTAACTATCTGAAAGGTCCTGATCATATCGATGTCCAATTGTTCCAAAGGGTCATCTTAGTGCTCTAGTCTCAATGAAATTAGTTAAGGGGAATCAATCAATCACTCCTTGATACGTCACTGACATGACAGGATTGTGTCCGGTTCTCTCAATACAAGTAAATGGTCGCAAATAATAAATTTTTTTTCATAGTGGGACCATTTCCACACTCGCATGCGTTGAGGTTGTTTTGTCTTTAGACTCTTTACAGCCACCATCAATGAGGTAACAGATATTGGACCGCCCAAAGTTTGGCACCATCAGAAAAAAAAAAAACCCATCCAATATTTTGATTGATTCTTCACTCGGGATATTTCCCTGCAGCATAGAGCTGAAATCTTGATAACTGTGGCCGACAAGGTCGCTTCTGTTTAAAAAAACAAAAGGCAAATTCAAAGCACCAAGCTGGTAAAATCTAAATTAACCAGTGCTGCTTTCCATAGATTTAATTAGAATGGAGTTGGCAAAGAGCTTTTCGAAAGGCCATCATCTTTGCTGCTGTCGGCCATGGAGATCAACATAGACACGTCTTCTGAGCTGTGCTGGCAAAGGCCAGCGGAGTTCAGTAGACCTTGATAAAGTGGGTTCAAAGCTTCGATGGTCAAATAGGCTGTGCTATAAATTGAGCACGCACCGATCTACTTGTAAAATAACATTATACTGTATAGAAGTTGCGTATAAGACAAATGATCATTAATGGGCTAAAATATTATTTGTTTGCTCGTCCTTGTGTTTAGACTCCTTTGGCCCTTGGTTCTGAGAATCTGAGGGAGATTGTGCATTTTCGTTACCGTAGGTTGGTAGTCTAGGAGTACCATCTATTTTTCTTTTATAAATTTTAAGATTAAGAATTCGAATTAAGATATAAATTAAAATTATTTACAAAAGTAAAATTTGATTTTAAATTATTTTGTGATTTTATTAATATTATGATAACAGATTCATTCAATAAATAATAATAATAATAATAATAATAATGGTTTAAATTGAATATTTCATAACGAGATGCTGAACTAGTTACTTTGTTAATTTTTTTTTTTTTTTAAAAGAAGTGATATCATGTTCGGCTGGAAGCACTGTTTATAGTTCATAGCTTTGAGTGCGGCTCTGCTGCAGCAGATTTGCTCCGGTTTGTGAGGGCGGGGAGTGGGTCTCGTTCGGGACCCATCTCTGACCGAACAGTCTCGGACATGTGAATCTCGAACAAGACCCACTTCTCACCCTCACAAACCGCAACCGGGTTCAGCAGATCCCGTCCCCATAGCTATCTAGTACTCCTCATTTTCTGTACCTTTCCACTTAATGAACATGAAGGGATAAGATCGTGTCAATGATTGTAGAGGAAATAACACGTGTTTCCGTAGTCTTATCCGGAGGGATTAAAAAGTTGACAGCTTCAAACCTTAGAGTGCAAGTAAAGTAGAAGCCGACTCCATCTTTTTCTTCTGTTTTTCGATAGGTTCCTAATAATAGGGTTGAAAGGCAAGGCCGTGGAAATGCATTAATACTATTTTTTTTATGGACAATACTATTTGAAAGGGGATGGTCCCTTGTTCCTTTCAAAAGCTAGCCAAGTGTTAGTGCATAATTTAGAAAAAAAAAGTGTTTAGTAGCATAGCCCGCACAAGTTGAACAGCAAGCCTATGGTCAATATAATACTTGCTAGCTAGAAGCCGTGGATTCTGGGTCAGACTGTACGTGTTCAGAGATGAAAAATTGTCTCTTTCTTTTGCTTCAAAAAGCCATTAATGCTCGAATGAAAATGAAATTTCAAGCAGCCATTACCCATTAATGCTCCAACGGGAAAAGAGCTTCGCCAGTCTTCTCCGTCGGTTATGAATAAGACATGACTCGAGACTCGGGAGTACTTTAATGTGTTGATTGAATGACTCACGTTCGTTTAGCACAGAAAGGTGATTCCAGATTGTTCATGGGCGGCCCATTTCTACTTTTTGTTCTCCAATTGAAAACTAACACGTTTCTCCTCTGTGCTAGCCTAGTTGGTTCGGAGTCGGGGCACCAAAGAGCGGAGTCTCATCTCTCAAATTAATCGCTCCCTTTTTTAAATAAATTAATTATACTTTTGTAGAGTTATAATAATATTTTTTCTTTTAATGAATGGTAAATATGATTTAATTTGAAAATTTTGCAGCAAAATGGAGATTTCTATAATCAAGCACTAAACTAAACTGACAGTCCATTTCTACTTCTTCTTCTTTTTTTCTTAAAAAAAAAACACTTTCTTCTTTTTTCCTTGATCCGTCTGCAAAAAGTGGCTTCGTTTTCTTCTTTTTAATCATTTTAATTTATTTTCATTGCAAATTACAGTATCCAATTCTTTCAGAAGTCATTCACGTGGGAAACACATGAATATATTTATCTCGTTTATTTCATTTCGGTAGCCACATAAAATAGTGCATCACACCTACTAGTATTACCGGTATTTAAATGAAATTATGGTGATAATTTTTTTTAATAACTAGAGAAATTTACAGCAGTCGTGTGGAAGAACATAGTCTAATATAGCGGCATATGGGCTTAACACAACCGCAGATCTCGAGATGACTACTAGATAATTCGTAAACCCAACTCCTAATTAAATAATGGCTTAATTGCATTACAGGTTCATGTGATATAACGTTTTTACAAATTTGTCTATTTGGTATCAATTTATACAAACAGGTCCCTGTAGTATAACATTTTTACACATTCGTCGTTAGTGTATTAACGCCTAATGGACGGAGGGACTAACTTTTACCTCGAAGTGATACCATACGGACCTGTTTGTATAAAGTGATACCACATGGACGAATTTGTAAAAACTTTATACCACATGGACCTATAATGCAATTAAGCCTTAAATAATCGATATAACCTTTAAAATTAATCGAAACCTAAGATCGTATGCTCTAACTACTTAAATTACCGGTGCCATGGGTTAATCATCATAACATTTTTCCTCTCAAAGAACATCAATTTAATATTTTTGATGAACCTATTGATTTATGGTCAACATGTGGGAGTAAAGGTGCTTGGTCTTCTCGTATCTTTCCTGCACAAATTACAAGAATGGCCTCGGACACCGAGATTACTAGCCTCCGATACCTAAGTAAGCTTTTGTTGGTGGAGACGTTATACGAGTATTCAAGGGGTTATCGTATGCATACATCTTCTATCGTTCTGTCTTGCTTTTATAGCCTTTTCTCCACGTTCTCTTGTTTCCCTCTTGGCGGGAGTTTTCCCTTCGTGCAATCGTGCGTTGTCCGACGGTCAGTACATGTCTGAATAGAGGTCGTTATTTCCCACCCTTCGGTATCGAGGAATCGTGGAGTCGGCAGTTGTAAAAGGTGATGTTTGAATAACCGTTGAAGACGCGTTTGACCGCCTATGTTTCTGGACCTGCATGCCTGATGATCTTGAGCATAGCCTTTAGACTTCAAAGAGATGTGATTACCTTAATTTGGGCCTCTGAGAATACTTCGGTATTGATATCATCAATTTTTGTTCGTATATTTTTCCTGCACCATTCTTTCCTCTAGGCACCTCAAAGAATACAAACAAGACGCCCCGAGAGCAGATTGGTAGCTGAAACAGTAAAGTCGATCAAACTATACGATCAAAAGGGGAAAAACGAAATTAGGATCTGTGGCTAGGAAAAAAAAACTCTCTAACTACTTCCACCAACTTTCGAGCATTATTTTCACGTGGTGATAAAAGACTTTAGACCACATAAAGAGATCTCCCTTTTTTCAGTCAGATCACTGAACAAGATGTACGGCTTGATCTTGTCCTTTTTATTTCAATATTCATATAGAAATGAGTTAGTTTACGTATCTCATACTTCCTTCATTTTATTTATTGTGTAGGAGGTCCACGTCCTGTTATGTTACCCATTATTGCATATAATATTTCTTTATTTGAATGATTTCTATTGTCTTTGCCTTTTGGTCCAATGAGTACCAAAGAGAAAAAGTAACAAAATTACAAATTGTGCATATCAAAATTATATCAATAAGTCCACTATTGCTTACTCTTTTTCCCTCAGTACCAATCTTCTTTCTGATCAGGTCTAGCGCTCAAGCAGAGTATAAAAAATTCTTGCTACCATTGCCTGTGAACTCCTATAACTTTTCTATGTACGTCTGCGGTGCTGTATGTAGATGAAAATGTTTTGGTTTGTAGATCAAAAGGTTAATTATAATTTTTTTCTCTCAAATTATCACCTGATTATTAAATACTTTATATACTTTAACTCGTTACAATTCACTCCCATTAATTATATTTCTTATTGCAATTTCATCATTCAACTGGTTGAAGTCATTATTTCATCATAATAAACACGTGACTTTCTCTTTAAGTGAAAAGATAATTCTACCATTGTTTGAGTCCTTTCTAACCTTCTACAGTGCTTATAGCAATTCGTAGAGCTAAAAAAATAATACGTAGTTAGCTGATTTTTTTTTTATTAAAAAAATGTCTTACTTAAAATTGAGCTGGTCAAATTTATTTTTTCAAATTAGAAGAATGTCATGTGTCATTTATGTGGGACGAAAACCGTTCAATATAACAACTTCATTAGGTTGGAGGATGAAATCGAAACGAGAAGTATAGTTTATGAGAGTGAGTTGCAATGAGTTAAAAGTTTGTAGAGATATTTGAGAATCGTGTGATAGTTTGAGGGGACAAATTGTAATTAAACTAGATCAAAATATTTAGTAATTCGTATGACCTGATGAAAGAGTGAATAGAGATGATTTGATTGATTTTTTTATTTTTTATTTTTCTTGAAACTAAATGATTTAATTAGGAGATAAATTATTTTACAAGACCAAAATTTTGAGACGCCTAATTCTATTGAACAGAAACAATTTTTCTTTGAATAATCAAAAGAATTACAAGGACCAACTAAAGATGGAAAAGAACAATCAGAATATAATTTAAGAAAACAAATTTATAATGATGGTTTCCAGAACATATTTGGTCTCGCACGTGGATGGTTGTTAGGAAATATAACTTAAGAAAATAAATTCACCTTTTTCTAATTGTTTAATTTTTTTTAAAATAAGCAAATTCAAGAACAAACGTGCTCTCTCCGACATCCTACGTCCATGCCGGTTGTAATTAGCGTCCTGATTGGCTGCTTGAAATAGTAAAGCAGTTTTTCAAGGGCTTCAATTGCTGGAATGCCATTTCCGCTGCCGTTTTGTAATCTCCATAGGAACACTGGGAGGTGTGCAGACTGCAGAGTTTCGAAAGAGACGCGTTAGCAGAATTTTCTATTTTTTATTTATTTATTTACAAAAACAAGGCCTTGACTGAACACAGACCCAGTGACCCACGCCCACGGTACTGCTGGGCAATGTATACACCGCAACTTCCACTGGCGCGTACGCGCGTGTCGTCTTCTTCCTCGTTCCCCGAAACGTCAAACGTAGAACCAGGAGGCCTAGAAGCTTCTCTGCTCCAAATGGTTCACGATCATCATCACGCCTCTCTCAGACTCCGCGACCTTACCGGTAAGTCCATAGATCAGAACAAATGTAATCAGCTAGGGTTTGAATTTTTTCAGTTGATTGCAATTGAACTGGGACAGAGAACGCAAAGAAAGACGCAATTCGAAACGCCGGGCGAGTTTCGGATCTGTTGGTGGACGTTGTGAACGGTGGGGTGCAAGAGGCCTTTATCAACGAAAAGCGAATCGAGCACGAAATTCGAGCGTTGGCGGCGACGATTGCCCGATTCATGAAGCAGACCGATCAGTGGCTAACCGCCACTCATGCTATCAACACGGCCATCAAGGTTCGTTACCAGCCTGCCTCTTCTTTTCTTCTCTCTTCTATTGGTTTTTCTATTTTTTTTTTAAATATGTTTTATTCCTACGCATCAGGGTTTCCTGAAGTTTTGGGCGATCTTAGCTAAATATTTGGGATTTTATTTATTGTAAGATAGGATAAATACAGAAGTTAAAAGAGTATATAGAGACGATAATCATTGAGGAAACGGTAGAATTCTAAGTTAATGTTGATTTTTTTCGTTTCTCCCCTGTTCAGGGCTTTTGGTTTTCATTTGTACTGATTTGGATGGGGGGTTTTGTCTATAACAGGAAATTGGAGACTTTGAGAACTGGATGAAGACCATGGAGTTCGATTGTAAAAGCATCAACGCTGCGATTCACAACATTCACCAACGATAATCTTACTGCAAAGTTGTTTAATTTTGCCATTCGGTGATTTGTGAATGTCTTCTCTCTTTCTTTTATGTTCTCTTTGAGATACCTAAAACTATGGAGACAATCTAGAGGTGCATTCAAGTGGCCAATTCAGGAGATAGATCCCTTTGATGAGAAAATGATACATAAGTTATTCAATGTGTTAAAGTGTAAGGTTGGTGGCTGTGTTGTGTAGGACGGATGTTTATGGTTTAGTTGTCTGAAGGAAATGTTTTACCCTTCCCTCCTCCCAGTGATGTTAATTGAAGTATTTATGGGATCTGTCCTTTTGTACAGGTTCGTATATCAAAATTTGGAGATGCACACCTGATTAAGACATGTTACTCTTCTCCATTGATCAAAACTACTAAAACACGAGTTCTTTCTAGCTTTGGAGAAACATCATAGTATGCCCCTGGAGTTACAAAACAAAATCAATTCTCACCTTGTTGGATTTAGCTGTTAATTAGGGGATGTGGAATGACGAAAATGTCCATTCAAAACAAAGTTATTAAAAATATTGAGAATTTCAAGAAAAAATAGTATATAAATAAAAAATGTTCATGTTAAATATGTTTTTTTTTTATTTCGTAGGGGCATTTTAGTCATTTAACATCATTTTCTAATTGAACTATGTTTAGAATTGAATTTGATTAAGCCATTTTGACCGGCCATCACAAAAATTCACTAAACAGAGACCCAGCATGGAGAACAGTAAAGAACCTACGGAAAGGGTGGGTTGTGCTGCGCTGTGGTCCGCCTCTTAAGCTCAAATAAGTTCTTGGTGAAAAATCATGAGAAATTAGAGAGAGGAGATGAGTTTTTTTTCCTTACCATTGGTCCCTCAAATGTGTACCTGGAGCTCTCATTTTATACAAAATAGCTTTTTTTTTTTTTTTTTTTTTTTTTTTTTTTTTTTTTTTTCTCTTTGCACACGGAACAACTGTTTGGTTGTTAGAGGAACAAGTCTCTTTGTAGGCTGATGTGATTTTTATCCAATAGGACATGACCATGCAGACGAGGAGGTCTTTGGAAATTTGCCCACTAACCCACTTTCGTAATTTTTTACCGCCAGATCTCAATTAAACGTGTTGGGCCTCACTTGGGTTGGGTAGGCCAAGTGGGCTGAAAAATCCTACCCATTAGATTTTTTTTTTTGTAACTTTTACAACTTAAGGGTGCAATCAAACAAATTGAAACCTGCAAGGACATTTTAATTTTATCTAATAAATATGGGATTGTAATATGATGTTTTCTTCTAATTTTTGAACCTCAAGGCCTCAAATTGCTGGATTTTTTTTTCCTTTTCTTGGAAAAGTGACTAAACATATGAATTAGCCAGCATGGTCACAATACAAAAAGATCTCGGGGAATATTAGCTACATCAACATAGCCCAGATCCACCCAAAGTGGTATCCCATTTAGCATATATATAACAGTCTTAACAGACGAGCACAACGATTAAGACGTCGTGTGGAATCCAAGCCCAATAGCTGGGAGTGCCACCCACCCCTCTCTTTTCTAGGTTTAGGACAAATTTGTGTGGGCTGGCATATTTTTTTTTTGTGAGCAGTGTGGGACGGCATATATATGATTTATGTTTGCAGTGGACTAAACAAGGCTGACACGTAAAATAGACGTGCATTTTTCTGCGGTATCGATGCGACTCTCCAACAAAGCAACTAATAATGCAGTTTTAATATATGGTTGTCTACAAGTTCAACTCGCAAGATGCGGTGGAGAACTGCAATTGTATAATCAAGGGGTTGTTGACCTTACCAAACTCAAGGAAAAAGAATTAACATCACATACGCCGACACCTAATTGACTTTTAATAATATATGATAAAGCTGCATTAATTTAGAAACTTGTGCCTGTTCCATCCACCTACTAAAAATCGAAAAAAATAATAATTAAAAAACTCACTGATCTGATCGGACCAGTTCATTGAAGAACAGGGATCCCTCGGGGGGAAGGCAACAACCTTAATTAGGCAGGTAGCTAGCTTTATTCCTCAGTATTCCATGATCAAGACCACTTTAGATTCCATGGTATTCCGAAGATAATTTTTTGATCACTGATTATGTGGATGCAGCATTTGCATCCTTTCTCTCTCTCTCTCTCACCCATCATTCTCGTTGTGTTATTTTGTATATCATTTTATTTGGGCATGTTGTGTAAGAAGAAAGCGTACTGCTAATTATGAAGAAAGTTATTTTGCTTAATGTTACTTTGGTAGTTCTTCGTTATAATGTTAGTATGTTTTGAGTAGATCCTTTATCTGATATATGTGTTAATCGGTCGGATATTATATAAAGACGCACATTCAATGATCAATTTTGACCGTCGGTCGCTCAAAGTAATTTTTTTTTTCTCAAATGAGAAGGATTTAAGTCTCTCTCATTAGGCTTCCAAGCAAAAACCTGAGAATAATAAGAGAGCAAACATTAGCTTAAATTGGGTCAATGGTGTAGGAAATGCTTTGTCCTATCCAGTATCCTCGATCATTATCGATATTCGTGATCTGGCTAGAAATGATACAAGTAAACGCACCACTTGCCTGCATGACTTCGTCAGCCGGCCGGAAATGTTTCTCATTCAACTAAAATAAATGATCATTCTATTATATGGAAGAAGGTAAGCTTTTTCTATATTAATTAGAATAATCAACGGAAGTAAAATATTCTTGAAATGATTGAAACAAGCAAACTACTAACGGTGCAATATCCACCCCCCCCCCCCCCCCGGCCCTATATAAACACAGAGCTCCTAACATTGTCCTCAGCAATAATTTGGAATAGAAACGTAGAGCTAATACTCATGGCTGCTTTCCAATCGTTTGTGCTCTGTTTTATATTGGCTTTCGCTGCTATCGTGATCCCTACAAGTACTGCACAACTGACTCCTGATTTCTACAAGTATAAATGCCCGCAGGCATTAGGTGTTATCAAACAAGTTGTCTTGCGGGCTATTAAACGCGAGCCACGCATGGGAGCATCACTACTACGTCTGCATTTCCATGACTGCTTTGTTAATGTAAGTCTACGTATATGTGTGCTGGCATCACGTACCATAGTTTGCTTTTCAGACGAGTTGATGAATGTCATAATTGGTGTAAAGAAGCTGCCCAAATCTTTTATGCACGTCAGCGGCATGCATGCATGCACATGTCGCTCTTGTTTTCTGCTACTGTAGTCAGCTTTTTAGCTTAGCTTCGGCATAAACTCCTTTTGATTGAACTGTACAACACCTAATTGCACAGCGCTCTTTGGTAAGTGGTTAGGGTAATTGGATTCGTTGTATCCTAGAACGAAAAGACATAACAAAGTGATCATCCGTCCTATTTGTGGGCTTTAGACACCAATAAGAAAGACCACTTTCCATGCATGTTAGAGTAGTCTGTGTTATTGAAATGCTCATATGGCTAGAATTAATGGACAGGGTTGCGATGGGTCTGTTCTGCTAGATGACACCGCCAACTTCACCGGTGAGAAAACGGCCTTTCCAAATCTTAACTCACTCAGGGGTTTTGATGTGGTCGATGAAATAAAAGAAGCCGTCAACATAGCTTGCTGCGGCAGTGTTGTCTCCTGTGCAGACATCTTGGCTGTAGCAGCTCGCGATTCTGTTGCAATTGTGAGTGTCATTGAATCTTTCAACTGCATATATTATATTAATTACTGCATAAATTTCAGAACTTTATGACTAATTCTCTATGTTCTTGTATTTTAATTAGTTGGGAGGTCTTTCATTTTTCTACCCAGTACTATTAGGCAGGAACGACGCAAAAAATGCAAGCTGGAACGACGCAAATATCAATCTTCCTCCGGCGTTCTTCAGCTTCGCTCAGCTTCTCGGAAACTTTCAATCTCATGGACTAGAGTTGAAGGACCTTGTGGTTCTCTCAGGAGGCCACACCATTGGACAAGCTCGATGCACCAACTTCCGGCAGAGGATTTATAATGATAGTAACATTGACTCCCGCTTTGCAGCCGGGTTAAAGCATGGGTGCCCTGTTAGTGGAGGAGATAACAACACACAACCATTAGATTATAAAACTCCAACGAGATTTGACACACAGTATTTCAAGGATTTGCAGCAGTCAAAGGGTCTCCTCCATTCTGATCAGGAGCTCTACAAGGGTGATGGTAGTGAAAGTGATCAGCTAGTGAAGTACTACAGGAGCAACCCATATTATTTTGCTCGAGACTTCGGTGCTTCCATGATCAAGATGGGTAATATGAAGCCTCTCACTGGTGCTCAGGGAGAGGTAAGGCTGAATTGCAGGAAAATCAACTAGAACTTTTCCTTCCAAGAAGAGAGAGAGAGAGAGAGGTTTGCCCTCAGTTCTGTTGACAAACAACGTTGATATCACAATTGTGATCTACGATCTTGTTATGTATTGAAAAAAATAATGAAACTATACTACTTGTTTCTAATTTTGGCTAATAAATAACCCTAATTACTTTCTTTCCCCGGCAATAGTTCTACTTGAGGAAGCATGCAGATTTTTTACCCAAAATAACATAAAAGAGTAGCGTGCTGAGTACGAGATTACCACTCTAGCCCTTATGTTATGATATTTAAACCATATCGATTTTACAAATCATCAGCTAAATAAAAAATCAGCAGGGAAACATATCTATGGGTGCGTTTGCAAACTCTAACTAAGGGTCCGTTTGTTTGCTTGTAAAATAAATTTCGTAATTTGTTTTACTTGTTTTTATATATTTGACAAGCACCTGAAAATTAGGTCAAAGTAAAAAAAATTCAACTCAACTGTAAAAACTTTAGTAAAAACTTTGATGCCATGGGACAGCCTACGAATGACGTTGAGATGAAATCTGCGTAAACACCATTCCGTTTGTTGGCTAACGACACAAGACAGAGATCAATTTGTCTAAAAAGCTTACCTCAGGAACCCAACAGTTGAAAATCGATACATGAAGGACTAAAATGTCAAAAGTGTAAACTAGAGAGGCTTGTACGATAATTAAGCCTTTTATGTAAATACGTAAATCATTATGCGTGTCAAACATCAAAATTAAAAATATTTTAAAAGAATAACCAAACACTGAAAATGAAAATTTTTGTTGAAAATATTTCAATGAAAAGTTTTTTTTTATCTAAAATAATAATTTTACACGCAAACCCTAAGTTAAATATTTAAGGAATGTTGTGAAAATTGAGAAAATTATAGTTTTATTGTGTTTTGGAAGAAAGTTGTGAATAAATTTTAATTTTATAATAATTGGTGAAAAAATGAGGAGAGAGAAGTACAATTTTATGGGAGTTGGTGTAAAGTTGAATAGAGAGATAGTTTGAATGAATTTTTTATGTTTATTGTAATTAAAATAGATGATTTGATGGAGAAAAATAGATTATTTTGAAGTTATTTTATTTGATAAAAAAATTAAGTTTGTTTTGTTTGTAAACTAAAATTTTAGTATAGTCAGGGGTTTGCAAACGCGTCCATATATTTATTTTGACGAGAAATTGAAGATAACGTCTTTTTATTCAGTGCCTCCTAATGGTTTCTTTTCGATAACGAGTTCAACAGTTCTGCAGCTGTAACCCCCACATATTTATGTCACAGAACAGATTTTTCGGTGCATGACATAACTATATGTATATGTTTCCCTGCAGAATTTTGATTTAGCTGATGATTTGGTAAATCGATATGGTTTAATTAATATCATAAGAGCTAGAGTGGGAATTTCGTACTCTGCATGCTACCCTTTTTTTTTCTTGGGTAAATACTCTGCAACCTAGTACCGACCCTCAAGTAGAACTATTGCGGGGGGGAAAACTATTTGGTAGGGTGATTTATCATCCGAAATTAGAAATAATTCGTATTATTTCATTATTATTTTTTCAATACATAACAATAGTAGACCACCCCAATTGTGATATTAATGTTGTTTGTCAACAGCGCAGAGAGCAAACTTCTCTCTCTTCTTGGAAGGAAAAGTTCTAGTTGATTTTCCTGCAATTCAGCCGTACCTCTCCCTGAGCACCAGTAAGAGGCTTCATATTACCCATCTTGATCATGGAAGCACCGAAGTCTCGAGCAAAATAATATGGGTTGCTCCCGTAGTACTTCACCAGCTGATCACTTTCACTACCATCATCCTTGTAGAGCTCCTGATCAGAATGGAGGAGACCCTTTGACTGCTGCAAATCCTTGAAGTACTGTGTGTCAAATCTCGTTGGAGTTTTATAATCTAATGGTTGTGTGTTGTTATCTCCTCCACTAACGGGGCACCCATTCTTTAACCCGGCTGCAAAGCTGGAGTCAATGTCACTATCATTATAAATCCTCTGCCGGAAGGTGGTGCATCGAGCTTGACCAATGGTGTGGCCTCCTGAGAGCAACACAAGGTCCTTCAACTCTAGTCCATGAGATTGGAAGTTTCCGAGAAGCTGAGCGAAGCTGAAAAACGGCGGAGGAAGATTGATATTTGCGTCGTTCCAGCTTGCATTTTTTGCGTCGTTCCTGCCTAATAGTACTGGGTAGGAAAATGAAAGACCTCCCAACTAATTAAAATACAAGAACATAGAGAATTAGTCATTAAGTTATGAAAATTAGGCAGTAATTAATCATATATCTTTGCAGTTGAAGGATTCAATGACACTCACAATCGCAACAGAATCGCGAGCAGCAACAGCCAAGATATCTGCACAGGAGACGACATTGCGCCTGCAAGCTTCGTTGACGGCTTTTTTTATTTCATCGACCACATCAAACCCCCTGAGTGAGTTAAGATTTGGAAAGGCCGTCTTCTCTCCGGTGAAGTTGGCGGTGTCATCTAGTAGAACTGACCCATCGCAACCCTGTCCATTTCAGCAGCCTTATGAGCATTTTAATAACACAGATTACTAACATGGCAAATGCCTGATCGATCTCTCCTGTATTTCATCATACTACGTGAGTTTTTATTAAGAAGACAAGTATTTGAAAAGTGTCTTACAAGTAATTAAGATCTTCCCAAAGTATTAAAATCTTATATTTATGATGAGTTCGAGCCAAATAATATTAAATAAACCATCTCATTACATGAAACTAATTAACCATTTACATGTACTTGATCATTTAACCATTTAACTTCATTAAGGGTCAAACAGCAAATATAGCGAATCTAATTACCCTAATTAAGCACTAATTACCAAAAGGAGTAAAAAGACTGCACAAGCAGAAATGAAAAGAGACATGCATGCATGCCGGCCGCTGACAGAAAAGATTTGGGCTTCTTTAAATCAATTATGGCTCTCATCAACTTGTCTGAAAAGCAAACTACGGTGATGCCTGCAGACATACGTAAACTTACATTAACAAAGCAGTCATGAAAATGCAGACGTAGTAGTGATGCTCCCATGCGTGGCTCGCGTTGAATAGCCCTCAAGACAACTGATTTGATAACACCTAATGCCTGCGGGCATTTATATTTGTAGAAATCAGGAGTCAGATGTGCAGTACTTGTGGGGATCGCGATAGCAGCGAAAGCCAATATTAAACATAGCACAAGAGATTGGAAAGCAGCCATGAGTATTAAGCTCTATAGGTTTGTATTCCAAATTGCTGTGCGGACGATGTTAGGAGCTCGGTGTTTATATAGAGGCCGGGATACTGCTCCAAAAGTTTGCTTGTTTCAACCATTTCAAGAATATTTTACTTGCGTACGTTGATGATTCTAATTGATATAGAAAATTAAGCTTATCTTCTTCCATTAGAATGATTATTTATTTTAGTTGAAGGAGAAACATTATTGTCTCACATAGTGCCGGCAAGCGGTGCATTTTGTATCATTTCTCGTCAGATCACGATCACGATCATCGAGGATGGGGCAAAGCATTTCGTATACTATTGATCCGGCCAATTAAAGCTATTTTTCGTTCTCTTCTTATTCTCATGTTTTAGTTTCGAAGCGTAATCAGAGACTTAAATCCTTCCCCTTTGAGAGAAAACAAAAATTAATTTTGACCCTTTATGAAAATTCATGAAAATGCGCCATTATGTATGATCAAACTATAAAAATCGTGGTATATAGCACATTTAACAGATATATCAGGTAAAGAATCTACTCAAGAGTGCGTATGAATCCATCCGGGGGCATTGTTATTCAATGAACTGGTCATATATCCTGTCACTGATTTTTTTTTTCTTTTGGAATTTTACGTACGTGGAAGGAAACAGGCACAAGTTTTTAAATGCCTATCATATATATTTAAAGTCAATTAGAAATGGGTGTCGGCGTATATCATATTAATTCTTGCCAGTGAGCTGTAGTTAATGATGGCGCTTCTCCCTTTGGGGAGGGATAGATCTGGGGTCAAATCCCCCACCCCCACAGGATGCGGTCCTGCTACCACAATTTGATTAGAAAAAAACTATATATATCATATTAATTCTTTTTCCTCGAGTTTGGTAAGGAACCCCTAGATTATACACAATTGCAGTCCTCCGCATCGTGCGAGTTCAACTTGTAGACAAACATATATTATTACTTGCTTTTTTTGGAGGGATGTGTATATTCGCATCGATACCGCAGATAAACGCACGTCTATATAACGTGCCAGCCTTGTTAGTCCACTGCAAACATATTATATATATGACGGCGCCGGCCCACGCAAATTTGTCCTAAATAGAGGGGAGGACGGTTATATAAATTTTTTTATCTGAATTATACGATAGAATTCATATAGATATACTAGGTGGACTTTATTGTAAGGTATATGTTGCCAAAAATTTTATATGAGTATATATAGACATCATTAAATAATATAGGATCCACTTTTATATTTATCACTCTTTGAATTCTATCATGTAATTCAGATATTTTAGATAAGGAATTGCAGGGAATCTTCATTCGAGTGGGGGCACTCCAACTCTTGGGCTTGGATTCCAAGACGTCTAAATCCATGTGCTTATCTGCGAGGATGAAGCTACAGCATGGTCCGGGGCCATGACCTCCCCGAACTTTTTGCAAATTTCTTTTTATACATAGCCAAAATTTTAATTTTTTGCTATTTTTTTAATATAAGGGAAAAATTGGTAGTAATTTTTTTAATGGCCCTCCTAAATATTTTGGAGAAATAAACATGAGAGAGAATAACTACTTTATAAGTGAGCTCTCCAATTTTTAAAAGAAAAAAATACTGTAAGTTTATCTTTTTTACTTTTCTCTCTCCCTCATTTTTTTTTCTTCTAAAATTCCTCTCTCCCTACCACTTTTCTAGAGTGTCTTTATCTCTTTTTTTTCTAAAATTTATTTATTTCTTTCTCTCTCACTTCTTGCAGCTTTTCAATGGATTCTCCAAATTTTTAGATTTTCTCTCAATGACCTATCTCCCACTATTTTATCTTATATACAAAAAATAACAAAATTCATACTCAACTTTTGAAATACAACAAAATTTTTGTTTTGCACACAAGAAATTCCTCTTCAAAGTTAGAATTCTAAATGTTATTACATTTAGTTTTAATGTTTAATTAAAATATTATTACTATATTATTTGTGTGTGTCTATGTTATTTTGACTAGATTTTGACATTGCTTTATGCCTTTATCAATAATTTATGAGCCATTTATTCTGAAAATTTAAAATTTTGATTGCATTCGGCGCATAAGGTTTTAGTACTAATATAATAATTGATGACTTTTTCTCGAACGTCCGGTTCAATTAGTATAATTGATGAAAATTTGGCTTTAACAATTAAGTTAAAATTTATATTCTTTTTATTTTTTATTTTTTAAGTTTTAGAATAAGTTATTACATTTTGACTATGCTTATTTTAATTATAATAAAATTTTGAAGACCCTGAGATTAGTCAAGGTACATGTAAGATAGCCTCGACACCCGATTATAAAAAACAATTCAAGCAAAAATTATATTTGACACCAAGGGTAAATCTTGACTTCATCCTTGCTCATATGTTATGTATGCTAAATGGGTTACCACTCGAGGTGGATCTGTGCTTATTGATGTAGACCTGATCTTTTTCATCGGAGAAATATTATTGTAACTGTTGGCGAGCTCTGTATAGAAGGCCTTTGCGCTTCCTATCAAAATTATTGAGTTGAACTCATTATTGAAGATAACAGGATCATTAGGAGGCACTGAATAAAAACTATTATCTTCAAATTTTTCCTGTTACGAATGTTCCATTAAAATAGCAATTTTTTTTTTTACTTATGAACTACCATGAGTTTTACACTTTAGAACATGAACCGCCAATTTTTAGTCATTTTATCTATAAACTATCTAGTCTTAACACATTGTACCTTTTACAGTGCACCTTTTGTTTATTTTTTCCGTTAAATTAGATGGAAATTGACCACATGTGTCTCAAGTGATTTTTTTTTTAAAAAATATGAAATGTCGATTATGCCTTTTAATGTAACCTTCTATTTACTTGACTCTTTTAAAGGGCATAACTTGTACTAAAAAAATTGTGTGTGACACACCTGTGTTAATTTTCGTATTATTTAGCTGAAAAAATAGACGAAGGGTGCAATGTATTAGGGATGTATAGTTTGTTTGTGAGATATTTAAAAAATGGTAGTTTAGGGTGTAAAGTGTAAAAGTCATAGTAGTTAGTAGTTAAAAAAATGTATGACAAAGGCTTTCCTAGGGTTGTATGTATATATGTTCATGTGCCACACTACTGGGAACATGTTTCAGTTTTCAGTGGCCTATTCTGTAATCTCCTAGAGAAAAGATGAAATTAAAAAGCAAAGAGACTAAAAATATGCAGCCTTGATCATACCAAGTCAAAATGATCACCTAATTCAGTGGAGTTTAATTTTTATTTTTATTGGTGTGATCCTTTTAGTCAAGAAACTATTTATCAAGGTATCTTAATCAACCGTTTTTAAGTAGAATCTTTTATGCCCCAAAAGTTGTACATGTTGGACTCCTAGAATTATCAACTCAAAATTAAACATATTTCAGCAGTTAGAATTTTTGTTCTGTTTGTTTAGGCTGTAGCCAGATGAAACCTTAAAAACTGGTTCATGTAGGGCGCAAACGAGCTAAGCCATAGTCTCTTTTCTGCAGAATTAAAATTGTGAATGAGGATCCAGTGAACTCAAGAAAGAGACACATGTTTTTTCTTTTAAGGAAAATCATAGTTATAAGTATGGTACAGTGTAATATCAACCTCGACCATTCAATTATTAAAACATCGATTTACTTTACGTCTTTTAATTTTTAAAAGTAATCAATGTACACCTTTTGTCTAAATTAGGTATTAAGTAAGACGAAAAAAAATATAAATGACCGAAATACCCCTCCAAGACAAAATTAATACAAATATTTATGATTGAAACTCTATTTTAGTTATAATCTATTTATTTTTAATTATTTCTTTTGATTTTATTTATTTTAAGGATATATTATTTTACATATTTTTTCAACGGAATTATATTGAAGAATTTTTTTTTTAAAAAAAGAACTATTTTAATAGTGGCGATCTATTACTTTTTCCCCTTCTATTAACTTATCAAGAAGAAATGCGTTCAAGTTCGAATCCCTCGACATTCGCCGCCAAGCACTGTGTGTCTCGAGTCTCTCGACTACCTTTGCACGCATTTTATCAGTTGTCACAGAGCTGTAGCCCCTGTCGGTAGCTCGATCTGCATGGCTGGAATTGCGTTTTGGATGACTTTTGTGTAGCCATGATCAGGAAAATTAATTAGAACATGCTAATCCGTTGAAATAGCGTAAACTGAGCTGAATTGGGAATTGAGCTCTGTATTATCCAACAAGTTTCTTTGCAAAACCTTTGTCGACCATATTATACAAAAGCCACGGGGTAATTGGGTTATTAAAAAAAGCGCCGAACGTCTGTCAAGTTTGGTAGAACTCCTTCAGAACTCAATAACAAAAGGCTAAGGCCACCTTCTGGTCAGGTTCCTAATAAGTTTGCGGAAGTCGAGGAAAAATGAAGTGAAACGCAAAACAGAGCACTTCTATATAGTCCAATATATATGGTCAAGATAACAGAGTAGGATATATATAAAGGCGTTATTTGTTGGGGTTTGCGAGATGGAATCTCTCACGAACGAGTAGCAAAAAAAAAAATTGAGTAGAATGCACGATCTTGGCTGGAATTGAGGCAGAAAAATGTCAATGTGGTTTGCGTAGTCAACAATGCCAACCAGCAGGCACACGAAAACAGGCACAGAAGTCAAATCTTTCGGACAGGGGGTCGGTGTCAATTTGTTCTCTAACAATTATAATTAGTTCCTTACAGAATTTGGTCAGCATATGAATAGAATAGGACAAGAGGCACGAGATGATTTGACTTTAAAGAACTTCGCGTATGTATCTTCAGAACTCTAAACCTACTAATTAGATTGCTAATTTATATTGTTAAAGAGTGAAGACCACAAAGGCTAATTGTTTATTGTTCATTAATCAAGGTGGACTCATTGACAATTGGCGTGAGACCAGTACCAGCTTGAAAAGAGCTTTTTTCAAGGTTTTTCAGGCTGGGCCTGTAATTCTTCTTCTTCTTTTTTTTTTTTGCTGAGAAGGGCCTGCCTGTAATTCTTCAGCTAGCAGGCCAGGCCCCCCCCCCCCCCCAAAAAAAAAAAATTAGAGAGACTAATTTTTAAAGTTATGGTCTCTATAACTACAAAGGGCTTGTGACGCTGTTGTTTGGTCCTTTTGGTGGCCAGAGCCTATATGCTACCTACACCAGGCCACCAGGGTAAGATGTGTTAGCCTCTCCACTTGTGTGAAAATGGGCAGGGCTTTAAATTTGGCTTGAATTACAAGATTAGCTGTGCTTGAGGCCTTGAATTTGGGATTGATTTTGCAATTTTGTGTCAGAATTGTATAGTATAATTTGAAAAGAGATAGATATAATATGTTGACCTCACATTGTTTAATGTTATTCATATAAAATTTTCGATAGCATGAACCTTACAATGAGATTCAGTTGTTGTGTTTATATTTTTATGAATTTCATAGTATAATTAGAGCAGTAATTACATAGAATACAAATCCCTAAATTTGAGCTAAAAAATTGAACTTTGCCTTTTGAGGATGGCTTGAGCATGCAAGTGTAATGCAAAGTTGTTCTGTATGAAAAGCAAAAAAAAATTGTTCTTTTTTATTTCTAACTTTCTGTTTTGAGATTGGCTTTCAAAACAAAGCTTGATATTTCACCATAATTCACACATCACACCCACACTTTCGAAGAACAAAAACTATGAAAGCAATTTACAAATTACTATAACAGGATTGAGGTAGGATATTTTGACCTAATCACTTTATTTGAGCAACTGCATCAATCAAAACAAGGTAAACATTACTTGGTCGATGAGTTGTAAGGGTTCAATTTAAATTTACTTTCCGGCAATCAGTACGGATTTGGCCAGTACTGTTTCCAGTGAGAGGGCTAAGGCTCCCCATCTTAGCCATGGCGTTTGCAAAGTCAGTAAGGAAAGTTGCAGGGTTGGTGCTATAAGAGGTGACCTGAGAGTCCGTGGAGCCACCACTGAAGAGCTGTTGGTCCGAATGTAAGAGGCCCTTGCTATTCACCAAGTTCTTGTAATAAGCATTATCGAACCTAACGGGGCTCGTGGCATCTAGGGGAGAGAGGTTGTCATCGCCTCCGGTCGTCGGACAGTTTGATTGCAGTGATGCTGCAAATGTTGTATTGATGTTGTTCTCTTTATAGATACGATCCCGAAAGGCCAAGCACCTAGCTTGACCTATTGTATGAGCTCCTGATTGTGGAAAATTCAGAAAAAGAAGTAAGAATTAAAACGGCTTCAAGTTTCATGAACTCCGTACGTTATTCGATTCGAGAATTACTACTGCTTCTAATGGTGTATACACTCCTCTCCTATTCGAGAAAATCCTTGTAAAATGTTTGTTTCACTATGTTTTACCTGAGAGAGCTACCGTTTCTTTTTCAGTAAATCCTTTATTTTTGAAGGTCGACAAAAGGTCGTTGAGGTCCAATGTTGGAGATGGGAGGTCGCTGTTTGCTGCTGAATAACTTGCTGTGGTCGAATCTCTTCTGCCTAATTGAACAGTCCATGAAGTCCCACCTAACTGAAGAAATAGACAGTATGAGATTATCACCCTAGCAATATTATAATAAAGATATTTTTCACAAGCTTCTAATCGTTTCCCTACTAAACAGTGGCTTAGTAGTGAATCGATAAGTGGCTAAACAGTTCCTCGGACATTTTCTCTTATGTCAGAAGAATATACTGAGCACGAACGAAGTTTACGTGCAAGGAGCACAGTTCCTCCACAAGATGTAAGAAGCTAGGATATGATTTGATTCTCATGATTCCTACTCTTTCCTATAATATGCAGTTTTCAGTTTACTTACTGTGACAACAGAATCACGGGCTGCAACAGCAAGGATATCTGCACAGGAAACAACTCCGGGACAAATACTTTCCATTTGAGATTTGATGTTATCTATTACTTCAAAACCCCTCAGAGAACCTGAGTTTGGGCCAGCTGTCTTCTCCCCAGTGAAACTCGAAGTGTCATCTAGCAAAACAGATGCATCACATCCCTGTTTGAACCACAAGAAAATTTGTCAATATAAAACCTACTGAAAAAAGTAACAAAGCAAGATTAGTCAGTTTAATAAAAAGGAAGTTTATTGAATTATATATCCTCAAGATTGTACATCATTAATGCAAGTTTTGCATGTTTTTTTCCCTATAGAACAAAGGTATTATGCATCTAGAAATTTATAATATCATTAGCTTGAATATCTATATGCACGCACGCATCTATAATATCAGCACATGCATGATGACCAGATTCTTTTTCTGCAAGCAATCAGAGGAAAGAATGGCCGCCCGCACGGATTAGCAAATATCCCCTCCTTATTCTTGATAGATAAGCTATAACCTTGTGAATTGTGACATAATTGACATAATTCTTGAAACACTGATGCCATACTCAAAGTGCTTGGTGCATGGACTTGCTCATGCATAGGTGGTAGAGTACGTATGTAAGTGCATGTATATATTGGTCTGTGTGAATGTGTGCGTTAGAGAGTTAGAAAGGAAAGAGAACATGCATTGACAAAACAATCGTGGAAATGGAGACGAAGCAAAGAAGCCCCCATCCGATGCTCCTTGGAAACTGCATTAAGCACTGATATTCTAATGGTAGATAGGGCTTTTGGACATGTTTTTGCATAGTAATTTGTGGATAACTGCGCAGAGGCTGCTCCAAACAAGAGCAGAATTTCAACAAGGAAGAATATGATAGAATGTAAGGGAAATGCCATATTTGAAAGAAGATAAGAGACCACAAAAGAAGTAGAGCTTGTAAATTTCTCTTTTGCCTTTGGAAAGGTATAATGCGTAAAGCTGTATTTATAGAGCAACTCTTGTGCATATGGCTCTAACTCAAACCCACTTTAAAGATTGAAAAGGAAAGAAGGCCCGCTACGTATCCACTAAAATTGAAGAAACCCATTAATTTGTTTTATATTATACAAACCTAACCTAAATTTCTCGCCTCTACAATAAATTTCCCGCCTCACTGTGCCGGTCTCTGTGTACAAGACACTACTAGGGTTTAGGCCTCCTTAGATCATATTTATCAGGGTATAAAGTTGAAGACTTTTTTCTTTTTCTTTTCTAAGCAACGGTACTTCATTCAAACTTCAACTCAAAACAGACTCTCAAGGTTTGAAAAAACCACCGAGTCTTAGGCAAGAAAGCAGTAAAATATTAAGTGGAATAATAACCCCCAAAAAAGAGCCTAGAAGCCACCCACTTAGACAAGCTATCTGCAATGGAATTAGCTTGGATGAAACTGGATGAAACTTTAGAAAATTAAGAAGGTAAACCAGCCCTGGCTTTCGTACAATATAATTGGTAGTGTTTGCAAATTTAAAATATTGGGAAATTTTAAGTGGTTTAATGGCAATTTCATCTATCACTTTATTGTGAAAGACTAGATTGGCCCGTTCTGCCATAAGTACCACTGTTGAGTGGGGTTCTTCTGAAATACAATGGTTTTTCGTAAAGTTAATCATTATGAGTGTTACGAGGAATTGGATTTGGAAAGTCCAATGGTAAAATGATAGAATTCATAAAAATTATTCAAATTTAGAAATCCAGAGAAAGATATCCAGAATGGAATGCTTTTCAATATAGATTCATTGGTAAAAAAACCTTCGCCTATTTTTGAATTGCTGAAATAAGAACTTTATATGAGAATCAAAGCTCCAAAGGGTGAATAGGAAAATTTTCTGATAGGAGATTACCGATCCAAATTTTTTGAATGCAAACATAAATAACTCAACATTTTGGTTAAGAAAATAATAAAAAAAACTTCAAAGTCAATTCTCTCAACTCATCAAATCATGGATGTTTGAGGGTGAAAATTTTGAGTATTGGGGTTTGAGAAATATAATAAAGTAAAGAAATGTTATGAGGGTTAGTGAAAAAGTAAAGATAGAGAAGATTTTTAATAAATATTATAATAATAAAAAATCATGTGAAGAATTTTTTAGTATTAAACCCAAATATTTGGCCCCAATTATTTGGGGCTCAAACATGATATTAAAATACATAAAAAATTCACTCAAATCATTTTTTTTCATTACTTTTTCACTACTCATAAAATTCTACTTTTTTCTCAAAATTTAATAAAATTTTAATCTACCTCAAATATCACAATATTCCCAAAGTTTACAAAAAATAAAAATAAAAAAGGTTTACGAATACTAGCTACCTAAAATTTGTCGGAAACTTTCACATGTGACTCATACAATGCACTCAATCGTCTGCGAACTTTAAAGGTTAATGTTGCTCATGTCTATTGGACTGTACGTGTGATATGCATAATTAATCAAGGGGAAAATAGAAATGGAAAACAAAGGGCGTAGCGCAGCCTCTAGCTGCTTTGACAAATTGGACAGTTGAACTGCGTGTGAACCAATTTGTCCTGAGAATCTAATTAGTCAACTCCACCAAAAGCTGATTCCATGCATTTTCATTGCTTTTACTTTTTCATCGTTCTTGATTGGAAGCTATCTTTTGGAAATCCCCCAAACTTTAGATCCTTCCTGCTACTTATGTGAGACATATTCAACAGCTTGGAAAGAAATACCAACCTTAGAAAAGTAAACGGCTATGAGCTGAAAATATGTCTTACCGGTACCGGTAAGAGTTTACTTTTGTGAATTGAAGCAGATTTGGTTCAAGTCTTATCAGTGTTATATAATGCTATGAGCTGAAAATTTATGCCCAACCCATCGGCTGGTGTTTGAGGTACGGGAGTTGGTGAAAATTATAGAATATTATAATTAGTAAAACAGTGAAAATGATTTATGATAGTTGATGAAAAAGTGAAAAAAAATAATTAAGATGATTTGATGAACAATAATTTTTTTTATAGTTGTTTTATTAGGCCGGAGTTGCCAAAATTTTGGCACACATGCATTTCCTGGCCACTTTGCTGAACTACAACATACCACAATTAGTAGATTGTTACTGTTAATCTTTTTTAAAAAAAACACTTTTTATTCACAAGTAACCAATTATTTGAGTTTTTTTAAGGACACAAAACTATTACGCACCCAAATTTCATGTGATAGTTTTGTGGTTCTTCCTGCATGCCTTTGAAAACTGCACAATTTGAATCAAAGTTTGTACTTGGGGAATTCAGGAAGTTTACCAATCTTTTAAGAACAAGGCAAGACCCACCAATGGATGCCGTAGTCAAATACTTCAGTCCATGCAGTGTTAATAAATTCATGATTGATTCTGAAATAAGCTTATGGCCTACAAAAAATTAACCATCTGCTTGGAGACAGCTACATCAAGATATACATGGCACATCTATTAATTCTTCTCTGCTATATCCTGAATTTAATTTAATGTTGCAGTGTACTATCTATCCCGGCTTTCATCTATTGTCACACCAAAAACTTGTCCTCACAACCACATACCGGTTTCCTCTCCCTTTGCCAAAGAAAAAAGAAAGCAGGGGAAAAAGAGAGCCTAACAGGCATCTATTTTGCCATCACCTTGCCACATTTAAAATACGAAGTTCTCTGCTTCTGCAGCGACAGAAATTGTTCTATCCCCCATCTCCCGGAGAGCAGCTGCTGTGGAATCATCTATCCCCAACAGATACTGTACACGAGAAAGTTTTTCTGGTGTGGGGTCACTGTTGAGGTATATAGTAAATAGATCAGCTAACTCTTCTGGCACCTCCCATGACAGTGGCTCGGAAGGTACTGCTTTGTCACAAGCCAACAAATCATTGAGGGAAGACACCTGCAACACAAGAAAGAAGCCTTTAAACCTATCCATCCACATTCAAATAATGCAGACTAGAAGATTACAGGCTCAGTTCAGTGCAATAATCAACCAGAAGTATCGATACCACATTAAAAGGCCTTACCAATAAGTAAATAAAGGGAGGCATAGATTCATAAAATGACCAATAAGTAAATAATGGGAGGCATAAATTCATAAAAATCCATACCGCTCCCTGTCGATTTCTCTGCCTTAGCAGTGACACAGCCTGAATTAATGAATTTGATAGTCTACTTCGTGCAAGCTCAATAACAACACTTTCTGCCTTCTCAGCATTAATGCTGAGATCTGATGGGATTTTCTCATAAACTTCTTCCTCATTGAATTCCCCAGTGCCAGATGAGAAAATGTCATCCACTGTTTTCTTGAAGAGGTTCTCCCGCAAGCTCTCAGATATCATGTTATCCAGTTCAACACCTGCTTCCTTAAGTTCTCTTATCTGCTTTATAGTAAGCCTTCCCTGACCTACAGCTGTTTCAATGGCAGCAGCCATTTTCGTAGTGGTTATGCTCTTTATAATCTTCTGGGCATACTGTGACTGCAAGCCAACTTTCTTCTGCAGCTCATCAAGCTGCTCTATCCTGGCCTTTGTCAACTGTCCATCAGCTAAAATCACCTCAGCTTGTTGCCGAAAAGCCTGCTCAGCTAGGCTCCTATGTACTTCCACTATCTCCTTACTACTCAAACCCAGGATCCCACCTAGCTGATTTAGAAAAACAAATTCTGAATCATCCTTTTTTGTTGTGATCTGGGCACCAAATGGAATCTTCGTCACTTCACCAGTTAGACAATAGAGCAGATATGTCTTGTAGAGGTCAGTCCTATCTCTTTCTGGAAGGTCATCTTGGAGAGTTATCTCTGTCTGGCCAGGCTTACCCAAGTTTGAAGCAAGTTCCTGGTCGGGTCTTATCTTCCTAAGCGTTTGAATAGATTCCCATTCCTCATCCTCTTCAAATTGTTTTTCCTCAACTTGTTTGGCCTCCTCCTTTACAGGCTCTTTGGATGACGTGTCAGAGGAGTCCCCTTTTATATCTGCCACCAATTCAGTTACAACCAAAGTGTTGAAAGCTATCATCTTCTTAAGTTCTTTAGCAGCTTCAGTACGGTTCCCAGTGCCCCGTGCTCGTTTTACGTAGTTGATAAAAATCTTTCTGACCTGCATAGAAGTGATTTGAAGAAAAAAGGAAAATTTAAATTCTGATTCAAAACCACATGGATGAACCATCAATGCAAAGCACTCAAATTGGATACTCACCGCCTTGCCTGCGATCGACATAGCAACTTCCCTAGTCAGCCTTAAGCCATGAGCTGCCTTTTGTACAGATTTCCTGACATCAGCGTCATAACCATCAACACCAGCTGCAATCGCATCCTTCACAGCCTGGACAAAAATACAGAACTTATCAAAACTCAACATATTGGTCAATAAACTGACCATAAAAAATCCAGGCACCCCATTATGTGGTACATTCAAGTTACATTATGACGATATCAAAGCATCTGCTCACCCTATGAAAATCGAAAAAGCGTCCAAACAAAACTGAATGTCTACGAAGCAAAAAACTTCCCAAAAATAAACAGATGGCTGCTTTGAATATAACCTTATTCCCAAGTAACTCCATCTCTAGGTATTGGGACCACAATCTCTCTTTTCCAACTACAATGAAATACACGTCTAGTATGTCTTTGACATGAAATCCTCCTTTGAAATATACCAGAAAATTCGTCTCTGGTGCTAGCTAACATATTAACAGCAGAAAAGAAACATACAAAACTGAACTTGGATGACCAAATAATTTGATTCAGATTAGAAAGGGACAAACCACTCACTGACAGCAATCTCTAAGCCAGGGGTGGAACACAAATTAGGTAACCCTTTGGGAGGGACTCAACTACAAAGAGATTTGGAGCATTTCAATCCATATCCTGGCACTGTTCCTGCTCTAAACAACAACCTGAGGGTACTAATTATTGCCCGTCCTCAAAACATCAGCTAATTCTGATACACCCATCAACCTCTATAGTGCTTTCTCTATGTAGAAGAATAAGACTTGGGGAAGGAGCTGTGTAACATGAACAAGAAAATCCATGGGTTCTATGTGACTTGTTATAATACAACAGAAGCAAAAATAGGGTGTTTCTACAAATTGTGCAAAAAGAAAATAAGTTCATCAAGATTCAAGATCTAATACATCAAATATTCAAAATGACTTCAAATTAACAAATTTGGAAAAGCCTACTAATGCTCTGACAACAAGATAGGTTACATGACAAAAGAATAAAAGGGTTACCTTTTCAAACAAGCTGCCACAGATATCTGAGTGGGCTGCTTCAACAGTCTGCTGAGGTATACAGAGCATGACACGTAACTTCAGCAAGGCAGAAACATCAGACTCATCCAGTTCTCCATCCGCTACACATTGCTCAAGTTTTTGCCGGTAAATTTCTTGAGAAAAGCACATGTCAGTTATGGATTCCCCAGAGTAATTAGAAAAAAAAATAGAAAATTTAACATAATCAAGTTTTGTGAGTGCCTTTCCAATAACCAACAAGGAACCCTTAACGGCCATTTTTTGCTGTATGTGTGGGTGTGCTCTATATAAATACATACAGATATAGATACCCATAACATATATATACACATGTATCTTATATTAGAAACAAGATTTTCAATAGGAGAGATACCACAAGATCCATTACCTTCATGAATCCCACTGGCCTTTTGTGGATCAAAGTGCAACTCATCACATAGATTTTGAAGGAAGGCTGCTTTACTATCTGCCATTTCTAAATCGCCACCAGTGACAGCCAGTGCAAGCCGCTTGCGATATACCTTGGAGGTTACATCTAGTGTTATTGCTTCTGCTTCCTTTTTGCCCAAACCAAATATATTCCTCAAATGATTTAGAGCATCAAGCTACATCCAAAAATGTGTCGATTAATAATGCAAGTCTATTGGATACACAACGAGCGTCCAACGTAGGATTACAAAGCTGAGCAAAAGGAAAATAACATTGGCAGTTATTCTCGTGAAAATACGTAAAAAGAAAATACTTGGAAAAATAGAACCTTTATAGAGCAATGTCCCAACAAATGGGTTTTCATTGCAAAAATATGATTACGTTCAATTCATAGTTCATAAAAAATAAAAGAGAAGACAATGTGAACTTGGCAAGAACCATAAAAACTACAAGTACTGTTTGTTCACCTTATTTTCTTCCATGCAACCCTTAGATAGAGCATCTGTAATATATGCTCTATAGAGGAGCTTCAGGTCATCCATCTTTCTGTCACCATAATAGTCACCACCTAGCCAAAAGAAACACCTCAATACTACCTCATTGAGTTGGCATTTAAAAACTCAGCTTTGGCTGCTTGGAGAAACATGGAAGCAAAAGCTCAGTTTGGCTCCCTACCTAGTAAAGAAACTGGACCAACTCCAGGGGCAAAATCATCTGCGTTTGGATGGTTCTTCAGTGTGATAAGCAAATTATTAAAAGTTAGTATCTTTTCAAGCTCTTCCACAACTTCTGTGACAACCCTGCTGGAAATCCCAACTTTGTTAGATGATTCAAATGCTAAACATTACAAATTATTAGTAAAATTGTGAACCAAACCTCAAACAAGACTCAAATAAAAGGAGTAAAAGATCCTTGTAAAATAAAATCCACAATAAAAAGCATGTATAGGAAGGAAATCACACTTTTCGACAAAAATTATCGACCTAGAAAATAATTTACGAGTAAATGAATTTCTCAAAAGCAACAATGGGAACGGAGGAGGGGCATCGCCCTGGCATACAGGTGCTTATAGGAAAGGTCCACCATTGGAAGGAAAATTGTACAAGCTTATATTGCACACGAGAAAGACCATGCAAATATGTATAGATAACACATCCGAGTTTGTGTCACATGAAAATATCTCTAGGTCGGATTTATGACGGGAAGTAGCAACCATACACTGATCTTGTCCTGGACTTGAGGATACTTAGTGCAGATGAGATATTTTCCTCAACCAGTTTTCTTGTCCGCTCCCTAAACAATTCCATGGCAAGCTGCAATAGACATGACATATCACCTAGAGAACAATTATGAACCAGCCATAAAGTCCCCTCAAGAACAAGAAAACGTTGAGAAGGAAGGGACCTCGTCAGAAAGTTGATACGAAAGTTGTGCTTCTCTAAGGCTAACAAGCTGCTCCGTGTCAATATCTAAAAGCAAAAAGAAAGTCTTTGTCAGCATTCAGAATTTAACAGTCATGACCCTTACAAGATCCAGTGGCGGACCCCCAAGGGGCCCGCCCTTTAACAAATTTCATTTCATGAATTTCTCTATGAACTTTTTTAAGTTTATGAGTAGAAACAGATATACAATTAAACTCTATTTAAGAACTGCATTAATTATTTCCTCACTCTTCTAAAAAACATACTATTCTAAAATTTTCCACATATACATATATGAACTTGTGTGAAATTCACGAACTTTATATTTTTCTAAGCCGTGAAATTCATGAACTTGTTAATATGAACTAATAGAGCATTAGTTATTAACTCACCCCCTACAAGTGAAAAATCCTGGTTCTGCTACTGACAAGATCGCGAGCAGAAACCCATAAACGGAATCAATCATTCAGATATTCAACTCTGAAAGACATACTAACCCAAATACTACGTGAAATGATTATTGCTGGTAGAAAAACAGTCATTGAATAGTCTATTATACATGTTCAAGAACCTGGACCTATATCTAATAAGACTAGCATCCCCGCGACCCCTGTCAAAGTCACAAAATTATCACGCAACAGCAATATTGACCAAAACATTCCTTCCCGACAAACTGTAAACCCAATCCTTCAAGGAACCAAAGTGAAGCCCAACACTGTACAATACCCATTGTTGCAATCATACTTAACACAAGGACTAGGTACGACAACATAACAATCTCATAATCACCAACAAAGACCATAATGCACAAATATTTACCTCGGCCAACTGAATTTAGCTTAGAAGCATACAATCGCTGAGCATTGTCACGGATAGCAATTTCAACCTGGCAGAAAAAATTATTGTCACCAAATTGATAAGTTACTGAAAAAAAATGATTACCATAAGTAGTAATGGATAAAGCAAGCATGATGCCAACATATGATAAGCTGCGATGGCAAAAAAGGATTAACTTTGTTGAATGCATGATATAAATATGCAAACTACGTAGACTGAATGCTACTTACTCGTAAACAGATGAGATAAAGATTAATGATTAATTACCTGGGAATCAGTGACCTTGAAAACACGTTTCCAAGGTAAAAGGAAACCCGATGCTTCTCCAAACACAAGAGTCGAAACATAGATGAGCTTTTGAAATGCCTGCACTGGAGACTCACTTATGACGGTCAAGCTCCATATCTTCAATTCAAATCCTTGAGACTAATCAATAATAACCAAGAAAACTAGCACATATAACCTACCCGACGCTGTTCTGTGTCAGCCTCACGATCTCCAGTTTCAAGCCTTTGCCTAAAGATTCGTCTACCAATCTGGATGTCACCAAGCATTAACATCAGTAAGCTTAGAATTTTGTTGTACATACGCAACCTTCAGCATTCTCAAGCGTTCACATTACTCTAGAGACAAAAATCCTAATATCTACCTCCATATGCATGTCAGCTGCATCAGGGTCATCAATGCCCAAAGCTTTCTTGAAGTTGATTATTGTGTCAACTTCGTCACCTTTGAGTTCTTCTCCACCGGGTGGAAGAACGGAAGACACAAACCTGAGTAAAAAATTGTAAAAGAAAAATTAAAACAAAGATAACAATCAATAATCGGTTCCGTTTCGAAATCTCAAACCACATATCATAGCACAACACACATGTAATTAATCAGCATATACACAAAATTCGTATTACATTTAGTTTATATCCAACATTTGCACAACTCACAACAATATTGTTTCGACTCACCGGCAATATATATCACAAAGCTCAGCATTGAATGTCTCATCTTGCTTGCTTACACCATATCTGCAAATCAAATTAGGAGCTCAGAATAGCTACTATAGTATAATTAAACCAAGATTAAATCGTTTTAAATACATCAGAATTTTATTACGGACTATATGTTGAAATCCTTAAATTACTGAAATGATATCGCCACCAACCGAAACTACCTATAACAACTTAATTTTATCACTTAATTCATCACAAACTGACTTTTTTGCTATCCTCTCGATATCGTCCTTCTTCACTGCCCGAGGATCATCGTGGCCCGCCGCGTAGTTGTGCAAATCGACAGCAGCGACGTCCGGTACACGTGCATTCAATGCATACGCAGCAGCGCCGCCGGCCACGCCGAGGACTGCAGCACCGCCCAGCGCCGCGGGCTGGGCCTTCCCAAACCGAGACCCCAAGCCGTACCCGGCAGCGATCGCGGCTCCGATAAATAGAGCCGAGGTCACCAGTCTCACAGGCGGTGACAGGCTGGCCACCAGGGGCTGAATCCCGGTGAGTTCCCTTTTTTCTCCGAAGACATTGGGAGGGGACGGTGACGTGGAGGACGCGGGTTGGTCATCGGAGGAGGCAGAGTTGAGAGGGACTGAGACTCTGAAACGGCGACGTTGAAGGGCGAGCTTCTCAGAGACTCTGGTGGTACGGGAAGGCAGAGGGTTCAGGAAAGGGGAATAGAGAACGGAACGATGAGGAGTAGTCGTTGTAGGAGTATTGATGAAGGTAGAGGGATTCATGGCTCCCTCTACGAATAGAGAACAGCAATGACGTCGTAGGCGGAGTGTACGATGGAAATGGGAGGTTTCTCTTTAGGGTTTAACGAAGGGGAACTGGGAGTGAAGTTAGAAGAAGAAGATAGGGAGGAAGAGCAGATAGAGGCATTCACCGCACGGTAATGCCATGGTCTCGAGCAGTAGGACTTGGGGTTGTTCTCCGCAATCCCTAGACAATAGTCCAACGGTACACGTCCTGACCACACTAAACGGTGGTCGTTTCCATCGTTCCAAACGATACACCTAATAATTTGGCCGTTTTATCACCCACGGCCACGGGGCTCCACAGCTACCCCCTCCGCACCCTTCCGGAACGCTCTCATCCGCAGTAGCAGTCTTTCTCACATGGCTGTCCCTTCTCTTCGTTTCCCGCTCTCCCCATTCCTCATAAAAAATCCTAACCCAGCCCTGAACTTCAGACTTCTCAGAGTCCCAGTGTTACCCTTTAGACCTTACTGCTCTTCGTCCTCTTCCTCTTCCGCTTCGTCGAGTTCCTCCACCTCCAAGTGGGAACCTTTCAGGAAAAAGAAAGTCGTCATGAGGGTCGGGTATGTTGGGTCCGATTACAGAGGCCACTACTTTGTCCTCTCTTCACCATGTACATCCGATTCATACACATAAATTTTCATACAAATTTTTTTTTTGAATTTTTCCTTGTAGTATGTAATTTCTTGTTTATCTTTTGTGTCTTTTATACTCGATGACGTGCAGGTCTCTAAATGCAACGAGATGAACCCTCATTATCTAGTAAGATTCGTCATTTATTTTCTAGTTTCTAATTAATGAATCAGGATTCCACCGAACAATATGCGTAAATCCATGTTGGCAATATAGGAAACATCCTTGTTGGAATACTTTTCAGTAATTTTCTTGCTAATGTTTGTGCGGATTTATGCAAAAAATTTATGTGATCCTGTCTTGCATGTTAGTTAAGTTGTTTTAAAGCATTGACTATGTAATATATAAAATACTTCAACCGGCTTTGCCATTGAGGATGGATTCTTGCTAAAAGGCGTTACAATTTTTTTGATTTGTAGCTATTGAAGGAGAATTAGAGAAGGCCATCTTTAAGGATGGTGGGATCCGTGATAGTAATTACAGGAATCTCAACAAAATCGCGTAGGCAGGAAGTAGCCGTACGGATAAAGGAGTAACTAACATACACTAGTTTCTCATAGTTAGTTTATTTATGTTGTATTTGCAGTATTTACCAGTGTAGGACCGGAGGTTGTTAATTTCTCTGTTTTGGATGTTTTTGTAATTTGGTTTCCTAGGTTCACTCGTTAGCGACAACGATATGCTTGAAAATGGAAATCCCTGAAGATTCATGGAAAGAATACCCTAAATGGTGTGGGCCTTGCAAATCACATCAACTGTTGTCTTCCTAGTAATATTAAAGTCTTTAGTATTTTACCCTCTCAGAGGTGAGACCATGAATTTGTTGCTGTTCTTCTTCCTAATATGATATCCCACCAATGGTAGTACTAAGGAGGGAGAGTTGTGATATCTTGATGATGGAGTACTAAAATGAACACATGCTGCATTTACTTACAAATTACTTTGTTTCACTTGTTACATATATGAGTTGGGTGAGAACACTTATTGCGGAGTTGATTGTTATTACTTCCCTCAGTAAGACTGTCTAGACTACAAAGTTAATCCAAAACCATTGCCGTACATGATATTATATGGCTTCTTTTGGCTCACACTTCCTTTTATATAACTTGTTACTGCCTCCAGACTGTGATTCCTATTATGGCTGCCTTAAAATGTCAGATGAGAGATAATTTAGTGGAAATGAAGATAAGGTTTTCTCAAGTATTATTATACTACATAATTGGATGAAGGTCACATTGTTGACTTGTGGTTGTTCAGAAGTTGAAGCATTTTCTATATGGCCAGAATTGGATTTCTCTGCCAGAATTGGATTTCTCTGAGTTTGTGGAAAGAATCTAAAACAGGCAAACCATTTAACTTACATCAAAGCCTGTGACTTGTAGAGTTACTCATGACAAGAATTTATGTTTCACAATTCAGTGCTGCTCTCCCATTTCGTCTTCTAGTCCTTTGATTTTGGTCACCGGTTTTTATAATTCAGTAGCTTTGATCCTAGAAGGGAGTGCAATCTCCGGAAGTATTCTTATCTCCTTCCTGCTGAAATTATTGGAATCAAAAGTTACTTTAGCAAAGCTGAAGTTGATCATCATCTATCAGACTTTAATACTATATTGAATGCCTTCGAGGTGTGGTAAAGGTGTCTTTTCTATATTTTTCTCCTCTATTGTTGTAAATTGTCATTTCCTCTGTGGTAGTGAAGTGACTCCCTACTGACGCCAAATCAAGTCGCTTTCTTTTGAAGGCATTTTCAATTCTGCGACTTTAGTTCATGCATTCTGTTCCAGCCTTCTAAGTTGTTTTCTACAGTTTTTAAGTTGAATAAATACACAACTTGTCGAAAACCTCTTCTCTCATCTTGTAAGGTAATCTTTGATCCTCATGAATTTTATTGAGTCAATCCTCTGTTAGCCTCCCAATTATTTTGTAATATGATTATGCTTATAGGCATGTTGTTCTCAGTACTTAGATTCAGATCTTTTCATATGGTTGATCTGTTGTTTGACACTATTGGATGGTGAAAAAGCAATAATGTATGAGTAGAAGAAAATATCATTGCTCTGACGTTATTAGCATTGGATTCTGATCATTTAAGAATTCATTTAATCTTTCTTTTGGGACCATAACTGAATGTTGGTTCTCTGCAATTTTTTATGACCTTATTGATCTGACCTCTATGGAGAATGGTCCATAGATCCTTCTAATTTTCCTTGTGGTGAAGCACTGGTACTCCAATTCTTTCTTTGTTTGGGAATGTCGTTTGTAGGGAGAACATCCTTTCCACAACTACACAGTACGGTCCAAGTACAGGAAACAGCTTCCTAGAAAACGATCACCTGGAAGTGGCAGTGTTCCTACTAGAATATCAAAATCTTCTGGTCAGGCATCAGCCTCTGAGTTTGAGGAAAGCGATGAAGAAGAAGAGGTTGGGATTGATGGAGCAATTACTTTTGGTGTCGAGAGGATGAGTGTAAATTCCTCAGAGTCCAGCGTTTCTCATGAACATTTAGCTGACACTCGCCATTAGCATGAAATTGATCTGAAGGCCAACACTACCAATGTAGTTGTCCATGCAAAATTGCTACATGAACCTGACGAGATGGACAGGATAGGTGCTTCACACTTCAGAAAGATAATTCGCTGTTCTTGTGGAAAGCTGGAGAAGTCACTTACATTTCCCTATGTTGAGATTTCTATATGGGGAGAATTTTTCATGTTACATCAAGTGAAAATATTTTCTGTCTTCTATCCCGTTTCATGTACAACTCATTCAATCTTCATTGCTGATACTAAAAGAATTGAGATGTAGAATCACAGAAACACTTGTAAGTGTAGATGTAACACTTGCTTTGATTATGTCTGGTAGCAGCAACTTGAAGGTGACTTCATTAGGGAAGATCTGCTATTTCTGTGGTAGAGTTTCTTTTCATCTTATGGAAAACAATGATGTTAACATACAAGGAGTTCCAAATTGGTCCCTGAAGTTTGAAGAGTCATAATCAAATTCTCTAATAGTTCAAAAACTCGCACTTTAGTCCTATTGGTTAAATGTGATGGAAGTGCCGACAAAGGGATTGCGATTGGCTTGGCATTTGCCACATGGACAGTTTCCACAGGGTATAGCATTGTCAAGGAAGAAATTTTCAAGTTTTTTGCTTTTTGTCCCCCCCCCCCCAAGCATTTAAGTTTTTAGTCACATGTGATAGAAGTAGAAATAGAAAGAGAAACGTTGTTAATCTCAGGTTAGTTGGGTACTTGAATCTTGAATCAAATTTTGCGATTCACATCAGCTGCCATGTAAGCAATTAACTTGACAGATCTTCAATTTCTACTAATCACCTTGATGGAAGGACTCAATTACGCTCTCAAAAATTATTTAATAACTTAATGCAACATTTTGTCTCAAACTCTAGGCATCTAATTTGGACGTTATATTCTTTGTAGTGGCTAAAACAGGTGTTTACCCTGAATTGTACATGCATTATCTTAAATTCAAAGGCTTTTTTCAGTAATTATATTCACATTCACTAACATAAATTTTGCTCTCTACTTAAACCTAGTCTTGTAGGAGAAAGCCTGAAACTTTATACACCATAGATAGAGAACAGATTGAAACTGATACCTAAGCAAAAGCTGCCATTGTCTTTATGATAAATTAAAAGCAACAGTTAAGGACTACTTTTCAGGAAATATAAGTAGTTATTGGTTCAGCAAAGTTCTGTAGTATGTGTTATCATTAATTCCAACTGCTACTCTTTGGGAAGATAGACTCGATGAGATGAGCCTTCATATAAATCTCCTCCTGGTATGAATATTACTTGAAGCTGCATCTGGATAATCATCTAAATGTGTTATGCTGATTTTTTCTGTTCTGGAAATTTCCATTCCAGACAGCCTGCATATCCCAGCATCCGGTAATGGTTGCATTCCTACATCTTCACTTCCCTGTCCAATACAGTAGTGTATGAGTCGTGATTCAGATCTGTTATCTTCTTTGCTCACTATAGTCAGTTGATTGTACTTTAGTGCAGTCGGACTTTGGAACTTTTGCTTATTCATGAAACCTTTAGAGTAGGTGTTAATCTATCGTCATGTCATACTTGGTGGAGAAATATACAATATAGAAAGCCCATGGTGTCCTAATTCATACGACAATATTTTAACATTTTTTATTACTCATGTTAATAAATACGCAAAATGGTTGGGACTGCTGTGGCAGTAAAGCGCAACTTACTCCCTAGACATATTCTAACTTTGTCACTTGCCAAGTTTTCACGGATCATTCTACCCCTTGCCCCATCTGAAGTTTTGATATTGAGGGGAAATAGTTTCTCTCTGAGGAAAAGACCCGGAGATGTGACGAGGCCTGAAATGCTGACACTAGCTAGTTGAATCAGAAGAAATTTTGAAGACAGTTGATGATTTCTACACATCTGTTATGTTGCCTGAAGTTTCAAAGTTCTTGGATCCTTTGGGTTCTCCTTGGAAAGAATGGGTTGAAAAGTTGGATGCATACAAGCATTCCAGATGTCGAATTGGATGAGGTCAGGAAAGCATGGAAATTGTGGAAGGAAAAGTTTCAGAGTGGTGCGCTGCCTTTTATCAGTCACAAATCATAGTCTTAAGGTAATTGCTACTCATCTATTTTGATCGAAAAATTAATATTTATAGAATTTAATATGTTACTTAACTTTAGATGATTGGGCTAAATTTTTCACTATTTATGACCTCCCCGCACCCCAAAACAAATTTTATTTGCTACAGCACATTTTGAAAGGGTGCTGATGTTTCATGATCATTTGACAAAACTACAGGAAAATACCTTACAGCAAAGAAACTGTTCTTTCGGGAAAAGGACCAAGACAAGTTTCTCCTAGACTTAGGACGAAACACTTTCGTAAACGATTGAATATTGATACCATAGGTATGCCTTGTCGTGAGCAGCCAGCAGGATTTCTTTTTAGAGCAGCCATTCTTGCTACCTGCTACTTTCCTTCTTGGATTGGCTGAGGATTGAATGTGTTCAGTGCAGGGAAGTTTTAGTGTGAAGAAGGGATGTGGAATTGGTCCCAATAAAGGGCCAAGTTGGGTTGTGTGGCAAATTATGATATATAAACGGAATTGATAGAAGTTTTAAGGAAAAAATAGCCTTCAGTCGTAAGCATCTGGATCGGCAAGCGGCAGGAGCAATTGTCATATGTTTCTTCAAGTCAGATCCTGAAAAACTGAGTTCAAAAGTTGAGTTTTGTTCTGTTCGTCCTCGACAAAGATCCATTCTTTGAATTTTTGTTTTTTTCACTTTCTCATTTATATGAACTGTATTTTAGCATGCATACATGCTTTGTGACCACTGAAACATAATTTTCCTCCTGGTTTTCCATTGAGTTTTCAATTGATCGAATAAATACAAGGAGAGTTGTACTCAAAAGCCCAATTTTGTCCAAAAATATGCTCTTTCATTCCTTTATTGAACGCAAAAACTTACACATAACTGAATCTTGAGTTGATATTCTCCATGATCTATGCTGTTATTTGCGGAGGACTTGAATTGAAAACTATGAACCAAATTTCAACATCATTGACAAGCTGATCAAATTTGAACTGCACTCGTATTTGAAACAGAATTTTTCTTGATCTTTGATTCATCTTTCATACATATATATTATGTTACCCAGTTTGCTATCAGGGTGCTCCAAATTACAGTTGCTGCTGCTTCTACCTTTTTTTTTCTTCTAGCAAGCTACATCTTCTACATATGTGCTTGAAAATTGATTAAGGTTGCATAGTAAGAGGAGATATTTATCAGATGGTAGTGCACTTGTGGCAGCTACTGCTGCATTGAATTGTCATTTTTCGAGCTACAATTTATGTCTTTCTTTGTCATTTGACGAATCAAGTGCAGAGGACTATATACAATATACATACACACATCTATACCTATAATTAAATACATGGATTTATTAATCTATATAATTTACATAAATAGTTAATGCTTTTAAATTAAGCAAAATTTTCTTTCATACGACTGGTTTAGACTACATTACTTTGGCCAAAAGTACTGGCACTGAAATTTGCATGGGTTTAAGTAGGGTTTGAGTGTATGTTGTCAAATAGTCATATACAGCGAGAACGAGATAAAGAGGGTTTCCTTGATCCACCCTCTGTAGGCTTTCTTTGGATCAATCGAAGATGTGAGCTGACACTGAGTTATCCTTATGAATAGAAAACGAAGAAAAAGGCTTCAATTTCACAAAATAAAAATCAGTTTCTTTTTTCTTGTGATCAGTGACAATATATAAGAACAATCCGTTCTCTAATCATTAACCAGAAATTATGTTTCTACTTACAGAAAATGACTTTAAACAATAGGTGGGTCATGCCGGAAGGCAGAAATTCTAAATTCATAAAAATTAAGGTTCGTTTGTTTTTTCGTATTTTACGTTCTAGAAAGCATTTTTCATATTTTTTTGACTTTTTGAAGAGCCTCATAAAATACGGTCAACCAAAATTTAATTCGGTCAACCGTAAAAGACAACTCCACTTTCTTGAAAGTGGTTTACTTTCTGAAATTAGCGAATCTTCTTTCATGATCTGCTTCTCCCAGACTTAGGGGTGACTAAAAATCTATCGACTCGACCTCCCAACTCGAAACCTATTTAGTTCAATCTGAATTGATCGAGCTACATTGTGGTTGAGGTCGGGGTCGGGTTTTGAAACATGAATCTGAGAAAAAAAATAGATTTTGTTTGGGTCTGTAACCTGAAACCAAAGCATTCAAAAGAATCCGACCATTTTTAGCTTTTTCAGGTTTGGGTTTGGGTTTGAGTTTTAAAACATGAACACGAGAAAATCAAGTTTGTGTTAGGATCTCTAACCCGAAACCAAAGCATTAAAATGAATCTAACTCCGATAGTTTTATATTTTTCCGGGGTATGGTCGTGTTTTGAAACATTAACTTGAGAAAAATTAGGTTCGTGTTCAGGCCTCTAACCCAAAAGTAAAGCATTCAAAGGAACCTAATTCTGACGATTTTATCTTTTTTCTGGGTCGGGTTGCAAACTTCTCGTCCTGATTGCCTTGAGTTCGGGGTCGAGTGTTGGAAACTCGACCCCAACCCAATTTGGACAGCCCTTCTCGGTCTCTCACTCGATCCTCAACAATTCCTCATTCAACTCTCACCCGACAGTCCTCTCTCTCCCTCTCATAAAGGGTCTCAGTTATCGCATCTTTGTCAAATTGATGTTAAAAATACCCTTTCTTGCTCTCTAAATTTTTTATTTATTTTCAAATTGATATTAAAAATTAAGTTTATTGATCAAATAAAATTACAAAAAAATACAGCATTCGTCAAAATATTGAAAAATACTTTCAAAAAATATATTTATATAACAACCAAATACTGAAAATTAGAATACTTTACTAAAACATAATGCATTTGAAACTACTTTACAAAAAAGTATTTTGCGTTAAAACAAACGGAGCCTAAAGCTTCTTATAAATTAATTTGTGTGAGAAATTGAGCTTTTATGATAAATAAAATACAAAATTATAACATATATATCACTTCAAATTTGCTTTCATTATATTTAAAGATAAATATTTAATTTTAGTCCTCGAACTATCATCCAAATGTTATTTACTATGAATTTCATCACATTTAACCTTTAAACTACCAAAGTATATCAATGTTTGCCCTCTAATAAGATCTTGCAGTTGAAATGTATAGAAAATAAGCTGTGTGCCACAATATCGACCGTTGGATCTTATGATACGGTAAAAATTGATGCATTTTGATAGTGTGAGGGCTAAATAGGGTGAAATTTGTAATTCAAACTGGTAAATGATATTTGAGTGACAATTCAGAAGCTAAAAATGAAGATTTCACTTTACTTAACTTTATGGATAAATACAAAGTTCATCCTTAAGGTAATCACAAAAATCAAATAAGTCTCTAAACTAATAACATTATCAGATAGATCTCCGTTGACAGACTTAGCGGAAAATTTTGCCACACGCTTTCGATGACATGGCCGAACTACTAGAACACATAGCATAGTTTTTAAACGTGTCGCCTTGTCAATGGACCTAACATGGCTGCATTGTAGCATTTTCCGTTAATCCGTCAATGAATATGGACAAAAGGACCATATATCTTTGAACCCCACCTATTACCTATTTGATTTTTGCAGACTATACGAACAAATTTTCGTATTTATCCCTTAATTTAAGTTGATTACTTTTGAAATTTATAGGCATGGCATTCAAACAGAATCTGAAACTGAGAATTGATATATTGCTTCCTTAGATGTGTTGGGGTCAACACCCATAAGAGATAGACTTGGAATAGAAGTAGACTTATAGTGGAAGTCTACTTGCTCCCTACTTCTAGTTTATCTAGAATTCTCTTAGGGTTTTCTCTTTGTATGTTTCCCTATAAATAAGAGGCTTATGTTATAGGAGAAGAGGCACGTGAGCACGTGAGAGCGTGTACATTGGGCAGAGAGAGAGGAAGAGAAAGAGGGTGGTGTGACTATTGTATTAGGGCGGGCAGAGTAATTTTCTTAGGCTTTTTTAATAAAATTGCTCTGGGTGGACGTAGGCCGGATTGGGGCCGAACCACGTAAATCTGGTGTTCCTTTCTTTGAATTTTCGTGACGCTTTTCCCAACAAGTGGTATCGGAGCCTGGTTCGAGGAGCCGGAGTAGTTTTTCGGGAGAAGCAGAGAAGGTCCGATCTGAGATTGGAGAGCACCAGCCTTCAGAGGAGATCGAGACGAAGCCATTGGTCGAAACAGCGTCATCAGAATCTCCGGGACGCGCCTCCACGCGCCGCAGGAAGAAGAAAAAGCGCCTCCACGCGTCACACGCGCCCTCACGCGCCGAGCAGAGCCAGGGCGAGTGGGCTTCACTCTCTCCGCGCGCTACACGCGCCAGCGACAAGAGATTGCCATGTGTCCTGTGACGTCAGCATCCACGTCATCGCCACGTCAGCAGTGGGTCTCAGGAGATCTGCGTAACAGTGTCACGTCATCTGCCACGTCATCTTTGCCACATCATCAGAGAATATTCCGGGGGGAATATTCCGGTTTTGTTTGTTTGTTTAGTGTGGTTTTTTTTGGCCGGTTCAGGGGCTTTTAAGCCGGTTTTCGAGCAGGTCAGACCTATTCCTAAGGTTTTAGGGTCATCCCGGATCCATTGGTGCAGTCAGAATTTTGAAATTCGGCCTCGATCAGTGTGAATTAAGATGGCAGAGAGTATGATTACCGGTTTGATGATGTTGACTGCTGCAAACTACATGAACTGGAAGCCACAGATGGAGGATATCCTTTATGGGAAGGATATGTATGATCCATTAGAGAACAAGGGAAAGAAACCGGAGGAGATTGACAAGGCAAAGTGGAAGAAGATTAACCGGAAGGTTATAGGCCGGTTGATTGTTGACTTCATCTAGAAAACGAAGGTGCTTGGTACCAGCCGGAGGAGATGCAAGAGCAGGGGGAGAAACTGTTCTACATGGGTCCGGCTGTACAAGCAGGGGATGCGGGCACCCTATGCGGGGGTGCAGGACACTCGGATGAGAGTGTGGTCGTCTGGTGACAAGGACGAGGTTGGAGTGCCAGTAGAATAAGGTTGCAAGGGGTGGTGAGCAAAGGGAGCAACAGACACCAAGTTGCAGGAAATTTCTACTGATGGAAACCCGGGAAGCACTCAACCGAAAGATGTCAGGAACAAATTCTTCTCTTATGGTTATGGAGGGGGAGATTTGTTGGGGTCCACACCCATAAGAGATAGACTTGGAATATAAGTAGACTTATAGTGGAAGTCTACTTGCTCCCTACTTCTAGTTTATCTAGGATTCTCTTAGGGTTTTCTCTTTGTATTTTTCCCTATAAATAAGAGGCTTATGTTATAGGAGAAGAGGCACGTGAGCACGTGAGAGCGTGTACATTAGGCAGAGAGAGAGGAAGAGAAAGAGAGTGGTGTGATTATTGTATTGGGGCGGGCAGAGTAATTTTCTTAGGCTTTCTTAATAAAATTGCTCTGGGATGGACGTAGGCCGGATTGGGGCCGAACCACGTAAATTTGGTGTTCCTTTATTTGAATTTTCGTGACGCTTTTCCCAACAAGATGTTGGGGGAAGGAAAAGGAAAACGGCTGGCCATTGTTCCCTAAAGGTATTCAGCCACACAACATAAGTCTCTCATTTTGTTCATTTCTTTCTTTCTTGATTTCTTTTAATTTTTTTAAAGCCATTAATTGTATTCTCTAAGTAGATTTTTGAAGTACCTAGATAGCATATACTAGGAGATCAAGTAAAATTGGACTGAGGGCCGGTAGGGAAACCATTTTTGTTTTTAGTTTTCATTTAACATATTCGTTCAATTTCCCACATCACATGAAAACAAATTCACTCACATGTTGACATGATCGATATTGGATCGATGTCTAGTAGTCTTTGGACTTCTCTGGAGAACTGGGAGTTCTGTTTGGATTCTCTGAAGCATTGGCAACCATCCCTTCACGATAACCATATAATGTACCAGAGTAATCTAATTTTGACATCTTCTATAGCCAGTTGGAAAATCGATACGAAAAAAGCGAGAGAAAAAAAAGGAAGAAAGAAGAAAACGAGAAGGTTTGCTTTATTATTATTTTTGCTCGCTCGCTTCACGCCAGCTTTGAATAGCTTCCAAAACTGCTGCTTTTACCACTTGAGCATCTATCTCATGACCATGATCAGCTCCTTGATTATCCTGGCACATCATCAAAGTCGATCGGGTTCAATACCACCTAGAAATCTAGGCCCCAAGTGCACGCATGAAGCACATGTGACATGCCGCCCTTACAATAAATGAACAATTTGTGGTAATATTTGTGGGTGAGTGGTGCGCAGTGCGTTCGTGTTAAGAGAAAGAAAGGAGAGATCAGATGCATGTCAATGTGAACGCGAGTTTATATGACCCACCACCAACATTCATTTCTTACTTTGGCTCCGATGGCTTCTAAATGAAAGCCTTCTGAACAAGAAACCCTAGCTTGGCGCACATCAAGACCCAGCTCTTCAAAGGCTTCCAATAGGAACGCAAGCAACCCACAGCAACTCCTTTCAGTGAACACCTCAATCAGAAAACCCGCTTGTTGGGCTTCGACTTTAAGCTGCTGAATGTAGTGAAGCTACCTGTAATTAGTTAACAGTATCCCAAAATATTGCAGTTATATTGATTGAAGAGTGCTATATGTGCCGGCTTAGATACTACCAGAGGCGACGAAGCTTGAACGTTGGGCGCCGCAGCAATATTATCTTGATTCATTTCATCTATCTTTCTCTTTAGATCTTCTATGTACTTCGATGCATCTAATATAATCGAGCTTTTACTGTGCTGCACAGATGGACACACAACTCGAAAGATTTAGCTTACATAGCACTGAACTGGTTACTGTACTTATAGAGAACGGGTTAATTAATAGGAGTTCAGGAAAAAGTGAAGCAAGGATGATAAGTACGTATACTGCACGTAAATCGAAAGCAAAACCAAGACTTTTGTATGATGATAAAATTGTAGGCTCACGTTCTGTACAGCTACTTTGAGGAATTATTACACTTACCAAATACCCACAAAAAAAAAAAATTACAGTATTGAGTTCATGATCGAGATGAACTTGGAAAACGGAGATGCGATAGATAATCCAAGCTGAATTATACGTGGACTGCAAAAATGGTTACATGTAAGAACAAGAAATTGACTGAGGATTTTGAAACAGGTGGTCTTCAATGGATATGGATGAGAAACTATCAAAGCTGGAGCTAAATTAGGGTATCAAGGAGAAAGCCAGGAGCTGGGGATCATGATGATGATTGTGATGATAATGATAAATTACTGTTGCCTTCCGTTTTTCCCAAACAATTCTCCAGTGCTGAAAGAGGCTTATATGAGTATTTTTGTAGGAGAAGCTATAATAAGGAGAAGGTAAAGAAGATGAACGTATGTTTCCGAGATTGTAGAAAATTACCGCATGGGAGTTAGTGATGGAACGAAGCAGTTGCAGCTTCTTATACATGGCTGCTCTCTTGTGCTTCCTAGAAACCATGACTCTCTGTATCTCCCTCAACCATAATAGGTGGATTGATAGCTGCTTAAATAGGGAAGAGAACTCGCAACAGATATAAGGAGCAGTATTTCATTCCTAGAATTACTAAACTACCATTCACTTTTAAAATTCTCACTGCAGCATTCTCTCTCTCTCTCTCTCTCTCTCTCTCTGGATATATTCAAGTGTAGCAGTCCCATTACCCGTAATCTAAACCAACATGAAGAAAGCATATTTCAGTCTGAAATATTTGATTCCTCAGTGATCAGAAACCTTATCACCGTGTTCATCCTGCCAAGCGGCATCTAATTTGTTTTCACTGGTATGACGCGGTACGATATCCAGAATTTTCACGGATATTTAATAAGTCCCGCGTCCTTGAGTGGCTGGATTATGAAGATGTTAGTGATGCTATAAGTTCCATATTGGCTGTTTACAAGGTATAATTTTGGGCTTTTGTAGGTGATTGAAAGGAGTATTACTGTGACTTCTAACTAGTCCTGTTAGGGTGTTATAGAGTATATATAGGAGGGGCTAAAAGGGTATATGCATCATATTTCTTTCTCATTTTTTTAACCACAACCAAGAAGAATGAAATTCCTTTGGCCTATTATAATTTATACAGGAGGAACAGAAGATGCGCGCATATGGTCTAAGTACGGAAGCGACTCCTGAATAACCTACTTATGAATGGATGTGATTATAATATATATAGATAGATCATAGATAGATAGAGAGAGTGTGTGTGTGTGAGAGAGAGAGAGAGTATGAATGGACTCATGATGAAGTACAAGATCATGGCCATTCATCTAATAATCATTTCTCTGGCTAAAATATATATAACTTCATAAATTTTATACACGCTAACATATATGAGAGGACCCAAATCTGAGTTTTCATGGTCTCAGTCTCCTTCACAATATGGGACCCCCGCTTCCGTTTGTACCTCCATGTGATGTCATATATTAGAGTACAGAATAATGAATGATAAAGACGGAACGGTAAGAAATATGAGAAATGATCATATGGGCCGTGTGGAAGAAAATAAGGTTGTGGGGACAGAATAGACACGGTGGAAATTATTATGAAAACAGACATTTTGCATGGGAGAGTGAGGCGGTTTGTGGGGTTAACGTGAGGGAAGGAATCTACTAGTGATTGGGACACCATCGAAAGTTGCAAAGGAAGCGTCAAAGAATGATAAGTTGGTGTTTTCTGAATGCCTCCAAGCCTTCCTCACGGGAAGGATTACAAACTCTCTCTCTCTCTCTCTTATCTCTCCATCCTTGGTTTCCTATCTCTGTCCCAGAAAGAGCCATTTGGTTTAGTTGGGCTTAAAATAATTGGCAAATTGGAAATGCCTTTTTATTCCTCAAAATGGAGACAACAAACAGTTCTCAGATGTGCGTGTCGTATCTTCTTGTTTCGTCTGCCTCGCACTACATGAGAATGAACATTAATATAAAAAACAAGTCCTCGCGTGGTTCGGAGAAGATAATTATTAATTAATTAAGTTACTGTTTAGATCGGTATGTTTGAAAAGAACAAAGTGCTAAATATCCTTTCATTTTCTTTTGACATTCTGGTCTTTCAATGAGAAATCCATGAAGCTAGCCATCACGCATTTGAAGAACGTCACTATGAGGAACCTATAAATCTACCTAAAAGTCTACAAGGTAACAGTATTCATTCCCATCCCCATATAATACAGTTCCATTATAACCAGGTATAGAAGAACAATTATATTCCTGCGCATGCATGGTCATGTGTTGGTGTCTCGAACCCAACCCCCATATAATGTCTAATTTAACGTAGAGATGAATATCATAGGCAGGTTATATATAATCACGCTAGGGGAGTTAGCTAGGAGATAATATAATTATAATGCAGGAGGAACGTCATAGTATAATACTTTATATTTATGGACAAAAATTAATCGGTCCCCTTCAAGTTTCAATATATTTATTACACTCTTTTAAAAAAAAATCAATTATCACCTTCCGTTGATTTGACCGTTAAGCCTCGTGAAAAATGGTCAAAATGTCTATTCAAGACAAAATTACTAAAACTATTGAAATTTTATTAAAAAGTAAATAAAATATATAGAAACTCTATTTTTTTTATTTTTTTCTAATTTTATATTGTATTGGACAGGCTGGCATTTTAATTAATTCACATCCTTTTTCGTATGACTTACCAAATCAAACAGAAAATGAAGATTAATTGTTTTTTAAATATGAGGGGCATAATAAAACATATTAAAACTTGAGGGGAAATTAATTAAAGAAAGCTTTGGTGATGATGATTATCAGAAATTCGGATCTTCCGATCAATGGAGAGACATAGAACACTATGCTCTCTTGTTAATCTATGATGCAAGACTTTCCATTCTATGCTGCAACCAAAAGCTAAACCACATTAATTTATCACGTACGTAGGGTTAATTGATTATTGTTTTACATGATATATCTAAGGTTTTGTAGGAACAAACCATAAATTTTATTCATTCTTAATTAATCATATATTATAAAGGCTAGCTGGAAAGATTCAATAAGATTTGAAACGTATATCAAAATCCAATGCCTTTTCTTATTGAAAAGCTTCCTCTTTTTCCATTTTTTTGAGTTGGTTTTAAAAAAGTAATTATTAGTTTAAGCCTTTTGTCTACCACATATGTGTACTACATTAATATATCAGAGTACAGCTCCTATACATCTGAATGTGTCCGCATTAGAAGACAAGTAGGAATCCCTTTGTTAGTGGTTACCACATGATCTTGATGCTCAGCACAAGCTCGAAACATATACATACTGCCAAAGCAATATAGGAACTCTGTGATCCTGACCCGGTGAAACGCCCTGAGGGGAAGGAACTAATTCGCATGCTGCATGAATTTTATTGGACGCTAGGACCAGCTAGCGGCTAGAACCCTGCCTCTATCATCATTGATCGATGTACTCGAATTTTCTACCATTTGGCTTGTAGCACGAAGAACTAGAGTACTTCCCTTGCAGCTTGTCCACATCAAATGCCCTAAATATTATTTCTTTCTCTTTCTTCAATAGAGGTTTTTTTTGTTAATATTCTTGTTAGTTAGGAACCACTTATAATTAAACGTACTAATTTGTTGTTTACATAATTGGATTTTGAATATTATATATATACACACACAATATATTTGTACGTATAATTTAGGTGTTCATACATATCATATACAGAAGAAGGATGGTGCCAATTAATTTTGATCATATGAGGATGTTGTCAGTGTGAACTTCATTATAGGATCGATGTTGACAATCAATATTGTCTATATTAATTATCGAGTAGTGTGAACCTCATGATTTGTCTTCTATACTTTTGGCCATTACGTACATGAATGTTCCTCTTCTGAATAATACATATTTCATTTAGACGAAGCAAAGTATAGCTCTCTCTTACGTACTCTTAATCCTTATAGGAGCAAATTAATCCGTACGTACTTAATGAATTAATTGCATAATTATCAAATTCTCTAGAGGCCGGTTGATCAGTTTTGCACGGTTTTGCTTTAGTGATTCATTGTGGTATAGTTCAAATGACAAGGGAAGTGGGCAGCTTGCTCTGAAAGCTGTCTGTAGGACAAATCTCGGGTAAACATCGGTTCACATGAGTGCTCGCTAATCATCACAACCAAACAATAAATCCAGTTTATCATTTTCCTGCTGCATGCTCCTACCAGCTTGTCTCTTTCCATCCTTGGCATTGCTTATTTTCAGGGATTAGGAATCTATTCTTGGTACTGTTAATTTGTTGACAAAACGTAACGTCTTAGCTTTGTATTTGAACTTATATTAAATGCTCTAAGTCTTTATGACAAATAGTAAAGTTATATTGATCCTCTTCTCACTCTCGTGTTACTGAATAGGAATTCTACAATGAGGTTACACTACTCGATAATTAATACAGATAATATTGATGATCTCATGTTACTTGACATTATATTCTGTTATTTGTTCTTCAAATATTAAAACACAATAATGCTTAAGATATTTACACCATAATCCATGATCAAGAGCTGATCAAATGATGTTCAGAAATATCACATGCGATTAGAATATTATTTTGATGGGAATTCTTCAACAACAAAAACTACTTTTCATGGTCATTTAGCTTGGTATCAAGTAATATCAAGCTGACATAAATAAAGTAGCTTTGTATCACATAATATATATATCAACATCATAAAATTTCGCAACAAGTACTGCATATAATATATATAGACAGCAACAGCAATTCTAAAGTCATATTGCGACATGATTTCTAATATCTAGCTAGATAGTCAAAAACTGAACTGAAAGCTGGACGTCTGGTGATTCTTATCAATTCCAAGTCGATCATCAAGGATGACTTGATGCTTATCACTTGCAGAATAAGTTAAGCCAGAAACCAGAGTGTCCATGCAACGACACCTACGCATGTTGTCATATAGCTTCCGGACCGTACTTGAAGGCAACTATGCAGCTGGCATTGTCAACTTGCATCTTCACCTACGAATGTTGATTATGTAGTGTTCTGCTTTCAAAGTAACTACTACAATGTCGTCATTTGCTCGTCCGCGTTTCCTATCAACTTCCATTGATCAGGTTGAAACTTGAAAGGAAGGAAAGGATCCGTCAAACAAGCAGCTTCGCTACCCCCTGTTCTGCATTAAGATCATTTTGAATCAGATCGCGCGATGATCTTTTATTGAATGGGTTGTTAAAAAGAGTCGGTTTCTTGGGAAGAATTTTTTCCTTCTCTGTCACTATATATTATATAAATCCCTAGAATGATTTGTCCTGGGATTCTTGGGTGAAGGCCGAGAGAAGCACGTGAACGCGCCTTAGCTTCATTCCCAAAAGAGAAAATCCAGAACACATGGGGCCTTAAACCAGTCAAGCATTTGATCATTGTAACATTTTAAATAATTAATTAATTAGCGTACGAATGAAAGAATTAAGCTATTGCAGCTTGTAGAGAATTTTGATCCTTTCTCATGTTATCGTTCACATGGTTTACAAGGTCACGAGGATCTGATTTTATCCATTAAAAAATTAGGAAATATTGCTGGCAGCTCCAAGAACAAAATCGAGCTGCCATGGCCACTTGCTGTAATCCAATGAAGCCGGCCGGCCCTAGCTGTGAGCAATTAGCAAATTAAAAACTTTCAGAAGAATTTACTGAAAATAGTATATATATGGTGATCATCTGCTGACCATCAAGTTTTTCCTTTTCTGTCTGTGCGTTGGATCCAAAGGTATATTCGGTCATATTGGTCTTTATGCTTGAAGGTCCAGAACTAGCTGATCTTAATTACTTACACAATATTCTCATCACGATCCACGAAGGATGTTTTCTGCGTCGCTCCAAGCCCTGGTCTTCATCTCAAATCACTAGAATTCCACAGCCAGGAATTTAGGGCTAATTAAGGACTAATTAATTAAGTAGTAATGTGATTGCATGGATCGATCCAGATTTAGTGGGTCATAGTACCAGACTTAATTAATTTGTAAAAACTTTTGGAAGGAATTTACTAGAATTCTGAGCTGCCAGGACCACCTCTATGAGTATATAGATGTATTGTACCTGCGATTTGTCTTCATATGTAAAGGAACTTACAACTTCTCACAAAACTTCAGAACCCCCAAGCCATAACGTGGTTCCGCCGTTGAATTAAGCCCAAGTGGGTTGCATGAAACGAATGCTGATAATAGAAAGGTCATAGATATAAATTGGACATGGAGGCCACATGTGTATATATCTAAAGGGCATCCAATGAGTTTTCAAGTATATATATAATTTCTTTTTGCGTGGGGGATAAGTTCCAAGTCTACATATAATTAGTAAATAACCAATCGAGACAAGATATTTTGCAAGTAACCTGTAAATTAATTACTAGGACGTCTCAGGATTATGGCTAACACAGTTTGGGAGTGTGTCAGTTTTTATGCATTGATCCTATTTGGAGGGCTCTCTCATTCTAATCTATTATTAATTAAGATCCGATTCAGAATCCTCCTCAATTTTCTACTCGAAAAACACAGTAAATATTGAATGTTGTAGAGTTCACACTATCTAATAATTAATACATATAATATTAAATATTATAAAATTCATATATTGTGTCTATTTTTCTTTAAATTTAACCATTTAATTCGGACAAAAAACATTAGAGAGGATCTGCCATATATATAAAAGACTCCTTTTGATGAGAAAAGGATACTGTCATGGTGAAGCCCATAAATAATCCAACCATCCCCAGTTTTCTCCCCTTTTTTGACTTTGCATCTTAAAAAACAAAAACAAAAGAGTGAAAATATTGTCCAGAGATCTATTAATATCATGGAAATAGTACGTACCTTGTATCTTTGTGCAGACAGAACTGTAAACTCCAAAACAGTTATGCTTTAGTACATCGAGTACTGTCTCCATCTCACGTACGTACACACTGCAGAAATATTATTGATCAGTGCTATGTCTTACAATTCTCTCTTTTAATGTCTACGATCAATCATGCAAACCCGCCAGCTTGCAGAGAGGAAGGATACCCATTATGCATAGTTGACACAGAACCAGACAGATTTGTTTGTCTTCTTCTTCCAACTTATGCTTTTTTTCAGTTTTAATTCAAAAGTATATGTTGTATATTCTTATCCTCGGAATCAATTTAAAGATCGAACACTTTCTTCTTTGTTATCCTTCCCATTTTAATTTTAAATTAAAATAAAGCAAACAAGTAAATAAATGAAACCAATAACCTAATTAGTGATGCGTCCTGAGATGTAGGCCCGCCACACTAATCTCGTCGAAGCTTATCTATGTTATCACGTGTGGGTCGAACTATCTTTTAATTGAGGGGCCCAATACGCGCAATATTTAATTGAAATTGGAGTAAAGTTCAGAGTCAGGTCTCGAACTCAAGACATTGACTCTGATACCATGTGAATCAACCACTCATCCCAAAAGCTTAAGCTGATAGAAAGATGAAAATTTTATTATTTAAATTATATTCTCTAACACTTTGTATAATATCTACAATATCATTATAACAAAGAAAAAAAATATAGCATCATCAAATGTTGATTGGGACAAAGGTGTGTTATAAGAGAGTTTTTACCCTTTGTTGCATTGTCAGATAAATTATTATAATTAATTTTAGGAAAATTGACATTTTAGTCCTTAGGTTTACACACTTTTACGTTTTAGTCCTTAGGTTTCAAATTTTAAATTTAAAGCACTTGGGTTTACATTTTTTTACAAAATGATCCTTCCGTCAGGGATCCGTTAGTTTCCCTAACGGAAGGCCACATCAGCAGCTGATGTGGCAATAAAAATTGACAGTTTAGTCCTTAAGTTTTACGTCGTTTTATTTTTTAGTTCTTAGGTTTAATTTTTTGAAATTTTAGTCCTTCAGTTTACATTTTTTGACAAAATGGTCCTTCCATCAAGAATTATTGTTCAAATTTTGGCCTTGAATATTGAATAATAACATGTCATTTTTAGTTTTGACAATTTTAATAACACATTTAATAAGACACTCATATTCTCTTTCTTTTAAAAAAAATAAATACATTTTTAACTTTTCGAACTTTCTACTATTCAAAAGATAGAGTTTTAATGAAAATTGTAGATTTTTTAGGATTTAAATTGAATTTTGAATTTTTTTAGTGCTATTAAATGTGTTATTAAAATTTTCAAAACTAAAAATGACTTGTTATTATTCAATATTCAAGGCCAAAATTATTTCAAAATTTGAACAGTAATTCTTGATGGAATGACCATTTAGTAAAAAAATGTAAACTGAAGGACTAAAATTTTAAAAAATTAAACCTAAGGACTAAAAAATAAAACGACGTAAAACTTAAGGACTAAACTGTCAATTTTTATTGTCACATCAGCTGCTGAATTGTCAGCTGATGTGACGTTCCGTTACGGAAACTAACGGATCCCTGACGGAAGGACCATTTTGTAAAAAAATGTAAACCTAAGGGCTTTAAATTTAAAATTTGAAACCTAAGGACTAAAACGTAAAAGTCTGTAAACCTAATTTCCCTTAACAAGGTTTGAACTGTAACTTGCAAGTTTAGCCCGCAAGAAGTTCTGTGCGGTCATTTGGAGGGGAAAAAAAAAAGTACTGTGCAGTCCGCTCCGAGGCATGTATTGGGTTGCCGGGTAGCATTCATAGGTCGGGCGGAAAATAGGAAGTTGAGGTGGGCTTTATCATTTTTTTTTTTGGGTAATTGAGTTGGGCTTTCTCTTAGCCCTTTGATCATTATTCCTTTCTTCTTCTTTTTTTTAATATTTTTCGCTAAATTTTTTCAACACACAAAAATTCACAACCAAATCTCTAAAAAAAATTAATATAAATTCTAACACTTTTTCACACAATCTTCAATATTTTTTAAAAAATACATACATATATATATATATATATAAATATATATATATATATATATATAATATATATATCAAATCTTCTCTCTCATATTTTTTCACCAAACTGTAATAATTTTTTATTGAAAAATTCCATCAAATCATCTATGCTTACATTGTTTTACAAAATTTAATAAAAATTAATCTATAATCAAATATCTTTTAAAAAATTTACCAACATTTTACAAACTCCAATAAAAATTCCAATCTACCTAAATATTCACACAACTATCAAATTTTCTACAAATTTAAAGAATTTTTTACAACAAAGTATATCACCGGTTCTGAATTTTGAATGTCGGTTAATGTGCTCATAATCTGTCATAAATATATTTTTTGTTTAATTTTAATGCTTAAATTCCATTGTACAATTTAATCTTCTTTTTTTTTTTCTAAATATGCACTCTGGTGTTAAGTGGACCACGATCCTCTATAATTTTTTATTTGAATTATATGGTGTAATTTAAAAAGAGATAGACGCAATTAATCATTATATGTTGTAGAGTCCTTCTAACTTTAATATTATAATAATATTAAATATTGTATGTCTAAAATGTTGTATTTATCTCTTTAAATTACATCACCTCTAATTATAGCTTTAACTCCCGAATTTACCCCTAATGTGTCATCACACGTCAGGCAAACGTAACGGTAATGCCCTTTTTTTCTTTCGTGTAGGAAAGACGAGGGCACTGGTACATTCCGAAGCATCTCGATGTTCTCCCATTTGCCGTCAAAGCAATGGAGAAATAGGAGTTACGGCGAGAGACAATTATTACCCCCAACGAAATGGCGCTCTTCAAAAGGCGGCCAAACTCTTTTGTGGTAGTGCGGAAAATAACGACTAATCAGCGACCGGCGCATTGATCTTAAAGCAAAAGAAACCCTTTAACCATGACTAAACATGGCGTTCTTGCCTAAAATTTGCATCCCTTAGTCAGCCTTTGGGTCTCACGGACACCGATTCATGACGTAAAGCTGAAAAAAAAGGTCCAACTCACGATTGGCATGCGCCTAATTTAAAGTCTCCCTCATAACTAGCAAATTAACGACCCTCATAGAGCGGCATCATTCCTAAACCCTCCACTTCCACAACCTTCAGGACTTGAGACCTTAGAAATTTTTTTAAGTGCTCAAAAGAACAGAAAGTTGTGCATAAACTCTTGACCAACTTGGTATTATTCTTAGCTCGAAAGTTGCCGACCTAAGTCTGGTAGGACTCCTCCTTACAGACTGGTTCCCAACAAGATGCAATCCGTGTCTGAAAACTTCTTCTCCACAAGTGAAAGTGGGTGGCTGCCAAGATTTTTTTTTTCTACTCGTCAGAGACAAAACAACAGAGAAAGACTTGCTAGTCAACGTCACTTTCATGTTTCATCCCTGAAGATGGTGAGATCAGTGGCGGTCAGAAACCGCACTATATGTCGACTGGCTGACATTAATCTGGAAAACAGAGCCCAAAACACGCTTATATCTAACCAACAACCCTAGTAGCTGCTTAATGGGTTCATTGGGTGGAATGGGTCATTAGGACCTCGCCGTAACTTTGAAGTATTTGCAAAACTTCCAGATTTGCGGGCGTGAACCGCGTGCCTTGAACCTGACTTGGTAACTGTGTGCATAGTGCACTTATTGGGTGCACAATTGTACTGTACAAAGTAATTCCCTGTGTTTTTCTCTCCTCATCATGTGCAGGCTATTAGGTTCATTTCATTCTACCATGTGACATTTACTCGTTCTATTACATACAAATTATTCAGTAATTCTTTGATTAAGGCATATTTGCAATCGTAATCTTGCGATATTAAAAAGTTCTTAATATAAGAAAAGATACAACTGGGGACTACGTAGTCCCTGTGATATCTAAGAAAAGAATCAATATCACATATATTCTCGTATTTCAAAAAAAAATTAATTACGGTTATTTTTAAAATTTATTAGAACGTATATAAATTTCAATTCTACTTAATCAACGTCTAATTATGTGAGACTTACCTTATAGTTTTTACTTATCATTCAATTTCTTCTCACACTCCGGATGAGATTTAGGGTCACAATCTTTTCCCCTTCCGGGTGGAGACAATCCACCGCCTCCCCAAAACAAAAAGTATATTTATTTAGTCCAGTGGAATCAGAGCGCACCCCACAAAGAAAAGATCAGAAAAAACGACATCCTTTATCCTTTTTCATGATTAATCCTGGCCCTTTTTGTCGTTTTCATCTGTTTACGTTGTTGACGTGCCAATCTATTGGAATGTTTGAGACTAATTTTGGACAACCGGATTTGAGAAATATTATAAAATAAATATATTTATGAGAGTTGGTGAAAAAGTGGAGAGAAGATTTTTAATAAATATTATAATAATAAAAATTATGTGATGAATTTATTATTATTAAACTCAAATAATTGGAGCTCAAACAAGTCAATTGTGCCCTTGTGTTCCCAGGCCCACGCACACCATATCATATCAGTTTCGTTTTTCACTCGATTTTTTAAGTAAAAATAATCAAATAAATAAATAAACTCTAAAATAAAGTACAGAAATTTCGAACAAAATAAATATATTTTAAAATTTTTAATATTGATCTATACATATACATTTCAATTTTTTTTTACAAATGTTAATAAATTTAAATATTTAAAAGATTCTTAAGATTTAAAAAATATGTTTCAGAATTTTAACAAACAAAAACCCCAAAAATTGGTTATTAAGTTCGAAAAAAATAAATAGCAGATATGTCTCACGTAGGTCACTAATACATGGTTCTTACGTGTGTGTCTATATATATATATGGATGTCACTTTCTAATCCTTTTATTATTTTCCCCCCTCAAACCATTTCTGAATTTTCCTCGAGTGTGAAGTCAAATTCAAAGCGGTTGTTCTATGTTCCTCTCACCAAACCTATTATTATGGACGCAGTTCTTCCATTTTCTACTGAAGTTGCCAAGCGGCAAGTAAGAAACAAGAAAAGAAAGTTGCTTCTAAGTCGTCTCTTATTTTCTTTATCAAAACTATATATTAATTTTAGTGTTCTTAAAAGGACACAGTCGCGTCCTTATACAATAACCAATCTTCATTTAGTTTCATCTATTGGAAAATTTATTATAGTCATGTATTCATGCGTGCATGAGATTTAACAAATTAACAATATATATATTAATTCGCTCTCCAAAAAATCCAATTTGGGCTCTTCCACTCTTGCCCCCACAAAAAAAACAATTTCTCGCCTCGTCAGGGGATGTTAGGACCTGCCAAGCTCACTAACTACATCTGCGTTTTGATTTCAAAATTACTAGTCAATATTACTTGTGAAGCTTCTTAGAACGTATATAAGTCTTAGTTCTATCCAATAAGTGTATATCTAATGTGGGACTTGGCATTATATTATTCACTTAATTATCCTTAACCTTATACTATTAACTTATCATTCTCTCTCTCTTCTTCTCTTCTCTCACAACATATGAGACTCGAAGTGTCACATGGGTCTCTATGGTCACGTTTTTCATTAAAATCTGATTCATGGTTGGGGTAGAACCTTGCAACATAAGGTGAGGTGACCCTGATACCATGCTTTCCTACTTCATTCATTTGACTTCGGCTAGGGGAGGGCGTAATCTAGAAGGCTGCTGACCAATTGAACTACAATTCCAAAGAAATAAAGTTTGTCAATCTTAGACATGATGGACAGAGGGACCAAATTTTAACAAAATGTGACAAATAGGACCCAAATATATCTTTTCTTTCCCAGTGGACTTTTTTGTAATTTTTCAATATCATAAAGATTGTGGATGCAATTAAGCCAAACTTTAATTTATATAGCATGAATAACAAGTCCGCTTCCTAATCCTTAATTTTAGGAAGGAATTATACTTTGCACATTCAAATAATCCTACCTTTTTTAATGTTAACTTCAAATTGCTAACTTCATCAAGTTACCTCCTTAAACTATTAAAAAAACTCACCGGCGGAGGCAGGGGGCGAACTGGGGCCACTGCCCCGGTTGGCTCCCTAAAACAAAAATTTGTACACCTAAATTTTTATTTTTTTATTATTTTTTTTATTTTTATTTTCAAATAAATTATTTTTTTACTATTTTTCTTTAAAAATTTGCCCCCCATTAATCAACTTCCTGGCTCCGCTTATGAAAAAACTTGTACATACATTAAAGTGGCTAAAAATAAGTGTTACATGGCTCAAGTTATAATAATTATGTCACAAAATTATGATAGCGATCATAATTTGGTTGTTTAAAAAAGTGCCGTAAAAAGCGTGTATTATAGTTTATAGGTTTAAAATGGAAGATGCACATAAACGATTGGACCGGTTTTTTCAGTTTGACATTAACAAGCATGATCGAACCCAACCATCATCCTTACATCATCTGGAGCTCGATCATTGAAGAGGAATAAGTGGGTCCCATGTTGTACTTAATTAGCCTTTGCTCCAAGCCTCCACCGAATTTCAGTGTATATGGGTCCCACATGGAAAAATTTATCTTCACATTTTCAGTAATGTGGGACGGCATGGGCCGGTGAGATTGCAGTGGGGGCCAGAGCTCTTGTACGAGGGAACTTTGTGGATTGTCGGATTGTGTGTCCATTTTTTTCTATTCTGTTTTGCGATTGGGCCTCTGGCTTGGTTTAGTCTTTTTATGGAATGTTAGTTTATTGAGAAAAAAAGAAGAAGAAGACTGTTTCCATAATTCGATCGGATTCTGAGATCAACATGACCTTGGCGGCCGCCACCCTCCCCACGCAGTGTGCATGCGCCTGCTTCTTGTCGACAGCTCGGGGATGTTCATCCTTACTACTAGGACAGCTCATGATATGGGTCTATTGAAAATATTCTAGATTGCAGGATAGTATATTGTATGAGGATTAGTATCACAATGGGTGGAAGTCTGCATCATCATTATTTTCTTGATGTTTCAGTTCCCATACAGAATGACAGCGGCCATTATAAGCAGTACTACTCCAAATGGAGAGAATGAATGGCAATGGAACCCGACACCCAACAAAGACTATACTAGTTCCTATAGATCAAGTTGACATAACAGTCTTTCTGCGGCGCCGTAAGCGGCATTTAATTTGAGAATTATAATTGCCAATTGGATGTTACGGAGAGAGAGAAAAATCATATATATACTGTTTGTGAATACAACTTTCTAGTTCGAGCATATAGAATTGAAGCTAGAAAAGTCCCAAGGACACAAAGGGAACCCCATATGATGAAAGTGTTTCTGTAGCACTCCACTCCCATGCATTTCTCAGCACTTGCTTGCTTGCGGTAAAGCATAGCTGCCAAGTTACCAAAGAGGAAGGATCCTATTGGAATATTTGAAACCAGTACATTGTGATTCACCCCAAAGGTTTTCGTTCCAAACAGCTCTGCGGTCAAGGAGACAGCGATGGAAGTAATTGCCCCACCACACACTCCTATGGTGGCAGTGCTTATGTGGAGAGAGTGGTTGGTGTCGTTCACGAGTAAAAAGAAAGCTCCTGCTGTTGGAACCATTAATCCAAGGATTGAAGCTGGTTTTGAAATCATATACTTTGTCCTGTAAAATTCAAAACCAAAGTCAAGATTACAAGTATGTCGTTTAAGGTAAACGGTTCATCAAGAGTCACGAGGAAATTCGCTGTGCCCGACAGAATTTTGTTAAAGATGAAAGAGAGTTTACCTTGACAGGTAGAAATCCATCAGGGATGGCAAGAGACGGCCAAAGAAGCCAAATGAAGCAGACAATGAGACCAAAGCTGATGTAGCCGACACCGAGTACCCACGAGACTCGGCAATTTGTCCCAAGTTGTTCAGAAACACGAGGCCAAGCGTTGCACCAAAAAAATACACGAAGAAATATAACCAGAAATTCACTCTCTTTAGCATAGCCCATACTCCAATCTCCTCAAAAAGAACAACAACCTCAGGAACTTCACCGGCTTCCTCTCTCTCTTCTACCATGTTCTCCATTCTCTCTGAATCTTCACTCTGTTCAAGAACTTCACCATCTTCCTCTGATCTCTCTTCTCCCCTATTCTCCATTCTCTCTGCACCTTCACTCTGTTCACGAATTTCTCCAGCTTCAGCTCTCTCTTCTACTACCCCTTTTTCCACTCTCTCAGCACCTTCACTCTGTTCACGAACTTCTCCAGCTTCCGCTCTCTCTTCTACTACCCCCTTTTCCATTCTTTCAGCACCTTCACTCAGTTCTATAGAGAAAGGATACACTTTTCTTCCTTCCTTTGCTTTACGTTTTTTAACTAATTCCGTAATAGTGTCCGCAATTGGAATCACTAGCGGGGCTAATAAGAACGCAACGGTACCCATGGCACGAATTGATGGAGATAATTTTCCTGATATCGACTCTAAACTACTGATCACAGCATAAACGCCAGTGGCAATTGTAATCACAAACATCGTAATGAAACCCACTCTCATGTTTCTAGGCCTTCCAATATCAACTTCTCTGGCTAGTGGTGCAGCTGTGGCACAAACTATCACAGGTAAGATTGAGCTGAGAAGGAGATAGGCTTTTGCTCTTCCGGTAGGTGAAGAAGAAAATACAGCATCTACAATATCTGTGTAAATTTTTGCACTTAATCCTTGGTAACTAGTTGTTAATCCCACCGCAATCTGGCGATGGGAAGGGAAGTTTCGGATGGCAACAACGTAAGAAACTGTGTTTATCCAGCAAATACTATTTCCTGCCAAAACGTTGAGTACGAAAATATGACCATATGAAAGAGAAGAAATTTGATTAGCTAGGAAAAGATATTGCAGTCCATAACCAAGCAGGCCGAGGGAAGAACCAATGATGAGAACCAGCCAAAGGGGTAGATAAATAGATGCAAGGCCAGACACCCATCCTAAAAGCTTTCCTGCATCGGAGGCGAATGCAAGGTCGTTGAGTTGCGTTTGGGACATGGAAAGGAGGTTCTTGAGCTGGGATGAATAAGCAGGAAAGTTGGAGTTTGTTCCAGTTATGGACTGAAGCCATATGATGCCCACGAGGCTCAGCCATTGAAGAGTTCTTGAAGACATAAGGTTTAGAGTACTACCTGAAATGGTTTGAACTTTGAACCCCACTGCAGATATTTATAAGATGGGTTCGCCTGAGAGTTAGGAAATGTTGTGTACGGACATGGAGTTAAGATGGCGTCGTGTGAAAGAGAAGGAGAATGTCAAAAATGCTCAAAACCGACGTTGTACAGTACCGTGGTGGGGGCTTTGATTGACTACCTCGTTTACTATAGCTTCAGAAAATATAATTTAAATAATAAACAGAGCTGACGTATTAAGTGACGTATTAAGTGTGGGACGTGATTACGAAATCTACCATAATTTCAATTAAATATTGTACGTATTTGACCTCCTAATTAAAAGAAAGTTTGACCCACACTTAAAAAAATATAATTTAAATAATAAAATTTTTCTATTCCTATCAGTTTAAACTGTTGGGATGAGTGCAAAATTCACACAATATTTACCTGATTCTTTCATACATAAAACAATTTAAAAATTAGAAACGATAGTCGAGTCTTTTTCTTTCCAATGAAAACATCATTTTCTGAGGATGGTAGTGTTGTCTTCTGACCCTTTTGCTGCCCCGACGTCACTTTGGCAAGAATTGACCCGAACGTTTTGCTGGGAAGTAGGAACTGATCTGAAATAGCTTCCCATATTGGGTCTTGTTGTAGTCTTCTTTTCTTCCATTCATATTTTGAATTGTGTCCACGTGAATAAGCTGGGCTTGTTTCCATGTCAAACTAAAACTGCAGTACACTCTAATTTCAGCCCGGCCATTCGAGGACATTGGGTTGCGGTCTCACTCCGAGCCCATATTTTTGGAGAAAACAGAAACGACAAAATATAAGAGACTAATGTCAGAAAAATCAGACTTAACGTGGGCATTTTTTTCCTTCACCAATATACGATGATTGACATAAAATTTTGACCAACTATGCGAAATATTTAAAATCAATAATTAATAAGTGAAATATGATAAAAATAAAAGTTTGTGGAGCAAAGTATCCAAACTTTTATAATTAAAAGGTGTAAAATGTATTTTTTTATTAACAAAATTTATGAAATTCGAATATAAAGTATCTGTCCAGATATCACTTATCTTTTCCCATTATGCTTCAACCTAATATTTGAGCGATTGGTTAATCTTTAAGCCAACAAAGTTTTGTTTTAATACATGCATGCATGGACTCTATGTCTTGACTGCCCATATTTATATCTTATTTGAGTAGCTAGGTAAATTAAATAATTAAATAGGTAGCAGGTAATTGACATTCTGGCTAGGTATACTCCATCCCCTACTAGGATTAAGTTACTGCTCGGATTCAATATCTGATCCCGTAGAAGATTTTATTGTACGATAAATTAAACTGTGTGTGGACCATATTGGCTCTCTTGGCTAAAAGATTAATTTGCACGTTAAGTCTATATTCTTGTGGCCCTGATCACTGCAGGCTGATTCGCTCTACGATATTGGCAGCTTCTGGCCTCCTCTCAATTAGATTTACTGGCCTGATAACGTGGGACATAAAGTCCAAGCCCCCAATATATCAAACCAGTAGGAATACGCATAGTAGCTAGTTTTCTGATCTAAATAGACACGAAACCGGATACCCTCGAAGTTTTTGAAAAACTTCCGCATTCACCCACCTGCATAACTTGTGATAAAAGCCACGTTAGTTTTCTGAGCTTTCACTTTCTATGCATTGAAATGAACTTCACCAAGTTCTGTGAAAGGTATTTGAATTGGAAATTCATCTAACCTTTGGAAACGTGCCTGCTCGACACTTTGGACGTCTGGTTTTCTATTGCTCGTCCTTTGACAATCAGACATCGACCAGACAAGGTTAGATGAAGACAATGACTGCCCGATCGATCATGCAATAGAACGTCCGATCGCCTATAAAATGTGCGATTTGAGAAATAGGACAATAGGAAGGTATTCAAAAAGACTTAATCGTTTAAAAAAGACATCTGACTATTCAATACGTGCCACTTGGCATATGTTATGTAATCTATCGATCATGGGCCGATTGGACGTCCAGCAGACATCCTCCAAGACTAGAAGATCATCGATTATTTATTTATTTTTTTTCATAAGGTTTCATCACCAAAAATGTTTCTTTTTCATTATTATTTTTTGTCGTTTTTTGTGACGAGTCACAAAAGTCTATTTCTTTATAAATATTAGATGCTTGGCTATTTTTCGCGAAGAAAATTGGGTTAATTAGTCACTAAAAGTCTACTTTTTGGGATGAAATTCACGAAAGGTGATGCAGTTTCACAAAGAAATATTTGGTCTCCAAAACAAATTTCTTGTAGCGATTACCGGTCTGATCATGTAAACGTAAGTATCATCGTCGTGAAACAATCTTTTTTTTTTAATTTTAGGAAATCCATTAATGTCTTTTCTATTTTGGGTATTCGATCTGCTTAAACTGGCCAGCTTGATTGTGAAGCTAATTAACAAAGGTTTCGTGAGGGCACAGCAGAATAATGGTATATTAATACTGCACGTCTGCATGCTGATTTCTTTGCCAAACACTTGTCGGCTGGAGAATGCACGGAATTCAGATTTGACCATCAATCGCGCACGATCCATTTACGGCTGAGGCCATACGATGCCCACAAGGTTCGGCCATTGACGAGTACAGGGAGTTCTTGAAGATCATAGTTAGCAAAACTTGTGAAAGGGACGGAGAGTTCATTATCGGTTGGTTTCGCGTCTGGAAGAGGAGACTGCAGAGTCAGAAATGCTGAAAACGGAGTTGCCACAGTACTGAGGCTGTGCCAATGAAATATAGTATGGGCTTCGACTACCATAACATCATCAAAATATAAATCAAGTTAAGGATAAAAATGTCAACTTCATGTTAATGCAAATTTTTCCTCTTGTTATGTTTGGTAGGAAAATTTTGAGCATTAATGAGAATTTTTTTTGCAAATTTTCATTTGCCTGCGCGCCATTTAATTGGTCCGTCCTTGACCCGAAGTTGTACGTGCCAGTAATTACATAATACGAGTGAAATTGAGCTCTCAACTACCACGGCTATATTTATATATAGCGCGCGTCACCAGGAATCAGCCAGACGAAAGCATTGCATGCATTTGTAAACATCTCCAAGCAGGCAGCTGAAAAAGGATGGTTTTTTCTTTTGCACTGGTCAGACTAGTGATGCAGATTGCAGTTGCAGAGATATATCTTACAAGTTACAGTCCACTACTAATCACTAGACGTGGTCTCCAGTAGTTATAGATTAGCGACTGGTGAATTTGCAGTCAACAAGCTTTTGTTTTAATGCAGGATCAGTTTGTCAATCCTTTTCTTTTTTTTTATCAGAAACAACTACTACCTTTATTGAACGAAAATCACAACAAAAACAACAAAAAAACTAAAGGATCAGTCCCAACAAAGATCCAAAAAAAAGCTCATGAACATAAGGGTGAGCTCCAAACATAATCTTAGAGGCAACTCATCTGTAACAGAGAATTGACATTAATTATTGCTCTGATTCACCTCCCCTGAACGAGAGGTTTTATCGGCCGAGACGCTATTCAGCTATTGCCTGCCTAAAATTATTGGCATGTTGAAGTCTATATCTCCAGCTTGTGGCCCTGACAAGCCGATTCCCTCTATTAAAATGCAGCAAACCTCATATATCGTTAGCATGCACTAGTTGGTGGGCCTTAAAATCTTCTCCCATTAACTCAATTAGATAGAAATGAAATTGAGTGGTTGACATTAATAAGGTTGATAATATCATAAAATAATAATAATATATAACAAATTAGTGAAGTTTGAAGAGCTCCAATTAAGTAACTTTCGTATCTGATGATCGTGACATTGGCTGCTTGCTTTCTAGCCCGCTCAATTAGATTTACCAGCCCGAAAATGTGGAAGACAAATTCCAACCCACCCTTAATTATTATATCTAACCAATAGGAAAATGAACAAGATGCGTAGAAGCAAGTTTTGACCCAAATGGACACGCCAAGCTCTAGCAGCTTCCGTATTCGCCTGCATGACTACTTATGATAAAGGTAGTCCGTCATCGTATTAATTTCTCGTAGCAGCTTCCACATTCTTGCATGGAAATGAACTTCATCGAGTTCTATGAACTCTGTGGTGGTGGATGATTATAAGTCAGTTTACGCATATTAAACGTCAAACGTTCTTTCCTAGTTTTGGCAGATATAGATGAATGAATATATTGTATCCAATTTGGGGATTCGATCTGCTTAGACGTGAGGCCCAGAAGAATAATGGTATACGTACGTACAGTAGTACTGCATGCTGATTGCTTTCCTGGCCGCCAAACACTTAATGTTGGCTGCAGAATGCGCAGAATTCCCAGTGGTTTGGTTTCATGGTAAAGAAACAAGCATGATCCAATCCAACCGTCATTCTTGATCAGCTACGTACACGAAGACTAGGAATTATGAAGGGCTGGTTAATTAATTAGTGGTTCATAATGCATCTTTTATGCTGTTATATATAGTAATGTCCCTTTCTGCTGCACCAACTTGATCAAGCGCCTCATTATTTAAGCGTACGTGTATGGTCCCACGTTAAATATTTCTTGGCGCAGCTGCAGCCTGCAGTAATGGTGGGAGCTATAGCTAGGGCACTGTGGCATGTGAGATATTTAGTGCCAAAAACCCCTTGTCTGAGGGAACTCATGTGCACGCACGCACGCTCTTTCATTTTATTTTTCCCCCGTTGATCCTCAAGTATACATCTTCTGGTGATGGACCACATATATAATATCAGTAAATATGATGTTTCCACCTTTGTCTTTGAACTTTATGGTATATATAATCTGAGCTAAGATTAAGGGTGGTAGAACTGTGGGCGGAAAAATTATGGTAATTTTTATTTCTGTATTTATAGAATTAAGGATATAATTAGATGATCATGCTATAATGACTTAAAAAAAGTGATAAATGCACTTTGTACTATTCAATTATAAAAATTATCTTGATATTTTAGGTACCAAACTATTATTTTTGTCATTTTTGACTTCCTAACTATTGAATTTAGGTATTTTGCATCTTGTTAAATAAAAATTTCCTTAATTTTAACGGACACAAGCTGATATATATATATATATATATATATATATACTGATCTTGGAGTGTGGAATATGATTCTATTAGGCAATGTTGGTATGGGTGAACGTCAAGATTATTCTTTCTTCTAAGCTACAGTTCCCCGTACAAATGGCAATAGACCTCGTCCCTAAAAGGGATACGTTCCGAAACATAAACTTGAGGATTTTGCGTAGCGCTTATGCTAATTTGCATATTGTCGCAAATATTGGTGCAACTGTTATATATCAGCAATTCTTCAAGCACACGAATAGCTAGCCATGATGTAAAGTACTCGATATTTATACACTAATTAGGCCATGTTGTAACGTGTAATTATGTGCCACAAAACAAAGTAAACACGATATCTCTTCTAACCGAAGTAAACATTTTATTCACCACAAGCAAAATCCAACATATACCCTTGTCCGCTTAGAAAAAAAACATATACCCTTGTTTCAAGCAAAGGGCCGGGCGGACTCCTATATGCTCGTATCAAAGTGTAATTTCCTATATACTGATTTTAGCTAGCTGTTAGGTCATTAATTGTATAAATAAAATATCCTAGGGCTAGTAGGGAGACAGAGTTAGATGAATTTTACACTTTTTGCATGTACAACTTTCTAGTTCGAGCATACAGAACTAAAGCTAGAGAGGTTCCTAGAAAACAAAGGGAACCCCATATAACGAAAGTGGTTCTGTAGCATTCCATTCCCAAGCATCTCCCAGCTCCATGTCCTTCCTTGCGGTAAAGCAGAGCCGCCATGTAACCAAAGAGAAAGGATCCTACCGGGATATTTGCAACAACCACATTGTGATTCACTGCGAAGTTTTTTGTCCCAAACAATTCGGTGGTCAAGGAAACAGCGAAGGAAGTAATTGCCCCACTACACACTCCTATGGTGGCAGTACCGATGTGGAGAGAAAGGTTGGTGCTGTTGACAAGTAAAAAGAAAGCTCCAGTGGTTGGAGCCATTAATGCCGCAATTGAAGCTGGTCTTGAGAGTGTGTAATTGGTCCTGGACAATTCAAACCAAACTATTATTACTTAACCGTGCAAAAAAGAGGACAACAGTTGTTGCTACGCTATCTAACGCATTTATGGGGCATTGGTTGCATCGCATATATACATTATTTAATGCACCACCAAATTCGTTGTAGTAATTTATCAGAGATGAAAGAATAGTTACTTTGAGAAGAAGTAGTCCACAAGGGAGGGCATGAGGCGGCCGAAGAATCCAAATGAAGAAGACAAAGAGACCAAAGAAGATGCCCCCGAGTACCCACGGGACTCGGCTATTTGTCCCAAGTTGTTCAAGTACACCAGGCCAAGCGTTGCACCACAAAGGTATACCGAGAAATATAGCCAGAAATCTATTCTCCTTAGCATCACCTTCACTCCAATCTCCTCTTTAACAACCACCTCGTGAATTTGATCACCAACTTCCCCTCTATTTTGTACCCCACTCTCTATTATTCCCTCTTGACGGCCTTCACTGTCTTCAGGAACTTGACCAGCCTCCTGATCTCTCTCTTTTACCCCGTTCTCCATTCTCTCTGCACCTTCACTATCTTCGCGAACTTCAACAACTTCGTCGCTCTCTTTTATCCCGTTCTTCATTCTCTCTGCTCCTTCAACCTCTTCCATAGTAAAATGATACACTTTTGTTTCTGTTTTTATGTTGCACTTTCTCACTAATTCGGTAATTTTCTCTGCAACTGGAATTACCAGTGGGCCTAATAAGAACACACCCATACTAATGGCTCGACTAAGTGTCGAAAATTTACTTGAGATGAACTCCACACTACTGATCACGGCATAGACACCGGTGACCATTGTTATCACAAACATTGCAATGAACCCAGCTTCCATGTTTCTAGGCCTTTCTGCATCAACTTTTCTGGCTAGTGGTGCAGCTATAACACAAACTATCACAGGTAAGATAGAATTGAGAAGGAGATAGGCTTTAGCTCTTTCAGTGGGTGAAGAAGAAAAGGCTGCATCTACAATATCTGTGTAAATCTTTGCACTTAATCCTAAGTAGCTAGTTGTTAACCCCACCACAACCTGGCCATTAGAAGGGAAGTTTCTTATGGCAACAACGTAACAAACGGTGTTGATCCAACAAATACTATTTCCTGCCACAACATTGAGGACAAAAATATGACCATATGACAGAGACGAGATTTGGTTCGTTAGAAAAAGATATTGCAATCCATAACCAAGCAAACCGAGGGAAGCACCAATAATGAGAACTAGCCAAAGGGGTAGATGCAGAGCTGCAATGCCAGAAAACCAACCTAAGAGTTTTCCAGCGTCGGAAGCAAAGGCAAGGTTGTTGAGTTGGATTTGGGACAAGGAAAGGAGGTGCTTGAGCTGGGATGAATAAGCAGGAAAGTTGGAGTTTGTTCCATTGATGGACTGAAGCCATATGATGCCCACAAGACTGAGCCAGTGACGAGTCCTCGAAGACATAGCAAAGATACGGCGGTCTGGACTTCCGGTGTTTGTTTGAGCAGCACTGCTAGAATTTATAACCTGGGATAGTTAGGAAATCATGACAGCGACAGGGAGTCGATGGGGTGCCGTGTGAATGAGAGGGAGACGAAGTCAGCAATGCTGGCCGCAAAGGAGAATGACACGATCGATGTGGCAGTGCAAACAAAATGTGGTCTCTTATCGGCCACCGCCTTAACCATTAATGGATTTTGTGCCTGTGCGTGAGAGATAGAACATCAATGTGATTGTTTCGAAAGAGAGAGACTAAAGCTAGGGGTCGGATTTAGAGGTTGGTCGTACTGAATTAAAACCAATTCCTCTCAAAAGCTTGCTAGCCATGAACAGTCTGATGTGAAAATAAAATAAAAAATCACCCACACAAAAATAAATCATGAGGACAAAATTGGTTTCTCCATGTTGCATTGTTTCCATATTCTCTACTGTAATAATTCCTTTTGATGTCGGATTATTCCCTAATATGCTCAGCCTGATGTAATATTTATGTCCATGTTGCAATATTTGTTTCCATATTCTCTACTGTACTTCCTTCTGACGTGGGATTCTTCCCTATTATGCTCAGCATGATGTAATATGTTCTCTCTCGGTGATTCAATTCCTTGACCTTTTAATCCATGTTCTCTGCGAAGATAGTGCACAAACAGAAAATAAGGGTATTAGTGTGTAACAAAAACTTAAATGGGAAATCTTGAGTATAATGCTTGCGCTCTTGCGGATTTCTGAGCAAAGGTTATTTAGGCTGCGTTTGCATCAAATATTTCACAAAATATTTTACCCATTCTCAATAAAATATTACAATATAATTCTCCTCTCTCCTATCAAAAAAATATAAAAAATTACAAAAAATATAAAAAATTACGTATCTTCACTTTTTCACTAAACTCAATACCAAAACTTTTACCACAAAAACATAACCATAACTTCGCTCAATATTCCAAAATCAATTTCGATTTCATAAAAGAACTTAGGCTGCGTTTGTCACTAAAATTTTACCCAAAATTTTATCTCTCTCCTAATAAAATACTTCAATATAATCTCTCTCTCTTCCATTAAAAAATATAAAAAATTACAAAAACTATAAAATATTACCTCTCTCTTCACTTTTTCACTAAACCCAATAACAACACTAAACCCAATACCAAAAATTTTACCACACAAATTCACGCTTAATAACCTGTGCACAAATACTGTACAAATTACGCAATTCGTACCTGTCGACTCAGAAGGTCCACTTGACATGACATGAGGTCTATCTGTTTACCTTAAAGTTAAAATTAAAGTAGGGGGACTTTTCCAGCAGCATAGCTCCAGTACAAAAACGCATTTTGATCTCTGTATCTCTGTTTGTCTCTCTCTCCATCTTTGAAGACAAACACTGCAGTAGGACCATAGAAATTAGAAGGGATGGTGGCACTGCCCGTCCCATTTGCATCTAAGTCCAGCTATCAAGCAGGGAGACATTTATCACATTTTCGTTCATCCACCTGTTATATAGTACTACGTACTGCTAATCGGTTTCACTCCATGCCAATCCAATCATGTGATTTAGATCAAGTTGTGAATTGATGATCATCACGGACTAGAAATTTTTAAAAGAGCATAAATATTTCTAAGTAGTTAGGATTTAGGATACAATTTCATCAAATATTATGGGCATACAGATTTCATCCAAATTTTCAGGACATGAGCAGGACAAGCATGGGTGCCCAAACAATTACTAGAAGCTAGCCTCTGATCAATCGGAAAAGGCCGGCCGTGTGTCCAATAATTATTGAAACTACACTTGTAGCTGACTTTTCTGCAGTGTGGGTTCATGTCACCCAACATTCTACACCAGCTGGAACATCGGAAACACCAACCTTGATATTTTCATGATCTGCGTGCATATAATTGGTCATATATATATATATATATATATATATATATATATATATAATTGGTCATGTGTATATGCATATAATTGGTCATGTGTATATATATATATATATATATATATATATCATTCTTGTTTTGCTTGAGTTTCGTATCTTGTATATCTCCTTGTCGACTGTTCTTGAGTGCGACTCAGCTACCTCTTGTATATATATGGTATAAGACTCTTAGATTTTTTTTATTACATAGTACTCATATTCATAATATTTTCTCTAAAATTAAGTTGCTGGCATAATTAGTTAAAATTGTTACTTCCACACAGATCAGGTATTGTAGTACACTACTACAAATTCAACATTTGGTGGAATTAAAAATTTAAATGTACCTTTAAAAGAATACTTACCCTACAGCAACCAGCTCTTATGTTGGTTTTTTTTTTTGTGACGAGAGAAATTCGGGTACCCAACCACGTGCACCGAGCTCGGACGAACCTGACCCAGTATACGTACGAGGTGGGCTTAACGCCACGGCAAACCCCGGGCCGTGCAGCCCTCTCAAGCCACACATGTCAGATAGGTCCAGCTTCGATGAAGGAGTGACCCCAAGAAATTATTTGCACCTCAGGGGATTCGAACTTGGGACCTTAAGAGAGCAAACCCCTAGGCCCCAAGCTGTGACCACTCAGGCCAACCCCTTGGGGTTAGCTCTTATGTTGGTTACAATGCATTGAATGATTGTAATTGACAGTTCCCCACCCACCATACACAGAAGGCAAGTTTTTCCAAACTCTGATCAAAGGTCTTGCCATGCCATGCATTGATCAGTGTGGCAACAAACAAAGCTGGCGCTCAATTTAGGTTGACACTCATCTTGAAGCGACAAATGCAGATTGTGCTGCAGGTTGAGATCAGCTACATGCTAACTAGGGTTGTCCACCAAACCGGCTGGACCGGACAACCCGGACCGATTTTGGTCAAAATCGGTCAAAATCGGACTGGTTTTGGACAAACCGGACCGAGATCGGTATACTCCGGTCCGGTCCCGGGTTATCCATGTGGAAAACCGGACTTAGACCGGAGTATACCACTCCAAACCGGCCCAAACCGGAAATTAGCCCAAAATAGCATGGTCCAACTCCAAAACCGGCCCAAAATGGCACGGTCCACCCCAAAATCGGCCCAAAATGGCATGGCTCGGACTGGAGGCCGGACCGGTCCGGTCCAGTCTATATACTCTATGAAATGACCAGTTTGGCCGGACAAAACCGGACCGAACCGGCCCGGACCGGAACTTGGACAGCCCTAATGCTAACTTCTTGTACTGTGAGTTTGTGTTGTAAAATTTTTGTGTTGTTAAAATTTTAGGTATTGGGTTTAGTTAAAAAATGAAAAGATATGTAATTTTTTTATATTTTTTGTAGTGAAAAGTTATGATTTGATGGGAGAGAGAGAGAGATTATATTGTTATATTTTATTGCGAGATAGTGTAAAATTTTATGAAATATTTTTATAACAAACGGACCTGAATCACCCGTTACACGCGTCTATCGTGGAGACAGCTAGAGATAGATATAAATTTAGGAGCTTGTACGTGCTTCCCCCAATACGAGGGTCATATAGAGCACCTTTTTGACGGTATGTACGGTTTAGATATATATATAATGCAAACCTTGTTTGCCCTACTTTCCTGGGCACGGCACATGCATACTACTCTCATTGAATGCTTCAGCTCCCCGTAGAATTTGGTTGAACATTGAGCCAGTAGTACTAACTACTAATTACACGATCAAATAGCAGTAGTGAACTTGTTCATTAATTAATGTAAGAGCAACAATGTCCCTCGATCGAGCGACGTCCTAGTTAACATTGGGACAGATGAGATCTAAGATGGATCTGGAACCGTACGGGATGAATAGATATTCATCAGGTTGTGTTTGTGTTGTAATATTTTTGGTATGAGAATATGTGTTGGTATTGGGTTTAGTGAAAAGGTGAAGAGAGAGGTAATTTTTTATATTTTTTTATAGAAGAGAGAAAGATTATATTAAATTATTTTATTAGGAGTGAGATAATATTTTGGAGATGTTTACGTTGACAAACGCAGCCTAAGATATCCAACTAATAGATAAAAAAAAATATATCCAACTAATAAGTACGTACAACAAGCAAAGTGCGCCGTCTCTTCAGTACTGTTTTGTCGGTGTACTGACTCCTGTCATTATATACAAACTTTAAGCCATCGCAGGGCCGGTGAAGGATCAATTAATGTTCAAGCCATGGCCAAGAGATTTGAGTTCAAAAGAGAAAAGAGACAAATTCTTCTTTGTACGCCAAACAAGAGAAGTAATTTTCGTACGTTATGGTCGATCGACGCTAGTAGTGACACTGCAACGAATTTAAGTCCCTGAAAAAATTCTGTTTCGTCAAAAAAGTGTTCTTCTCCTCGTGACGAACGTTTTCGGTCATCAAATATTTTTTTTATTTTAATTTTGGACGACTTTCACTTTAGACTACAGAACATTTGGGATATGAAAATTTTCATCGCAAAAGAGTTCTACTCCTCGTGACGAACATTTTTGTTATTTTCAACTTCTTTTTTCTTTTATTAAACTTTCGCCACAACAAATCCATTTTTCACGAAGAAATTTAAAGTTCGTCACGTACACACTCTCGCTGTTCTTACTGAGCTGCGAGCACGTATGCCAGCCACGACAAATGGACTTGTTTCTTACTGTTCTTTTTAATTTGGTGCATTTACGGAATGGATATTAATATATTGGAAAAGTTGGACTAGAGTGATGTTGGAAATATTTTTGCAGATGTATGCAAGTGTTTAGTGGCGGAATCACGACCAAATTTGAAGGGGACTGAACTCCTGAAGCGAAATGACAAATTTTTTTTCCTACGTAATGCAAAAAATATCTTGAGTTAAAATATCGAAAATTAAGAACTAAAAATATTAAAAATATTGAAGTAATAGTATGATGTCAATCAATGGTAATATCATGAGTATAGTTTAGAGTAATAATTACGTTTTAGAGTTTTGTGTCTCTGATTATTCATATAATGACAGCAAGTGAAGGCACTCTTAACACACAACATGATATGAATTAAAACAGAAATTATTTTCAGGTGAACGACAATATCTCAAAGGTATCGAGTGGTTTTGAAGTTGATAGACTATCTAAAGGTGTCAATTGAAAATAACTTCAGATAGTTATCCATGCATATGGTGAAACTGGATTTAATTGAATAACTAAAAATGGTTTATCCATTCATCAGTATCAAAGATGTAGCAATGATAAATTGGAAAAAAAGTTTTATATGCTTAGGAAAAAGAGGGAAAAAAAATGCTTACCCAAAAAAAAAGAGGAAAAATAAAACAAGTTTTATATAGTTTTAATTATAAGGAAACAATGAATTACAAATTTAATTAACTAAGATTAATGAGTAAATCACTAAGAGTGACTAGTTTGCCTAGGCCTAATGGATATCGGGCCCATGCCAACTTATGAAAAAAAAAAATGTAATTTTTTTTTGGGTGGAGTAATGGGTGGCGGCCGCCCTGGTTTGCTACCCCCTGCTTCTGCCCCTACAAGTGTTGGTAGGGCGCCCAAGCAGTACATCGACCCACCCGATTGAAGAATATATTTACTATATGTAGGCTCAGAGAGAGTCATCCCTCTTTCTAGAGGGAGAAACTCTCCATTCTCTCTAGAATCCTCCTCCTTTCAGACCCTCTTTTCTGGCCGCGGGAGGGGTTGTGGATCTCAAGCGCCCGTATCCTTTCCTTCCAGATCCAAGTTCCGATGGTGGCTTCCGGCATGCATGTACTGCGAAGTCGGATTCCGCACATCCTGTGGTTCTGTCTGTGCGCGTGCATCTCACCAGTTTGGCATTTTTCCCCTCTTGGTCGGTTCCTCATCCAACTGGTTCTGTCGCTTTCTTTCACCGTCGGCTTTCCTTTTTTCAGTTGGTCATTCAACTTACTGCCCTTTATAGGTTCTCTACCACATGTGGGTCTATGTATGGCCTTTCGGCCCTCAACTTGCTCGTTGGCCCGTCGCCTCTTTCGAGGTTTTGACTAGTCCCTTAGAGTGTATTTTTGAGTTCTTTAAACCTCCTTGATTTTTAATGAATTAGTTGTTTTAAAAAAAAATGTATAGTAATTTGCTATAACAAACATAGGTAAAGTATTTGTCTATATAGAGAAAAGCAAGCTGAAGCTGATGATACCCACGTTGAAGAGAATCAAAATAATTTGAAAGGTTATCTAGAAAAAATAATAATTTGAAAGGAAAAGGATACTCAAGAAAAACACGGTGAAACCTTCATTTCAAGCCAAGAAAAGGGTTCAAGTGCCTCAACATCCTTCTCCAGAAACCCCAGCATGCCTTGCACAGTTCGAAGGTGAATCGTGTGAAATTGCGCGCCAAGGAAGAAAATTGAGAGGAAGTTGACCATTTTATTTTATTGTGACTGTCAATTTCTTAATGTATCTACGTAAAATACTATTGACTTTTGTATTTTATTTGCAGTAATTCAAAATTTTCTTCTATTTTGATTTTAATTTTATTATTCCAAATAAATGCTCAGATCTTTTATCATTAAATAAATTGTTATATAGTCAAATAATACATTTGATTGTCTCGACGTTTACCATCAAATAAATTGTTTAATCGTCAATGAAATTGGTTGTTATGATCGATCGTCTATTTCGTCAGGAAATATCTTGTCACCAAAAGTATTTTGTGACAAAAAAAACTTATGTCACAAGAAGTTTTTTTGTGAAGAATTAAACTTTCGTCATGAAATATTTTAGTGATGGACTTTTGTTAACGGAGCTCGTGATGAAAACTATTCTTGACCAAATCCTTTTAGAAAGAAAATTTGACTTTTTTCACTTTATATTGGAACAACTATTCAAACGGAAAGTAATGGTTGATTAGTTTTTAAACATATGAGATAAAACAAAATATTTTAACTTGAGGGAGGTTTATTGATTTTTTCTCGTAGATACGGGACCTACTTTGATGTTTACAAAAATAAAAATTTGGTTTACGAAAAGTTTGAACTTAGGGTCCATTTATTTCGATGTACAACACTTCTTTTGTAAAGCAGTTTCCAATGAATTATGTGTCGGTAAAGTATTCTAATTTTTCGATGTTTGGTTGTTACATCAAATATATTTTTTGAAAGTATTTTTTAATATTTTTACTGTATGCATGTTATATTTTTCATAATTTTATATGATTTGTAAACTTATTTTCTAACATCAATTTAAAATAAAATAAAATAAAATTTTCAAGAGAGTAAGAAAATGGTCAGGTTCTTTTGAATGTTTTGGTTTCAGTAAGAAACTCGAACACTAACTTGATTTTTCTCGAATTCGTGTTTCAAAACCTAATATCGACACCCAAAAAAAGCTAAAACCATCGGGGTTAGGTTTCTTTAAATGCTTAGGTTTCTGATTAAAGATGCGAACACAAACCTGATTTTTCTTAGGTTCATGTTTCAAAACCTGACCTCAACCCTAAAAAAAGCTAAAATCGTCGGGTTGAGTTCTTTTGACTGCTTTAATTTCGAGTTAAAGACCCGAACACGAACCTGATTTTTTTTTCAGGTTCATGTTTTAAAACCCGACCCCAATCTAGAAAAAGCTAAAACCTTCAGGGTCGGGTTCTTTTGAATGATTTGGTTTCGAGTTAGAGACTCAAACACAAACTTGTTTTTTCTCGAGTTCATGTTTCAAAATCCGGCCCCGACCACGATGTAATCCGACCAATTTGGGTTGAATTAGGTCGATTTCGAGTCAGGAGGTCGGGTCGATTGATTTTTGGCCACCCCTAAACTAGCAACAAAACATTGAAAGTTAAATTACTTTACTGAAAAAAAAAATCACTTGAAATTACTTTACATTAGAAATAACTTTAGATTGAATTTACCTAATATGTGCTTGGTACGTGTATATTTCTTTATCAAGATTTAAATTATAAATTCAGCACGATCATGAGATGATATTGTGCCAATTTTTCGAATCAAACAACATCTTTTATTTTGTATTCTTTAAATAAATACTCAAAACGTATATTATATCGCACCTAATATAAGATTCTTCAATGTATATATCAAGAATTTTATCTCGTGTGCATGTTGTTTGAATTTTTAGAGACCCTGCAAGTCAGCCACGTCTGACCTCAAAAACAGAGATGAAGGCTTTTGAATTAGAATATCGAGAAAAGCAATCGATTCGAAGTTTTTCAAAGAAATTGTGGTAGCTAGACAGATGATGGTGAAGGTGATGGTCAATCAAAGCTCCACATATTTCATTGGCACAGCCGCACTGTGTCAATTCCGTTCTCAGCATTTCTGACTGCAGTCTCCTCTTTCACACGCGAAACCAACCGATCATGAACTCTCTGTCCCTTTCACAAGTTTTCCTAACTATCCGGCGAACCCTCGTCGATCCTAATTGCCATGTCTTCAAGAACTACAACTAGAAGTCTCCCTCTTGTGACCAAAATTTCATAACAAAAAACGACAAAAAGAAAAAAAAACATTTTTGGTGATGATGAATAATTGTTCGATTGTCCAGTGTATGATCGATCGTCCAGTCTTTGTCTGCATGATCTGTATGTACGTGACCGGTATTGGAGACGTAGGTAAAGTCTTTTCGAATACATAAAAAAAAATATCGTTATCCAGCTTTCCTCTCTCCCCTTCCAATTGTTCACCATTTTCAACCTGCCTTGGGAAGGAGGCTAAAGCTCTGGCTCCTCCCTCCTTCCCCTTCCCTCTTTCTTCCTCTCCTCTAATGTTCTCTCTTTCCCTTTTCTTGTAGTTCTCGTTCTCCTTTTGATCGGAAAAGTAGAGCTCATGTTTCGTCCTTCCTTTGACGAAATCGTTCAGATCTACTTATTTCTCTCTTTTGTTTGGAGCCGGTTCGTGCTCTTCTTCTGCCGTAAACAGAGTTTCACGTGGCTTCTCCCTCTAACTGGTCTCATTCTGTCACCAAATTCTTTCTTGTTGCGGTTTCAAACTTGTGTTGATGTTGTAGCAAATGTTATTTGTAGTCTCTCCAAAACTGCATCTTGGAACCGCTTTCACGGAGGCCTGCCTTGGCTCTTCCAAGAGTTTTTTTTATTTTTCCCTTTTTCTATTTGTGGTGGCAGAACGGGGTGGTTGTAGGGTTCCCTCACCCCCTCTGTTGTACGTCTCTTTTGTTTAATGTAATTTCGCTTGCTTAAAAATATCTATATATATATATATATATATGGATCGTATCTAACAGCTAGCCAAATGACCTTTCGAAACAGTTGCACCTTTCCAAATACAGTCGACTTTCTTGTTGTGAATTATGCACCATCACAAGAGTTCACAGAACATATTGGAAAGTGAAAGCTCAGAGAATAACGATGTGGCTTTTTATCACAAGTCATGCAGGTGAATGCGGAAGTTTTTCAAAAACGCACGTCGAGGGTATCCGGTTTCGTTATCCTATTGGTTTGATATGAGGTGGGACTTGGACTTTATTTCCCACATTGTCGAGAGGAGGCTAGAAGCTGCCAATGTCGTAGAGCGAATCAGCCTGCATGCGCGCAGTGAACAGGGCCACAAGGAGAGCTATAGAAATTAACGTGCAAAAACTTTTAGCCAAGAGAGCCAATATGGTCCTCAGTTTAATTTATCGCACAATAAAATCCTCTTGGGGAGATGAATCAGACCAGTAAGGTCATCCTAGCTAGCTAGTAGGGGATCGAAGGAGTATACCTAGAATGTCAATTAATTACCTGCTGCCTATTTATTCAACTAATTTACCTAACCAAATAAAGATGGACCGTCAAAAATGTAGAGGTACCATGCATGTATTAGAGTTTTGGTTATTTTACTCTACAAATTATTATTTTTATCATATTGCACCTATTAATTATTGATTTTAGATATTGGTACTGAAATTTTTTGTCAATTATCATATATTAAAAAAATTGTCCATGTTCTTGATTTTTCTGAAATTAGTATGTTTTGACTTTCTTTAACACTTGAGAATCTTCCTACTCTTTTGTCTTTTTTTTTTTGTCGTCTAAGATTGGGTACTTTTTGCTACCGTAAAAGAAGGCAAATCATAAGGAAGAGGAGATTTTCCAAGAGTGGAAATTAGTTTTTGTTTTCTCCCAAAACATGGGCTCGGACGGAGACTGCAGAGTCAAAGTTGGTTGACTGGAAACAAGCCCAACTCATTCATGTGGACACAACTCTTTTCTTTTTTTAGCTGAAATCATGTGGACACAACTCAAAATATGAATGAACGTTATATTGGTTCGAAGATGTTGTTTTGCAACGACGACAGGTCGTCGCAGTTGTGTTCCATCAGTGACAACTGACGATCGATGTCGTTGCCGAAATAGTGTATGTTTGAACGAGTTTAGTTGTTTGAACCAGATGTCTTCTCCGACGAAATGGTTTCGTCAATGAAAACTCTCTTTTATTGGCAACGAATTATTTGCAACCGAATAGAAGAAGCCATTGCCGAAGCCTGTTCGAATTATAATTATGGTTGGTTCGAACAGATATGTTTTGGCAGCAATATTTGGAAAGACAATGTCTGTTGCGAAAAAATATTGTGATGAAATTTGTGTTTCGTCCTAAAAAAACATTTTTCTCTACACTTTAGTGATGATTTGTATTTTTCGTCAATGTTTGTTGTAAAAAAATATTTCGTGATGAAATTTGTTTCTTTTTTTTTTGCACTTTAGGGATGATTTGTGTTTTGTGTAGCTGAAGGAGATTTTTAGAGACGAAATTATTGTCATGGATGGGGATAGATTTTTCGATCTTGAGAAAAGATTGCTATTGCTGAGACCCAATAAGGGAGCGGGCCCGCATGAAAAAAGTTGAGGCCTATTTTGATATAAACAAATTTCATCTTGCAAATTAGTCGTTTGAAAAAGACCGATAACCCTCTTAAATGGGAAGTTGCGTCAAGCCTGAAAAGATGAGTCCTTAAAAAGAATTAATTATCTGATTTCTTAACAAATATAATGCTAGAAAGAATAATATCTGGTCATTTAATGAACAAGTAGAGACTGTCCTCCCAAAGGCCAATGGGGAGAAGAAGGGAGAAAGTAGGTCTCACTCAATAAATGCAGGGCAGAGGATGCTTAAGGAAGGCGACTGTCATTCCGAGGAGAGATAGGGGGTTAGCACCCCAGAATGAATGGGAAGCAAGAATGAAGATACTAGGTCGGGGCCCAAAAAGTCACCAAACCAATAGAATAGAGAGGAGAAAAGGGGTAGAAAAAATGTATGCACTCTATCTCACTCATAATCGAACCAGTAAACAAAGAAAGAGGAGAATGTCGATTAAAAAAGGCATCGGAGAAATCCTCCCACAGGAAGAACCTCGGGTCCTAGTTTGTTTTCTTTGCTTGTAGGAGAAAGGAAGGAGAGTCTGGGTCTTTCAACCCTTCCCAAGCACTAGACCTTAGGCCTAGCTCCCTCGGATACTTAGCCCAGTAAACTTTGTGATAGACCGATTAAATTTGGCTTCATCAGATGGCGCCGTCGTGGGAATTCTTTAATTGATTATCCAACTCTACCCACCGCGGATGAAACAGCTTCTCAAAGTTCTCCTCATCAACATACACCTTGGCAAATGGCTTCGGAGGGCTCCCTTCGAGGCAAAGCTTCTTGGTAACTCAAGATTCACACCATTCACATAATAGCCAAAGGTCCATCGACGAGCGGTCCCAATTTAGGGGGAAGAAGGCTTACGCTCAGGAAGCTCACCAGCACCAAATATGCTTAGTTGAAGCCCCGTTGGCTAAAAAACAAAGGTCACCTTGGTGAACTTTTTAGTGATTGATCCGCTGAAAGAAGCCCCAACCTACAATACTATCTTCGATCGAATGTGATACAAGCTGCTACCTCTATTTATTATCTAAAGATGAAATTTCCCACACCTAAGTCCGATCGGCATAGGGGAAGTTTGTGGAGATCAGAAGCAAGTCTGGAGCTGTTATAATGTCATGCTAAATGACACATGAAGGATGACAGCACCCATCGAATAAAGGTATGTATTTATTTCTGTTAGACTCTTTGTGATCTTGTTCGAAACAACTATATATATTTGTGAAAAAAATTATCAGTTGTGATCTGGAGCGCTCGTGCTCAGATATGTATGAATTGTGATTTAGAATTTTTGTGCCCAGATATTTATGAGTTGTGATCTGGAGCCTTGGTGCCTGTATGCCTCTAATTTTTTTTGTCGTGATGGACCAGCATCCTATGCAAAAATAAACTCGAAAATCTGTCCAGGCGAGTTCGTAGTTTTTCGTACTTCCTGACGTATCTTCCACCTTTTGAGGAGACGTAAGCGCTGTGAAGGCCTATTTACGGCGAATCCTTTCGCCTTTCCAATATCTTTTTGGGGCTTTGAAAAGCAAAGCCGCCTCAATAAGTCTCTGATCCTGCTTACGGGATGAGTCGACTTAGCGCACTTTCTAGAATAATGAGTAATGACTATGGGTTTGGTTAAATAACGACGCCGTTTAATTTAGAAAAACGATTACCGCTTCTTCTTCCGGCCGTTGCACAAAACCCAGCTCCACGTTCCCATACTCGGAATATGCAAGCTCTCTGAACATGGAAAACATCGGCGAAAGCTCCAGTGCTCCGCCAAACTCCTCGGAAGATGACAAGCCAGTAGTCGTAGGGTCAAACGCAAAGTCTCTCAATCTCTCCTCGACGCTTTCTGTGAGTTAGGGTTTCCCTTTGATTTCTCACTATCAATCTTTGTAGCCTTGATATCCAGTCATATTGCAAAGAAAAAAATTGAACATCGTGTTTGTATATGGATGCTTGTGTAATACAGGGCTCGAAATCAACGAGAGGCCGCTGAAGCGCCCATTGTTAGATTTTGAGAATTTATCAATCTCTGAGTCATCTGGGAAAGGTACTAATCAGTTACCACTAGCATTTCGATTCCTTCGGCTTGTTTTTGTTTGGCAATTGAAGAAAATTGTGGAGTTCCTCTGTGCAACATTGTTGTTTCAGTATTTACAGAATGTTTTTTGAAGCATTGGTTCCAAACGGGATGTGAAAACTGCACATAGTGGACAAGCCTAATCAAATTAAAAGACTACTAAAGCGGCCTACTTCTGTTCTTGATGCCATTATATATTTGTTTATGGTTGGAAATTTACGTCCTGGTGTTTGTGTGTAGAGCAATTCAAGACAAAGAAGGTTTTAGTACAGCATGTGGAGACAATAAGCAGCTATGAGGCAACCATTGATGTTGTCCAGTCATTTGTGGTTAGTGTGGCAATTTCTTTGTTGGTTCCTTAATTCTATCTTATTTTATATGTGTTCGTTTAAGGTGTTTGGTAATTTTGTTGTACAACATGCTGCTTATATTGCATTCGGTGTCTTGGTTAGGGGATAGTACTTTTGTTCATTTTGCAGCAGTTTGTTTAATTTTCATTTGTGTTATAAGTTTCTAAGCTATGGATTGACTTTTTCTTTAGGCGTCCAATTATCCCGTTGCATCTGAAGGTAAAACAAAGGATGAGGAACGAAGGCATTCTTTTAAAGGAAATGTGAGCTCTCTCTCTCTCTATCTCTGAACTCAAAAACGTGAAATGGTTGTTCAGAACCAACCTTTAGCTTACTGCCTCAAATATGATTAAAGACATTAAGTTACGTGGTCCTTTTTTATTATTAATTTTATATTGTAACTCTCCTTCACTTGCAAATCGATTTTTCAGCAGAGACAAGATCAGCTGTTGTCAAAAGCCAGGCATGAACATGAGGTATTTTACTTATTAGATTTTATTTAATTATTATAATTTCATCAATTCCATTAATGGACATCAAATTAAATTGGAATGTTATTTGCATCTAGGACATTCTATATCACATAGATGAGAAGTATGATTGATATCTTTCTTTTCCTGTCTTCAATTCCTTGTTAGGTCACCATTTTGCAGTGTTTATCATTTTCAAATTAGACTTGGGTTGATTTTTGGTTGTTGATGATAACTATTGTCAGATGGTTCTTTAAGTTGCATCTGCTTCATAAAATACTATGAACCATGCAGTTTTAACTGTTATGTGTTTTTTTGCAAGATTTATCAGTTTGATTCAGTGCAATTGGTTGAGATTAAGAGACTTGCCTAGAATTCATAAAACAGGGATAAGACCATTTTGATAAGACTTCCTAATGGATTTTTGTTCAGATACTACATCCATTTGGACCACTGACTTATAATGTTTGATTTCCTTGTTCAAACGTGTGGCCTTTTAACTTTTATGAAAAGAGGAGAGATACTGGGAGCACATGCCAGCCACGAGAGATGGATTTGCGTCTTACTTTTCTTTTTGGTGCATTTATGGATGGATATTGGAAAGTTGGACTATTGTTTTACTTGTTTCACTTTATATTGGAACAGCTATTCCTTGCTCTCCCAAAGTTATTTAATAAGTTATGAAGGGATGTGCAGGATGATTATATTGTTTCCTTGCACCATATTGTTGTTGTGAGATAGGGTATAAATTGTGTCTGCTTCTGGCTCGGCTTGAGATCCACACAGTGGAGGCTTTCTTGGATAATTTTCAACATAATTGGCAAAGGATTCATTTTTATGTGGAGCTTGTTAAATGCTCTAGGAAAGTAGCGGCAGAAAATACTTTAACTTCTTGGCTCCTTAGATCATAAAAATCACCAAGCTACAGGGCATTCTTCTGCTCATCTGTAATTGGAGTCTTTGCCGAAAGTGGTTTTGAGATAGATAAGCAAAGTTCAATTTTTTCCTGGATGTTATTGATTGAATTCATTCCTCAGCGTCCATGCTATCCTTTTTGGCTTTAGTTCTTATCCGAGGTAGTTGATTATGAGTTTATGGGGATCTATTTTGATTTCTATAGATGATTGAGTTATGGCAACACTAAGATAAAGCGTGCTTGTTGAAACTATACTTTCTAAGTTCCTTTTCCAGCACAAGGGTCTTTAAAATTCTCTCTCATTAGGTCGTAGCAAAATATGCTCGATTTGAACAAATTTGTGGAGAAGCAGAAGAGGTAAAAAAGAGGCAATCCATGATACAGCATTGGATGAGATGTGTCGGGTTTATGATGTTGTTCGTGTTGATGTTGAGGAAAGATCCCATAAGACGCAACAGGAGTAAGTGTCATGTAATGGTTCGGTGTCAATTCACATTTGCTAAATTCTTGTTATCAGTGATTGGTCTTTGATTTTAATGCAGGGATATATCAACAGAGGATCATAGGCTTTTGTCTAGTTATCTTCCTCTACTACGGGAGTTCATTCCATCAGCTGCATCAGAGATTGAATCTGACTTACATACTTTCATATCCAAACAAGGTCATTCCATTAACACTTTATACATACCCCTCTGTCTTAAGCAACATTCTCAGTCATTGGTTTTAATCTGAGTCCAAGTTTTATATATATAAAATAACGATCAAGGGTTGTTAACTCTTGTAGCATTCTGTTTTTCTTTTCTGAAGAGAGAAGAAAATGAATGTTTTGTTAGAAATTCTTGTGGCAATTTTGTGCAATTGGGTTAGTCTTGTGATGAGGGCTCTTGAACGAGTCTCATTTTAGCCCTTTCCAAAAGATTAGTGATGACTTCTTTTATGCTTTCTGTTGCACTTTGATGAATCCTTCTTCTGTGTTGTACGTTGTCTACAGATGATTATGTATATGATCTTTACACTGTAAACAATGCCATGGACATAATTCATCAAGATGCTTTAAACCCATTTCCTCTGTAAGAATACTCTGGATTTGTTTTATTTTTCTTTTTGTTTTGGCTATATTCTGGATTTGCTGAGTTGCTCTTATTCTGTTTCTTCCTTAAGTTGATATATATCTTGAATCCAGTGTACAAGTTGATGACGAGGATTTTTATGATGGATCCGATGATTCAGACATTGAGACTGACGATTCAAACGGTAATTCGAAATTTTCCTTTTACTTCACGTTTCTACGTTTTCTGTCTCTACCAATGTGTTGAATCCCTGTCCTGGTGGTGAAGACAAAATCCACAAAACCACCTAGGTACAGAGAGCGTTGGTTTTATCTTCATCACTAAATTCATATGTATTTCTTTTGTCTTTTATGGTCCTTTAATTCTCTTGGTCTGTTCTCAGCCGAAGATAATCCTCTAAATGATTATCCAGGTGAGATATCTGAAGAGGAAGGGGAAGGTGAAGGGGAAGAGGAAATGGAAGGGGATAGTGAAGCCTCTGACGATGAGATGAAAGAAAGTGGAAGTAATAAAACTTTGGAATCTGCGGATTTAGTCCAAAATGGCTTGTTAGATGACTCGGAACTATATTATGACAAGGAAATCGAATGCGAGTACAAGTATGATGCTGCTGATGATGCTGGTAGTGATGGTGAAGATTGGAAATGGTCTCATCGATGAGCATCAGCTTTTTATGGACCTCAAAATCTTGTTCTTGAGAAATTGATGATTTTGGCCCTTTAAGGTGGAGTATTTCTGTAGATTTTTGCTGTTGGGGAAGTAGTCTAATGTTATGTCTGTGAATATGTGGTAGACTTTTGACATGTTCTTAGGGATAGATGACCATTGCCCCTAACTTGCCCATAGCAGATTTGCTATGCATACCTAAAATTTGCTTTCAACTAAATTCGAAAACAATATTTTTTTTAATTAATGTGCAAATTTTCAAAAAAAAAAAAAACTTGTTTGAAGAAAATTACCCGTGGCTCCTCTAAAAAGCTGTGATGGATTAGGAATATACAGGGGTCCAACAATAGTATTATATTTGCATTAGACTATTAGAGTAATTTCCTAGTGGTCCGGATAGTCGTCCCACTACAGAACCAAATGCTCATGCGTTGCTGTGAAGTAAAGGCGGTTCATTTGAAACATGCAAAAAAAACGTGTTTATAACAAATAAGAAGAAAATTGCAAAAAATGAGCCAAATCTACTTGATCATATTATTTATTTTCAGTATCCGTGTATTTATCCGATCCAATTTCACGAAAATCAATTGATTTTTTTAAAAGGGCAGTATATGAAAGCTGCCCAATTTTCGGAATTAAATATGTTCAATTATCATGAAATTTGGCTCTAATAATTAAATAAAGGTGAAAAAGAAAAATTGGTACTTCAAATTTGGAAAGAATCAAACTTGGTTACTAAAATTTCGAAAGAATCATGCCTAGAAAAAACCTAAGAAACAAACAGACAAAGTTGCCAACTGCATAGACCAAAAAAAAAGACAAAAAAACAAAGTAGACAACTCAGTAACAACACGTCATCTGATCCTGTTTCGTTTTCTTCTGGGGCACACGTGAATCGTGATCTGATATGAATCATATATACTACTCGATCATCAATGTTTATCGCTCATTCACCTCCAACACAGATTTGCTTCTCTTTCGCTGGACGCGGAGAGTGGCATTGAAGAAGATGCTGAGAATCCTCCAGAGCACCCTATCTCACAGAAATTTCAGGCCGAGGCCTTGCTGCCTCTCCCAGCAGGTAGCCTATAGCCATACCCAGAACACTCTTAAGGAAGAAGATAATTTTATCATACCCAAAATGCCCCCATTCGATTACATTCCACCCCCCTACAATGGCCCATCTGCAGATGAGATTGTGAAGAAGCGCAAGGAGTACCTCAGCCCTTCTATATTGCACTTTTACAAGAACCCGGTAAGCTTCTAATATGCGCAGATAATTCAACATAATGATTTCTTTCTACCCTCTTCTATCCGATAATAAAAACGACGCATAATTTTGCGTTTTGTCGAGTCTTGGACTAGTGGGGCTATCTCAAATGTTAGTAATGTTTGATACTGATAATTATTTTGTCCTGTGTTACAGTTGAATTTGGTAGATGGGAAAATGCAGTATTTATATGACGAAAATGGCCGTAGATATCTGGATGGCTTTGGTGGGATAGCTACTGTATGCTGTGGGCACTGTCACCCGGATGTGGTGGAAGCAATTGTTAACCAGACAAGGCGCTTGCAGCACTCTACGGTTCTTTATCTGAATCATGCCATTGCGGACTTTGCAGAGTCTCTGGCATCTAAGCTTCCCGGAGATCTCAAGGTATATTGCTTGGTTTCCAGCTCTAGATAGCCCATACAAATGTTTTCTATTCATTTGTTTGCGCTGTTCTGATAAGGACATGGATGTGCTTCCAGGTGGTCTTCTTCACGAATTCTGGAACTGAAGCGAATGAGCTGGCTTTGATGATGGCGCGGTTGTATACGGGCTGCCATGATATCATTTCGCTTAGAAACGGGTATCACGGAAATGCAGCTGCGACAATGGGCGCTACTGCTCAATGTAATTACAAGTTCAACGCCGTTCAGGTATATTTCTTGCCTCACTTTTTTGTGAGATCCTCCAGATATTATGTATATGCAAAGAGTATTTGTGTCATTGGTGTGAGAATGAACATCGTGAGCTTGTTACATGGAAAACCAACTTCCAGTCACACCAGACATTGATACTATGTTTTGTGCAACAGACTGGAGTTCACCACGCCCTGAACCCAGACCCGTATCGAGGTGTCTTTGGTTCAGAAGGAGTGAAATATGCTAGAGATGTTCAAGACATCATTGATTATGGAACCTGTGGTCGCGTTGGTGGCTTTATTGCTGAAGCCATACAGGTAAAGCTGCAAATAAACTGACACAAAAGACGAAATAATCACAAACAGACTTTCTTAAATGCCAATCTAATTGATAGATAGATGGTTCTTTTTGTTAATTCCAAGTGGTTGCCCATGCTTGACAGGGAGTAGGTGGAATTCTGGAGTTGGCTCCAGGTTATCTGCCAGCTGTGTATGATAGCATCAGAAAAGCAGGGGGCCTTTGTATAGCTGATGAGGTCCAGTCAGGGTTTGCTCGGACAGGCAGCCATTTCTGGGGCTTCGAAGCTCATGGTGTTGTGCCTGATATTGTGACTATGGCAAAGGTAGATAATCCTGTCCACCACTTGCATCCATCTCTTCCTCATGATTTAGGAAGCTTAATAGAAGGGGTTGTATCCTCTTATGCTTGTATTTCAATCCTGGGGCAAATGCTTTTGGGGCATTACCGAAACTCCCCAAGCATAGCATGTCTTTTAGAAATTGGCAGAAAGTTTTTGACTATTCTCTAGCTGTGAGTGAATACCAGATGAGCAACGTTGTGTTTTGTAATAAAAGTAATGTCCAAGAAAGTTGCCAAAGAAAACGTAAGCTTGTCTTGGGATAGTTATACAACTTATACTGCTCTGATCATGAATAAGGGAGGTTCATGATTCTTGCCGCTTACTATACCACCTAATTTTGCTATATGCAAATATTGGTGAATTTTTTAATTGCACATGGGATGGGAGTGAATCATCCTTTACTGGTTTGTGTGAAACTCACATCACTTGCGTGTTTTACTTCATCCCATTACTCTACTTGCAATTATTGGATAGGACCTATTGTTTTTATGCACAAAGTACAATGACAACAAATGTAACTTCAAGCATAACTAACTTTGGCTCTTCTTTGATCTCCTCCAAAAACACTTTGAAATTCTATAAACAGGCTTATCATATTTATAGAAAGACCCATTGTCTCTGACAATTTTATGCACTTTATATGCTGGGTGTACAATGCTTATTAGTTTCAAAAGTTGATCCTCCTCGTTTTACTGTTTCCTCAGGGAATTGGAAATGGAATTCCCATTGGTGCAGTGGTAACGACACCTGAGATTGCAAAGGTCCTGACGTACCGCAACTATTTTAACACCTTTGGTGGAAACCCTGTGTGCACTGCTGGTGGTCTAGCTGTTCTCAGAGTGATTGAGAAAGAAAAGCTTCAGCAGAATGCATTTCTTGTGGGGTCATATCTCAAAGAGCGCCTTACTTTCCTGAAGGAAAAGCATGAGAGTACGCGTCTACTATTTGTTTTATATTATACAAAATCTGAACCCTCATTTAAAAAACTGTTGATTGTTTCTTGTCATTGATTATGAAAGACAATGGTAAAAGATATGCTTGAAATCTACTACAAACACTTGGAAAACCCACACTGTATTTAGTAAGACTTATTTTCTTGTTTGTGCAGTTATTGGGGATGTGAGGGGAAGAGGTTTGATGCTTGGGGTTGAACTTGTGAGTGACCGCCAGTTAAAAACTTCTGCTAAGGCTGAAATTTTACATGTTATGGACCAGATGAGAGGTATGTGTACATTCACATGTGCGTGTTCATGTGTTTGCATACACACATAATTTCTGGTTGACAGGTTTCCATGATATTTCAGAATTGGGAGTGCTTATAGGCAAAGGCGGGTTTCATGGAAATGTTTTTAGGATCACACCCCCTCTCTGCTTCACCAAGGAAGATGCTGGTTGGTCTTCTTCTTCTTCCATTTTCCCCTTTCTGCTAATTCAAGAAATTGCCTATCTCTGTCTTCTCCTCTCTCGTTTTGTCTTTTTGCTAATCCGTGCAATTGTCTATCTCCATGATTGCAGATTATCTTGTGGGTGTCATGGACTATGCAATGTCAAAGGTGTGAGCTCTACAAGGATCATGTGGCAAAGTTGATTACACTGTACACATGATGGTTCTGTGTTTACCCTCTATATAACGCTTTGTTTTTGGTGTATCTATATTTGCTGGAAGTGGACGTTGTTCATGTATGTGGTTTCTATGGAGTAAAACACTAGTCTGGCGGGGAGACGATGAGACAACACCTCGTTGTCTCTCTCTTCCAGGACTTTTCTCATAATCAAGTGTCAAGCTTGTTTCAGTAAGACCAATGCTTAACCTTGCTTTACAAAGGAACAGGAAAAAGCAATAGCATAATGCAATATAGTTGGGTCTCAGCGACTTCAGCTTGTCTGCTTGCAGACAATAGCTTCCTGTAACTGAAACAACTAATGTATACCATGGATTGAGAACCTTAGTTTGGCTGGAGTTTATCCTACCCATGACAAACTGTCTGCCGGCAGCAAAATCATAGAATTGCAGTACTACGAAGGAAGTTTTAGAACCTTTTCGAGCCCTTCCAATCTTCAGGAGGGACATAGCAGGGTATCCTCTTTGTTTTCTTCCACTCAAAGCAGCTTGATGGAGTTAGAAACTTAGAATGACAGCAAAATTCATCTAATTTGGACGTCTAATCCTTGCTTAGTTGGTAAAGGTCTGTTTCAAGTGTAGAGAATTGACTTTTGTTTTCTCGGTTTCATCATGCGTGTCCTCTATGATGTCAGGAATTTTTGTCAAAGCGTAATTATGCTTCTCTTTATAGTTTTAAATGGGAGATATTCCGACGCCCGCCGCCTGCAAGCACTAATCCTGTCACTCAGTCCTTCACAATAATGGCGAATGGCTCTTCCCACATCGTGTGATTCTAGTTTTTATTATTTGGACAAAAGGCAAGCGCATCTCCAGTACGGACTGTGTCTGTACTCTATGCCCTCCTAACTTCAAGGCACCTTGATTCAATAGTCCCAACGGGAAGGATTAAGGCGGAAACTGCCTAACAGGTCATGGTGCATTTATGAATCTTGTATATCTAAACCTCATTGCAATGTCCCTCTCACATATAGGTAACAGTTATGGCCGACAAGGGTTAATTGTGAAGACCGGTCAGTGCACCTTTCAAGTGCTTGTTAAGTATAATTACAAACCCACATGAGAGGGCCAAACATAATCTTTAATCTGAGCAGAACTCATACTTTTATCTTGAAAAAGAGGACCTTTAGTGACGTAGTCTTCATTGGATCATCAAAGTCTTCGTTGTGTCTGGACTGCTGGCGTTTTTTGGTACGTATATTAGCATTTATTGGTTTTGGTAGTGTCTGTCTACTAGATCTTGCCACACTGTTCTCTCTGGACGGCATTGAGCATTAGGCGGACTTTCGACCCTGTTTGAGTCTCACTAGTCATGTTTAGTAGCTTGGTCCGCTAAGATCCATAGTTGGTTTCTAATGCAATGAAAGCCTATTGATTATTCAGGAAAAAACAAAAAGTGGAAAGATGTCCTCAAAACGTTTCGAAGGAACCAGCTGCTTTCACGTTGTTATCAGTGCGATGCAAGCAATATGCATCTTCATCTAACTCCACTTGAGATGGTCTGCCTTTATCGAGGCCAACCATGAGAGGATTACTTAGAAAAGTGACTCTGTGCTCATCTCCTTATCTACACGTATTAAAGTCAGAGTTTCAAATTACTTTAGCAACGTGAGTATCGTATTTAAAGATTTATAAATAAAGCTTTAACGTAATCTTATAAACAATATAAGTGATAAAATCAATAAACACAGTTAGACCTTCCACAATAGATATATATCTATAAATTGAACCACTTAAATTTATGTCTTATTTATCTCTCATCTTCCTCTATTAATATAAATAATTTTTATTTCTAACAACACAGAGAAAGAGTGTTACGATTTAACCAGGGGTGGTAGTTTGTAAGCAACTCCATTTAGTGTAAATCTGTAACTGGTTGCTTCTGCCTTCTACTGTGCATGCCCATCAGAAAGTTTTAGTGTTTTTTCTTGACGTTTAAACCCAGCTAGCGAAGAACTCCAAGATTTGATATTCTCATTTTACTACTCATGACATCCGCTGAAATCTAGAGATGTTACTTTGCATTCTAAGAATTTAATATTAAAAATATATAAATTGAATATATTTTTTAATATTATTTAAAAATAATTACCATACGAATACTAATAAAATTACAATTCTCAAAACATCACAATTTTTTTTTTTTTAAAAAAACACTAACTAGACGTCACCTTAGTCATAGTGGATTGGTATACCCTGCAATTCCTAGGGGTATGCAATTAGGAGAGAGAGGGACTCATGAGTGTGGGTCCCACGGTGGGACCAACACTGCCCGAAAATACTGTTCGGGCAGGGGCAGTGTGGGTCTCACAGTGGGACCCACACTTTGTGTCCCTCTCTCTCTCTTAATTGCTCCCCTGCAATATCCTAGGAATTGCAGGGGAGCCGGATCCAGTCATAGTGGGGGTAGGGTACTCGTAATGAACACACGTCCATATTGGCTGCTTACGGACTTCTGACAAACACGTTTTCGTACTATATAGATAAGGCCACTAATAGCTCTGCTACATAAATGAGAAGCAATCCTTGATTTTTTCTCACCGAGATTCCCCCAGTATTCTCTTTTTGCCTTGTCTAGTTGTCATGAAAGTAATCCCAGAGTTGCTTTAACCTCCTCCATGGCAAACCACCACAGCGCACCCTTCTTACTTGAGAGGCAAGATGTTGTGCTTGTAAAACCCTCCAAGCCCACACCTTCAGGTGTTCTTTCCCTTTCTAGCGTTGACAACAATCCCAGCCTCGAGCTTCTTTGCCAGACCGTTTATGTCTACCGATCCCGTTTCGATTCCTCTCATAATGATAATCCTCTATTCCCAGCAAGTTCAAGTGAGCAAGCCGCGGATCCAGCTAGTGTGATTAAAGAAGGCCTCTCTAAGGCTTTGTCTTATTATTATCCGCTGGCTGGCAAGCTAAAGGAGGACAGTGACGGAAAACTTAAAATCAATTGCAATGCAGATGCAGATGGGGTGCCATTCTTAGTGGCAACTGCCAACTGCGAGCTCTCTTCACTTAATTATCTAGATGGGATTGAAGTTGAAGTCGCCAAACAGTTTGTCTTTGGTCTCCCGTCTGAGGATGAATCAGGCGATCACCCTCTAGTCTTGCAAGTAACCAAATTTTCATGTGGCGGCTTCACTATTGGGATGGGCTTGTCACACTCTGTATGTTTGTGTTCCCCATTTGTTGTCCACGTGCATGGACCATGTTCATTCGGCCTGCACGTGAGGGGGAGTGTTAGAGTCCCACATTGATTAGGGACCGTTTAATCTTGTGCTTCATATACTTGTTGGGCTACCTCTTCCCATTGTCAATTGGTTTTGGGACGAAACTTAACATGGTATCAGAGCCAAGGTCCCAAGTTCGAGGCCTGACTCCGCACTCTGTCCCAATTTCAATTAAATATTGCACGTGTTGGGCCTCCCAATTAGAGGAGAGTTTGGCCCACACGTGAGGGGGAGTGTTAGAGAATATAATTCAAATAATAAAATCTTCCTCTTCCTATCAGCTTAAGCTTTTGGGATGAGCGGTAGATTCACACTTCCGAGCTTTGGCCGAGCTTTCAAGTGGAAAGAGCGAGCCCTCGGTGGAACCTGTGTGGGAAAGGGAGAGACTGGTGGGTACACCTGTAAAGGAGCCTTTCCAACCCCCTGTGGACAAGGCTGCTTTTGCAACTTCACCGTATTTGCCGGCTACAGATTTGTTGCATGCACAATTTTACGTCAGTAGTGAAGGCATAAGAAGACTCAAAACCAGTTTGCTAGAGGAATGTGGCGGGATAGAAAGTTCGAAAGAGACTTTCACAACTCTTGAGGTCCTTGGGGCCTATGTCTGGAGATCCAGGTTTAGAGCTCTAAAATTGAACTCAGAGGGGAAAACTTTGTTCGCTGTGGCGATGGGAATAAGGAACTTACTGAATCCACCTTTGCCAAACGGGTATTATGGGAATGCTTTTGTCTCTGCACATGTAGTGTTAACCGGTGGGGAACTGAATGAGGCACCGCTCTCTAAGGTGGCGAAACTTATAAAGGAAAGCAAGAAAATTGCTTCCACCAGTGATCACATCACGAACACTCTAAGCATTTTGGAAAGATTCAGACAGCAAAATATAAAAATGGAGGCTTCTGGTGCATCCATGGTTTTAACAGATTGGCGGCAGCTGGGTTTGATAGAAGAAGTAGATTTTGGATGGAAGGATGCAGTGAACATATTGCCCCTGCCTTGGAACATGTTTGGGTATGTAGATTTGTTTTTCTTCTTACCTCCAACCAAGGTGGATCCTTCAGAGAAAGGTGGAGTTAGGGTTCTGGTTTGCCTTCCCAGAGCTGCTATGCCCAAGTTCGAACAAGAGATGAATGCTCTCAAGCTTGGACATGAGGGTGCCGGTCCTGACAAACCTGAATTATTTGAAACTGGTAAAAGTCCTGAACTATTAAACAGCTCTAATAAGGATCAGCAAAAGGAGAGTAACTCATAGGTGCTTGGAGAAACAAAGCTAAGTGATCATGTTTTATCGTGCTGCTATTAGGCGTCTTACGTTTGTTTCCTACTTTTGTTGAGGCCTTTCCTGTTGTTTTTGTATGTCCGGTTTGACATTCCTCTGTCTAAGCGAGGATTTCAAATAAATTTCTGATTCTTTTTTTAAAATAATTACCTCTATTTTTTTTAGAATCATCTTCATGTGCTACGAGTGTTTTTTTTCTTTTCTACGCAACCTGGAATAATTTCATTGAGGGCAACTACTGCCATCATAGTTCAAAGTATTACAAACCAAGACATTTTGCGGTACAATATGCAGAGGAATATCCCCCAGAACATCTGATGTAGAGCCCCATTTAACAAGCTTATGTGCCAACGTATTACCCTCACGAGGCGTCCAAGCAATTCTCCACCCCTTGTGATACTCCAGCAGGTTCCTCATAGTTCGGACCTCACCTTCAATACACCAATCCGGCGGCTTCTCATGATTTTGAACTTGGGTCACCAGTTGCAAGGAGTCACCTTCAATAATAATTGTAGCCACATCAGTTTCCTCTGCCAAAGCAAAGGCCATTCTAGCTGCTATTGCCTCTCCTTTTAAGGGATTGGAGCCCCCTCTTTTGTACAGACGAAGCCTCACAATCTCACCAAGGTGGTTCCTACAAACAGCCATGCCCATAACACATTATTCAACACCCTCGATCGCGTGCGAAAGCTTGTAGGGAGATTGCAGAGAAGGTGGATCGAAGGTTGGCGGGGTGGAAAGCCCGTACGCTTTCTCAAGCTGGTCGTACGGTACTAATCCAAACGGTAGCGGCTCCTCTACCTTCATACTATATGTCGTCTTTCTCCTTCCTAAACAGGTTTGCCGAGCAATTGACAAGCGCTTAAAAAATTTCTGGTGGGGCTTGGACGGTGTCAATTGCCACTTTCACCCACTGAGTTGGGATAAGATCTGTAGACCAAAAGCTTGGGGAGGGCTGGGTCTGAGGCGTATGGAGAACCTATATCGTGCCTTCATTGCAAAATTGGGCTGGCAGTTTATTGTAAACCAACACAGCCTTTGGGCCCTAGTCTTAAAGGCAAAGTATTGCCTAAATGCATCATTCTTTAGTGTGTAGACACGACAGGGTGCTTCTTGGGTGTGGCAGAGCATTTTGCAGGTGCGAGAGATTATTGAAGCGGGTTTCTATTGGGGGGTTAAAAGTGGAAATTCTATAAATGTGTGGTGCGACCCCTGGGTCCCGAATGTTCATGGGTTTCTTCCCCATTTAAAACCTGGTGTACTGGTGGATAGGCGGATTAATAAGGTAAGTGATCTCATTAATAAGATCACATGGACTTGGAAGGAACCGTTAATCAGAGAAATATTTGATGAACCATCTGCCGAGGCTATCCTTAGTACCTATTTATCTCAAACTGATCAAGCAGATAGCCCACGATGGGTGCATAACCCCCATGGTTTGTTGACAGTGAAATCAGCCTACTTATTTGATCAAAAACACCGCTTCGTTCACATTGGAGGCCTTGTTACTGCGGATTGGAAACGTATATGGAAAGTGAAAAGCACAACACAGGTTGAAGCTTCTCTTATGGAAGCTGGCTGCATCCGCTTTACCTCTTCAAAGCAGTATGAGGTTCCTAACCGCAGGCCAGGAGGGAACTACTCTGTTCTGCCCAATATGTGGAGCCCATGAAGAAACGCGGGAACACCTATTCCTAGGCTGCTGGTTTAGTCTCCATTTATGGAGAGCAGAGCCATGGCCTCTCAATACAGAAATGTTTGCTGCCCAACCATTGGATGTTTGGTTACAATTTATTCTAAACCCGCCAAATCTACCTTTTCATGCTCGGGAGAGGTGGCAAGAATTTATTCTAGTTGTGGTTATAACAGTGGACATTATATGGAGTCACCGTAATACTATTGTGCATGGTAAGCAGGAGATGGACCTTGTCATAGCTATTCGTTCGGTGCAAACCAGATTTGCTGCACATAAGGGAGCTTGGAACACCCAGATGACATCGGTACCCGTCAGTGGCGGAACCAGGATTGAAATCTATGGATGTCGAACTTTAAAGGCGAAATGACAAGAAATTTTTTTTTTCTTTCGTAATGCAAAAGTTGTCTTAGAGTTACAATGTTGAAAATTAAGGACTAAAAGTATTATAAATATTAGAATACATGTACCGTACTATGTACTGCAACTGAAAGGTGACAATTGTATGCTACGATTTTGCAAAATAACGGTTGTTCTTTAACACCATTCTACCAATTGCGTTTAATTGTATGTACCGTAATATGTACTGCAACTGAGTCGATACCCTCTCGTTCCGCCACTAGATCTGGACTAGTCGGTTGTCTATCAAAGTCGATCCAACAAAGCTAATTAAACGCAATCAATTTGCATGTGAGGTTGATAGATCACATAAGTGGCTCCCGTTTCCTTAATTAATGCTACCACAAAATTATTTGTGGTACAAAAAAAGGAGGCCACACGTAATTTTAATTCTTATGAAACCAATTCCTTATATATATATATATATATATATATATATATATATATATATATATATATGCACCCAAAAATAGTTACCACTCAATCTTTTATATCCATTAATTACTTCCTGACTTGAGTTTTTTTTTTAAAAAAAAAATTAGTTACCCTGACAATATTTTATATAATATGATACGTGTTTACGTAGTTCTTCTAGTTTATATTTTATTAAAAAAAATTAGTTACCATGACAATATTTTATATAATATGATACGTGTTTACGTAGTTCTTCTAGTTTATATTTTATAGAATCAATTCAGCAAAAAAAAATATTTTATAGAATCTGATACGTGTTTACGTAGGTACCAACAACATATGCAAGTTGCAACACTTTTTTCTAAGGATCAACCAATCAAAGAGAAGATACACAACACTTTTTTCCAAGGTTCTTTCAAAAACTTTCCCCTTCCGTCTCTCTCAGTCGACTCTTTTTCTCCTCACCTCTTTTCCCCACCTCGAACTCTCATCCAGCTACCAGCGACCGCGTGCCAACCCTCTGGCAAGTCACGTGGGGTGACTTTTGACTCCACTTTCCATGAGAAAAAACTAAGAGTTCGAGCTATGAAGTGAATCCGTGGGCATGAATTCTTAGGCCCGCTGCATGGACTATTATTTATATGTAGGCTTTCGAAGACATATGAACGCCCATCAGAAACTAATGAAAAAAAACAAAAAAACAAAACATATTACGATGTAAAATTTTCTGTGAGGATGGGTAATGGGTATCGACCGCCCTGGGTCGATACCCTCTCGTTCCGCCACTGTCACTACCCGTGCACTTTAATGTGCTACGGGTGTTGCATGAGAGGTGATGGGTGAGAAAATAAGTTCAGTCCAAACATAACATTAGAAAGTCAGTGAACTAAAAGGAAGAACGCTCATAGTCCAAAAAGCCTAGAATGGTCTCGGCTTAGAAGGCCACATCTCATACGCGGAAAGAGGCCTTGGGCCTCTAAAGCCTCAGCAAAAGGCCCTTCTCTGCCTGCATGCACAAGCGGAGGCGTCGTATGTCCTTCTGCCATATTGGGTATATTGTAAAAAACGGAGGTTTTGTACGACGCAAGCGTTTGTGTACCAAAATTTTATTCTCTCTAAAATTTTAACACAATTAAATATTACAATATAATCTCTCTCTCCCCATCAAATCATTACTATTTACTACAAAAAAATATAAAAAATTACCTCTCTTCACTTTTTCACTAAACTCAATACCTAAAATTTTAACAACATTAAAATTTTACAACACAAACACAACCATATGTCCTGCTGATGATTTTTCTACAACTTGCTGTTGGATTCTAAAAAAAAATAGACATAACAGATAGATTTTATAGTAAGATACATGTTGCTCGAAAATTTACATGAGCATCATTAAAGAGTAAATTGTAAAAGATCTTGATTCATGATATGTTTTTCCTACCACATGTTATCTTCTGCGCGCCTATAGAAAGCCCCCAAACAAATCATTTGCCATAGACATGACAAATACATTGCAAAATAGGTTCCTAGGTTCACTAATTTAACCATAGTAGGCTCACGGCATGGGGAAGATCGGTTCACCTCACTTTGCCTCCCAGATTTGATTACCTGGAAGAGGCTTTGTAATGGCGGATTATTCATCTTGTGGGCCAGATCATCTTTGACGCTAGAAAGAGGTATGTCTGAACGTTGGTTGTAACAAATGGAAACAACCACTTGGCCACTTAGGTATGTTCATACTCTTATATTTATTCATACAAATAGAAAGACCAACCACTTATGTTTTATTCATACAAATAAAGGACTTCCTTAAAAACCTCATAATATATTTTAACAAAAATATCAATCATGCCCTTAAAAGTGAAACAGCCGGAAAATAATGAAAAAATAATAATAATACAAAACCAAACATCCTCCGTTTAGCTTGGGAAGGGGAATTGGGAAGCATATCGCGTCCAGAGCACCGACTCTTGTCTGGGGGTTGAAAGTTTGAAACGATCAAAGGAACATTCAAGGTTTCGCCACCTACGTGACATTTCTAACTAAGTCGGCTGCCGAATCTGATTCCCTTCCTTTTTAGGTGAAAAAACAAATGAAAGAAAACCCAGTTCCTTTTCTATAATCGCTGCTCTTCCATCTCCATTGTTCGTTTCTTGTCGACACCTACCGACGATCTAAGGAAATATCGGTAGTCGGCTCCCCAATTCTTTCTGAACGACCCCTCGGTGAGAATATCGTATCAGCAGCAACCCATGGCGAATTCTGCTGCGGAGTACCCGGTGAATTCGCTGATCCCGGTTGATCTCTTCGCGTCCAAAAAACATCCGGGCCTTACGCATGGCTATCTCGCGTTCGCCGATGCCTCTGGTAACATCGTTTACAAGATCAACCGCGAGGCTTTCAAATCCTCGGCTAAGTGCAAAGTAGTCCTCCTCGATTCCGCGGGAAATTCTCTAGTTTCCGTGCATCGTCAATACGTGAGTCTCTCTCCCTCTCTCTCTCTCTCTCTGTATGTGTAATTTGGCACAGGAAACATTTCTCTTCCAGAGAAAGAAAGTTGCTTGTCAAAAAGTTTATGATATGGGAGAGTCACCATAGATGGATGTCGTTGCAGGATGGGTCGTGGCAAGGCTACAGTGGGGACGATCAAGACGTGATATTCAAAGTGAAAAGGACAGCTAACACAGAGTTGAAGGTAATTCTTGTTGACTCGGCCACTGAATTGAAGGTGAAAGGTTGCGCTTTCCAGAAATCCTGCACCATCTACAAAGGCAATGACATAGTGGCTCAGGTATGATCTTGAACATACTGCCACCGCAAATTAACCTGACTAATGCGGGTTGGAGTATATATGTTTGATTGTCTAAGAATTCCTGAACAGTAGACAGAGCGAGCAATTGATAGGCCGTAATTAGGCAGAAATCAGACTTAAGTTTTGGGACAAGTCCTGATATGTTACATTATCGTCTCGGGTGTTTACCTTCCAAATGACATTCTAAGATTTGTAGTAGCCTTACCCCTTTAATGTTACAGTAGAAGCTCATATTTTTTCCAATGAAGTTATACTGTGTTTGTTTGGGTTTCTGTTTTTTTTAGCCAATGAAGTAACCTGAAGTTTGAGTACATACTTGGTGTCTGTGTGATACGTGTACAGAGTACACGTGAAATTGTATGATAGTATTCAGTGGAAGTTTGTAACTACTGCCTACATGCTACAGCTGGACAAAAGCCAAAACGGTACTTCAGACTCGGTACAACTTTCACTGCTTGGCTCAACAAACCATTATTCATCTAGGTTTTGGATGAACTACATGACTTCTTTGTGGTTATCTATGTTTGAAACATTCTAACTATGCTTTTCTTTCTGTAGTGTTTTCTATTTATCTTGCTGACCCTCCCAACTTGAACCTCATAATTCTTGCTGGGGAAGTGAAACGTGTGTGAAAAATTACATCAATATTGGCCTTTCCATCTCTTAATTGATTCATCTAGCTCTTCATGTATGGACCTAAATCTTATTGAACTTTAGTCATCTTGTTCTTGATCCATCTTCTCATTCCTTAAAATTAACATGTCTCTTGTACAGTGGTCATGGACTGCTTGCTGCTGCAATGATTGTAGATTGGTTATGTTCATTTTTGGCTCTTAATTTTCTGAGTGGAATGTTGTTTAGTAGTATATGGCAATGGCTTATTCTTATCTAATGCTTTAATGCAGACTAGTCTCATGTACAAGCTGCACCAACTTTATGTTAGGAAGGGTAAATTTCGACTAACCATATTTCCTGGATCCGTTGATCATGCTTTGGTCGCGGCTCTGATTGTAGTCTTTCTTGATGGAAAAAGATAGTTGGATGAAGAAAGGGAATCCACATGTACATTTTACATATTTTCCACTCTCTCAGATTCTTTCAAGTGACTCTTGTAGCCAGAGCGGATAGAAAAAAAGGAAGAAGTTTATACATGGATACCTTCAGGCAGTTTACTTGTGCATTGGCCTTCAGTGGTATGAATTAGTTCTATATAACCCTTCTCCTACTTCTATTCGTCTGAGAGGATAGTCAAACCTTTTCTAGGTAGAGAAATGCCTTCTCAGAAGCCCATTGGAACTGCTGTGTAATACTCTTGCTAATCTAATACTACTGTCTGCAAAAAATGACTTCTTTTTTTTGGGTATTCTTCCACGTTTGACTTCTTCAGACACTTTCTTCATGGCTTAATTCAACGCGCTTATCAATATTTTGACAAGGAAACTGTTGTTTACTAAAAAAAATTGAGGGTGTGACATTGCTCAATTAGTCATCCAAGGTAAAGGATACCTGACTTTTGAATGATAAATAATCTATTTTGGACGGATTCAAGAACTATAATCTTTCCATCTTTGTTACTTTGAAGAACAGGTAAGAATAAACTCCCGGACTGCAAATTTATTGCGATTAAATTTGGGAGTGAAGAAGGTAAAATTCAGATAAGTAAGAAGAGTTTGCTTGGTGTGATGAAATATTACCGACAGTCCCAAGGGGTGTGGAGTAAATGGCTAGGGCCTTGGTTCTAATCCCCGTATCAATAAAAATACTGCGACTTAGATAATACGTGTGGCGATAAGCTTTAATGTGATGAAATTGGGTTAGGTTGGTCCTAGCCCAATGCTTAGAGATTCAGGCAATATCAAAGATAGTCTCTTGTTACAAAAAAAAATTAAATAATATCAGCAAACAAGAAAATGCAAATAAATATATTGTTCATATTCTCTCACCATAAAAGTGCTCCCAATTTGGACTAACAATAAAAACAAGAGGCTAGAGAGTGCAAATATTTAGATCTTCTTAAATTATTTCTCTTGCCCAAGATTAAATCCTTACACAACAACAGAGAGCCCTGACTATTATTTTGCTTTTGCTTTTGATTTTTCTTTTCTATCTTTTTTTTTAATCTCCCTTCACTGTTATATAAAATCTCTGCCTTGCTCTTTTTTTTTTTACTAATTTTCTACTCGTGGTTGATATTTTGATCTTTTACTCATGGCACTCCTTTTCAAATTTTTGTTCCTAATATCTTTGATGACAATAAATAATATAAGGGATAAATACACTTTGTACCTCTACGGTTGGGGTCATTATCCTTATTTGTAGCTGATTTGTACCCTCCGTTTAATTTGATCGTCAAATTGCATGAAATTTTTGATCACTTAGCCAAACGAAAACTCTTAATTCCTTTAGCGAGGGCCTCAATGTAATTGCACCTTAATTCCTTTAGTAATGGCCTCAACTTAATTGCGCCTGCAAGATTAAGGAGCATTGTAAGAATTAATCCAAAATTATTTGGAACCAATTTAACATGCAAGTTGCAAGTAATTTAAATGCAGTTGAAATATAGGGACAAAACAATCATTTTAGGAGAGAGCATCTCATGCGATTGAGGATTCCATCTAATTTGAAGGTAAGATTCAACAAATGGTACAAATCCACGACAACAAGAAATTCAAGGGTGAATGTATTAAAAAAAGGGATAAATGCAAAATCAGTCCCTGTGCTATACGCAAAAATCGTTTTAGTCCCTGTGATATGAAAAACATCGATTTAGTTCCTGTGATTCTATTTTCGTTTGTTATTGGTCCTCCATCAGGGACTGATTTTATCACTTTCTGAAATCACAGGGACTAAATTGATGTTTTTCATATCACAGGGACTAAATCGATTTTTGCATATAGCACAGGGACAAATTTTGCATTTATCCCTAAAAAAAAGTGCAAAGTACAGTAACCCCAAACCAGCGAGGTGCAAAGTATATTTAACTCATTATTTAAGCTTTGTATAAAAAAAGACAATAATTATGATCTATTATGTCTAAGATAGTGTGTAAGTTTATTATATTACCTCGAAAGGATACTTGTGCACAAAACTATATAACCCTTCAAAGTTTGTGACAAATTCATTTGACTTTTTTTTATCATCTTATTTCCTGGGAGATCATATTTTTAAGATTTTTCTGCTTTTTTATTTCTGAAAATTTTGAAGTTACTTAACTTTAATGTTTAAAATAAGTGTTTAAAAAAAAAGCAAAGGACGAGCGAAGGCAGAATTATTATTTTTATATAGATGTGGAAAATACCCGCCTCAACAGCTGAACGATTCGTCCAATCATATTTATATGGTGACGCCTTCACCGTAGCGTTACCGATAGAGTAGTAGGTCACGTCCAGTTGTCTCGCTTTAACATCTTTAAAGCTCGCCACTCCGTAATTAAAAACTAGCAACTTTTTCTTTTTTCTTCCCCGTCTTCTCCTTCCTCATTGATTCAAGACTGCCGCTGAAACAAAAGGCGGCTCGCCGAGAAAACAAAACAAAAAACGAAGGAGCGGCTTCCCAGCACTGAAGGGCTTCTGAGCTGAGCTGAGCTGAGCTGAGCTTGTCCACGATTCTAATCGTAAACAGCAGAAGCATCTTTATCTCTGAAGCTCCACAAACTTGTGTGAAGAATAAGGATTAAAGTCCAGTCCACTAAGATCTTGTTAGTATTCTTTTTGCCAAATGCAATTGCTCAAATATGCTCCAGATAAACTTATCATATTCTAAATGTATCACTTCATATGTGGCACAAGGGCAAAGTCGTAAGGCTTTGCTTTTGTTCCATAAGCTTCAGAAAACTGGGATCAAGATCACGGAGTTACTTCTGTCAGCGGTTGTAAGGGCCTGCGGGAGACTTGATACCATAGAAGAAGGCAAGCAAGCTCATTGCATGGTGTTCAAAAATGGGTTCGATAGAGATATGATTCTAATGACTTCCCTTCTTGACATGTACTCCAAGTGCAGTGGCGCCAAAGACGCGCGCCGCGTGTACAATGAAATGCCCGAAAGAGATGCCGTTGTGAACAACTGCATGCTTTTTGGGTTATGCCGGTCTAACTTAACAGCGGACGCGATTACTCTGTTCAATAATATGTCTGACCACGACGTGGGGTCTTGGAATTCAATGATTTCAGGGCTTGCACAAAACTCAGAAGGAAGGACGGCCCTCTTTTTCTTTAAGAGAATGAGAGTGGAGGGCGCTGATGTTGATGTTATGACCATGTCGAGTGTTCTTTCAGTTTGTGCTGATCTTGCAGCTTTGGTCAACGGTAAACAGGTTCATGGGTTGGTGATTAGATATGGGTTTGAGCTATATTTACCTGTTGGCAATGCTGTTATTGACATGTATGCTAAATGTGGAGGCATGAATGATGCGTGCCAATTTTTCAAGGACATGCCTGTCAGGAATGTTGTTACCTGGACTTCTTTGATTGTGGGTTATGGGAAACATGGCCTGGGATTGTACGCTCTTGAGGCATTTGATGCAATGGAAACGGAGGGTATTGTACCAAACAAGATCACATTCTTAGGAGTTCTATATGCATGCAGTCATGCACGATTAGTTCAAGAAGGGTGGAGGAGTTTCAACACCATGGTACATAAATATTCCATCACGCCCATGATGGAGCATTACACATGCATGGTGGATTTACTTGCACGAGCGGGGCATCTGATGGAAGCTTATAATTTCATGGAGAGGATGCCGATCAAGCCGGAGGCAAAGCTACTGACAGCTTTTTTCAGTTCATGTTGCTTCCACATGAATGTAGAGCTAGCAAAGACTGTCGGGCAGAGACTACTTGAATTGGAACCCGAACAAGCAGGGACCTATATGTTGCTGTCCAACTTCTATGGACTTGTTGGGGATTTGCAAGGTGTGGCAAATGTCAGAAGATTGATGTCAAGCAGGGGAATAAGAAAAGAAAAGGCGTGTACATGGATTGAGATAGATAGAAAAGTTCACAGCTTTGAATCAGGAGATAGGTCTCATCCCCTAAGCAAAGAGATATACAATTACTTGCAAAATCTATTGGAGAAGATGAAGATTAATGGATATGTGCCAAACACAAGCATGGTTATGCAAAATGTGGATGAGCACACGAAGGAGGAGATAGTTCTTGGTCACAGCGAGAAGTTAGCCATCACTCTTGGGCTTATTAGAACACCCCCGGGAACCCGTATCATGATAGTTAAGAACCTTAGAGTATGTGCAGATTGCCATTCAGCGACTGCATTTATTTCAATGATTGAAGGGAGGGAGATTGTTGCCAGAGATTCGACTAGATTTCACCATTTCAACAATGGAGCATGCTCCTGTGGAGATCATTGGTGAGAGGCAAGAGAAAGGAATATCTTGTCACATAAACATCCAGGCCTTATGCATGGCTATCTCGGGTTCACCGATGCCTCCGATAATATCGTTTACAAAGTCAACCGTGAGGCTTTCAAATCCTCGGCCAATAGCAAAGTAGCCCTCCTTGATTCCGTGGGAAATCCTCTAGTTTCCATGCACGGTAAAGACGTGAGTCTCTCTCCCCCTCTCTCTGTTTGTAATTTGGCACAGGATACATTTGTCTTCCAGAGAAAGAAATATTGTAAAAAAATTTATGATATGGGAGAGTCACCATAGATGGATGTTGTTGTAGGATGGGTCGTGGCAAGGCTGGGGGTTGGAGGTAATTCTTGTTGCCTCGGCCACTGGATTGAAGGTGAAAGGTTGCGCCGTTTACAAAGGCAACGAGATAATGGCTCAGGTATGATACTAAACACACTGCCACAGCAAAGTAACTGACTAATGCGGTTGTTGGAGTATAGGAGCATCCGTCAACAAAAGGATCGCCCTAAGATGATCATCTCATGGCCATTGAGAACTAGATTTTTTTTTGCTAAGTGGAGTATAGATGTTTAATTGTCTGTTAAAAATTCTTGAACAGTAGCCAGAGTGAGCAATTGATACGACTTAGTTAGGCAAAAAGCAGACTTAAGCTTTTGGGATAAGTCATGTCCTAATATGTTACATTATCATCTTATGTATTCAGCTGTTTACCTTCCAAATGACATTCTAAGATTTTTGTAGTAATACCCCTTAATGTTATAGTAGAAGTGCATATTTTGCCAATGAAGTTATACTGTGTTTGTTTGGGTTTCTGTTTTAGTTTGAGTCCATACTTGGTGTCTGTGTGATATGCGTATAGAGTACAAGTGAAATTGTTTGATAGTATTCTGTGAAGGTTTGTAACTAGTGCGTATATACTACAGCTGGACAAAAGCCAAAAATGGTGCTTTTGACTTGATGCAACTTTCCCTGCTCTGCTCAACAAACCATTATTCAGCTAGGTTTAGGATGAACTACATGACTTCTTAGTGGTTATCTATGTTTGAAACTTTCTAGCTTTTCTTTTCTTTCTGTGGCGTTTTCTATTTGTCTCGCTGACCCTCGTAATTCTTGATGGGGAAGTCGTGTGTGAAAAATGAAATCAATGTCAGCCTTTCCATCTCTTAATAGATCCATCTAATACTTCATGTATGGACCTAAATATAATTGAACTTTAGTCATCTTGTTCTTGATCCATCTTGTCATTCCTTAAAATTAACATGTCTCTTGTACAGTGTATTAGAACTAACTTTATTATATCTTCTAGATGGTTAGTTGTTAAGTCAAGTTGTTGCACCTGTTATTAAGTTACTGAGCTTCGACTTTGCCAGCTATTATATAAAGCTAAAGGCTTCTTTTGTAACATTACAACAATCAATAGAATTCTATACACATAATTGATTCTCTCCCAAACTGTTCTCTGCTAACAGAATTCTACATGGTATCAGAGCGAATTTTGCTTCTTTTTTGCTACGCTTACACTCTGTCTCTCTTCCAGTTTTCTTCATAAAAACACTTGAGGTTTCATCCTAAGCTTCAATGGCTACTCCTGCAGCAGAGGTCTCAATAAATGAGCATGCTGGTTCAGTTGTTGATAGTGCTTTTACAATCACTTCCGGAGATATGTCCAATACTCCGATTGTCTCTCCATCATTGAATGGAAAGAATTACTATTCCTGGAGCCGAGCAATGCTCATGGTGATCGGAGCTCGGAATAAATTCGGTTTTCTTGATGGAAGTATCAAGCGACCGACTCCTACTGATTCCAATTTTGGCAATTGGTATCGTTGCAATCTCATGGTGTTGTCATCATGGATCTATGCATCAGTTTCTCCTGAATTGCACAATTAATCCTCTATATAGATTCAGCCGAGAAGATGTGGAATTTGCTGAAGGAGAGATATGAACAGAGTAATGAGCCGAGGATTTTTGAGCTACAGCAGAAAATCAACAACATTACTCAAGGTCAATCTACCGTAAATGAATATTTTACAAGGCTTGAATCATTATGGAATGAATTACATCAGTTCTCTCCTTTATCGATCTGTTCCTGTGGATTTTGTGATAAATGTACATGTCACTTCTTGAAGAACATAACTGATCGAGAAGAGAAATGCCTAACTATGACTTTTCTTATGGGGCTCAATGATAGCTATCTTCCTGTTCGAGGAAATGTGTTGCTTATGAAACATTTTCCATCTCTCAATGAAATCTATTCATTTATTATTCAAGAGGAACGACAGAGAGCATTCAGCAGAACCTCCTCTATTAATCATGAGAATATGGCTATGATAGCCACTCAGCATCCATATGAAGTCACTGCTGCTGCTGTTCAAAGGAAGAATTTTACTACCTACAATCAGAAGGACCGACCTCTGTGTACATATTGTAATCACAAAGGTCATACTCGAGACAAAGAAGAATACTCAAGGTGATTCTCGAAATGGACCATTGCACTCTTCACATCAGGCTTCTTCAGCAATGGGCAATTATGTTCACAGTCCAAGTACCGTGTCTCAAGAGCAATTTCAACAACTTCTTAGCCATTGAGTTTTGTCAATATGGCAGGTAAATTCTGTTCCAACCTAGTCCATCACAATTCTTCTGCCGTTAATTCCAATTCTTCTACAGTTTGGATTCTTGATAGTGGTGCAACAGACCACATGGTTTGTTCCTTATCCTCTTTTTCCAGTTTTCAACCTTCTGTCAATACTTTAGTACATCTTCCAAATTGAAATTATGTTCCTGTTACTTACACTGGTTCAGTTTCCATTTCACCCGATCTAACCCTTCACAATGTTCTTTATGTACCATCTTTTACCTTCAATTTGATCTCTACCAGCAAACTCACTGCCACTTCTCATATTGGTCTCATTTTTTTGTCTAATAAGTGTCTCATTCAGGACCTACATGCTTGGAGGACGATTGGAGTGGCTAATCAAAAGGACGGGTTATATCTGCTTGATCTCTCATCTGTTTTTCAGCCTACTACTGTTTTCAATTCTGCTGATTCCACTTGTTTTTCAGTTTCAACAAATAATTCTTTGTGGCACCTTAGATTAGGTCATATGTCACAATCTCGCATGTCTCTTTTACAACATGATATTCCTGTTGTCAAGGAATCCTCACAACTTTATTGTGAAATCTGCCGTTTAGCTAAACAACATCGTTCTTCTTTTCCCACCAGTTCTAGTAAGACCTCTCATCCTTTTGATATGGTGCACTGTGACATTTGGGGCCCTTTTAACACACCTACTACATCTGGACATCGATATTTCTTGACTGTGGTAGATGATTTTACCCGATGCACTAGGGTTTTTCTCATGTTTCAAAAATATGATACTCGGTCCTTTATAGAGTCTTTCTTCACCTTTGTTGAAACTCAGTTCTCCTCTAAAATCAAAATATTCAGATCTAATAATGGCTTAGAATTCAACATGTCATCCTTTTTTGCTTCAAAAGGAACCATTCATCAACTTAGTTGTCCTTATACCCCCAACAAAATGGGATAGCTGAACGCAAACACCGACACCTCTTAAACATAGCTCGTGCTCTTCGTTTTCAGTCCAATATACCCTTACAATATTGGGGCGATTGTGTCATGACAGTTGCATTCTTGATTAATAGGTTCCCCTCTCCTTTACTCAATAATCAAACACCTTTTGAAAAGTTGTATGCTGTAAAACTAGTATACTCTCAACTAAAGGTGTTTGGTTGTTTATGTTTTGCTACCAATGTCACCCCTCATAAGTCCAAATTTGATACCTGAGCCAAAAGATGTGTCTTTCTTGGCTATCCATTTGCTATCAAAGGTTACAAATTGTTAGACCTTGAAACTCATTCAGTTTTCATCTCCCGTGATGTTCAATTCCTTGAAACTTCATTTCCTTTTAAATCTTCCCGTACCACTTCATCCCATTTTTTTGATTTTGTTGTTCCCTCAGCAGTCACCGATTCTGATATTCCTTTCCATTCAGATCGTACAACTCATTCTTCTGCAGAATTTTCTATGTTTGCTCCGGATATATCAGCATCTTCTATAAACCCGAATACTTCTGAACATCCAGTCCTTGCTTCTGAGCTTTCAGAGCCTTATGAGGCTCCTCTTAGACGAAAATCCACTCGTCTTAAGTCTCATCCATCATATCTTCGAGATTACCACTGCAGATTAGCTTGTTCTTCTGTTCATCCACTGCCTTCTGCCTCTTTGCATCAGGATTCCAGATCAGTCACTGACTTAGGCAGGTATCTCTCTTATTCTCGTTTTTCTTCCTCTCATATAGCATTCAGGTTAGCCATTATTACCACTCCTGAACCTAAAACCTACAAACAAGCTGCCCAAGACCCCAAATGGCAAGAGGCTTTGGTTAGTGAAATAAAAGCTCTTGAAGCCAATCATACTTGGGCTGTTACAGATCTGCCTATTGGTATGAAACCTATAGGATGTAAGTGGGTCTATCGAGTGAAATACAAGGCTGATGGTTCTATAGAGAGGTATAAGGCTCGTCTTGTAGCCAAAGGTTTTACACAACAACAAGGGGTGGATTATACTGATACTTTTTCACCAGTTGCAAAAATGACCACAGTTAGATGTCTTTTAGCACTTGCTGCAAGTCAAAACTGGTTTCTTGAGCAACTTGACGTCAACAATGCCTTTTTACATGGTGATTTGCATGAGGAAGTTTATATGGATGTTCCACCCGGATTTGCAAATGAAGGAGAACATAAAGTTTGCAAATTGCTAAAATCTTTATATGGATTAAAGCAAGCTAGTAGGCAATGGTTTTCTAAGCTTTCTGAAGCTTTGTTTTCCCTTGGATACACCCAATCTAAAGCTGATTACAGCTTATTCACCAAGCTCGATGGCTCTTCTTTCACGGCTTTATTAGTCTATGTTGACGACATAATCATTGCTTCTAATGATATGTCTTATGTCACTCAAATAAAGTCTTATTTGGATGCCAAATTCAAGATCAAGCATCTGGGCCAACTCAAGTATTTTTTGGGTCTTGAGATAGCCCGTACTAGTGCTGGAATTTCCTTATGTCAGCGAAAATATGCTTTGGAAATTTTGGATGATTGTGGATATATCGGATGCAAGCCTGTTTCTTTTCCAATGGACTCTAAACTTCAACTTACGAAGGATGATCCAGCCTCATTATCAGATCCTTCTCTATACAGACGACTTGTCGGTCGTTTACTCTATCTCAACATCACACACCCAGATTTAGCCTACTCTGTCAACACTTTAGCTCAGTTTATGGATAGGCCTGGTCAGTCTCATCTAGCTGTAGCTCATCGTGTTCTTCGTTACATTAAAGGCACTCCAGCTCGAGCATTATTTTTTCCAGCTTCATCCTCTACTCAAATCAAAGGGTTTTGTGATTCGGATTGGGCTGCTTGTGTTGATTCTCGTCGATCTATCACTGGTTTTTGTCTTTTTGTTGGCGAGTCTCTTGTCTCTTGGGGTTCAAAGAAGCAGAGCACTGTATCTCGAAGTTCTGCTGAGGCTTAATACCATGCTCTCTCTGCCACTAGCTATGAAGTCATCTGGCTTCGTCAACTTCTCACTGATTTCCAGCTTCCTTCCTCTTCCCCTGCATCTATTTATTGTGATAGTAAGGCTGCCCTCTCTCTTGCTGCCAAACCGGTTCATCATGCTCGTACCAAACATGTCGAGATTGATTGTCACTTCATTCGTGAGCAATTGGCCAAGGGGGTTCTTCATACCTTTTATATTGCTTCGGGTCATCAGTTAGCCGACATCTTCACTAAAGCTCTTGGGAAGGCTTAGTTTCAGTTTCTTTTAAGCAAGATGGGCATTCACAATCTCCATGCTCCATCTTGAGGGGGTGTATTAGAACTAGCTTTATTGTATCTTCTAGATGGTTAGTTGTTAAGTCAAGTTGTTACACCTGTTATTAAGTTACTGAGCTTCGACTTTGCCAGCTGTTATATAAAGCTAAAGGCTTCTTTTGTAACATTACAACAATCAATAGAATTCTATACACAGAATTGATTCTCTCCCAAACTGTTCTCTGCTAACAGAATTCTACACAGTGGTCATGGACTGCTTGCTGCCGCAATGGTTGTAGATTGGTTATCTTCATTTTTGTCTCATAATTTTATGAGTGGAATTTTATTTTGCAGTATATGACAGTGGCTTATTCGTATCTAATGTTTTAACGCAGACTAGTCTCATGTACAAGCTGCACCAACTTTATTTTAAGAAGGGTAAATTTTGACTAACCATATTTCCTGGATCCATCCGTTGATCATGCTTTAGTCGCAGCTCTGATTGTAGCCTTGCTTGATGGAAAAGGATGAAGAAACGGAATCCACATGTACATTTTACATGTTTTCCAGTCTGTAACCAGAGCAGTAAGAAAAAGGAAAAAAATAAGAAGGAAGAAGTTTATACATAGATACATTTGGGCTGTTTACTTCTGTATTGGCCTTTAGTAGTATGAATTTAGTTCAATATACCCTTATTCTACTTCTATTCGTGTGAGAGGATGACCAGATCTTTTCTAGGGAGAGAAATGCCTTCTCAGAAGCCCACTGGAACTGTGTAATGCTCTTGCTGATCTAATGGTGGGTTTGTTTTGTAAAATTTTAGTGTTGTTAAAATTTTAGGTATTGGGTTTAGTGAAAAAGTGAAGAGGTAAATTTTTATATTTTTTGTAGTGAAAGTTATGATTTGATGGGAGAAAGAGAGATTATATTGTGGCTGTGTTTGCAAAACTCAACATTTCCAACATTTTATCTCTCTCCTAATAAAATACTCCAATATAATCTCTCTCTCTCCCATAAAAAAATATAAAAAATTACAAAAACTATAAAAAATTACCTCTCTCTTCACCTTTTCACTAAACCCAATACCAACACATATTCTCATACCCAACATTTTACAACACAAACACAACCTGTAATAGTTTATTGTGTTAAAATTTTAGAGGGTATAAAATTTTATGTTACAAACACACCCAGGATTACTTTCTGCTAAGATTAACATTCTTTTGGGTATTCTTCCTCATTCTACTTTTTCAGACACTTTCTCAATGACTTATTTCAATTAGCTTCTCAATATTTTGACAAAGGAAACTGTTGTTTGCTAAAAAGATTGAGGGTGTGACATTGCTCAATTAGTCATCCAAAGGAAATGATAACTGTACTTTTGGATGGTAATCATCTATTTTGGAAGGATTCAAGAACTACTAATCTTTCCATCTTTGCTACTTTGAACAAGAGGTTAGAATAAACTTCAGGACTTTGCAAATCCATTGCTATTAAATTTGAGAGTTAAATTACCAATAAAAATAAAGTGATACAAGTAAGAAGCGTTTGCTTGGTTTGATTATATAGAACCAATACACAATAAAATGCAAAGAAATCTATTAATTATAGTCCCTCACCATTAAAGTTCTTCCAATTTAGACTAACAATAAAAGAAAGTGGCTTGAGAGGTCAAATATCTAACTCTCCTCAAATTATTTCTCCTCCCCAAGATTAAATCCTTACAGTGCCACAGAGAGCCCTGCCTATTATTTTTTTAAATTGTTTTTTTGTTCTATCTTTTACTTATCTCCCATCATTCTGTTATATCAAATCTCTCTTTTTGTTGTTTTTATTGTACCTTGCTTTTTTTCTTTTTGACTAATTTTCTACTCGTAGTTGATATTTGATTTTTAAGGCATGACTCTCACTGGCAACCCCTTAAATTTTAGTTCTCAATATCTTTGATGGAAATAAATGATAAAAGCATTGTATTTCCTTTCTTGTACACACTTTGTTGAATTCTATAAGAGAGTTTGAGTATTTATTTTTTATTTTTTTTTGGAAAAAGTCACTTTGAGCCCTCGAAGTTGCACACAAATGTCAAAGAGGACCCCAAACTACTAATCTTGACACATTGAACCCACAAACTACCAAATTTTATCAAATCGCGCCTTGAACTAAAATCTGATGGTCAAAATCGTGCCACGTGACTCAAATATGATGATTTTGACCGTCAGATTTTAGCCAAGACGCGATTTGATAAAATTTAGTAGTTTGTGGACTCAACGTGACAAGATTAGTAGTTTGAGATCCTCTTTAACATTTATGTGTAACTTCGAGGACTCAAAGTGACTTTACCTTCTTTTTTTGGATAACAAAGATGCTGAGTTACATCGAGTTGGAATGGATCTGATTAAATTTAGAACTCATTAAAAATAAATGCTTCAGACAAATTTTGGACAAGTGAAGCGGCCTCTCACCGCACGTATCGGATAAATAGTGGAAATGGATGTTGCTGGAATTTTGATCTAGGTGCTCCATTTAAAGGTACCCAAGAGAAGTTGATAGCAAATGAGTCGTGTAATAAGACTTTTCTACTCCTTTTTTTTAAAATTTGAAAAGCTACGTAACATTTGAGTTAAAAGTGTTTCAAATAGACGAGCAAAGGCAGAATTGTGTTTTATGGATGTGGAAAATTCTATTTGGATCCACGAGTGGACAAAATCCGCCTTAACAGCTGAACAATTCGTCCAATCATATTTATATGATAACGCCTTGAATAAGGCGTTACCGATAGAGTAGCTCACATCTAGTTACCTCGCTTTAACATCTTTAAAGGTAGCCACTCCGTGATTAAAAAGCAAATAAATTGTTTTTTTTTTTCCTTCCGGTCTTCTCCTTCCTCATTGGCTCATTGAAACAAGACAGAGCAGCTGAAACAAAAGGCGGCTAGCCTAGGAAAAAAAGAAAGAAAGAAGAAACAAAAGGCGGCTTTCCAGCACTAAAGGCCTTCTGAGCTGAACTGATTGTCCACGATTCGAATTGTAAACAGCAGAGGCATCTCTCTCTCTCCTTTTAAGTCTTTCTACCGAGCGTCTGCGTTTGTGAGAGAGATACAGAATGGGGAGACAGAAAGGAGAAGGAGGTAAGGGCAAGGCCCGACCTTCTAGCAGCAGGTAAATTCTCCTTTTGAACTATGCTAGAATTTTTTCCCCTTCTGAACGATGCATTAAATTGTCTATCAAGTAATTAATTAGTTCTTTTCTTTAGTCTGGCCGCAGCGCTTTTGCCCGAGGGTTCTACGACGGCCGTCGGATTCGGTGGCTATGTTGGCGGCTCTCGTCTCGATTCTTCTCTTGCTGGCGACGACGCAATCTCCTTTGTTGTAATGTTTCCTTCAAAGTTTTTGTTCACTGCTCTAATTTTAATGGCCTTCAAGAGGTTATGAAAAGAAAAGTTGCATTTGTAATTTCTAATAAAGAAACGGGGAAGTAAGTGTAAAAGCACATCTTTTTGGATACTGTCGTCTGATTGCTTTTTCAATTATGGTGTCTATATGATTATTTTGCACTTGTCTTATTAACTCTACGTGTCTGTTAATATTTGGGTTTTCAGGATATAGATGGCGAAGTGGCACAGCACTTGAAGAGGCTTGGAAGGAAGGATCCAATTACTAAGGTTTTTGTTTTTCCTTTTAGCAATTATTTCCAACACTTCAAAGGTCGTGCGAATGTGTTTTAAATGTTTGACGGTGTTAATATTTCTTCAAGATGTTGTCTCTTTTATTGCTTACTTTTAGAGGGATGAATCGGTATTCCTTGCAATGCCTGTTGACATGTACTCTTAAATTTGTGTTTGCTTATTTTGATATATGGTAAGAAGTAAGAACTCTTTGGCTTCTGCTTTGTCCACAGCTTAAAGCTTTGCAATCTCTGTCTGCGCTGCTCAAGCAAAAGCTTGGGAAGGACATTGTACCAATTATTCCACAATGGGTACTGTTTTTCATCTCTCTTTCTTATAGATACTAGTCTACAGATGATTGTTTAACGGACCTTGTTTTCTCCTTTTTTGTCCGGAGTTTAGGAATAAATGTATGCTGTCTTAAAATATAATATAGCCAGTATGGTGGATTCAGTGAGTGTAATTTAGCGGTGATTCATTGGCATACCAATTGACGCATCGAAGTGGTCATTATGTGGATGATTTATTTATGCATTGTGGCCACTGAAACCATATGGGTTTTACAGACTTATTCAATTATCAAGTGGCAACAATAAACTCGAAAAGCAAGGATCAGATAAAGGAAGCTTAGGAAGAAAGAGAGACAATAACTTGTTTCACCATTATGTTACTGCTCTTATATTTGCTAGTTATCTTCTTGTGAATTGGTTTGTTGACATTGCTTAATTGAAATGCTATATATAATAGTTATAGGGATGGCCAAAATTTTAGAGGGTGTTCTTGATTTTAATTTTAGAGGAAATGGTTTGAGATGAAGTATGGAACATGTGAATCTACCACTTATCCTAAAAGTTTAAGCTGATAGGAAGAGATAGACTTTATTATTTGAATTATATTCTCTAACACTCTCCCTCACGTGTGAGCCAAACTCTCCTTTTATTTGGAGACTTAACATGTGCAATATTTAATTGAAATTGGGATAAAGTGAGGATCAAGTTTAGAACGCAGGATTTTGGATCTGATACCATGCAAATCTATTACTTATCCCAAAAGTTTAAGTTGAGAGGAAGAGATAGACTTTATTATTTAAATTATATTCTCTAACAGAACATATCAAAATACCCGTTGATTATATCATCAATGGATTTAAACCTTCCCATGGATGTGAACAGTATCCAAAAGGTAAAAAAATAATAAGAGGCACTTGAGGCATACAAGCCTTTCATAAACTAAAGTACATAATTTTCATCAATAAATTCTAATTTATTTCTTACAAAGCCACACTTAGGTGATGTTCAGTTGCAAAAAAAATCTTTCAAATTTGTAGAAAATTTGATAGTGATGTGAATATTTAGGTAAATTGGAGTCTTATTGGGGTTCGTAAAAAGTTGGTGAAATTTTTCAAAGATATTTGATTATAGATTGATTTTTATTGGAGTTTGTAAAAAAGTGTGGAGATAAATGATTTGATGAATTTTTTTTAATAAAAAGTTATTGGAGTTTGGTGAAAAAGTATGGAGAGAGAAGATTTGATAGAAGTTTTATTTGAAAAGGTGTTGGAGTTTGTTTTCAATTTTTTGATATTTTGGATGTTCGGTTGTGATTTTTTTTGTTAAAAAAAATTAGCAAAAAGGTGAATTATTTTAGTGGCCGAACATCACCTTAATATACTCAGGATGTGAACTTTTCCTAACAGGATCAAAACGTAATGGGATGCAGCATCTGCGTCTCTTGGTTACTACTTGCTTGGATGTTATTATAGTTACCATTTCTATGGGCTTCATTGGCTCTGTGCTTTGTTATGCTTATGCCTGGTTAAAATTCGTATGATCTGGTGCTTCTGGGTTTTTTTTAATATCTATTTTGGCCTTTAAGTACCCTGATATTTTTCTTTTCTTGTATTTTAGGCATTTGAGTACAAAAGACTGTTACAAGACTATAATAGGGAGGTTCGACGAGCAACTCATGACACCATGACTAATCTTGTAGTTGCTGTCGGGTTTGAACTTATCTTTTTACACACATGCTTTTTCTTTCCTGCTTCTCTTTGCTTTAGCTGCCATTTTGGTTGCTTTTGTGCATTTTTAAGCTTCTATATTTCTTTGCCGAATCAAGAGTAGAGACAAAAGATTCAGAAAAAAAAAAGATGATAATTACGTCCAATTCTCTGCAGTGCTTCAAGCCATGTTGCAGCTAGTTTCTTACTGAGAACAAACTGTGACAGGAATAAATGTTATCACTTTCTATGAATATTAATGGTACTCTATATGATATGTGGAGCAAGTAAACAAGATCGGACATTGTTATGGGCAGGGGTATTTTGTCTTGATTTTCTGAATTTGTGCTTTTGAATTCGGCAAATGTTTACAGATAGGGTATCATGTTCAAGCTAAGCATTTAATAGATCTGATTTCTGCAGAACCTTTCATCATTTTTCACTAGCATGTGATTATGCCGATTTTGCCCAAGTGCATTACGAACTTGCTTTTGGACCTTGTTTTTGTTTCTCAGGAGAGATTTGGCTCCACATCTGAAGTCTTTGATGGGACCATGGTGGTTTTCTCAATTTGATCCTGTTTTTGAAGTATCTCAAGCTGCAAAACAATCATTCCAGGTTTTTGATCATAGAAATTGCCAGTTTCGTTTACTGTTTCTTGTATGTGGCTTATTATTGTAAAAACGATATGGAAGTATAATGAAGCAGGAGGACCTAAAGAAATCTGTTGTAGTTTCTTTGGCATGAATTATTCAAAAGGGGAATGTTGCTAATATCTTACTTTAGAGAGGGGAAGTGTGATGAGAAGGATTCTGATGGCATCACATGAGAATCTCTTAACTTCTACCTTGTCTTGCCTTTGTAGTTATTCAGTTCTATAGTAATCCTTGACCTGGCCTTGTCCAATTACAATTTTGAACTTGTCTTGTCCAGCATTGTTTGACTCTAGGAAGCTGTTTCTGGTACTCTTTATGAGTTTCTGAAAGTTAGCAAATTCAACTTGTCAGATACCAGCGAAAGAATGGTCATTTATTTATTGATGGTGTTGTGTGGAAAAATTTACTCTGCGGTATTCCTGTCATGTATGTTAAGAATGATTTGCTACTGCTGTAGTTTGGTCTTGCCGACATACTACATTCACATGTAGCGCCTGAAGGCCTTCCAGTAGTCTCAACCTCTACTAATTTGCTGACATTTGTCTAGATGGGTTTTTCCAACATTGGCCTGCTTGTGAATAGGGCCAACAGTTGTCAGTAATTCGTAGTAAGCTTAGAGGAGTGCTTGTGGTCGCTCTTAATTGGTCACATTTTTTATATGTTTTTGTTGAAATTTTCATGCATTCGCTGTTTTTTACAGATAAAATGGTATACTTAAATATGTGTAACTGCCAAATTTTCAAAGGTCTCCTTTCCTACAATTCAGATCATTTCTTTTTTTGCTTTGAATATGAAAATGTGCTGCTACAGTGTAAATGCACCTATTTTTTCCTGCCAAGTAAAGCTTTTAAGCAGCTTGTCAATGCATTTATAATAATTTTTCAATTGTGCAATTTAATGGGCAATTTGTGTTTCTGACTTCAGATTAGGTTGTAATCTTGCTTTTTGAAAAACAGGCAGCTTTTCCAGCACAGGAGAAGAGACTAGACGCGTTGATGCTATGCACAAATGAGATTTTTTTTTATCTGGAGGAAAATCTAAACCTCACACCTCAAAATATGTCTGATAAAGCAGCTGCTTTGGACGAGTTGAAAGAGATGCATCAGCAGGTAAACATTTGCTTGAGCAAAAGATAGTTGTTGTTACTTTTTTCTTTTTTTGATCAATTGTTACTTTTTACTTTGCAATGAAAGTAATACTTTAAAAAGAAGAAAAAAATGTTTTGGAGGAGGAGAAGGGAATTTTGTAATTTCATGTAATTTTTCATTCACCTGGCCAACAACTTTGGTATCCCCAATCAATCCCAATTTTTGAACCACTTCCAAACCCATTGGGGTTTCAGAAGCATGTGCCACTCTTTACCTTGTGTCACAAAAGCTTCCTTGAGGGATTCCACCTGGGTTGCCATGCTGAGCATTAAGACTCAATATTGGGGTCACTATATTTGGATATTTGTATGTTTGACTGGAAATTCATCTAGTTGTTGCTTGTAAACTGGGGCATACAATTTATGGATGATAAAGACTCTTCATCAATGATGGACTTGTTGGGAGTGATTCTGATGAACTCAATGCCACCTTGCTTAGCATTCATGAAAGGGTTTCACTGCATCGAAATAGGGCCAGCCTCACATGTCTTTTACCCAAAGAAAAAAGGTATAGCCAGTGGACTCCTGGGCTGGGGATCTACCCAAGGATCATGCTCTAATCAAAGGAGACTTCTACCTAGTTCAAAATGTGTTTTTAGATCTGAGGGACATCCTCCTTGGGGCTCGACGTACCAAGTTCGAGTCTCAAGGGGGTGGGATGGATTTTCTTGCTGCTGGGCGAGTTCTTGACTTATCTGCTCCCTGGGTTGTGGGGTCGGTCCAGTGGGCCGTGGTTTGTACTTCAGAGTTGGGCCAAATAGGTCTGGCTTTGGGGGATTTTCACTTTATCAAAAAAAAAAAAAAAATTGACTCGATGGCAACTGTTGCCTAGTTATAGCTGAGTGGGTTGCGGCAGGAATTTATGGTGGTTTCCACTACAATCAATTGTTAAATCCACTGTGTGCAATTATCTTTATCTCTGTTGCTGTTAGGGTTTTCTGTTTCATATGGTGCTTAGAAGGTTTTTTGCAATTATTACTTGCCTCCTGAATTTCTTCTTTCATTTTCTTGGGTTTCAGGTGATATCTGCTTCATTACTGGCTGTGGCCACACTACTCGATGTGTTAGTGTCCGTGGAATTAGAAAAACCTGGGTTTGAAAACTTATCTGCTGAACCAAGACACGCTTCAAAGGCTAGGGCGAATGCTATTTCTTTTGCCGAAAAGTTGTTTACTGCTCATAAATATTTTGTTGACTTTCTGAAGTCTCAAAGCCCTGCTATCCGGTCGGCTACATTTTCAGTGTTAAGGAGTTTTATAAAAAACATTCCACAGGCGTTCAATGAAGGAAATGTAAAAATTCTTGCTGCCATGATACTCGGTGCTTTCCAGGAGAAGGATCCTGCTTGTCATTCATCAATGTGGGATACAGTGCTACTATTTTCTAAAAGATTCCCGGACAGTTGGACTTCCTTGAATGTTCAGAAAATTGTATTCAATCGGTTTTGTCATTTTCTCAAAAATGGGTGCTTCGGATCTCATCAGGTTTCTTACCCAGCTTTGGTTCTATTCTTAGACACCATTCCGCCTAAAGCAATAGAGGGGGAGAAGTTTTTTCTTGAATTTCTTCAGAACCTATGGGCAGGAAGGAATCCCTCCCATTCCTCCAATGCCAATAAACTAGCATTCTTCCAGGCATTTAAAGAATGTTTCCTTTGGGGATTACGTAATGCATCAAGGTTGGAAGGTCTTTTTTTTATCATTAAAAATTCTTGTGCGATTCTTTCTTCAGATCTAGTTGCTTGTGTATTCGGTGGACCTCAAGACTATTTTATGGGAAAACTACAGTTTAACACCCTAAACTACCACCTGATTTGCCCCCCATACTACCTCCCTTGGCAATTGATCCCCTCAAACCACCACTTCTTTGCAATTTGTCCAAATTAAAGATCTAACCATTGGGATTGTGCCATGTGGCATAGATTTTAACGTTTACATCTTCAATTGGGAGATAAGTTGCAAAGAAGTGTAGTTTGGGGGCAAATTGCAAATGAGGTGGTAGTTTTGGGTGGTAAAGTGTAGTTTTCCCTTATTTAATCTTTGATGTGTTATTTTTTTGCTGTCATGATCATTTCCTTATTTTTTCCTCCTTGCTTTTGTGACTTGTCTTCTGTTTGATCACAGATACTGCGAGAGTGTGGATTCCATCCACCATTTTCAAGTCACTCTGATTGACAATATCCTTGTAAGGCTCTTGTGGCAAGACTACACGTGTTTTATGAGCTTAAAAGACCAGGACAGATTCCTCTCTGGAATAGCTGCAGATTCATCTGAGAACAGTGTTTCATCTTTGAATAAGAAGATGGTGGAAACATTGAGTATAAAGTACCCAGTGAGCTATTTGCAAGATTTGGGAAAATGCATTATTGAAATTCTTTCCGGTATAAGTTTAGTGGAGCATGATCTGCTCTCCACTTTCACTGTGGAATTTCAGGAAAATTGCTTGGATATGCTGCAGCAAACAGAGAATACAGAAAGAACTACTGGAAGTGTAGAACAGGTCATTCATTTTATCTCATTACTGGAGCAACATGCAATTCATTCAGGTGAAAATTGGCCTTTGATCGATTTAGTGGGACCCATGTTGGCGAAGTCTTTCCCATTGATAACATCACTAGTAAGTTACTATTGTGCAAGCTCTTTTGATGGCTGAGGAAGATTTAATCTATGGTTTTTTTTTCTGTTTCTGTCAAATAATATTTTTGAAATCTCTCCTACATTGTTGAAAAGACATCCAAATCAGTATGCACATTGTAATCCTTTCTGGCTTTCTCATTGGCTACCAAAGGAGTTCCTATGCCTTTTTTTGTCGAGTCTTATTGCACCCAAGGGGCTCCAGGATTTTGTACATGGTTCAGTCATGCCTTTTAGAGACTTCAATCTTTTCGTTGTCTTTACTTAAGGGACCTAATTCGCAGATGGCCTACCAGGTCATCAAAAGTTAAATACAAGAGAGAAGGACAATGAAGGAGCAAACAAGATGAATAAATCTTTTGCTTATGAGAGCACTGAAGTTGCTCACTATTCCACTATTTTCACTTTATGAAGGTTTTAACAAGTATAAGGAAGCAATATCATTGATACCTGGGAAGGCCTTAAATTAGTGATACCTTTATCTCTGTGTATATTGTAATTTAAGCTATTATACATGATGTACAATTCAAGTAAAGCAATTGCGTGGGAGCTATTGTTATTATTTAAGTACTAGATAGTTGTCTTGGAAAGGAGTTTAATTAGGAATTAAGATTTCCGATGACTTATTTATTGAGCAGAGTTCATAGAAGCCATGATGTATTTTTACATGTCCTGTTTCTCTTATTTACTCCCAATTTTATTTGATGTATGTCAGGACTCATCTGAGAGTGTGAGACTTCTATCGGTTGCGGTCTCTGTATTTGGACCGCGCAAGATACTCCAAGAACTTTTTGTCCACAATCAAGCTCACTCCTCTAGTGGTAGCAGAGATGAACAATTCACGACAGAGCAATTTTTGCAAATGTTCAGGGAAACTTTTGTTCCTTGGTGTTTACATGGAGATAATTGCTCTACCAGTGCTCGACTAGATTTGTTGCTTGCGTTGCTTGATGATGAATATTTCTATGAACAGTGGGGTGCTGTTATAACGTATGCAACTAATTTAGAGCCTTCTGGAGCTATGGCTGGGTACCAAGGCTCAAGCTGCATAGCAATGTTGGCCATGTTGTTAGAGAAAGCAAGAGATGAAATTGCAAAGAGGAAAGCAGAAAATTCTTCTTCTCGGAAAGGTGCCAAACCAGAGCACTGGCGCCATGAACGCATTGAACGAGCCGCTGTTGCCGTTGCCTGCTCACTTCCTCCCTTCGGAGCTTCTGATGCTAACTTTTTGTGGTATGTAAATCAAGACTTAAACGTGATTGTTTCGATCATGTCTCACTCCAAATCAGGACCTGACACCTTAACTTACGTGGAGGAAAATAAACTCTAGTGTTTGTAATGCATCATAACCATAACATCAGTCCTGTCTCTGACTTTGGTTGTTCACTCAGTTTGATGTCTTCCAAATTATTGCATTATCTTTACTTTCTTGTACAGACGGCATCAACCAGATCTTATCTTAACATCTTCGGGGCTACTAATGCTATACTCCTAGCATCGTGCTTTAGCTCTCTATGTAGCCCTTCAGTCGGAACACATATGATCATGCAAGCACTAACTGTGGGGCAGTGCTTTCCATGGAAATTCCCTAGCCAAAGATTGGATACCATCAGGATTCCCCTTCGTTACGCTTTTTCCCCACAAATGCTTTCTGTGTGTGGTCATCACCCTCTCCTGTAGTTCATGGAATCTCCAATTTTATGGAGCGCTGATTTTCTTACATTTTTTTTGTAAGTAAAGATTTTTTTTGATAAGTAACTCTGATTTTCTTACATTTGATTGAAGATGAGTGCATGTTATTGTTTCGAGGATATTTGTTTAGAAGGTCTTTCAGGTTGTTAAGGGTAAAAGTTTTATAGGGCCACCGATTTCCATCGAATGGAAATAGCTCTCTTAATTTGAGTTCCTGAATCGCGTCCTAGAAATGCTTAAAACGGATCATTTGACTGTTTAATTCTGATTGTTGTATATTGTAACCTAAATAATCTCCCTTATCTGCAGTGCTGTTCTTGGTGGTTCAAAAGAAGTCGATGAAACTGCCTTGGTGTCAAGGAATACATCGATCTTGATATTCGAGGAGGTTTTCAGAAAGCTACTGTCTTTTTTCTGGGAGTCCTCCTTTACTTGGGTCAGGGATGCAGCTTCTTTCTTAGCTTCTGGGGGAAAGAATCTTGGGATAGATTTGGGAAGCTCTTCAAACGTGTGTGAGATGGCTCAGTTTGCTCTTGAAGTGCTTGAAGGGAGCTTCTTTTGCTTGAAGACACTTGATGAGGAGAATGGGTTACTTCCGTGCATTTCAGCTGCAATATTTGTTATTGACTGGGAGTTCGGCCTAGGTACGGCCACAAAAGATGTAATTGATGATGGCTCCAAGAAAAGAATCAAGGCCAGGTTGGATTTGGGTGAATCAGCGCATGTGTTTCATGGAAAGATAAGAAATGAATTCTGGAAAAACCTCAGCATAGATGATAGGAGGAGATTAGGAAGTATCTTGATACAGTCTATTCGTTCCGCCATTTTCAGTGAAGATAGACTGAATGTGGATAATATCACATCTTTGTGTTGCATGTGGATGCTTGAGGTTCTTGAATGTGTTTGTCAAGATCAAGATGAGGAACAGAATCTCTTAGATCAGCTACTGAGCAAAAGTGACACGTGGCCTGTGTGGCTCTGCCCAGATTTTGATAACATGAAGCGAGCAGCTGTATTGGATGTCAACAATGTGCCTGCTGATATTCATGTGAGTGGGAATTTCTGAATAACTGCTTGCATGAAATAATAAGGGCAGCAAATTATTGATTCCTTACATTATTATTTTTTTGTTTCATAGAAGAACAATATAGCATTTGTTTACCCTAAAGTGCTCGTGCCCCTTAAAAACCCCACCCGTTGACTTGAATTCCCAACTTATCCTAGGTGACTTAGCAAGGTGCCAGATGCCTTTTTGACATCATGTATTTGTTCTTGAAAATACCTATATGAAAATCTTCTGCTTTTGAATCTTGGTTTTGTTTGTTTGAAGCACGGCAGCATACTTGTTGCTATTGGGTTGGTCTTTTTTTACCACTGTGCTATACAGTCCACATTTAACATGATCATTATGTCTTGTTTTCTTATAATGTTTTATGCACTCTGCTCTTCCTTCGAAGTTTGGATTCTAGTTCTTTACTAGTCCTGAGAATAATCCTGAATGTATGCACCCTACGACCTTTGTAAAATCTGCCTGAGTAGGTTTCTGGAACAAGTTGAGAGGACCTTCTTGCTAGAGTATTACTTTAGTTATTGATTTTGTACAACTGCTATTGTCAAAAGCAAAATACTTCTAGAATTTAACATTATCAAGTACAGATGCAATTGTATTAGCTATTATCTCCTCAATAGTAGGACTCTGCTTCAGGCTTTTGTCCACCTGTGGCACATAACTGAGAATGAGTTTTAGCTCTTGCGCTTAAAGAGACCTTCCTTATTTCAGAGATACTGCAGGGTAAAACATTTTATCCGTTTGCCTGACTGGATATGTGTATCTTGATGTTTTGGTGGATGCTTTGTCATTAAGCACAATATTGGATATGTTTTCTTTATCAACTTGATTCAGAAGTGAGACATTCAGCCCAATAAACACAGTTGATTTTAGGTTCTACTCCAAACGTCTGTCCTGATTCTAGCCCCTGTACCCACGGAGAAAGGGCACGATGTTATGATAAGCCTCATAAGTTTTCCTACTACCAGGCTTTGCACCATGAAAAATAGGGCATAAGTGATTCTGTTTGTGAAATCCAACATTGAGATATAAGTAACTGCATGACCTACTAACTGCAAATATATGCCAAATGCAGGCCTCTGGGAGTGACAAGTTTGTCTCATTTATCAACAAACTTATCTTGCAAATTGGTATAGATAGAGTTATTGGGATGGGAGAACGTACTTCAGTTTCACCCAATAAAGCAGCTTATGAAGAGGCTACCTCTCGAGCTTGGCTTGCTGCTGAGATATTGTGCACATGGAAATGGCCAGGAGGCAGTGCTGTATCTTCTTTCTTGCCTTTACTTAGTTCATATGCCAAGAGCAGAAGTTATCGTTTCCAGGAAAGCTTCTTGGATTCCACTTTCAACATTTTACTTGATGGTGCTCTTCTACATGGTGGAAGAAGTCCATCTGGTTTTTCATATGTGTGGGCTGCTTCAGGTGATGAAGTTGAGGATATTGAAGAACCCTTCTTGAGAGGACTTGTATCTTTTCTTTGTACTTTGTTCAAAGATGATATATGGGAAACAGAGAAAGCTATGCCACTGTTTGAATTTCTTGTAAATAAAATTTTTATTGGTGAAGCAATAAACAGAAACAGTTTGAGAATTCTTCCTCCTCTTGTGAATATTCTTGTACGATCATCATGTGGAAGAAGCATTGGATCCAGCGAGTCTGGTACAGATGCTAAGCTTGAGTCTCTAGAGAAAAATCACATGCAGGAATCTATTGAAGGCTGGCTTCAAAAAATTCTATTGTTCCCACCTTTGGTTTCATGGCAAATAGAAGAAGGTAAATGCCTTTTTTTAGTTCACTAATAGCTTATCATTTTTTGGTGTGTTTGGCACATCTCTCGACACATATGGGTCAACTGCCTTGGACTGTGACCCCCGTGACCACCAATGAGGCCCACTCATGGATATAAGCATAATTCTCATTCATTGTCTCTGTAGTAATTCTTCTTTCATTTATTATCTATGTAATCGTTTATTTTTCTTATTTTTGGGGGTTCGGTTTGGTGTGTGTGTGTGTGTGGTTGGGGCGGGGGGGGGGGGGTGGGGGGGGTGGAATTGATAATATAATATAGACCATTCGATGTATGACAATACCCTCCTGTGGAGTTTGGGACCATCAACTGGCAGGTACACCTCATGTTCTCCAGGTGAAATTTGATAGTATTGACCTTTTGATGCATGACAATACCTTACTGTAGATTTGGGACCATCAACTGGCAGGTCTCATCCTTCTCTTGTTATCCATGCAATTAAGGGTTGTGCTAGTGCCTAGTAGTTCATTTTAGTGACACATGGTATTTCCTTGTTGATCCTACCAAACTATATCTTTTTGCAGATATGGAAGATTGGTTTCGGTTGGTTTTATCCTGTTATCCTTTTAGTGCAATTGGTATCAAAGCACTGAAGCAGGAGAGAAATGTCAGCACTCTGGAGAGAACAATCTTGCTTGAATTATTTCGGAAGCAGAGACATAGTGCCAGTGCATCTGCTGCATCTAATCAGCAGCCAGTGGTGCAGATGTTGCTATCGCAGCTCATGGTTATTTCATCCATTTATTGCTGGAAGGAATTTCATGAGGAAGACTGGGAGTTTTTGTTGTCTCATTCAAGGCGATGGATTCAATCAGCTGTCGTGATGATGGAGGAAGTTGCTGAAAATGTGAATGATGCCATAACTAACATGTCTGCTTCTGAAAAGTTGGATGTTGTTTCTAAAGAGCTTGAACAAATTGTTTCGGTTTCAGATTCTTCTCCTGTCGATATTGCTACTAATGCCCTCTTATCGTTTTCTCTGTTCTCTGGGCATCTTGTTCATCAACAAGCAGAAGATGCAAGTAATTTAGACCCCTTGAGAACGGAAAAATGGGACTTCATCAAAGATCGGATCCTAGAAGGTATTCTTCGCTTATTTTTTTGCACCGGAATTGCCGAGGCCATTGCAAACTCCTTTTGTTTTGAGGCAGCATCTATTGTAGCATCTTCCCGACATCAACATCCCTACTTTTGGGACTTAATAGCTTCAAGTGCTCTGAAGTCTTCAGCACAAGTTAGAGATAAAGCAGTGAAGTCGGTTGAATTTTGGGGGCTAAGCAAAGGGCCTATTAGCTCTTTATTTGCCATCCTTTTTTCCTCCATACCAACTCATTCGTTGCAATTCTCTGCTTATGTTATGCTTTCAACTGAACCTGTTTCGAACTTAGCTATCATTGGAGAAACGGGATGTTCCCTGGATGGTGATACTATTAGTGACCAGGATCTGAGCCGTCTAGATTTGCCATCAAAACAAAATTTGCTTTTGAAGGAGGAAATTTCTTGTATGATTGAGAAATTACCTTATGAGGTTCTTGAGATGGATTTGTTGACTAAACAACGGGTAACTTTGCTGTATTGCATAATTTATTTAATCCCAAGAGGCCTTCTCACTTTTATTAATTTTATTTTTCGCAGAAATAATGACAGTTTGATGATATGGTAATATACTGCTATCTCAATGAACTTTGCAGGTGAATGTCTTCCTTGTGTGGTCTTTGGTGCTATCACATTTATGGTCATTGCCGTCATCATCACCTGCAAGGGAGAGACTGATCCAGTACATACAAGAGTCTGTGAATTCAGTGATTTTAGATTGCCTTTTCCAACATATTCCTGTAGAGTTGTGTACGGTGAATAGTCTGAAGAAGAAAGATGCAGAACTTCCTGCTGGGATATCGGAAGTTGCAAGTGCAGCAACACATGCCATTACAACAGGTTCATCTTTACGCTCTGTGGAATCTCTTTGGCCTATTGAAGAAGTGAAAATAGCATCTCTTGCTGGATCAGTATTTGGTTTGATGCTTTGCATTCTGCCTGCTTATGTTCGAGGGTGGTTTAGTGATTTGCGTGATCGTTCTCAATCATCTGCAATTGAATCCTTTACAAGAGCATGCTGCAGCCCTCCTCTTATTGCAAATGAATTAATCCAGGTGTGAATAGCGTGATGAGCTCTCTCTCTCTCTCTCTCTCTCCCCTGTAATTCTAGAATATTTGAACCTTTTTTCTTTTCAAAGTGCTTCACATGCTAACAATATAAAACTCTAAACTATTGAATTCGCTCTGTTAAGTTAGTGTGTGCATCACTTCTTTTCGGTAATGAAAAAGCACTGACTTTCAAGTAAATCTCGTCACTTGGGCGAGCTCCTTTTACCTGGACATGATGGAAAGTGATTGTTTGCCATCACTTAATAAGTAGTATTTGTTGTTATTGCTTGTATATAAGGGACGACCTTGATTTGTTGATTTTAAGTCCCTGATATTGGAAATTACTTCTCTTTTTAGCTGTGATTATACTGTGACATTATTTCTTTTGTGATGCAGATTAAGAAAGCCAAATTTGCTGATGAGAATTTTTCAGTGAGTGTAAGTAAATCAGCAAATGAGGTGGTTGCAACCTATACAAAGGATGAGACAGGAATGGATCTAGTTATCCGGCTTCCTCCATCTTACCCATTACGGCCTGTGGATGTTGATTGTACGAGGAGCCTAGGAATTAGTGAAGTGAAGCAGAGGAAATGGTTAATGTCCATGATGTCATTTGTCCGTAATCAGGTACTTACCATGTACATTATCGCCTTTGATAATCTCCATTGTTTCTTTCTCTTTCTCCATGGATAGAGGATTCCGGACTTCAGATTGGGGAATGGTTTTTTTGGTGGTGGTGTGTGTGCGCATTGGGGGGGGGGGGGGGGGACAAAGTGAAAAAGGGTTCCATTAAATTGGGTCTCTATGAGTGGAGCCAAATAATGGCGTGCATAGATTTTGAAAGAGTACACTGTGTGTGGATAATATGCTTTGCTTGCGTGACTCAGAATGGAGCTTTAGCAGAAGCTATTGGGATATGGAAGCATAACTTTGACAAAGAATTCGAAGGTGTAGAGGAGTGCCCTATCTGTTACAGCGTCATCCATACAGCCAATCACAGTCTTCCTCGACTTGCTTGCAAAACCTGCAAGCACAAGTTCCATTCAGCCTGTCTCTATAAGTGGTTTTCAACTTCTCACAAATCAACTTGTCCCCTGTGCCAGTCTCCATTCTGACCTAGACCTCAACGTGGAGAGCTTAACAAATTTTGCTTTTCTGGTTGCACCGTGCTTGATATGGGCAAAAGAAGTTGGTGGTGGCAGAGTTGAAAAGTAGAAGTATACAGTAAAAAACAAGGATAGTAAGTGTAGTCGACAAGATTGTAAGCTCTCTCTCTCTCTCAGTCCAATATTTTTGGGCTCCAAGCATTGTTGATTATGCTTATGCTTGTCTTCCTCATTGCCAGGAGCCAAAGCTTCCTTAAAGAGCATAGATGTGACACCTTAGGCTATCTCTCTGTTTGAGCTGAATCAAAATTGTGAATTCTAGTTCTGAGGATGTTCTAGATCTGGGGGGCAGTGATTAAAATTGTGAAGTGACTCGACTCCTGACCTACATTGCAAGCTTTGGGTTCTTAGAACTGCTTGTGCTTTTGAAACTCTATTATACTTGTACATAGCTCAAGTTTATGAAGCTGATGGAGCCCAAACTTTTCAAGTTAAATTTAGCAACATCCCCATCCTATAGTTATATAATTGTTTGTTCAGCCTTCAAAACAATATTTGATCGTTACTTAGCGAAATACTATTCCATGGTCCCTCCACATTGGATTGCAATCAGGGTTTCAGGACTCTTCATCTGTGTGCTGCTATCCTTCCTGCGCCCTGTATGGGAGATAATATGATTGATGTTGATAACCCATTCTGGCCAAGGCCAAGAGAACCCTTAAGATACCGGAAGATGCGGTTTACAGCAGCATGGCGAGGAAAACGGGTGCATGAACGCACAAACATGATTGATAGCATAGCAGATGTGATGAGGACCTGGGCTCTAGACCAAAAGACATGCCTTTCAGTTAGAGTTATCCAAGCCCTCTTATTAACTCTTCTAATTAGGTTCTCCTAAGCAATGTGGGATCTCAACAAGATGCCCATGCTCGGAATGAAGATGGGAAGACAACATAAACAAATGTTAAATTAACTAAATAATGAAGAAAATTTTGCATCAGATTAGAACTTTCATGTGTGCTTCTGCAATAGGTTATTACTGGTACCTGATTTGATGCTGGGATGTTGGATTTTTTTTTTTTTATTATCTTCGCTGGATCCTTACTGCTACTTTGATACAGATTATGTTTGGTTGGCTATATTACCAATACTTATAACATCCATAATAGTTTGTGCAGATTAGTATGCACTCACTGGATAATAGATCCATTGTCATCCCCATGCTGCTTATTTTTCTCCTTTGTTACTTCACATTGGGGAAGAAGATGGTAGATGTCATACGGATGGATGTTGGATTCGTGATGCTAATATTTCATAGGCTTGACGAATTTTAGAAACAAAATAGGGGATTAACCTTCAGCATATCTTCAAGAGACAAAATATGGGTGCCAACAAAGTTACAAAAGAGGGTGTATTAAATGAATGGTCTAAACTTTATTTGGAAAAACATCTAAGTATAACTCATATCTTTGGAAAAAAAATCAATCAGCCCCTCAAGTTGCAAAACATTTTATTATGTCATATGTTTTAAAAATAATCCATTCCCGCCTTCTATTTAATTTAAATGTAAGAAAGTATTGTAAACTTATTGAAATGCTCTTTTAAGACAATTTTTTAAACAAAAAAATTAAAAATAAATAGATTAATTAAATAAAATTTTAATATGTTTATTTACTAAACATTTCTTTTTATTTATATATAATTTTTTAAAAATATTACGTAATTTTATCTTGAAGAGTCATTTGAAACTTATGATGCTATGAAATCGTTAGGAAACTTAAATTTTTACACATAGGACGTGCTATTATCTTCCCCATTATTTTATTTTCTATCTTTCAACGAAGGATAAGGTGGAAAGCTTGGCGTAATAATGTCAACGGTGGCCTTGTAAGTATGCAGTAAAGCAAACCAGCACTGCTAGTGTGGGATACGATATACATGACCTAGATATGGGGCTTTTTGCGTCTAGCAAACACAGTTAAGAAACAGTGACACTTGCACTGCAAGGCATGGGGCAATGCTCTGTCTTGGTATCACCGGACAGCCTACAATTGTTTATCTCCAGGACACTGATCAAGGAGCTGATACAGAAAACCAAGGAAAACTTGCAATGCAATTTCTAAATCACAGGAATAGCGTACAACTAAATAATAAGAAAACAAAACTTAAACAAAATAACCGGCTTGGCGGCTTGGGAGAAGTAAAGTTCTTACAGAAGGATCAACTTCTAAGAACAAAAGTAAAAACATCCCAACTGATCTATATATGGTACATTGTCTTCGGGCGCATGGGCCAGGAAAAGATGACACTGGTCAAACAAGCCAATTATGTAATGGAAATTCCTATCTCCCTTGAGACATTGGAGCAAGAATCCAATTGAATTGAGCAATGCAATATTACCGCAAAAGCTCATCAAGGAGATCAACATCAGAGGCAATGAGTGCAAAACAAGCACCTCTGCTAAATGCAGATATAAAAGGAAAAAGATCGACAGAAAGGTGTCTTATGTTGACTGCCGCATGAAAGGAACCAACCACCTCATTTCTGTTCCATTGGCATTGGCCAAGTAGTATACCTTCTTCCAGTTATCTTCTGTGAATACTTCTCGACCTATTAATCTTTGCCTGCCAGACGTTAATAATAAACAAAGCTAAAGTTTGTGAAAAATGAGTCACAGGCCACAGGGAAAGACACTTCGGAAGCATTGTACTATTTAGGCCCTGTAATAAGGCCAGAAGAAAGAATCTGACTTTCTCATACATATTTTTCCCTTACTTCTTGAACAGTATTTCCCCCCCGAAGATGAGTAAAAGACAATGAGACAGACCAATTTAATGCATAACAAGTCAGGATCTTGAGAGGAGCGCCACGAGTTTATAAACCTACACTAAATGGTATCTCAAGACAGGTTGAAACGCAATAGAAAACCATCAGTGTCACGGTCATCAGCCGGCTAATCCAAGGTCAGAGACAACCCATCTGACTGAATTGGTTTTCCTATTAGATTCATCTACTTCCAATAGCTACACAATCACGCTTTTATCCCATGATTTCACTTTTATTAATCAGTTAGAATTTCAGGTACATAGTCGAATCAAGCTTTACACTAGCAGAAAATGGAAAATGGTGTATAATTGTAATCTTCAACCCTGATGACACCACTCTGAAGTAAATTAGAAGATTGGCAGCTTTATATAATTAGCGACATCACAGCCCTCCCAGCATAGAGATTTCTTTAACATACCTAAGGTAATAATGACAAACAGCCGAGGCTTCATCTAAGCTGTAGCGAGGAAAATTAACACGGGCATCTGCAGGAACATCTGGCAAGTCTTGACGTAACTTTCCAACTGCGGTTGAGTGAGAGAAAGCCCCCACCATCATGTCATCATGCATCATAGACCTAAAAGCATTCACCTGCAAATTACAGAAAGAAATTTGCTCGAATAAGGCATCTCTGAACGTGAGCAGAATTATCATCAAGGTAGATAAACATATGCATAAGAAGGTTAAGCTAGATGGACTATATCTTGAGCAAATCAACTTCGTCATTTCCAAGAATAAGATCAACACCAACTTGGCTAGGCATCTTTCATTTGCGTGAAGGATATGGTCAACACACTTAAGGAGGAAAGAACTGAGTTCACTACAAATGGTAAGCAATTACGGATACATGCATTTCTCCACAGAAAGAATTACAATAACCAGAAAGATTAACATAGAACGAAAATTGAAGGAACTGCTTAAGTTTTGAGCACGTTATTTTTTGCAGTGAGACAATGAGTATGGTACAAGAAGTTGGCACTAACCATTGCGAGTTCTCTAGCATGTATCGGTCGACGAGATCGAACAGTTACCGCTTCCTCATACTCACTGAATGTAAACCAGCTGTTATACTGGACACAAGTAACGCTAACTTAAAAAAGTAGAGCTCTAAACAATCGACGCAAAAAAACCGGATAAAATTCACCATTGGAGTTGACAAAAGACACCATGACTCACTTGATCAATTGCTATAAGAACAGGGATATTTTTCACAAGTGACAACTCTTTCCTCAAACGAACTACCACTCCAACAGCTGCATGCGTGTTCTTGATCCCAGTGTTAACTAGGTCATATAGCGATGAACCTTCAGGCATTGCCATGTTATCAACATCTTTCAATCGTCCGACGCCAGCACCCTCTCCCAATGGAATCGGATCATCAATTTGGCATTGCAGCTGTTTTAAGTGTGATTTATTCCATTTCAGAAAATCCTGGAGAAAAGAAACTCATAAGATATATACAAACTACTGTATGACACATTTAGCAATGATCACAGAACAAAACCGCAAGAACTGCTAATACACTCAAAAGGAATCATGACAGATGAAGAATCGGGAACAGGGACTTCTGCTTTTTCTTTTCTTCTTTTCATTCTGGATGGGGAGGGGGTGGTAGGAACACATTTCAAAATATGTTGCAATTATATGTATCAAGAATGTTCAATCCAAAAACCTTTTTCATCGCAGACTTAGCCATAACAAGTTGGCATACAAATAACAAGCTCAGGGACAACTGGTTCATATGCTGCATCAAATTGCACATCTTCAAAGAACCCTTCTCCCAAAATATAGAACTCATCCTTGATGTTAAAAGTATAGGACATGCAATAGCATCTTCATTTTTTATACTGAACAAAATAAATTCCAAAGATTAACGGGTAGATACGTCGATCTGAATGAAGGGAGAAAATAAAAAACCAATAAAATAAGGTAAGTCTCTTGCCTTTAGCACGTTTGTAGCTTGAACAGGAGTATCCCAAAGACCTGTTTCCGGAGTCTTGGAGAAAAAACCACCATGAGTCCACTCTCGGCCCCTGGGGACATAAAAAACCAGCCAACCTTCATCACGGGCCCAATGAACAAGCATCGCAAGGGCAATACTCTTCCCACTGCTAGCAGGACCATCCAAGACAATCTGCTTTCTAGGTTTGGGACCTAAAAAGATTAGTTACCAGCATAAGAGCGTCTTGAATGTGACCTATCATGAATTTTACAGCTCATGTCTTCACTTTAGGATTTGTATAACAGCCAGAATTGAATTAATTGCCAGGATGTTTTGAAAATGAATTCCAAAAGACAGAATGGTAAAATCAAAAGAAAGATGCCTAAAATCTTATAAGCTACAATTTATTTATTAGATAAAAAATAGACTACTAATTGATAATTCAAAAGAGTTGAATATTGTCAATACTTATCTATACGAAGATTAATTTCTCATGCAGAAAATGTGGATTAATTTTTAGTACAGAAGGTTACACCTAACCTATATACGAACACCTAATTACCACAAAATCTCTAAGGAAAAAGTACCATCGGCTTGTCCAAACATGATTTAACAGAAAACAAAAAGTGCAGTGCCATCTTTTTCAAAGTTCAATAGCTGAAACGCACTCCAGCTCATAACTCCATAATTTTTCGTCCAAAAAAGAGGCTGCCGCTGCCCAGCGGGGACCTTAACTCAATACACTTTAATTTGAGGGTATACAGCAGAGATAATGTACTCCAGGTGAATAGGGAGAAATTAAAAATCGTGACTAGTACTATAATTTTTTTTTGATAAGTAAGCCCATATTATTAAAGAGAAAACAACAGTACAAGAGAAAATACTGAAGGCCCTAACACACACAAAGGCCCAAAGCACCAAAAACAAAAGCACCCTCCCACCCTCAACAGCCAACCCTCAACCCTATAGCCACCTAATCGAGACCCCTATTAGACAAACCCATAGCCCACATGCTTCCTAGAGGATGAAGAAGACCCTTCATAGTTAACCGAAGACTTCAAGCCCTTCAACTCCCTGATCATTCTCCCCCCTGATTTTCTAACCGATTTCGAACGAGGCTGCACCCGATCGCGTTCCAACACTGCAAAGAGATCACCCAGTTTTTCCTCTTGCCCATCACACGACACCCCAACCAACTGACCCACAGAAGAAACCATATCCAAGACCCACGCTGGAGATTCTCCCCCTAAAGCTTTATGAGGGGGACAAACCGCCAAAGGTGCATCCACAAACCCATCAACACTACTGATCACAGCTCCCTGATCAACCTCCCTTCCCCCAACTAAGGAAGCTGCTGCCCTCCCAGAAACCCCTTGGGGATCCAACGGAATAGGCACCTCTGCCCTAACAGGGCCCTCAGAAAGGCCAGACGACTCCTGCAGAGCACCAGCTGGGCCATCAGAGCCACCAGACGGCAGTGACCCCACCACCGCATGCCGGACGACGAGATCCCTTGCAGAATGGAACCCCGTGGAGGACCCCGCCTGATGATCGGCGACAGCTACCTCAGTCGCCGGGGGCGAGACACCCACCGCCGAGTCCCCCGCTTCTCCACCGGCAAGAAGCAAACCGACGAACCCCAACCCAGGTGAGGAAGGCGCCGCGAGCTCAGCCTCGTCCTCAACGAGTTGGAGACTCGACCCACAACCCACCTCGGAGCGGCCCACCCCAGCCTGCCCCAAACCAAGTCCCGAAATAAAAACCTCGCGCTGGGCTTCCTTACCTCTGCTTTGGGCCTCCTTGCATTGGGCCACCTCACCCAACATAACAGCATCACGTGGGGCCTCCAAATCATCCGCATGCTGGGCCTCCAAATCAACCGCACGCTGGGCCTCCAAATCAACTGCACGCTGGGCCCTTACTCGTGTAAGCTGGCCTGCCATAGCTTGGCCACACGCCGACACATTTGGTTTCCAACCCGCTCGATTACCCACTCCACCTCAGCACGTAATTGCAGTAAATGGAGCCACAGCTCACTGTCGGGTGTTTGAGGGTCCGCATGCTGGGTTGAGGATACTTTGGGAAGAGCAATGTCCCTCGAAGCCAGCTCATACGCGTTGGGAAGAGAAATTTCCCTAACATGGACTGCATGCTTCACCGTTGAAAGGCTACACGTCAGAGGCCCTGTCAGGCTACCCCCAACAGTCGGCTCTTCCTTTTCCTCCAGCTTCTTCTCCGGCAGCCCAACCTTCACCTTATCAGCAAAAGACCAGCCGACTCTGACCGGAGCAGCCACCGACCCCCTTCGTTTGCATTGGAGATCTCCAAGAGCCGAAAGAATCTCCTCACAGGTCGAAACAAAGGACAACCAACCATTGCTCATCTTACCCTCCGGAACCATCACTACTCCATGTCGGCGACTCTCCCCAAACTCGGCAAGAGCAACGAATCTACCACCCCTATTGGAACACAACTGAGCATGGAAGTCCCGCGGGGACTCACTGAACTCCTCCGAAAAAAAACAAGAGGCCCTCGTCTGCGCCAGTTTACTGAACAAACTCGCCAGCCACACCACCCCATAACTCCCCAATCGAATGACACTCTGAGACTTTCGACTGTGTTCCGTTAACGAGACCAAACCAAGCGAACTCAAGGAGAAGTTAAACACCTTCGCCTTAATAACCAAGCTACGAAAGAAGGCCATTAACACTCGTTGCACAAACAAACTAGGGTATTCCACGGCATATCACTCCATACAAGGATGACATCGGCGAAGGCTAAGAGTGGGAATTGCAGGAAAAAACTGGTGAAAGAATCTAGAGAGAAGGAGGACCCTCTCTCTCTAACTACACCTATCCCCCTCCTTAAGCCACAAAGCACGTGACTTCTGCCTCCAACTCACTTCCTCCAGTGACTAGTACTATAATTAAGCTTGTACTACTACTAATTAAGCTTTTGTCATCTCCTAATACAACTTAGTGAGATACATCGACAATCACAAATAATTAAAAATCCAAGCAAATTTAATCAAAGTTCTCCTACTCATATACCTCACAGCAAAACGCGGTCTCTTTTTTAAAATTTATGTCTCCTTCCCAATTATATCGTTTGTGGTTCTTCAAATTGAAAAGAACATTTCAATTCCAATTTGCACAACGGTTAAAGTCTGAAACTTACAAAGGAACATAGTTATTTGATATCTGTCATTGCATTTGAGTTCTAAGAAAATGCAAGAATACAGATCTCCTAAATTGACAATGGAACCTGTTACACACCTTTGTCAGCGGAGAAGCGCAATGGAGGATCAACGATACGCCTGAAATTGTCGCGAATATCCAAAAAACTCTGACGAACCAGCAATGCCGGTCTCAGCGAGTCCTCAAACTCCTTCACCATCCCCGTCGGCAACCCTTCCGGCAACGCCGCTTTTAAACCGTCCATACTAAAAGAACATTTTTTAAAAAAATCACAAACAAACGAAAACCTATACGTGTATTAGCAGCTACACATAGTTTATATGTATTCGTATCCGTATACCTGAATTTGAAGTAGGAGCAGGTGTCTTTACGAGAAAGCAATGAGAGGGAGGGGGTGGAGGTAAAGAGGGGGAGGCCATTGGGGCCCACATCGAGGGAGGGGTCCTTGTCGTCGTCGGCAAGGCGGCGGGAGCGTGCCTGGGCGGAGGCGACGTCAGCTTCGGAATCTACCGCGTGCTCTTCGGAGGCGGATTTCTTGCCGTCGGCCTTGGACTTGGGCTTACTGGCCTTGGTAAAAGTGGACTTGGTGTTCTTGGACGAGTAATTCTGAGCTGAACAGAGGTGGGTGGATGGGATTGGGATCGGAGAGGATTTGATCGAGCTCGAGGCTGCCGAGGCTCTCAGAATGGACCGCAACATTTCTCTTTCTTCTTGAGTGCTATGTCGTTTTCCTTTCGAGGTTTTAGGGGTTTAGGGGGGAAATGGGAAGGACCAGAGAACTGAGCAGCAGGGTTGTGAACGCTGGTGGACCCATTTGGGTGAGGGGGTTATACGGCCCAGGCCCATGTTTTAACTACTAAAGAATATTTCCATAGTTCGATTCTCAGGAGATTATGGTTGTGTTTGTGTTGAAATATTTTTGGTATTGAGTTTTGTGTTGGTATTGGGTTTAGTGAAAAAGTGAAGAGAGAGGTAATTTTTATATTTTTTTATATTTTTTATGGGAGAGAGAGAGATTATATTGTAGTATTTTATTAGGAGAGAGAGAAAAATATTGGTAATATTTTGGGTGCAAACGCTCAAAGACAGTACGGGCCAAAGCTCACTAAGCCCGGCTTTCTTTTAGATCTCAAAACGTTTTTAAATTTTTTTTATTTTTTATAATCAATTTTAATAACTTTTCACTAATTTCAATAATTTTTTCATCAATTCTAATACATTTTTATCAATATCAATAATTTTTTATAAATTTCAACAATTTTTAACACATTTTTCACCGATCTCAAAAGAATCTACACTACTTTCAAAAAAATACAAACACAAAAACTGTTTTGATATCTAAACCAAACATAAAGCAGTTTCTCCCAGAAGTGATCTTTTTTCGGCTTTGTAATCAGACTTGTAATCTCAAATAGTAAAGTATAATTTAAAAACAGAGATGTAGAAATATTACGTGAGGGGATCAATTTCAAGAAAATAGAATTTGAGGGAGGCAAAATGTAAAAATACAATAAATTTTATTTTTAATCCAAAGAAAATAATTTTTCCGGTTGAATTTTGGAAGATTTGGACCCTTCCCCCAAGTTATATATATACAGAGGCAAACACAAAGGGGAAATAAAACAGAGGCAAAAAAATACCTCAAGGGGGCTTAAAACAGCCACTCAATCTTAAACACACGGCAGGTAAACTAGAAAAGCAGAATAATTCAAAAAAATGCCTAACAGCGGCTACTTGAAATTTTAGAGAAGCTCCACGATGGGTTTTGGAGACGTCATTTTACGAATGCATTCAACGGAATCGCTTGGAAGGTCAGGGAAAGAAAAGGCAGAATCAGTGATGCCCAAGGGTAACAAGGAGCCAATCAGTGCAATCACTTTCAAAGGAAACCCGCTAGCTGCAAATTTCTCCCCCAAGCTATATGTCCCTGCATAAATGTGACATTGCCATACACGGTATCGTTCTATCACAATTAAATCTAGAATTGTGGGCTCTGTGATGATAGTATATAGATCATATTCTAGAAAACATGATCGTATCAATTAGCATTTATGGGTTAGGAGAGAGTATTATTTTTTATGAATCAGTTAGTTTACGGTCAACACGTCCGAGTAAATGCGTCTTGATCTTCACGTATCTTTCCTCTTCAAAACCACAAAGATAACCCTGGGCACCGGGGTAAAGAACCTCCGATGCTTAAATCATATTTTATCTTCTACGTATTTCACAATTTTGTTACTTAGAAATCAACTTCTCTTTCCATCGTTAGTTTTTCCTTTTATAACATTTTTCCTAAGTTCCTCTATTTTCTTTCGTCCCGTAAGGTTGTACTCTGTGACACTCTTCGCAATGGTCGTTCGCCTCCACTATAGGAATAGAGAGATCGTGAAGTTATGGCTTATCGCAGACTGTTAGATAATCGCTCATGACATGTATAAACGGTTTCTCCTTCTAGATTGAATGCGACGTGAGCTTGGCCGTAACCATTGAGCCTCACAGAGACGTAATCATGTTTCCTGGCCCAAATTAGTTTGGGCCGGACGAGATTCAATATTGGTATCATCAATTTTCAAAATGATTTAAAATAGGTCCAATCTAACACACTCTAAAAATAATACTACGTAGTAATAATACTAATATAATAACATCAACGCTTTAAAACTAGTTTAAACCTTAATCATCCTCTTGTATATATGGAATTTTACATTTGAAGTGATGCCAACAAATACAAAGAGAACAAACAATGTGGAAAAATTTCAAAAACCAAATATTGACCTCCAAATTGAGAATAATAACTTCTCATTCCAAATAATCTTTTATGATACCCCAATTAGTATTAGAGTTAGTCCCACATTGCTAAAGCAATGTGGGCTATTGCAATCAAAGGCTTATAAATAAAGCCTCTCTGTAATCTCATCCTTACACCAGTGAGTACACACATCTGCCCATTTGGGCCTTCCCACAGTGGATGTAGGTCTATGGACCGAACCACTTAAATCTTGTGTCTCACTTCTCTCTCTCTCTCTCTCTTAGTCTAAATTTGTATTCTCTTTTATTTCAGTCTTAACATGGTATCGGAGTCATTTCGATCCTGTGGCTCATTTTGGCTCAGGCTGGTCAGCACTCTTGTTGGCTTAGCTTGGCCTAGTTTAGGCCTAGTCCAGTCCGGCCTATTTTAGTTCTTCTCTTGGGCCTTCCGGCGCCCCGTCCGGCATTCCTCCGGCGACCTTCCGGCGTCTTCTCTCGGGCCTTCAGGCGCCCCGTCCGGCATTCCTCCGGCGACCTTCCGGCGTCTTCTCTCGGGCCTTCCGGCGCCCCGTCCGGCATTCCTCCGGCAATCTTCCGGCGTCTTCTCTCGGGCCTTCCGGCGCCCCGTCCGGCATTCCTCCGATGACCTTCCAGCGTCTTCCCCATTTCGGCGACCCTCTCCGGCCATCTTCAGGCGATTGTCGGCCTCTCCGGTCAGATTCCGGCCATCTTCCGGCGACTGTCTGCCCCTCTCCGGCCATCCTCCGACGCCATTTTTCTTATGGAGAATTTCTTTTTCTAGTCCAAACTCAACGTGTATCCACCTTGCGTTTGCGGGGGAGTATTAGAGTTAGTCCCACATTGCTAAAGCAATGTGGGCTATTGCAATCAAAGGCTTATAAATAAAGTCTCTCTGTAATCTCATCCTTACACCAGTGAGTACACACATCTGCCCATTTGGGCCTTCCCACAGTGGATGTAGATCTATGGACCGAACCACTTAAATCTTGTGTCTCACTTCTCTCTCTCTCTCTCTCTTAGTCTAAATTTTTATTCTCTTTTATTTTAGTCTCAACAATTAGCATCACAATAACTTTGAAGATTTCAATTTTGAGGTCAAAATTCATCATGCACTCACAAATAAAATTCAACCTTCAAAATTGTGCCACATAACCCATTTATAACACATGTAGCACAATTATTACCTTTGTATCTTTTTTTAAGGCGCATATTGATAAATGTTCAAGGGTTTAATGTGACGAATTTATTAATTCGAACATTTACAAGTGACTTTAATCCCTTAGTTTAGGAGTCTTCTTTTTCTTCAAAAGAGTCAATGATTTAAATTTTTAATTCTTAAGCGTGCATATATGAAAATTATAACAGTAACCTATATAAGTCAAGTTTGGAATACTCTTCAAATAATTAAAAATAAGATTAGAAAGAACATATAATACGAGCCCGAAAACTTGTAGGAAAAAAATCAAAGTGATTTTTCTCTCTTTCTTCTTTTTCTTCAAAAGAGTCAATGATTTAAATTTTTAATTCTTAAGCGTGCATATATGAAAATTATAACAGTAACCTATATAAGTCAAGTTTGGAATACTCTTCAAATAATTAAAAATAAGATTAGAAAGAACATATAATACGAGCCCGAAAACTTGTAGGAAAAAAATCAAAGTGATTTTTCTCTCTTTCTTCTTTTTCTTCAAAAGAGTCAATGATTTAAATTTTTAATTCTTAAGCGTGCATATATGAAAATTATAACAGTAACCTATATAAGTCAAGTTTGGAATACTCTTCAAATAATTAAAAATAAGGTTAGAAAGAACATATAATATGAACCCGAAAACTTGTAGGAAAAAAATTCTATTTATTTAAACACCCTTAAACTTAGAAGAAACAAGATTAGGAAAAATTAAATCAACAATATCGTCCTAAGCAGTCAATAATTCCGTGTCGTGAATAGTTCGCTCTCTTATATCTTGAATGAGAGAGATGAGCCTGGCCGATTACACCCGCGCGGTTTGCATAAAAGTTTAGCTCACTAAGCACTAAGCAGCCGTTTGCGTGTCCCATCAGCCTGGGACCGATCCCGACCAGATAAAACCCAAGATGTGTCTTTTCATTTTCTGTTCTTACGTGTGAGTGCGAGCAAGTTAGTGATTACAGCTAAGCAAAGGGACGAGTATGAGAGGAAGAAACAGAACACAACGCGAAGAAGAATATGAGATGGATGGTTCGTCGAAGGTCCAAGGAAAATGGAAGATTCTAGGACCCCAATAGACAGTGGGATCAGAGACTTGACACGGTCTACTGCACATCGGCATAAAAAAGTGACTCAGACCAGCCAAAAGGAAATTAGGTCATTTGGACTTGAAAATTAGATCAGGGTTTTGGCGATTTGGGGACGTGTATGATGCCAATGAAGGATTAGTTGTGACCTAAAAGAAAGCATGCGATTAAACAAAAGCCCACTAGTTTGTTACGAAACGCCAGTAGACGTAGAGGCGCATCACAAAGAAGGTTTGGCCCGCAGAAATAGCACTAGGGCTGCACAATTCCGGTGTAAGTGTCGGTTTTCGAAAAAAATTGTCACCTACACTTACACTGTTAAGAGCAAAAACCGGCCCATAGCGGTGGCGGTTTCCGGTTATCCTACATTCATATTGAGCCATTTTTTTAACATTTTACGCAGTTTGTCCAATGTATTTTTTCTTTTTTCTTTTGGTCCATTAATCATATATCAATAAAATATAAACTAATGAAATCCAAATTCCAAAATCAATAAAATTAAAGATCATCTTAAAAGATAAGATGAGAATTTTAAGTCCAAAGTAATAGAGACGTCACTGTAAGTGAAAATTATTATCTTTTGAAAAATCCAGTTTAAACCCTAACAACACTTAGAGGGGAGAATATGTGTTTTCCCTCTAATTAACAAATTAATAACAATTTTAAAACATGTTCAAAACCTAGTAGGGTTTCCCTTCGTTTCACAAGGAAAATCCAAAAATTCAGCAATTTTTTAAGGCGCTCGAGCGCTTGTCAAACGCTATTCGAACGCTTATGTTTATGTCTGAAATTTTAACTGAGTGCTCGAGCGCTTGTCAAGCGCTAGTCAAATGTGTTGACTATGTCTGAATTGTTTCAAAGGGCGCTCGCGCGCTTGTCAAACACTGGTCAAACGTGATGATTCTGTCTGAATTTTTGAACTAAAATGTATTAGAAATTTGAACTAAAATGTAATTGAGTGACTGATTTTGCAAGCATGGTATAAATTTAATAGTGATTTGTCAATTTTATAAATTATAAATTTAGATAATTAGTTAAAATTTCATAAAAACTCTTAAACTCATACAATGATTTGTCAATTTTTCGTGGTAGAATCTCAACCTCTTGACTTATATTATGCGATGTACTTACCAAAGTTTGACATTAAACTCTTTAATTATGATTTCAATGCCTTCATATATACCCTTCTAAATACAATAAATTTGTAATTTTTTCTACCAAAATTCTAAATAACTAGTTCATGCACCTAGCAAGCTTCTTGGTAACTTGAATGTAAGTATTTGCTTAGACAAAACCAACAACAAATCTCAAATATTTAGGTCAAACTAAACTATTGAGTAAACCTTGTCATGCTTCTAGAATAATACGTTTTGAGGTGAAATTAAAGTTTAAACTATTGAGTATAAACTAAACTAAAAAAAACTAAAAAAAATCCCGATTAAACCAGAAACCGCCGGTTTTTTCAAAAAACTAAACCTACGCCGGCACCGGTTAAGCCGGGTACCGGGAACCCGGTGCCACGAGAATTTTTCGATGGCATTGTGCAGCCCTAAATAGCACTATAATTAAACACACAAAAGAGCATCATGTCATTTTCCAACACGTGCATTGGGTGCATCGTTTAAGTGGAAATTATTTTCGGTTTTTATTGGCGGCGCCAGTACTTGATTAAGATATATAATTAGAAAAGTCGAGTCCTGGTTTCAGATATGTGGATGAACATCGGTGAGAAATAAAGGTACGTAGCATATACGTCCAGCTAATTGTAGAAGATTAATTAGTTTATCCATGTTAATTGAGGTAGGTCGCTAGTCGCTTTATTTTATAGCAAAAGCTATCCACGTATACCACTTCTTTTTTTGTATACCGCGTTTTAGTTACAAAATAATCCCTATGATCTTTAGTTGTAAAGAATCACAGATTATCCATATTTCACGTCACAAATAACATTACTTTTTTGTTTTTTTTAAGAAAATTAAACACAAGCACATTAGTGGTGTCCTTGTCTCAATCCACAATTTAATCTCACAATCTCCAACTTGCAAAATAATTTTGCCTTTCCTTTTCCTAACATCGGGCCGCCTCCTCCAGTGCCACTAATAAGACCGAGTACCATTGTGGTGTTTCTCAACTCAAGTTAATTAAAGATAAAGTTATTTTTATGGGAGTGGATAAAGAAGTGAATATATTAATAGAATTTTTTATTTTTATTATAATAAAAAAAGATGATTTGAAGAGAAAGATTATTTTATAACTATTTTATTAGGCCAAAATTTTGAGTTGATAAAATATTTGGGACACGAACACTGCCATCTAAGTACTGAGAGGTCTTAGGCCAAGTTCACTCCACCTACATATTAATACTTATATATCTATATTGTGAATGACGGGATGCAAAATATCCTTAAATGTTTGGAGGAGTTAGGCCTCATTATAAACTGTGCCAAATATACGGTACCTAAACTTCCCATGCTTTACTCTGAATTAAAAACAGTGTGGTAAATAACGTTGAGACAATTCCGAATTACCACATATAATAGTGTGTGATCTTTGAAACTTGAAACGCGCGCGATTACTCTGCAAGTAGTCCCATTGATGTAGGGAAAACAACAGCACACAAGACTCTCAAGCCAACTACCATTCATTCTCTCCGACTCCATAATTATTCGTGTTACAAGTGGGATTATTTAAAAGATGGTAGCTTTGACTGTGTGGGTCCCTATCCTTCGACGGCCCCCCATGCAACCGAACCGTTCAAACCCCACTCCATGCAGCCTCTATATATAGGAACCACCCTCCACTCCATTAACAACAACAGCAACAAAAGGTTCAGGCTTCAGAGAATAGAGATCTCTCTGAAAGAAACTCTATGGTTCCAGAACTGGAAAACTCTCAAGCAAGTCTGGAGGAAGAAGGAGAACGCAATAGAAGGGTGGTCACTGCCCTCTACAAAGCCCTAAGCTCTAAGGGCTTTGATGAGGTGCAGCGCCTACTGGCACCAGACCTAGAGTGGTGGTTCCATGGCCCACCGGACCACCAGCATTTGATGCACTTGCTCACTGGCTCCTCATCATCTTCGAACAACTCCTTCGTGTTTGTCCCTCAATCCGTCGTCGCCTTCGGATCAACGGTCCTCGTCGAGGGGTACGACAAGGAACGCTCGGTCTCGTGGGTGCACGCGTGGACAGTCACGGATGTTATAATAACTCAGGTCAGGGAGTACTTCAATACTTCCGTGACCGTCGCCCGCTTCGGATCACATCCGATATCTTCATCAGATGTCGCGTCGGCGTCGCAGCCAGCCATTCACAAGTGCCAGAGTATTTGGCATAGCCAGGTCTCTGATGAGTCCGCCCCGGGGCTTGTTTTGGCACTGTAGACGGGGACCCCACATGTGATCGAGGAAGTCATGAACGTAATTTTAAGTGGTAAGTAGTAACAAAAGTAGAATGTTTTCCGTTTGCGTGGGTCAATGTTTTGTCCGAGCGGCTGTTTTCGGGTCCGGTGATATGTATTTGGGAAAATTAAATATCCATTTGGCCTCCAATATTATTGGGATTATGATATTTAACCCTACAAAACTATCAATTTGGTTATATTTGATCTATAAACTATAAATTATTTACAGCTTACATTTTTTACAGTTAATTTTGACAAAAAAATTATTATTTTAATTAAGTGAACTGAAAATTTTACTTTCACTTAATTAAAATAATAAATTTTTTAAAATTAAAAATCAGTGTGTACGGTGTAAACGATTGATATTTGATGGACGAAATATATTAAAATCGATAGTTTATAGCATAAAGTAGGAGTGGTTAACGGTAGTGTAGGTGACGGTTTGACAAAAACCGTCACCATCACTGCAATTGACGGAATTACATAATTGACACCGTCGCCGCACCACTAAGGCACAATAACCGCTCTTGTCGATGACGGTATTAACGGTAACGGTTATACGATAACCGTTTAAACCGTATAACCGTTGTACAAAAAAAAACTTTTTCCTTTAGTTTTTTCACTGTTTTGGGCTGTTTAAATTTCCAACTTAATATCATAATCAATAATCATTTCAAATAGAAAAATATCATAACATATTCAAATATAATATCATAATCATTAACAATCATAACAAATATAAAGTTGTCCAAAAGTATAACATAATATCATATTCAAACATAAAAGACTAAAGTCTAATAAAAGTGTCCAACAATGTGACATAAACCAACTAAAATATTCCAACAAAAGTATGTCATATAATCAATAATCATCATAAGTCTCAACTAGGGGTGGTTAACGGTAGTGTAGGTGACGGTTTGGCGAAAACTGTCACTGTCACCGCAATTGACGGAATCACATATTTAACACCGTCACCGCACCGCTAAGGCACAATAACTGCCCTTACCGGTAACGGTACCGCTAAGGCACATATTTTTTTTCCTAAGGGAACATATACAAAATTAGTTTGTTCTAAGTCTTTTTTGTCAATTCAATATAGAAGTCGAATGATGTTAATAATCAAGGGGTTATATATATTATGAATATGAAGTGGTAGCTAGTAAGATGTTTAAAGAGAGTACCACAGCAACATGTAGTATTGATAATTAAATTTCTTATATATCTTGGACATTCTTAGCTCTGCTACGATCGAGGAACCCTTTGATTGGGTAAGATTGATTAGGTATGAAATTTACTGATTCGATTAATAGGGATTATATTATTATTTTGGATTAAAAATAAATTGTAACGAGGACATCAAAGAAATACGGTTGATCATCCAACTCAATTGATTGATAGGTTAAGCAAAGATGTCCGATTGTAAAAGCTTTCGCAATCGATCGTTTTCGTTGGAGAGTTCGATCGAAAAAATTCACCGACCGATCCGTAAAATTGGATTGAGTCACTGTATATCATTTGACCATCCTCGTATATCCTATCGATCATTATTGTTTCTCGATCGATCATTCCAAATCAACATTTGACTGATTGTGGATCCAACCAATCGATCTCTTTAGTTGAACCGTCCGATCATTACCGTTCACGATCAATCGTAGTTGTCTTGAATCCGATTGATCGTCACTCTTCCAATCCATTGGAGAATTTGGCGATCGACCACCACATTTAGTGACTACAATTTTTTTCATCACTAAAAACTTTTCGTGACGAAACCCGAATTTCGTCACGAAAAACATTTAGTGATATTCTTTCGCTAACAAACCTCGTGACAAAATTTTTGCTTTTAGTGAAAAAACATTTTATCCCTAAAAGTCAATTATTGTGTAGTGCATATTACACTCTGAGAAGATGAATAGTTGTTACGAATAATGCTATTAACTTAAATGCGATTTAATATTTATTAAAGTTATTTTATTTTTCAAGAAAAATGATTGATTAATGTTTCTAATTAGAATAATTAGATACCATCAATATAACTAAGTCCTTAAAATTGTCATTTGTTAATTTATAGGTGATAAAGATTCTCTATTTTCCATAATAATTAGTATTTAGGCACGTGTACATGAATCATGGAGTATTTTGGTGAAAACTTTATGTTACATCAGGTTTCTATTATTGGAATAATTTGTCTATAAGTGGCTCAAAAACAAAAAAAATTGACACATTCCACATAAATATATGATTGGCTCCTCTTTGAGCAATGTGTAGGCCGAAAAAAGAGAATTTTCTTTTTAAAAAAAATTGCAGATTAATTCATTTCCATTTGTATATCTTTTATCGAATTTTCGATGCGATTAATGCTACAAGTACTCATGATTAATTGCAATGTTTTCTGGAATATTTAAAAGGGAAAAGTATATATCAAGGAGATATTCCATGCCAGTGCCAATATCTAATTTCAATTTAAAGGTTACAGCTAAATCACAAAAGAAGAACAATCAGTGAAGTTGGAAAAAGGAAATCAAGCACGTAAGTGCCGGGCCACCCTACGATTGGTTCTTTCTTTGGCTGACCAATACGTCGTCATAGCTAAGACAGTTTTAGGTATGCCCAAAAGGTTTAAGGTTACTGGCTGTTGCTGCATCCCAACATTGACCATATAAAATTAATGCCGGCCAGTTCACGGATGGCTGGGAACTTGAACAGAGAATATATTAATGGACGTTGCAATGAAATAATACTTTTAAAACCTCAATTGAGATGAGATGTGGACACTCACTTAAAATATACAAAACTGTATTAGGAGCTAATATATAGTAAACCTGCACGAATACTTAAAACTCTTTGGACCACTCACCCACTCCCTCACTGCTCCTGTGCTCTTCTTTCGCTGTCTCTTCGATCTTTTGTCTCCTAGTATGTACATGATCTCCACAGATCGTCCAATTCCATCTGCTGTCTCCGTGCTGTCAAGGAGTACTCAGAGGGCGCAGTGGTCAGTGCGTGTGCTAAGATAGTTGTGTACTGGTACTTGGATAGCACATGCTTCGTGGTCTGCAAATTCAAATTTTGCTCGACTTTTCCTAGGAGCGTATAGAAACTGTTTAATTGCACCGAATCACAAGCAGAGAATCATCTTTTATTGGGTTAAGCGCGCGCGACTTGTGACCAAATTAATAAGCTAAACAAAGAACGTCGGCCTCCTCCTGACTTGGGGCACTTGGTCTTTAATTAATTAGCACAAAACATATATTTGGCATGAGCTAGTTATATATGGCCGGCCTCCACATTCCAATATTAGCGGAAGGAATATACAAAAGTGGCTTGATCGGCTATGCTGTGGAATTTGATCACCTCCGAATTTCTCCAACTTGCACCAAGTGTTTTGGGAAGCAAGATTTACGCGTAATAACATTTTTATTAGTTTTAAGTGTCTTATCAATATTAATGCTAGCTGTCGCAATATATATAAATATTATTGTACAGCAACATCCGCGGTTCAAATTAAGCAAAGATATGGCGTATGTTAAGGTTCAACGTATATATATATGGGGTTCTTGACCAAAACATTAAAAATAAAAAATCGCTTCCCAAAAATGAATGGGGACGCCGACGTATAAGACGAACCAACTACGTGATCAGTAGTGAGCTCTCAAAAGTTGACTTTGAAGAAAAAGGGTACGTTAAAAACCATACGTGAGATTGCCCCTCTTCGCTATATTATATGACAAAACAGTAATGGTCTCTTAGACAAGGTTTTTTTTTTGGGTCATGACAATTGAGTACTGGTGAATTAAAATATTGAAGTGCCTATTAATGCAGCAAGCGATGATAGATCGACCTCTTTGTTGACCTAAGGGCTAGCTGATCATAGGCTCCATAATGCGACGGAACTCGGTTTATTTTTCTGAACAGAGAAGTCGAAGCAAAATTAATGAAAAGGAATCTCTCAAAAAGCATTCAAGAAGATCTGTCAAGATTAAGGGGGTGTTTGTTTCCCCAAAATTTTGGGGTTCGAAATTTCCAACAAAACAAACACACTCCAAAATTTTTAACTTTTACACACATACACTCTACTTTTCACAAACCCCAATAAATCTCAATAAAGTAAAGATTTCCAAAATTTCGGGAATATTCCCCGAAATTTCCACAAACAAACGCCCCCTAATTGCCATTTCCATTTGGGAAGAGAGCGAGCTACTGATCTGATCCAATAGCTGCTTGAATCGAAAGCGATCGATAGCCATGGCGGTAGGTGGACATGGAATTCCATTGTTCTATGGACAAGTTCCAATACCTAACAGCTTAGCAGGAGATCATGCATCCCATTCTGATTTATGATCATTAGATCAAAACTGTTAAAATTTTTACACTTGATAAGTGAGACATCCATTAGGAAATACCCAAATGGATTAATTGTGTTAACTCACTCATATTAAAAACATTACATAGGAGCTTCTATTTATAAGCCAATATTTTACAACACCCCACATTGCTAAGCAATGTGAGACTTTTTCAAACTTCAACACTCCCCCGCAAACTCAAGGTGGACAAACCGACAAACCTTGAGTTTGGAATTACAAAAATAATTACAGGAAAAAAAAATAATAACAAAAGTTGCCGATACTGAACTGGGAAGTCGCTGGTACTACACCAGGAGGTTGTCGGTACTGAGCCGGGAGAAAGCCGGTACTGAGCCAGGAAAGTTGTTGGTATTGAGCTGGGAGGATGTCGGTACTGAGCCGGGAAAGTTGCATGTACTAAGCCGGGAAATTGGCGATACTAAGCCGGATGGTTGCCGGTACTGAGCCGGGAAATTTGCCGGTACTAAGCCGAGAGAAAGCCGGTACTAGGGGAATACCCAAATGGATTAATTGTGTTAACTCACTCATATTAAAAACATTACATAGGAGCTTCTATTTATAAGCCAATATTTTACAACACCCCACGTTGCTAAACAATGTTGGACTTTTTCAAACTTCAACAAAAACTAAAGGTGAAAATTGTTGGAAAAAATTGGGGATGCGCTTGCCACAATACTCAGAACCGGAGAAAATGGCATAGGTACAGGAGATAACGGAGATCTCTCTCTCTTTTATATATATATATATACTTTTGAGGCCATGCATATCGTTCAAATTAAGCTCACGGTTAATCATCTTAAGTTAGATAGTAAACATACATGTCCAAAACCGTGAAGGCCGTAGCCCACAGCCTTTAATTTTTTTTTTAATCACTAAGAGAAGGTTATGCAAAGCACTGCATGTGCACCAGTACTGTTTCATTTATCACTTTTCATTTTCGATTGTACAAGCTTTTTTTCAAAGCAATATACATCTCAGTTGTGCAAATATTTATATCCGGCCCCTAGTGATCGAGAACCTCAAAATCAGATAGCGAGCACAAGATCGGGCAACGAGCGCTTTGAACGCTCCCGAGGGTCGCTCTGCCACACCGGAACTTCATCTCCGGTCTCCGGAACCTTAAGCAACACGGTGAGCCACGTATTGTAATACTCACGAAAATGAACGATCATGTCTTCCTCAAGCGTCCATACGTGCACCCAGTAGGCCTTCAACCCATCCCATCCCTCTAAGATGACTCGGTCGCCGATGACCATGATGCTCCGAGGCTTGAACTTGAATTCGGTGTGCCTCGACTCCCCAGTGAGTATCTTCATCATGTGGTGGCACTGCGGAGGTCCATGATACCACCATTCAAGGTCAGCAGCGACCAACATAGCAATGGTCTTCGTTTCACCTCGTGCCAAGGCCTTGTATAGCATTTTCACGATCTTCTTTTTCCATGCTTCGGGCACCGACGCGAGTGATATCTCCTGATCCTTTTCCGGCATGAACTCTGTGTGGTTGATCCCCATGCTGTAGGAAAAGGTCGACCGGCGACTAGCTAGCAGCTATAGTACAACCGGGGAAGGCTCTACTTAGCGTTTTTACAGTATGGTTGCGTTATAATATGCCTGGGAGGCCGTCTATTTATAGACGTTATTGGGGCTTACGAAGAATAAAAAATAGAATTATAAACTATGTACAGCGATTAACGGTGCATGGAGATCTGCTTTTATTAATTTTGTCGACATTAATATTGATCCAACGGATCAGAGATTCTCCCATACTTTTCAAGAAAATGTATCTTTAGCTGCGAGTCCAACAGCTTCACGGGAAACAATATACTCAAGTATATTCTGGTATTAGGAACATGGGTGGTCTTGAGCAAAACAAGACAAAATTGGTATCAATAGTTAAATTGACAAAATTAGCCTTAGCATATATATTCATATGCATATATCCTTCTAAGATAATTATCATTTGAGATCACCCCAGACTCTTTGGTTTAATTAGTGATATGCGAGATATATATCGTTATAAGTTGTCTAAATTGCCAAGAAATATATAGTGTTCCTCTGCAGGAGTAAAAAATTGACGTATATATTCACGAGTCTCCCTCATTCTATATATATCAGTTGTCTTGAGGTCCTTTGATAGGCATAAAGAAATCGTCTAGGTAGCTACAACCACCCAACCAATGAACAATAAGGATTAGCTTTGCATTAACTATTCCACAAGCAAGGTAATTTAAGTAAGTCTTTTGATGTTGATTAATTAATAGTATTGCTGCTTCCAATGTAGAGAGCAAACCGTGTGGGTCTAAATAATAATTTTGGGTGCGATTAGAATAATTATAAACAACATTAATAAATAATTAATCATATAATAATATGTTAATAAGAATGAGTTTGGTTTACAAAAAGCAGAGGAAGGATTGCAGTTATTCCCTGTCCGAGTAAAACTTTCGAGACACATATTATAATATAAATTAATGCATGCATATATGTATGTCTGCATCATCACTTGTTTCATGTATTGCCTGGAACTTTCTACACGATGTGAAAGTTATATTAGTTAATCATCTTGATAATATATTTTAATTAAAGGGTCAAAGATATTTCCTCTAATAAATATTACTAAAAAGATTAAGATATATACCAAATTAAGTGGTAGATGATTGACTCATATGACCGAACCTATTACATTTTTATGCATGTGTTAGTTATTGAAGGGATCTGCAGGGTCATCTCCAGTTCTTTAGCAGTAGAGAAGGCCAGGTCAGGTTGTTCTAGAAAAACCTATGCCTGGAAACGCGTACGTACGTCTGCATAAGCTTATGCATCAATACTCCCAGAATTCCTTTATTAAGCTCAGATCAGTGCTCAAAGAGGTAGATCAAGTCTTGAATTAGGTACCAGGGGGGATATTCACCTTCATTAACCTCGATCAACATAACGGTCGGCCCTAATTGGTGGACTGCATCACTTTTAACAGTCTCCTGTATAGGTAGTGATTTGTCAATTCTAAAAATTTAAACAGTTTTTTAAAACCTCATAACAGCTCCCATGGGTGCAATAATTTTTAAATTTCTTTATGATTGTTAATGCAATATTAGCCATCCTAGAAACTCATGAGATCACCGCCCAAAACTTTGGAATAGATCCAAATTGCTCACACATTTGATCTCTAAGTTGCAATTGCTTAGATAATCGGCTGTGGTACTCATGAAGGCAGATGACCTATTTAGCAAAGTAAAAAAAAAAGCAAATTATTCATGTCATTGATTAGATATATATTAGCGATTCTACAATTATAAGCTTCCCGTTAAAGTGGGCAGTAGATATCATTCATCTCAAAAGCTTAAGCTCTTAGGAAGAGAAATATTTTATTATTTGAATTATATTCTCTAACACTCCCCCTCACATGTGGGTCGGATTCTCTTTTAATTGGGAGGCCCAACATATGCAATATTTAATTGAAATTGGGGTAGAGTGCGGATTTAGATCTTAAACTCAGGACCTTGATTCTAATACCATGTCAATCTACCACTCATCCCAAAAGCTTAAACTAATAGGAAGAGAAAGATTTTATTATTTGAATTATATTCTCTAACACTCTCCCTCACGTGTGGGCCGGACTCTCATTTAATTTGGAGGCCCAACATGTGCAATATTTAATTGAAATTGGGATAGAGTGCGGAGTCAGGTCTCGAATTCAGGACCTTGACTCTGATACCATGTGAATCTACCACTCTTCCTAAAAGCTTAAGCTGATAAAAAGAGGAAGATGAGGAAGATTTTATTATTTGAATTATATTCTCTAACACTCCCCTCACATGTGGGTCAAACTTTTCTTTAATTGAGAGACCTAATACGTGCAATATTTAATTGAAATTGTGGTAGAGTACGGAGTCAAGTCTTGAACTCAGGACCTTAGCTCTCATACCATGTAAATCTATCACTCATCCCAAAAGTTTAAGCTAATAGGAAGAGAAAGATTTTGTTATTTAAATTATATTCTCTAACATATTATCCTGAAGGCGAAAATGATAATTCACATAGCAAATAGCATTTTGCCAATCAATTCTTAAGGAAAAAAAATAGAAAGCCATGTATATACAAGATTAATTTCCCAATAGCTAGAGAACATCTGTAGCAGATATAAATGATGAATTGCTTCTTTGAACTTTTCTTCTTTAATTTTCCCAATTAAATACACTTGACAAATAGTATATATATATAGCTAGCTAGCTCTCCCTAACTGCTACAAGCCTACACAATTCTTGCAGCTTGTAAAACCTCCATCCACGACAAGGTTATGACCACTCACATATTTGGACTCATCACTTGCCAGATAAAGAGCAGCCTCAGCTATATCCTTAGCCTTTAGAGTAGCACCCTTCAGATTGGCAAGGCCTCTCACAAGTTCCTCCACCTTCTCAACTTCCTCCTGATCACAGGGCCGTAGGCGTAAATCCGCACAATATTCCTCATCATCTTCCTCGCACTCTTTCCACGCATTGGCGAGCATGGAAGTTGCAACACCAAATGGGGATATACAATTAACACGAATTCCGTGCCTACCTAGTTCACAGGCTGCATTCTTTGTCAGCCCAACAATGGCGTGCTTTGAGGCTGTATAAGCATGAGGCCCAAGTCCTCCCATGAGACCCGCTACGCTTGCCGTGGAAATTATGCACCCACTTCTTCTAGGTACCATGACTCTAGCAGCGTGTTTCATCCCTAAGGCGACTCCTCTGACATTTACTCGCATAACGTTGTCAACTTCGTCTGCATCAAAATCAATGATGCTCGTGTTGGACTGGCTTCCAAGAACTCCAGCATTGTTGAAAAGAATGTCAAGTCGGTCATACTGGGAAACTGTAGAATTGATCAACTTTTCAATGTCTTCTTCTATGCTTACATTACAGTGAACAAAGTTGGCTGCAGGGGATAATGAGTTTGCTAGAACAAGACCAGCAGCATCCTCAACATCGGCAATGACAACTTTGGCTCCATGTTTCGCAAAGAGTCTCACAGTTGCCTCTCCAATCCCTCTAGCACCACCTGTTATAATTGCCACCCTTCCGTTCAACCTATTCATGGGTAACATAATTAGTTCAAATTAAGTGAAGATGCAGCAGTACTGACAGGCATGTGAGAATGAAGGTGTTGATACCGCCAAGCTGCTTGAATCAAATATGGAAACTCAACATGAAGAAACGAACAACAAGATATATCTATAGATCATTCTACAAGAGATACTTCACGAACAGTTCAAACGGAAAACCTTAATTTTAGCTTCTTAGATATGTCTTGACGTGTCAAACTATTACATACATTAATCACGTTTGCGAAAATATTAGTCTTTACTTACCAAGCATGCAACGAAAAAACAAAAGCGGAGGAAATATTACCTTTGTGGTGAGTGAGAGGCGTTATCGTTGTCTAAGATGTGGATACCCCGAAGGGATTTCTCAAGGATCAATTGAGCAGACACGGTCGACAGATGAAATGTGGGGGTCGTCGTGGGAGTTGACGAGAGTGAGAGAGAATGCTGAAGATGGTGAGAGAGGAAGCACTTCCTTCTATATATATACAGAGAGAGAGAGAGAAACCATTAATTGGCCGTTCTTCTACTACTACATAGTACATATCATCGAAAGAAACTTTCGTAGTTGGTGCAGGGTTCTTTTGCCGGCCCTAAGAGCTTCACTAGCTTGCTTGTCCCTCGAGAACATACTTCCTCGACTTTTATCGGCATATAATATACGAGTCCGGTTAGAATACGGTGCCGTTAAAATGCAGGGGTTATGGGGGCACGACTCTGATTAAATCCCGGAAATCCACTAGTCCTCAGCACGCCAGCACATTAATGAGCCCTCAACCCTCAGACCCGCGTGTTTTACCAAATGTCTGCGAATTCGACCCGATTAGCAGCAGCAGCGGATGTCATTCGTCACCACGTGAGCTTTGGTCACAATAACGCGAGTTTTTTTTATCAAGATTCAACGACTTCCACAACAACCACCAGTGCGAAAGCCACTGACTAGACTAAACAACTATGTGGGCAACAGTTGGGTGGGCAAGCGTTTCAAGCTGGCCGAGCGCAACTCCACCTTTACCACGAAACTCCGAGCAGGCAGTGCCACATTCCTCACAATGGCCTACATCCTCGCCATCAACGCCTCCATCCTCACAGACTCCGGTGGCCCGTGCTCCGTCTCCAACTGTATTCCTCTCTGCTCCGATACCTCCATATCTGTCTCCAACAGCTCCGGCACTAACCTCCGAGTCATCCAGCCAGACGAATCCTGCAAGTTTGATCCTGTGAACCCAGGTTACGCAGCCTGCCTCACGATACCTTCATCTTTGTCCCCTGTTATAACTGAGGCCAACGGAACCATTAGTTTGCTCCCAGGAGGTACCGTCTCGGGCGGCATATATTGTCTCCGAGACACCATGCAGAGGGACTCAGATTCCTTCCGAGTTGCATCAGGCTTGATATTTGCTTTTCTCCCATATCGCGCGCAAGGCCGCGCGCACATCAGCTTGATATTTGCTTTTCTCCTATATCGCGCGCATCAGCTTGATATTATTCTTCTCCTTGCTGGATCAATGGTGCGCAATGCACGCCACACAGCACTGTTACACTTAAATCCTGACCCAAATGCAATCTGCCATAACCGATCACCTTTCTTGATCCTCCCCTTGGCCTCACAGTAAGCCAGTTCATACCACAGAGAACTTCTAGAGGTGTTCCCAAACCTATAAAGTGTCATCCTTGAGGGCTTCATATGCCACTTACTGAGCTCAAGGTTCTTCTCAAGCTCATCCAGCACTCCCCTCCCACCAGCATGTATCAAGCAATGCTCAATAGCTAACTTAAAGTCCGGGATATATGGTGCAACCTTCATTTTAAATACCATCCTAGCAACTAAATTTGCTAGAAATAGAATTGTTTCAAACATGGGGAGGACCAAAGGCTCTAAAGTTGTGATGTTGGTTTTAAGTGCATCACCGGCCATTGGCAATAGGTCTCTGTATTTGGTTCAAGGTGTATTCATCATTGCTTTGATTTAAATAATGTATCCATCCCTGCTTTATGTATATAGTGGTGGTGGCTTTCGCTTTGGTGGTTGTTGTGGGGCTGTTTGAACCTCCATCACCGTAGAGAAGAAAACTCGTTCTCTACCTTTACGAAAGTGGAGGGATGAACTAGGGCCAGTTTCTTGTTATTACTCTGTTTATGTATATATAGGTAGTATATCTAAGAGAGAAAAAGAGCAAGTGGCGAGAGTATGCAGGAAAGAATCTAGCGGGGAAGAGACTAAAAAAATGATATGGTAAAACACGCGGGGAAAAGGGGCAAATGTTGATCCACAGCCGACCATATACAAGAATATATGCACAGGATGTGCTTTAACATCTTGACAACATAATAAATGGTGGCATTCTGAACAGATCAGCTATCATGAGGCCTTTCCTCTGCGGAGATCACTTACTCTGTTTCCTACAAGAAAGTAAACAAAAAACATAGGAAGAAAAAAGAACGCTCATTTGTTTTGCGGGTAAAACACGTGGGTCGAGCTCATTAATGTGCTGGCGCGCTGAGGACCAGTGGATTTCCGGGATTTAATCGGAGTCGTGCCCCCATAACCCTGCATTTTAACGGTACCATATTCTAACCGGACTCTATAATATACTGCCCCATCCTAGTTTTTCTCAAAATTTGGTAAACCACCACTTCCAGAACATGGCCCCCAGATAGCCTAGCTAATTCCTCTTGCTTGTGGGAAAAATCTTCCGCGAGGTTAGGGTTGAAGTTTGTGAGAAGCTCTTTTGTTTTAATTAATGCATGCAGAGGATCTTATTCGTGGCCATATATGTATATATGTATATACTTAGAAAAAAAATGTATATATGTATATATATATAATATCGATCTTTTTTATGCGTCAAAATTCGCGCTGGTGCATACGGCCGATCGATCATGACTCTGAACCCATCTAATTGTCTTCCAATATTCTCATTCTTAGTGGCTTTTTCGGCACAATTTAAGATCAATCTTCGGGACTTTTAGGACCTGCTTCTCTCAGCTTCTTCTTCTTCTTTTAACATGATTTGATGGAAGGGTTAAACGAAGAGAAAGAGAACGTTTAATTTAGAACGAAATTTACTTACCAAAAAAACTAATTTAAAAAGAAGTTATAATTCCTTCAGTACGTACTAGAGAAAATATTGCCATACACGTACTTCAGGTATAAAAAAAAGACGTTTGTGTATTTGTGTTTGTCACGTACGTTCTTAATTCCTTTTTCTTCTTTCCTCTTGGCTTCTTAATTTCTTTTCTCGAAGTTCTTGGAAAAACACTTATATATATATATATATATATACGTTGCTTAATTCATCAGCGTATATATATCTGGCATACGCATGAAACATAAGACAGCAATAAGATACTCCAACGTCCTTTTATTAAAGAGCTGCCATGGGTATGGAGTAGTAGTACAACGACTTGAATTATGCTCCTCATCATTAAGTATTCATTCATATTTCGTTTTCTATTTTGAAGATTTGGGAGGTTATGTTTTCATAACGTAGAAGACTAGTTTTGCTCAACCACCATTCTTTTTTTTTCTCTTTTTACTGTTACATGATAATTATGTTTAGGAGATGTTAGAAAATTTTAGAGTTTTACAAGAGTCGTAAAAAAAATTAAAGAGAGATAATTTAATTTAATTTAATTTAATTTATTATGTTTAGACTCATTGAGAGATATAATTTTAAAGTTTTATTACTATTTTTTAATTTTGAAATTAAAATAAAAGGAGCTTGCCCTTGGGAACTATATATAACCGAAGTACTATTCCGAAAGATTTATATGTCAATCATTTTCTTGGTAAAATTAATGGATCGGGATCCTTTACAATTCTCTGTTTCAATTACATAATGTAAAAATTAATTGTAATAATATTTAAGGTCAACATTGTCTAAAGTTTAATACGGACAACATTAAAAATTTAAAATAGTGTAAACTCACAAATTATGTCTATCTATTTTTGAATTGCATTATGTAATTCGATAGAAAATTGTAAAGAATCATGATCTATTTTTAATCAACTCTGCGGCGGCAAAAGGGACAGTTTATGAGCAGCAAAACCTAATATTCTCGTAGATACATACTAAAGTTACACGATTTGCCAAAAACTAGCTAATCATTATCATTAGATCCATCGAAGCACTGATCTTCTCTTAAACACATAGCATGATCATGGGAAAAAAAGCAAATAATTTGTTACATGGAATCATTATATATGCCAACGAATTAGATTATGAAATTTTATAGGAATTCGATGCACCAGTTCCTGAGGGCCTGAAATCTCTAACCCCTTTAAGTAAAAGAAAAATAAAAGGCACAACTCACAACATTAATGTACAGATTAATATAATACATGGAAAAATTAGGGTCTTCGATGCTCAAATTACATAATACAATTTGGAAAAAAAAATAGATACAATTACTAGATCATACAATATTTAATGTTGTTAGTATATGCTTACAGTTTGTTATGTTTATTTAATGATTATTGTGTCCCCCTCTCCATATAATTTCAATAGGTAATTGTAGAGAATTGTAAGTTATTATGTATTACTTAATTTGATTAAATTACGCTCCCATCAAAATTTAAAAAAAAGGAAAAAAGGAAAAACAAATATCGCAATGTGTTAGAAAGGTCCTACCGTGGAATTTTTTTTTCTAAGTACAAAGAGTGGAAGGGGGCGACCAAGCATGACCAACTCCCTAACCCAGTTCTAAGAGCATTCTTAGCAGGTTATCTATTCTAGCTTTTTAGCTAGAATAGAGAACCAATATAACCAAATACATAAAAATATGTGTTTTGCAGCTGGGAATGTTTTTAAAAAGTTAGTAGTTAAAATAAAAAAGTGTACTTTTTGGTTAAAGTAGAGATCCAAATATAGAGAAGCTGCTAAAAATGCTCTAAGCGAACGCTAAGACCAGTTGAACTACCATCTATGTGGTACCGTGAAATTAACAAAAGCAAGCTAAAGACACGTAACAAAACAAATCAAAAAAAAAGAAAAAGAAAAGCATGCTAATAGTTTCAGGCCCGATTCAGTTTGGATTAATTAATTGGGCCGACTATACGAGCCCATAAAAGGGATCCGGGATTACATTCCCAATCTAGGGCTCAATCCCACTTTCTCTCTCTCAATCTCTCGCACACACATTTTACAGACGGGGGGAAGGGCATTCTCTGTCGCTGAGTGACCATGCTGACTGGGGATATACCTCCTAATCAGACTGTATACATTAAGAATCTCAACGAAAAGGTCAAGAAAGAAGGTAAACATCTCAAACTCTGTTTGGTTCCCTAGAAACCGAGAGAAACTTAGAATTAAGCGGAATGAAAATACACTTTTTATGACAGAAATATCTTAATAGCTTAATTTGCTGTAATATGTTTTCAGTCGAGTAGAGAGGCTCGTTTTTCACTTGTATTTTGTAGCTGAAGTGAGCGTTTTACAGTACTCGTTGTCTGTTTTCACTTTCCTGGACTTCGAGGGAAACAAGCCATGTATTAGTTGACAAAGCGATTTTCATTGTGTTTGTGGTGCAAATTCCCTATTCGTCCTTTTATATGTTTGGCTGCTGAACGAAAAGTTCAATAGGGAGCTAGTATTCGATGGCCTTAACTCAGTTTTCGCAGCTAAAGAGAGAAGTGGTCTCTGTTTGAAACTAAGGGACTGCAGTTATAGTTGTGGAACTGGCAAGTAACTAATGACCAGTTATAAAATGTTTGAAATGACACTAGAGAATGCTTTGGCGGTGGAGAATAGGCGTTTAGGTCAGAGTGATCAAAGTGCTGAAGACGTTTATGTTGTAGATATGCACTGAAACTTTATGGCAATGAATATTCAAATGGAGAGAATTGTTCATGAATGTTTAATAAGTGCTTATATGCGTAAGAAAGACCTGGAGATATTTGGATGGTTATGAAGAAGGGTTAAGGGGAAGAAGTAATTTTGTTTGGTATCACGCGAAGTGTACACGTGAAACAGGAAAATACAAGACATTGCTGCAAATTTAGGTTGTCAATTGCTCCGAAATCCTGTGCATTTTTCATTTGGTGGAAACACAGGGATCCATCTCCACCTTTTTATTCCAGTAGCTGATGCTGGTGGAGTTATGGACCCATTCACTTTGTTCTCATATTATAGGGATGGTATGGGTTCCAAACACATGGAACTTGACGCTTTGATTTCGGTGTTTGATTTGGGGCCCTCACAAAATTGGAATATGCTAAAGTTATAAAAATGCGTGGGGGATTTTTTTTGTTTGAAAAGAAATGTGTTGAAGGGGCTTGATTCATGCAAGTATACAACATGGTTAGGTCTTAATTTCATTGATTCAATAAAGAAAAAGGAGAGAAGATTTACAGTCTTATTTTGATTTGCCTCATTGTTTGCCTTGAAGTTTGGGTTTAAGATATCTTAACTAATCTTCTTTGTATATAGGGGTAACATTTTGGTTCTCTTATTCTTCATACTGTATCTTTTATGGGACTAATCATGGGATTGGGATTGGGATTGGGATTGGTATGGTATTCACATTTTTCCCCTTCAACAGAATTGAAGAGAGCCCTTTATGCCTTATTCTCACAATATGGAAGGATTATGGACGTTGTTGCCCTGAAGACACCCAAGCTTCGTGGACAAGCATGGGTTGTGTTCATGGAAGTCACAGCTGCCAGTAATGCAGTGCGGCAAATGCAAAACTTTCCGTTTTATGATAAACCTATGGTGCGTCTCAATAACCAATTGCTACTTCGTTGCATATAGGATGCACACGCAATAGAATTTCTTTTACCCCTAATCTACAAAGAAACTTGGATAATTTTGTTGAAGACAGTTATCATTGTTACTAATTATGGCCTTTATGTAATAGCTAGATTATGGTGGTGTTTCTTAATTTTGTATTTTTCATTTCAAGTAGAATCACTTGTGGTATTTTCATTTTTTTAGTTGTCTAGAATGAAATGTAAATATGTGCATGTTTAATTTGTTGCAGAGAATTCAATATGCAAAAACAAAGTCGGATTGTATTGCTAAAGAAGATGGAAGCTATGACAAGAAAAAGAAGCAAGAAGAAAAAGGTGAGCAAAATTTGTTTTTCAGTTCCTATGTCACGTATCTTTCTCACTGGTTGTAACTGTATCTTACATGTTTTCAAAGGTTAAGAATCTATGACAGATTATCTTCTGGAGATAGTTATATTTCTTTGAGATGGCTGAATCATTACGAGTTTAAGCATATAAGGCTGGTTATAACCAATAAATGAGGACGTTACTTTGGGCTAAGAATCTTGAGAATCGTTGCCTAGCACCAGATAAATGTGTAAAAATTAGAATGTCAACAACAAATAACAATGGTCTTCGAAACTATTGGCTTATTCTCGCTTAAGTGATAAAGAACAAAGTGAAGTCACATTCAATCCTATATGGGTGCATGACCTGCATTTGCCTCCCACAGATGAATTGTGTAACAATCCAATTTCTGCTTCTGAGATCCGATGGAATAAATTTCTAGCTTTCTTTGCTCAGATAAGTGAGGAGCCCTGTGACTTGCTCGTATAGAACCTCATGAGAAAATTATAAGAGGGAGTAATCAACTACTCTGGACTATGAGTAATCGACTATTCTGGACTATACATGATTGAACAAGTTTTATTCTTGAAACGTGCTCTGAAAAAACAATCAAGTATCAAACCAGAAGCAAAATGGTTCGCAGATGAGTCTCCGACCTGTATCCTGGGTTGTAGGGTCTGATAAATTATGCTCTTCTGGTATCAGGAGTATTAATGTGTAGATCATTTGCTGTTTGAATAAAAAGAGGTGGTTTGTTAAGTAAGTATGGGAGGTAATTCTGGAATAAGGACTCAGTTTTTGCATATAGATTGATGGGATCTTAATGCCACCTCCTTACCATCTATTTTCCTGGTTGAATGCAGTTCTTGGTTAGCAACTCTCTCTCTCTCTCTCTCTCTCTCGTTCTTTTTGTATGTTTTCCTAATTAATCTTGCATTTCCAGCTGAAAAAAAGCGGCGTGCTGAAGAAGAGAAGCAGTCTTCCACAGCTAAGGGTCCAAGCGCTGAAAATGGAGGCCCAGCGGTAACCCTTGCTTTTTTCTCTTTTTTCTCTCTATTTTTGTCAAATAGATACTTGTTTGTGCATGTGCACTCTCTACTGGCCTAGTTCGCTTACCGTGATGTATTTGTTTGGTACAAGGCCTTATGCTGTGGCCTTGTTAGGTCAAACATTAGCGAATAGATGTCACAGGTGCAGTGGCGGAGTCTAATGCGCTTGTAGATATAACTTGGATCAAACTGTATTTGTGTTAAATGCAGGCTCCATTCCGCCAAGGAATTCCAACCACCCAAGAAGCAGTAGCTCCAAACAATATACTCTTCATAGAGAATTTGCCCCACGAAGCCACCAGCATGATGTTAGAGATGCTTTTCCAACAATATCCTGGATTTAGGGAGGTCCGAATGATTGAAGCAAAGCCAGGTATCGCTTTTGTAGAATTTGAAGATGACCAGCAGTCGTCCATGGCAATGCAGGCCCTTCAAGGCTTCAAAATCACTCCTCAAAACCCCATGACCATCAGTTTTGCCAAGAAGTAACCAATATTATTCTCACAGCAAATGTTTTTAATTGTTTTCTTAAATTTTGTGGCATATTTGTAGTTGGTGAAGATTTCATGCGTACTGCAGTCTTGGCCCTCAAGAAATCACATGCAGATACTGATTTTATATTAGCGCGCGTTTAGAGGAAAGTAAGAAAGTTGGATTAGATGAGACATTAAACTGCATTGTAGAAAATATATGCTACTGATGCCGAAGAACCTTTGTTTCTTTTTTGGCTGCTTTGATAAATTTTATTGAATCGTGTGTAAACTGGTTCCTTCTATCTGGTTCCTTCTATGCAATTTAATACCGGGTTCGGTGAGGGACTCATATGTTAAGTTAAATTCAGTTTGTCAGACTTTTGAGGTAGGTTTTGTACCTAGTGATTCAAACACTGGTTTCCCAACAGCAACTACTGGTTTGTGGCCGGATTTGGGCAGGCAAACTTCTGCTTGTCTTATTACATTTGAGTACTGATTATCCCGCATCTATCTGGGAAAATGGATTAGTTTGTTTTTGTTTGTCTTATTACATTTTTAGTTGAGCTTGAAGCAACGTCGTTAGAAAGCAGGGGAGATAAATAGAAGGGATAAATGCAAAATCAGTCCCTGTGCTATACGCAAAAATCGATTTAGTCCTTGTGATATGAAAAACATTGATTTAGTCCCTGTGATTTTATTTTCGTTTGTTATTGATCCTCTATTAGGGACTGATTTTATCACTTTCTGAAATCACAGAGACTAAATCGATGTTTTTCATATCACAGGGACTAAATCGATTTTTGCGTATAGCACAGGGACCAAGTTTACATTTATCCCTAAATAGAATAACTTCTTAGCAACGTTGTATTGATGTTAGCTGACAACTTACCCAAAAAAAACGTTGTATTGTTAGGTAATAAAACCCGTTGTCAGTAAGTTCCGAACTTCGGGCACCGCATGTTGTATTTTTTGTATTGTCGTGTGTCCAAATGAGACAAGAATTAGGTATATAACCCATTATTCTGCACGAAATATAACTTGAAAATTTCTCAAAGTCGGACCCGTTTGGCCCAACTCTGAAGTACAAATCATGGTCCGTTGGACCGACTCTACAACTCATGGAGCAGATAAATCAAGAACTAGCTCAACTGCAGGAAAATCTATCTCACACCCATGAAACTCGAACTTGGTACGTTGAATCCCAAAGAGGTTGTCCTTCCTAACGACTAAGCTATTGCCCGTGGGAGTACGAAATATAGTAATGCTAGAATAATGTCTGTTGTTCATTAGAGACATTATATTCAAAAACCATATTTATTATATGGAATCTTGTCTACATTTTTGGTAGAATCTAAGAAAACTCGGGTAACAATTGAAAACCTTATTTTTAAATTACAAAAATTACAGATATTATTGTTGATCAAATAAGTTCAATTTTACAGTTTTAGATATCAAGGTCATTTATAATTAAATTCTAAATTAAATATATACAACATTTGGACTCTATAATGATGTTCATATTTACTATCAGACGTCGAAGGAACATCCAGTTAGGGAACATCCAATTAAGGGAATATATGAACATCTAATTAGCACGGTAAATTGGAGTTTGATTCTGTTTAAGTATTCGATTTTTTTGACATTAAAAGCAAAATTAAGAATGCTTAATTCTGGCAAGTATTAAGATAATAAATACTTATTTAAGGTTACATAATTTCTTCGCGATTTAAAAAGTAAAGTTAAGAATGCTTAATTTTAACAAGTATTAGAGCAGTAAACACTCAATTTAGGTAAGTGATTCCTATGTTTGTTACACACAATTTTACACTTCCTAAAATTTTAACACTTATAAGTGGTCCGATCCGGTCTAGTAGAAAGCAATCCGGTTTGAACCACTTAAGTGTTCCAGAATGCAGTGAGCCTCTGCGCAGTAGGCTCTGTTACTGTGCAGTATATACTGTTATTTTTAAAAAAATATGAAATGTGGTCCGGTCCGGTCCGGACCGATTTCTAAAAATCTTAGACCGAACCTGACCGCATTAATCCGGTCCAGACCGGACCGGATTCATCTGATAAAAATCACAAAATCGGTCTTGTCTGGTTCGATCCGATTTTATGATCTGATCTGATCTGCGATCCGATTCTGTTCAGTCCTAAGAGATATCTTCCACCGCATCTTGCTTTAGTTTCGGGTGGTAGGTAAAATTGGTATTGGCGGAGAAAATGTCCAGCCCTAACAACCGGGTTAGGTTAAAAAAAAAACCAACAGCGAAAACAAAATTTCAGTTTAGTAACGAGGAAAGTGGGCGAGTGGCGTCCACACCTACTATCGACCGATGCGAGTGGGGATGAAATAATCCAGCACGAAGTTACGAGTTTCGCTGTCAATTGAGTAGCGTCAATTCATTGAAAAAAAAAAAAAATTCATGAGTGGACCCTACGATGCAACAACTCTCCTTGTTAACGACTCTCGGGCCCGTAACTTCCATGCACGCGTGTAGGCAGGTCAAAAAAGTATTATTTCCCTTCGATGACTGGGAGTCTGGGACAAAGATTAAAAGCCTCACGCCCTGCAAGGCGAGTGAGTCTGGTTTAGCAAACTTTAGTACTTTTTAAAAATTTACCGTACCATGTGTGTCCTTCCTCAAGTGACCCCTGCCCCGGGCGAGATGCTACGCTTGTCCCCTGCCCCAATCCAACTTGCTAGTGGCGGTATGCTTACCAAATGCCGAAGATGCCCCTAAACGACAAGCATACTTTTTTATAATCGAAAAATCTATAGAGTAGTACGTGTGTTTTTTTTCTAATTTACGAGGGAGCGCATAACTGCACGTGTTTGTTTTTTTTTTAATCTCAGCCATGAATTTTCAAACATGTGAGAACGAAACTATGTTGTTTGTTTGAGTTAATAAAAAAAATAAAGAGAGAAGATTGGAGTGTCCAAACATATTTTTTAACATCACTTAAAAATAATTTTTACACGCGTACTAATAAAATTTAACAACAAATCCATGATATTTTTGGCAGCCTGACTTCTTGTCTGGTTTTGGATCAACTTCGAACAAACTAGAGCTAAAAAAATATATAATTTCTACGTTTAAAGATGCAGAATGTTTTAAGGGTAGAAATCATGTAGTGTCCAAGATACATAACAATAATTAAATCGTTTTAAAAAAATAATTTTAATTATATGATAAAATCAAAAATAATATGTCGAAAAGCCCAGTCCTGTAATTTCACCATCCACGCATCTTCCACAAACTCCGTCCTTAACCGTACACGCCGAGATGAGTACCCCTGTCCTGTTGCCTTTTGTCTTCCCCAGATCAGCTCAACCCCAGCACACCGTTTTCGGTTTACCTCAGGTGAATCTCCCTAACCTCCGAAACCTCTTCCTATAGTTTCTCCTCCGTCACCACTTCACAGCCTCCCTCCTCCTCCAAACCCAATCCATATTTCCCTAACAAACTGTACCCACTGCAGTCTCTCAAACCTGAGCCAGCCATGAAAAAGCACAGCAGCATAACTACAGACCCGTTCAACCTCCTCACCGAGGAGATCGTATTAGTTATCCTCGACCACCTAGGCGACGACGCGTTAGCGAAGAAGTCCTTCTCCCTCGTCTGCAAGGAATTCTACGCCATCGAGGCCCGCCACCGCAGAACCCTGAGACCTCTCCTCTCCAACTTTATGACGAGAGCCCTGAAGCGCTACCGTTTCATTTCGGAAGTCGACCTCTCCTTGTGCCCTCGCGTCGAGGACAGGACGTTGAGCCATATTGCCTCGGAGACCGGGTCTCGTCTGCGTTCGATCAACCTGTCCAAGTCGATGCTCTTCACTCACGCCGGGCTGTCGAGCTTGGTGGGGATGTGTTCGGGCTTGGTGGAGATCGACCTGTCGAACCGGACGCAGCTGACCGACTCGGCGGCCGCCGTTATAGCGGAGGCGAAGAATCTGGAGAGGCTATGGTTGGCGCGGTGTAAGATGATCACGGACATGGGGATTGGGTGCGTGGCCGTTGGCTGCAGAAAGTTGAGGTTGGTCTGCTTGAAGTGGTGCCTGCGAGTGAGTGATCTCGGGGTGGGCTTGATTGCTATGAAGTGCAAGGAGCTTCGGAGTTTGGATCTTTCTTACATACCGGTGAGTCATTATCCTTTTTTTTTGGCCCATTTTTATTCTTTTTTGCTAGCTAAGAAAGCAAAGAAAAAGAGTATGGAATGGGTTTAACGTGATGGAGTTTATGACGGTTAAATAATTTTTACGTTCTAGTAATTTAAATCGTGTTCGTTTTATGAAAAAATGTACAATTTGTAGGATTTTTTTATGGAATTGTGAATATTTATGAGTTTTATAGATTTCAGTATAAAAGTTGTTGAAAAGTTTTATATAATATTTAATTTTGTTTGCATTTTATAAAAATTAGTATAGAGATTATTTGATATAATTATTTATTAAAAAAAATATTAAAAGTTAGGGGAAAAAGTATAGAGTTTTCATAAAATTTGTTATTAATTTTTTTTGAAAAGGTCTAGGAGTTTGTGTGAGAAATGACTGGAGATTATGTAAAATATATTGGTGTTTGTGTATGAATTTTTGATGGATTAAATGTTTCTTTTGCAAATTTTGTTGAATAAATTATATTTTAGAATCCTTTTGCAAACGAAACATGTTTTAATCCTGCGTTTTCTTGAAAAAGGGAGAAAATTGGGGTTTTTTTATTTTTTTATTTATCTCTCTTATGCTATCTTTGCCTGATGCCCTTGGTTTTGGACTATTTACCTTACGCTTTGGAGTTTTTTTTACATGTTTCTATCTGTGGTTCCTATACCGTTGACAATTGTGTCTGGGTTGGTTTTTTTCAGTTTGCAAGCTGAGTATTTGCAAGTAGCAAATTCAGTTGTTTGTTAAAGCGGGAATCTTGTTCTTCTTTGGGGGTGTTGGTGTTCCAGTTGTTTTTTTTTTTGTGTGATATTTCCAGTTGTTGTTTGATGCCTTAGTCCTTTACAATTTCAATTTTCTATAATATGGGTTTCTTTTAAAGTTGTCTTCGATGATGGACGTAATCTGACATACAGCATCTTGGATTACAGTAAGATTATCTTCTTTCTGTGGATGCTTATGCTAAATACATTGATAGGTCGCCTGTAGTTATTAACTGCTTTCTTTTAGTGGCGTTAGTTATTGGGTGATTCTTTTGCTTTTGGGGTAAGGTGGCAGGGGTTTGGATGATCATAGGTGACCAATAATTGAAGTTGCAGGTGATAAAAAGACCAACATCTTAGGAGATTAGCCAACCACGAGTGCTATTTTGTCTCTCTCTACTTCCTGTTCGATTATGCATCTTACCTGTGCTGCTTATTTTTGTTGAACTGGATGGGAGTTTTCTCATTGCTAAAGTCATGAGATGTGATGTAGTCGTCAATGCATAGATTCTCTTACTTCATAGATCAAGGGTCTGCTTTACAATCATTGGCATGCCTCAGTACTGTTCGAATGCCGTAAACATATGTTGGGCTATCTCATCAATTTATTTATATTTTTTTTCCTTTAGAAGAAAATTAAATTTTTGTGCTTCTGTTGTGTAGATCACTGAGAAATGTCTTTCACCAATCTTGCAACTGGAGCATCTTGAAGATTTGGTTCTTGAGGGGTGCCCTGGTATTGATGACGATGGCCTTGCAACCCTCCAACATAACTGCAAATCACTAAAGGTACATTTTACTTCTTCATTATGTTAGTACTACTTTTAAGTAATCTGAGTACTCTGATAACCTACGGTGTCTTTGCGATACCTGGATTTTCATTGATGCTGTGAGTTCCGACATTGTTTTTGGTAGATTAGGAATATAGAACATGATTTCTAAGTCCTACAAGCCCATTTGGAATGTATATTGTATAAAATTGGGCTTGGTAAGTGATTCAAAGGAGTTCCAACTATGTCTTTTGACTCATCCTTTTGGAGTGTAGTGCAAGTAAGTTTGCGTTTTCTACCATCTTGATAAATGATATCAGAGGCTCAGAGCCCACCCAGATACATTATATGATGTTGAGGCATTGTGGAATGCAGGCCTTGACAAAGATGTAATGAAGTGTGGGAGATTATTATTATATTGGGGTTGTCTGCTAATTCAGGTTCTACATGGGATGATGTTAATACGTTGAACTGTGTTCTATAAGGGATTCCAAGAAGCTTCAATTATCACTTATACTAGTTCTTTTTGTGTGTAGCATAGATATAGCAAGTCCTTTTTTGGGTCTATCTTTCTACCATCCCTGCTTTCTTGTATGACTTCTACCGTGTATAGGCACGATAAAATTGTTAAAAAGATAGCATCCAATCATCGATAGGAGCTACAGTCTATCTGTCAACTAATGTGTCACTCCTTTGTTTATCATTTTTAATGTTATCACCCCTGACATTTATCTGGTTTTTCATTTATCGCAGATGCTTAATATGTCACATTGTCAGAATCTCAGTCATGTGGGATTTTCTTCTCTGACTAATAGCACCGAGTACCTACAGCAGCTTATTCTAGCATATGGTCCTGGGGTAAGTATGTAAAATCTCCAAGCTTATTTCCCTACAAATTTTTTTATTTGACTTGATTATTTTCATGTGTGTATTGGTTCAGGTTACTGTTGATCTAGCAAAATGTCTGCATAACTTTTTGAAGTTGCAATCCATTAGATTGGATGGTTGTTCGGTTACAACTTCTGGGATAAAAACCATTGGAAGTTGGCTTTCTTCACTCAAGGAGATAAGCTTAAGTAAGTGCTTGGGAGTGACAGATGAATGCCTATCCTTCCTTGTGCAAGCACATAGAGAATTGAGGAAATTAGACATCACCTGCTGTCGCAAGATAACATCTGCCTCCATAGAAAGCATAACAAAGTCATGCACCTACCTCACTTCTCTAAGGATGGAGTCTTGTAGTTTCGTTTCAAAGGAGGCTTTTGTGTTGATTGGACAAAGTTGCCGATTCTTGGAGGAATTGGATGTAACGGACAATGACATTGACGATGAAGGTTTCACCTTGGGCCTTCATGTCCTCTGTATGACTTATACTCTATGCAGATGATTTATGTAGCTGCATTTCTGCAGGTTTGAAGTCCATATCAAGATGTTCCAAACTTCTTACCTTGAAACTTGGAATTTGCTTAAGCATAACTGATGATGGTCTTATCCATGTTGCAAATGGTTGTTTGAAGCTAAAAGAACTGGATATGTACAGGTTGGTAACTTCTCAACTCTTTGCAGATTCTTATCAAAGTAGGGATTTAAATGATAATAAAGGAGGTAGTGGACGATTTGAGCAATGCTCTGATAAATGGCAAATCATTTGGGTAGTGAAAAATTATAGGGTGTCCTGCAAAGTATTCGCAAACAGCACCAAAACAAGAAGTTTAATGGAATTATCCTTATCAAATAGTTGGTAAGCACAAATCATTTGAAATTTAAAGTCCTTTTGATAGGCTTTTTTATCATCATAATGCTTGATCCATATTACATTAAAATGCTTAGAAAAGAAAAATGTTACATCAAAATGGCCTTCATTCCTAATCTAGCAATCTTGTTTGCTTCTCTCTTTTAGATCCTGTGGAGTAACTGATACTGGTATAGCTGCAATTGCTCGTGGATGCCCTGCTCTGGAGATGATTAACATCGCTTATAACGATAAAATTACCGATACTTCATTAAGATTCTTGTCAAAATGTCTGATGTTAAGAGCACTCGAAATTCGAGGATGTCATTCTGTCTCATCAGTGGGTATATTAGCCATTGCTATGGGATGTAGGCAGCTTATGGTGCTGGACATAAAGAAGTGTGTATGCATTAATGATGATGGAATGATTCCACTTGCTAAATTTTCCCAGAACCTCAAACAGGTACTCTCTGATTTCCTTTCTAGTTGTCAAGAGCATTGACCACCCCAATGGCAAACTCATATTAGTTATTCATTTATTTTTGGTGCAGATAAACTTGTCATATTGTTCGGTTACAGATGTTGGGCTCTTAGCTCTCACCAGCATAAACCGGCTACAAAACATGACTATCTTGCACTTGGCAGGTTTGACCCCCAATGGTCTGGCTGCTGCCTTGTTGGCCTTTCGAGGGCTAAGAAAAGTGAAGCTCCATAAATCGTTTAAACCATTGCTTGCTCAATCTATTTTTGAATACATGGAAGCCTGTGGCTGTATGTTTCACTGGAGAGACAAAGCATTCCAGGTACTTGTTTCTGTCACCTTTGAGTAAAATTAAACTGATTGTTTCTTATAGAATGTATATGGGTTTCATTTGTCAATAGATAAGAATGTTCGGCATACAAACCTTTACCCTCTAAAACAACACGAGAAATACATCTCATCCTTATGATGTTAAAGCAATCAGTACACTCTAAATCAGATTAGTCATTGTTTGGCTTTCATAAAGAAAACAGAAGTCGAATGTATAATTGGATTACAAATGAAATGGCTATAGCCTATAGTAGAGATGCCACTCAAACTCTGTATGTATCGTGGACAGGCGGAAATAGATCCTAAAGGATGGGAGCTGCAATATGGCAAGAGTCCCTGAGCTCCATACATTGGGGAGGCAAACAGAATTGTTTATCTGCTTATTTTTGACCTGTGCATGGTGCTGCATCATGTAGTCGGGAGTTTCATGCGACGAAAATGACTGATTGCTTTTTTGTCTCTCTTTTTCTTTTTTTCAACGTGTAACGAAATGTATGTTGGATACGCATCCAAAAAAGATGGTTGGATTGCTGAGTTTTATACTTACATCGAATCGAAGCCAAGTGCGTTGGATAGGCATCCAAAAAAGATGTTGGATTCCGTGTGTTGAGTTTTGATAACAGCCTTGTCTGTACTATTTACCTTACCTACTGGGTAAATTCCAAACAGTTGAGGAGCCCATTTCTGTGGCGTTTGTAGGGGGCTAAAGACAACAAGGCTAGCTGTGTCAAGTTGGGCAAGAGCTCCATCCGGGGCTTCTATGGTGATTCGGCCTGGCTCAGCTTAGTTCAGTTGTGAAAAAACTGAAATACGGGCATTGACATGAGCTGAGGAGACTGCTTCTCTTTTTCCCAGTCAAAATCTCACTTCCCATTACCTAAATGCTCTCCAGAACAGACTAATTAATTCAATAAACTAACCAGATAAATATTGGATTAAAGTTTGTTTCAACCTAGTGCAGAAGGGAATATGAAACAGGACACTGCAGGAAAAACTTGCAAACCAGCATGTTATTCTACGACCCAGCATGATTGGCCTCAAAGTGCATTCAAAAGGTTGACTTTGCAAATCTGGAACTTCTGTTCACTGTCTGTCTCTCATGTCTTGTTCTTTTTATTTTATTCTTCCTTTTTCCGGTCCATGGTTTGCAGGGTCATATCTCAAGCTAGAAACCAATTTTAACTCCAGATTTGGGAGTCCATGTTATTTTCTGGCATCCATGCCTTTTGGTATTCGTTCGAATATGTTGTGTATATTATATTAGTCGATATGGAAGATCATATTCTGAGAATATAGTCTACCACATTAATTTTAGAGTGGCCAAAATTTTGGGACGGAAAACCTAATTTGGTTTACTTGATGAAGGATCGTTTTAAGGCTGGATTCAGGTTCTAAGTTCAGAGAAGACCAAAAAAATAATTAAAAATGCTGTATGCGCATAAGTCCAAACTGGAAAATATGTTACTAATCACTGTTTTTTAGTCTTCATATATGGCTTTCCAAGGTGATTAAGATCAGGTTTGCCAAAAAAACTAGATTCTGATGAGGCAATTGTGGGTCTGTTTGCATGTGATCTTTTGTTTGAATGGACGAATTTGATGTTAGATTTGGCACAAACAAATTATGGAATGTCAAAAGCACGACTGCAGTGGTTTTGGTCGAGGAAGCAGAATCTAGCAGGTTTTAGGTTGTACTGGTTGCTGAGAGAGGATAATACACTACCACCCTACTAACCCCCTCTAAAATATGGAAAAATACCAAGATAAAGAAAGATAGTGAAGCCCACAAAGTGCTCCATTCATTGTTCTTTCCATATATATAATGTCCTTAATGGTTGTCTTTGATTCTGTTTTCCTCGACTTGTTGCCTAAAAACGTCCTATAACTTTTCTCAACTGATTGACTTTGTTATAGCTATATCAAGTTATAAGTGATCCACTCATCTTTGAAGTTCGTAGGTCTCTGGATTGAACTCTCTGTGATCAAGGATTGTTACACTTTCGTAGAGTTGCAGTGACGGTCTAAACCTTATAGTTTAATTCGAACATTTCGTAGTGAGTGGAGAGCCTCTATAGTCATGTTTAGGAGACCTGATCATGCTTGGTCGCACACAGTTTTGCAGTTCTAACAATTAAATTATACAGTTGGACTTTGTTGACATATTATTTAGTTCAGACAGTCAATGCTATGGTCTCCCCTCCATATGTTCTGGTCCAAAATATTAGTGGCACTTTCTACAGAACAAAACAGCTGATACAGTAACCTGCTGATGCACCTACCACATTAGCTTCTGTATATCCATTTCCCAAATCAGTGACCTAAAAATAAAATATGTTTTTAGCCCAAAAAGGGCACACAAAAAAAAGAACCACTTGATATTTGAACTACCCTGTTTGCTTCTGTCCAAGATTAAGTATAATCGGAATAGGTGCGTTTGTGTACCAAAATTTTACCCCCTCTAAAATTTTAACACAATTAAATATTACAATATAATCTCTCTCTTCCCATCGAATCATTACTATTTACTACAAAAAAATATAAAAAAGAACCTCTCTTTTCACTTTTTTACTAAACTCAATACCTAAAATTTTATAACACAAACACAAAAAAAGGCTTCAAAAGATTACGGCATCTTTATCCTCAAAATTTGAGTGCTCAAAGGCTACAAATTAATGTCTTGGGGTTTCGTTTATTTATAGGGATTTTTGTCTCAAGTTCGGAAGGAAGTACCTCAGAAAGCAACTACATCTAGTTGTTGTCTCATACGCGATGTCGTGAGCTGCCCCAAATTTTATATAGCTCTTCCCCACCAATAGCTCTTTCACATCCGGTCCCGTTTGACTGAAGTTATATGGAAAGCAAGCAGATTACCCTTTTCACACGTTACGAGTCTGATAGATCTTCTAGAATGTAAAGACTTTGGGACACCCAAATATGCTTTCTTGTAGGTAAAGGCCAAAAATGATTGTGACAGTAACTTTATTCAGAATATCAAGATAGCAGTCCCAAGGCATAAGCTAAGCCAATTAGCCAGCATTTGTCCTGCCAACGTGGGGGAGCAACATCTTGACCACAAACGATTGTAGAAAAATATGTAGTTTGAGTCATAATTATTATTTATTGAATAAATCGGTGATAATTACAGCATCAGTAAAATTATCGGTCAGTTTTAATTAATTTACTAAGTCTAAGGTAAGATTTTTTTTTTCTCAACCGATTACCCTAATGTAGCAACATTTTCTGAACGTGATCACAGGTACAACTCTTGTTGTAGAATATCTAGTTTGAGCTATGTTATTATTCATTGAGCGAGTCCGTCATCACAGCACAAACAAAACTACCCATCAGTCTCAATTAATCTACTAGGTCTAAGGTCATACTTTACTTTTGCAAGCGATTTTAACTTATATCTTTACTCGAATTCTTGATTTTGAAATTAATGAATTAGTAAGTAGTACCAACTAGGTTATAACTCTGCTAACAAGCTTGAGAATCCTCTTAGAAGTACAAGGTCTAGCCCACCTATGTTGAAATCTCTTGTAATTCTTCCGTTTGTTTGGTTTTTTTTTGCTGCTTATTTGTACAAATCATGACTCAGTCTCCTCTAGATCAGTGTTATACGTATAACTTGGCCGGCTGCCCCATGAATAGTATGGGAGGACCCTATAGATCCACAGATTGGAAGCAGATCTCTTTTTCTCAGGTTCCTCCTTCGACAACCTAAAACTATAGATGGAGGAAGAGAATGTCCAACCCACGTGTGAACTTTGAATAACCTCTGCCTCTTGGGACAGTCTAGATAGCAGATGATCTCATTTTTTCCCAATCTTTATCTCCATAGCAAACGTGGAACTCAACCGTATGAACACGAAAGTTCTCTCCCTTCACTAAAATATATAAATACTAAATTGCAGTCATCTTATAACCAAGAGGTGAGACTTGATAATATAAGGTTATTTTAATTATGATTTTTCTTAATACTTATGGAATGATAGGCTAGCTTTCGTTGACTTTTATATTAATATTTCATGATTTTACCATTAAAAATCACATGATTTATATATATTCCCACTAGAGATACGTCAAAAAAAAACGTTTCTCCACGATATATATGTATGGAATTTTCACTTAAATATCTAGAAAAAAAACTTATTTATTTATTGCAAGATTTTCCAACAATAAATAAGTAAGTTTAGCGCTTGCTAAGAAAAAAAGAGAGAGTAATTTAGCATCTTTATCCCATATACCAAGCATAATTCTTTCCATATTGACCAAGAGACGTGGAATTAGAAGTTAGAACATGAAGATTATTTATATTAAAAAAAACGCTTGTAAGTCAATCTTCTGAACCCTCCACCAATAGACTGGAAAAGTCCAAACCACGAAACAGTGGCTAACCATGTCCATGTTGATATTTATATGGATATACGGAAAGGACGCACACAGAGGATCTCTTCCCAACTGCAGAAAAAAACAGCTTGTACCAATAAGAACGATATCTCAGTGTCAGCCGCCATCCAGTCAAACCCACGAGTTTTGACCAAGAGGCCAAAAATAAATAAATATAAATTTTGTTTACACTGCAAAATGGAAAAAAAAAAAAAGTTTTCCACGGTCAAAAGTTACCCCTTAGCTTCCTAGAAAGCTCCATATCGACAAAGGACAAAGCTGTAAGAAACTTGCACAAGACGTGAGTCGTGACCATCCTGTCTATCTCACCTCCTCTCTCCCAATATCTTATTGCCTTCCTTTCTCAACCATCAAGCTTTTTGCTTGCTCTGTAACGACTCCCTTATCTGTCTCTATTTTTATGGCCTCTTTTTCTGGGAGCTTGGACACCTCGGCTAACTCGCACACAGGAAGCTTCAGTTTCTCGACGACACACAACCCATTCATGACCACCTCCTTCTCCGACCTCCTTGCCTCGGGCTACGATGATGGTGACCACCAAAACAACAGCACCATGGAGAATAAGCATCGTGGGTTGTCTGATCGTGTAGCGGAGAGAACTGGGTCGGGTGTGCCTAAGTTCAAGTCGATTCCTCCTCCCTCGCTTCCCATTTCTCCCCCTCCTGTATCTCCCTCTTCCTATTTCGCTATCCCTGCTGGACTGAGCCCAGCTGAGCTCTTGGACTCCCCTGTGCTTCTTAATTCTTGTAACGTAAGTGTTGTTGGGAAAGTTTATATTTTTGTTTTCTCTGATAGAAAATGGGTTTCGTTATTAGGAGAGTTGAGGAAATTATGTAGGCAAGAGATTTGTCGAGTGGCTGAGCTTTTATGCTGTTGTGTCCTGAAGAAAAAACAGAAAGGGAAATGAAAGAACTCAACTCAACCCAGTCAAATTATTGTGTATGACTCAATTGACGAGTTTTTTCTACATTTTCTCGGAGACCAAAACATTTGGGGAAATGATCCTCGGTATTGGCAATCGGGTTCATCTCGTTCAAAGTTTCGTTTTCAGTTTTATGTAGCAACTGCTTCTAACTTAATTCACGGACTCTTTTGTTCCTGATTTTCTGGCTGGATTTTATCGTTTTTTTAGGGGTTTTGTTGGTATAATTCGTTGATGGTTTTTTCTCTTTTCTGTTTTTTCAACAGATTTTGCCATCTCCAACCACAGGATCATTCCCGGCTCAGGCCTTCTTCGACTGGAAGAGCAATTCTGCCAGCAATCAGCAGAGTGTTAAACAGGAAGAGAAATACTCAGATTTTTCTTTCCAAACTCAACAAAGGCCTCCTTTATCGTCAGCGACCACAAATTTTCAGTCTTCAATGACCTCAATTCAATCTGTATGTTACTATTCTGATACATAACCAGACCAGGTTTCTTTGTTTTTTCTTCGCTCTTCTTATTTTAACGATCTTTTTATTGTTTTTTTTTTAAATTAGGCACACCAACCAGCATGGAGTTTCCAGCAATCTACCAAGCAGGATGATTTTTCCTCAGTGAAGGAAATGGTAAAACCCGAATTCAGTTCTATGCAGAGCTACTCCCCTGAGATTGCCACCATTCAGACAGCCACTCAGAGCACCGCCAACGGTAGGCTGCAATCAGATTATGGCAATTACCATCAGCAGTCTCAGTCTGTCAACAGAAAGTCTGATGACGGATACAATTGGAGAAAATATGGTCAAAAACAAGTGAAAGGAAGTGAAAACCCAAGAAGTTATTACAAATGCACATTTCCAAACTGCCCAACAAAGAAGAAAGTTGAGAGGTCCTTAGATGGGCAAATAACCGAGATAGTTTATAAGGGGAGCCATAACCATCCCAAACCTCAGTCGACTAGAAGATCGTCGTCGTCTTCAGCTTCTTCTCAGGCAATTCAGGCTTTTAATTCTGCCACCACTGAAATTCCTGATCATTCATTTGCCACACATGGTAACGGACAGATGGATTCAGTTGCGACCCCTGAGAACTCTTCGATATCCATAGGAGATGAGGATTTTGATCAGAGTTCTCAAAAGAGTAAGTCTGCAGGAGATGAATTCGATGAAGATGAGCCTAATGCCAAAAGATGGTAAGTTGGGTAGCCTAGTTTGTGTATTAGGGTTTGTAATTTCCACTTTTTAGTTACGTGCTGTGGATCTGATGTTTTCTCTCTATACTTTTCCAGGAAAACAGAGGGTGAAAATGAAGGTCTCTCAGCACCTGGGAGCAGAACAGTGAGAGAACCTAGAGTTGTAGTCCAGACAACTAGTGAAATAGATATCCTGGATGATGGGTTCAGATGGAGGAAGTATGGGCAGAAAGTGGTCAAGGGAAATCCAAATCCTAGGTAACGCTCATTTTTTCATTTGCTTCTAATCCTTCCTCAAACTTTTGGAAAGTGTTCTACTTTTAGAGTTTTTGTCTCTGGAATTATATTGTGTCCCTACCTCATCTAGGTTCCCACCCTTTATTCATCTTCTGCAAGCCTTCAATTGGAATCCTATAATCGATTCGAGGTCGTAGAATGCGCATACCTTGGAAAGCCATGTCTTTCCTTTTTGCCTTTTCTTTTGTCTCGGTACCTGGTGGGTTTATCGATTAATCCCAAGTTGTAGGCTGCACTTGGTCACTCAAAAGTTTCGAGCCCTCACTTTTTTCGTTTGGGTTTTTTTCTGATGTATTTTTGCATGATCATGATCTTTTAGGAGCTACTACAAGTGTACGCATCCAGCTTGTCCTGTGAGGAAGCATGTTGAGCGAGCGTCTCATGATCTAAGGGCAGTGATCACAACTTATGAGGGAAAGCACATCCACGATGTTCCCGCAGCCCGTGGCAGTGGCAGTGGCAGCCAATCTGTCAATAGGCCTCTGCCAAGCAACAATAACAACAACATTGCAGCCACCACAGCGATAAGGCCTTCCGCCATGACCCATCACAGTAAAGATCCTGCGAACAACCCTCTCCACACTCTAGGACTGCAAACCCCTGAAGGGCAAGCACCATTCACCCTGGAGATGTTGCAGAGCCCCGGAAGTTTCGGGTTCTCAGGATTCGGAAACGCAATTGGTTCTTACATGAACCAACCACAAGGCACAGACAATGTGTACTCTATAGCCAAAGAAGAACCCAGGGATGACATGTTCTTCGAATCATTGCTTGCATAGTTTTGGAAAAAAGGGTTGGAGTTTGGAGGGAGTAGGATCGATCAAAAACCAATAAAAGAAGCTCAAGTTCATTTAATTTATTGCTTTTTTTTCCTGTTTGTTTTGTTGTATATTCCTACAGGGATATGGGTTTTGTATATTCAGAAGATGCATGTAACAGTAACACACATGATTCCTCACTTATTTTTTGATTGTTTTGAGGCTTCTCCTAGCTAGAATCGAAGAAAAGCCTCAAAGCACTTTTTTTGTATCACACATGCTAAGGACATGAGTGATATTCTTCTGCTTGTTCCTAACAGAAACAAAGGAAGTCGAAGTTGAAATGGAAAAAAGTTTTCTGTTCTGTTCACGAAACGATTTTGGGCAGATTTGTTTGGTTAAAAATTTTAGAATTAGAATTTAATTTTTTTAATTTATATTATTTTTATAGGAATATTAATATAATTTAATATTTTTAAATATATATTAATATTATTTAAATATTTATATTATTTTAAAAAAATTTAAAATAATCATATACTTAATTTTTATTTCTTCCCATCCCCACAGAAAATAAGAACCCTTTCCTGCTTTCAGCCTACTAAAGCAGGGGGACCCATCACCTTGACGGATGATGGCCCCTCATGGATGCATTTAAGGTGTGGGCCGCCATGGTTGTTGATCAGAGATTCAGAGGTGCCTTCGGCGTTACTTACAGATGCGCGGAGGTTTGAATAAGTCAAAGATGTGCAGCTTGGTGGCTTGGGGAACAAGCTGGTCAAGGTCAACTTGTATCGCTACAGATGGACCTTCCGGGTTGCTACACGGTGGCAAGCTAATTTTTTGTTTATTAAAATTTTAAAAAAAAATTTGAGCGTCGAAATTTATTAAAGATTTATAAAAAATTAAAAAATATATCTAAAAATTAAAAATTTTAAAATATAATTATTTTATTAAAAATATTTAGCTCTAAAATTTTAGACCAACAAACGTATCCTTTATTGATATACTGTACCGCTCCCCATTATAGACTACTGTACCGCTCTTATCCAGATTCATTGATACAGCAGGGTAGAGTTGTACATTCAAGGACTTTTGTCCTTATTTTAAATTTTAATTGACTGTAACGATAAGAAAGAGACGTTTACGTTTTGCTCACGGTGCATTTAAAAACAAAGTTGGCGGCCAATGGATCCCAGCAAACCTTGCCACACGATACCCACCCACCCACCCACATAGCTAAGCCACCGGCAAATGGCAAACTGTTCAAATCTGGTTATGTATATATTAGAAAAGGAACTGTAATACTTAAAGGATCTAAAGCAGACAATATGTATGTACTCAAATGTGATGTAAATAAAGCTTCTATTTCTAGTTATTTAAATGTATCAAATGATAATAGTTCTTATTTATGGCATTTACTTTTAGGTCACATAAACAAAAACAAAATGAAAAGAATGTCTGCAAGTGGATTAATTCCCCAATTAGATAAAGATGATTTCATTACATGTACGACCATGTATAAAAGGAAAAACATCAAGTAAATATTTTACAAAACATTGGAAATCATCATAATTACTTGAAATAGTACATTATGATATATGTGGACCTTTGAGAACTGAGACACATATGGGAATAGAATACTTAAATACATTTACAGATGATTTTTCAAGGTATGGACATATTTATGTTTTGAATCATAAGTCTGAAGCAATTGATAAATTTAAAGAATATAAATTAGAAGTTGAAAATCAATTAGGTAGGTCCATAAAAGCCTTGAATAATGACAGGGGAGGTGAATATGAAGCCTTAAGATCAATTTTGTAAAAGATAATGGGATAAGACATGTATACACTATGCCTTATCAACCAAAGGCATATATGAAAGAAGAAATAGAACTCTCATGGACATGACGAGATCCATGATAATGTATGCAGATTTATCTAGACAATTTTAGGAAGAAGCCATATAACGCCCCGACCCAAAAGTCTAAACGGATAAAATACCGCTTGAAAATATTATCTTTCAATAATCAAAATGAATCCCCACAATTTAGTTAGAGTACTATTAAAAACATAAATCCTTAAATATTTCTTTTAACAAAAATCTCAATAAACAATTTCTCAAATAAACAATAAAACTATTAAAGTCTCCGAAATAAAACAATTATTACTAAAGTCTCCATATGACTCTTTATTCAAATATTCTGCATCTTGCAACTAATCTTTGAAACTACAACTCTAGAACTCCTACTACTCGCTGCCACTGACCGCTAAATCTGAAAGATATGAAGTAAAGTGGTGAGCTATAACTAGCTCAGTAAGTAGCAATCAATGTGAGTAGGGGAAATGACAGTTTATAAGCATAACCGAGATCAAGAAAAGTAGTGAGCAATACTAACTGAAAACAGAATTTATAGCAAAATATCTCAAGCCAAGTAACGTAGTGAAATTATCAATGGTCACACAGACCTCATGGTCACACAGACCTCAATGGTCACAAAGACCTCAACAAGCACCATAATAGTTTAATAATAAGCTCACGCTACAAATTTCACAAAATAGGTCAACCATTTCAAATAAGTTTGTAAAATCTCAATTTTTTACCAAAATTCGTTCAGTTTCTCTAACGCATCAAAATCCTTTAAAAAATACAGTGCACGTTTAAAATCCAACATTCTAAAATCCAAGAATTTACAATAACTCATCCAAAGCCAGTTTCGATTTATAAGAAAAATATTTAACAATTATGCACTTATTTTCCACAACGTAAGAATTTCATAAAAATTAATAGAAAACCACTTACCTCAACGTTTAAGCCGAAGCTTACCGTTCCCCAAAATGTTTTTCTTTTTCTCAAACTTCAGTTGGTTCCGCCTTTTCTCCTCCCCCTCCCCGCAGGTTTTAAAGCTTTGGAATATTTCACATTCGTTTCAAATGTTTGAAACTTTCTTTACAAATATTTGAATATTTTATTTGAAAAGTGATCCACCATTCGAATATTTTAATCGCATTAGTTTGAAAAGTTTGAAACTCTCTTTTGAAAGTGACCGACCAAATTTTTGAATAGTTTTTGCAAAATCGTATTTTTTTAATATTTGAAATCATTTGCAGTGATTTCAAAACAAAACCGAACTGGAACTTTTAAATGTTTATTTTAAACATTATTCTGACATTAGTTACCGAATTTTATTAAAACAAAATAGAACCGGATATGTTTTGATTTTTTTTTTCAGGAATATTACAATATCAACAACAATGTACATATTAAATAGAGTTAAAATTAAGGCAACGAACTATCACTCCCTGTGAATGTTGGAAGGTTTGAAACCGGATATTACAAATTTAAGAATTTGGGGCTGTAAATCCCACGTACTTTTCCCAAACTATTGAGGGATAAATTGGGAAGTAAAACTTAGGAATGTAAGTTTATTGGTTATGTAGAAAATGAGAGTGGTTATCATTTTTACCATTCTGAAAAAGGATTTATTGAAAGTAGAGATGTTGTATTTATGGAAGATACCAGTCAAATGACTCCTTTAGAAGACCTAAAATTATTGGATGATGAATTGATAAATAAAACTCAATAAATAAAAAATCGCAAGATTTATCATCCAAGGATGAGGGGAACAGTGGGAGTAAAAGAAATACGCGACCATCTAGTTTATTACGTGATCATTATATGTTATTTGTGGATGATATTAATCTACAAATTGATCCGGCAAATTTCAAACAAGAAATGGAATCTAAGGATGCAAATGAATGCCTTAAAACAATGACTGATGAAATTGATTCAATAAATAAAAATGATGTTTGGGAAGCTACATGGTGAAAGGGTATAATTCGTAAGGATCCAGGGATGCCTAGAAGAACGAGATTATATGATCTTGCCTGGGGATATAATTGGTCGGTTAAAGGCAAGAGACACTAACAAGGTACGAGTATTACGATTTATATGGAAGTAAAGTCCACTGATATGCTTCATACTGTAATATGTAATATCTACGCTTGTATAGTGGGGTAAGTCACTGATAAGGTGTGTCGAGCAAAACTTTAGAAAGTTGGCGTTAGAAGAAGTAAAAGACCAACAATTCAGCGCAAGTCATCACTGGCTATGTGTTTGGCTGAAGTCGTCAATTGTGGAATAGGTATGAACTAGGTTCCCAACCACGGAGAATTGATGTCGTTCACTTGAAATAGAGTGAAACGAAGTCATCCCTAGTATCGTCTCAGTGGGAGACATATGGTAAAGGATGCAGTCAGATAAGAAAGTGACTAAAGTGTACGCACATGGGCCAAGTCACAGTTCTGACGGCGATATGTGGTTTAGCAGATGTTAGTTGACCAGGACATGTTATTGGTACCAAGGTAAATATGGTCAACGAAGTTTATAACCTAAATGTTATAGTATGATCAAGTGACAGAGACATCTATATGTGGTAGTCACATAGATAAAAGTACAATTTCGTAGATATTCGGGGACGCCTGGATAAACGAAATGTAAATAGACTTTATGTATTATAATATTGGTCATTAGTACAAATTACACTGAATTATTATATTCTGCCAATTTTATTTTAGTCAGTGGAAATGTGTAACACCTCTAAAAAGGTGAATTTAGAGAAATATGCTATTTGACATATTTTTCTAGAGTCAATCTGTTATTTACAACAGATGAAAGACTAAAAGACTTCAGTTGAAGTTACAGATTATAACTAATGGCATGATCAAGTGGGAGATGTTGAACCATTGCACCTTTTGGTTCAAAGGGTGATCAAGCCATTAAGATCACCCTGAACAGATGCAATGCTTTGTAAAGACATCTCTATGGAAATTGTAACTTCCATGGAGGTCACCGGTCAACACGGAAGGGTTGCAATGATTATATAAGTTGCAACGCTTCCCAAGCGTTTATAGGGTATGTTTCAGGGTGAAAATTTTGGATATTGGGATTTGAGAAATATTATAAAGTAAAGAAATGTTATGGGAGTTGGTGAAAAAGTAAAGAGAGAAGATTTTTAATAAATATTATAATAATAAAAAATTATGTGGTGAATTTTTTAGTAGTAAACTTAAAATTTTGAGCTCAATTAATTGGGGCTCAAACATGCCCTATATTGCTCTATAAATAGTAATTTGTAGATTTGAAATAACAGACATATTTTATTCAGACAAAACAAAAGCAACAGAAAAGACCGGTTGCCTCGTGGATTTAACAGCCTAACGGTGACTTCCTTTCTATCATTCATTTTCATTTTCCAACAGTACTCGCATTGAGAGAAATCCTGGGCCACTTCATAATATGCGATGAAATTCTGTTTTCCAACAAAAGTCCAGAACTTATTGGAATGATGTCTCCCCTCGGTTACACTGATCTATTTAAGTTTCAGACTCTAGGTGGCGATGGATATGACAATATGGGCTTTGGTAAATAGAACGGGAAGAAGCTGAACCTTGTTTACTGGTGATATGGCCTGCATATTGTCGCCTTAGAGCGAATCGACTTGGCACTTCCAATTGACACTGAAAAGATCTTATCAAACCGAGTGTGGAGTTTATAGACTTCCATTTGGAGCAGCAATACATCTCAACCTCTGTTTCCTGTTGCTCTTGCCTTCTCAAGGACCTTAAGATCCTTAGGCCTGAACATCAGAATAGGGCTGCTAAAAATAGTCTTATTCTGCCACTTTTTATTCATATTTATATACAAAATTTAGATTTAGTCCTTCTCTGCGGAGCTGGAATTCAAATTCTTAGAAAGAACAAACCAGAATCTTAATTAACTCATTTGGGTCATAAATCAACATGTTATAAAAGTTCTGCCGCTTATGTAATATTACCTATCAAAACACCTCAAAATTCACATGCAACATAACAACTAATTATGAACCCACGTTCAACAAGAGCTCGAGTTGTCTGTTAGGGTATTTTCGTATTGGCATTATTCCGTGTCAAAATATGTCGTGTTTGAGTTGTAAGTTTGGTTCCTTGTTCGAGAGTTTGAAGTGGTCTGTTTCAAGTGTCCATCACGTTCAACAAGCGCTCGAGCGTTCTCTACAAATCTCATACAGAGTCATCACGTTCAACCAGCGTTCGATACGCGCTCGAGCGTCATTGGATAAATTTTGATAGACTCTTCACGCTTGACCGACACTCGAGCGCTCGTGGAAACTATTAGATAGTTTCATCACATTCGACGAGCGCTCGACCTTCGCTCGAGCGGCCTCCGGCGAGTTTCAAAAAACGCTGAACTTTTGGAATTTCCTTTTGAAGACCGGGGAAACCCTACTAGGATTGTGGTTGGTCGTCCTAAATGCTTTTGAGGATTCTATTGAGTGTTTTGGGTGCCTCATTTCTTGAAAAAGAGTTTAGAAGATTTGTGCTTCAAGTTGGTTAATTTATTCCTTCATTCTTCAATCATATTGTATTGATTCCTTCATGGTGGTGAATGAGTGATGATGAACAAGAGTCTTCGTGGAAATCTATAAGAAGAACCTCAAGGCGTTGAGGTGAATGCCGCTTGGATTATTACATCAGGGTTGTCAGAGTCAAGCAACTGGGGTTGCCCGTGTCTGAATCACTGTTGTAAGGTTTTCTTCCTAGTGGATTTCGGGTGGCTGCTAGCCCAGAGTGATTTTTTCTTTGAAAGGTTTTCCAATTCGTCATCAAATCTCTTGTCTCCTTGTGTAATACTCCAAAAAAAAAGGAATGAAATGGTGCGTTAGGGATAAGTGCTTTATCCCTTCCGCAACAACATTTGAATACTAAATGTAAAGGTTCAGTATTCGACGCTGAACATCCCTCAAAGTTCAAAATTTGATTTCTCTTCAAATTTTGAATGATTTTTAAACGAATTTTCGTCCTTTTCAAACCAATTTAGAGATCTTTAAGTATGGATCTAGGTTATTTGCGAAAATTTCCACCCAATATTGGAGTTTTCTCTAATTTGAAGCTCCCTCTCTCTCTACCACGAAACTCTTAAGCGTTGAGGTAAGTGGCTTATCAATGAGATTTTATTCCTCTAAAATTTTGTGGAATCTAAGTGCACGAAATGTTTAATTATTCTGTGAGATGAAATTGATTTAAAAATATTTCTTTATGCGAGATTAAATCTCTTGTCATTGTGAAATAAAATTTTAAAATGTGCACTATTTTTAGATTTCACAAAGAATTGTTGAAGAGACAATCAGCACCTAAAATCCATTTAAAACATCAGTCATCTCTTCACCTCAATTCTCGCACATCTCCAATGTAAATTAAATAATAAAATTCTAGCAACAACCACACCTGAATTCCAATAGCTATATAAAAATACGATATTCCCACAACCGCGAAATTCCTTAAAACCACCTTTAATTACCCTACAACAACAACAACAAAAACTAAGCTGAGAAATCTAGAAATCTCAGACCTAAAAATCCATCAAGGGTAGAAACTTGGAGAAAAACTCACCCAAAAGCGCCGACGAAATCGAAAAAATAGCCTAATACGCGAAGAACGGCTCTCCAACGTCGTCTATAAAATGACATAACCCAAATCAAATTAAAGAAATGCCTTTCTAAACCAAGATTAAAACATAAATTTTTGATAAAGATCACGAGTTATAGTTTATAAGATTAGTTGCAAGATGCAGAATATTCGAATAAAGAGTCATCTGAAGACTTTAGTAATAATTGTTTTATCTCAGAGACTTTAGTAGTTTTATTGTTTATTTGAGAAATTTTTTATTGAGACTCTTGTTAAGAGATGTATTTAAGGATTTATGTTTTTAGTAGTGCTCTGACTAAACTGTTGGGATTCATTTTGAAGATGGAATAGAGATTTTTATGAGTTATTTTCTTTGGTTGTGATGATATTTTCAAGAGGTATTCTATCCGTTTAAACTTTTGGGTCGGGGCGTTACACCTTGTGTGTTTGTTTGATTTCTTTACAAGTTGATTTACTGCTTTGATGGTTGTGTTGATTTGATTATCTTATCTAGACTAATCGATATTAAAACTTGTTTTAATATTTGGTAGTGTTTAAGTAAATTTTATATTTCACCTATTCTTCCTCCTCTAGGTGAAGTTAGGGTCTAAACTAGGTTTTTCAAAATCTTTGACTTACGTTCAGATGTTGAGCGACAGAGATGGGCGGTGCGGCAGCGATGGGAGATGATGGTGCTGGAGTTGTGGCAAAACAAAAGGTGTTGGAGCTGTGGCAAAATGGAACAAGAAGTTTTCTGCAAAGTGGGTCCAATAATTTGGGTTATGAGGAAAACGGGTCAAATCGCGGGTCAAAACTCATTAATTGATGTGACCTTATTCTCAACCTTTAGATCTTGAAAACTCAATCCCTACCGTCCATCAGACGCGCATAATAAATCTCAGGACGATAACTGAGCCCTAATAGTAGCTCGATACAACAGGTTCGTAGATATTTCCTCCGGGGTACGTCCATAATGTTACTTTCAACGTATGGAGAGTTGGGCCTCAAGATTCACCTTTTTGTTCTAGGAGTGCAGATTGATCCGAGCCAGTTAAAGAAAAAAGGAAAAAGGCCACGGTAATAGGTCTATCAGGTTGTATGCTTGCCTTTGCATTTGGAGCTAACGTCGGCCTACAGGTTGATAGACCTTATTACCCCTTCTGATAGAAAACTAGGACCTGAATTTTCAATCGTGTTGGCTGTGAATTATGTGACTTCTTTCCCTGTTATAACCAACCTGCTTGTTACCCCTACAGGTTGATAGACCTTATTACCATTCTTAAACTCCGACCCAGTTAAAGTGCATTGGAAGAAAGGCCACGGTAATAGGTCTATCAGGTTGTATGCTTGCCTTTGCATTTGGAGCTAGCGTCGGCCTACAGGTTGATAGACCTTATTACCCCTTCTGACAGAAAACTATTTTCAATCGTGTTGGCTGTGAATTCTGTGACTTCTTTCCCTGTTATAACCAACTTGCTTAGAGATCTTAACATTCTTAAACTCACAGATTGGCCGCTGGCCCAACTTCCATGGTCAGTGATGCGTGTGGTTGGTTTCTTACATTAATTATAAGCAATATTGTTAGAGCCTTGCAAAACTCCACATTTCAACCTATGTTGACAGTAGGAGTTGTGTTCGGTTATTACGGAACCCTCTTTTTCGTACTACGGCCACTGGTAATATGGATTCTGAGTCACAACGCAGATCGAACAAACATTAAGGAAACTCACTCTATCGCCATCTTTTGTTTAGTTCTGTTGAATGAGCTTCTAGCGGAGTATGTTGGCCAACATTCTGCCTTCGGCACTTTCGTCTTCGGCTTGTCTTTACCAGATGGGCCACCATTAGGTGACGTTTTACTACAGAAGCTCGGTATTGTTGGTTCTGGCTTTCTATTTCCAATCTATTGCACAATCAGTAGGTTAAGGACAAATATCTCGTCCTTAGAATGGTGGTCAGCAAGCATTGAGCTCGTCATTGTTGTGGGTTATATTGGTAAGTTCATTGAGATCCTTTTATCATCTATCAACTTTGGGATCCCCTTTCAGGATTATTTATCACTGACTCTCATCATGTGTTGCAGAGGCGTCATGGAGCTCGCTATTTATTCTTTATGGATGGACATAAAGGTAACTCAAACCCTCATCCCAATAAACAGATAAACTTGAAGAGTCTCGTAGATTAATTCAATCTTGGGTGCTCTCGTCAAAATCACGATATTTCAAAACCATGATACCAAAGCCACAAATTAGTACTTTTCCTAAATGTTGTGTTTAATTAGATAGAGCCCTGTGATTATCTCGTGAACATACAGAATAGTGCTAGAAAAGTTGTTTGGTTTTTGAGATTTGATTGTCATACTAACCCGCATCATTTTTTTTGTCTGTTTTTGGTTTCTTGTTTTTTACAGATCATAGACAGAGAGATATTTACACTTTTAATTATCAGCATGGTCCTTATGACAGGATTTGCCACTGCTATCATTCGTTACCTTTATGACCCTTCCAGGAGATATATGCCTTACATGGGGAGGACAATGTTGAATTCCAAGCAGCATCATGGTCTCTGAATTCTGGTCTGCATCCATAATGAAGACAAGGTGTTGCCAATTATTAACTTTCTTGAAGCCTCCAATCCATCAAAAGAAAACTTCATTTCCGTCTTTGTCCTCCATCTTAAGGACCTCATTGGCCGGGCAACAGCTATCCTTATAAGACACAACAAGCCAAATAACTCGGCTTGCAAACTAGCTTCTTCTGAACACATTGTCAATGCCTTCAATCAATATGAGCAGTACAGCCATGGGTGTGTCGTGGTAGAATACTTCACTGCATTTGCACCATATGCAAGCATGCATGATGACATATGCAATATTGCAATGGACGAGAGAACTAACATTATAAAAGTTCCCTTCCACAAAAAGTGGGCAACTGATGGAAGTGTAGAAGCATGATTTCCTTCCATTAGGATGATAAACAGATGCGTCATTCAAAAGGCCCCTTGCTCTGTTGGAGTCCTTATTGACCGAAGTCAGATAAATGGAAAACAGTCAGTTATGATTTAAGTTATATCGAATTGTCATGTTCTTTCTAGGCGGTGCAGATGACCAAGAGGCCTTAAGAGTATAGCATTCGCATGGCTAGGCATAAAAGTATTATCCTCACGCTGGTTTGGTTCGAAGCAAAGGGTCACCAAACATACTCTAATCTGAAGATTCCAGACTATACTCAGGTGTTGAATGAATCAGGGGTTAGCTCATTAGACATGGAGCAGATATGACATATGTTATTCGGATGATGGAGGAAGCTTTTGATTTAGTTATAGCGGGCAATCATCATTAACCAGATTCTCCAGCTACATTAGGCCTTCCAGAATGGAGTGAATGCCCTGAGCTTGGAATACTTGGAGACATGCTAGCCAGTTTAGATTTTCCATTTTCAATTATGGTGATGCATGCAGCAAGAGGACCAGAATACAACAGGCAAAAGTTATTGTGTGAGTGTGTGAGTGAACGAGTGAGATTAGAAGTTGAGAAATCTAATGGCTGAAAAAATGTCACGTCATTTAATGAACCCGACCCGCGAATCCGACCCGGTTTCATTAAATGCCGTGACATTTTTTCAGCAATTAGATTTCTCAACTTCTAATCTCACCCGTCCACTCACATACTCACATAATAACCGGCCTCGAATACAGCATACACGTGAAGTGAATTCCATTCAGGATTCGGTGCACTAAAGCAGCCATACTTGACCCCATCACCTCCTAAACAAACATCACCTTTTATTGCGACTAGTTTGGAACTTGCTTTGGGTGCTTCCAGCCTCTTTGAGCAGTAGCACAGAGGGAGTATCATGTTGCAGAACTTCACTGGACTTGCACCATAAGCAAGCTAGTGGTTCCCTTGCGTGGGCAGTGCGCAATTGGTGGCGAGTGGGATTGGCCAAAGCCCCCAATGAAGGCTGTCAACCGCAATGTCATCAAGAACAGATTATTCTTGGTTAGAGTCCTCATTGACGGGATCTATGTAAGCAGTAACTGGTCTCTCTAAACATCCCGGTCTTCTTATGGCACTGCCTTGCCCTTTTTTTGTGGTGCAGATTAGGTACTTGCCTATTGCAAACTCATGGCCCAGCATCCCCACTTTAACTCTCTGAGTGCCATACATAAAAGTGGCATTTATGAAAATAGGACTCTTGGAGATGAGTTGATTCAAGTGTTCAGAGCTCATGCGCTCATGAAAGAAAGAACCACTATAAGTAGGAGATTGTGAGATTCTTCGTTTCAGTTTTACTGGTGCAGACCACATGGAGCTGTGTCGTTGAGAGCATCCTCACTTCCCATTTATAGACTCACATGTTTTGATTCAATTTTGGTCAATTAATTTTCTTATGGGACAGATCTCTGACCCAATACTCTAGATTAGAGAGAATGAAATGAAGGAGAAGTTCTTTGCTCTTTTATTTTTATTTTTTGAATTTTGTTAGGGAGGGGGTTTTTGTTCCACAATTTTAGAACTTGTTTTTCAGAAATGTCTTTGACCAAATTGGAAGAAGAATATGAACAACATATATACTGAGTTGTTCTTCTCCTAAACTCATTTGTTAGTGGTCACATGGGTCATAGAGTGTGCTCCAACACCATCGGCACAAAAAGCCAAGTTTTGTTTTTGGCCTAACATGCACTGCATTGCCGTTAGTAAGATATCCATTTTAGATAAGAAACTATAATAGTTTTTTTATGAAAAAAATATTCTATCGAATTCCATAGTACTATGAAATTCAAATGAAGTGCAGTTTTTTCTTAAAGAGCAAGCATAATATTTCCATTTATGTTTCATTACATACTACATGACATAATATCGAGAATGATGAATTTTTTTTCATTTCCATTTTCTCCTTTTTTGAGTTATAGAAGCTTGTGTGAAGATGCTGCTTCTTTGTCTGATTTCCCTGGAACCAATATGAACACATTAGCTTCTTTATAGAACTTTGAGGCTTGTTTGATTGTATTTCCAAGCGTACTTATCCCCAAAATTTCCTGAAAATCTTAGTTTGCAAATATGGCAGGTGTAACTCACTGGGGGCTTTGTGCTTTCTATTCTGATGTGAAACAGAGAACCACTATGGAGGATGTTGTTGCCTTGCAAGTTGTCAATCAGCCCGTTAAATAAGGAGAGGGCACTTTGGGGATAAGGGGATGGATTCGTTGTCCACTCCTCCAAAGCAGCTGGAGCCTTTGAGGCATGACCGGGGGAATAACTTATACCCTGGATCTGAATCCATTAGGGCATCTTATGAAGGACTCGATGGAGAGAAAGGTTCCTAACATCCTAAAGGAAGGAATAAAAAACTCGTCATCTCCTAACAAAGAGAGGAGAGAGTGGATATTTCTTTTACACCTGTTGTCACTTCTTTTTTTCCCCCATGTCTTTAATTTGGATGATGCAGCATAAGGGCGGCCTTTAGCTTTAAGGTTTAGAATTCAGGTTTTCTTTTGTTCGCCTAGTGGAAACCAAAGTAAAGGATATAAATGATGAAATCCTCTCGAGGTCTTCTGCCAGTGGTTGAAGCTTTTGGTGCAATTACTATAATACACGAAGAATCGAAGAGTTTAGATATGTTGGAATCCAGCCGTAAGTTGATGTGTGGGGGTATAATGATGAATGAGCAGGCTATCCACTGCAGAGTCCAATTTGTCTCTCAACCATGGTGTTGTTTGTCTCAGTTGTTTATAGTAAGTAATAATTGTAACTCAGAGATAAAGGATCTATATCCTGATCTTACTGCATGTTCGGATTTGTCAAAGACAGTTCATATATGGATGGTAACAGGGGACTTTAAAGGGCAAAATGAACGAATAAGAGGGATTGATAGTTAATCATGTTTCTTCCGTGTCGTGTCTCTTTTGTAATGTTTGTGCATACTTTGTGTCTTTGTGATGCTTACTGTTGCCTTTGTGCAATAAATTTTGTTTGCTTATAAGAAAAAAGAAAAGAAAAATAGGGATTGATAGTTGAGTCGGGGCCCGCTTTCGTTTTCTCTCTCTTGCTCTTTCCTCCTCTTCTACTTCCCTTTTCCTTCCTCTACCTCTCCGTTGGCGAGAGGAGCTGTGATCCCTCTCACTTCCCTCCCCTTCTTAATTATATTTTTCAGTGACGATAACTAAGAGGTTGTTCGTTTGCCATGAATCCTCAGGATTTTTTGAATTTTCAGGATTTTACAACCAAACATAATTTTTCACACCACATAAATATAACTACAACACGCATACCAATAAAGTTAACATCACATAAAAATTCTCAAACAACAAAAAAAATCCTCACAAAACACCTTAACCAAACACACTCTAAGAAAAATCTTCTACAAGTCACTTTTGGAGGCTTTCTTCGACGAGCGTGAAATGTAGATCTCTGACTATAGAGGACTTCAAAGGACACAACTGGCATGGACAGGCTTGACGTCAACTGGTGCGCGTCTTTGCTCCATCCCAAAGTTGACCGGCCGATGCGTAAGGTTTTACACGCTCCCATGCCACTACGTGGATCTCAAGCACCTGATCCTTTCCTTTGTAGATTTGCGGTCCAGTGGTCTCCTTTGTGGCACATGCGATGAGCCCCATCCAGGAGTTGTCATGTCGGAATGCGTGCATCTCACGCAGCCAACGTTTTTTCCCTTGATCAGCCGCCCCTACTCCACCGTTTGATGCTGCCAACCACCTTTGCCGTCAGCTTTCTATTTTGATTGTTTTTTTCAGTTTTTTGCCCATCATGGGTCATTTCAACTCTCCACCTGATTGAGTTTGTATGATAGTTAATTTGGTCCCCTTGTTCGTTGGTATGCCACCTCTATAGAGGCTGGCTAACTAGACTTAATTTAAAACAGGTAACTGAGGTCTTTGAATCTCCTTGAATGAATGAAATCTCAGAGTTGTTATGATTAAAGAAAGAAAGAAGGTTTGGTAGTTGGCTGGCTGGAATGAATGCGGTGAATGAGTCATATTTGTCGTGCTGAATGGGAAGAAGTGATTTCCAAGCTTGTGGTGATTGTCGAAATGTTCTTGTGTGGTTTTCAGGAGCTAGGTAGCTGCTCCATGTATTAATTAATCACATTGTAATGACACGATATGGAGAGCTCAAGGTGATTCCATGATCAATATGTTGGTCATCACACAGACAAGATCCCAATCCGTTTAGAAGAACAGACTCAACTCACCAATTGGCTCAGGCATTCATGCATGATATAGTATTGTGATTCAGTCCATCGTAATTAATTAACCCTCTTGATCGATGTAGCTTTTCTTTGAAGCAATCTTGCCTTTCAAATTTGGAACTGAGTTAACGAAGCAATAGCAAGATATAGTTTCTCAGAGTTACGTGCTATTCGATCAAAGTGTGTCTAGGAATGCTCAGCTGAGCCTGTTACTACAACAATTCTGCAAAGTTCTAAAACATTGAGGAACTAAGACTTCTATTTGACTAATGATGTTGAAACTCACCCCCGGTCCCACGTGGTAAATGATCATTTAAATGGCTGGATGTCTCCAATCTAGAGAGATATTTCAGCCAAGTACTGCTACTCCGGGAACTGGCAACTGAACCCGCGAGCAAAGCGTCGCGATCCTTTTTGTCCTATCGACGCAGCACGAGGCTCAAGCAAGCTATATATGTTCATGGGGATCTCCCAGGTTTCTACTTTAATGAAGCAATAATGGAAGCGATCTACTGTCTCTGAATACACGGAAACCCCTCTCATCCTTTCAAATCCATAGTCGTTTATATACGAAGCCTGAGGATTACTCTAGTAATTGGAATGATCCTCCAATAAAGCAATAGAATGGTGGTTCGTATACGAGGCAGAGAAAGCATAGGACTGTATGAGATTGTTGCTATCTGATTAAATAATTACAAAACGCACTCGAAAAATGAAAGTCTCTGATCTTGAAAGCCGAAACCAAAAGTAGGGTTTTGTGGAATTGTGGTCCAAATACTATTAAAAGATTGTAGGGTTTGGAGTTTGAGAAAGGGATGTGTAAGTACTGTCTAATGCGTCATGTGGGAGAGAGACAAGGGAATCCATGTGAGGACTGAGTTATACGAAATATGTTCAAGAAGATTTGCCAGCTTGTGTGCATTTATTTTATGTGTTGCGTGGAGATGTCGCTATTCGAGAACTTTGGATTTGTGCTAATATATTGGTAATAGAAGGTTTTGGAGCTCTCTCTCTCTCTCCCCAATATACCTATATATATGTGTGTGTGTGTGTGACAGCGATTGAAGCTCAAATCTTGCCAATGACGTACTACTTTTGCTCTCACTTTTTGTTTTTAATTTCACTTGAGTTTATACCAAGAGTCTGCCATAGATATATATATATATAGGAAGATTAAGCAAGTTATTGTTGACATGTGAAGATGGAGGAGCTTGAAACTGTAGATAGCAATTGTCTTTGCAAAGTTGGTGACTTAAGTTTTGCGGAATACTCAGCCCAATCATGGAGTACCCTTAATTAACATATTACAATGTTTTCTTCCTTGTAAATGGCTACCCGATATTCCCTCTGATCATCACTCTGAGCGGCATGGGACTTGGTCAATTAGGACAAGACAGTGATTGTTTAAGGAGTTCATGAAGTCCAGCCCTTTGATTAACCCTCTTTCCCATATAGAATATTGGCTTATTAGTTGCGATCGGGATTCAGTGCGAAGGTGGTAAGGGTATTTAGCCCGAGCATTTTCCACCGTTGGATGGCTCAACTTTCAGCCATCTCTTACCACCTTTGCACCGAACGGCCTTTGCACCGAATCCGTTCTCGTTTAGTTGGACAACTTCATTCGATCGGCTCAAAGTCAAAAGAATGATGGAATTAATTGCTCGATCGGCTAACACTACTCTTGCCAATCATTGTAATGGATCTGACCCTGAAACTTAACGGTGGCATCCACCGGTGGAACGAAATTCTTAGAGAAATTAAAGTTTCATTTGGATCAGATTCTGGCAAAATGGAGCAAGGGATGGCCTTATGTTGCTATTGATGAAGATGATATCAAAACCCAGATTTCCTTTGAACTTTGTTGATAAAATACTAAGCAATTGTTAGAATGAATCATTTCCCTATCGAGGCAAAGAAGAAAACATAAGATAAAAACCAGAACCTCAGGAAAAACAAACAGATATATGGAAACTCAACGTTGGGCTATTAATCGCCCTGCTATTATTATCTTCTCTGCTCAAGCAAAAAAAGAAACATATCTACTTACAACTTCAGGGTGTGGAATACAATTTCATTCCGGTACAAATTTTCGTCTCTCTCAATCTCTCAGCTTATGACATACTTTTTCTTGAGAAGCAAACAGATCTTTATCACGTACGACTGATGGAATCCCGATCTGCCACTATAATACGCAGACCGTCAACCACAAAGGCAAACAAAAGTGAAAAACTTATTCACAAAACCAATAACGTACCCGACGTACGTTAAAAACCTGGCCACTTTAATGACCATCCCCCTGGCCTCCGGGCATGTCGAATTCCGGCACACCGGAAAAAATAAAAGGGGTCAGTGATATTCTTCAGAGATGCTCTCGAGATGAGGCCGCCATACTCCAACACGGCGAGTCCTACGATCCCTCCTTGAGGACTTATTTTCTGAGATGATATCTGCTAGGTAACGATCGCAGTCCGAGACATTAGTTTGAGACTTTCTGCTCTTCTTGGAGGACTTTCTGGGGTTGTTACCGCCTTTTTTCTTCTCCGTCAAGGAGGATTCTGGGATCAAGAAGTAGATGCTCCCTCTCTTCAGCTCAGAATCCGGCGAGAGTATCAAGATTTTACGTGCAACCCCTTGAGAGCATGGCTTGCTCAGGACGTGATTTGGGTTGGCCTCAAGGATCTCACCGGCCGTGACTGGACGTGTAATCTCTTCAACGTAGCCATTCAAGTGGACAATACGGATCAAGTCTAGGGCTCCACAGGGAAGCACACAAGCTATGCAACACCTTAGGCTGTTACCCATTATGTCTTTAATCGGTTCTGAACCTCTCTGTAGGGAATTTTTTTTGAACTCTCTCTTTCGAATTGGTCTGAATTGTGACCAAAGGTGCAGGACGATGTATTATATAGGAACAGCCGTACACATACGACCAAAATTAATATAGAAGGTATTATATTATTATAATTGGATTGCAAATGACGAAAGTGTCCTGTGGAGTAATTTTCAAAGTATTGGGGCTTGGTCTTTCCTATGGTCCCCTTCCCTTCGGCATGTAATTAACTTAAGCCGCCTGTTAATGCTGTATGATTGCAGGTGAAAACAAGGTTTTTTTTAAGTCAAGTGAGCTTTCATATGGGTCTCTAAATTTAATTCCACATGGAACATATATATAGTATGCAGCTTAGTGGGTGAAATTGAGCAACTTTGCAAGAGGTGAAGATCTTATGCAATGTTTTATATAGTGCAATTCAGATAGAGATAGACACAATATATTTTAAGATAGGAAAGAACATCATATGTACTCACATAAAGATCTTTTGTAATTTTTTGTATGGTGTAATTTGGAGAAAGATAGACGCAACCGATTTTAAGATGGGAAAGAGCAGCATATGTACTCAGGTGAAGATACTTTATAATTTTCTGCATAGTATAATTTAGAAAAAGATAGACGCAACAAAATTTGAAGACTCATACATTTAACTCACGGAAATTTACAAATCATACACTAAGTTTTATTGTCTTTCTAAAAACTCATTTGGTTTTAAAAATAAAATAAAAAAGCTCATTGGGTTTGTCATTTTGGTATCAAAACTCACTCGACCTAACGACGTTAGACTTATTCAACAGAAAATTCATCTCGTCCAATCGCAATGTGACACGCGTCATTAAAATAAATATAGATATAAATATTTTTAAAAAATAAAAAATAAATAAATAAACATAATTAATTTAATATATTTATTAAAAAAAGGATCGAGAACCTCAATCCTTTCACGGTCTCCTCTGGCCGTCGGGGGAGGAGGAACTCCCCCTCCACCTCTGGGCGACTAGAGGGAGGGCTCCTCCACCCCAGGCAGTGGTCTGGGGGAGGTCCCCCAACTGCCCAGAGCTAGGGTGGAGAAGGGATTCCTCCTCTCTCCACTGACCGCCCAGAACAGGTGGACTCCCTCCACCCATCGGCGTCTTGGTGGTGGTTGGAGGACCTCCCCTCATCCAGCGACCAATGGAGGGGGAGTTCCTTCTCACCCGGCGGCCAGAGGTGGAGGGGGATCCCTCCATTCTGAAAGATGGGGTCTCCGATCTTTTTTTTTTTAAATAATTATATTTTTATTAATTTTATATATAATTAATTATATTTTTATTTAATTTTAAAATATTTATTACACGTGTCACATTTTAATCGGAAGTGATGAATTTTTCTTTCAACAAGGCATTAAGTCGAGTAATCAAAATGATAAATTCAATGAAATTTTTTAAAAATGCGTTAAAATTTAGTGCGTAGGATTTATAAATTTACCTTTTACTCATGGTTACTTACTTTTGTTTCTCGATTTCCTATTTCAGGGGGTAATCAGCCTGGAGTAATTTTCAAAGCACAAAGAAACAAAACATCATTTCCTATGCGCACTGACACGTTTTATCTATTTATAAATGAATCCACATGTTGCCCTGGGAACTGAAGTACTGTAAGTACCCACGACTGATCTGCCATGAAACCATAATAAAGCACTGGGGCCTGCTGCTTAGAAATTAAATAGAGGTAACAAACGAAAGAATTCCAGAGTAATTATACATGGATCGATGGAGCTAGGTTCAAGGTGGGGCGAGCCATGGCACCCCCTAAACTATGAATGAATACCCCACATTGAAACCTCAGTGAAAACGCCAAAGAAACCCACGTACGTCTTTCCTAATTAGATGATTAACAAAAAGAAAAAGAAGAAAGAAACCCACATCAAAAGGCTATAATTAATGCCTGTATTTTTCTTCCTCCAGTACCTGCAACATCTCATTAAAAGTGAAACCCAAGGAGAGAGCACCTCAATGGTCCTTTTGTCAGAACTATGGAAAATAAAGTATACGTCCAATTATAAATGCACTAACAACGTGTTAAACAATATTCTTTGGAGTTTGATGGGGTTTTCACAACGTGACCCACCATGTCAATGAAGTAATCGCGAATATAGGCATCATATGAGAAGGAGTACATCCAAGATCTGGCTTACTTCATTTGACATAAACAAAAAAGGTCAGCAGAACTGAAAATAATTGATTAGGTAGGGGAAAGGAAAATGGCAGATGAGTACAGGTCAGTGTTAATTTATCAACAGTGATTCCCACAGCCGCTATGGGACACCCCTACAGCTGAAGGTGACATCTCGTCGACAGTCTAGCTGGCCCGGGTCTCCAACCCACCCTCTCCCCTCAACACAGTTTTGAGGGTCATAGAAAATGAGGCTTAAGTAGAACGCATTTGCGCCTTTTCTGCACAGGACAAAACGATTTAAATTCAAGGCCTACAATATTTATTGTTTGGCACCCTGGACTGCAGGTCTGCCTCAATTATCCTGCAGGCATGATTATATTTATTGCTGCTACCAAAAGAACATGAAAAAAACTATAAAAAGATCTACTGCCTATTGTCTATCACACAACTTCTACTCCCTTCCTTTTTCCTAATGGTCGTTGTTCTGCTGATGAGTAAGTATAGTATCATGTAGTGGGGATCGTAAATTAAGGAAGCGTTTAAGGGAAATTGGTGCTTTTTTTCTTGAAAATTATGTTAGAAATTGACTCTTTTAAACATACCGACTAAAAGATAAGTGTTAATTAGTGCTTCTTGAGCAATATACAAAGCCTTAATAAGGGTTATATAGTACTCTTACAAGTTGAGTTTTTACTGCGAGGAGTGTTTTACCCATTTTTCTAGTATTACCGCTGAGACTGTACAGAATTTATCCGCTCGTGTGCTTGATTGAATCCGTACGTTGAACTGCTACATCCTATACCCTGTGCACATTATAAGGGGACGAAGCTTCGTGGCTCGAAGGTTTCGGGCACCGACCACAACAAGGGAAAGCCTAATTAAGGTTTTAATTAAGCAACAAAACAACAAACATGACAAAGCTGGAAACACACGAGGCGTGCCCCAAGATTCCTAATGCGAGTTAGATTGAATCTAAACACTAGAGAAAGATGGAAACCCTATATATCCATAATTGAACAACATGGGTCGAATCTGTCTTTACACTAAAGCCAAGGTGGAAGCCAGCAACAAGCATAACCTAAGAAGAACTTTAGTTTATTATGGTATAGCTCATAGAATATGGTATTAGATTATGAACGAAGCTGTATCTATCTGACCCTACCGTGGTACTTCTCTACGCCTACCCAATCTTCTCGTACTTGCTCCACCACCTCCTATACAAAGGAATATCCACAGTGAACATGTATCATAATCTTGCGTGCATGGTTATAATCTTTAGGTGCAATGTTCATACTTGTTCTTGAAACCGCGTAGATTTTGGACATGCAGCTGGCACTGTGATCATGAGATCGTTGCTACCGGCCAATTAGATTAGTAGACGCCAATTCATTGTATCCAACTATGACCACGGAGCAGTAACATAGAATATTCTGAAGTCATAGGAGTAACATGGTCCATTGGAGACAGTAATTAATGTTCCCATGCACACGACTGTAGTTTTAAGATTACCCCAATTAATGGAAGCATTAAGAATCGTGTCTAGTCCAGGATTAGCTTCTGTATTTGGTTTTCCCAAACTTCTAAGTGATAAAGAAACCCAATATATTAGTACGAGGCTTCAATGGAACGGGTTCGGTTACTATGCTGATACTTAAGGTGCAGATGAATACTGATGAAAGGTCACGATCAAATGGACGAGATTCAATAGCTGCTAACACGCCACATCAATTAATGAACTTGATCCGTTTTATAGTATTGACCCATGAACTGACCCTTGACCTGCGAACTGAACCAGCAAAAAAAACTCTATGCGCCAGACTTATTCTTCGCTAAAACTTCATCCCTTCAGCAAGCCCTTTCTCCTAGCCGTCTTCCCGTTGAACTCAAGCCACATCTTGAACTTGCAAAAATTCATGAAAAGTACCAAGCAAACCCTGCCAATGTCGGCAAAGCACATACCAAATAAACAATTCTAGTTGCCATGACCATTACATAGACCAAAAACTCAGATGGAACCATGCACATGACCATCAGCCATATATGGCAAGCCCAATGAACTACCCAGCAAAAAATGGACATTGTAAAAGTTATAACTACACAAACCAGGAGGTCAATCTGAACCATTTGGCCACTCTAGTTGCCACAACTGATTAAATCCTTGATTCGAACATTTAACTGTTGTTTTGGATCTTTGTATTTATTGAGTTTTGCTTCCGTTAAGGCTGCCCAGAAACACAAGAGCAGAAGGCCCATCACGGAGATGGGAGTTCTTGCTCGATTGGGTGGTTGCTATGAGCTGGCTGGTTGCTGCGAGATGGGCGACAGAGGTGGTTGCTGTGAGGTGGCGACGAAGGGGGATGCGGGTGGTGTGAAATCGGAAACGGTAAAGAATAAAATCAGCCGGGTCATATATGAAAACAGGTTGGGCGCAACCAGAATCCGCATCGGTCATGGGTCAATTAAATTTAATTGAAGTGTCGTGATAATAGTCGTCGGATTGCTCAAATTTAATCATGACCGTTGCTCAGCACCCATCAACACAATAGTCATCAGCATAATAACCGAACCTTCAATGGAACGTCTCACATACCTGTCATCCTTACAAAAGAGTTCACACAATTAATGGATTTTGCAGGAGAAGATCTGAAGCAGGGGCGGAGGGAGGGGACCAGTGGGAGCCGTGGTCCCCCCAAAAGTTTTGTAAAAAAAAAATTGGTATATACATTTAGAGGTTGACTGAAAAAATTACTATGGGCCCCTCCAAAATTTTAAATTTTTATTTGATCCCCATTTAAAGTTCACAGCAGTAAAAAAATTGCTACAAGCCTACAGCCAACATGAGTTACGTGATAGGTGCCCTTTTTTCTAGGTAATGTGATAGGTGTTCAGCTGAACATTTAACACAGCCTACATCCAATGTGATAGCTGTCAGCACTGAGCTTGAAGTGACAAAATTCGATTGAACACTGAACGGAGTGACAACAAGTTATTTTTTGTCTGTAAATTTTTTTCGTCTCACGCTAAGTTGCTTCTCTCACACGCCAATGCCATCCAATTTTTCATTGGATTGCCTTGTTATCTTCTGCATTGCCTTGTTATGATCTTTGCGTGACCTCGTCATGTCCAAAAGGAGATTCTACATGTCTTGGCAACTAGAGTGCGAAGTACAATTCGAGAAGAGATTGGTGGTTCAAAATTTTGTACCATTGTGGATGAATCTAAAAGAGAGCAAATGACTCTTATTTTGAGTTTTGTAGATAATGAACGATGTTTAAAAGAATGTTTTTTTTATATTGTGCGTGTTAAAGATACAAATGTCTTAACTCTTAAGAATGAGATATCTGTTGTTCTTGCTCGTCGCAATCTCAATATAAAAAATATTCGCGGGTAAGGATATGATGATGCTAGTAATATTCGTGGTGAATGGAATGGATTACAAGCCTTATTTATTAATGATTGTCTTTATGCTTATTATGTGCATTGTATGGTTCATCGATTACAATTGGCATTAGTTACGACATCGAGAGAAGTATTTTCAATTCATCAATTTTTTACAAAATTGAGTTTCATTGTTAACATTGTGGGTGCCTCTTGTAAACGCAATGAGGAATTGCATGCCGAAAATTGGTGGAAACAAGAAAGTTAAAGATTTTCAATTTGATTGATAGATTGATTCGTCTTGTGTTAACTCTTCCAGTTTCAACAGCTACTACAGAGCGAGTTTTTTCAGCCATGAAAATCATTAAAACAAGACTTCGCAACAAGATGGAAGATGAATTTCTTGCAAATTCTTTAGTTATCTATATTGATTGTTAGCACATAATGTTAATAGATGATTGCATCTCTTTAAAGAGTTGTCGAGTTGCTCTGTAATAGGAAAATAGTATGTTTTTGTGTACTTTTTTTAGTATATCTAGATAAGATACATTTTTGTAGATTGTAATAGGGAAACAATATGCTTTTGTGTACTTTTCTTGAGAATATATACAATCAAGTTGATAAGATAAATTTATTTGTACCTGTTTTTAGTTCTAAATCAAGGTTAACTTAGAACAAATTAATGTTGCAAATTTTTTATATCCTATAATATTTGAATTTTATTTTTAATATTATTATTTAATTAGTCTGGCCCCCCTAACAAGAAAATTCTGGCTCCGCCACTGTTCTAGTCGTGCATGCAGTACGATGATGGAACATATGATATCGATGTTACTCGTTTGGATCTCGTAATTTCTCTTAGACGATCATGATACTAGTAGAAATTTTGATTTTAGGGACGTACAAAAATCCATCCCTAAAGGTAAACCTTTTAGGGACGAACAGGATTACCCCGTCCCTAAAGGTCCACCTTTTAGGGATGAATAGTATTGTACGTCCCTACAATTTTCTCACTACATAAAAACGTTAAGAGGTTCGAACCTAATGAGATGTTGTGAATATGGACCCCGATTGAGAGAGTTAGGTGAAATGTCAAAGCTAGCTATACTGCGTGGAAATGCTTGATTTTGTGCAGCAGCTAAATAATGGTGGGTTGACAAGACCAATATCATGGAACATGGTCCCTCCCTCCGATCCATATTGTTCATCTTTCTGCACATGGTCCCTCCCAAATATTCGTGTTGTTACAATTACATAAGAGAATGTGGGGTACACGTGTGAACCAATAATCGATTGGATATTTCATTTGTATTATTCTTTTCATGAACTAGCCTTGTAGCTTGGTTTTTTTCTTTTTTTGTCTACGCCGATAGCCATTCTTGCAATACCAAAATCCACATGATTGTCGGAAGCTTTTATTAATTTAGATAGAATATATTAGAGTAATTAATGGGTAAACAAGAGTTCGAAGAGAGAAAATTAAATTATAAATATAGATGGCAATAAATCAGGATATAAGTAAAGAAAAAGAAAAAATCCCCAATGGACTCTAAGCAGAGTATTTACATAGCACGAACTCTTGCATGCAAGATTTGGGATCGAACGGGTACCTACATTTTCTCTCTGTATGTGAGGCAAAAAATAGATTAAAACTTCGTATTTTTTTTCCAATGCATGTGTAGCATGGCAAAATTAATATCCCTTTTGTAATAAGGAGCGGCTTAGATTTATTTTTTCAAATCCAAAAAACAGAAATGTGCCACCTCATGTAACGAAGAAGAGCGTGTTTCTATCTCTTGAATTTGGAAAAGCAAATCTAGACAGGCAGAAATACGCTACCTTATTAAATGAAGGAAGGCTGAGTGACGGGTTTTCGTCTCATGGATTTATTAAAACAAATCTAGGCCACCCGTAATGTATTATCTACTTGCTTTGGACAAAAATAAATAAATAAATTACCAGAAGCTAGAAAGCCATGCCTTACTTGAATTAATACAGCTAGCTAGAGTGGACACAAGAGCTCCACGAAGTCCTACTCTACAGCACCATTGCACAATACGTCGTATTCTTTCTTTCTTTTTTCCTTAATTCTCTTCTATTGGGCCATAATTGCCATCATTGTGAGCTTGTCATTTAGAGCAACGACACTGATCATGAGTTCAACAAACTCTTATCATCTTTCGGTAGAAAGAAACAAAATTCCTCAAATCCTCTCTGCCTGAAAACATAAATCATTCAACCTAAAAATGATAGCTCAAGGGACTGGCCTGTTAATTATCAGCAAACTAATTGAGAGGGAAGTTTCAACTTTTCATGACCTGCAATTATTCCCTTTATACCTACCAGATCAACTTTTTGGGCCAGCGCATATCTTTTTCTTAATTCAAGCTTCTTGCAATGAATCTCTGTACCAACTTAAACTTGTTAAGATTTTTTTCAGATTTGCTGCAAATTGTATACAAAAGTATCAGATGCATGTCAGAAATCTTCGCGGTAGGTGATCATATATATATATACTGCCTCTTCTTCAATATTATATGCATGGGGCCTGGGGTTCTGCTTCTGCAGACTGCATTTATGTTGCAGAACAGAAGTTAAGCTTTAGCTCGTGAATGCATGCATGCCATTGTAACAACTGGTTTAAACTTGCCACTTTATATTTTGCTTCGTGTTTCCGGACATCAGAAAGGATATCCCGAGAGATTTTTCAACGGTAGTCCACCTTTTTAGCATTCATAAAATATACGTGTGTATCGCTGTGTAGATCAGTATCAGTAACAGTACTGAATCAAATATATATATAATTAGCTCTTCTTCCTAGATCGATCACTCAATTAATTTCATTTGGGGTTGGCATCAAATTCAATATATGGGAGATACTGACCACAATTGCTGCCAAATATGGACGCTAAGATCGAGTAAAGATTGTGCCCAAGTTATATGCTTTGTTGTTGGGATTCGCCGATTCTTTTGTGCGCGGTTTTTACACCTGATTTTTAGGATGCATGAACAGTAGTTTATGATGATGATACTAGCAAAAAGTCCCACTAAGCCCAATAATCACCAAATTACGTGTTAAGGCCCAAGCCTGACGACGACCAGGTCCTGAGTTAAGGCCCATCAAAGAGCCCACGATAGTGCTGATTTTAGGACTTCGGTCTTCCGAGGTGGCGATATCATACTTGTGTTTTTTCGTTTGTGGGTCTAGCCGTGTTGTGCTTCTCAGATTTTCTGGACCAAGTGCATAATGGGCTTGCGGGCCCAAAACCAGCTTCAGCGAAAATCAGTTAATTCCAACCCAGTGGCAATATCATCATCAAGCAATATCCAACACAATTAAGCAGTAATTAGGAGCTTTTTGTATGCATTAAATCCAACCTAGTGGCAAAGAGAGTGCTAAACCAAATGAAAAGTATTCATGGAAGTTGAACGACATGATAAATCAGATGAATTTCTTTTTATAGTATTATTGGCTTAATCCTCATATACCCTGGCCAGTGGCCAGAGACGAAGCTGGTACTCTCCAAAAGCTCCTAAAAAACAGCATATTCTTTACCCTTTTTAATGGATTTTTGCATTTTTTTTTATGTTTTATTCATTTTGGCTCCCAAGAATTCTTTTTCATGCAATTGGCCCCCCAATAGTTACTTCCTGGCTTCGTCTGTGACCCTAACCTCGTTTATGATTTTCTAAATAGTGAAGTGAAGGTAATGTTTACTAGGGTTTTATGGAGTTTGTCTCAAGCTACTCTTTCTCTTCATTCCCATTCAGAACTTTGCCAAAAATTGGACTTTCGCCTGGCTGTGTTAATGCAACTCATGAGAACAAAGTCCAACGATTACACTTATAATCCGTCTCCGATGGTTAGATGCATGCCTTTTGACCTCTAGGAGTCTTCATTAACTCCTTAGCATGAAAGCATTAATATGAGGTTGGTTGAAAGCACATTTTTAGAACCAAAAAAACAACTTAAAGAACAAAAAGCACACGTTGAATTGAATTACAGTCCATTTTCTGCTGTACTCGATATATTGCTCACCTCACTACCTCTGCATAAATACAAAGCCACCAACTAGAAAGAAGTCCTTGAAGAAATGGCTAATGCAACCTTCTTCCTTATTCTACTGCACATTTGGAGCATCATATCTCACAAATGCTTTGCCACCAAGCTCCCAGCCTCTCCAAAATTCGCTGCCATTCTCATCTTTGGTGATTCGACTGTTGACACCGGCAACAATAATCACCTCAGTACATTGTTTAAGGGCAACCATTACCCATATGGCCAAGACTATACCGATCGCACTCCCACAGGACGGTTTTCCAATGGAAAACTTGTTCCCGACTTCATTGCTTCTGCTTTAAGTATCAAAGAAAGTGTGCCTCCTTTCCTTGATCCACATCTTTCAGATGTCGAACTTTGTACCGGTGTTAGCTTTGCTTCAGCTGGCTCGGGATATGATGACTTGACTACTGTTTCATCTGGTGTCATACCAGTGTCGAAACAAATCGAGTACTTCAAGAAGTATGTAGTGAGGCTGAAGGGAATTGTAGGGAAAGAAGATGCGAAGAAAATAGTCAATGGTGCTCTTGTTGTTCTTAGCGCTGGCACTAATGACTTTGGTTTCAACTTCTATGACATACCCATAAGGAGGTTAGAGTTCAATATCAGTGGGTACCAGGAGTTTCAGCAAAACAGGATTCAACGTTTTATCAAGGTAAGTAGAGATATCTCTCCCATAGCCTCATATGCGACTTTGTCCCAAAGAATTGGAGTACTGTGCGAACATCCCATATGACAGAATTTGGTGAGGAATTATATAGGTTCTTCAACAAGTCCTTTATTCCTTGCGCCTGTATAAAGGCTTCTGTGCAAAGGTTTTCAAGCTTTGAATGAGTCATTTACTAGAAGCAAGACCAAGCCTGCAGTTTTGTGGATTTTACACCATGACCAGCCCCTCCATAGAGGGAAGAATACTTGTTACAATTTAACTTTAAGAGAAGATAACACAGAGAGACTTTCAGACCACATAGGAGATTCATTCTTATTCTTACTAAACTCTAACATATGTACGCATCTTCGCATTGTTTTAGGAACTCTACAATCTGGGGTGCCGTAAATTCTGCATATCTGGGCTTCCTCCAATTGGCTGCCTGCCCATTCAAATGACTGCAAAATTTGAGAACCCAAAGGCCAGAAAATGTCTGGAGGACGAGAATTTAGATGCTGGAATTTATAACCACAAGCTTGCGAAGCTGTTACCTCAAATACAAACACGCTTACCAGGCAGCAAGATTGTCTATGCGGACGTCTATAAACCATTGATCGATATGGTTAATCATCCTCAAAAATATGGTAAGTTTATTACATCTATGATGCTAATTCCTTCATAGTTAAGTTACCACCACGCTTGATTTGGAAAACAGGCTGTCCTTCTGCTAGAGATTATTTTGGTGCCCTTTTTTTTCTCCACTCTTTGATTTTCAAGCCCTTGGTTCTAGATACAGAGAACTCACAATGTGTTTGCAACAGGATTTGTGGAAACAAAGAGAGGGTGCTGTGGAACAGGGTTCGTTGAGGCGGGGCCCCTATGTAATCTGATCACACCAACATGTGGGAAGGCTACAGAGTACTTATTTTGGGACTGCATACATCCAAGCGAATCAGCATACAAGTACGTTTCTGAACACCTAGAGAAGGAAGTCCTTCCCAAGCTATTGTATGACGATGATCATTTGTATTCATGAGGAAGCCCCCTCGTCTTTCACCAAAACCTCTGTTTTATTCACTTAATTTTCTGGTTGATATATAGATCAGGGACCTCACCTGGACCATCCATAACAGAGATTGAAAAATAGCTTTCTATTGTATTGAATACAGAGAGAATGTTTGCTATATATACATGTCTATGTCAGTACATTTATAATCGAGTGCAAGAGGTCTGAAGGCTTGCTTGACAGAGTGTCAGTCTGCATATTGAGACTGCTGGTTGCCGAAGTGTTCTCTGTGGGTGCAGGATGCGCAAACTGCCAAGGTGCTCTCTGTGGATGCAGGGTGTATCACAGTGCTCTCAGCCTCTCTGTGCATGCAGAATTCTGTACATTTACCGTTGGCAGTGTTGTGGTGCGTTGAGATAATGGTGAGTCAAAAATCACGGTTTAGATCCAAACAGCATCTAGAAGGGGATGCAGGATGTGCAAACTGCCGAGGTGCTCTCTGTGGGCGCAGGATGTGCAAACTGCCAAGGTGCTCTGAGGATGCAGGGTGTGTCACAGTGCTCTCTGTGCATGCAAAATTCTGCACATTTACCGTTGGCAGTGTTTGGTGCGTTGAGATAATGGTGAGCAAAAAATTACGGTTTAGATCCAAACAGCATCTAAAACTTGAGACTCTGATCTTGATCTGAACAACAATAAATTCAATAAACAAAATAAACAGGAAAAAAATTAAATAAAACATCAATCTAACAAAGAAACAAGATTTAGATATCGTTTAAAAGAAAAATCACTCTGGATTATCCGTGCCACCTAAAATCCTTTAAAAATATAAACATTACAAATAGTGATTCAAACGTAACAAAATTCTTTGCTAGCTCTAACATCTCGAAGTAATAATCTAAATAATTCTATTTAGGCCTACACCAAGCAAAAGTAACCTCAGACCTCTGAGACTCCTCTTATGGACTCGTTACGAACGAACTTGTTCTTCAATACCGGAACTCCTACAGCAAAATTTATCGAGAAATCTGAAGGCTTCAACAGTGAAGGTTGGATTTGTGGTGATTGATTGAGGGAAAAATCTAAGACTTTTGGATCTAGATCTAGAGATGTTTTTTTCTTTTAATGGAGGTTCATATGATGTTCAATTTGGTCTCCTTAGGGTTAGATGTCGATCTAGTAAAGTATATAAAGAATACCTAGAGTTTGATAGCAAGTAGTTTGAAAAGATAATGTTTTTGAAAATCGATGAATCTTGCTCTTGCTAAGGTCAAGTTAAAGTCTTTGTGACATGTTGGCTTGAGCAAGGAGACGAACATCAGTTAAGTGAAAACTCTCTATATGAAAATCATCAAGTTCGCTCGAGTGAAGATCAAGCCAAACTCCATGCGACCATCAGGCTCAAGCTAAAGGCAAGTCAAACTCTTTGTGACAACTTGGCTTGAGCACTAGGCAAGTACCAGACTAGCAACAACTCTTTGATCATCATCTTTAACTCAGAACTTGAATCATAATAAGTTTACAACTCGAATGGACTTACTTTTGATACGAAATTTTACCAACACTTAACTCTAACACTAAACCAGATTGGTCAGCTGACTCGATTGTTGTTGTTGATGAGGCTACTAACTGTATTGTTGATGTGTGTGCTCTGACAATCCAATTGTCCATGGAACATACACTTGAGATATACAAGAGAAACCAAAAGCTATTCGCGATGACCAAAGAGTTTACATCATGTGGCAGTGGCACATACACTTTTCTTTTTCTTAGCAATAGTGAGATTCATTTTTTTCTATAAATAATGTCGAGGGGCTAACATTGCATATTGAATCCATAGCACAAGTTACAATAAAGAATTAGAAACTAAAGATCCAAGCAAACTAAGCTACAAAAGGACCAAGACCAACAAGAGTCAATAAACGACATAATGCTCAATGCAGGGCAAAGAGAGCAGGCAGCAGGATACGGTAGACGGCAGCTACTGGAACCAGTTGAGGGCTACTCACTGAAATAGGAAAGAATGGCAGCCTAGACAAATGCAACAAGGCCCACAAGTGGCCGAAAAAGCCCTATGGGGCCGCTACAACTAAAAAAAACAAACACTCCCACCAACGAGCCTAAACAAAGCAACAAAATAGAAAAATGAAAAAACACGCTCTCAGATACCAGGAGAGCCGGAAATCACCAAGCAAGGCAGCGCGTGAGAGCCATGCACGGCCAAAAATGGAACAAATCTGGTCAGATCTGAACACTCAAAGGTGATAGAGCTAACAAGAGGGGCGGTGGCTCCAAAGATCACCGGAGAAAGCCTGTGCAAGGAGAACAAAAGGTCGGGCGCGTGCGGAGTCCATGAAAGGATCCACAGTGATGACATGGGTCGTGACAAGCCATGTGTGGGAGGATAGGTGCCGAGGCACTAGTAGCACCCATGGGCACCCCTGACACCCCCACAACCCACAAAGCAAGAGCACCACAGCCAAACCATGGCATCAGTGCGTGCACGCGAACTAGGCACACTAGGGCCCCTGACAAGGCATGTCTGGCATGCCAACCAGCCAGCTCATGACCTTGCCATGACACGGTGCCACATCAAGTCCTTAACCACCAACCAAGCCAAGCAGTTGAAGGTAAGCAGACAAAGAAATATCATGACACAATATGGCCACCACCACCGGTGGCGGAATATCACCACCCCTACCAGTGTTAGGTGGGGAATGGAAGAGGAAGGTCCAAGGAGTCGAATGAGCATCACCACCCATGGAGGTGCAAGCGGCGACGGCCGACGGCGAGATCCAGACATATATGAAGGTATCGTAGGAGATTAGTTTCCTTTCTTGTTGAGTTGAATAAATCATATATTCTAGATTTAGGGATCATTTCCTAAACTATAGAAGATTCATTTCCTTTGCGTTTATGTTGAATTAGGCATATAATATCAAATCTCCTTGATTTAGGAGATTGATTCTTAAAGATCAGTAATTTGATTTATATTTTATTGTGATTTGATTTGAGTCAATTAGGTTTTGTAAGCTCCTAAGGATATCTATACAAACACTCTTAGGTGCATTAGTGTTATTCATTCAGAATAGTAGAATCTTGGAAAGTCTGAGTGCTTTTGGGGAGTGTTTTGGCCGAGCATAGGCACGTATATGCTAAGTTGGTGTCAGGGCTAATAAACTTGTCATTTGGGATTCATTCTAGGCTACTAACCTAGTTCGGGTACTCATTCTTGGGCTAATTAACCCTTGATCAAGATTGTTCTTGTGTTCTTATGGTTCTTGGGTTAATTAACCTTTAATCACGTTCTTTGTTCTTCATCAATAATATCTCGAGTGTTCTTCAGTTTGTGTGTTAGATCATATATTTTCAGCTCGTGTGTTGCCAAGAACAGTTTAGGAGGATCAATTGGTGTGATCGTATTCGAATCACTTGGCGGAGTTGGTGTTGTTAAGGTGGCCTAGACCGGGTCCCTAACAGTCCGACTGGAGACGAGATGGTGTAGAAGAGATTGGCCAGAGGAGCTAGTGTTGATGGGTTGATGCGTGTCCTCCTGGGGTGAGCAAAAACGTCGGGATCTAGCCACCTAGTCTCCAAGCAAAAATCGAGAAAAAAAATAGGGAAGGGGGAGGAGATCTGGCCGATCCTAGCACAAAGGAAAGTGTCGGGAAAGTAGGAAGAACGGGAGGAAATGGAGCTCCTCCCGCCCCCGGAGATCGAAGTAGAGGAAAAGGTTGGGCTGCTAAGGTTTGGGGACATATTCTCTTTTGAGTTCATATAGTGAGATTCATTTCACATAAAGGAACTTACCAATGAGAGTTGTATACATACAAGTCTTCCGTGCTGGTTACAAAGATTAGAGACAAAATCTAAAGTGGCTACATAAGGCTCTAAAATTAAAAAGGTCTTAAAAAAAGAATGGCTTAAATGCACCTCATGCCCCTGGGGTATGCCGAAAGAGCAAATATGCCCCTGTGGTATGCAAAGTCATTTTCATACCCCTGAGGTATACTTTCAGTAGCAAATATGCCCCTCCGTTATGTGCCGGTTTGAAACCCTAACGGTAAATGCTGACGTGTCAAAATTTGACACGTCAGCACCAATCAGGGATCGACACCTGTCATTTTCGAATTAAAAAAAAAAAAAAAAAAACTTCGACAGAACTGGGGGAGAGTCCCCCAGCGGCGAAGGGAGCTGGGCTCCCTTCGCCGCCGCGAGGGGTGGCCGGCAGGGGCCACCCCGTCGCGCGAGCAGCGCCTGCGCGAACCGCGCGGCAGACGCGGGGGAGCCCAGATCTGGGCTCCCCGGTCGCCAGGGTGGCCCCTGCCGGCCACCCCCGCACGGCGCGAGCCGCGGGGGTGGCTGGCGGCCACCCCTCGCGGCGGCCTTCGCCGCTGGGGGACTCTCCCCCAGTTCTGTCGAAGTTTTTTTTTTTAATTCGAAAATGACAGGTGTCGATCCCTGATTGGTGCTGACGTGTCAAATTTTGACACGTCAGCATTTACCGTTAGGGTTTCAAACCGGCACATAACGGAGGGGCATATTTGCTACTGAAAGTATACCTCAGGGGTATGAAAATGACTTTGCATACCACAAGGGCATATTTGCTCTTTCGGCATACCCCAGGGGCATGGGGTGCATTTAAGCCAAAAAGAATTTATCTGCATATTTTGCTTTAAAATAAAATGGTCAAAAATAAAAATAAGAAAAAAAAATGTAGGAGAATAAAAAAAGAATATGCAGAAGAAGTCCAAATAGCTTTGATCCACATAATACAGGAGTTTATTTTTGGAATGAATCTATTTTTCACCCTCTAATTATTAAAGTATTTTTTTTGACAATTATGGGGTCTTAATAAATTATATCATCGTTCATAGTGTAAAAAATATTAATTTCTACATACATTTTTAACAATAAAAGGCCTCATTTTGAATTTTTGCCTTGGCATACATTTATATCGAGTGGACATTTTTATCCCAAAGTGCATATTGATATATTTTAATAGTTCGACGTTGCAATGTAACAAATTTATTTGAACTCTAAAATGAAATTTTGGCACCATAGTTTAGGAGTGAAAAGTAAAATTTTCTATATAAAAATAATAATAATAATAATAGATTTCGATTGAGAGGATGCCCGAGGAAATAAGAAAGGTGCCTATTACCTCTTCCTTTTCTTATTTCCAGAAAATCGGCTCTAATAAACCTTCTTGGTTCATTAGTGGTCTCAGCTGAGTTCTGCTTTTTCAAAGCTTTCCTCCCTCCAGATCCAAACATACTTCCTTGTTCTCTTTTCTGCTCCAAAGCTTGTATATAGAAAGCAAGCTCTCGTGCCAGTTCATCATTCACATCCACCTCTTGCTCTTGATTGACGTCAAGAGAGAGATTGTGTATCCATCCCACATTTTCAGGCCAGCTAATATCTCCAAGTTTATCAAGGAGGCCTTCTCGATTGTATATGTGTGTCACAAAAGCACATATTAAGTAATCCAACTCATTACTCTCTATCTACTAAGCAATTGCACCATGTTGAGTAAGACCTTTTATACAAGGAAAATCCAGTACGCACAGATAACTAATTGAGCATTACACCATGATAGCGCGAAAGGAAATTTCGAACATCAATATCCAGAAAGATTAAGAACTTGACTTGTAGGGCAAATCTTGGATACTTCATGATATGTCCTCCCAAACTAAAAATGGCCATAGATTGAATGTTATAATGTGATATCACATTATATATACTAAGCTATGCAGGAAGTAATTTTCAAACACCTTAAGAAAAGAAGCTCTTACTGGAGCCCTTCTTGATCCTGTGTGTTCTGGTTTTAACCATCCTTGCCAACACACTCAAAGCCGCAGCCTTTGCCAAAATTCCCAGCCATCCAGTCTTCGGTGATTCAACGGTAGATAGTGGAAACGTCACTACCGTTTTCAGAGCCAACCATTTGACATATGGTCGAGAGTTTCCCAGTCAGGTTCCTACTGGGAGGTTTTCCAACGGGAAACTCATACCTGACTATGTAGCAAGCGTCCTAGGGATCAAAGAGAGCATCCCTCCCTTTCTAGATCCAAACATTTCAAAGGATGAACTCCAAACTGGTTTTTGTTTTGCTCCAGCCAGATCAGGAGGGTACGATGATCTGACTATTGCTGCAACTGGCGTCACCCCAGTGTCAAAGCAGATAGAGTACTGTATTGGAAGGCTTGAAGGCATTGCAGCGGAAGCGGAGGCTATGAATATAGCTACCGGTTCTTTGGTCGTTATTAGTGCAGGAACCAATGATTTTGGTTTCAACTTCTATGATGTACCTACAAGGAGGCAGCAGTACGCTATCAGTGGGTACCAAAAATTTCTGCAGGGAAGGATAAAAGACTTTGTCAGGGTAAAAACATGGATCCTCCACTTCATCCTCGGAGCTAAAGAACATACGATTTTGCCTATGATCTTACAGTGAAGTTAGCGGTTCCAATGTTTTCTTTGTTTGTGAACGTATAGGAACTGTACGATCTGGGACTCCAAAATATGATCATCTCTGGGCTTCCTCCAGTTGATGGTTGTCTGTCCATTCAAATAACTGCAAGATTTAGACATCCCCACGAGAGAAAATGTTTGGATGACCAGAAGCTCGTAAACTTGTTAGGGCAGCTGCAGGGGTCGCTTCAGGGAAGCAAAGTTGTCCACGCAGACGTGAGCCGTTGATTGACATGATCAACAATCCACAGAAATATGGCGAGGCACCCTCGGATAGTTTTTTTCTCAAGCTGCTTGCACTTCTAGTGTAATGTAAAACTCATTAACTATTTGTTGTAACAGGCTTTGTGGAAACGAACAAAGGGTGCTGCGGAACTGGCTTTCTGGAAGCGTCTGCGTTATGTAATGAAAAAACTCCAGTGTCCAGACGCTTCCCAGTTCGTGTTTCGGGACTGCATTCATCCGAGCCAAGCAGCAGACCAGAATATTGCTAAGTTCCTAGAAGATAAGCTCCTTCCCCCCATCTTCACAAAAGATCACAGCTGTTGATTTAGACAATCATAAAAATGAGAGACCAAATCATTGGAAAATCTTTCTTTCGTCCTCCCTTGTCAAAAAGAGTCAAAACAGAGCGTATTTCTTTTGGTTTAATACCTCTCTCTCTCTCTCTCTCTCTCTCTCTGCACTTACAACGGGCAAGAACAATACTCGAGTTGTTCTAAAGTTCAGAGGCAAGCGAATACCACAGGAATGTCAGGAACCACTCATGACTTTCATTCACAGATGATACAAACTTGGTAGTACAGAGCCACAAATCATTCCAACTACATTCAACCAATACAAAGATTTGTAAGCACATCAATAAATACATAACAACTATCGGTGGTGGCCGGTTACTTTCACTTCCGGCGATTGGCAGATCCAGCATTACCCTGAAACAAGCGGTTAATCCGAGCTTCGATTTCCTCCGCGTCAAACTTAATATGCCTTTCCACATGCTTCCGTAGGTCCGGGACACCCCGGAACCTTCCGATAAAGCTGCCGTACGCAGGCAACAAGAGTTTCACCAGTGAGATTCTCATATCCTCCCTCATCTGATCATCGCAGACCACCCAAGTAGATTGAACATCACAAATCTCCTCAAAGCACGTGTTGAACAACTTAATTCTCTCTTTCATGGTGCTTGCAGCAACATTAGGAGCTAGGGAGCCATTGTCTAGCTTCAACACTCCTAGAACCTTGTTCCACGAGCTTCTCTGGTAATTGGCATGGAATTGTCGTATTTTGGACGTGTGTCTACGAATCCAATCATCGCCTAAAAGGGTCCCTAGCTCACTATCTTTGACCTTATGAACTATATACCTTCCATTGTTCATCATGAAAACAGAGGCCAAAGCAGAGTCCTTGTAAATCTTCGACTTAGCCTCCAAATTACTCTCCAACAGCTCCATAATCCAATCTATCTGAACCGACAACGAAGAGGAAGAAGACCCTCTTCGGTCATTGTTAAGCTTTGAAGGCGGCGGAGGCGGAACCACGTTCTCGTCAAAAACTTGTTCGAGGGTCTGGCGCGATTCACAAGCGGCTCGGAGATAATTCATCACGTATCGGGTAATCGGATGGAGCCCGCCGCCAGGAACTGGTCCCTTTGCAGGGTCCCTACGGATCAAATTTTCCAATTCCATGAAAATACCTCTAATTGCTTCTCCTAATCTCTTCCAAATCGTTATGGCTTCGTTCCGAAGTACCACGCAGTACTGATCCGAAAACACCGAGTCGAACTCGGGCATTAGGTCCCTCAAAGTCTCGAATACGTCCAGAACTCTAAACAACCGCTCTGGCGACCGGCTCCCGATGGCTACCGCGTCGGCGAAATTCAGCAGCTGAATCGTCGATCCTCGGCAGACCTCCATGAAGGAGAGGTCAGCGGAGGAGGTGAGCCCGAAGAATACACGGTCACAGAGACGGCGCTCGCTGGGGAAGAGGATACGGAGCGCGACGTTTGCGCCGTTGATCCACCGTCCGATCTCGTCCTCGAGGTCCGGCCATGTCATCTTGTGGACTTCGTCGATGCTCAGCTTCTGCAACCCCAACCTAGATAGGCTCTCCTCCAGGAAATCGCGCCTGCAGCTACTGTACACGTGCGAGCACTCCTTGCCGAACCCTGTGGCCACCATGCGCTTAGCTATGTTGTGGAGATCGCTGATCGTCCCGGAAGGAAGCGCGTCGATGATAATGTCGTAGTCAGTGATGGGGGACGCTACAGGAATTCCTTCGTCCTCATCGTTTCTGATAACTCCTCCGTCGTCTTCGTCCTCCGAGTCAAAGGAGAGGTTCCCGGTTGACTCGCCGTTTCGGTACTCCCGACTCAGCTCAAACGACTCGCCGCCCCGTTCCATCAAGGACCTGAACTCGTCCTCCACACGAAACATGGCCTGCTGCATCAGGTCATCTGCGCGTGCGAGGCACGAGCCAACGGTCTTCTCCCTGGCCACAGGGCTCCAGTCCCTGATGGTGGCGATCAGCTCGTCGATAGCGTCGAGGAAAGCCACGGAGTCCACGGAGTCGGCCCAGATCGAGTGGTCAGCCGCCACATACTGGGAGATCTGACGCTCCAGGGACTTGAGACCGAGCTCGAGCGCGGCGACGGAGCTTCTGGGATCCTCTTCGTTGTCCCCAGTCTTCTCGGACAGCTTCTCCCGTGAAAACCTTCCGTCGAAGTTCGAGAAAATCTGCAAGATGTCGTCTGCCATGGTCTCGTTGTTGCCCAGCGTCTTGGCGATGTGCCGCGCCACAGCCAGTAGTTTCTCCTCCCCGTTCTCAGCCATAATTAACTAATTATATTATAGCTTTCTCAAATTTGAGAGATTGTAAAGATTAGGGTTTTGCAAATGAAGCAAAAAAACAGGACGGGAAGACGAAGAAGAAGAAAAAGTCTGGAGGTCGGAGGAAATTGAGGGTGTGTCTGTTGTTTTGTTAAAATTTTTGTATCGAGTTTGGTGGAGAACTGGATAGTTAATTTTTTATATTTTTTTTATTGTAAAAATAGAGATTATATTGTAATATTTTATCGTGGATAGCTAAAATTTTGTAACCGTCAGCAGAGAGGAGCAGAGGGTGACATTTTGCTTGGGATATTACGGAAAAGTCCCTTGAGAACGCGGTTTGTGGTCGGGGAGATAAAGAAAAGTAAAGTAGAATAAAGGTAGTAAAAGGGACAAAGTGGCAGAAGAAACAAAATGTTCTCTGGAAAGAGGAGAAAGAAGAAAGTCAGTCGGAACAGTTCAAAGGGGCATGAGAACGTAGAAAAAGGGGGAGGGGGGGGGGTTCTTTTAGATTTCGGTATTTTTTTTTTAATTAAAACTGCAACTTTTATTTAAAACACATAAAAAAACCCCATAATTAGGGGGATCAGTCCCATTGTATAACTACGAAAAATCTGGAAATTGCTCAACACTACAGGGATTGCTTCCTAAGATCAACTCAGTGGCAGCCCAACGAGCTAATTGATGCACAAAACAGAATTATTAACATAAATAAAAAATTTATTAAAAATTTATTTTTAAGACATTTTAAAATTTTACTTCTATTTTTATCTTCTATTCACCCATTTTAATACTAACACAAAATTTAAGTCCAAAGTACGAACTTTAAGTCCAAAGTAATGTTCGTTTTCGAGTCTTTTTTAGAATTCAAATTCATTCACAAAACTATTACCGAACATCTTAAGAATTCAAACACAAACACTAATACATTTTACACGATCTCCAACAACTTTTTACAAAAACTTCAATACATTTTCAAAAAAAATTATAACAAATTTTCTCTATATTTTTTCACTTAATTCTAATATTTTTTTTATTAACTAATTACATCAAATCATCTCTCTCTATCTTTTTACACAAATACCTATAAAATACTATTTTACATAAATATTCACAATTCTACTAAAATCTTACAATTTTTTTACCACGTGAACCTGCCCCAACTCTCTCGGTTTTATTTGGATTGGGACGATGAGAGCGGACCGAGTTTGTTTAGAATATTTATATTTGATAAGTATGTCTCTTCGGCCCAGCCGGCGAGCTCAACCCACAGCAGTTGGGGAAGGCCCATATGGGAAAAGTCCATAGATCAAAAAGAAACAATGGGCCGAGCCCCTAAGCCCACAAGGGCTTAAGGCCCAAAAAGGTGTGCCTGAGAAAAGGGCTAGAGAAAGTCCTCGGGGCCACGTCTCATTAATCGAAAAGAAAAAGTCCAATCAACCGTATGGAGCTTCTACACGTAAGGATACCTTTCTCTCGAATAGACGATTACGCTAAATCACTCAGAGCCTCCGCATGGGAACTATCCTCCTCACCTGCATACACAAATGGCTAAAACCTTCCTCTTCTTTGTTTGCTCGTAGATCCGCTAGCAGAAAGGAGGGTTTAGAAACGGTTAGTTACTCAACTATTGGGCTAGATCAAATTTGGAAACATCAATATTTATTCAGCCATTAAAAAAAAATAGTCGCTTGGATATTTAAACACAGATGACTTCCAATCGCAACTTGCTATGTGATATATTAACATACAATAATATACATATAAATATAAATTCAACACCCAAACAGAAACAGGGGATGACGGAAAGAGAAGCAAGCAAAGGGAATCTTGAGGCCCCATCCTCACCGTCTATCTTGACATTTAGGATTTCAGATCTGCATATCTCCTTTAAACTCCGTTTTCCTACACCAACTGTATAGTTTCCTCAACACTTCTTCGCATCCATTTTCAAACGAAGTCCAATCCGTAGTTGCCGTTTCCTGAAATGGCCGCTCCTTCCATACTCCCGACCTCAAGCTCCCACACAACCCCCAGCGAATCTCAATCGTCCACCACAGGCTCAAGTCCATACCACCATGTCAAGGCCTTCCTCACCCTCCTCTTCCGTTACATCCGCCTACTGCTTTCCAAATGTCGCCCCTGGACCGAGCTCATCGACCGCACCGCTTTCTCCAGGCCGGAGTCGCTCTCGGAAGCCACCTCGCGAGTGCGCAAGAACTTCTCATACTTCCGCGTCAACTATCTGACCTTGCTCGCGCTCGTGCTCGCCGTCTCCCTCCTTTACCATCCTTTCACCCTCATCCTCCTCCTATCCCTCCTCGCTGCATGGCTATTCCTCTACGTATTCCGACCGTCCGATCAGCCCCTAGTGATCATGGGCCGTACGTTCTCCGACAGCGAAACTCTAGTCGGGTTGGTCGCGCTCACCGTGATTGTGGTCTTCCTCACGAGCGCGGGGTCGCTACTCATCTCAACGGGGATGGTTGGGCTAGCGATCGTGTGCGCTCACGGTGCATTTAGGGTTCCTGAGGACCTGTTCCTTGACGATCAGGAACCCTCTTCCTCTTCTGGGCTCTTCTCGTTTGTCGGTGGTGTCGCTTCATCCGCCGCGGCAACAGCCGGTCCCGCTATGGTCTCTCGCGTCTGAACAAAGCCTTCTTTGAGATTCAGATCTAAGTGATCTACAACGCGACAACCCTTGAGTAGGCTGACATCATCATTTATTCGGCATTTGGGTTGGTTTTGTGTCGTTTTTTATGTTGTGGGGGACAAATTATCATCGAATTCAATTTGTTGTTTATAACTTATGTAGATTTTTCCTTTTAAATTATTTTTGCCATTTCATCCATGTAGATTTTCTTTACTGAGCAGTCTTGAATCAACTGGGTTATACAGTGTGTTTTTTTACCCTTCTCTCTAGGCATAGTTGCACGACCTTATTTTGTCGATGGCTACACGGTAACACGAAATTACGAGTTTTTTTTTCATTAGAAACAAATATTATATCTGCTATGTTGGAATTTTTCGAGATACATGTGAATCATTTCATTTTAAAAATATGGACAGGAATTTCCTTTTATCAAAGATATTAGAGGGTTTTCTTCGGAAAATTGGAAAATTAATATCTCATGTTTACGAGATTTTTTTAAAAATATATATATATATAGATAAAATTTTATCCACAAAATTAATGGTTCACAAATCCTTTTTTTGTATTTTCTATTCAAAAATATAACAATTTTATTTAATTTTAAATGACACATATCAACTTGAAGCTGTTGTGTAAATTATTAAATATTTAAAAAAAAAACAAAGATTTGTTAAAAAAAGACAACCTAAAGACCTGATAAATGCGCTTTTTTTCTAAATGACCTGACAAATACGCATTTCCGCATGTCAAGTGCCTCAAAAACAAATAAAAATTATACTTATGATAGTAAATTACATAGATTAATTAATTAACAAAAGCTATAGATTAAATAAAAAAATAAACCCTTGAAAGATATTATAATTTTATTTTTAAAAGTAAGTGACTTGGCTCATGAACATATACAGAGACGAGCCATGCCACGTGTCAGAAACATTGACTAAAAAATAGGATTTTCAAGCGGGACCTAAACTCAGGCTCATAACAGTGATTTTTAAATTTTTCTTCGAATTCCAGCTTGCTGATGACAATAACAGGCAACATCCAAAGATAAAAAGCGCAGAACCCAAAAAACAGAAAACGAAAATAATAAGAAAAGGAATATAAATGGAAAGAACAGAGAGAGAGAGAGAGAGAGTGGGGTGGCCACCAAAAATTGAAGCCATCATGTATAGCCATCTTGTAAGTCATCCCAACATCTCACACGGCCAGCCCAACAAAAACCAACTCAACAAGTTTTAATGCGCCAAAAGGAGCATAACAACCTTTCTACAGAAGCAACTATGGGGGAAGACAATTTTTGAAACCTAGCAAGAATTCTCCCTCCTTTATTGTTATGAATGTTAATTCTATCTCCTGAGTCTTTACGTCAATAAAATCGAAAAAATAAAAAGAAAAAAGAGAGAACGAAAGAGCTGGAGATTCGAATTTACAGCCACAAGGTTCAGGAGCTCTCTTCTGTATAGCCGCTAGTCTCCTCTGCAACCTTTGTCCACACATTCGCAATTTTCTCAGCATATCCAACCTATCAATTCACAGTGCAGCTTTATACATAAGGAGGTGGAAGGAACAAAGATCTTAAACGAAAAGAGCAAAACATGGAAATATATAAGACTGCATATGAGAAGCCATAGCATTGTGCCCCAGTAATACCCTACTCAAAAGCATGAAATGGCCATAGCATTGTGCCCCAGAAAACCAAACAGATAAGAAATAATTGTATTCAGAGTGGAGGGCAAGAAACGATTTATCTCCTGAGTTGGGCCAGGAAATTTACATTTAATAGTCCCTATGAAAAATCTGTTCTTTGTAGCAGTAGATCTACTTTTGCTTGCCTAAGAGCCACAGCAAGTTCCAGCCAATCTCTATGGTGTGTCTGTATGCACATACCCAGTCAATCACCCACACACATGCAATGTGGCTTTCAGACCAGCCTGCTAGCTTCGTCAAATGTGCCAATCTCCAAAGTTACCTCTTATTCGACCAGTAAGAAACAGAATCTGAGTGGGGATTCTATACAAGAAACTGCTTGCCAAAGCATTTCGATTTGCAAGGAGAGGTCATCAATATGCTCTCTCAAAGAAAAGCTTCATATTTAAGCATATCCTAAACTTAAAGGCTATCATGATAAACACTGAATTATCTAACTATGAACCAATGCATGTAATTCACACGCAAGGCACCTCTTGTCAGCCCTCATTTGGATTAGCTAACCTTATGGCATCACAGCATTTGGTAAAAAATGCAAATCAAATAGACCAAAGACAAATGCTATCCTCTTGCCCATAAGCATAGCATCCATTCACAAATAAGTTCTTGTGATTTGCACAAGCTGCCAAAGCTCTAATTAGAAGCTAAACGTATCAAGGACTCTATTATTAGATGTCCCTGGTTACTAGTTATGAAATTGAAACTTGTTAAAGAAAAAATGGCCAAAAGAATAGGAAAAAGAAACAGACAACCCCACACCATTTCCCAAACACTGGCTGAATCCTTCTGAAGCACACATTATCATTCTCCTGCCTATGCAACCCAGGGGAACTCGAGTAAGAACAAAACATGTCCACATGGTAAAGTTTAAGTGGAAAGAGAGAATAAAGATAGAGACAGAGACAGAGACAGAGACAGAGGCAGAGGGCTTTGGTAAGGGAGACGATATGTTCCAGATGACTTAGTCATCCCATTGGACCGAAGAGGAGGATTCATTTACCTGATTGAGCACAAACCCTTTCAACATATTCAACAAGTCAGCCTTTCTCTCTCTGTCAAGCCTCTCAAGCTCAGTCCTGTTGTTCTCCTGCATTTATGGCATTAAAGCATGGAAATTAATACACTGCTCAAATCACCAACGGAAATACGAATTTGCTCACTTCCATATTGTGTGATTCAAAGTAGAAATCAGGCAAAAGGATATCCAAGATACACCAAAATAGAAAGAGGACTTTCAGGACGCAACAGAACTTGAACTAGCCAAAACGCCAATAAAGGGAGCAATGGATCCAAAAAGAAAAAAAAAATGAAAGTTTTACAAACAGGAGCACACGGAGTACCTACTGCATACTTTCACCGACACATTCATAATCATATGCTCTGTCATGTTTGGGAACTCTAGGAACGTGTAAAATTAGAGCAGCAAGATATAGCAGGACTCTCACACTGCAAATCAAGGTAAATGCACTGACGACACATTCATAATCATATGCTCTGTCATGTTTGGGAACTCTAGGAACGTGTAAAATTAGAGCAGCAAGATATAGCAGGACTCTCACACTGCAAATCAAGGTAAATGCACTGAAATAGTAGGGAGAGCTCTCAATGAGTCACAAAGAACTCAGAGCCTCCAGAGCCAAACTTCTTCAAAAAAAAATTGGGTTCTTATGTGTGGGCAAACTTCTTTGTCTTGAAGACAAACAACTTACGTCCAGAAACAACTACACAAAATATATAGGCATAACTCACTCCTTCCAAGAACATATAAAACAGGAGGCAAAACCGCCAGCCCTTCAGCTTAGATGCCTTGTTTGCTTACGACAACTTGGAAGCTCTATTGGAAGTAGTAGACTGAATAGCAACCTTATGCAAGTGCAATTAGCTCAAACATGGCAGCACTTTACATCATTGGCCAAGCGGGGGGCCTAAGGCACAGGATGGGATTAGACACACCATCCCATTCATCTGAAAAAGATTAAGGATTGCTCCACTTCCCTAGTTATCGATTCTAAATTTCAAGAACTACTTAGAAGTAACATGAATGGCTAAACTATAATCATTGCAAAAATGTCTGCCACATTAGTAAACCATTTATGTGACCTAAAACACTGGACAGTTTCCATCCCACTGCTTGGCCGGGAAAAGTGATGAACAAGAGACACCAAGGACACATACCTTTTTTCCCCTGACCAACCAGCTCCTACCAATTGAGAGCATCTGATGAATGATGCACACCCAAGGTAGCACAAATAGCTTCCTATACATCAATCCTGACCGTCTTACAATTACCATTCCATGTCTTACATTAATTTGACTTATTCTGACATTCTTCCTCGGAATCTTTCTACAACTTTTAAGGCTAATCTCAACTAATTATCAGTAAGACCGTTTTACCAGCTCTAATGATAGAGAACCTACTACACAAGAAGGCAATCATGTTTGTCAACAGCCAGTATAACAAGGATGACACATGATATTGAGTAACCAGGCCAAAGCCATATAAGATGTGCTTCCACTTTCTATAAGTCTGGTGTTGGATTTATCCAAGCGCATCTAACTCATCACAGTTTAGTTTTCCACCATTAGAAACTGAAATACTAAATTTACGTTTCAACATTAGACACCCCAAAATGTCCAGTAATAAAGCCTAAAACATATCTGAAATGTAAAGAACATGAGTCAAAATTTACATATTCTTAGCTTCCAAAAACTCAAAGAGATTGGACACAGTCTGGCTATGCTGCAACCTTTTATGATAAATAGATACCTTGATCCGCTCATATTCTCTGATTGCAACATTTTTAGCATCCTCTGTTGCTCTTATTGTTTCTTTTAAGTCCTCTAGCTTGCGAATTCTTGATCTGTCGCCACCAAATACTTTAGATGACGCAGCTTCAAGTTTTTCAGCCCTTGATTGCAATAAAGATAATTCTGATAGAAGTGTCTGCACTGTTAGTAATGCACTTGTCCGATCTGAGAATGCAGTGTGCACAGCTAACATTAGCCCTAGATATTCGTGAAGTGTATCCTACAATATAAACAAAATGAAACATCATGAGAACAGTGGAAGACTTGCCATAGATCGAAACAGCTTTAAACGAAAAGGTTTTCAAGTAGACATAACGTCATGGATGCGTTAGACAAGAAAATCACAAAAAGAAATCCAGTCTCCATAGAATTGGCAAGCCTCCCAACAGAGAAACAAACAAGGCAAATTCAGCAGCTCGAGTTGTTCTACTTCAAAGGATAGGCTATGACTGTAAGAAAGGTTTGTAGTGTACCAAATGCTTGACAGTTTGAGCATTTAACTCCCGCTGGAATCTGCTGGCTTTGATAGCAGTAGTTGCGAAACCTTTCATGTCATTGGCCCGCACTCTTTGGGAGTTAAACATGGCCTCCTCATTCTCAAATTTCGTCAATTTGATAAAAGCTAGCCCTAATTCACCCATCGTCTCTCCCATATCTTGCTGAGCCTTGACAAGTGATTCAGCCTAAAATATTGTTCCACCATTAGAGAACAATCACAAACTCACTTACACATAAATGAATCATTCGAAGCATATATTATTCTCTCAGATATTTTCGTGAAACATGCAAACACTTCCATTCATTAATATCATGTCCTCCCAAAACATGCCAATACTATAACATATATATAACCTGCTGAGAAGCATTGCTTAGTTGTTGCTCAAGTTCATTAATCTTCTCTTTCTTTTCCGGAAACTCTTTATCTTCCTCTGCCACTGGCGGTCTCGACCCTCCCCAGTCATTGGCCATCGACTGCTTCAACTCCTTGAACAGCCTCAACAAGTCTATTCCTCCTTTTGCGGGCTGCACCACCTCGTGGGGTGCCACCACCATGCTACTCTCCCCCAACAACTGCTTCGGCAGCTTCACCGCCCCGTCAAGCATCCTTGAGGCCACATCTGTCGTCGTTGGCAGTGGCAGCTTCCCCTGAACCTTCAAGAACACCTTCAGCTCGTCACTCCGCTTGATCACAGGGTGCGCCGCCAGTCTCCGCAGATACTTCTCCAATGCTACCCTCCTTTGCTCTACGAACTCCTGCTTCTGCATCACTTGGCTCTCTACCACGCTCTTGTCCGGCCGAGGCGGTATGAAGATCCCTCTGTATGACTCCGCCAACCGATCAGCCAATGTAACCACATCCCGGAACCGTCTACGGACGCTGAATTCGGATCCTTCGAACTCCTGCAGGTTCGTTCTCGTCGTGATCAAGTACGTCACGTACATACCGCCGCCCGGCACTAGCGAATTCGACGCCTCCTGCTCTTTCTGAGGATTCGACACCGTGATTTTTATATTCTCCGAACTCCACGACGGAGAGGACGTCAACAACGATGGTGATCGCGAAAATCTGCCGGAATTATCCGAATTCTTGCTAGGGCTTTCAACGCCGTTTACGTCGCCGATGTTATCCCCGTCGAAGGGACTAAAAATGACGTCCGTGTACGAAGGAGGCTCGATGTAGGAGCTCTCCGGGTGGGCGTTAGGGTTTCGGAGATCCCGGTAGGGTGGGGGCGAGAGGAGAGGATCGGAGTCGGCTGGGGTCACGAGGATGGACGGCGAGTAAGGGTGATGCGTTTCGGAGATCATCGACGGCGAGAAAGGGTGGTGCGTTTCAGAGATCATCGACGACGAGAAGGCGCTTCGGTAGTTTGAATATAACTTGCTGTCGTTCAACGGGTCGTCCAGCATGAGATTTTCCATCTCTTCTTTGGAGGCGAAGAGCTGGGCTTCTTCGAAACCTTCGTTCTGGGAGCCCATCATTTCGTCGTACCACCAAGAAAAAGGAAAATCAAATCAAACTAAACAAACCAAAACCACAAAAGCTGAGGCACTTATGGCGTTTGAGTTGCGTTGCAAGAAGCCAGTAGATTGGGACTTCGGGAGAAGAAGCGCATGTGGTTCAGGGAAAGACGATAACGTGCGCCGGGCCCGGGGGTTGAGAGTTGCACCCAGAAGCAATGGGCGGAGCACTTGGTTTAGGACGCAGAGTAGTGAGAAAGAAGGAAGAGGCAAAAGAGGAAAACGTTTTTTTTTTTTTCAAAAGAGGAAAACGTTGAATGGGGTTTGGGGCCAGATTTTTTGGCTGGCAGTTCTGTACTTCTGTTACCTGTAGGTCTTCGTGGGCCCCCCTTTTTCTTTTTTGGGTTGGAAAAATTAGATAGGAACTGGGCTGTAAGCTGTTCAGAAGAGAGTGGGGTGCGCGTGAGATCTCTGTATTCTTTTTGCTTTACTTGACAGGGATGGCTCATATAAACCCTTACCTTAAATTTTCTTTCAGATATACCATCTCAATATTATTTAATTCTTAAATCTAAAATTTATTAATTAACATGCTCTATAAGTTGCTATTAGATCTTAAAATTAGAGAGATACAAGCTAAAGCTTCTGGTGGTTAAAATTTTAGGGAAAGTTGATAAAAAATTAAAATAATTTACAAAACTTTAATAAAAAAGTTAAAATAAAAAATATTTGAATGAATATTATAATAAAAATAATAATTTGATGTAAAAAGAGATGTTATTTTATAGTTTCTTTAATTAGGTCCAAAAATTTTACACTCAAACACCACCCGTCCCATAATAGTCAATAAATACTAGCATCATTAACTACTGTAATGCTCATTCCCAATTGGACTATAAAATTAAGACAATCTTAATCTAATTTTTTTCTCATTGAATTTAATTATGCAGCGAGTTAGAGTTTTTATAGTCACGGATAAGGAGAATTGGTTATACTGGTCGTCCTCTTCCACTCTTTTTATTCAAAAATAATAATGTATATTTAGGTGCCAGAAAAATGCCAAAATATACTAAAAGAGTAAATTGAAACTATGTTTTAATGAAGTGTTAATGTATTGTTTTTGAGTTTTTACCGTTTGAGGCAAAATTTGTGAAAAGAATTGTAACAGTTAGAAAAAATATATTTAGATTTTACTTATTTGGACTACTACATTTATAATTTAGGATTAGGATCTTCTTCGCCTATTCTTCTAAAATTTTATGACTAATTATAAGATATTATTTAAAGAGAGATAAGCATATTAGGTGTATCTCATTATAGGTTTATACTGTCCAAAACTTTACATATACAGTATTAAGAAACACAATTTGCACCATACAATTATGAGAGTATTGACACTTTGCACACATTAACTATTGATTTTAGACACTTTGCAACCCCGCTTAGAACTTTTCGATTAATTTGGACGGAAAATGATTTTTTGACATGAGAAAATACAATTTTATCCTCATATTTTTTGTTGTGATCATTTTATGAGGGTAAAATTGTAATTTTAAGACCAAAGAATAAATTTTTCATCCAAAATGAAGAAAAATTTTAACGAATGTGCAGAGTATCTGAAATCAATAATTAGTAGGTGCAATGCGACAAAAATAATAGATTGAGGTGCAAATTGTTAAGACCTCTAAAATGAGTGGGTGTAAAGTATATTTATCTCTATTATTAAATGGTGTAGGATTCACCTTTTGGGTCTATCTTTTTTGAATTGTAGAGTATAATTCGTGGAAATTATATGATGGAATTCTGAAAGAAAATTAGAGAAATACTGGTCCAGTAATTTACTACTAATTTTTGTTTGTTTTGTACAGTACCTTAGAGGCTCACTTCCCATTAATTCCCACGAGTTTCCTTCTGTTTTAAAATTGATGCCGTACACGCGTTGAAATCCTCATACAACGCCTTTAGGGGATGTTTGCGTTACCAAATTTTTGGATCTCAAAAATTCCAACTAAATAAATATATTTCAAAAATTTTAATTTTTAAATATACATTTCAAATTTTTTACAAATCTCAATAAAATTAAATATTTAAAAAATCCTCAAAATTTTTAAAATAATCCCTAAAATTTTAATAAACAAACAACCCAAAGAAATCATCTCTTCCCTTGTATGCAGTCTGCACCTCTCTTCTCTCTCATCTGCTTAACACTGGGTCCAAAACTTTTCTGCTCCGCAACACGTGATGTGGTTGTACCAAATGCGTGATACAATTTTGTTTTTCTCTCTAAATTTTGTGGTAAAAAGTTTTTTGGGACTTCGCTGGGCTTAAACAGATCCATAGTCTATCGATAAAATGTAAGCATAAAATACTAATCAGACCATATATTCTAACATAAAAAGCTTCAATTGTAAAGATTGGCCTCCATTTTTGAAGAAGTGGGGTCTCCAGAAAGTACTCTGCGCACGCCAACTTTATTCGCCTTCATTGCTCGCACGCGATTTGTAGCCTATCAACATGGTGGTGCGCCAGATCAATCTGGGTTAGGTTGGTTTTGAATAAAAATTGTAGGATTTCATATAAGTGAATATTTATATTAAATAGTGTTTTATCGATGTTTGTGTAAAATGGAAAGAGAAATAACTTGATGTAATTATTTAATCAAAAAGTATTAGGGTTATGTGAAAAAATATAGAGAGAGAAAATTTATGTTGAATAAAAAATTAAAAAATTATTAGAGATTGTGTAAAATGTATTGGTGTTTATGTTTGAATTCTGAATATGTTCGATGGTAGTTTTGTGAATATACTTAAAATCCTGAAAAAAATTTGAAAACTAACATATCTCTAGTTTCTTTTGTTTGAATTTTGAGTTTAATTTTTGAAAATATGGGATGAGAGTAGGGGTGAATAACGGACTAGTCAGAAGCGGAATTTGACATTCCGACATCCGGTCCGCTAACTAGCGGATGACCAAAATAGAGTCCGCTTCCGACTCTTAGCGGACTTAGCGGAAGCGGATAGCGGAATTCCGCTAAGACAAGAACAACCAACTAGAAAAAAGAAACTATTTAAACAAAGATGAGAAACAAACAACTACCTTAGAAAATGATTTCTTCATGACAAAACATGGTATTCAGGAGTTAGGCTCTATACACAGGAGAATAAGGCATATGGAATTTGGAACCAACAACAGATGGTTAGGATAAACTACACTCAATTTTAGCAATACACCTTTGAGCAAGATGAATGCAATCCAATTAACAGTAAATGACATTAATCAAATGGAATTTGAGCATAGTACTTCTGATGATTTTTCCAAGGCATGCACACCCCAAGAGACTGAAATTCCTAATGAAAACTGAAAGCAATGTATTTTCCTTCGTCAAATGCAAGTAACCTTACAACACAAAATGCAAAGCCACCATTTCAAACTTAGAAAAATACTAATACGAGAGTGACCATCTGCTTTGCAGTTCAAATAATGTGACACCCAATTATCAGGAAATGACAATTTGATTTCCAGAGACTACTGAATTTCACCTGTTTTAATAAGTTGTTGATGAGATGAGACTACTGAACAGTTGATGTTTCAAAAAATTCACTATATAGATTAGGGAAACACAGATTAAAACTTACATCTCTTTTAATATTGCTCCACTTTCCAGACTATTCTTGTCTTTGACAAAGAATCTTATAGATGTTTAAGAAAGTCAATATTAACATATGCATGCATGCCACTCACAGATGCAAACATGTGAAAACATGAACACATCCACTGGCCCACAAACATACACACAGGAGGGAGAAGCAGAGTTACCGATTCCAGAAGCTGTCCAATACTTATAACATGGGGCAAAGATGGAGAAGAAGGCATTTTGGGTATGAAACGAGAGAGGTCAGCCACAGACGCTTCACTTACTGCATCATCCTCAACCAATGAATTGATTGGAAAATCCTACACCATAAGCAACAATCAAAGACCATATTTAAGAAGCATGTTCAAGTTAACCGTGATAAACCCAGGCAGGTTGAGCAGGTTTCACATCTTCATCATTGTTTGTTATGCTCCAAAAGGATGAGCTAATTTTTGACAGATTTCATCCTTTTGATCTATTTACATGGCATTCAAACAGACCTCCTCACCCACTCCACCAGCCATTTATTGAAATACAACTCAACTAGTTCCAAAGGATTTAAAGCAATATATATTTAGGTGGAGTTCTAAATCAATGCACAAATATTATTTTTTCTATATTATTACAATATATAAAAATATCAATACATACGGTATTGTCGTTCCTTACTTCCTATGATCCTATCACAAACGTTCAAGAGAGAGAGAGAGAGAGACTCACGAGTCCACGACGGCAGCGGGGAGCGGCAGCCTGCAGGAAGGCCAATGGGGGTGGGGTTTGGGATTTGTTTGCAGGAAGGGAGAGTCGGGAAGGGGAAGGGGAGTTGCCGACTTAGAGAGAGAGAGAGAGGGGCTCACGAAGGCGGCGGGGAGCGGCAGCCTGCAGGAAGGCAGAGAGGGGGTGGGGTTTGGGAAGAGTCAGGAAGGGGAAGGGAGAGTCGGGAAGGGGAAGTGAGTTAGGGTTTCATAAAACCCGTGGACCACGGTTATGTTATTTTTTTAAAATCCTAAACGACGTCGTTATGTTTAAAACAAAACGACGTCGTTTAGATAATTGGTTTAAAAAAAAAAAAAAGGCGGAACCGGAGTTTTCCGCCGGTTCGGTTCCGGTTCCGCCAGACTCCAAAATAAACTTCCGGCTCCAGTTCCTGTAACCGCCGGATCTCCTCTTCCCGAAACCAGTGCCGGAAACGGAGCCGGAGCTCCGTCGGACGCTGGACCGGAATTACACCCCTAGATGAGAGAGGTCGAGACAAACTTCGAAGGAATAGTGTAATTTCTGTACCGCGTCTCTGTGTTCTGCTAGAACATTCCTAACTTCTTCAAATTTAGTTTTCTATTTTAATCAAATAAATATATTTTTCTATTTTAAACCTTAACTTTTTAAAATCACTCTCACCGTTTCTCTATTTTAACTATTTATTTTTATTATTTTATTTAAAATTATTTTTTAAATATTTCTGTATTCTTTCTCTGATACTTATATTTTTAGATATTTGTTTTTAAGGGTATGAAGGAAGAAAAGAAAAGAAAAGAAAAAAAAGGCAAAAAATAAAAGAAAAGAGTGGGAGAGCGTGAGAGAAGAAAAGAAAAAAAAGAGGGAAAGTGTGAGAAAATAAAATAAAATAAAAACAGATATTAATATTTTAAAATAGTGAAGTGAATATTGGTTCTCTAAAAATAGAGAATAACTGTTCACATGTTAAATTTTTTTGTTAAAATTTATTATACCAGATAAGTTGCTCCATTGTGTTTTTTTTATTTTTTTGTTAAATTAGTTCTCTATTCTAACCAAAATGTTAGAATAAAGAACCTGCTAGGAATGCTCGCATCCGGAAGGACTTTCTTGTGTGGTTAAGTTGCGTGGAGAAGTTCTTTTTTACATTTGGGAGTGAGATGGACAACTTCAGAAGATAAATAATTAAACACGTGTATGTCATCGATTTTATAACAGAAGGAAACCGGTGGGAACTCACCGCTCCCTATACCTTAATAGCTAGATTCTCGCTCAACTGTTACAAATCAGAAAAAACAGTAATCTAAATGTTAAATTCTCTAATTAACACCGGACTCTCAAATAAGCTCGTAAATTTTAACTAGTTAGGATTTATTCTCATAAATTATAATTATTATTGTGATTTAATCCCTCAATAGACTAGAATCATTATATTGAACGATTTTGTTCCCACATAATGGACATGTAACCTTATCTTATGTGAAAAGACAATTTTACTTTCGTTTAAGTCATCCCTAACCTTCTACAGTACATATAGCAATTCTTAGACCCAATAAATAATATGTATTTAGTTTATTTTTTGTTAAAAAATAAAAATATGACTCACTTAGAATCGAATTGATCGAATTTATTTTTTTAAGTAAGGAGAATGTCACATATCATTCACGTGGGACGAAAACAATTCGACATAATAGCTCCAACATGCTAGGGATGAAATCAGAGCAAGAATAATAGTTTGTGTGAGTGAGTTGTAACGAGTTCAAGTTTGTGGAAGTATTTGAAAATCGGGTGGTAGTTCGATGAGAAAAATTGTAATTTATAATAATTTAACAGTTTGGGGGCATATGACACTTGGGAGGGATAGCTTAAGGTAGAGCTATTTATTTTCTTCTAAATTTTACTAGTTTTATCAATCTTATTGATTCGTTAATAATTTATATTCTTAATTACCATAAATGTAATATTAACTTATAGAAGGAAGTCATAGTTAACCCTCTATGTTTGGGCAAAAATCAAATAGCTACTCCTAATTTTTAATCCCACAATTTGATACCAATAACTTTCAAAACCTATTAATCTTCGCCCCATCTAAATTAGATGTTAAATCAGACGTAAATGTATGAAAATGACCAAAATGTCCCTCCAAAGTAAAATTACTAAAATATTAAAAAAATTCATTAAAAATACAAAATGATATTTGTTAAAAAAGTAATATTTTTAAATAAAACTATTAAGACTATATTTCAATAATATATTTATTTTAAATTTATTTCTTAAATTTTTTATCTATTTATTAAAATTTAGCCTTGAAGGGGCATTTCAATCATTTTGCATGATTTTTCGTCGGATTTAATGCCTAATTTGGATGGAGGACGGAAATTGATAGGTTTTGAAAATTATGGGTCTCAAATCGTGGGATTGAAAGTTAAGGGTAACTATTTGATTTTTGCTCAAACATAAAGAGCTTACTATGACTTTACCCCTAACTTATAACATAATTGTGAACATGTCAGTCTTTATAGTCTATTTTTTAGACATATAAGTCCTCCCTTCCATCAAATGTTAGTTAATTAATGGAGACAGAGTTCGAAATAGGCTATCTGACTCTGACAATAGACATTCTGACCTGATATTTGGGATTCACTTCTCTAAAAAATAGACCACATAGATCAACTTGTTCAAAATTATACCTCAGAGACAATTTATTAAAAATCAATATCATATAAATAGTAGCGGGTAATTAAGCCTAATTTCTACTATATTATCATGGTCTTAGTTGACTTATGAAAACATTGAGGGAAAGTGATTGTCATTATAATAATAAAATATTTAAATTTTATAGATACTTTTAAGAAGCCATAAAATGTGCGACAATAAATTTGAATTATCTAATAAAGTAAGAAGTCAAAAAACCTTAGTATGTATTTATCATCGGACAATAAAAAGATACTAATCAAACTTTTTGTTTTCCTTTGTCTTTAAGCCCACTCCGAATCTCCGATCATAGATTCTTGTAAGTGTCCAAGTTTTTTTTACTTCCCTTTTTATTTTGTGTTTTTTATGCAATATCTATGGGTTTTTTTTTTACAAAATTTTCATTTTAGAAATATAAAAGGCACACCACTATGTTGCATCCACCCCAGATAAAGTCACACTTATGTTTTGTATATCAGTAGAGATCGATGGTGTTAGTTTCTTACTTGTAATGCAATTCTATTAAAACCAAACCTATCATAAGGCAACAATCTCTTTTAATATGTTCAATTGCACCAATTGTGTGGTATTAAGAAGTTACAAATAAGTCTCTATTTTTTTTTAAACAAAGGACAAATCATTCTCATAGGTCGATATTTCGTTAAAAATAGGCACACTGCTGGAGAGTAGCGCTCATGATTCCCTCTTGTTTCTAGTGAAAGGGTCCCAGGACTCATCCCTCTGCTGGAAGCCACACCCCCAAGATGGGAATGTTTTAAATGTTATTAAAAAAAAAAAAAAAAAGCTTGTTATACTTTTATAGTAGTGTCAATTACAAATTTTCCTAGTACACTATCACTTGATTCTCAAATACTTTATAAACTTTAATTTGTTACAACTCATTGTTGCAAATTATATTTCTCATTGCGATTCCATCCTCCAACCTACTGGAGTTCTAATGTCGAACGGTTTCCGTCCCATATAAAACGACACGAAACATTCTTCTTACTTGATAAATAATTTTGACTAGCACGATTTTAAGTGAATCTTTTTTTTAATAAAAAAATAGCTAACTACATTTTTTGGGGGTCTACTAATTGCTAAAATCATAATAGAAAGCTAGGGAGGACTTCAGAGGAGAGTAAATTTATCTTTTCACGTAATGAGAATATTAATATCCGTTATGTGGGATAGAAATTGTTTGATATAATGGCTCTAGTTGGTTGGGGGATGAAATCGCAACGAGAATGTGGAGTGAGTTGTAACGAGTTAAAATTGAGTATTTGAGAATTGAATGGTAATTTAAGAGGAAAAAATATAATTAAACTTTTATGTTATTTTAGATTATGATGAGTCGTCATTCAAAGTGACGTGACATAAATATTTTTATGTAGCCTGTTGATATACAAATGTGTCATTAATTATATGATTAGTTATTACGTGGCTCATTAATGTTAGCTAAGTACTTTTGTAATATGATACTGATGCCTAGTTAATGCACTATAAGAAATTTGAGTTTGGGTGACAAACTAAATTTTATCACAAAATAATACTCTTCCCGTTGCCTGATTCGAACTTTTAGTTAGTTGTTTCTTTTTGTTTTTTGTTTTGCAGAATTTGACATTGTTTACACCATTGATGTTTTTTATAGGCATGAAGAACTCAATGCCTAGGAGACAAATGAGAAAAAAAAGGCTCCCAAAATTAAAACAATACTGATTATGGAATATTTGGTAACGTGAGGTTGCATTTCTTAACCTGTCCAACTCTGTCTGAATATCATTTAGGAACTAGTTTTGATTCTTAAAATTGTCCAAGTTAATTCCTTATGAAAGTATCTTGCATGTTAAGGTGGAGACATCTGTTGAGCTGTCTAATTGCTAGGAATAACTTTTTTTCTCGTCTTGTTCTTTTTCTTTCTTGATAAAAGGTTTGCAAAGTAGTATATGTTACTAATAACTCATGCGTGCAGTTAACTATGTTGTCTCTATAAATGGTCTGCTTAGTAGGAGCTACATTTTATAAATATTTATAGTATTTGCTTCATTTCTCTGTTATGGAAGTTATGAGCTTGTGCTTATGCCAATAAAAGTAGTCACATTGGGGCCATTTGTTCTTCTTAACTTCCAATGCATAAGAGATCTTATTTGTTTTAAGAAATTGTTGTCCCTTTTAATTTGCTATTTTCTCTTGTATTTTCTTGCATGTATTTTCTATTGTTTCATTTTTTTATGCAATCCTGTTGTTTGGTTGTAACATTTTTGTATTCTACAATTGAATTTCATGATCAAAATATGTGATTTAGCAATAATTGAGCATATGACAAAGAATATAGAGCAATATAGGAAATGACCCAATTACACCCATTGAAGTGATTTAGATCATGAAGAATTTATTTTAAATTTTAAATTGAACAATAGGCACGTAGAAATGTTTTGTTTTGTTGCATTTTAAATAATGTTTATTTAATATATTTTATTTCCTTTTGTTAATTTTAGAATTTTTACTCATTATCTTATTGAACTTATAGTACATTATTTAAAATAAAATTTAAAACATTTATTGAACTTCATAAAAGTAATTTCAAATGGATAAAATAATTATTCAAAAAATTTGTGACTAAAAAAATGTGTAGCAAAAAATCATCCTCTCGTAATGACAAATAAAACATGTCACAAAAAATAGTCTTTAGTGATAACAATAAAATTCGTCACAAAAAATAACCTTTTGTGACAGAAGGTCAGAAATAAAGAATACACATTTGAATGGGTTATTTTCCGTTCAAACGGATTTTTGTGATGAAATTATAAATGTGTAAAAAAAGATAGAAACTAGTTCGAACAGGTTATATGTCGTTCCAACGCAAAACATGTTCGAACGGGTTCTATGCCATCTTAATGGTTTTACGTGATAAAATACGAAAATTGTAACCTAAAACCTTTGCTTGACAAGTTTTAGGTGATAAACTAGGTGACAACTCAATTTTGTCACCCAAAACCTTTGGGGACAACATTGTAACTCTGGGTGACAATTTTTTTTTTAACTCTCAAAGTGAATTTTTCTTGTAGTGATAGAGGGACATTTTTTTTTCAATTTCATAACCACAAGGACTTATTTGTCGAGTTTGGTATTCCATGGACCGATTGGTCACAAATCAATATCATAGGAACTTAAGGTGTAATTAGGTAATTTTGTATACTTTTCTCAATGAATTTAACTTTAATTTTTCTTATACACTATCAATAATCATATGGGGGCAACGCCAAGCACTCTCTAACTATTATTCTACCACTCATTTTGTATTCTACACCACATACTACTAAATTCAATACATTGCTTCCCCTATTATCAATGTGTTTATATTTTGTACTCTATCTTATCGTTTGAATATTAAGATTCTACACGTATCCCATTGTTTGTAATGATTTTGACAGTAAGATCTTATCTGTATGTATTAGTAATTTTAAGTGCAATATGTCTAGTTTGGTAGTTTGTAATGTCGAATACACGAACTCTAACTTGTTTCAAAGGATTTAACGAGTATCATGCAGATTAGTATTTTCTATTGCTAACCAAAATAATTGTTAAACTATATACTAATTAGATTGAAAAAAAAACATATACTAAGGGTATGTTTGTGTTGTAAAATTTTTGGTATTGGGTTTAGTGATGATATTGAGGTTGTGTTTGTGTTGAAATATTTTTGGTGTTGGATTTTGTGTTGGTATTGAGTTTAGTGAAAAAGTGAAGAGAGAGGTAATTTTTTATATTTTTTGTAATTTTTTATATTTTTTGATGGGAGAGAGAGAAATTATATTGTAGTATTTTATTAGGAGAGAGAATATTTTGGGGAAAATTGTTGGTACAAACGCACCCTGAGTTTGGTGAAAAAGTGAAGAGAGAGGTAATTTTTATATATTTTTTGTAGTGAAAAGTTATGATTTGATGGGAGAGAGAGATTATACTATAATATTTTATTGTGAATTTGTGAAAAATTTTGTAAAATTTTTGTAGCAAACACAACCTAGGGTGCGTTTGCACACACAATTTTTCCCAAAATATTATCTCTCTCCTAATAAAATACTACAATATTATCTATCTCTCCCATAAAAAAATATAAAAAATATAAAAAATTACCTCTCTCATCATTTTTTTACTAAACCCAATACCAACACAAAATCCAATACCAAAAATATTTCAACACAAACACAACCCTAATTAGCTCCAGGGGAAAAAAAGAAAGAAAAGAAACACGAATGAACCTGCGAACGGGGATCCAGTTATTTGTGTAAGGTGTACGATCGTTCCAGCAGCGTCTCCACTATAACTACTTCCAAACACTCAGTCGGGCGTGTTTTTAAGTTCATTCTCTGTAATTTTTTTTTGGTAGGCAACTCAGATTTAGGTTTTCCCAAACCCTTATAAAGTTTCTAACTTCCCGTTCTGTTACTCATATCTTTCGTCTCGGCAGAGCCACCGAGTGTCACAGAAAGCCGAAGAGAGAGACAGAGAGAGTACCACCATTCGTGATCTGGAACCCTCATTCAATGGCGTCTAAGTTCGGCATGGCCGGTGGAGTACCGGAGCGACGTGTCCGGCCCGTTTGGGACGCTATCGATTCGCGGCAGTTCAAGAACGCTCTGAAGCACTCCACTTCGCTCCTCGCCAAATATCCCAACTCACCCTACGCTCTTGTAAGATCACGTTCACTGCTGCCTTCACCTTCTGTCTTTTCTTCTTCTATACTTTAAGCATCTTTTAGCCTTTGCCAGGATTCCTTGCGTTTTTTTTTTCTCAAGATCTAAGCAGAGCTTATGGAGTATCAGGCTATCGTATCTAAGCCCCTGAGGGGTCTCTCTGCCTTCATTCCTTCTTCTCTTCCTATATATGTCTGTGTGCGTGTGCCTCATGCAAGCTGCAATATTTTAATTATCTTTGAAATGCATTGAAGTTGATTAGCAATGCGGATCAGCCTGTGAAAGATATCAAAGAAGAGGTCGAGGCCAACCTCAATATGTTCTCAATGGCTGGTCGCCTAAATTCGTTTTAGCCTTTGGGTTCGTAATAATAATTAACGTTTGAGTTTATTTTCACAGGCTTGATCACCGGTGCTCTTCATTTCATTAAATAGCGGTCTAAGTCTGCGTTTCAGTGTCGAAGGCACCTTCCCCAGTTTGATTAGCGATACTCTATAATCTATATGTTGCATTTATAGTTTCTTGCTCTGAGGTTAAGGTCAAGTCTGTGTTTCAATATCGAAGATACTGTATTTTTTGGTAAATGTCATCTATATTCGACTCAAATACTTAAATTCCTTTTGGCAATGGGTGGTTACATGGACAGTGGCGTGAACAGAGTAAAAAATTGAATTTTTAATCTGACGGAGATCAGTAAGTATATGGATAACGAGAGCTTAATTTTTTAACGATGACATTAGTCCATTTGGATAGCTTTATTGGTAACTGTTTTCAGAGTAGTTATTTTATGGAGAACCACAATGATTGAATGCCATTAAGAGAAATGTTATTTTCCTTGAGATTTTGTGCAGGCGCTTAAAGCTCTCATTTTAGAAAGGATGGGGAAACCTGAGGAAGCTCTATCTGTTTGCTTAAGTGCCAAAGAGCTGTTATATAAGAACGACTCCTTTTTTATGGATGATCTCACTCTCAGCACGCTCCAAATTGTCTTCCAACGACTTGATCACTGTCAGTATTCTCTCTTTTAATGTTTTAGAGGTAGTGTGTCTACACGTGTGCGATTCCTGGATGCATCTCATACTTCCTTGTGCAATCAGTGGATTTGGCTCGAAGCTGTTATGAATATGCTTGTGGGAAATTTCCAAGCAATTTGGAATTAATGATGGGGCTTTTCAACTGCTATGTTCGTGAATACTCTTTTGTGAAGCAGCAACAGGTTGGTTTTTTAAACATCTACTTTGTTTTCGAATGTTTATGCATGCTCGTGGAACAATTAGATTGGAACTTTGCTTATTGTTGTCTTATCTTCTGGCAGACAGCTATCAAAATGTATAAGCTTGTAGGTGAAGAAAGATTTTTGCTCTGGGCGGTGTGTAGTATTCAATTACAGGTTCTGCCAGCTCTCTCTTGTTGTTTGCTGTCCAATAACTGGGCTTGTTTTCAAGTTATGCTAGCAATAACTTCAGCGACCGGCCATTGATACAGGGACTATATGGTACTCTAATATTGCAACCTATCTTCTTTGCCAAAAAGTGGGGAAAAATATGACGAGAGAAAATTAATTTGCTAGGTTAAATCTTCTTTACAACTAGGACCTTGTTTCCTATTTACCAATTCTATGGGTTCTGTTTTTCTCGTAGGTGCTTTGCGATAATGGGGGAGAGAAATTACTACTGTTAGCCGAAGGTTTACTCAAGAAGCACATTGCAGCCCATAGCTTGCATGAGCCTGAAGGTGCACTTAAAACCTTTCCTTCCCAATTTATGTTGGACAAAAATTGATGGGTCTGAATGGTTGAGTACCTTATCAAATGTTTGGAATCTGTCGCAGCTCTTATTGTCTACATTTCCATACTGGAGCAGCAAGCAAAGTATGGTGATGCTCTAGAAATTCTCTCCGGGAATTTGGGATCACTGTTAATGATTGAAGTTGATAAGCTGCGCATACAGGTATTTTCTTAAGCTTTATAACTCTGCCCATAAATGTTTAAATGTACATACTGACATTTGTCCTTCTAGTTGTGTACTTCTGTATGTTTTCGTCTTCTATGGGGGATGAGGGTAAGAAGCAGAACTTCATTGACAGTGTCGGGAAGTAGGGTGTGAACATGGATGAACAATATGTCCTTAAGCTAGGCTAAAGTGAGCGAAAGATTACAAAACTGAACAATACTTTAAAATGTCTGAAACACGAGCTATGTAAGGGTAGATGTGCTCTTTTAACTACTTGATAATTGGGAAGAGAATGTGAAATGTCATCCTTGTGTTTGTGGGCTTATGTGGATTTTGATAGTTGTTTTACTGTTTAATACTCGTTTGCTTTACTTATCAACTTGTGCACTTTCACTTTAAGTTGACAGGGGAGGCTTCTTGCTCGGGCAGGTGACTTCGCTGCAGCTGCCAGTATATTTCAGAAGATCCTAGAATTGAGGTATGCGTACGAAAACTTACATGATCTCAAAAATGATACCCTAAGCTATTCAATGGCTATTAGATGGAAGGATCTTCGCTGGAGTATGTGATTTAGTGGCATATATACCTAAATTACGGTTTAACGCTGGCAGGCTAGGCATAAAATTTCACTTAGAGTCTCTTTATGGCTTGTTTGAAATTTTATGTCCATAAATTGGAATATCGAGGAATTATTTCTTTTGTAAGAATTGCTAAAGTAAAAGGATAGAAAAAAGTATTCTAACACTCAATTTGATGCTCCTGGTGCATGGGTCTTTTTCTTCAGGCCAATGACCTGCCCTTGAATTGCAGTCCATTGTATAATGTGTTACAGCTGATCGCTGACATTTAGGTCTCTTATGTTCTCAACTATGTATAGGTTGGTGGATGGATCTCATTTTATACTTCTCATCAATCACTGATGTCAAATTGTGCTTAACTTCCCATTTAATGAACTACTTAGACTTTTAGTTTATTTTTTGTACTCATTCTTTTTCTCATTCTCATAGATTGTGCTTTTCTTCATTCACCCCAGCACTCACAAAAGTCTCTCTGTTCCTCTATCCCTGAATTACAAAAAAACTGTATTGAGAGCTCTAGCATATCTCAAGCTCAACTTTGTTCTTTAAATAATCTTCTCCTGTCTATATCCAGGAACACTTGTTGGAAGTCTGACATGCTGTTTTATACATTGTACTTTTGCTTATACCTTTTGCAACCCTTGATGTTGTTTCTTTCCTCTGGCAGCCCTGATGATTGGGAGAGTTTCCTACATTATTTAGGCTGTTTGCTGGAGGATGATAGCAACTGGTGTAATGTGCTCCTCGATAATTCAATTTCCCCAACAAAATTAATGGACTGCAAAATTTCACACTTAACGGATGACATGGTGTGTGTTTACCTTTGAATTCAGATTGCTATTTGGGTATATATTTGTTTGTCTTTTCATATTTCAAGTAGCACTTTGCTTTGGTCTGTTGTGCAGAATTTGATTTGCCAAATTGGTTATGCAGTTTGATTCTCGTATATCAGATGCAGAAGCATTTATACAGAAGTTACAAGCAGACACCAGTGACAGTACTATAAGGGGTCCATACTTGGCAAACCTTGAGGTTGAAAGGAGAAAGCAAGTAAATGGAAAGGGAGATGACGAGAAGCTAATGGAGGCTTTGATGCAATATTTTGTCAGGTATATCACAGCTTGTCTCCTCTCAGCAAATTTTCTGTAGGTAGTGTATACAATATATTTCTTTACCTACTCTCAACTTACAAGGTCCAATTTGAGTTGAGTAATAGTATCTTGTGGTCTGATTATATGCCCTCACTATCTGGTTACTGTTTGTTTTCCTCTGTGCGTTGATTGCAAGTTTTCTTTGGGTTGTAATAGTTGATCTTTCAGTTCATCCATTTCCTTCGTGTTCTTTTATTACAGTTGTGGGGGTGATCAAATTGATGTATTTTGGTGGGTTAAATCGATGTGACAAGATTATAGAATCTAGGAAGTTCCAGTCTTCTGTTGTTTATTCGCTTTGGTGTTCTTTTCAAAACTATGGGCTTGTGTAATTTTTTCTAAACTAATATTTCATTGTGGAAGAATATTCATAATGCTGTTCTGATTTTATATTTTGGAGTCTCTTTGCTTGTTAAGCACAGGTTTGGTCACTTGGCCAGTTTCGCTTCTGATGTTGAGGTGTTTCTGGAAGTGTTGACTCCTGAAAAGAAGTCATCATTTTTGGAGAAGATAATGGAAAGCTCCGAGTCCCTCTCGACAGTGCCAACTAAAGTTCTTGGGAAGGCGATTATTCTTTTAAAGGTTCAGGAAGTGATTGGCGCAATGTACAAACTCCCTAACAGTGGTAGGTCGCTTGCAATTTAATTTTAGTGGAAATACCCTTTTATACCCGAGTTTTTTTTTGGGGGGGGGGGTTAGTGTCAAGTAACCAATGCCATGAAGACATTTCACGAAAGCTGAGAGCCATCATGTCCGAACCAGCAACCCCTATTATTTTACTGTAATAAGGACAATGTCCATTTCACTGCTTCATCTTTGTTAGACCTTGTTAAGAATCTTCTGTTTCTTCTGTTCATATTTCACTTCCTGGGAGGTTCTCAATGCGATTTGAATGTGAATACTACATGTAGTGTCTTTCACAGTGTGAACCCTACCATTGAGTTCTCTGCTTATCCTAGAACTGTTCCTCCCCAGAACTTGAGGGCTCTGCTGTTCAGATGGTGGAGATATATTGTAAAAACCTTCCACTTTCGAAGGACTTGGATCCACAAGAGTGCATGCATGGGGAAGAGTTGCTATCTATGGCATGCAATGTTTTAGTCCAGGTAAATCATGTTACAACTAGAAAGACATCTTTCTGTTGTATGTACTAGCTGGTATTAGAGCTGTTGTGTTACATTCAAATTAGATCTATTTATTCTAGTGGAATGTCTCTGTCAGTGAATTTCATGTATGAAATCGCTCTCTATTATGTTTTATTTGAACTCACTTCTCAGTTTATTTAGGTTCTCCATATACAAGTTCCCTTGTTTTCCTTTTAATGTGGTTAATGCTCATAGCGACAGGTCTTTTGTGGTTCAGTTGTTCTGGCGTACTAGGCATCTCGGCTATCTTGTGGAGGCAATTATGGTTTTGGAGTTTGGTTTGATCATCCGAAGGTCAGGAATTGTTTGGAGTTTTTGGTACTGTTAATTCAAAGTGGATGTAACATCAATGAATATTATTCTGTATTATGTTGGGGAGCTCTTTATGACAATGATAACATTTGTGTCTCTCTTCCTACATGGCAGACACGTATGGCAGTACAAGATCTTGTTGTTGCATTTGTATTCTCACATGGGTGCCCTTTCATTAGCTTATGAAAGGTAAAGTTATTTTATAAATTTCTTTAGATGCTAATTAATGGGGTACGGTATTCTCGACCAAACAATGCCACTCATATGGTGCTTTGGTGTCTGTATGGTTGGCTTACTATTTGATGAGCATTCGGCACTCTTATTTCCTCCTCTTTTAGTATAATAGCAGCTTTTCTCTTGTTTAGGTACAAATCTCTGGATGTGAAGAATATCTTGATGGAAACTATTTCACATCACATTTTACCCCAGATGTTGGGATCTCCTCTTTGGGTGGATATAGATAATCTGCTGAAAGATTATTTAAAGTTTATGGATGACCACTTCAGAGAATCTGCAGATCTTACATTTCTTGCTTATCGCCATAGAAATTACTCAAAAGTATGAACAAAATTTCTTATTATGCTCGCTTTCCTTTATTCTCATGTACTCCAAGGCTACTAACATATGTTAAATGGTTCCAGTTCGGTGTGTCAATATCCAATTTGAAATATCTTGTGAAAATTTGTTCTGGTAGGAAAAGAAAATGTGACGGGTCAAGATTACTTTCGATCAATCCCTACCCTGGGACTTATTCATTAGAATATACATATCTTTGTGTTTCTTTTTGGTTACTGCTTCTTTACTCACAAACAAACAATCTCATTCTGGGAAGCCACTTGCTGTGTTGGCATCCTCGTTCTCTCTCTCATGTGGAACTTGTCAGGGTAATCTGTGTCACATAAGTACACCCGTGCTTTGCTCTGTATTTTTCTTGTTGCTTGAGCATGGCATTTTGTTTGCCGGCACAATGCACTTTATGATTATGGCTATAAAAAATGAAAACATCTTTAATTGTCTTACATCGTTTTTCAGGTAATTGAATTTGTTCAGTTTAAAGAAAGATTGCTACATTCTAGCCAATATTTAATGGCAAGGGTTGAAGCACCCATCCTACAGCTAAAGCAGAATGCCAACAACATTGAAGAAGAGGAGGTAAATTTTAATTTTGGTAACTTTAGCATGTCATCGCCCACTTTCTGCGAACGCATCTGATGAGTGTGATATTGTCTTAAGTGTGTTCTTGAAAGCTTGAAATGCGGGGTCCACTTCATTGAGCTCTCTAACGAGATTGGATCCAAATCTTTGACCTTCAATGAAGACTTGCAATCACGTCCTTGGTGGACACCAACTTCGGAGAAGAATTATCTTTTGGGTAAGTATGTTATCCTTCTTGTTTACAGCTCTAGTCGAAATTACAATTTGTAGGCGTAAAATTTGGCCCTACAGATTGCACCTGTTCCTCTGTTGCAATTATACGTTTTTAAACCTAACCGATGGATTTTGTTGTCAGGGCCATTTGAAGGAATCTCTTATTGTCCTAGAGAAAGCATGGTATGGTTTCTGAGTTCAGTGACTTCAATTTGCATATGATGTTTCACGACACTTGTGTACAATGCAGTTTTGTTCATATCACTATTGTTCAAATTTTTTGTTTGACTTTCTTCCTTTGCTTGCTTTAATTTGGAATTTTTATCTACCTGCTGGCACGGGAAACTAGACAAAGGAAAGGGAGGCAAATGTACGAAGAGCTGTTGAGAGGAAATCACTTCTTCCTCGAATGGTTTATCTCTCTATTCAAAGTGCTTCTACCATACTCAAGGAGAATATTGAAGTGAATGGTTCTCTATCTGACCCTAAAATTTCCTCAGAACTGAAGTTTCTGCTTGAGCGCTATGCAAAATTATTGGGTTCTTCTTTAAGGGATTCAATAGAAGTGGTTCTAGGGGTTTCAAGTGGCCTCAAACCGTCTTTGGTAAGATTTTTTTATTGCTGCTCTACCTCCATTCTTATTTTGTTAGCAATAAAATTTATGGACATTATAGACGGAGAACTAGGCATTGTGAATTCAGTTGTTCGGTTTCATTATACTATGCAGTGTTGTTTGTACATGTACAGGCACGTGTCAAATTATGTAACTCTTAACTCATTTTTAATGGCTACGGCTGCAGTTTTAAAATTTGAGAAGTGGTGCCATCTTTTCTAAAATTGGGACCATAATTTTTTCAAAACCATTTCATTCTTTGATGTTATGAAAGTAAATGTGTTCTACTTAAACACTGGGTTATATCTTTTAATTTTCCATGGCAGAGGAATTGTATTTTTAAGTCAGGTTATCTTGTCCCAAAGTTTGTGGGATTGATGAACTGGACGTACATGGATTGCAGAAAGGCAATTTTTATTGACATTGGCTTGTTTACTGTTGGAACCTTAATTGGTTTATGTACTAATGCATAGTATTCTTTCCATGATGTTATGTTAACTGAATAAGTAATGTCGCCACATGAACTGCTCAAGTACTGCGCAAATTTTTTTACCATTTCATCTAAACAGTTTTTGCACCTGCCGCAGACTACTGCTTCAGACTTGATCGACTGGTTGAATTTTGCTGTGTTTTGGAATGTGTGGAACTTGAGTTCCCATGAACCGGCGCAACCAAATGAAGATGGCTATTACAAGCCTGGTAGTTGGAACATTGTGGATTCTCTGCTGGAGAAGTACATTTTAGAGAAGATCAGATGTATGGATCCCGTAATCTGCTCTCCTTGGGTTGAATTTCCAATTTTGGTGCAATTGATTACAGAACCCTTGGCTTGGCATGGTCTTGTCCTCCAGTCTTGTGTCCGGTCATCTTTCCCATCCGGAAAGAGGAAAAAGAAAGGTGGTCTGGAGTCTACGTCTCCTCTGGCTCATGCAATTCGAGAATCAGTGGAGTCTTTATGCAGGACAGTAGAAGATGTTATGAAATGGTTAAGAGAACAGATCAACAGCTCAGAGGATGAACATTTGGAAACTACAGTCTCTCTGGTTCAGAAGAAAGGACAGAACGAGGGGCCTGGGCAGGTTTTTAAGATTCTAGAAACTTTTTCATCATCCCCAAATGATGCAGAACTTGGTGAACGGATCTCTCAAGCAGTGAGGTCTTGGAGTCCTGTTGATGTTGGAAGAAAAATAGTGACTGGAAAGTGTACAGTATTATCTGAGTTTCTCAGAATTTGCGAATCCAAATATAAGTCATTAAAGGCATTGAAACAGCAGATAGCTCAAGTCTGAAGTTTGTGGCTAATGGTGAGACTGCAATTTTTTGTGTGCTTGGCTTTGACCATTGGCCACTCTGCTTCAATTTTGGATGCCTTGTTCGCCCAATCATTATGATACCAACATATCATAAAGGTCGGCAGAATAGTCCCAAGAGTTCTGTTGTTGTCAAGGCAATGATCTTAATATCTTTTAGTCTGGAAGGAACTTCATGCCACCTTGGTGTGTGATGAAGGCGGCGCAAAACTCATGTTTGAGTAGCTCTAAAAACTATCCTGTATGATTTATTTTCAGTTTTTTTTTTAAAAAGTGTTTGAGATTTATGCCCACGTGTAGGTTTTTATTTTTAGACATGAATTTTGGTGATGTATCGCCCATTATATTTTTCACATTTGTTTATTTATAACATAAAAAAATTTGTAGATCGCTGTAGCACACCTTACACTTCCAGAAAATGACCCATGCTTGGTTGTGCTTGCTACATGTAATGACTGGGGATATGGAGTGGTTTTTGTTAAAATAATCAATTCCTCCAAAAACTTGAGCGTCAAAGTAAGGCTTGTAATGCAGCAACTCTTGCGTTGGTCTCAAAAAACTGAAGGGGTTATACAATGTGTAATGTCTGATGAACACCCAGAGGTAACATGAAGCTTCGGATGTAATATATGTAATATATAAACACCCGTGTGGGCATTTATTCCGGTTTCCGCCGGAATTTCCGGTTCCATCCGTTCCTGTGCCCACACTTACTTTTAGGTATTGATTTTAAAAGAATTTGACCTAGTTGGGCAACGAATTAATTGGGCTGCGAAGCAACTATTTACTTTAAACACTTGAATCAACTTCATAATTTGAATATCAGTCAAGTCAGGCAGCCAATGACCTAGTTGGGCAATCGGGTTGCGAGGCATTTATTCACTTTAAACACTTGAATCGACTTCATAGTTTAAGTATTCGTTTAAGTTAAACAGTCATATGTGAAGTCACGCTAAATTATTCAGATATCGATCATACCGTTAGATTTAAAATCATGTAAAACTATTCAGATAGACAGTTAGATTTAAAGTCAACTCAAATTATTCAGATATCAATCTTGAGAATTTTTTGAAATTAAGTCCAAACTAGGCACTCTCCTTTGATTATTTTGTTTTCGTCTAAAATCATCATGGGCATCGAACAGGATTGGCTTCGACATTTTTACTTTCAAGCTGTAAGTGATTGATGGAGAACTGACTCAACTGAGTGAGACGTGAAGCTGCTAGCGGCCTTCTAACAACACAGGGCCGACATGACCACTCATTGGACACAAACTCTTGAGTGATTTTGGAACTTCTAACCCCAAAAGTTAGTTCAAGAGTTGATTTCTCTCGCACTTATAAATTGACCAAAAATCCCCTCCACAACCAATGTGGGAATAACCTCAATAATCTCTCCCCCACACATCGAGCCCTGGGTTGGGAAGAGACAACTATTTTCTCCCATAAACTGTTGGGTTCAAGACTTATTGGTAAATTTGGACTCCGATACTAGTGTTTGGTGGTTTTGAGCCTTCTTAACCACAAAAGTTAGCTCGAAAGGTGAAGTTTTCCCTCACATTTATAAATTGACCACTAACCCCTTTCACAACCGATGTGGGACTAACCTCAACAATCTTTCTCTCACACATCGAGTCTTGGGTTGGGAAGAGACAACTCATTTCTCCCATACTGTTGGGTTCAAGATTTGTTGGTAAATTTGGATTCCGATACCAGTGTTTGGTGATTTTGAGCCTTTTCAACCACAAAAATTAACTCTAGAGGTGAGACTTTTCCTCACACTTATAAATTGACCACCAACTCTTTCCACAAACAATGTGTTAATAATCCCAACACTAACTACCAACAAGGTTACCGACTCCAACAAGAAGGTTACGGCATATTTAGACTCCTGATGCATAAACACCAACACGGAGAAATCCACGTTTCCATGTTGGGGTGGTGCTGACATAATAAAAAGAACAACATTTCTCCTCTTTAGTCAGACGGGTGGCTACCTAATTCCTCGAGCAATATAGTAGTTGGTCTTAAAAATACCACTCCTCTCTCAGTTACCAAATATAATTTGGGTAGCAGACCTATCAAACCTGCTTCCTTTCCACTTATTTACACCTAAATGTATCAAACTAACTACTACAAATAGTAGCCAAGAAAAAAAACCTACTACAAATAGTAGTTAGCGCCCTGTTTGGTGTTTAAAGAAACTACTAACACTAGTGATGAGGTTGTTAAGAGACTGAATGGCTACTCCACTCGACCAATTTCATTCGTTTTTTTTTTTGCTCGGTTTGGTAACAAACGAGTCGTATTCGTTTTTTTTTTTAATTTTCAAGTAAACTGTAGAATGTGTGGCAGCCTTTCTTTCAAATACATGACATACGAGTTCAGCTACATAAGCCAATTTTCGCCATATCCGAATACCTTAATCGTCTAGTGGGCACTAGAGGAAAGGAAACCCCTCGATAAGTTAACAGGACAAGTCTCTTTTACGAAGAAATCTGGGAAACTGACCCATCAAGGCTTTAGGCTCCTCCGTGTCAAATACGCACGCATTGTAAAGGAGAGAAGTATTAGTCAGAATAACAAGTGGTTTGATTGATAAACTCATCCGATACTCGATAAACTCTGCTAAACAAAGTCCATTTTTCTCATTTGAGCAACACATTATAATTGTCGATATATGCTCCATCTAAGATATAGAGTTGTGGTGGGTCACGGCAGACGGCTGCTGCGGGGAACAAGCATGCGCTTGCATAGGAAGAGGACTTCCCTGAAAAACGCCAACATTAAGTTGGTGACTGTGGAGGGCTAGCAGGCCATCTCTAAGATAATGGAGCTTTCGGGGAAATCATAAAAACAGGTCCCTTTAATAAATTATAAACTATTATATTAAAATATAAAGGGAAATTAATAATTTAGTCACTAGGTTTCATTTTTTGACAATATGATCACTGAGAATTTATAGTTGTGACGATCTAGTCTTTCCGTCAAATCTCCGTTAATTTTTAACGGAATAGAATGCGGTCGACCGCTCTGCTACAAGTTACCTTTGCCGCAACAGTAAACAAACCGGTCGACCGCTATTCCGGTTAAAAATTTGACGGAAGTTTGACGGAAAGACAGATCGTCACAACTATATATTCTCATTGACCATATTGTCAAAAAATGAAACCTAGTGACTAAATCGTCAGTGTGGTATAAACCTAGTGACCAAATTACCAATTTCCCAAATATAAAATATCAGTAAATTTTAGTTAAAAATTAGTCAAGCAAAATTACTTGTTTTACTTTATCTTATTTTTTTTAGGGAAATAAAAAATTTAATCACTGGGTTTTAGTACCGGTGACAAAATGGTCACCAAATTTTTTTTTTTTTTTTACTTTTTGATAACTGAGAATATGTAGTGGTGACTTTTCACTCCATCCGTCAAACCTCCATTATTTTTTAACAGAATAGAAAGCGGTCAACCGCTTCATGTAGTGGTCGACCGCTGCAAGTTGTCGTTGACGGATGGAGTGAACAGTAGCGGTCGACCGCTATTCCCGTTAAAAATTAACGGAGGTTTGACGGATGAAGTGAAAAGTCACCACTATGTATTCTCGATGACCAAAAAGTAAAAAAAATAAGTTCAGTGATCATTTTGTCAGCGGTACTAAAACCTAGTGACCAATTTGCAAAAATTCCTTTTTTTATTGTCTATAGAGTTTGAGATTTTATTATAGTTTATACTTTGTTTTGTTTATCTCATTATTCTTTAATTTGTTAATCTTTTGTGCAGAATTAAAAGTTTGACTGTTGTCAAGAATGTACTAAGCAAAATAGAAAGACGCCCCGGGGATTTAGGCAACTGCTTGACTGCCTATGCTCAAATACGCCCGGGACTACCGGATGGGGGGGGGGGGGGGCGCACAATTTGAGGAGGGGAAGAGGTCAAGGCCTTCAGCAGATTTGGGACCGAGGAGAGCGCGCGTCTTCCACAGAGCACCAAAACAGACACAATTCTTCTTTTTCCTACTAAACCAAACCGAAGTTCAACCTCACTCTATCCGTTCTAGGATAATTATACCGGAGTTCTCAAGACATATCAAGAAATTCTGAAGGAATTCCATGAACAAAGTTAAATGCCGAACCAAGAAATTTCTATCTATTAGGAAAGGCACCAGCAATATCTATCTCTTTTTGAAGTCCACAAGAAGTGACAATTCAATATGCACAATGCTCTTAATTGGGTCGCTTCCACTAATTTCTCAGGAGGCATCCTCATCTCCCTTCTTCCATCTCATCTAATCAGAGTTAAATTTCAATAACAAAGTGTCGTATTCGCTTCCGCGATATTAGCGTACTAAAACAATTACTTAATAATTTGTTATGACGTTATTGTAATCCAAAAACTCAAGCACATGATAGAAAATCTTCTGTATTAACTATTTGCTTGTGTATAAGCTGTACATGCATTTCCAACCCTAAGAAATTTACTCAGTAGATAACACCTGACCTTGGCAAGCCCTAGCAGAAGCATTAATATGTGAGTGGCTCATATCTCTTCGGCCCTAACATGCTTCTAGTAGATAATGATATCTTCTTGTTTTTGTTTTGTGTTTGTGACAAGTGATTGGCCTAGTGGGTGAACCGAATTCCCTTTATGGTTGGACTAGTTGTCCCCATATCTTTTTCAGTGACACTGTTGACTTAGAATCTAATTCGCTAAACTATTTGTCTATTAAGATTAAAAAAAGGAGTTTTGTCTCTGTTTTCCCGCTTTAAGACAATATAAATAGTTGCTCCCGAGTGATCGTAACTAAAACATAAGCACTTCACGCTTTGCTCAATGAAGGCTGAGAAAGCAATGGAGACTTACAATTTGAGTAGCAAGCCATACTGCACTTTCTTCTTACTTGGTTTATTCGCCCTGTTCGCTTTCCTTTCTACTTTTGAAGCTGCAGAAACACACTACCATGAATTTGTTGTAAGTATTTATCTTCATTTCCTGTACTCATCACTATAATTCTCCCCAGTGAGAGGAATAACCACTGAGCTAACAAAGAAGGATGATTCAAATGGTATGTAGCTGGCTATTAATATTCATTTTCTGTTGCTTGTATAGGTCGAAGCAAGACCAGTGAAGAGGCTGTGCAGAACCCACAACACCATTACAGTAAATGGTCAATTCCCAGGGCCAACCTTGGAAGTGAGAAATGGAGATTCCCTTGTGATCAAAGTCGTGAACAGTGCTCGATACAACATCAGCCTCCACTGGTAAAATCGTGGGAATTCATATATGTGCCAAAAATCCTGCGTGTAATATAACATGGACAAATAACAGCAGCTAATATATGTTCTACAGCAGCCAAATAATGTAGTTAAGTAAACATGCACTTGACCCCAGGCATGCAGGGACTCAACACAAAAAGTAACCTGCTACAAGATCTGCAATCTATAACCATACACGCGTGCCTAATATCCCCTATGCTTATAATGTTGCTGTTAATAACTGCACTTTTATCCGTCAGGCATGGAATTCGACAGTTCAGAAATCCATGGGCAGATGGTCCGACTTATGTGACCCAGTGTCCCATCAAACCAGGCGGGACTTACACATACCGTTTCACCATCCTAGAGCAAGAGGGAACTTTGTGGTGGCATGCTCATACTGATTGGCTCAGAGCCACTGTTTATGGAGCTCTCATCATCTATCCCAGATTGGGTTCCCCGTATCCCTTCTCAACGCCTAAGCTCGAGAATGCAATTCTTTTAGGTATCACATGAGGACCGGTTTTTCAACCATCACTCGGAGTGGCTTTCGCCTCTAATTCTTAGTGCTTTATATGTTTTCAGTCTTCTGAATGAGTTATGAGAAAATGATAGAACTCTTACTGGATATGATGATGTTGATAATCAGGAGAATGGTGGGATAGAAATCCTATGGATGTCCTAAGGCAGTCACAGTTCACAGGAGCAGCTCCTAATATTTCTGATGCGTACACTATCAATGGTCAACCTGGTGATTTGTACAGATGCTCCAGTCAAGGTAAGTAGTACTTGTACTAGCCGAGGACTAAAATAAGAGTGGGGAGAGGGACGAGGGGGTGGGGGGAAGAGTAATCTTCCTTGATCCATTCAATTGGAATCGACCTAACCCTGATTTCTCAGGCTGCAATTCTCATTGTGACCAAACTCACCACAATTTGCCAAGATTTTATATATATTGTTTCCTTAGATGGTAACCTGGAGTATTGATATTAACTACTTTGAAAATGCAGAAACTGTGAGATTTCCAATTGAAGCTGGCGAGACTGTTCTTCTACGCATCATCAACTCTGCACTCAATCAAGAACTCTTCTTTGCTATTGCCAACCACAGACTGACTGTTGTTTCCGTTGATGCCTCATACACTAAGCCTTTTACAACCAATGTCATCTTGATAGCACCCGGACAGACGACCGATGTCCTCCTCACCGCTGATCAGCCCCCAGCTCACTACTACATGGCAGCACGTGCCTATAACACGGCAAATGCTCCCTTTGACAACACCACGACCACCGCAATCCTTGAGTACAAATCTGCTTCCTGCAATGGCAAAAAGGGAAAATCTTCAAGACCAATCTTCCCACAATTACCAGGCTACAATGATACAGCTACAGCAACTGCTTTCACTGCTGGAGTTAAGAGCCCTTCTCAGGTCAAAGTCCCTACAGTTATTGATGAGAACCTATTTTTCACAGTGGGCCTAGGACTTATCAATTGTACACGGCCTAACAGCCCCCGTTGTCAAGGACCAAATGGAACTCGCTTTTCCGCCAGCATGAACAATATTTCTTTTGTACTCCCAAGAACCAACTCCATAATGCAAGCCTACTACCAAGGTGTACCTGGTGTTTTCACCACAGACTTTCCGCCTGTTCCTCCCATACAATTTGACTACACAGGCAACGTGAGCCGGGGGCTGTGGCAACCTGTTCCAGGAACTAAGCTCTACAAGTTGAAGTATGGTTCCGGAGTACAAATTGTCATGCAGGATACCAGTATTGTCACAGCGGACAGCCATCCAATGCATCTTCACGGATACGAATTCTACGTTGTGGGATCAGGTTTCGGAAACTTCAACCCAAGACAAGATACAGCCAACTTCAACCTCATCGACCCCCCGCGAAGGAATACCATTGGAACACCCCCTGGTGGATGGGTAGCCATCCGATTTGTCGCTGATAATCCAGGTTATACACTAATCTTCTACATATAACAGCCCCAGTAGATCTTAACCTGTTTAACCAATAATACATCCACTAATCTGATGCTTGCTGCATGCACTTTCCTGGTCCAACAGGAGTTTGGTTGATGCACTGTCACTTGGACGTACATCTCGGATTGGGTTTGGCGATGGCTTTCCTAGTTGAAAATGGTGTTGGAACATCTCAGGCTGTAATACCTCCACCAGCAGATCTGCCCCAATGTTAAGGCCATTGAAGGAGAATCGCCGTCATTACATCTACCTTTGAAGTCAAATGATTTGCTGTTCTCTTTTGTTGTTAGGAATATAATCTGTGCTTAGCTAAATCTTATGTCGTGGTTGTCTAATAGTCGGAAGAATTGGTCAATGCTCCTTTAAACTGCTGATTTGTGAAGTTTCTTGATTGATGCATTATATTCAAAATCAAAGAATTGGATTTCAGATTCATACAGAATCAGAATCGGTTTCATTCCAACTTCATATGATAAGTTATACCCCAAAGAAAACAACCGTAAGTTCCCAACTAGCCAACCTAGGGCAAGACAGTGCGCACCAAACAGCTTGAGATAACCATTCAGCAAATCCACTTGAATGACTCCTGAAGTAGATGTTGACGCTAAGGTGTAACTACAGACATACTTATGGTTCAACCTTATTCTGATTGGCTGCGGTCATTCAATAACCTACCCTGCCAAACAGGATGCCACCAACCTGGAAATATGCACCAAGCAAATGATACGAGTAACGTGTGATATCCAGTAACTGAAGAAAAAGCTAATTCACAGCAATAGGTCATAAAGGGTTCTCTTTTCCCTTTTCTTTCTGAACAAACTGCGAAAAAACAAAATGTACAGGAAAAATGGTGCAAAAAATCCTGTTTTCCAAGGGAAACTAAAAACAGATCTTCAACGTATATATATACCACTGGAGACAATATCCAGAATCTACCACTGAGTTACACATGGAGTTTCACAAATCTACAGATTATTGGCTAGTTAAAATCTCCCACCATTTAGGCAACAAATTTCTGACAACGAGTATCATTATGTATATTCTGGCAACGGGATGAACAAAAGCGCATCCCACACTTCACACATGTATAGCTAGAAGCATATCCACAAACAGTGCAGAAATGACGACGAGAGGTGGAGCTTGGAGGCCCTACAGCTGCCTTCAAATATGAGGGAACATGAGGAGGCAACGATTCCAGGTTTGCCTGTAAGTCTTCAGAGAATGAGTACCAGCAAAGCAATTTGAAGACAGACAGGATAGTATGAGCAGTAGTACACTTGTTACCTCATGTAAAAGCTCAAGAAATGTCCTTGGGGCCTTCCTGGCATTCTCAAGTGCTTTTGCCTGCCGAGTTTTACGTTTTGTGCCCTTGGATAGCAGCCTCTTTTGCATATATACTAGCAGCAAGAAGCCCAAAAAACAGAATACATAGATTAAGTTTTTTAAAAACCACCATCAACTAGGTGAAAAAAATTCAACTTTTTAAGTGTTACCCTAGCAAAAGGAACTTCCCACAAGCATAAACCAAAATTTGATCGACACCATTTCTCTATGCTTTAAAAAGAATAGGCTCCAATGTTCTTTTCTTTCCGGATCTCGATGCTTGCCATATAGAACTTCTGTCTTATTCAAGTAGGTCTAAGCTCTAAGAATCATATAGAGAATCAAAAGCTTGGATTTACCCATACACTCCAGGTTAAATCTACAGGGAAGCGATACAAAGAGAGAGGCAGCGATACAAAGAGAGAGAGCGAGAAAAAGCGAGAAAGAAAGCAAGAGCGAAAAAGATAAGAGAACCAATTCGAATTAGACCTTGATCCTCATCGTCAAGAGAAGTGTCATCATCGTCATTAATTTCCACAATTTCCATTCCCGCATTGTCATTTTCAAGAGCTTCAAGGCGAGCAATAGTTGCCTAGAACAGAAAATTTATAACACTTAATTCAATGTTGACACAAAGCAGCAGAGAAAAAAAAATGTTGAGATAAAGCAAATAAATCGCCTATTCCACCAACAGTCATGAATTTGTGCCAATTACAGAAATCTCAAAACCGAAATGTGATTTTCAACGTACTGGGTGAAACATACCTGTGTACGGTTGTCACTACTCGCAAGCGCAGCAGTCATTCTGGGAGCAACCTTCCGAGTTCTGCTCGACATGCGTCGAAACGGGTTGGAGTTGTCGTCTTCCATTGCTGCAAACAGATCTTGAATTACACGAAACATTCATATACAAGTTTAAAAAGAAAAAAAAAAAAACCCAAATTCTTTTCTTTCTTTCGTCGGCAAAACCTTTTAATTCTCCAAATGGAAGCGTTTTACTTTGGAGTTAGTGAAATGGCAGCACAGTCGCTCAAGTTTTTACCTTGTGCAAAGTTGACAAGCTCGATAGGCCGTTACCCAAATGCCAAACTTTACCGTTTAGCATACCAGACAATTCATATATCTCAATTTTGAAGGTGAAGATGGGTCTCCTTCAAACCCCAGCCTCCACAAAATTAAATATTGGGACAACATTCAATACTTCCTTTTGGGTAGTTCGAAATTTACAAGCATGCTAACCCAGAAACAACGAAAGTAGAAGCGGGGACAAAAAACAAAAGCTTCAAATTTCGCCCAGATATTAATTGGACAAATAAAAATGAAGGAAAGCAGAACCAACAACCACAACGAGCATGGGGAAAGAGAGGGCCCAACCGAGAGATGACGTGACGGCCGACCAATTAGAGAAGTGGGACTTGGGAGAACCGCGGCGCCAAGCAACTTCGTTGCCGTTCAGAAAATCTAAAAATCGGAGCCACAGAGAGGAGCCAAACAGTGAAGTTGCAAAAGTCTTGAAACGGAGCGTTTTTGACCGACAGTCCTCACACGTGCGACCTCTAGTGGACCACATTTTTTCGAACAAGGTATTTACCAACTTATCGACTGTAACAAGTTATACAGGCGTTCGGTAGTGGTTTTTTTTTTTCAGGAGCTGTTAAGGCGATGAGGTGTTACACTAAGCTTCTCTAGTACAATAATTATAATATGAATTTGTTTTCGTTAAATTATAACTTTTTATTATAATAAATATAAAAAATTCATTCAAATTTTCACTCCCTTCACTTTTTTACTAATTTAAATACTATAAAATTTTAACACTCAACACAACCCTAAGGCTTTAGCAATCATTTATGTTTGTAAATGAGAATTTTGATCAAAATTTTCTCCATTAAATTTTGTTTAATCTCAAACATAATTAATTCAAAAATTTTGTCAAGATATTTTTCACTTTCTCGGTTTCCATACCCATAATAATTTTATTTTCGAAATTAATAAAAAAATTCAAAATCGTCTTTCTACAGTCAAATCTCTTTTCATTAAAAAAATTTGTCAAGATTTTTATTTTCACACCAAACCAAGGGCTCACAACAATTTTTATTTTAAGTTTCGATTTTTTAAAAAATAAAAACAAAACTTTAAAATCATCAATATCTTCTATCAAATTATCTCTCCATCAAAATAAACATACAAAACTCAATCTAATCATTTTTCTCTTCAAAATTTTTGGTGAAATTTGTTGTTGTTGAATTAATGTAGTGGAAGTTCTATTTGGAATGATGAAAAATGTTATTGAAATTTGTAAAAAGTTAATAAAGTTTGTTAAAAAGTATAAGAGATTGTGTAATTTTTTAAAAGAAAAATTTCTTGGCATCCAAACATAGGCTAAATATATTTTCACGAAAATCAATAAAACTTAAATCTAACTCAATTTTCACAACACTATTAAAATTTTCTAAAAAAAATTAAACCAGTTGAAAAACCTTTAACACCAAAATGAGTAGCATTGGCAAGTGAATCAACGAGAGACCAAATGAAAAGTATTGACAAGTGGATAATGAATTATAATGGATACATATACACACTTGCCAACAGACAGGGTGAATTTTGATATGTCGAAAGTGTCATAAAGTTGTATTGAATTTTCTGAAACAGGAGCACAAAATTTGGTTCGATTGATTTATTTGAATTTTATGAAAAAGAAGCGCAAAAGTTTAGTCAAATTGACTCCAGTTTGGCTTTCCCAGCTCCCGAGCTTATCAAGTTTGAGGTCAGGGAAGCCTTCTGGGCACGTCCAAAATGGGGGAGATACTTCTGATGGCTACAGTTCCAGACCTAGCTAGCTATATCCAGTAGACAAACACAGCATCCAATGTTCTAACATAAACCCCATGGATGTGTTCCCAGTGAGGCACCCTTAGTTGCCTCATTTGCTCTCATGATTTGCTGTTGTACTACAAGCACAGAGGCTGAACTATCAAAATCTGGTGAGGCAACATAGTCCCCAATCACTCCCAGTTCCTGATTCTCGCTCCAATCTGTTAGTCCCTGGAAGAAGATCGGATTTATCCCGTGCCTTCTTCCTACGATCCAAAGGTCAAAAGACTCATCATTCACGGCCTGAATTGCCGCTACTGTTTGGTCCCCATCCCTCACCACCACCTCTCTGTAAACCATCCTGTCATTCTTCGGGTTCGGTTATTGTGCTGAGAGTTATTGTGCTGATGATTGCTGATGGACGGTCAGGTTCTAAACCCCATGATCCAATGGTTGTTAAGTTGTCACCTCAATTAAAAAGAATTGACCCACTTGACCCGAATTCTAGATTACCCAACCCAGCTCCACGTAGATGACCCTCGATTTTATTCACAACCGAACTGTCTTCTTCTTCGCACAGTCGTCGCCCAACTCCGTCCCAACTCCCCGTCGCGCCCAGTGGAACCAGAGCAATTGAAACCCATCTTTGAATCTCTCTTCAAACTTGAAAAGAGAAATTCACAGTAATAGTTCAGCATCTATATCTGTGTCGACTTTTGGCCTTTACGTCTTTGGTTTTACCCGCACGAGTGATTGTATGGGAATCACAGGGGACGAGCGGAGCAAGGCAAGCAGCAGCATACCTACATGGAATTTGTAGGGATTGCCCAAAACATTTAGAAATCACATCCACCGGTCCCAGATCTCAAGGATCTCATAATTTCTGGCTTAGATGTTAACTCGCTTGTTTTCTCGAGATAATTCTCTTCCTTTTGGTTGTTTGCCTCAATTCATATGGTGCACATTCCACTTAGTTTGATTCAAATTCTTTGCTTCCGACGTGGGCATTTAGTGGCCAAGTTATATTGGCATTTGGGTCTTTCTCATCTTCGCGAGTATTATGCACTACTTAGCGAGTTTTGTTTCTGACTAAAAAAGCTAAAAGAAACAGCCACTGACTTCCTGTTACAATAATCATGGGTCTGCTTTGTTTTTTGCTTGGATAAGGAAAATGTTCAGAAGTAAGTTCATTTGGAATGGCGTGTCTTGTTGCTTACGGTGGTTTTGATCAGTGGGTGCTAGTTGGGCAAAGAGGGTAAAAGTTTTTGCTGAAACTGAGAGTAGAATATGGAAAGTGAGTTTCATTTGCTCTTGTTCCACTGGGTGTGACAGGGAGTTGGGACGGAGATGGCGGCTATTTGAAGAAGGCAGTTCGGTTTTGAATAAAATTACAGGTCATCTACGTGGGAGCTGGGTTGGGGAATCTGGAATTCGGGTCAAGTGGGTAAGTCTTTTTAATTGAGGTGGCGATTTAACAGCCATTGGATTATAAAATTTAGATCATGACCGTTCATCAGTACTCATCAGCACAATAACCGAACCCTCATTCTTCTCATTTTTTACCCAAAACCATGTCACCAACCCATCATCAAGCTTTTTCTCAGTCTCGACATCGCCTTCGCCGTTGTACGCAAGGAACCGTACCACAGTAAGAAGCACATCCTTCTTCTCAGCCATCCTATCTGCATAAACAAGGGCCTCCCGAGCATCTGCTCCTCCCAGAAATAGCATAGCGTAATGGTTCATAGAATGCTCGGTAGAGATGGCCGCAAACGGCCTTCTAAACTGGCCTTTATCAACAAGAACTCCTACAGACAGTGGCGGATGCAGGGGGTGCGGCCCTGGGCGGCCGCACCCCATTGCATACCCAAACAACAAATTTTCATTTTAGTTTTTTTTTATTCATAAGTTGGCCTGGCCCTATGGGGCCGACCCCCATTGGCCCAGGCCAACCCCATATATTCTGCACCAGGCCTTTTATTTTAGATGGTTATGATTGTACTCCCATGAGAACTATCTAGAGGCTGCACTTATTCTCTCGTTGGATCGTGATATTAAAGTGGGTTATTTCGACCTCCCACGTTTTGGGCCTGCACCTTGTTTCCAAAGGCCCATATACGTATGACGGCTCACAAAATTTTCATCGAAAGGCACTATACAATTTTGACTTCATCGAAAGGCACTCTTAATTAAAAATTTTCACACATCTGAAGAAGCATATACTGTAAGAGAATTCCATAACTTTTTCGTTGCACAACTTTTTTGATGGATTTGATAGCCTCCAGTTTGATGGATTATGCAGCAGATTTCGTGTACCAATTACATCTGCAATAGAAAAAAATGCCGAACCCCTTAGAAAGTATATATCCCTTGTCGCTACCTTTTCTTTCTATTCAATTAGATTTGAATTAGGAATTTTAATATTTTGTGAAATTGGAAATTTTTTTTGTAGTATCATTTTTAATTAATTAGATTGAAATTTAGATTTGAATTAATTAGATAATTGATAAGTTTGTGATAAGCAAGCCACGCAGCCTATTACGAAGGAAAAAAATTTCTTGTCATTTTATCTTTAAAGTTCGACCCCCTTAGATTTTGATCCTGGATCCGCCACTGCCTACAGAACAAGGTGCATGGTCTAAGACACTGAAGTTCACAGATCGAACTCCTGCTCGCACTAGCTCTGTGCCTCCAAGACGTTGCAACTGTTCCTTGTGGAAGGGTAAGATGATAAGAGTTACTTTTTTCATAAGAGCGAGCTTACAAATGTCTTGGTACATGGATCGCATTGGTGATACAACTGTGAACGCATGGAGCTTGAGGAAATCTTCTCTGCCTTCCTCATAGAGCCTTAGGGCTTTGTGGATATTGTCGTACGCTGCGTATTTGGCAGGCAATTCCTGATGATCATGGTCTACAAACACAGGGTTAGCACGACCAACAAGCTCAACAAGTTGGAGAGCAAAGATGAAGATTGGGCTGGCTAGTATTTGGGTTGGAGACCTCAAGAAGATTGATGAAGCCCGTCACGCTTTCCTCGTCGTGTATGCAAAGTAGTATACGAAGTTCTTTTCCTGGAGGGTGGTGTTGAATGGTTCTCCTTTTATTGACCAAGTATGGCTTTGTTGGATCATAGAGGATGTTGATCAAAGGCGTAGCCATTGCAGTGACCAATACTGTTAACAGCACCATCAGAGTGAAACCTGGCGTACGTATAATCTGGATGCAGATACACCCAAATCAGCCATAATAATGTAAGGGAGATATATGGGATGAGAAAGAAAGGAGGCCAGCTTGCATTTGGGAAGTCTTTTTAAGTTTTTTTCAAAGATGGAAAACATAGGTGAAAGTGCATTTCATTGGTCCAAATGTGGAAGCTTTTACCACTTAAGTTTTTTTTTTAAAAAAATGGAAAACGAAAATTGAAAGCATTTTTGGTGATCACCATGAATAATGCGGATATATCGAGGGTGAGAGAGCATGCATACCAATTTGTCCATCCAGTGGACATATAAGGTAAGCTCCACTTGGTCTCTTAAACTCATAATAAGGCCGAGAGTGAGACCATCTCTGAGTGGCATATCAAAGAAGGTAGAGGGCACCAGCGTCCCAATCAGTTTGGAGAAGTAGCCAGTCACAGCAATGACAAACAATGGGGACAGGGTCGACCACCCAACAGAAGTCATTGCGGATACATCTGTTATGAGTCCAACCATAGCAAAGGCAAATGGCATCAGAAGATCCATTATAATTGTTTCGCTCCTTTTCACAAGCGTGGCTCCCAGTGGAGGGCCATCTGGTATCACCAGTCCCAACCAGAGTGGACCATTAGCAATGGCAACCCAAACATAACGGTAAGAAATCCCATCATGCAGACCCCCAACAGAATTGCAACCACATAGCCCTGGTCCACTGGTTGCCCTTCTGGGGTTCGCTGAATGATCCACTCCATTGTCCACCGAACGAAAGTGAGCATGAAAGCCGACAAAAACACCACAGATATCATATACCACAAGGCATCAATGGCATCTCCTTCCCCTTGCTTTGCTGCCTCAAATGCAACAATCGCGTTGATCCCTACTGCATCGCTTATTATCGAAGTGGATAGTGCCATCCTTCCGATCTCGGAGCTTAGAAGATTTAGCTCTTCAAGAATGGGATACAGACAAGGAAATGCTGTTATAGAAAAAGCTGAAGAAACTGCTCCAATCGAAGAAATCATCGCAAGGTCTTCATCCATGTACTTGCGCAAAATGAATCCAACCATGGCGACTACTGTCAAGGGAAGGGACACTCCCACCAACGCAACGCACCAAATCTTTTTCCCTGCTTTCTTTATCAGCGTCAGATCCATTTTCACACCGCTTATAAAAAGGAAGAACAAAAAACCCAGTATTCCAATGTTCTTCAACACGTATTGGGCGTTTTCGGGGTACATATGCGAGGCGAAGCTCTTGTTGCGTCCTAGAACGGAGGGTCCAATGATTATACCGCCCTTGAGAGCAATATTAATCGTCAATAAACATAAGAAAAGAAATCAGTGTCTAGTGTTAGAGAATATAATTCAAATAATAAAATCTTTTTTCTCCTATCAACTTAAGCTTTTGGGATGAGTAGTAGATTCACAAGGTATTAGAGCCAAAATCTTGAATTCGAGACTTGATTCTGCACTTCACTCCAATTTCAATTAAATATTGCACGTGTGGGCAGAACTCTCTCCCAATTAAAAGAGTATGACGCACAAGTGAGGGGAGTGTTAGAGAATATAATTCAAATAATAAAATCTTCCTCTGTCTATCAACTTAAGCTTTTGGGATGAGTGATAAATTCATATGTTATTAGAGCCAAGATCCTGAGTTCCAACCTTGACTCCGCACTTCACCCCAATTTCAATTAAATATTGTATGTGTTGGACCTCCCAATTAAAATGAGAGTATGCCCCACACATGAGGGGGAGTGTTAGAAAATATAATTCAAATAATAAAATCTTCTTCTTCCTATCAGCTTAAACTTTTGGGATGAGTGGTAGATTCACATGGTATCAGAGTCAAGGTTCTGACTCCGCACTTTACCACAATTTCAATTAAATATTGCATGTGTTGGACCTCCCAATTAAAGGAGAGTTCGGCCCACACGTGAGGGGGAATGTTAGAGAATATAATTCAAATAATAAAATATTTCTCTTCCTATCAGCTTAAGTTTTTGGGATGAATGATAGATTCGCATCTAAAACATCAATTTTCTTTCTTTTGATGCAAAGAACTTCAACATTTTATAACTTAAATAGTCGAAATCTCCAACAAAATCATGTAAGAAGAACGTCCCAAAAGCTTAATCTAATCATGATCGGGAATTTGCCCCTAATTATCGTCATTCAATATTAATTAATTAGTTAGATAATTTATAGTACAATATTTATAATTAGGAAATCAAGTTTGAACATATAGAACGAATTTTTGGGCTTTGTTCGGGGCCGGCCGGCCTGTGTTTAAAATTTGTAATGGACAATATCATGAACATCAATGGAGAAAAGGAAAAGAAACTTACGATGATGTCTGAGACAATTCTAGGCTGTTTGAGAGGCCTGAGAAGAAGGCGAACGGCATGACTGGCCAGTATGACAAGAACTACCTCCAACAAGATCAACGTGAAGAAGTAATCCAAGGGGTTTTCCCCATTAAAAATGCCAAAGGGGTGAGTCTTGTGAGTTCTTCGGCAGGTGAGCATCGTAGCCAATTGGCCATCTTCATGGTTATGCGCTTGAGTCTCACCCACCAGAACTTTCGCGGTGTTCCGCAAGGCATCAGAACTTGTGCACCACCCAACCGGCAGCGCAACGGGAAGATAGTCTGGGAAAACCCTAACCATGCAAGAAAATTATAACCTGAACGCTCTAACCACATGCAAGAACTAGTGGGCCCGAACGGCACAAAACGAAAGAAGACGACGGTACTGCTTATGTACTCGTACGTGTGGGATCGTATAGACAAAGAGTGGAGGGCCAGAAGAGCTCAAAAGGATGTGGACCTGCCTTAAAAGAGGTACTGGAAGATAGTCACTCTTATATCAATGGCTGATCATTATCCACAGCTCTAGAGGCCATCAAGATTACAGTAAACTGAGATCTAATGTGTCTCAATTCGTTTGTGTATAACTGTCTTGGTCCACATCGATCGAACTCTCAATCTCATTGCATATTAATATGCCTTGCATGCAAGTTGATCCAATGACAACTTCGAGTACTTAATGTAATGAGTTTCCTTAATTAGACCACAAATTGTACTATTAATAGCAATATAATGTTGATTTCCATGCATGATTACCATTTGGGTAATATTGCAGTAGGGTGTTTTTTTTTCCTCGTAATTTTTCTCCAGTCCAAACTCTAGGCGCTGTAGCCACAATCTGAAAGGTTGTTTTAGCTATGGTCGAAGAACTAATTATTGTTTAGGATAACGAATTATTGTTTTGAATTAATTAAATACCATAATGTAATTAGGAAATAACTATTTTTGGTCTTGACTTGAACAGTTAATTCAGATGTTAGTACCAATTAATACAGCTCCATTCATGATCTTTTGACTGACCATATATCATAAATGTTCTCATTGCCTCTTCGATCAATTAAAACAAATTATCAATTTTTTTTTAAGAATCTTAATTCCTTGTTATCTTGGTTTTAATGCAATAATTAAAATAATTACTACCATTAATTCGGAAACAAAAAGAATTATAATTATCTTAATTTTGTTACCTATATAACCACTCCTAATTTTATCCAAAACATCTATAGATCAACTTATAACGGGGTCTCAAAAAATATGTTATAAGTTTATCCATTTTAGGTTAATCAATAGGATTTTATTAGTCTATACTTTCAGTTATTTGCTACGGATTTGATCTTTATTATGGGATAAATACACTCTGCATCATTTAACTTTGGAAGTCTTGACACTTTGTACCCCTATCTATTATTTTTGTCACTTTACACCCAACAATTATTGATTTCAGACACTTTACAACTTCCGTTAAAAATTTTCATTAATTTGGACTATAATTTTTTTTTGTCTCTATTACCCTCATAAAATGGTCACTGCCAAAAAAATTATAGGGAGAAACTTGTAATTTTACACGTCAAAAAATTACTTTCTTTTAAAATTAACAAAAAATTAAGAAAATATATAAAATAGTTGAAATAAATATAATGAGTGTAATATAATAAAAATAATAAATTAAAATGTAAAGTATCATGACTTACGTAATTAGAGTAAACTCGATATTCTTTTCTTTACAAATGATTTTTTTTTTAACATTGGCACCCTTGATATTTGAGGTATTATTTAACAATATTGGGACATGTGGCAATGTCTCTTGGGTGGCCTCCTCCCTCAATCCTGCCATTGAGGCAATGCTCCACTCTACCCCGTATGCACCACAATGTTGTGGGTGAAATATTTCCCATTCCTCTTTTTTATTTCACTTTTCAATTCTTTTCTCTTTTTTTTTTTTTGGTTTTTTTCATGCTTTTTGATTTTTTCTAAACAAGCGACGTGCCATATGGGTCTTAGATACGTGGCATCAAAGCAACGATTCCGCTTACTCTTGGTGGGAACAGTCAATTTGGCAGAAGGGAAAATCCAAGAATCTTTTCTTTCTTGCTTTTTTACTTATAAAAAAAATAAGAGAAGTAGAATTTTTTTTTAAAATTACATTTTATGCTCTAACTATCACACATGTTAGAATTTGCACCTCAATCTCCTAATTACTTTACATGAGATGCAAAATGTGAAACAATTGAAAATTTGAGGTGCAGTAGATCAATCGCTACCGAATATGTAATACAAAATGTAAGACATGTGATAGTTATAAGACGTAAAATGTAATTAAAAAAAGGTTAATATTCATTTTGGTCCTTAAGTTTTATACCCTTTATCAAAATGGTCCATAGGTTTCAAATTTGTTCAAATCAGTCCTTAGGTTATGCTAATTTATTGGTTTAATCATTCCGTCCAATGTCGTCTTCTCCGTGTACAGTCAGCTAACGGTGGGACACGTCACTCTCAATAATATCGTGACACGTGTACGATTTTAATAAAACAAAAAAACCCCACAAAATGCACTCCACGTTGGCATTTTTTTAAAAAATAAAAAATAAAAATTGAAACAGGGGAGCGGCCTCCCTTCTCGTGAGGGTGGGAGCCCAGATCTAGGCTCCCCCGTGACTCCCCTGATAGGTGGTGGCCGAAGCGATTTGGGCTCCTTGTCGCCGAGGTGGCCATAGGGGAGCCACCCCTTGCGAATAGGAGCCCAGATCTGGGCTCCCCCCTTGTGCGAAGGGAGGTCGCTCCCTGTTCCAATGATTTTTTTTTCGAAAATGCCAACGTGGAGTACCTTTTGTGGGTTTTTTATTTTATTAAAATCGTACACGTGTCGTGATATTATTGGGAGTGACGTGTCCCACAGTTAACTAACTGTGCACGGAGGAGACATAAGGATTAAATCGACAAATGAAAATAACCTAAAGACTTATTTGAACAAATTTAAAACTTAGAGACCATTTTGATAAAGGGTATAAAACTTAGGAACTAAAATCGGCATTAACCCTAAAAAACCATTTTAAAAGCAATGGATTGAATTTTTTGATTTAATCTTTAACCCTTGCAGAGTAAAATGTTGGCATTCTCCTACTTGGCCAAAAAAACAAAAATAAATTTTCACATGAAAAGGAACTTCTGGTTACGGCGAGATTGCCTGTCATAACATGGCCCATTGAAGTGTTTACAAAAGAAACGATTGAGGGAGCCAGGAGGGACCACTGACGCACGGGCCAAGGCCCATTCCCTGAAAACTCATTGATTCCACCAGGGCCCGAAGCACCACCATCAGTAGCCGTACTGGCATAAGAGGACGTTACTTTCCTAAAAAGAAGGCGGCTTTTCCGCTGCTGATTGTGGAAAGAATTTAAGTCTGTGCAGGCGCAACGAAGACTCTATTTCAGCCATGATATGTCAGGGTACAAACTTAAAGACGGAAGAAGAAGGCGAGACCTGGAGATCCTGAGCCCATCCTATCAGTGTATATGCTTTCAGTGGACTCGTAGGATTGGGACCCCTACCGTCTTTGTTTTACTTCAATAAATCTCTGCTCAGCAGTTGTGACCTTTTATGATCAAGTATAGGACAGGAAGTCAGGACAGACGAAATTTCTTGAGTTGAGTTGCGAGGGATTTCAATCTTGCCTTGGATGCTTTATATATAGTTTGATTTTCAGACTACTGGTCTCGGGTAATTAATCAGAATCTGAAATAAACCAAGCTTGTGTAGGCAGCAGATCGAGTACTACTCCTTCCAGCTTGGTGCTTTCGATATATAAAGTTCTGAGAAATCCAATATCCATAATACTCTTCACCACCTGAGAATGCTTTAATCTTTCAATAGATTCAAAGGGTTTTCACAGCTTCTAAGAAAACCCAATAGTTTTCCTTATCCTGCTCGGCACCGCCTGAGCTAAAAGCAAATAAAATAGAAGCTGCGCATTATGCAAGTGCGACAAAAAGTTTCTTCTCGCTAGTTAATTAAGTAAAACCGCACTAATTTCTTTGTTTTCTATAATTCTTTTAAATTCTGCTTCAGTGGGAGATCTTTTGAAGAATTTGCTCGATCGTGTGTAGTTTACAGGTTCTGAAAAATTTTACATATTCCAGTTGCCATTTTATCAATATGATGCTCTCTCCACGGGAACATATATAGCAGATGTCTCAGCAAACATCGAGGGTGGTAATTATCTGGTAAAGACTAGGGGAGTCAATATAGATCAAGGACCTGGTTTGCCAGATTTAGAAAAAGCTTTCTTCTGCTGTGTGAATGCTTCAATTCCAACGGCAAACATCATTACAGTATATGAACCAACTGCATGATCCATCACTTCTATCGTTCTCTGTAGTAATTATCTGAGTTGGCTCCATCTAAGCATGCCAGTGATCGACTGTACTAGAGAGAGCCTGAACTGATTCCCATTACTCCTACAATTTAAGTCCAACAACTGTCACAATGTCCTCGCATGCAAGGGTAGGCTACTCATTTAAAGCATCCTCTTAAAAAATTCGAAAGAGTATGAAAATTGAAAGTGATATCCTCGCATGCAAGGGTATCACTTTGTGTGTGAATGGTGATACCACTTCCAGTAGCAGAAATTTATATGTAGAAGATTCTCTTTTGACTATTTTTCTTCTTTTTACAATAAAGGTACTAGATATACCGCCTAGTAATTCACCATCATGTCCTGTATTCAGGGTCATAATTCGCAGCTGAAAATACTTAAAAGAGTGAATGTACGTACGGTAAGTAGCTTGTTTTTTCTCCGAGCACCGAAAAAGCCAGTGCCCAAGTGCATTGAACTTTTATTCTTTGCGCCTACCCGTTTCCCTGCGCTGGAGCAGATGATCCTTCTTTCATGAGATCTTACAAATCCAAAGCTTTTTTTTCCGTTATGAGACAACGACACAGAAAGAGGGAGTATATTTTGATTTACCGAAATCTTATCCCCCAATTATTGAAATGAAAATCAAACTGCAGAAGCTGATATAATTATCTTCCTCAAAAATGTTTACATAATCTTGAATTGAATGGCATTGAAGCGAAAGTTAATGACAACAACTTCTCAGAGGCTCTGAAGAAGTGGTGGGGGTACCTATTTATGAACCATTACACGATGAGGAAATATAACTTATAATATGTGAAATGAAAGTAGCAGAAGGTTCAATGATCTACTCCAGGTAAGCTGGTCACTCTGTCCCCAAACAATGACAACCTGTACCCTAAAGTTAGGTCAGGCTCTCTCAACACTTACAATAAGGCCCAAAAATCATCAGGCACCACCCTAGACGTGACATATATGGGATGTTTGAGGGTGAAAATTTTGAGTATTGGGGTTTAGAAAATATTATAAAGTAAAGATATGTTATGAGAGTGAATGAAAAAGTAAAGAGAGAATATTTTTAATAAGTATTATAATAATAAAAAATTATGTGGTGAATATTTTATGATTAAATCCAAATATTTGGGCACCAAACATACTAATAATAATGGCCAACCGGATGATCCACATTGCACCTGAAACAGGGAATGGAAAGTAACCTAACATAACGAGATCTAAATTTATAATCGTCATCCCGAACCTGCAGACTCGAATTTTCCCAGTAATTTTAGTTATTTTCATAATTCATAGAGCAATAGAAAATTCGAGGATTAAAAAATGATCATTATTGCAGTTAATAGTTAAAAGATTATATTAATCTAGCTCTTTTTAGAGAGATAATTATGGCAATAATGAACGAGCAAATATGGAAAATAAAGCGAGGTGACAGTAACCCGAAGGAAGTTGGAAAGGAGTCAACGTTTCAAGAACCCATTACTGAAAAAGCCTGCAGAAATTTCGGCCATATATGAAACCCTAGGTCAGCTCCCATTACCCGAAAAGCTTTACGGCCTAGGGTTTCAGAATTCAGACTCACCCAGTAAGACCTAGCTGAAACATCAACAGAAAAGTAATATCAGACCTAATTAGTACTGAAACTTTACTCAAGATATCGACCTACAAGATTCGAGTTAAGAGGTTTCTGGCCAAATCATGTATGTTCGTGCAGTAAAAAAGATATGAATAGAATTATGAATATTTATGTAAAATAATATTTTATAAATATTTGAGTAAAAAAATAGAAAAATAATTTGATGTAATTATTTAAAAAAATATTAAAATTAAAAAATACATATAATATTTTTTTAAAAAAAATATTGAAGTTCATTTAATTTTTTTTTTGAAGATTGTCTTAAATAAATTAATATTTATGTCTGAATTTTTAAAATGTTAAGTGATAATTTTGTGAATGAATTTAAATTTTTTAAAAATTTTGAAAATGAATATTACCCAAGAATACAAATGTTAAGAGATGGGCATCCAACGCCAAATCTAAGAGACAACCAAGAAAGCCAGATTAAGATAGCAATACGAGGAAGGAAATCCCGGAAAATTGAAAGATCCAGTAGAATCCAGCAACTTAAGGAGCTGAGTTCGGACATGCAGTATATCATGGATCAGACCATTTATGTTGCAATAATCTTCCTCCTAAAATTATACCGAAAACGTGTTCATGGTAAGTTACCTGCTTTTCCGACAAATTATCATAGATGTAACCCGTAAATTAAACAACATATAGTGATGAAGACAGACACCCAGATGTTCCTTCTTTTTCTCTTTTTCTCTCTGGACACATACACAGATGTTCACTAATACAGAGTACCCATAATCCGTTAAGCAGGGGACAGAACTTGAATGGAAAGACTTCATAAGAGATGAATATAACCGTATGAGTAAGGGAGAACAAGTACAAAATAAACAAACCCATCGATCCCAGCAATAAACATGGAAGAAAACAACCATCGCCTTAAAAAAGGCCTAAGTTTCTGTATTTGAGAATAAGTACATAAGCTTAAGTACCAAAGCAAAGAAAGAAATATCCCGTATACCCAGATGCACATATCCTCCTCGGTCGTAGCTGAGACCACACTACCCCGCGGGGAAAGCAAGAAGAACCCATGAAACTCAGGATAGATAGCGCCACTGATCCAACCAAAATAATGATCGTAGTTAAAAATCATGGCGCTATCCCTCCTGAGCTTTACCGATTCTCCTATACTGTTTACAGTAGCAAACAATGCTTGGAGAATAAGAGAGGGTCAAGGAGCTCTATTTATAAGAGGAAGAGGAAGAGGGACGTAGGACAAGAGTCACTTTATTGGAACATGAAAGACTTCAAGAGTTGAGACCAGTAAAATGCGGGGTGGGTTTAGGTCCTTTAGGATCTGGCTGAATACTCATCACATCGGTGGAATACACTTGACCGTGTAGTCTTTACACCTTTTTCCAAGCTAAAAAAAAACCGAGGCTGGATTTGTGTGGAGGGACGGTTTCTTTTACGTTTCTTTCTTAGTTATTAATTCTTTGGCTATCATTTCTGTTTTTAATGTGCGCTATCTTTCCTTTCTCTGTACGCTGCCGACTACGAAATTCGTTATCTATCTTGGGATACGTTTATGGGGGATTCAATGTACTAAGCTTTTGATTCTCAACACAATGAGCCTCAATTTTCTCCGCTTCTGCAGCTTTGCCGGAAGAAGACCCCGATTTTCTCAGTTTCTTGTGTGTGTGAGGCTGAAAAGTCATGAGGTTTATCAAATATCAGATGAATCGATAGGCGTTTGATAATTTTGCCCATGTGGTATGCAAAAATTGCAAATAAGTCCCAAGAAAACGAACTAAATTTATTATTTCCACTAGCGTTCTAAAAATGTTTAGGTTCGATTTATTTTATTTATTCTGAAAAAAAAAATCTCTTGATTTTTCATTTATAGATCAGTACTAAAATGCGTAATTAGAGGTGATTACCACGTATCTTATACTATTTTCAGAGAGTAAAATTATACTGTATATATCTTATCGGCTTGATCGACTTATGTACGTATCCAAATATGATTCTGATCATGGCTCGAAAAGAGATGCAGGATATTTCTTATGAATTAAGGAAATGCGAGTTTTTCATTTTGTGTTTGAACAAGAATAATCAATCAAATGCTTAGAAAAAAAGGAATAATCAATCAATTTGTTTAAGTAAATTTTTAACAACTATTTTGGGTGTGGGTCAACCATGTATCATTACATCAATGGTCAATCAAATGTTCTTCACCATCCCAACACCACTTTGTGGACTACACTATTAAAGCCTGGTCTTTTGTCAAAAGCAATCATCATCATGAGTTAATAATCTCGATACAGTCGGCTTAACATAACATCCATATTATTCTCTATCACTTTCGCTGGGAACACTAATTACGGTGTTAGAATTAGTGATACAACAAGCTCCAGTAATTACCTAAAATCTTAAGTGCTCGAGCACTTTGCTAATATGGTATAGGCGTGCTACGACGATTTTGTTAGTGTGACCCAATATCCAATGACCTATATTATATCTACTTAAGCAAGCCTTTTTCCATATCTTTTCCTCGATCTTTTCTGCGATTTGATGGGAGAAAGCTGGTTGTGTGGGTAATTGCATATAATTGCATTGAATATGCAATTACCCATTGGACTTTCAAGGTAGTACATGAATTCATAAAAAGTGGCGACTGACGGCCGGGGACATCCATAATCAAAGCAATAAGTTCATATTTTAGGCAAAATATAGAAGGAAAATTGAAACGGGGGGGACGAGGATGAGGGGACGGTGTATGGGTTCCTAGACAAAACTTGGAGAAACGATTAGGTTACATTTCTCTGACAGCAGTTAATACAGTGATCAGTTTATTTTCTTTTTCTTTTTTTTCTCAATTGATCTAAAATCGTATAGTTGCTTGAAACACCCTCTTACGTTGTCCTCTTCTTAATGGCCATCTCTTGCCTCTTGTGTTATATGTTTATAGGAAACATCATCATCTTCTGCGTACCTTATATCCATGCGTATAGGAATCAACACTATCCGGCTTAAACTATAAAATTTGAATGAATATGCCAGTGAATTTTCAATTGAGGAGGTCGATAATGTTCAATAGCATTAAATTATATACTTTGTCTTGGGCACAAAACTATAGAATACTCGATAATACTCGATTCTGGAGGTCAACAGTGTCAAAAATTTGGAATAGTTAAAATTTTGAAATAAATAAGAATAATTTAAAGAGAAAGATTATTTAATAATTTTTTTAATAAAATTAAAATTTAGAGTGAAATATCAATATTTTTGATCTTAAACACAGCCAATCCTTTTTAGTTGTAACTAATAATATACTGTGTACAGATAATGCATGCAAAGTGATATAAAAGCTCATTGTCGTAAATTAGAGACTAATTTTACTATATTAATAATCCACAAACAAGACTGGAACCTCTCTTTTAAAATATTAAGAAGGTATTTTAATTCTTTTCATGTAATTGCTTCCATCTTTCGAAAATGAAACGCTCTGCAAAGATCACAAGGATCAGTTGCATCGCCTGCCGCAAATGGGAAATTTGCGATGTGGTTAGGTCAAGTTCTTTGAAGGATCAAACCCGTCTGCACTCCTAATTTTGCTCACCTAACTCTCTTGCAAGTTGTAACTCGCTACAGAAACGAAAGGCTTTCTTGTAAACACTCCCGGGACCACGTTTTTACGGTATAACGTCCTATGCTTCTTTTTCCATCAGATGTTTGGCAAGAACAAGAGAATTTGCTTACCCAAAAACCGAAAACATAAAGAGATAGAGGATCTTGCGACAAGACAATCTCATTGTATCTTTATCGTGAAAAATAATATTCCTGTCACAATAATTGCAGGAGTAAAGGCAGTTAAGTAAATTTATTTAGAAAATAAACAAAAGTAAATTTATGTCTGATCTGGAGGAAATAACACGCAGGAGAACGAGAAATGTGCCTTGCCCCTGGTCATTCTATGCCACCATTTCTCTGATTCAGAGGGGCTGCCTCGGCACTTGAACCCCCCCCTCCCAAGAGAGAGCTGGCAGGCTAGCTAGCTAGGCTTAGACTCTTCCCTCTATCTCCATCTCTGATTTCTCTCTTCAGTACCTTTCAGAAGGTGGACAAAGACTCCCCCAAGGCTCTAGTACTCTCGAGAACCGAGGTTCTTTTTCTGTCTTTTCTTTCTAATCTGGCTTCGTTTCATTTATTACATTCTGGGAAGTTCTATAGGACTTTAATGCCCTCAGTGCTTCTGATCAACATCGATTGGTGACAGATCAGCTGCATTTCTCAATTGGGTAAAACCAAAATGTGGGCATTTTGGTCATATTAGTTTCCTTCTTGCTTTTTATCTGGCTTCTCCTCCTTCCTCCCAGGTCTTCGTGACCCCACTCTGGACTGGCGAAAAGGAAAAGTCCATTTTGATACTCATGTTCTTCTCTCTTTCGTTTTCTTATATCAAATCGAAAGATGAAAAAACAGAAGAGAAGGCAATATCTATCCATGCTCGGATTACCTCGATCACCAGGGCTGTTACGATAAACTACAATTGCAACTGATGGGTTAGGTCATATATATAGGCGCACATCAAATTTGAGGGGTTTTAGGCAGTAGTTGGGCAATGAACATTGAGGACATATGTGGTATAACATGATTTTCTACATAGAGGTGTTTCTAATATATTTCCCATGTGCTACTCGCAACATAATTACGTCCCATTGGGAGAGAAATTAATGTGAGCCTTAAATCTCCAATTTAGGTGGTGGATTTAAAAGAAGCGTTTATTCATTTAGTAAAAGTATTCGTGAATTTATAAGGTATCATTTATTATAAGGTGTATAGTTCTAGATTCGATTCTTTATAAAAATAATATTAGAGTCTATTTAAATAGGAATAATAGTAATAATGAGTCTACGTTAATTTTTAAGGATTTGCATGTGAAGTTAAGATCTCACACTGCGTCTAAATTTGTTCACGACGTATAAAGAGGACTTGCTTACAATTTTTCTTGTTATCAAAGAAAAAATCTATAGATCATGTGTGAAAGATTCGAGAGAAGTAATAATAGAGCATGTGAAAGATCCAAGGGCCAAGAGGAAAGATCCACGTAACTCTAAAAAAAGGGCTGGTCAAAGAAAGGAAGTTGTCATGAATTTCGAACTCTCTGAACAACATTGTGTGACATTGAAGTTCTCCATCGGGGAGGGACCGGAGGGTCCTATATATAGAACTCTTTATGATATTATTATATATATGTCACAAGTTTATCACGGACAAGTAAAATTCCCGGCAATTTCTATCATTTTTTTTTCTAAGTAATTCATAGGAATAGTCATTACAAATTAGAGTAACAATACTGATGTTTCCAAAAATAATTTAGCCCACCCAATGAATAGACATGCTTCTTAGATAATGCGAACAGAGTTAATTTCTTTGTGGGGAGCCTCTGAAACTTAAGTTAGAATAGAAGAATGCATAGTAAATTGTTGTAATGCTCCCCTTGCCAAGTACGTACTTAAAGAGTTTTTATATGAGAGGTGTTCTGCACATCCGAGCATTGGGAGTCGATAGGCAGTTCGGCATACGGCAGAAGGGACAAGTTGCGTCTTCCTTTCCGTCGGCCAGCGCCCAGAACTTCGCTTTTCAATAGGTCATGTATCGATTGCGCTGGATTCTGTAGATGGCGCCTAGTAGCGTCTGCAGTGGAGAATGTTTCGTAGGTTGGCTTGGCAGGGCGACAGCTTACAACGTACTGGGGCGTTTGCGAGGACCAGTGCATAAAGGTTGGTTTGGCGCAAAGGGCATTCAAAATTTTCCACTGACTCACGATAAAATACTACAATATAATTTATCTTTTCCATCAAATCATAACTTTTCACTACAAAAAATATAAAAAATTATCTATCTCTTCACTTTTTCACTAGACCCAATACCAAAAATTTTACAACACAAACATAACCTCACCCTTTAGACCCTCTTCCCAAAGTCTCGAACCTCTAAGGCTGCGTTTGTCACTAAAATTTTACCCAAAATTTTATCTCTCTCATAATAAAATATTCCAATATAATCTCTCTCTCTTCCATCAAAAAATATAAAAACTACAAAAACTATAAAATATTACCTCTCTCTTCACTTTTTCACTAAACCCAATACCAACACTAAACACAATACCAAAAATTTTACCACACAAACCCACCCTAAATAAGGCTAATGTGGTCTACTTTTTTTTTTTTTTTTTTAAGTAAGGCTAATGTGGTCTACGCTTCTTCTTACTTCTGCTGATCTATGTGAGGCCTTTTTCTAAATAATTACAATTTTTGCCTTAATAACTCACTCAAATACTTCTACAAATTTTATTTTTGTTGCAACACGCATCTAAGAGGTATACTTTTTGTTGCGATTTCATCCCGCAACCTGCTGAAGTAATTATATCGAACAGTTTTCATCTCACGTAAACGATACGTGTGACATTCTCATTATTTGAAAAGACAAATTCGACTAGCTCGATTCTGAGTAAGTCATCTTTTTTTTTAAATAAAAAAATTCGCTAACTACATATTATTTTTTGGCTCTATGAATTGCTAGAAGGACTGTAGAAGATTATGGAGGATTCAAACGAGGGTATAATTCTCTTTTTTACGTAACAAATACATTGTGGGTTAGAAACCGTTCGATATAATAATTTCAGTCGGTTGAGAGATGAAATTGCAATGAGAAGTATAGTTTATGAAAAAGAGTTATAACGAGTTAATGTTAGTGGAGATATTTATAATTGGATTATAATTAACACTTTTTATTAAATTGTATTGATATCCATCGAATACATAATCTCCATAAGATTAATAGATAAATTCATAAAACTGAAATAGCTATTACTAGATGCCCGTTTGACTAAGAGATTGGCGAATCTGTTGATTTTCTGAGTAACCCAATGGATTGAGCAGCCCCTTTGATTGGAGAAGAATTCCCTCAAGTGCAGCACACGTTGTTCCACCCATCCTTCCATCTCCACACTACTAGACATTAAATCAGTGGCGTATCTAGGATATAGAATGAGAGGGATCGAATTTTTAAGAAAAAATAACCAAAAAAAATTTCCAACATAACGTAAAAATGTCTTAAAATTACAATATCGCAAATTAAGAATTAAAAATATTAAAAATAATGAAATACACTTATCCATACCATGAAACAATTTATAACCCGTGTCTTGCAAACAATTTATTTATAGCAGTTTTTAAATACTGGTAGCATGTGTCAGTAACATGTTTCACACCAAGAAATCGTTCAATCACCTATCCACTTTTGTTCACATATCTCAAAACCACTCTCATTTGCTCCTTCTTTGAACTATCTCGAGACTCATCAAACATAAGACAAAAAAATTCATCTCCAATGTCTTTAATGATAGCAAGTGTGGTCTGTGCTGCACAAGTCAATAGATTTACGCAACTCTAGGTCAGAAATAATATCATCCGAACTCAATAAAGGGCGAGATCTTTTTGAACTAGAATCCTCATTAGAAGTAGTAGTCACATTAGAAGTATAAGACGACTCCATGTTTTGTGACTTTTTTTATAAAAAATCTATCCATTATCTAAAAAGAACAAAACAAAACAAAATGTCCATCAGCATATGAAGAAAACAATTCTTAACACTCATCAATAATTATGACGTTTGATGCCTATATAAAGATAAGGAATCTTCTTCTGTCAAAAAGTATTGATGCACTCAGCTATTTCTCGTTAGAAAATAAACTCAGTAATAAATTAGATTAATCAAAAACAATATTCTTGTGCTTTCCTTTCTAATTGGCAAATGATAAATTAGTGATGACCTATATAATTTACGTATTAGTGCAGTTAAGGTGATAATGGACCAGTGAGAGGGACTGCTGAGACGTGAGGGCTGAGGGAGAAACAGAGAGATCGCAAAGTGAGAGAGAGAAACGAGAGTAATTTTTTTAAAAAAAATCAAAGGGTAAAACAGAGTAATTTCACCTTCTAATTTAAAAAAAAATTAAGCAATTAGACCACACGGACTGGGCCAGTGCATGTGCCCCCGCTGGCCCAGTCCCGCCCCCACTGACCTTGAAAGTAGGCCGGGACAGTTCCAGTGAGCCGTGCCCGCCTCTTAATAACAAAAAAAAATTTTACAAAATTTTTTTGGAATTAGTGAGACCGCCGCCCCGCCCGCACCCCTAGATCCGCCATGCATTAAATCCTTGCAGAGCTCCTGGCACTGGCAGTTCGATTCAAAGACTACGTTGGACCAATGCTATTTTTCTGCAAGCTGTTGGTTGCTGCAAGGTTAAGTGAGTCTTTATTGTTGTATGTGGGGGACGTTAAAACTGTACATACTTCAAGCTAATTTGTAGTGCGCCTAAATTGACCGAATAAAAAAAATATAGCATTAGGTTAAAACCTGAGAATTCTGGCTGAGAACGTTTTCTCGATTGGGTGCGCTTGTTTTAATTACTCCTTTTAGCTAAAGTCGTGAATCCCACGAATAAAAGTACTGTCATGATTAGATGGTTGGAAATACATTTATTTCGGTAATACTCCAGTAAATCTAGCATGAAAGCTCCAGTAAAAATCTAGCTGCAGCGCAACTCGTGGGCAGCGACTGTAACCTAAAAAGGTCTTGGGCCATAAATTAAACTCAGTCGGCAGACCCCGTCGATGTGTTTGCGTCACGTCAATATGTTTTGGGTTGGAGAACCCCGCTACAGGTTTGCCACGTGGGGGGCCAGTTTATTTCACCCTCGCTTCGCTAGCTGGCCCTCTCGCCCACTATATTCTGTTTATGAAAGTTTGTGGATTATGTGTTGCATATCTTTGAAAAAGAAGACGAAGACTAAGACCTTTTTTTTTTTTATAGATCGAAGACTAAGACTTAACTTCAATTAAATATTGGACTTTTGGCCCCGGGGATTGTAATTTGTAAACTCGGCAACTAACCACTAAGCCAACAAACAAAAAGGGTTGATTAACTAGATATTATAGATTACCATTGCCATTGCTGGAGTTAATTAATGGGGTTTATTCCTTTCGAAGTTAGTGCTTGTTGTGGCATTTTGGCAGGCCAGCCAAGCTAGCTGTTCTGTAATCTTGAGCAGAAGTCAAAGTATTATATACAAATGCTAACAGTGATAATTTATATGAGAAGTTCCAAAGTTTCTCAGTAGGTGGAGGAGGAGGAGCCAATTCCCAAGAGTGCGAAAGGTCAAAACTTGAAAAAGAGATAAGATAATTAACGAAACGGAAAGAAGAAGACTCAAAAGACAGAAATAATAAAGGAAGGAAGGCGTGGGGAATCGGAGGGTAGTACGTTTATAGGTATATAAAAAGTCCGATCTTCTCTAAGATTGAGGGAGGGTCCTCCACCGACAACCTCTTCATATTGGCTCTCCCACTTGTCCAAGTATAGGCAATACACCAAACGCCAGAGCCGGATCAGGCCCCCCCGGTGGTGGCCCCCAGCTACTGCTATTTGATCGTTGGGGGGCCTCGTGGCGGGGGATCTCACACTTCGAAGCTCATCTTCATCGCTATTATATTAGCAGACTTTTGACCCTGTGGGGACCCTTTTTCTTTCTTTCTTTCTTTCTTTTGGGGGATTTTTTGGGGTAAGTTTGCCTTCACGTTTTTAGGCATTGTTAGATGAGGATGGAAAACATAGCACTCGATCGAGAGTTTTCCTTAATAATTGTTATTGTTTCTCGAAACTAGATAGCTTTATCTCCATTTGCCAAGAAACAAAAACAAGACATGAAAAACATAGATTATAGATACATTACCAAATAGAAAACGACGATATATATTTAGTCCTACCGTGAACTGTATAATATAGCATGTGTGGTGGATAGAAAATGATGGTTAATTATATTATTAAGAAACAATGAAAATTTCCTGTCATTTTCCGTTTGTAAGAAGCACGTACTCCATATAGTGCCACTTCTATTATATATATGTTTCGTTTTCATGATTCAAGATTAGGCATGCGATATTTATGGATTTAAGGCAGCAAATTAATATTTTTTTTTTATTCGAATGGTATATGCAATTTAAAAATAGATAAATATAACATGATTTCACTGTAGAACCCATAAACAGCATTTAATGTTATAGAGTTTATTTATTATGTCTATATCTATTTAAATTATACGTGCAATTTAGAAAAATAAATTACAGAAAAGACTCCGATCCTAAAACAACGTTAAAAATTAAGCAAATCTCGAGAGAAGAGGAAGGGAGTGGATTTGCTCTATATGCGACCAAAGAAGGAGAAAATTCTTCAGCGCTTAGATGGTAGACCTATCCTGAACCCTAAAATATGGGTGTATGAACTGAGAGCGACTGATTGGATACTATGTTGGATGGCAGTGGACATATATGCAAGAATTCAGAGAGGGTATAGCCAGCTGGGGCTCTGAGATCGCACGACTTTCTGCTTCGCACAGCCATTGATCCATGTTTGGCAACAAAAACGACCTATCAACCTACTTTTGGTCGTCTCAAACGCACCTACACCTATTCTACAAAGCTATATAAGATGTACGCTTCTCGATCGGCAGCCTCCTCTAGACTTTCTTCTTCTTTAATTTTTCGGTCTTCTTTGACGTTGGTTCCTTCGCTACAAGAAATATGAACGATGGATGATTAACTACGTACCTAAAGTATAGACTGTGGTTCGAATAATACATACAAAGATGATGGTTCTCGATTGAGATATTTATCGAAAATAACTCTGGCTAAAAAGTCTTTAACTACCACGTGGCTAAAAGTCTTAGCTACCACGATACCTATTCGTCGTTAAAATAATCTTCTCGTCACAAAAAAAAATCTGTCCATAAATAAATTATATTTAAATTTATTTGATCATATACTATATTTGTCTCTAAAAATCTTTTGTGCGATAAACCCTTGTCGTAATCAATAATTTTGAGCGACCAATTAAAGTTTGTCATAGTTATAAATTTTGAACAACCCAGCATTGTTGTAGTTATTTATAGGAAAATTAACAATTTAGTCACTAGATTTATAGCATGCTAACGATTTAGTCACTAAATTTCATTTTTTTTACTATATGATCCTTGAGAACATATAGTTGTGACGATTTGGTCCTTCCGTCAAATCTCCGTTAATTTTTAACGGAATAGAACGCGGTTAACCGCTACAAGACCGTTGTCGCAACGGTAAACAAATCGGTCGACCGCTATTCCGGTTAAAAATTTAACGAAGGTTTAACGGAAAGACCAGATCATCACAACTATATATTCTCAGTGACCATATAGTAAAAAATGAAACCTAGTGACTAAATCGTCAGCGTGCTATAAACCTAGTAACTAAATTGTCAATTTCCCTTATTTATATTAGACAACGATAAATAGTTTAAGCGGCTAAGCCTTGTGGTGTTAAAATTTTTGGACAATCAAGAATTATGTAGTAAACATTTTGGGCCACTAAACTGCCTTGTTATAGTTAATAATTTGAACAACTAAATCTGGTCGTAAATAATAATTTTATTAGGATGAACATTGTTAGGATGACATACCACGTTTTGACATGCCCACGCCTTTCTAGACTAGATGGCTACGAACAATAATTTTACCAACGACAAATATAACGTCTCTATATCATTTGTAATGTCCACTATTTTAGTCAATATATAGTAAGACAAATCTCAACAACTAAGACTATAGTTGGCAAAATCTATTTAAAATGAGAGTTGTTGTCACTACAAAATTAAAGTACCAATTATAATATCTCGTCCTTAAAATCCTTTACCAACGACAAAACTATAATGTCTTTAAATAATTCATTAATATAGTACGCCAAATCTCAAGACGTGATCTTGTTGTAATTAAAGATTAAAGTAACAACCACAATATCTCGACGTCTCTAAAATTCTTTACCAATGATAAAATAATGACGTCCCAAAAACACTTTTAATGACCGCTATTTTCATCGATAGTACTAGTGTTTGTCTACCCTACAATTTTAACAAAATTTTACCAAAATTTTAACATCTTTACTTTTTCATTCTCTCTCCTTACTTTTTCTCTTACTTTTTCACTTTTTTACTTACTTTTTCATTCTCTCTCCTTACTTTTTCTCTAACTTTTTCACTTTTTCATTCTCTCTCTTCAACCTTTTTACCAACTCCTACAATTTTACTAAAATTTTAACATCACAAACACCATGTAAATCTCAATGATTAAAACTGTGGTGGAGAAAAAGTATTTGCAATGGGAGTGTTCATCACTCTACATTAATATATTGTAATTATTCATTAGTGTTGGCCATGGTGAATATGATAAGTGGCGGAGTCCAGGGGTCTGGTGGGAACCACCCCCCTAAAAATATCAGCCCTTAATCATAAATTCTTTACCCCCCCCCCCCCCCCAAATCTAGGCTTTTTAAAGACCCTCACAAAAAGAAAATCTCCCAATAATTGAAGATAACGGATAATTATGGCAGTGTATGTCCCTCGAATTAAAGGCAACATAGCTATCTTAGGACTTAGGAGGGCATTTACTTCCAAAACAAATCGAAAATGTTTCTAAGAAAACCTCTTCTTAAGATGTTAGACAAAAATTGGTGCTACCAAACGATTTTAGACACTACTACAACTTTATTTCTATATATATATATATATATTTTACTCCGCCCCTCCAAAAAAAAATCTGACTCGTCTGACTGTGACCATCTCTGTGTGCATGTGTGCGACCCTGCTGAGTGCTGATCATCTTCCGTAGCTTCTATGCGATGCATATTATTGTATATACGTAATATACGCATTACAAAGTGTTCTCGATGACAAACTTGAAATGAGCTTTAAAGTCATGTCCCCAGTCCCACACAAATTAGGCTTTTGTTTGGAGGAATTGGAAGACTAGGAATTGAAAGGGTTTCGGGAGGAAGAAGTCATGAATGGAGGGAGAAAATCCTCTTGTTTAGGAAGGGAATGTTAAAATTACTTTGGATCTATAATCTAAACAGGATTTTCAACTATCATGATTTTCACATGTATCAATAATCATAATGCGGAATTAATTATCAATAATAAGACAAACCAGAATCCATGTGATGAAACCTCTTTTGCTTTCCTTTGGCCTTCTCTCTATCTCTGTTGTTTCAACCTGTAAAATAATAGCGTAGAAACTATTTCTCTCACTTCACCCTTTGAACTTTTATCGACAGAAATTAATGGGTATCCTGACAGTTAAATAGGGTAGAGAGAGGACAGTTTTCCAACGTTAAAAATAACTGACCACTCCCCATCAGAGTGGGCAAAAGGAAAATAACTTCCCCTATAAAATCTCACTAAGAGATAGTGTGTTAACTTCCTTTAGAGCAGTTACCTTATTTATTTAAAATTCAAATAACGTCAAATATTCCCATAATATAAGTCACGTGGGACATTAAATCCAACATTCTCCCACTTGGCCCATGTGACAATGACAATTACTTGAATTTATAAGGTAAACATAATATGCGCATAATATCAGCTCATTTACACCTTAGTGTGATTACGTTAATATCATAGTTAAATAATTCACTAATACGAGTCATGGCGGTAAACATCATTAAAGTGACATCTTCCCTTCCATGCACTACAATACTAGTAAATCACTCAATTATGATTCATAATGGGAAGTACCAATAAAGTCCCTATAATGTCTTTGTCAAAAGACGGTTCTTGTTATCAATAATCCATCTCTATAATTACGTAATTGATGGTAAACAAGAAACAGAAACACAGTCAATGAGATCTCTAGAAATGTCTTAGAGCAAAAAACATAAAGATCCAAAAACATACCTCAGGGTTCGTACCCAAGACCCATACGATCAACGTGTTCCTTAAAAGTCTTTGGTGGTAACCCTTTAGTTAAAGGATCTGCAATCATGAGCTCAGTCTTGATATGCTCTATTGACACTCTTTGTTTCTGAACTTCCTCCTTAACGGCTAAATATTTGAGCTCCATATGCTTAGCGCCTTTAGAATATTTGTCGTTCTTGGGGAAACTGACTGCTGCGGAATTATCACAATACAACCTCAGCGGCCTGGCAATACTATCGACAATTCCAAGTCCTGAGATAAAATTCCGTAGCCATAAAGCATGAACTGTGGCCTCAAAGCATGCCACAAATTCAGCTTCCATAGTAGATGCTGCTATGACAGTTTGTTTGGCGCTTTTCCATGATATTGCTCCTCCAGCTAATAGAAACACATAACCAAGAGTTGATTTCCGACTGTCAACGCAACCGGCAAAATCTGAGTCGGAGTAGCCAATCACCTCCAACTGATCACACCTTCTATACGTGAGCATGTAGTGTCTTGTTCCTTTCAGGTACCTTAACACTTTCTTTGCAGCTTTCCAATGCTCCATTCCGGGATTACTTTGGTATCTCCCGAGCATACCAACTGCAAAACTAATGTCTGGTCTCGTACAAGTCTGTGCATACATTAAGCTTCCAACAACAGATGCATAAGGAATAGTTTCCATTATCTTCCTTTCCATAGCATTCTGTGGACAATCATTTGCACTTAATTTGTCTCCTTTATTGAAAGGAGCAGGAGTGGCTGCACAATCAGCCATATTAAATCTTTCAAGAACTTTATCAATATATCCTTTCTGAGACAATCCTAACATTCCACGTGATCTATCACGAAATATTTCGATTCCTATCACATAGGATGCCTCACCCATATTTTTCATTTCAAAGTTCATTGAAAGAAATTTCTTGGTCTCATGAAGTAAACCAAGATCACTAGTAGCAAGCAATATATCGTCAACATACAGAATCAGGAAAATAAACTTGCTCCCACTGACCTTGAGATATATACACCGATCAACGGTGTTTTCCTTAAATCCAAAGGACGTGATGATATCATTGAATTTAAGATACCATTGTCTGGAAGCTTGTTTAAGTCCGTAAATTGACTTCTTTAATTTGCATACCATGTGCTCCTTTCCTTTAATCAAGAAACCTTCAGGTTGATCCATGTAGACCTCTTCATCTAAATTCCCATTCAAAAAAGCAGTTTTCACATCCATCTGGTGTAATTCTAAATCGAAATGAGCCACCATTGCCATTATGATTCTAAGAGAATCCTTTTTCGATACAGGAGAGAACGTCTCTATGTAATCAACACCTCCTTTTTGAGTGAAACCTTTTGCAACAAGTCTAGCTTTATGTCGTTCGATATTGCCATTACAGTCACGTTTGGTCTTAAAGACCCATTTACACCCGACTGTATTAAAACCTTTAGGTAATTCAACGACGTCCCAAACTTCATTTTGTTCCATTGATTTCAACTCATCATTTATGGCATTAATCCATTTTTTAGAATCACTACTTTCAATGGCTTGTGAAAACAAAACCGGATCTTTACTAGTCCCGAAATCATAATCAGATTCTTGCAGATAAACCAAATAATCATCTGAAATAGCTGATCTCCTTTCTCTTTGAGATCTCCTTAATACTATTTCTTGTGATTGTTCTGCAATTGGTTCATTGGTGATGATCTCATTATAGCGTGATTGACCACCAGATTGTTGTTCAACGTTGTCATGCTGTTCTACAACTGGTGAAACAACAATATCCGTTGAAGTTACGGGTATTGGAACTGGCACCCGAACTTCTTGGATGATTACCTTACGTGATACATCACTCCCACTAATTTCACCATTTTCAAGGAATCTTGCATTTCCGGTTTCAACAATCCTCATACTATGGTTGGGACAGTAAAACCTATACCCTTTGGACTTCTCTGGGTATCCAATAAAATACCCACTCACAGTTCTAGAATCCAATTTCTTTTCATGTGGATTGTAGATCCTAGCCTCCGCTGGACAACCCCAAATGTGAAGATGTCTCAAGCTTGGTTTCCTTCCCGTCCACAGTTCAAAAGGAGTCCTTTGAACTGCCTTACTAGGAACCCGATTAAGCAAATAAACGGCGGTCTTAAGAGCTTCCATCCACAATGAAATGGGTACTGAGGAGTTACTTAACATACTCCTAACCATTTCCATAAGAGTACGATTACGTCTTTCAGCTACACCATTCTGCTGAGGTGTACCAGGCATTGTGTATTGTGCACAAATACCATGCTCTTTTAGGAATTCAGCAAACGGTCCCGGACATTGTCTTATTCCATCATACCTTCCATAATACTCACCACCTCTATCTGATCGAATGATTTTCACCTTTCTATCTAATTGTCGCTCAACTTCAGCAATATATGCCTTTACAGCATTTAATGCTTGAGACTTTTCGTGCAACAAATAGACATAACAATAACGTGAAAAATCATCAATAAAGGTTATAAAATACTTTTCTCCACCAAAAGATGGTGAGTCAAAAGGTCCACAAATATCAGTATGGACAATCTCCAAAAGCTCTTTACTTCTTGTGGCGCCTTTCTTTGTATGTTTGGTTTGCTTTCCTTTAATGCAATCCACACATACATCAAAATCTGTAAAGTCAAGATTCATAAGAATCTCGTCTTTTATTAATCTTTCCATTCTTTCTCTGGATATGTGACCCAGTCGTTTATGCCACAAGATAGAAGAACTATCATTAACTCGGCTTCGTTTAGTTCCAACATTATGATTCAGGGTCAAAAGAGTTTGAGCAAATTTTTGGTTGAGATTAAAACTATATAAACCTTCATATAAGATACCAGAACCAACAAATGAGTCATTCATAAAAAACTGAAAACCTTTGTCTTTAAAAACAAAGGAATATCCTTCAAAATCAAGTCTCGACATGGAAATTAAATTTCTAGAAATAGTAGGAACATAAAGAGTATCAAATAGGTCCAAATAAAGGCCTGAGTCTAAAAACAAGCGTAAAGTTCCAACACCAACAACAGGTACTTGAACTCCATTTCCCAAGACTATGAAATGCTCATTTTGTTTTATGTTCTGGATCGAAAGGTATCCCTGCATCGAATTTGAAACATGAATAGTAGAGCCAGAGTCAATCCACCAAGTATTTGAAGGAACTTGAGTCATATTTGATTCGAAACATACATAAGCTAGAAGCTCACCTTTCTTTTCGAACCAAGCTTTACGTTTCAGGCAATCTTTCTTTAAATGCCCAGAGCCATGACAAAAATAGCACTTTGGTCCACTCTGTTCCTTCTTGCGAGCCTCAATGACATGAGAAGGCCCCGCAACCTTTAATGGATCTTTCTTGAAATTCTTATACGGTTTCTTTCCTTTCTTTCCAACCCCATGACTCATAACATTGACTGAATGATGTCCTTGTTGCTTAAGCCTTGCCTCTTCCTGAACAACCATACTTGCCAATTCATTCACATTCCACTTTTCCTTGATAGTGTTATAATGAATTTGAAATGGCCCATACTGAGTAGGCAAGGAATTCAGAATAAACTGAACAAGAAAACTTTCATCAACATTCATGCCCAGAGTTTTGAGTCTGGCAGCCAGATTAGTCATTTCAAGGACATGATCGTGCATTCCACGGTTACCATCATATTTCATGGTGGTAAGTTCAGCCATTAATCTCCCTCCAAGGGACTTGTCTGCTGAACGGAAACGATCTTCCACAGCCTTGAAATATTCCTTAGCATTATCAATTTGAGGAAGCGATGACTTAATATTATTCGCAATACACATTCGCATAAACATAATGCTCAATCTGTTAGATCTTTCCCATGAATTAAACAAAGTCAGCTGCTCCGCACTGCTTGTTTCAGTAATAGCAGTCGGTTTCTCAGTTCGCAATGCTAAGTCCAAATCCAGAACACCAAGATGAAACTGAATCTGTTCTTTCCAATCAGAGAAATTAGATCCATTAAAGATCGGAACAGATGAGGCTAGCGAATGAAGCGAAACTGGAAGTGACACTGCAATACAAATTACAACATTAGTGCTTTGAGAAAACCTTATATTAGTACTATTGCGTTCAATCTTTGGATTAACTAATGCAATATACTATCAGTTAAATTTAATGGTGGTTCTAACTCACCTAGGCATAATTGATAACATTCAAAGTTCAATTGGTTTGTTACCTTCGGGTATCCATTCCAATATCACTACTAATTTTATCAATTATCCCATTTCTTTAATAATTATTTGAAAGTTGGTGCACCTTTGGGTCAAACCGTAATAATCAAATAATTATTCTATAACTTTTGCAAAATCATAATTCAATTAAATATTTCCTACTTTCTAGCGGGCTCACTTTGGTGATGACAAGCTAACCATAATGTAAATATTGATTGATAATGACTTAGCAAAATAAAAGTCAGTTCATGTTTAACTCAGATAAACATAGAAATCTATCAAATAATATTTGTGTCAATAAGAAATCCATTAGAATTTAATTTGGCCCATATCAATAATAACATATCAATTAACAATTAATGACATGTGACAATAATTTAAGAATTGACATATAAAAGCCAAAACCAAAACTGTGATAGTAGATTCCCGAAATGATTGTCCAGATAAACTACCTTCGGTTTCAAAAACAGAATTACAAAACTTTTCAAATCACGTAATGGCGTTAAAAACAAAATGGTGTGATTTGGTTTCAGAAGTTCTCAAATGGTGTGCGTTTGTTTAATGAAAACAAACAAAAAGAAATCAGTAACAAACATACGGTTACAGAGAAAAATTTGTTAAAAAGTATTCATTAAATAAATGAATAACTTTAAAAGTTTGCTACACCATTTTGTTGTTTAAAAGTTTGTTACACCTTTTAACAAACCAACGTCATTCTTTTACAAGGTCAACAAATAACCACACATTTCAAACGACATATATCTGTTATGAAAAATTTAAGAAATTTTAAACCGAATATGCCATCTATTACAAACTCATGAATATAGAATGTATTCAGCATTCGCACAGTAGAATTTCAATTGAAACATAATATCCTAATAAAGTTTCAAACAGAAACTCATATCACAATCAACATGGATTATCGATGATAAACAACAGAGATGATAAAATAAAATTGATTGTAAAATATCAATCAAAATCTCTATATTAATCGGAAAATCATGAGAGTTTCAACAATAGCTCTGATACCACATGTTAAAATTACTTTGGATCTATAATCTAAACAGGATTTTCAACTATCATGATTTTCACATGTATCAATAATCATAATGCGGAATTAATTATCAATAATAAGACAAACCAGAATCCATGTGATGAAACCTCTTTTGCTTTCCTTTGGCCTTCTCTCTATCTCTGTTGTTTCAACCTGTAAAATAATAGCGTAGAAACTATTTCTCTCACTTCACCCTTTGAACTTTTATCGACAGAAATTAATGGGTATCCTGACAGTTAAATAGGGTAGAGAGAGGACAGTTTTCCAACGTTAAAAATAACTGACCACTCCCCATCAGAGTGGGCAAAAGGAAAATAACTTCCCCTATAAAATCTCACTAAGAGATAGTGTGTTAACTTCCTTTAGAGCAGTTACCTTATTTATTTAAAATTCAAATAACGTCAAATATTCCCATAATATAAGTCACGTGGGACATTAAATCCAACAGGGAAATGCATGATCGATCTGGGCAATTATTCCATTAGTACCTCAACTTGTATGGAAAAGAAGCTTTTCTTTTAGACCCTACACGGTTAGGTCCGACGTTAAATCGATTTGATACGATAATAGTGGACGATCAACAAATTGGTCCTAAACGATCTCAGATACGCCCACGGATGTGACTGGGTTGTCTAGTGGGTACTTTGACTTGGGGCCTGGGGGCTCTGATAATACGAGTGACCAAGAAAAGAATGCGTTTTGCTGGATGAAAAGTTACGTATAAAAGTTTGCAAAATGGGCTATCGTGGGCCGTGGGCTATGTTAGCCTTTTGCTCGATGATAAGGCACTAAACAGACTAAGGATACGTTTGTTTATCGAAATTTTGAGAAATAATTTTTAAATTTTGAAAATCTTTTGAATGTTTAAGTTTATTGAGATTTATGAAATTTTTTAAGTGTATGCGTAAAATTTAAAATTTTTGAAATATGTTTGTTTTGTTATAAGTTTTAGACCCTAAAATTTTAAACAAACAAATATGTCTTAAAACTGAAATGCATTGGGCCCTATACCATCTGCAGTTTTTTTTTATTGGCAATTGGGGAGGGGGCAGGGGGATTCGTTTCCCGGCATCAGGACCCTTCTTAAAAAGGAGGACATGCCAGGGTACCCTCTGCACTTAATTGGCATTTGAATTATCAACGCCCAGCAGTCTTAGTGGGCAATGGCGGCGCAATGCACCTTCCGCGCGCACTCATAACCATGACCTATCCTATCGTGCCCTCTGTCTTTTGCCTGCTCCCTGCTGATCAGAAAGTTGAGCCCCAACTTGTATATCTTTCTTCCCGTCCTCCATTTGCATATTGGTTTCGAGTTTCTTGGGGACGAATCATTATTGAAAACGAAAACATAGAAAACAGGTACATTATCAAGTATTCATATGTGTTAAAATTAAAGCTTAATATCTTCGTTGGTCTCAGTGCTATGACCCATTTTCTAACTAGTTATTATGATTTTTTTTGTCCTAAATTAGTCCCTAAAGTATTCCAAAATTCATGTTCTAGTATTTCCGTCAATTACAAAGTTCAATTAGAGAGAAAATTCCTGTGGCAAACGGAAGACAACTAAGCGCCAGTGAGAGACCAACACGTGTCTTTACTGCCATTGTGCTCAATGTCAGACCACCACTTGGCATGCTTAGCTTGTCCCAAGTATGCTAGATGGTGGTATGGGCACTGCAGCTTCTAATATGGATAAAAGTGGAGGGTGTTAGGCAGGGCTGGCTCAAGCCAAATGGAGGCCTAAGGCTTATATAAATTTGTAGGCCTTTTGTATAAATTTTAATATAAGATATTTACTAATTATTAAATTTAATATAAAATATTAAAATGTCTCATTAATTATTTCTCTGAGGCTCTTACTCATGACATCAAGCCCCATAATTTGTATAATTAAGAAATTTTTAGGACATTCATATAATTTGTATAGTTAATTTATTATAGGGCTTTTTTTCTCTTTTAGCAAAGTTCATAATGTGAAAAAGGATTATGAAGCTTGGGAAAAACATATCAATGAGCAAAAAAATAGTACACTCATGATAAAAAAACAAAAAATATTGCACCTTGCCATTTTTTTTAGCTCAATTGTCTTTTTTTTTATTATTTCTTGGGTCATCTACAATAAAAAAATATTAGGTCTCTTAATTTCTTGGATTTTTTTTATGAGGCCTTACTAAGGGTGAGGCCTTAGGCTATCGCCTAAGTGGCCTTATCCTTGAGTCGGCACTGGTGTTAGGTGGTGGTCTGATGTGGAACACAGTGGTGGTAAGGACACATGTTGGCCTTCCACTCGCGCTTAGTTGTCTTCCGTTTGCCACATAGGAATTTTCCCTCCAATTGAGCTCTGGAGTTGATGGAAATACTAGAACAGGAATTGTGGAATACTTTAGGGACCAATTTAGGACAAAAATTTCCCATAAGGACTAGTTAGAAAATAGACCATAACACATGGACCAACGAAGATATTAAGCCTAAAATTAAAATAGAAAATAATTTAGACTAAGAGATAAAAAAAATACACATGATAAATGTAGTTTGATCTATAAGACCTACATTCGAGGTAAGAAGACCCAATCCATGAACACAACTAGTGTAAGGATGAAATTACAAGAAAGATTTTATTTATAAATCCTCGATTATAAGAGTGCGCATTGATTTAACAATGTGAGACTCTAATAATATATCTATTTATATCCAAATTCAAGATGAAGATCATGTTACCTAAAATGAAAAGGATATATCATGCATAGAATATTGTACGGTTCACATTGTGAGAGTAGTAATATATGCAACATTAAATATTGTAGAGCTCACAAGTAATGTCTATCTCTTTTCAAATTAGACCATCCAATCAAATCATTTCAAATGACACAAAATAATGAATTTCGATAGTTCCAAGGCGAAACAAGATAGAATTTATAGTTTAAACCCTAAAAAGACAATCTTTTTCCTAATAGTTAAAGGCACAAAATAAAGGTTTTCTAATATATGTTTTCGCTTCTTTTGCTTGTCTATTTCAAAAACATGGATTATGATCCTTTCTAACTTTTTATTGGAATTAGAACATCAAGAGAGTTTAGTTTCTATGAGTCGAACTTTGAAGATAGACATTATTCTAACCGAGACATGTAACATGATACTTTTTGTATAGATTTTTTAGAGAGTTTTGTAATAGTAACAAGAGAGAATTGAATGAAATAATACTTCACTGAAATTCTACTCACAGCCACATGAGCGGAAATGAAAGATACAACCCATTCGAAATGGCCAATCTTCAGGTTCTCACACCATAATAATCTTCGATATCTTTTCTAGCGCACTCCCCACTATTTCAATCTCTCTTCCCCTGGTAAGTGGTAACTACCATCTGACATCAGCAAATATGCTAACAACTTTGCTTGGCTCCAGTCATGAGCCATACCACATGAATGGGCCTCGACAACCAACAATACAATAAATGCAACTCAGCCCAAGCCTAAATAAAAGACACAATCCAAGCCCGACTAAAAATACACGTAACATTATGAAAAAAAGTCATAGTTAGCTCCATAAGTTTGGTAAAAAAATAAATAGCACCCTTAAATTTCAATTCGGCGATTTAAGCTCCATAATTTTTGAGCATCATCAATTCTAACCCTCGGTCTAAATTAGACGGAAAATCCGACGGAAAATCATGCAAAATGACCGAAATACCCCTCTAAGACTAAATTTTAAATAATAAATAAAAATTTAAGAAATAAATTTAAAATAAATATATTATTGAAATAAAGTTTCAATAGTTTTTCTAAAAAATATTATTTTTTTTAAAAAAATATTTTTAATTTTTCGTGAATTGTTTTGTAATTTTCTCTCGGAGGGGCATTTTGGTCATTTTATATAATTTTCAGTCTGATTTAAGGCCTAAATTTAGACGGTTAGAATTGATGAGGTTCAAAAATTATGGAACTTAAATCGCCAAATTTAAATTTAAAGAAACTATTTAATTTTTATCCAAACTTACCGTAATAAGTATGAATTTTTCCCTGACATTATAATATGGGGTGTTTGTTTGTGGAAATATTGAGGTTTTGGAAATTTTGGATATTGGGGTTTGTGAAAAAGTATAGTATTTTATGAAAAAGTGAGGAGAGATAAAATTTAATTGAATAGTATAATATTATTTTATAATTTAATGAGGAGAGATAAATTTAAAGAAACTATTTAATTTTTATCCAAACTTACCGTAATAAGTATGAATTTTTCCCTGACATTATAATATGGGGTGTTTGTTTGTGGAAATATTGGGGTTTTGGAAATTTTGGATATTGGGGTTTGTGAAAAAGTATAGTATTTTATGAAAAAGTGAGGAGAGATAAAATTTAATTGAATAGTATAATATTATTTTATAATTTAATGAGGAGAAATAAATTATTTTATGATTTTTTAGAAATTTTGAGAGTTTTGGAAAACAAACGCCCCTGTATCAAACGGCACAACCTTAAGTAGGTTGCGTTTGCAAACCCAATTATCCCCAACATTTTATCTCTCTCCTAATAAAATACTCCAATATAATCTCTCTCTCTCCCATAAAAAAATATAAAAAATTACAAAAATTATAAAAAATTACCTCTCTTTACCTTTTCACTAAATCCAATACCAACACATATTCCCATACCCAACATTTTACAACACAAACACAACCGTAGTTCCACTTCCACAAGCGTCAACTCTGTAGTTTCTCTTCTACCCACAACCTTATTGACGTAACAACACCTTCCCTCATTTAAAGCACATTGCCCACAAGGTGCGGGTAAGCCACCTGAGAGAGCTCTCAGGTATTGTTTTCATCGGACGCCCCTTTCCATTTCACCAGAACGTCAGTTACTGCTCCATCGAATATCTTTTTCATTCTTCTTGCCATGATTCTCTCTGGTTCAGGTTGTATTTCTCCCGATGAATTCAATGGTGGTAGGAGCGGAACCAGTGGAACTTGTGCTCCCACACGACGTTTCAAACAAGATACATGGAACACCGGGTGGATTCGAGCAGTTGATGGCAGATCCAAACGGTTAGCTAACTTACCAATTTTTTCCAATACCGCAAACGACCCATAAAATTGAGGTTCTAACGTGAAAGTTCACTGATTTTTGTTTGTATGGTTGCAGCTGTAGGTACACCATATCTCCGAATTCGAAGTTCTGGTCTCGGTGATGTTTATCATACTGCTTTTTCATGCATTCTTGGGCCATAGATAAGTTCTGTTTCAGAAGATTTCTCTGCTCCTAAGCTCGGCATCAACTGCATCATTGGTGGTAATTCCAGTCACATAGCCAATTAGTTTAGGTGGCGGCATTCCATAGACTGCTTCAAAGGTAGTCAACCCTGTAGAGGCATGATGGTTGCTGTTATACTTCCATTCTGCTAACGGTAGCCATTTAGACCAGCTCCTGGGCCTGTCTCCAGTGTAGCATCGAAGGTACTGCTCGAGGCACTTGTTGAATGCCTCGGTTTGTGCATCCGACTGCGGGTGATAAGCCGTAGAGAAAGCCAATTTAGTCCCTTGTAATTTAAAAAACTCTTTCCAAAATGAACTAGTGAAGATGGGATCATGGTCAGATACTATAGTTTTAGGGACTCCATCTAACTTTGCAACATTAAGTAAGAAGTGATGGGCAATCTTAGCTGCTGTGTAGGGATGTGAAATAGGGATGAAGTGAGCGTACTTGGTCAACCTATCCACCACCACCATAATACAGCTGGAACCATAGGATACTGGCAAACCCTTGACAAAATCCAAGGAAATATCTGTCCATGGTTGTGGGATGGGATTAGGAGGGGTTGTAAAAGTCCATAAGGTCTTTGAGTTTCCACCTTAGTCTGCTGGCACACATCACACTCCCTTATAAACTGTTTCAAATCTCCCCTCATGCCTTTCCAATAAAAGTCAACTTTGGCTCGGTTTAAAGATTTTTGATAGCCTGCATGTCCTCCAACTGTACTAGTATGAACTAGTTCAAGAATCTGCTGCTTTAGGGTAGTGTCAGCCCCTAGAAGGATTCTGCCCTTTCGCATTAGTATTCCATTCTGCATACTATAGTGTGTATCTGATTGTTCCCCACCTTGTAGCTGTTGAGTAATTGGTTGAATGACAACATCAGTATTGTAAGAGGCCTTGAGTTCCTCTAACCAATCCAGAGTTAGGTAAGACAACACCATGAGGGAGGAATCCGCTCCTTCAGATTCATATTTCCTCGATAGGGCGTCAACCACTTTGTTTTTCTTTCCTTTCTTATATTCAATCACAAAATCATATCCTAGTAACTTAGAAATCCATTTCTGTTGGGAGGGTGTCCCAACCTTCTGTTCTAGCAAGTATTTTAAACTTTGCTGGTTGGTTTTGACCACAAAGGCTTGCCCTAGAACATATGGTCTCCACTTCCTTACCACCATTACGAAGACTAAAAGTTCATTCTCATAAGTTGACAAGTGTAATGCCTTGCCTTTAAGAGCTTGGCTAAGATAAGCCCCTGGGTCTTTGCTCTTGCATGAAAACGGCCCATATCCCACTCCCTGATGTGTCACATTCTATTACAAAGACCTTAGTAAAGTCGGGTAGAGCCAAAACTGGAGGTCTGGACACAGCTTCCTTCAACCTCTCAATGGCCTCCGTTGCCCTTTCATACCATTTGAATGAATTTTTCTACAATAGGGCTGTCAATGGATGTAATGCCCCTCTTTATTTTCACCTACTTGATGTTTATGTTTAACATATATATAGTATGCTATTTGAATTTCCTTCTCTAAAATTATCTCATTGACAAAACTTTATTAGATATTTTATTTTTCTTCTTTCCCTATGTGCCACGATTTTTGATTTCCTTGAATTTTGAGCATTTTCATTTCCTTGCAAATTGATGTTTGTTTATTTCCTAATGCATTAGAAAAATTATAGTTTTACTACTAGAAAAGATTTGTCATTATTTTACCTTTTGGTCAGACACACTAGGAAGGTTGTAATTAGACACATTATTTCTCCTTGTTTATCATTATTATTTGATTTCATTATGCCTAAATGAATCTAAAATTCTTCTTGATTAATTTAAGTTTTTACACTTTTTCGCTATCATAGGGTATTTTTTTTTTACAATAGTGACTTAGTCCTATGTAATACTTGAAATTCTTTTATTTTTTCTCTCTTTCCCCTAGGTTCAGCCGGCCCTTATATTCCTTTTGGTTGATGAGTTATTTTGTCCCCCTTTTTGCATGCATTTCACGTTAAGAGTATTAGGCCAATTGGTGAGGGTTTGTGCTTTATAAGGAAGATTTGAGAATATTTGAGCCTTCTCTAGAAAAGGGGGGAAGAGACGTGGCAAATCCCCATGGTTATTTATCTTAGTAAAACTCTAAGCCATGATTACTTATAACTAGGCTAGGTTACTAAGGTGGCAAGTTAGCCATTAATTAGCTAGAGGCCAAATTAAGTGTATGTGGCCTTTTATTCCCTTGCAATTGTCGACATAGAGAGTGAGAGAGAGTGTGAGTGAAGCTTGCTGAAGAAGAAGAAGAAGAGAAAGGAGAGAAGTGTAACCAAAAAGGGAGAAAAGGAGAAGAAAAAGGTGAGAGAGAGTTTCGGCTTCCCCCTCCTTTTTTTGGTCCCCTTCACCTTTTGCTTTCTTTTCCTAACTCTTGTCTTGCTTTTAGGGTTCCTTGGTGCTTTGTACAAAGGAAAACAACTTATATCCACTTAATAAGAAAGGTAAAGGGTTAGTTTGATTCTTGAAGGTTATTAGGCATGATTTCATGTTAGGATCAGTAAAATGTCATCATGCATGTAGGCTAAGATTTTGATCAGATAACATGTCCATTATCATGTTAGAAGGGAGATTAGATTGCTGGAATAAGGAAATCGTAGAGGTTTACATGAGAGAAAAATGAAGTCATGAAATAGGTCAACTAGGGCTCCTTTTTGTTAAATTTGAGGTCAGTACGATTAGGCTATGACCACTTGGGTCAAATGGAATCGTCTACACCCCAAATTTGGAAGGTTAGCCAATCATCAGGACTTTATAGGATCAATTCGTGCCGTAATTCCCGTTTATGTGCATATCATCACTATAGGTGAGCCTATGGGTAAGTACTGGCACGAGGCGTGACAAATGGAGCTGCAATCATTCCATAATTTCTAATAAATTTTCTTCAGTACCTAGTTAAGCCTAAAAACCCTCTTAAGGACTTCACAAAAACTGGAAGTTTTCAATTAAGCATTGCTTCAATCTTCTTCAGATCTGCCTTGACCCCTTCTTTAGAAATCACATGCTCTAAGTACTCCACTTCATAGCAACCAAATCTACACTTGCTACTCTTAGCATACAGTTGGTGTTTTTGGAGAATTTGGAGCACCAACTCCAAGTGTTCCTTATGTTGTTCCATGGTTCGGTTGTACAAAAAAATATCGCGAAAAAGACAAACAAAGTTGCAAATAAGGTCGAAATACCTCATTCATCAACCCTTGGAAAGTGGCTGGTGCATTTGTTAACCCAAATGGCATCACGAGAAACTCGTAGTGCCCTTCATGTGTCTTGAATGCTGTATTCTGCACACCAGTCTCCTTCATTAGAATCTGGTGGTAACCTGACCTTAAGTCAAGTTTAGAAAAAACTGTTGCTCCATTCAACTCATCCAGCAGCTCATCAATGATAGGAATATGATATTTATCCTTGACAGTTTCATTGTTGAGGGCCCTATAATCCACACACATCCTCCAACTACCACCGGCTTTTTTGACAAGTAGAACAGGTGAGGAATAAGGACTTTGATTGTGCCTAATCAACCCTGTTTCTAGCAACTCCATAACAATTTTCTCTATCTCACTTTTCTGATAATAGGGGTACCAGTACGGTCTGACATTAATGGGTTTGGACCCATCCTTGAGCACGATCTGATGCTCATCTCCTCTATTTGGAGGTAACCCTTTAGGTTCTTCAAATACTTGGCTGAAATTTTGTAAAATTCCTGCCAACTCTTCTGACTCGTTGTCTCTCTTTGCAGGTCACTATTCATAAGCTGCACTACCAGCCCTTTGCTTTCTACACCCGAGTATTTGCCCTACTGCTTGCTGTCCACAACGGTATTCTCTGACCTCTTTAATCCTTATAAGATTACATGTTGCCCTTGATGCTCAAACTTCATATTCAAGGTAAAGAAATCCCACACTATTGGTCCAAGAGTGACCAACCACTGCACTCCCAGCACTACATCACATCCCCTCAGGGCTAGTATGTAAAAATCTGTTGTGAATTGTTGCCCCAGTATTTGCATGCATACATCCTTGCCTCTTCTCCTTTAATTACTTCTTCACTTGCCAGTTGCACTCTCACCTTCGTTGCCTTGTTGGGATATAAGTTTATTTTATAGACTATTCTCAAGTCAATAAAATTATGAGTGCTATCCGAGTCTACCAATATTATCACCCAAGCACCATTAATTTTTCCCTTCACTCTCATGATCCTAGAACCTGCTGCACCTGAAATGGCATGTAATGATATTTCAACATGTTCTAGCTATGCCATATTTAACACCTGTATGTGAGAATTCTCCAAATTTTCCTTCCCTCCTCAGTAAACTCCTATTCTACCTTTTGAGCCTCCATAGCATACAACTTAGGATTTCTGACACTTGTGTTTTGGATTCCACTTCTCATCACAGTGGTAGCATAGTTCCTTCTCTCTTCTTTCTTTCATTTGAGCTGGTGTCACTTTATGAATTGGTATTGTGGGTTTGTTGAAAGGTTTAGCAACTAAATGGGCTTGTGGATTTCTGAAAGGAGTCTCGGAACCCCTCACATTCTTCTTCCAGCTATTAACAAATTCTTCCTGGATTTTAGCCATGCCATATACTTGGTTAAGACAAGTAGGATTTAAGAGTTTTACCGGATAACGAATCTCATCCTTAAGTCCTCCAATAAAACAACTGAGCTTGGTCCTTGCTGACACCTCCCTGAGCCGGTTGGATAACACTTCAAATTGACTTTTGTACTTAGCTACTGTGGTAGTCTGTCTCAATTTCTGCAACTGCTCCATAGGGTCATCGTAAGGACTATCACTAAACCTCAACAACAGTGCCTTGCAAGAGGCCTCCCAACTAGTGAAAACCCCACTATCTTCCGCATCTTGGAACCATACGAGGAACTTTTCCTTCATGTAAAATGAACTGCTCAAGATCTTTTAGTTTTGAGGTGTTTGGTAAACCTTGAAGTATTGGTTTGCCTTAAAAATCCACCCATATGGGTTTTCCCCATCAAATCTGGGGAAGTCCACCATGAGTTTTCGAGGCAAAACAAGTCTAGTATTCCCACTTGTCTCTCCCTTATCCTCATAGGGAAGAGTAAGAACAATCTGCTAGTACAAAACAAACAACTGATCAACTTACCTGTGATACTCTCTAATACTTGCTCATGCTTTGTTTGCTGATGCTCATAACATTCTTGCTTCTGGTTCAATGCAGAGATGGAATTGAATATTTGACTGAATCTGGTTCCTTCTGCCATGGATCTAAAGCTTCGATACCAAATTGTAATGGGATACTTTTTGTATATATTTTTTTAGAGAGATTTGTAATAGTAACAAGAGAGAATTGAATGAAATACTTCACTGAAATTCTACTCACAGCCACATGAACGGAAAAGAAAGATACAGACCCATTCGAGATGGTCAATCTCCAGGTTCTCACACCATGACAATCATCGATATCTTTTTCTAGTGCACTCTCCACTATTTCAATCTCATTCTCCTTTTAACTGGCCATCTGACATCAGCAAAGATGCTAGCAACTTTGCTGGGCTCCAGTCATGAGCCATACCACATGATTGAGCCTCTACCAACAACAATACAATAACAAAATGAAATGCAAGACTCAGCCCAAGCCTAAACAAAAGACACAATCCAAGCTCAACTAAAAAGACAATTAAAAAGATACGTAACTAAGGGTGGGTTTGTTTTGTAAAATTTTAGTGTTGTTAAAATTTTAAGTATTGGGTTTAGTGAAAAAGTGAATAGAGGTAATTTTTTATATTTTTTATAGTGAAAAGTAATGATCTGATAGAGAAGAGAGATTATATTGTAATATTTTATTGTGTTAAAATTTTAGAGGATATAAAATTTTAGAACACATAAAGCAAAGGAAACTCATTTCGACACTTCAAGACTTCCACCTCCGAGAGGCGTCAACTTTGTAGTTCCACTTCCACATGCGTCAACACTGTAGTTTCTCTTCTACCCACAACCCTATTGCCGTAACAGGGCACATATTTAATATATTTTTTTTGATGAAAGGACACGTACTATTTATCGTTGTTTTCACTGGATTTTTTTAAAACTTTTTCCTAAATTAGTTACATAAAATAATCAATCTAATAAAGAGAGCAAAGGATATTCCACCCAGAAAAATCAAGAAAAGAAAAAGACGATACCAAAATGCTTGGCTCAGGATCTTTATTCTTTCTCAAGACTATTGGTCAAGCTCTCTATTTTTCCTTTTTTTCGCGTCTTCAGAATAAGAACGTAATTACAGATGGATGGCAACGCCAACTAGCATGTGCAAAGTGATGGCTTCGCTTTCCCTGACTCCTTTACCCCCTCCGCCACCGCCACCTTTCCACTCTCGCAAACACTTAGAATCCCCTTCTTCTTCTTCTTCTTCTTCTTCTTCTTCTTCTTCTTCTTCTTCTCCCTTGAATGGTTATCATTCTATCAATGGGGGAGCCTTAAAGCCCATAGTCGTTAATGGAAACCCGCCTACTTTTGTCTCTGCTCCTGGTCGTCGAATTGTTGCCGGTTTGTCTTAACCGCTCGGTTTTAATTTTGTTTCAAGTTTTTGTTAGTATATTTTGGCTTTTCCAAGTGAACTTTTTGAAGCGGCGAAGCCCAATTTGTCTTTGTTGTTATTTGGCCTTTTCTATTCTGCACATGAATGGTCGCAGTTGGCCCTAATTTGGTTTCATATTTTGCATTTCTGTTGCGTGAATTCAGTTACTGATCTTTGAGCTTGCATAGTTAATTCCTATCATGCATGGCTTCAGGCAATACTTACATACAAAGTACAATTACATATTTCTAGTCATCATGGAGCTGTGTAACTAAAACATGCCGAGTATACCATTATTATTAACTTGCAAATTCTAAGTGTGTAAGGCATACTCTTCACAAACCAATGCTTTTTTCTTTGGGTAAATACCAGCCAATGATTTAGACAACATAAGTTTTTCACAAAATATCTTGTATTTTATTTAGATGTTCTGTTTTCTTTTTTGACATGCATATGTAGTTGGGGATCTTCATGGAGACCTTGACAAAGCAAGATGTGCGCTTGAGATGGCCGGCGTGTTGAATTCTGATCGTCAAGACTTATGGACAGGTGGAGACGCGGTATGCTGCTTCTTGAACACTTAGAACACTTATGTGCCGAAGTTCTACAATGTGAAAAATTCACACTGACACTAGTTCAATGTTCTACAAATTTGGATAATTTTTTTGCAACCGAACATCACCTTAGTGTTGAGTTTCCTGCGAAAATTGGGCATGTCCAACAGAGAAAGAAACGTGTTAAAGTGGCAATTACTTTTATGAAAGAACTGCGATTATCGTGTAGTAAGTTCAGGCAATGCCTAAGAAGTTTTAAGTTCTCTAAATATTTGGTCGATTAATAAGTAACCAAGATGTGAGGGAATCTAGGAACTTGGGGGAAATATAGCGCCAGGGAGCAATTACTTGCTGCATTGAGAGGTTGGGTTTGTGATGAAGGGACTTGATATGCCATACTCTATTTTAGCTAGTTATGCAGGTAGCTTCTACTATTATTCTTCTGTTGTAAGCAGGTAAATTCTTGTCAGCTTCAATTAAAGCTTTCTGTAATGACTCAGGTACTAATTCAGCTTGGAGATATACTAGACCGAGGTGAAGATGAAATTGCTATTCTATCCTTGTTGCGATCATTGGATATACAGGCAAAAACTAAAGGTGGAGCAGTTTTTCAGGTTTGTGCTACTGAAACAGAACAGCTGCAAAAGTCTCACAGCAGTATATGTGATGCTCAAGTTTCGTAGTTTTCATACACGATTTTTCAAAATTTATAAACATAGGATGAGGTTTCTATTTTGTTTTGTAAGTTAACTATTAATTCCACAAAACTGTAACCAATTCTTTTGGATACCCTTGGTCCAATTTCTGAGTTTTTTGAACTTCATCCTCTTTGATTGGAAAAAATTGTTTGGAAACTTTTTGAATCTGACGTGGATTTTTTTTCACCCCTCAATTTATTTGCTGTTAACATTCATTTTTTGGTTTTAGGTCAATGGAAATCATGAGACTATGAATGTTGAAGGTGATTTCAGATATGTTGAATCTGGGGCATTTCACGAGTGTATAGATTTTGTGGAATACTTGGAAGAATGTAGAAATGACTGGGAAGAAGCTTTTGTTGGTTGGATTGGCATGTCAGAAAGGTGTAAACAAGATAGGAAAATGTCCCAAAATAAATGGGTTCCATTGAATCTAGTGAAGGTAGTGAAGTTCTCTTTCCTATCAATTAATTTGCATAACTTCTAGTTTTGTCTTGTATTTTCACCATAGTCAGAAACAACTAGTAATAAGTAGTTGCTCTTGTTCTTTCCTATTGTTGCCGAGACCAAAGTAGAATGCGAGAAATAAGTTCCTGCTGGCAGTCACATTGTCTACCCTACTTTGTTATAAAAAAATTATAACTGCATAACCCACCTCAGGTTGTCTCAGTGGTTAGGGCAAAGGAGAGTTGTGTGAGTAAGGTGCACGTTGCAAGTTCGATTCCTCCTGAGGATCAGACCAGTGACTTTTGTGGGGAGCCATGGGTTGTAGGACACCGCGCTAGCTTGTCCGGGGTTTACCCACCGTCCAACTGGGCCTGTCTATAGGTCCGGCCCGGTGAGTGGGGTTCATCCTCATTACCCAAAAAAAAAATTTAAAACCACATACTTGTTGAAGTTTGGATGAGCAGACTTACATGAGGAAACTTGAGGTGACTTTCTTCATGGCAATATATTTTCACGTGGACTGTAAGTTTAAACTTTTACTTCCCAAATTTAGCTGAGTGACACGCTAAACTTCATGATTACTCATGCGCTCATTTTGGTTACGCTTTTGAAGGCTACCTAGCAAAGGTTTCGGGTGTTCTGGTGTAAGGCCTAAACTTCAAACTACCTCTTCCTTTTTATCATCATATATAGTGAAAATCTTCATGTTGTGCCTAGGATTTATATTCTCATCATATCTCATGATCAAAAGATGGTAGAGCTAACAAAGTTTGAGGAAAGGGCTATGTATATATGATTTCCATTCAAAATCTGGCTGTCTTGTTTGGTTATTTAATTACTGCATTAACTATCCACTATCTCTTGACAAGAAGTAGTTTCTTCTGTCCTTATCAGTGATGATTTCTCAACATCTTTTCTAATATAGTTAGTCAAATATTAGGACAGAGGCAAAAGGGGGTGATTGCCAGATCTATGCTCCTGAGGCCAGGTGGTCCATTGGCATGTGAGTTGGCGCAGCACGCTGTTGTTCTTAGGGTTAATGACTGGGTGTTCTGTCATGGTGGCCTTCTTCCTCACCATGGTAAAATCTACTTCCATTTGGTTGAGGTGATTTGATCATATATAATCATTGCCTGTTCCTTAAGCAAGCAATTTTATCTCTCTTGTTGAAATGCCTGATTTGAGTGATCATTCTGCAGTTGCATATGGCATAGAAAGGATGAACAGGGAAGTATCTTACTGGATGAGAGGTCTCAGAGAGAGTGATAAGAGTCCTCAGATCCCTTTCATTGCTACCAGGGGTTATGACAGTGTTGTATGGAACCGCCTATACTCAACAGATATTTCCAATTTGGAGGACTACCAGATTAGGCAGGCAAGCTTCATTGAAGGACACTTTCTTATTCAAGAAATTTTTTACTCTATACTTTTTCACCTGAAAATATGCATGAACCATTGTAGGCTAATAGCAGATCTTTTTGTTGATTTGCCTATCTATTGTCTTTGGACTTGGTTTGCTTTCAACCTTATCTATGGTTCTGTTCAAACTAGGTTAAAGTGGACTTTCAAAAATAAGGTTTCTGCTTTGGAAATTGGTTGTTGTATTATTTGTGCAACATCACTCAATCAATTCATCGTATTCCTCAAATAACATTCTGAGCAAAATAGATTATGTACTGTGGTGATACTTGACTTTTGCGCTACTGTTCAACTCCTCAGATAAACACTATTCTTGAAGATACACTGCAAGCAGTAGGTGCAAAGGCAATGGTGGTGGGGCATACTCCTCAAACTGTTGGGGTGAATTGGTACGGGGCTACACTACATTTCTGGGTATTCAATTAGGAGAAAAATTGTCCCTTCTAATTATACATACTTCCTAATCCTGCAGTAAATACAACTGTAGCATATGGTGCATTGATGTGGGAATGTCCAGTGGCGTTTTTAACTCAACACCAGAGGTAAATGTGAATATGTCACTATGGTTCTGTTGATCATTGTCACGCCACATTATTGTATTAAAACTTAAAAGATCTAACTAAATGGAACCACTCTAGGACACTTCTCTGACATCTATCCACATAGAAAGTTTACCCTCTTCCACACATCAGCTGTGTGTTCTTCGGCTACCTCACTGGCCATAGGAGTGGAGTGCTTAGGTGTAACTCAACAAGGGCACTTACTTTTAGTCCCTCGTTGTAATAATTTTTGGGAGCTTACTGTTTTGAGTTTGATTTACTTGAGGCCCAGGGCTAGAATTTCTGTGTTTTGGTATATATGGGAGGTGTATTTCATGCCTTGAAACTTCAATCTTGGGTGTGACCAGCTGAACCCCATTTATTGTTTAGATCTGATCTGGGTTCCTTTTTGTGCTGAGTCCATCTATAGAGCTCTATATCTTGTTCCATATCTTTCTTACAAGTTCCAGTTTTGGCTTGAAGTTATTGGGAACTATTAATTTGATCTCTGTTGACCAGGTTCTAGAAATCACAGATAATACAGCTAGAGTCGTAAGGAGCAGAAGGGACATATAAAGAACTCCTAGTTGTTGATTTTACGTGGAACCAATCGGATGAATTGATGAGGTATGATGGAGAATAAGTTTCTTTTCTGTCTTATTGTATATTCCAACATGAACTAGAAGTTGGTTTGTGAAAGGACACACTACTTGGAAAAAAAGAAGAAGCTGCACCATGTGTTGAGAACTTGAGATATCCATATCAAAATGCTGGTCTAGTGCACGTATTATTTTTGGGCGGGAACTAAACTACTGGATTGCTCAATACTTCATTTGACAGGTGTTTTGGATGCCATTTCAAATAGGTCAACTGTGGAGAGTACTTGGTGCTTCCAATCAAAGAACTTCAAAACATTGATGATCTAGTGTTTTTGGGGGCATTTGTCAAGTAATATTTTTAAGGCATCTTTTTGCATTTCCGTTGTTTTAATGATAGTAGGCAATTAGATATCAATTTGATGGTAGTTAAGCCAGAAACTAGGCATAAGGAGATCCGGAAGTAAAACTTCTGATTTGTGGTGTATATGTTTACAGGAAACACTGCCCATACTGACCCTGCTACGGTCTTCTTCGTCTTGTTTCGACCATTGGCTTAGATTCTTTACCTTCAAAACAATACCAGATAAGCAGATTTGTTGGGTGGGGATTTAGAGAGCACAGAAAGAGGAAAAGCAAGCATATTCTAGTATGCAGAAAGTGATAATATTCTTAGGCCTGACTCGAGAAAATGAAATTGTTCAATAATGCCAACAAATAAGTTGTAATTAGATGTTGAGCTCAAATGAGATCAGGGGAAGATAAGAGTAATTTATTTTTCCTTTCAATGCAGTGTGTGAACTCTTTGATCAATTTTTTCCCCAGCTCTACTTGGCAAGTTCTTGGTCAGACCCAGTCATGAGCCTCACTTTTAACTGAGTCATAATGGTTCTCAGAGACATTTGTGAGGAATTTATTGTCATGGATGTGCTTAAGTGCAACCTGCTCACTTTTGCTTTGGTAACCATCTGGTATTCCAATTATCCAATGTGAGCGACACCGTGCACTGTGGTTCTGTTTCCTTATTCCGCTGTTATAGAGGGGAACAGTTATCATCCTCTTTGAGGGCAGATTCTCGTCTTAACAGAACTGATGCGTACCGTGAGTTCTTAGGAGTCGTTACGGAAAATCTCTACAAAGGCAATTACGGTCAATAATAAAAGGAGCAAAAAATGAAAAGCGAAATAGACAGTTGGCCAGTTTCTTTTTTGTCATGCCCGTCTCCAACGTCTACCTTCGTAAACTCCGCTGAACTAAACACCCCCCCGCGCACTATAACACGAAGCAACACAAAGGCAGAGTCTTGTATATGCACTTCCTCCTCCATCATCATCCTCTTCTCCTGCGTACAACCTGTTATTCTTCTTTTCCTTCTTCACGCCTCGCTGGTCTTTCGCTCTCCCCCATGGCCTCCAGTTCCCTCGCTCTGCCTTCCATTTCTCTCCAGAAGCTCCCTTCTTCCAATGCCTCCAACTCGTTCAGGAGCTCCAATTCCTCGTTGTGGTTCAGAAATGTGACTCTTCACCGGAATCTTGACCGATCTAGGGTTTCCATGAGCGTGTCGGTTGGATCCCGGGCCGTTGTCGACGATGCCCTGTTCTCGGACTACAAGCCCAGCTGCGCTTTCCTGTTTCCTGGGCAGGTAGTTAGACGCTTCGTTTTTCTTTTATTCTTCGTAGGTATAGAGCATTCATTTACGATATCACTATAACCGATGAACAATTATTTTTTGAAAAGTTAGAGCTGTGAATAATTGAAAGGCAAATGTTCTGGTTTTTTGCATTACTTTTATGACGGATTGCCGGTTGGAATTGTAGATATGTTTAAGTATAAGGCGGTAAGTGGTTTTTTCCAAACTTGAATGGATTAATACATGTTGGGTTATCGATTCAATCCAAATGGTCTAATTGTATCGTGGATAATTTTGGGGGAGTCAGAACCTTGACTGTTATCGAAACAAAGTTAACCCATTAACATACTTTATTTTTGGCTTTGACCTAGAGTGAGATACACTGCCAGGTCTGAGACGAGTTTGAATAAGAAATCACTGGATGTACAACACTAGGGAAGGTTACAATAGAAATAAATGGAGTGAATAATACAACAGTTTCATTAATGTCTGCAGAAAATACATCATTTTACAATGTACTTCATATTTTTGTATTTTTTTTGTTTCTCATGTCTCAGGGTGCCCAAGCAGTTGGTATGGGAAAGGATGCTCAAAATGTGCCTGCTGCTGCAGAATTATACAAGAAAGCAAATGACATATTAGGGTATAATAATTATTTAATGATTTTGAACTTTTTTTTTGTAATTTCTGATTCTGAGTTTATATCTTCAATCATATGTTGGGTCCAGAATATGATAATTTTCCCTTGCTTAATGAAAAACGGTATATGGGCAACGTGATGCATCTATTGTGTGCAGGTTCGACCTTCTCGATATTTGCATTAATGGACCAAAAGAGAAGATAGATTCCACAGTGATAAGCCAGGTATTCCACCTGAACACTTGTACTTCGTTCTCCTATGACTTCCAATCATCTTGGCCAAGCTTTTATCTCAATGCCAATGTAGAGAACGACAAACTGCTGAGGCAATATTTAATTATCTAATAAAGAGACTCCATTTCACCACTGTAAAACATTTTTGTCCTTCAAATTTCCAAGTACTGGGCACAAGAACGAAGATGAGTGATCTTTTCAGTGCCAATTGCTTTACCATTTAACCTCTCTTGAAACAGATCATCCGATTCTAGTAGTCATATAGTATTTGGGATGTGTACACTCTAAAACACAAAATTTCATCAATTATTCAATCTTCTAATATCCCTTCTTCCCTAATTCCTTCTCTGCTTTGCTATCCTCTTATTATCTGAAGTGAGAATGTTTCTTTTTTGTAATACCTAAATGAATAGTTAATGCCATCAAATGTCTATAGTATACGATCTTATGCAGTTTTCATCATGAATAAGAGCTCCAGTGGCAGCTGTTGGTTAGCTTCTGATTCTGTGCTTCTGCAGCCAGCTATCTTTGTCACGAGTCTAGCTGCAGTAGAGTTACTTCGTGCACGTGAGGGAGGTCAGCAGATAATTGATTCTGTTGATGTCACATGTGGTCTAAGCTTGGGAGAATATACAGCTCTGGCATTTGCTGGGGCTTTATGGTGAGTCATCCAACTCAAAAAGTTACGTGCATCTTTCTGACTATCATGTGAAAACAACATTGTGCTGTATGAACACAAAGAAATCAAATAGATACTGCCCACTCTCCTTCTAATGTATATTCAGCATATCGTGAACTGTTTTGAGTAGAATAGGAGATTAATACCCTTCGAGCCTCTTTAAGATACCTGTCTTTCTAATGTGCACATCTGTGACCCTTTATTCCGCTGCTTCTTGTATTAACATCTCTTTCTTCCGGATTTGGTTCAATCTGTAAGCTTTGAGGATGGACTCAAGCTGGTTAAATTAAGGGGAGAAGCCATGCAGGTACTCATCCATGACTGAAGGAAAATTGTAGTTTCATCTTCCTGACATAGATGAGTATGTTAACCCTTCTAGTGAACTTTTTTCCCTTTGCTTTATCTTTTTCGATTTTTCTGGCTCCAGGAAGCTGCCGATGCTGCTAAAAGTGCCATGGTCAGTGTAATAGGACTGGATTCAGAAAAGGTTCAACAGTTGTGTGATGCAGCCAATCAGGAAGTTGATGAAGCTAATAGAGTTCAAATTGCAAATTACCTGTGTCCTGTAAGGCTGTTTTAAATCTGCCTTTTATTGATAAGACTAGCAGGGAAATTTGCTTCTCAGCTGATTGGTATATATTTGTTGATTACTTTGGTAGGGAAATTATGCTGTATCTGGAGGTGTGAAAGGAGTTGAAGCAGTAGAAGCCAAAGCCAAGTCGTTCAAGGCTCGAATGACGGTACTTCTTCTGTAATTCTATGTGCTCTAATGCCATCTTTCCATTAGCAATAAAAGCTCTTACACTTTTCTCAGGTGCGCCTAGCCGTTGCTGGTGCTTTCCACACCAGTTTTATGGAACCAGCTGTCTCAAGATTGGAAGCTGCATTAGCAGCTACAGAGATCAGAACTCCGAAAATACCAGTTATCTCCAATGTCGATGCACAGCCTCATGCAGATCCTGACACAATTAAGAAGATATTGTCACGTCAGGTATGCTACTTATAACTTGTTTTTCTCCATTCTGAGCTGGAAAAATCAATCAGATAATCAATTCGAAATTGCAGGTGACTTCTCCTGTTCAATGGGAAACAACAGTAAACACTCTTCTAACCAAGGGGCTGAAGAAGAGTTATGAATTGGGACCTGGAAAGGTATAATATTCAAACTGCAGCCTTCGGATATATGCTGAAATCAGACATATCTAGTTAAACTCGATTCTTATCTGCAACATGAGCTCTCTCGTCTGTTCCATGTTTATTCTTGTATCAGGTTATAGCCGGCATTGTGAAGAGAATGAACAAAAGTGCTGTCATTGAAAACATTGGTGCCTGAGAACACCATTGGAAAAAGAGAACGCCATTGGAGGCTTCTTGAGAACGCCATTGGAGGCAGCTCCTTCAGTGGAATCTCCATGATCACGCGAACACATCTGTAGCATTTTGGAGTTTGATAAGATCAGTATGATTTTTTTTTGCCCCCCATAATGGACCACTTTAAGAGTTGTTTTCAATTGGCAACAGCGGACAAACTTCTAAAATAGTTCCCATGTCAGTTTATTAAGTCAGTATCGTAGTGCAGGGGAGCTAGAGACCATATTCATACATTGCTGCCTTCTAAGAGAGAGTTAGAGCTGTTCACCACCGCCGGTATCGGTTTTGCGGTACCCGCACGATGGTGGTGCCCCAAAATGTTGTGAGGTTGGGATTTTCCCGATTTTCGAGGGTACCCGTCACTGACTCACTGCTTAGGCGAGTACCGCTAAAACCAGGAAAAAAATAAGAGAAAAGACAATTAGTTCAAACGTTGAGCATTCCTTGTAGCTTATTTAAATTTGGCTCTCTATTTTAAACAAAAAGTACACTTCTCTATTTTAACTATCAACTTTTTAAAAACACTCACCGCAGCTTCTCTATTTTAATAATCTACTTTTACTATTCTATTTAAATATTATTATTCAAAGATTTCTTTATTCTTTCTCTAACATTTATATTTTTGAATATTCGTTTCATTGTAACAGTTATATTTTTGAATATTTATCTTATTCTAAAAAGGGTGGATTTTTTCATTTTTGTCTTTTCCTAATGCTCGGCATTTTTTAAATTTGTCTTATCCCACGGTTAGATTTTTAAATTTTTTTTATCTTAACGGTCATATTTGTAAATATTTGTCTTATTTTAACGGTCATATTTTTTAAAATTTGTCTTATTCCAACAGTCATATTTTTTAAAATTTTGTCTTATTCCAACGGTCATATTTTTAAAATTTTACCTTGTCATGCTCAGTAGTACCACTTTGGTTGAGATATTCAATTTGATGTAGGCACGCAGCAAACTTAGAAACCGATTTTTTAATTACTGACCACCTGTTCGTTAGAGAGGCAGCAGGTCGTTCAGAAGAGAATTCTTTATGATCATGGTAGTATGCATGAATTCTTTCCCAAAATTGGTGATTTTTTTGGTCAGTCCCTAGCACTGGATCCATGCCTACATTTAGCCATGACGATACCAAGAGCTTGTCTTCCTCTATAGAGAAGTTGCTACCCCGTGTTGATTTCTTAGTATGAGCCACGTGAACTTGGGGTAGGAAGTGATCAACCGATATTGAAACTTGTTGAGATTGATTCAAAAATGAGTTGTCCATGTTAGCATCTCCTTGTAAAAGCTCCATGAAAGATGTATCACCTTGCTCTTGGGAATCCATCCTAATAAAAACACATAATAACTGAGAAAAGTTGAAGTTAGTTTGTCTTTAATATATACATAAGTGAATAATCATTTTATTAACAAAGGAGAATGTCCATAAATAGGAAGAAAGGAAGTTTATAGTCGAAGCTCTGCAGTGGGCAAAATTTGAGTGATGAGATCAATGATGATTCCAATAACTTTTCCTAAACTCAGAGGACGGTGTTTTGTAGATTCGCATGTCTTGGTGGAGTCCTGTTTCACTTAATAATAAATAATGCACAGCTCCCCACGATTTTTAGGATAAGTGTTGCAGTAAATGCATGTTGTAAAAGTATCTTTCCATTCCTTTTTTTTGTGCAACTCTAAGCGGTTTCTTGTTGTAAAAGTCTTGCAGTTAATGCATGTTGTAAATGATAGTTCATGGTTTTTACAGCTGAAATTTTAGAAAACGAGAAAATAGGAATAGGTACCGATCGAGTGTAAAAGTTAAACTAGGATAAAGTTGATATATGCTACCTATTCTATTCGTGAGCAGAAGACAATGGCGCCGAGCCTCTTTCTTCTCTGCGGGACAAGTGACTGTAAGGCTTGAAGACATTCCAAGCCAAACGGGAAAATTATGGGTTGGCAGTGATAGGGCAGTACTATAATTATCCCTCTATCTCTCTCACACACACATTCACACCTACACAATAGAAACAATTTATCGGACCTGGATTCACTTTAGGATCAGAAAGCATGAAAATCATTCATTATGACATTTATTCAAACAGAAAACATGCAACTCAAAACACAACTTCCATAAACATAGAAAGTAACCGATAGCCATTGCTTTCACAGAAAAGACAAAAACAATGAAATTTAAAAGACAAAGAATTAGTAAACAACAAGAATAAAAATCTAAAAGACATGAACAATAGTCAAACAAAGAAAAAAAACCTACAATATAAGGGGGAGAGAGAGAGAGACGAACCTGAGATGGGAGACCAGAGAGGGAGATCGCGAGAACTGGGAGGAAGAAAAGAAAAAGAAAGAGGGAGAGTTTGATTGCTGGGAGGAACTCACATTGGGAGGAATAAAATAAAAAGAAAGAGAGGGAGAGGGTGAGAACTGGAAGGAAGAAAAGAAAGAGAGGGGGGGAACGTGAGTGCTTGGCGGAAGAAAAGAGAAAGAAAAAGAAAAAAAGAAAAACACAATATTAATATTTTATTATAGATAAGTGAACAGTGGTTATCTAAATATAGAGAACCTGTTAAAGAGTGTTTTTTAGCTTTTTGGTTAAATTGGTTCTCTATTCTAACCAAAATGTTAGAATAGAGAACCTACTAAGAATGCTCTAAGGAAGCTGGGTATTCGGCAACCCGTTACCATTAAAATTGGCACCGCATAGGGTTGACTTTTGCAATTAGCAATGGTGGCGGCTCCCAACCTCTCCTTGCCCATAAAAGGTCTGTGCCATGATGGACCACCTGTTACGCAAATCAAGATCCTGCTATAATTTTTTCATCTAAATTATATCATGCAATTTAGAGAGAGATGAACACAACAAGTGAATTTTATTGTAAAATTCATGCTACCTGAAATTTTACATGTGCAGCATTAATTATGTGAGTACCAAACTGTGGGAAGGAGAGGTTGGGAGCTGTTGAGTGCTGACCAATCGAAAGTCAATTGTGATGTTTAGGGCTGAACAAAACCAGACCGCGGACCAGACCGCAAAACTGGACCGGATTTGTGGTCCGGTCAGGTCCTATTTTTTAAAATGCGGTCCGGTCCGGACCGGACCCCATTTATTAATATAAATAAAATAAAAAATTATGTATTTTTAATACAAATTACAAACTTAAAAAGTTTAGTTTTGACTTAAACTAAAACTCTACATTTTTATATGCCATTTCCCCTTCGAAATTAACCTTTATTTTTTTATTTTTAAAAAAAAAAATAAAAAAATGAAACCGTTCCGGACCAGACCGGACCACTTAAGTGGACCGGATCGGACCGCATTTTCTTAGACCGGACCAGACCGCTTATAAGGGGTCCGGTCCTGTCCTTTAATTTAGGAGGACCGGAAATGTGGTCCAGACCGGAATGCGGTCTGAAAACCGGACCCATTTTCGATTTTCAGTCCTAGTGATGTTGCAGGAGAGGTGAAGCCTGGGCTGGGATAAAGAATGGGGGGAACGAAATCTCTCATAAGGAGAGATTTTCGAATATGTCCTAAGGGATGGAGTGCATTTCATCTAAAAAATCTAATGGTCTTAATTGATTCACGTCATTTAATGAATAAAATGACTTGCACAAGTGTATTTAGATTAATCTTAACTCATTAAATGACGTGAGTTAATTAAGTCCGTTAGATTTTTTAGATGAAACGCAGTCCGTCTCTTAGGACACCTTCGGAAATCCCTCCCTAAGAGGGAATCCTTGCCCAAGGATGAGACCAATCCACTGAAAAGGGGAGGCTCTACATATCTTCATTGCAGCTGTTGTCCCGGTGGTCCCTTGCCCACTCCGTAGCTTCTTTTTGTCATGGACCTCATGTCCATTGGTGCAAGTGTGGACGATCTTTGGGAGAAGTAAGAGCGAAGTGTTTGACTACCTACTCCTCCACAAAACCACCCTTTTCGAAGGAGATATTTTGTGTCTTTCGACTCGTTTATAATGTACGAGACTTTGGGTCCGTTTAATAGAGACTTTTATGGACATTTGAAACCAAATCTTTAAGGTCACTCGATATATAACCCTTTTGAATTTTAAATGATGTTGTAAAGGGCATGGACCTTGCCTCAATTAGGGCTGAACAAAACCGGTCCGGTCCGGTCCTATTTTTTTAAATGCGGTCCGGTCCTGACGGTACCGCATTTATTAATATAAATAAAAAAATATATTTTTATATTTTTTTAATACAAATTACAAACGTAAAAAGGTTAATTTTAATTTAAACTAAAACTCTACATTTTATATGTACTTCCCCCTTTGAAATTAATCTAATTTTTTAAAAAAATTGAAACCGGTCAGGACCACATTTGGTTAGACCAGACCGGACCACTTATAAGTGGTCCGATCCGATCCTCTATTTTAGCTAGACCATATTTCTGGACTGGAAATCCGGTTTGCAGCCCTAGCCTCAATAGGTCGTTTCTATGTAGTACGGTTGTAAGTTTTTCTGTCAAATCAAATTAACCTTTGCTTACGAAAAAAAAGGAAATATACAAATACCACACTGGGTTTTAACGACTTTTGTGAAAACTTACCAGGTTTTAAAAAGTTTCAAATTGCTCACTAGATTTATCGTTTTTGTATAAAAACTCACTGAACTCAATGTCGTTAGTCTCGTTTAACGAAAAATCATTTACGTCCAATCACAATATGACAAGTGTCACTAAATAATTTAACGGATCTCCCCCATCACGCAACCCATGCCGACGGGTGGAGGAGGTCCACCCATGGTCGCCCAGAACTAGGCGGCCAGAGGTGGAGGGGGGAGGTTCTGGGCGACCAGAGGTGGAGGGGGATTCCCCCTCCACAGTGAACCTTTTGTTTTTTTATAATTAATAATGTTTTTTTTGTTAATTTTAGATTTATTTTTAATTTTTATTTATTTAGTGACACGTATCATATTATGATTGAACGCGATGGATTTTCCGTTAAACGGGGCTAACAACATTGAGTTCAGTGAGTTTTTATACAAAAATGATAAACCTAGTGAGCAATTTGAAACTTTTTAAAATCCGGTGAGTTTTCACAAAAGACGTTAAAACCTAGCGTGATATTTGTCTGAAAAAGCTCCATCACCAGGCCGATCTGCTTCTCAGTTTCGCATTAAACTAGAGTCTTATTTTTTTCCAAAAATTACTGCTTTCATGGCAATTAACAGAATCCCAGTGGAAACAAACGGATTAGGAGCTTCAATTTTGAGGGAAACATAGGGGATGTTTGTTTGCCAAAATATTGGGGAATATTTCCGAAATTTTGAGAATCTTTACTTTATTGAGATTTATTGGGGTTTGTGAAAAGTGAAATGTGTAGGTGTAAAAGTTAAAAGTTTTGAAGTTTGTTTGGTTTGTCCGATTTGTTGAGACCCCAAATATTTGGGGTCTCAAACATACCCATAGAAAGAAGTTACCATGGGTGTTCAGAAAATCTTTATAATTCGACTGCAAATAATGATTACAATTTTGCTGCTCCTGGAGATCTTTTTTAATCAAAATAGAAATACAGCTGGACGAGGATCTTCTTCCGTCACCGTTCTATATTGTACTTCAAGTGTCTTGTGGTGATTATCTGAGTCTCCGAAGGCGATCAATCCACTGGTCCTCGGGGACTCGGCCTGCCCAATCAGGAGCCACTCCGCCGAACGAGACTCCACGCATGGCATCCATCACCCGCATCGCATTCTCCGGCGTCAGCGGAGCGTTCCTTCGACTCTCGTCCTCCCTGAACGCCCTCAGAACCGCCGAATCGTAAGCCTCCCTCATCCTCTCCTCCTCTCCGTCATCGCCATCGTCCTCACTGCTCTTCTCCTCCACCTCGGCGTTTATTTGAAGCGACGATATCCCATTCTCTGCTTCTTCGGACTGCGCGCAGTACCCGCCGTTGGTTAAACCAGAGGCGGGATCATCGTCTGAGCTGACTTCGCCGTTATCGTAGTCGACGGCGGAGATCGACTGGTAGTTTTCCGGAGCCTCATCTGAATTCGTGTCCGAATCGCTTCCTTGAGCCCCCTCTGCGAATGCGATACACATTGGTACAAAATTGGTAAATAGCAACAGTGCGAGGTGATGGATATTAGAGATTGGATTTGACGTTGATATCTTCCTAACTGAGAAAGTTAACTGATTTACTGACCTTCCATAAAATCCGTAGAAGAGTTCGACAGAGCATTCATTTCTCCTCTCCTCCTTTCAGATCCAGATTCCAGAGGGGTCGTGAGGAACAGTCAGATGAGAGAGAGGGACTATAAGGGTGAGGCCTGAGGAGTATAAAAAATTTGGAATCCCTAAAAAGGAGAGGATATGCACCAGCCGGGAATCGAACCCGGGTCTGTACCGTGGCAGGGTACTATTCTACCACTAGACCACTGGTGCCCGATGAATGATTTGTGTAAACAATAATTTAAAGAACATCGATATAGTAAGTGACAGCGAGTTCTCTAATTCGAACCATACGTTCCGGCTTTACAAAATGCGAATTTTGTGTAAGGGAGTGAAGGAAGCAGTCGGAGCGGGAAATGGCGATTCCCCTTACAAGAGCTTCCATTTCTCGGTTCCAGTCTCTTTCTCTACCTTCTACCTTTTCTAGCATAGATGAATCGTCTTTAAGGAGGAAAAGGTTGCTTTCTTGTGTTCCTTCGGAACTCAATCCTGTTCGGTGAGCATATTGTCTTCATATTTGTATCTATTTTTCCTAAGCTTTTTCACTAACTTGTATTGCAAAGATTGCTCCTCTGGGCTACCAATAAATTGATCTTCTTTGGAGTAAAGCTGTTTGCTAGCCTTTGCTTCGTGTAGTTTTACTACATTGTGTTGCTTACCTTCGGCCCCTCTTTAATTTTAGAGAATGGAGCTTTCATGCCCCTATATGCTTATTTTACTGAGCTTCATATAAGTGGTAAGGAATACCCACAACATTTATGTCCCTCATTGTGTAATCTTAAGATATCAGCTTTGGATGCTCTAGCTATCACTTACGTGTGTTCATCAGTTTGGACGTTAGATTTACCACAGAATTATGAACATGATCAAGTCTTAAATTAAGAGGCATTCCAGATTTTCAATAGTATTAGAGAAATATATCTTTATATTTCATACCAAAACAAGTCAGGTGATATATAGTTCTGTGGTTGTAGGTCAGAGGTGTCCCTCGCTGTTGGGACTCACCTCATTCCACACCCCAACAAGGTAAGTGCGCGCTGCAAACTTCTTGTCTTCTTAATGCTCCCTTTCTGCCATCTGTGAGGCACCCGAAGTTTAATGGAATAACACAAAAGAGAAAAAAGGTTTTGTCTACTTTTGTCTTTTACATTTCTAAGTCCATTGGTCTTTCTCAAGGTTGACAGAGGCGGTGAGGATGCTTTCTTCGTGAGCAACTACAACGGAGGAGTTATTGCTGTTGCTGATGGTGTCTCTGGGTATGAAACTAAGGTTCTCTATTGCTGTATGATTAAGTTTAAAGTGCACTGTGGAGATTCTATTTTCCAGACGTAGACATTAAATAAATTAGTAGACCATGACTTCATAAGAAGTCGGCAAATCCTGGAATAGGCTTGTGATTTAAAAAGACAATACCTGTTCAAATTTTGTTGTGTTGATTGTTCCAGAAATTCCTTGAATGTGGAATTTATGATCTCTTATTCTATGCTTGCCAGTTGGGCTGAACAGAATGTGGATCCTTCTTTATTCCCTCGGGAGTTGATGGCCAATGCTTCAATTATGGTGGGGGATGATGAGGTAATGTTACTCAATTGATGTTTTCAATGATGCTTTTTGATAATTGTCGAAGTGTCTTGGCTTCAAATGAATTCATTTGTTATTCAACAGTTGACCTTCTGTTATGTAAGTTGACACACCAAGGCATGTTAACTACTGAACAGGTTAACAATGATCCTCAGATTCTCTTAAGGAAAGCACACGCTGCTACTTCCTCCACAGGTTCAGCTACTGTGTAAGTTACCCTTTTTTTGAGACCTCCATAGAGTTGTCCAGGGCACCAAGTGAGTGCACATACTCACTTCAAAAACTTAGATTACCTCTTCTCTAAGTAGGATTGTTGCCATGCTGGAGAGGAATGGGATTCTAAAGATTGCCAATGTTGGAGATTGTGGCGTAAAGGTTATCCGTGAAGGTAATGCCCAGTAATTAGTTTACTCCGAGTTGAGCTTTTAAGATCTCTTTCTGGATTTTCTTTTCAACTGGTTTGTTCCTCAAAATAATGACATGGTTTGGTCACTTAACTTACAGGTCAAATATTTTTTTCCACGTTTCCACAAGAACATTATTTTGACTGTCCCTATCAGCTGAGCTCAGAGGTGGTTGGTCAAACATACCTTGACGCAATGGTATAGCAAAATACTTATATCGAAGTTTACAATATTTAAGCGACACTGCGATTCTGCTCTTTTTAATGCTGATCGCTCCGGTATAACTTTCTGCCGTGTTGAGACACAAATTGGTCCTGGATGGCTCTTTAAAATCCTACACGGAATTTGCAATATCCCTCATTCTACTGCTTAATTACTCACTGTTAGCCACAGAATAAATCTGTGATAAAGAAGGGAAGACATTACTGTAATTTGTTACTTCCATCTATAGGAACAAAAGGTAAGTGTCAATCAGTAGCTATTGCTTATTTACTCTGCATACTGTAATTTAAACAATGTCCGGTATCAGCCATATCAGTTTGTTGTTGCAGTTGACTTGTCTTTGACGGAGAACCGATTACATGAAATTAGAACTGCTGTAGTCAATGGTACAACGAATTAGATGTTTATGTAAAATGGCTTGGACACCTGTTATTTAGGAATTTAGTCACTCTATTGTCTGAAATAAATCATCTTGCAACTCAACAGCAGTGGTAAATTTCCGAACTTATATGTTTCGTTTCACAGACTAATTATAGCCTGCACATCATGATTGTGAGCTAATCCCACACCAAAACAGGTTAGCAGTGTGGAATTAATGGAGGGAGACACCATGGTAATGGGCTCGGATGGCCTTTTTGATAATGTCTTCGACCATGAAATTCTTTCAACAATAGCCAGACATAAGGATGTTGCTGAGGCAGGTACGTGCTTATTAAAACAAAATCACCTGCAAAAGTTATCATCGACTCCGCGTTTTCTCTCTCTCTCACTGAAGTCGCTTTTTTTATGCTAGCAAAGGCACTAGCTAACCTGGCGAGCAATCACTCCATCGATGCCAACTTCGACTCCCCCTATTCATTGGAGGCCAGATCCAAGGTATAATCAATTTTCACAAATAACCCTCTTCTACAATACATATTTGCAGTGATAATATCAAATATATTGAGCTGATATAAAATTATAAATCCTTCCCAGGGCTTGAACGTTCCTTTTTGGAAGAAAATTCTTGGCGTGAAGCTAACAGGCACGACACGTTTGATTTCTATTATGTTGAAAAAGACATTTTCCTTGATGCTGCGGCTGATCTGACTTTTCTTTTGGGCAGGTGGGAAGATCGATGATATCACAGTGATTGTCGGCCAGGTCGTAAGCACGTGAAGAATTTTTGGTCTCTTAGAAAAATGTTCAACGATCTAAAGCGGTCCGAAGTACAAGTATTTCAATCTTTGAGATGTTTGGTACATTCGTTACACTGCTCATTTTGATGCGTTAGATGCGCTATAGATGCTTCAGTTGTGAAAAAGATTGGCTGTGATTGATGTTAAAGAGCCTCATCCACTCACTTTCTTCAATTTCCTTGAAAAAGGTCATGAAAGAACAGAATCCAAGAATCTGGAGAATATCGGGGAAGTTTGGGACACACTGCATCATATCTTTGAGAGAGCTTGGTAAGCACGAAGGATTCCAAACGCTAGCGGCTTTTCTCATCTGAAGAAATTTTCTTTAAGCCGAACGACCAATTATCCCAGTTCGAAACAAACATCAACTAAGAACTTCATCAGAAGGGGAAAAAAATTCAATATAAAGCATAATATCCATTTTTTTCTGCGCAATAAAAATATACAAATGAGTTGAGAATGAAACATTACTGACAATCCAACAAGATTCTCATCCTAATGCCAAAACACTAACCTAGGAGGCTAGGAATTGTCATAGGCTGAGTCCGGACCAAAAAAGTGGGAGTAGCACTCCATTAAATCAGCAGACAGAACGATTGTGCCCGGAGTCCGGACCAATGCTTTTCTAGAGCCCTCAAAGGCAGAGATATGAATTGACACTGATGCGAGTAATACGCAGACACATTGAGGTCGTTTGCATGTCTCGGGCTTCACATTGGAGCAAAAGGTTAGCCTCGTGAGTAAAAACCCAAGCAATTCCATCTTCACTCCATCAAAGTTTGAGAAAGAGATGCATAAACAGGGAAGCCTAACTACTTGCATCTGCACAGACTTATAACCACAAAATAATCCACCAGACTCCTCGACTGCCAATGGAACAAAATATCATCCACCAACTCTCTTGGTTGCTAAGCCAACAGGATACACATATTCCAAGCACCTGTGTCTGCACGGCCCTGGGACTAAATATGGAAGGCCATCAATTCCTATGACCTGAGCAACGACGGGGTGTAAACAACAATACATATCTGAAAAGAGTGAACACTACACTGAAGAACGAAAGAGAGGAAAAAAGAAGAGCGAAGAGAGAGAAAGGGGGTGTGTGGGGTTGGTGGTTTCCACAAAATAACGTATACACCAGAAAACCAAAAATATCTGACATTTAACACTAATCTCACAACAGTTAGTCACCGTGTGAAACAAATATCAATAACTACTTTCGTCAAGGAAATCCTGATGGCAGAACCCTGCCCTTCACTTTCTGACTTGACTAAACCTTAGGGGAAAAAATAATCCCACAGTAAAGTCTTAAGGGAGGTTTTATTAACACTAAACTAGGAAACAAACATAAAAAAGATTACTCGTAATATAATGAAAAAGAATGCCAAAATTCACAGATTACCCCGGCTGCTAGGACTTATGAAATAAAATGCAGTCAGGTGACTGGGAAAAACGCTTATTTGTCTTGCCTGCTCATCCCTCCTGTGAAGCAAAGTTGTATAAATTGATTAAATGGAGGCACCTGCCATGGAACAGTGAAATAATGAACGCCTTTTTCTCTTGAAAGAGGTTCAGGTGACAGTGCCACTTTTACTCCTAGCATTGAGTCCTTCGAAGAAAGTTTTTGAGGCCTCATATGTAGACCAGCAAATAGCCGCAGCAGGAGCATGGAAAAGCATCCGTGGAATCCATCCTCGCATGAGCCCTCTATATCCATCCTTTTGAACTATTGTTCGAATTACATCCCTGATTGAGCCACTTGTATATCTGTCGCACCCACAAATACCCTGTACAGCCAATTAAATTTTATACCTCAAGCATGATATCACTAACCAGCATTCTGATCATATTAAAATTTTCCAGAGCAAGGTACAAGCATTTACCAATATGTATACAGGCATACAAGTTTTACTTGGTCTATGTTATCCATAACATGATTGAAAAGCACAGCTTACAATTGGGAAAGATTACAGGACCACATACAATAACTCCTTCATGAGAACTATCACCCAACCATTGTCAACAGATAAAATAGTGAGCTGAGTAAGAATCACCAAGCACCGAAAGCACAAAATGGAATTAATGACATGTGCCCTAATTAGGTTTAGCAAACATAGCGCCCATTAAAAAGGGGTTAGCTGTCTCAAAGTTGGGCATTAAGCTACCAATGAAGTGATCCGCTAGAAGTTTGTTAATAGTTTCTATATAAGGAATCCAAATAGATATCTGTACTGTCTTTATGCCCCACAAGTCTGTGTTAAATGCAACACAATGAATTTGGAATATATAACTAGCGTCTCCTTTACTACTTTAATGCTTTGGTTCAAGCTTCTTAACAGGAGAAAGAAAAAAGGAAAGTACTGCTCACTCACAATTAGAAAGCCTATCACAGAACTTTCACTTCCTAGTTCTATTTTAAAAGATCACTTCTAGTGCATTTTTGAGAAATCAAACTTCACCAAACACAAATCAAGTAGGTATAAGCCTAGACGACAGGTTTGAGGAGGTGAAACTCAAAGGCATAAATTGCATGGCATGAAAATGTTTTGAATACCACCACTCTTTCATAACAAGAATTGCCATTCATTCCTAGTAATATGCACTAAGATAGATTCAGACTAAGTTAAAGTGGGGAATTGTGATCCACTCCACGACATTGAGCACAAGAAATGAAACGATGTGTGCGTTGATTACAATGGGCAGCTTGTGTTTGGTAGCAAACGTAGAAACTTGCATCAACAATCACTTTTTTCTCTTACTTCGGAGAGAGATATACTAAGCTTCAGCGATACGACATATCCTACGCTAACTTCGAAGTAGAACAAAGATTATACCTGACACTGCAACTGGGTCTTGACCACATCGAGCGGCGTGGTCACAACGGCAGCCAAAGCCCCAGCAGCCGCCCCAGCAGTGGCGTGGACGACCCACCCCTCATCGCTGGCGTTCTCAGGCGAAATCCCTATCAAGCCCCTCTTCGTAGCCTCATAAGTTGCGAAGTGCACGGCTGTAAAAGGTGCATTCATTAACACCGTGGTCCTATATGATGCGTAGAACGCTCCAAACCCCTCCTCCCTCAACACCCTCTTCACGCAATCCCAGACCCCAGCATAGTGATTCTTGCTCAGCTGCAGCCTCTGCTTCACCATGTCCATCGGCGTGAACACCGCGTCGCTCGCCACAGTAGCGCATACACCCGACATGGCGTGTACCACCGGATTATTCGGATTCCTACCCGCGAAGAACTTCTTGCACACCTCATAGACCGAAAAATACACAGCGTGGGCCGGTCCCGCGCCGAGACCCATCGCAGCAATGCCTCTGTAGAGACCTGCGGGACCGTCAGATTTCAAAATCGACTGGAGGGCTTGTCGGACGCCGACTGACTTGATCGGGCACGACCCGATAGCCTGCATATGGGTCTTCACCGTGTCAACAGGGAACATGGCCAAATGTTCGACCGTGCCGGCGATGGAACCGGCGACCATAAACTGCCAGAAGTGGAGACCGTCGTGGTCCGAGACTGTGAGCTCCGGGTGAAAGTCTGGGGGCTGCGGGATCGGCCGAAAGTCCGGATTTTGGAACTTGGGCGGGGCGTCTGTGGCCATGGAGATCGAGATTTGGGGTCGGGGGACGTCCTGGGTATTATCCGAAAAATAATAAACTTTGAACTAGGTTTTTTGAGTCCGAATTGATTAGGGTTTTGGATTGCACTACAAATTGGGAATTCCCGCTTCAAAACTCTGCAAGATCAAGGCGGTTGCGGGAATGATTGAGCGGCACAAGGCTTCCAAAATCCTAAGATCATACACAAGGTTTCAAAGATTTCAGGTCGTCGCTTTTGGCTACTGGAGAGTAATTAGGCTCCAAAGAATTGGGGATTCAGTGTTTTTCCCCCTTTGTTTAAATCCGGAGACAGCTTTAATCAGAAAGTAGAATGTAAAAAATAAGGTGTTCTTCAACAATTTACTGTTGGTTGACAAGATATTAATTTGTTTGTGTAGTAAATTACCAAGCTTCGGACAAAGCTGAGGGTTATAAGATGGGCCCTAATAATACATGGCCGAACTTTTCGGCCCAATACAATCTAGGTTGCCTTTTTAGTTCTTTTTCTTCTTATTATTAGTTTATCTTTTTAGTTGTCTTTTTTTTAAGTATAATAGTAGATATCAGGGAGGTTTAAAGACTTTAGGAAGTTTAAAAGGGCGTACCAGATACTCTGAAGAGTCGGCGGGCCAACGAGCAGACAGATCAAAAAGTCCTACAAAGATCCACAAAGGGCATATTGGTCTCAGACAGCAGAAAAGCCACTTAGAGAAACAACAGTCGAAACAACTATTTGGAATTCAAAAGAAATTTGAACAAAACATTGCTCAATCCAAATGGGATAAGACCATTTTGTTTTTATAATATTTGGTGCAAAGTACAAAAAAAAAATGAATGGAGAAGTTACTATATCTCAGGCCAGCCATTACATCTGGTGAGGTAAGGATCAGACAACGGCTTATCCTTCTTGAGAGAGTGGTTACGTGCCATCCACTTCGACTCTATTTAGGAGGTTCAATAATGTGGAGCTGTCTTAGGTCAACCTTAAATAATTTCCCAATGGATAAGGTGTTATCACGATTTTCTATATAGGCTGGCTAATTTTAAAAATAAAATAAAAAAATAAATGACTTTGAAATCTCATTCCCATTTTGGAAGTTACATCCATCTATCCTTCTTGATCCGAAAAAACAAAGTCATCACCAAAGAGATAAGTTACATCATCGGTGCAAACGTGACGTGTATGTTGGACTAAGAGATACACGCCATGTGGTTAAAATTGGCCACGTCAATAGATTCCGTCTGAAAATGTACGACTGATAGACTGAATGACTAATATGAGAAATGGGTCAAGAACAACTGGAAAACAAAAATGTTTTTGTAAAAACTAAATTGAGAAAAGGCTAATCACATGGACTAGTGGATGATTTCAGCCTATATTTTAAAACCAATTGTACATAGCAAGTGGAATATTTGGGAGCAAAGAGAGTACTATTGGAATGGAATGGTCTTGTAGCAAAGAACATGAAGCTGCAATCTCCTCAGCATGCGTGGCATTGCGCAATGGACCTAATAAAGGCGTCGATGTTGGTTTCTGATGAGCCACTTTTATTGATTGCACGTTGACAGATCTGTTGGAGTTCACTTGCTCTTCTCCTCATTTCTTTTACTTCATCATTTTCCAAATCCATGAACTTCTGCACCAGCCCTGCAATTTCCTCTCTTGTCACTAACTTGTCTTCTCCCACATCTTGCTTCACCCTCCAGCCGGTCTTCCAATCCTCCACAATTAGCCTACTGTTTTGCGGTTGATCAATTGCTATGGGGAAGGTGAGAAAAGGAACGCCACAAAACACACCTTCTTGAACTGAATTCCACCCACAGTGAGTAAAAAAACCTGCTATAGAAGAATGAGAGAGCACCCTCAATTGATGGCACCAAGGCACTATTAACCCGATATCACCACAAATCTCCTTCAGCCTACAAGTCTCACCGCGCGCCACCCACAAGAATTTGATGCCGCTATCTCCCAAACCAGCAGCAATTTCAGCTATCTGGGCGCTGGAAACAGAAAGAAAGCTCCCCATTGAAATATATAGAACCGAACTTTTCGGTTGACAATCTAGCCATTCTATGTAGTTGAGATTACCACGATCAATGCCCAGTGAGGAATCCTCTGATCCAAGCTCTAAATAAGGAATGACGGGGCCGATAGTGGAGATAGGGAATGTGAATTCTGCTCGCAGAGCATCGAATGTATGAGATTCGAGCTCGTAGATGGAAGTGAACAAGACGCATTGTGCTTTGGGCACCCATGGCTTGTATTTCAGGATCCTGTGCAACATTTGCTGCTGCTCCTGGCTCCCATCAATAAAGGGAGATGGAACGTCTACAAGACGTGTGGAAGAAATTCCAGGGATGTAGTCCACACGCTCACCACCTCTTACTGTTGCATGCCCATGGATAGCCACACATAAAAATAAACTATATCACTGAAAAGTGTCATTTAAGTATCCAATCCCACCCCCCCCCCCCCCCCCCCCAAAAAAAAAAAACAGAAGAAGATAGATACTGTAACTAGACTAGCATGTTACATATTTCTCAACTCGAGATTTACCTACTGGTTTAGACTTGGACCTTGAGGATATACTCTTTCTAAAGTATATCAAATTCAAAATCTCATAAGTGCAACTAACTCGTTGGGATCACTCTAAGATCATTAACCTGATAATTGCTCTGTTTGCGTGAGATAGAAAAACTGGACAAATTTCAAAATTAGTTAATTTGTGTGTAAGCTTACCTGGCCACCCAATTGAAAAAAAAAACATCACATATTTCTGTACTTGCATAAAACAATTGATTTGACAATTGAGAGTGGATGGAATGGTTGTAGGGAATATCACGAGTACAAGCACTTCTCTATAACTCGATGAAGACTTTCAATTTTGTATGAAGCAAAGTAAATGAAGTGTAAAGTAATAGACAAAAGGAGTAATTCTCAAACAAGGAATTGACCCTTAGCATGGACAACGAATTGGAGCGAGCGAGTTTGAATGTCCTCACCTGAGATATCGACGGGGAAGTGACCGTTTTTGGCAAAAAGATCGGAATGTTGCAAGATAGTGAACACCGACGCCGACATAGTCCAAAACGAGGCCACCGAAATATTTCTCCGTTTGCCGACACTGACCGCCCAAAACAGCGCAGTATCGGCTACGATAACCGTCGGCGGCGTCTCAAGCTGGTCTAGGAGCTGCTCGAACGGAACTTCCATCTTCGTCATGGCGGCTTCGACAGAAGCATTCATGTCAGCTGCGCGAACTAGCTCCGAAGGGACGACATTAGGTATGGAGGCGAAGCGGATGTTGTCGGGCTTAGGGTCGGAGCCGATGAAGCCGAGCCATTCCTCAGTGACAACAAAAGTGACGAGGATGTCGTTCTTTCTTGAAACAAGTATCTTGCAGAAGTTCATCATGGGGTTTAGGTTACCGCGACCAGGGTAGGGCATCGCCACCACGTGGCATGCCATGGTTTGTAAATTCTAGCTAAGATTGACGGAATCTATGTCCAGAGTGCCGGAAGATCATTAGCTTATATTCAGCTCTGCCCGGAAGAAAGGAATATGAGGTGAGAAATAGCGAAAATAACCTCGTAGACGACACGATTTCACCAGTGTGCCTCTGGGTGGTTGACGGTCAAATTGTTAGAGGTCGCTTTAGACGGTGATAACAGCCCCACAAAAACATTAGAAAAAGCCTCGTCGATGGATGTCCGACTGAAAAGGATATAAATATCTCAAAAATAACTAAAAAAACGCGAAGCTCGCGACTATTGAAAGAAGAAGCAAATACAATGAACCAGCAGGCACAAATAAGCTTGGGGATGAGGAAAACCTGATTGCGACGTATAATTTATAAGAAAAAAGGTATTGTTCTTCTTTTGTTCAAAAACCATTCCGCTTCTGTTCTTCGGGATATAATTGAGATTTACGTATATGATCATAGTATATGCGTCCCAAATCACAGTCTCGTGCCTAGCGGCGGAGTCAGCAATTTCCTATTGGGTAGACTAATTAAATAATATTATTAAAAATAAAATTCAAATATTATTAGATATAAAAAATTTGCAACATTATTTTGTTATAAGTTAACCTTGATTTAGAAATAAAAATAAATACTCAAAAATTTATCTTATCTACTTGATGGTAGATAAACTAAAAAAAAAAAGTACACAAAAGCATATTGATTTTCTATTACAGTTCACAAAAATTATATCTTATCTAGATATACTAAAAAAAAAATACACAAAAGCATATTAATTTCCTATTACAGAGCAACTCGACGACTCTTTAAAGAGTCGAGATCATCTATTAACATTTCGGTGCTAACAGTTGCAACAATTTCTTTTTCAATATAGATAACCAAAGAATTTGCAAGAAATTCATCTTCCTTCTTGTTGCGAAGTTTTGTTTTAATGATTTTTATGACTGAAAAACTCGCTATCTGTTGAAACTGGAAGAGTTAACACAAGACGAATCAATCTATCAATCAAATTGGAAAATCTTTGACCTTCTTGTTTCCACCAATTTTCGGCATAACTCAGAAATTGTAGATAAACTTTTGAAATCGGGATCGTGAGACACATCACACTTAAAGGTTTTCAATTGATATCTCAACTGAATTTTTTCTTACTCTGTAAAATCTTCAGGGGGAAATTTGTCAACAAGTCTACAAATATCATCAGTATTGAAGAAGTTAGATGCATTCTTAGGATCCAAGGTTGAGCTAAGAATAAGAGGTTATGTTTCTTTTTCACTAAACCTGCTGTTTAGTTTTTGTAATTGAGAGTCAATTGCAGCCACAAATATGTCAAATCGATAATGGTGTTCAACTGTAACATGATCTCATTGACTCTGAGACCTAGCTCGACTTGACTTGTACAAAGCATTGATTTTAAGAACTTCAATATCATGTTTTTCACAGAATGACTTCACATTCCCAAGAAAGGCAGCCCAACCATTTTCTCTCAACTCTTGAATGAGTTCTTTTGTAGTTTTGTCCAAATGCATAACATTCAAAATGTCTTGAGTTTGTTGTTGTAGTGCTTGACATAGACAATAAGATAATCTCATGATTTTTTTCATCAAATGCAAAATAAATATAAACTCAAATGATACTGTCAAGAACTTTTAAAGTTGCATTGAACATACTTATCACACTGCATATAGAATTAAAATGAGAGCTCCATCTTGTTCCCCAGCTTGTTTTAATGTATGAATTTGATTTATACCTCTTCCAGTTTCAAGTTCATCAATAACTATCAACTCTGCAATTTCAGCTGCTTGAGCGGCATGCAATTCATCATTACATTTACAAGAGGCACCCACAATGTTAACAATGAAACTCAACTTTGTAAAAAATTGATGAATTGATGATACTTCTCTTGATGCCGTAAACTAATGAAAATTGTAATCGATGCGCCATACATTGCACATAATAAGCATAAGGACAATCATTAAGAAATAAGACTTGTAATCCATTCCATTCACCACACATATTACTAGCACCATCATATCCTTGCCAGTGAATATTTTGTATATTGAGATTGTGACGAGCAAGAACATCAGATATCTCATTCTTAAGAGTTAAGATACTTGTATCTTTAACATGCACAATATCAAAAAAACGTTCTTTTAAAAATCCTTCATTATCAACAAAACCTCAAAATAAGAGTCATTTGCTCTCTTTTAAATTCATCACAAGCTTCATCCACAATGATATAGAATTTTGAATCACTAATTTCTATCGAATTGTACTTCGCACCCTAATTGCCAAGACATGTAGAATCTCCTTTTGGACATGATGTGAAGTATATTTAGCATTTTTCAAAGCTTTTTCTAAGACAACTTCATCAACATTCTTGTTATACTTCGATATAAACTTTATCAACTCAAGAAAATTGCCACGATTTTTTGATTGGAGACCCTCATCAGGCCTTTAAGAGCACATGCATGATAAGTTAAATATAGAATACAATGGATTGAAGTTTTCAATTGTGATCGATTGTCCCTTATTTGCGCTAAGGTTTGCTTCTCCATCTTCCTATCAATACGTTGAGATTGGTTCATCAAAGCATCACAATACTTAACAACATTATTCTGAGGTGAACATGAAGCTTTATCGATATGACTCAGAAAAGCACAATTATTGCCATCATGAAATTTTTTCCAATTACGGAATCCATCGATAGTGAATGCATTAGCTCCAGGACGTCCAATTGAATTTTTTATTAAAAAGATAGTATGACAGGCAATATGTAGCATCCTTTGAAGGAGAATATTCTAACTAAGAAAACATCTTATATTAAGATGATTGAAATCGCCGAGGATGACTTTCAATTCCAGAAAGTGGATACTCATAACCATGAGAATTAGTGAACTAGTAGAGACCATCCTTAAGATAAGCTCGTCTAATTTCATCTTGCTGACTAATTGGATATTCCCATATCTGAGGACGTAACCACATATCACGTTCTAGAGTAGAAGTGTCAATTTCTTGCGGTACAATTTTTGAACTTTAGTAGGACCTTGCTCAGGAATTGAAATTTGAGGATTAGGCGTTGAAGAAGATATTTTTGAATTCGAGTCAGCGTCATTTTTCTTAAAAAAAAGCATCAATTGTTTTTGGCTTGCTCATTGATGCAATGTAATACTTTTGAAAAATTATCTATTTATTACTTTTAAGCTTTTTCCACGAAACAACTCATGGCATAAATTTTTTCCTACCTTTGAAACAAATTATCAATATATGAGATTATCATATTATCAATAAATTTAACTATAAAAAAAAATCCAAACAAGCCAAGAGATGAATTCCCTAATAAATAAACACTTATTGGCTAAAGGCATAAATGATATTGAGAAGAAGAAAAAAAGATATAGAAATAGAAGCAGTCATGAGTCATCAAAGAAGTTCATATGGTTGTACGTGTTTTTCACAAAAAAAAGGGATCCATAGTTTCAAACATAATGCTATGAAACACAATAATTCAATAAAGGATACCCTCCGGTTACAATCTCAAAAATAGATTAAATTTATTTAAAAAAATCTTCTAAGTTATATGTTTATTTGCACAATAAATAACAACAAAAAATAAGAAAGCCTTACCCAAATGCAGTTGGAAACTAGAACAATGGTCAGAGACTCAGAATTCAGAAAGCCTTATTCCAGTTCACTGGGAAGCAATTAGACACGGACACTTCTCTTCAGCTAAATGGATACCATTTGAAATTGAACTACCAAAGTCCCTATACAATAATAAAAATTATAATCAAAATGAGTACAACCCAATTTGACAATGCTTAAATAAGTAATTCCCCACAGATATTACCCAATAATACAAATTGCAGGCTCACGGCTCTTTAATTTGGATGTAATTTAAAGTTCCAAAATAAAAAGTGAAAAACTGAAAACCTAACAGCAACAACATCCATAAATGATAAATCATAAATGTTGTATGCAGTCTTCCTATCTTCCCATTAAGTACATTTTAAACTTTTAGATTTGAGAAAAGATGATTGCAATTTACAAGCAAAAGAGAAGTGAGTTTTGCTCAACATACCAATTCGACAGTTCCACACCACAGTTCGCACTTCGCAGCTTGTTCGCTTTGAATGGTAGAGAGCCAGAGAAAAGAATGAGACAATGTGAGAAAGAAGCAACAAAAAAAAGATGGTGTGTGAGAGATGCAATGTACGTATCATATATTATGTGGGGGAAAACAATTTTCGGTTTTAAATTTCAGGAAGAAAGACAAAAGACAGCATTTTAAACTTCAAGCACTTTCAGCCTTTTTAAACTTCATGTGTCACTACAAAAAATAAGCTTTAGCGGCGGTCGCAAAAAACACCGCTACAAACCACCTATAGCGGCGGTCACTGACCGCCGTGACCGCCGCTAGAGACCCACTTAAGCGGCATTTTCAAAAGTGTTACCTATAGCGGTGGTCAATCCCTTTAGCAACGGTCTTTAGCGGCGTTTTGCAAAAAACGCCGCTACAAGATTAAGCTAGAGCGGCGGTCATTGTGACCGCTGCTATAGTTCTAATTTCTAACAGCGTTTGTACACGGACGCTGCTAGAAATTAGGTATCTACAGCGGCGGTCATAGTGACCGCCGCTGTAGCTTACACCTTTAGCAGCGTTTATTGACACAAATGATATCGCAGGTTAGGTATGGTAGAGCCTTCTTACATAATATTCATGGTATGCGGACTTATGCAGACATACCGCTTAACGTGCAGAGCCGCAGTTTGGAATACCTTTTGTGAGGATGGGAAGCAAATGTGGCTAAATGCTCCAATGACTCTACCTACATCTCGTCCCCTACTTGGTTTGCTTCTGCTTGAATGGTTTGGGATACCGTATGGTATGTAAGATGCATATGAAGTTGTATCAAATGCCTGCAATCTAAATTTTTGTCATTACACTGCATTTTGAAAAATACCTTAGTTTAGTCAGTCAAGTATATAGATAGATGCATGGTGCAATCCATTTATGTGTGATTGGAAAGTAAAACAGTAGAGAGGGGAGAAGGGTGGGGGGTTGGCAGGATCTTTTACAAGTTAAATATTTTGTTCTTTGGAACATTTGACTCTCAAAATGCTGTTAAAGAACTTAATTGCATTAGGTGTTATATTGAAAGGAACAACTTCTCATATCCTTTCTTTTGGAGCCTCTATGGGCTTTCTGAGTTCGAAAAATCCATCCCCTTAAAATGTCATTCAAAACTTCTAAACTCCAGTTTCAACAGAAGCATTTTTTTAGACAAAACTCATAGAAAAGGTACAGAACAGAACCTATAAACAAGTACAGTCGTGTATCTAGCATTTTTAAAACCCATTTTCCACTCAAACCAACCTAATTTTTCACCCTTGTCAAAAAGGGTGGCATTGTCAGTCCTTGCCACTTGTCAAAAGGTTATCCCTAAGCTCATAGTTAGCACTAACACTAGCTTAGGGGCTCCTAAAGTGGACGGTCACTTTATTGGCTATTGATGGGCTGAATTTTTGGGCTCATTTAAGTCTAACTATATTTATTCAAATTTCACTTCCCTTGAGACTCCCCAGAAATTTAAACACCTATAGTCCACGAAGAGAATGGACTAAATGGAGTCCAATGGCAGGTCAAGCCTAGCCCCTAGGTATTTTTATTTTAACTAATTTTTGAAATAAATGTAAGGTCACAAATTAACCATTAGAGGAGATAATGAAATCAGTTGAATAAGAGAAAGGTCATAAATCTATCGAGGAAAAAGCATATGCAATTTTCGGTACATTGCCTAGAACAGAAAAATTAATGCTAATTGAAGTCACCAAAAACACAATTTTATCGGGGATTTAACCGCAAAAAAGGCAATAAATGAGAAACAAAGCAATAGGCAAGATGGGATAAACTTGAGCTCTACTTTAAAGAAAATATAATTATCCAAGTTTAGGAAATAAAACTCAAACATCAAGATTTAGGCTACGTTCTCCTAAATCCATATATGCAAAACCTCCCTACTCAACTTGAAAATATGTTCTTCAAGGAAAATAAATCAGGAAGGGCGTTAGAATCTGAAATGTAACAACCTTCTCATCGTGCATGACAATCTGAAATGTACTTCACAAAGGACTTGATATTAGTTTCAGACGAGCCACTTTCAGCAATCGCAAGTTGACAAATCTGTTTGATTTCACTTGCTCTTCTTCTCATTGCTTTCACCTCATCGCTATCCAAATCCATGAACTTCTTCACCAGCCCTGCAATTTCCCCTCTTGTTACTAACTTATCTGCTTCCAAATGGTGCTTCAGCCTCCACCCAATCTTCCATTTCTCCACAATTAGCCTACTGTTTTGGTGTTGATCCATGCCCAACGGGAAGGTAAGAAAAGGGACACCAGAAAACACACTTTCTTGGATGGAATTCCACCCACAGTGCGTCAAAAAGCCCCCTATAGAAGAATGAGACAATACCCTCAATTGGTCGCACCAACGCACTAATAACCCCATATCACCACAAACCTCCTTCAGCCTAGAAGCCTCATCACGCGCCACCCACAAGTATCTGACACCACTATCTCGCAAACCAGCTGCAATTTCAACCATTTGAGCACTAGAAACTGAAAGAAAGCTTCCCATGGAAATGTATAGAACCGAACTTCTAGGTTGGCAATCTAGCCATTCCAGATAGCTCAGGGCACTATGGTCGGTACCTAGAAAAGAATTTTCTCCCAGATCAATGTATGGTATGGTTGGGCCAATAGAAGAGATGGGGAACGAGAATTCTGGTTTTAGATCATCGATCGCTTGAGATTCGAGCTCGTATATGGAAGCAAACAACAGATATTGGGCGTTGGTCACCGATGAAATGATCTTCAGTACCCTTTGCAACATCAGTTGCTTGCTTTTATCCATTAATGGATCATCTACTAGACGCGAGGAAGAAATTCCGAGGATGCAGTCCACACGTTCAGCGCCTGCTTCTGTTGCATGTGTTGAAACATATGTCACAGAGCATATTATATCAATACAAATTTAATACGTTGACCATTAAGGCCGAACAAAAATTAGAAATTTAGCGAAGCAAATCAATCAGATAGTACTGAAATATCTTCACTCCTTTTAAAAGATGTTGATTTTCATCATCATCTTCGTTAATTAATCATTATTGTCAACCTCCTTATTTTTCTTGTCGCATCACCACTAGTTTATAGTATCATGTCTCCTTTTCTTATGCATTATAAAAAAATTTATACGTCTCTTCCTCTCAGTGGCGGAACCAGGATCCAATTTGAAGGGGGGCGAACTCCTAAGGCGAAATGATCATGGATAGAATTGACAACACACAGGAATTTTTCAATCCAAGTGATACCGAAACATCATGTAAGACTAACCAAAATGAGGAAACTAATATGGTGGGGAGGTGGAGCAAGTAGGACAAGATTAGAGGGAAGGCTGATTCAAAGCAAACAGTGCTGTTCAGTAAGATCACTGAACGAAACTTGCTTCAGGAATATGGAAGTATTGCTGTCATTTTCTCAATTGTTAAACAAGTTCTAAGGAGAGCGGATTTTGGTTGATGTTGCAAAGTTGCATTCAGAAGATGATTAGTTTCGATTCATCATGTCTGAGGTTGAGTTTTGGAAGTCATTTCTTAAGCTCTGGTTAATGGTGAGCCCTTCTGTACGTACTGTAGTCATATATCAGCTATGTAAACTTAAAAAAACTTATATCAAGGCTAAGTAGGTAGTGGCGTAGTGCTTTCAGCAGTTAACCAACAAATCTAGAAAGCAAGCTTCTTTTTTGGTGTCTGCAACCCTAAACACAAATCTCCCTACTCCCAAAACAACCTGAATTGATCTGTTAGTTTCCCTTAAACAGACCCCAAAACTGTAGATTTATACTCATTAGCTGCTGAAGCATAAGATCCTACATCACAAAACCTCAAAGTTGTGCCATTAAAGAAATCCATCAGAAGCTACAAACTGATTGGCTTATTTAAAAGAATTAAAGAAATCTGAAAATCTGTGTTGGATCTAAAAGAAGGTACTAAACAGAGAAAAGCAAGTGAAATCACCCTTTGGCAAAAGGGAGTGCAAAGCAGAGCACCAACAGAAAAGGAAATTGGATTTTGGAGTAAGATGTCATGAGAAAGAGGCCCCCACACTAAACAAAATACTCAAGCAGTAAAAATAGGAAAATACAAAATTAGAGCTTACTTCAGCAGTCACTTTCCTCTTATCTTCCAAATCAGCTTTATTTCCAGCAAGAGCCATAACCATGTTTGGATTTCCTGTAACAAATGTTTAGAATTCTTATTCCATCTTTTCTTGTTCCCTTTTCCAAAAAAGGAGCATCAGGATGCCTTAGACTCCAATAAAGGGTTCAATGGGTATGCATCTTATAGGTTGTGTGACAGTAAAATAAATAAGAAACACATAGATTATATTCAATATGGATCTTATCTAAAAACAAAATAAGACTTATAGCTCATGTTAACTACCCACACAACAAGTATAAATCCCAATGTTGATCACTAAATAGAGAGGCTAGACTACAGTCAGAATGCTAATAACGTGATTCACTTAAATGAAGATAAGCCCACACTAAATCAAACAAGAGTAAAGAAAAAAAAGAGAGATAAAAATGTCATTTCCATTTCCTTCAACTTTCATAATTCATTCCATCTTAAAATGAGCAAGTTTAACCTTAAATAAAAGGCACCTTGCTTTTGAAGCTCTTGCACCCACTTCTTAGCCCGTGCAAATGACTCCTATAATTCAGAAGTAAGAACAATTTAGTAAGCAAAACATGAATAGGAAGAGAGCACAAGATTCAAACATAGCCGCTACCCAACCCCTAACCCACAAATTTGACCGAATCCTCAAAATCTTTCTTCGAGAAGCTTATAAGTAGAAACAATCAAATCTCATTCGATGCACATGAGGTGTTGTAAAACGAATTGAAAAATGAGATAGAGATAATAGAACATAACGATCCAGATTTCATTTGCCTATGTAGGAAATGGATAAAAGAACAAGCGCCTGAGCTTCGATTGCATCCAACTAAATCGTATGTCAAATTCATCAGGCGATGGGGGCCGGCTGCCCATATAAAAAATAATTTAAAAAAATTTCTTAACACATTTTCAGGTGATGGGGGGCGGCTCCCTCGCTAGATCCGCCTCTGCTTCCTCTCCTACTCCCTTGTGTCATAGCAAAGGATATCTCCTAGAATTTCTATGCACTCTATAGAGTGGATTTCTTCAAATATTGCCTATTATTTTTCAAATTCAATGATACAGTTTAAGACACGTATGTCCTTACTGCTTTCAGAAATTCAATGGTTGAGAGAGTTCAGGAAATTCACTCAGTAGAATATCCTGAGAATTAGGGGGGATATCGATCGTCTTTTACTATACTTAATAGTGTATATCAAATTAATTGGAAAGATAATTTCAAACGAAAAGTAGCTCAAGCAATTCAAATTCTGCCGGCATTCATCAAGCAATTCGTATGCAAGATTGTTTTAAAATATGGGTCTCTCTTTGCAGCGAAGATGAGATCATGATCCGACTGAATTTTATCTTTTCCATTGAAGGGATTGTGCAGTTTCAATAAAAAGAAGTACGATCAAGGGATGTACTGCTATATATATATATATATATATTATGTGTGTGTCGATAAAAAAAAGTACCGGAATATGGTCAATGCACGTTGAAAAGAAAAACAAACAGGACTACAGTGAAGATGTCCCCACCTGAGATATCGGCCGGAAGATCACCGGTTTGGGCAGAAAGGTCGAAATGGTGGAAAATCGAGAACACCGAGGCCGACATCGGCCAAAACAAGGCCACCGGAATATTCTTCCGGTTCCCAACGGCGACAGCAAAATACAGCGTAGTATCATACACGATCACTGTCGGCGGCGGCTCTAGCTGCTTCCATGAACGAATCTATGTCAGCGGAGCGTCCCAGCTCCGATGGGACAACGTTGGGTATGGAGGCGAAGCGGATGTTGTCGGGCTTAGGGTCGGACCCGATGAAGCCAATCCATTCCTCAGTGACAACAAAGGTGACGAGCATGTCGTTCTTCTTTGAAACCAGTAGCTTACATAGGTTCATCATTGCGTTGACGTGGCCGCGACCAGGGTAGGGCAGCGCCACCACGTGGCACGCCATGTTTCCAGGACTTTTGACGGAATCTATGTCCAGAATGCTGGGAAGATCATCTTCTTGTATTTAGACCGCTTAGAAAGAAAGGCATGTGAGATCAGATTGAAATGGCGAAAATAACCTCATAGGTGACACAATTTCATACCAGTGGTCCAGTGTGTAAGTTGAATTAGTGTTGCTTGCCGGGAGGTTAGCTTTTCCCAAGTGATATCAACCACACGGACATGAAAAAAAAAAAAAGTCCACTGATTTGTGGATGATATCAAACAGTGTCGCTTGCCAGGAGGTCAGCTTTTCACAAGCGATAACAACTGCACACGAACATTAAAATAATTTCAGATCCCCTAGATTTTTTAACTCTCCACCCAACTTTCCACTCCTCTGCAATCCGTTTACTGTTTGATACTTGGTCCCAAAGAGAGGGAGCTAGGTAAGCATAGGAACACCAGTAAAAACGAAACAAAAGCAGGCTTCTTTAACGTCACATGAACTTTTGATTCCTATTGCAGGAATGGATCAAAACTTTCTTTGGCACATGGGCAAAATCTTGGTTAATGTTTATACAGAATATTATGGAAGTTGCTCAATGGGAAAACGAATTCATCATAAGTACGTACGCAGCGATTATCGTAGATATGCAATATGTAGCAGATCACTATCACCCAACGAGCAATTGATAGTAGACAGTGATGTAGTCCAGGATAACCCCCCCTCCCTCTTCATGAATTCGCGATCCCATTTCGTGACAAATACTAAACTTGCAATGAGTACTAATAAATCTTGCTGACCCAAAAAGTACCTGTGACCTTTTGTTAAGTTTAAATTTTGCCGACCTAAAACTAATAATTAGTTTACACCTGTGTGGAAATATTGAGATTTTAGAAATTTTGGGTATTGGAGTTTGTGAAAAATTATAGTATTTTATAAAAAATTGAGGAGAGAAGATTAAATTGAATAGTATAATATTATTTTATAATTTAATGAGGAGATATATATTATTTTATGATTATTTAAAAATATTGGGAGTTAGAAAAATTGAGAAACAAACGCCACACATTCAGCGATCTAAAGCGGTCCAAAAGTACAAGTATTTCAATCTCTGAGATGTTTGGAATATTCATTACCTCTTGAAGTTCTCTTTTTCCGCTGTGCTCATTTTGATGCGTTAGATGCCCTATGGCCTATAGATGCGACTACTACGTGTGATTCTAACATTGAAATGCGAGCTGGTCCGCATCATTTAGGAGAAATAAAAAGATGTAAGAATTGTTTCAAACAAAAATGGATTTGCGGTATATGATTTACCGCGGCAGAAGAGACAAATTTTGGATTTACTTGCACATTCAGTTTTGTGAAAACTTGCATCCAAACATGGAAGTTAGAATTTTTCCAAATTAGAATTGCGGTAAGAATTGCTGAAAAAAATAAAGAGAGATAATTTGAATGAATTTTTTATATTTATGGTAATAAAAAAAGATGATTTGATTAAAAAAGAAAAATTATTTTATAATTATGTTATTATACTGAGAATGGAATGATGTTGTGATCCCCAAGTCAAACCTATCTCAGCGTACTTGTGCATGGCATTCTGAAATGTAATTCACAAAGGACTTGATATTAGTTTCAGACGAGCCCCTTTCGGCAATCGCAAGTTGACAAATCTGTTTGATTTCATCTGCTCTTCTTCTCATTGCTTTCACCTCATCGCTATCCAAATCCATGAACTTCTTCACCAGCTCTGCAATTTCCCCTCTTGTTACTAACTTGTCCCCTTCCAAATCGTGCCTCAGTCTCCACCCAATCTTCCATTTCTCCACAATTAGCTTACTGTTTTGGGGTTGATCCATGCCCAACGGGAAGGTAAGAAAAGGGACACCAGAAAACACACTTTCTTGGATGGAATTCCACCCACAGTGCGTCAAAAAGCCCCCGATAGAAGAATGAGACAATACCCTCAATTGGTCGCACCAACGCACTAATAACCCCATATCACCACAAACCTCCTTCAGCCTAGAAGCCTCATCACGCGCCACCCACAAGAATCTGACACCACTGTCTCGCAAACCAGCTGCAATTTCAACCATTTGAGCACTAGAAACTGAAAGAAAGCTTCCCATGGAAATGTATAGAACCGAACTTCTAGGTTGGCAATCTAGCCATTCCAGATAGCTCAGGTCACTATGGTCGGGCCCTAGAAAAGAATTTTCCCCCAGATCAAAGTAAGGAATGGTTGGGCCAACAGAAGAGATGGGGAATGAGAATTCTGGTCTTAGGTCATCGATCACTTGAGATTCGAGCTCGTATATGGAAGCAAACAACAGATATTGGGCGTTGACCACCGATGAAATGATCTTCCTCTGTCGCTTTCTTTTATCCATCATTGGAGGAAGATCTACCAGACGATGTTCAGCGCCTGCTTCTGACGTTGCATGCATTGAAGCATACGTCACAGAGCATATTATATCAATACAAATTACAGTTTGAGAAACATAATTTTGTACGGAAATGAAACTATCACTAGTAATTCACATATTTCACCTGTTGCTAAAAGAGGTTGGTTGTATAATTATATGAATGTTAGCAGTGTAATGGAAAAGCAAATGCATACGAAAGATATGTATATGTTAGATTTTTAGACTAAAATTAGAAGTTTAGCGAAGCAACTTAATCAGATATATAGTACTGAAATCTATTCACTCGCTCTAGAAGGTGTTGATTTCTATCATCAGATTCATCACCTTCGTTAATAATTATTATTATCAACCTCCTTATTTTTCTTGACGCATATCCACTAGTTTATACTCTCACGTCTCCTAATTTTCTTTTGCATTAAAAAATTTTTACACGTCTCTTCCTCTCCTACTCGATCCCTTGTGTCATTGCAAAGGGTATCAACAATTGAGAGAGTTGTCGATCGTTTTTCTTATATGGTGTCGCGTCCTCTAGGAATATAAAATATTTTATCATGTAGTTTTATTTGTAGCAGCTAATACTATTATAAAACAAAAAAATTTACGCTAATATCATAATCAAAACTGCAGGAGAGTATCTTTTAATGATTTAAGGACATGAGAGAAAGATGTCATATTAGCATCATCAGCATCACAAACAAAGTTCATGCTGTGTGGGTTAGTTTTGATGAAGATCTCCTAGAATGCCTAAGCACTCTATAGAGTGGATTTCTTCAAATATTGCCTATTGTTTGTCAGATTCAATGACAGAGTTTAACACACGTCTTTATTGCTTTCAGAAATTCAATGGTTGAGAGGGTTCAGGGAATTCACTCAGTAGAATATCGAATTTGTTGGAAAGATAATTTCAAACGAAAAGTAGGTCAAGCATTTCATCAAGCATTTCGTATGCAAGAGTGTTTTAAAAGAAGTACGTACCGATCAAGGGATGCACTGCTATATATATATATCTTGTGTCGATAAAAAAAAAAAATAACGGGACATGAGAAAAAAGAAAACAGAAGAAGTACTACAGTGAAGATGTCCCCACCTGAGATGTCGACCGGGAGATCACCGTTTTTGGCAGAAAGGTAGACATGTAGGAAGGTCGAGAAAAATGACACCGACATCGCCCAAAACGAGACCACCGGAATATTCTTCCGGTTCCCAACGACGACAGCAAAAGACACAATAGAATCAGCCACGATCACTGTCGGCGGCGGCTCTAGCTGGCTCAGAACTCGCTCGAATGGAGGTTCCATCTTCGTCATGGTGGCTTCGAGGAACGAATCTATGTCAGCGGCGCGAACCAGCTCCGATGGGATAACGTTGGGCATGGAGGCGTAGCGGATGTTGTCGGGCTTAGGGTCGGAGCCGATGAAGCCAAGCCATTCCTCTGTGACAACAAAGGTGATGAGGATTTCGTTCTTCTTTGAAACTAGTACCTTGCAGAGGTTCATCAATGAGTTGACGTGGCCGCGACCAGGGTAGGGCAGCGCCACCACGTGGCACGCCATGGTTTCCAAGACTTTTGACGGAATCTATGTCCAGAGTGCCGGAAAGCTTCTCCTTGTATTTTTGAGATCGCTCATAAAGAAAGGCATGTGAGATCAGATTGAAATAGCGAAAATAAACCTCATAGTTTACACAATTTCTACTTTATTCTCCCCGTCTTCAAGCAACTTTTGCTACGTTTCTGGCCAATTAAAAACCGACACACCGGCACCGGTGTATGTTGAAACTGTACCAGATATCACCCACGAGGGATTATTTTACCACCAGGGAAAAGCTTCCCTCGTGGCAGCCGACTCTGTTTGACTTTACACACTGGCTGTGGAATTACGGTGTCGTTGGTTTGCACAAAATTGCTAACAAAATAAATATTTTAAAAATTTTAATTTATATACATATATTTTTAATTTTTTATAAATTATAATAAACTTTAATATTTAAAATATTTTCATATTCTCCAAAATTTTGGTAAACAAACAACGTCTACATGCACGTGTCATAATGCACTTATCTCGTTTTAGAGGACCAGAAAATATGTTATTAAATAAGTATAATGATGCCAGTGACCTTGTAACTCAGTTCTTCTCTTAGAAGGGAGGGTCTGAAATGGGGGTCGATCCCCTTAACCTCTTTTCTCCAAATTACCTAGAAAAAATAGGCATAACGATCATGCGGTTATGTCTATTCCAATGCGAGCAATGTTAATTTTTAAATGCTGTCTAGATGTATAAAAAATATCATACATAACATTGAAAAATGTTCCAGTTTTCTACATAGTGCAATTTGCGACAGTTTGAGATGTCCCCTGGAAAATTGTGAATCCACCATGTCTGCATTGTTTCCCAACCGAAAAAAAACTATACTCTAATAAAATTTTGCCAATACTCAAACACTGACACGAAACAAATCTTGTTAACAGCTCTCTGCACAACCAGCTTACAATTTGAGACCTGGTCCCAGATTGCACAGCTAATTAATAAGCTTTTGGATAGCCTCTGTACGGGAATTTCATCCAAATTAAATAGGACCCAGAGGCAGAAGAAGAAACCGCCAACATACTGTCACCACAGAGCTAGCTAGCTCTTTCATCTTTTGATTAAAATATATTGTTCTATTGCTACAAACAAATCGGAATAGTTCAACCTCTATTTTTAACTTGATGGCGATTTCATTTCAGCAACTTGATGAAGATTAAAAGGACTCGGGATTCAGGATAACACATGGAAAATCGACTCATAGGTTACAAATCAAATTATCACCTAAAACAAGATATAACCTTCTAATTAATTACCATGGCCTTCTGAGATGTCCCTAATAAAAGCATCAATGTTTCTTTCAGATGACCCACCTTCAGCAATTGCTCTTTGACAGGTCTCCTGAAGTTGCCTGACTGCTTGCCTCGCTTCATTTCCCTCACTGCATTTTTTGTCCATAAACCGTTTCAGCACGTTTGAAATCTCTCCTCTAGTCACCAAATTTTCAGCTACCAAATCTTTCTTAACCCTCCATCCGGCCTTCCAATCCTCCACAATCTGTTTACTGTTTGGGAGTTGATCCCAAAATATAGGGAAAGTAAGCATTGGAACACCAGCAAAAACAGCCTCTAGCGTGGAGTTCCACCCACAGTGCGTCCAAAACCCTCCTATGGAGGAATGGCACAACACCTTTAATTGGTCACACCAGGGCACCACCAAGCCCACATCTCCACAACCATCTTTAGACCTCGCAGAGTCACCTCGAGACACCCACAAGAACCGAACACCACTGTCCCGCACACCATTTACAATTTCATCCATCTGGGCATTTGAGACCGAAAGGAAACTTCCCAGAGAGATATACAAGACAGAACTCGTAGGTTGACAATCTAGCCACTGGAGATAATTGACCTCATTGAGACCGACAGAGGCGTTCTTTTGAAGTTCAAAGTAAGGAATGGTAGGGCCAACAGCGTAAACAGGGAAAGGAAATTTTGCTTTTAAATTGTCAATGACCCGTGCTTCAAGCTCGTGGACAGAGGTAAACAGAAGATATTGTGCTTTGGACGCCAACGAAACAGCTTCAAGTGCTCGATGCAAGGTTCGTCGGCCATTTCCTTCAAAAAAGTTGGGAAGATCTGAAAGGCGTATATTAGATATTCCAGGGATGTAGTCCACAAGCTCATCTCCCCGTTCTTCATCAAACACGTCAACATACGCATACAAAAAGAAACGTAAGATCAGAATATTTTCCATTGGAAAACCTTTTCACTACATACACGATGACAAAGGAGAAATTCCCACGGAAACAAATGCATGTTTATCTCAATTGTACGACATAACATTTTAGTAAATTTTAAGATATCCTGCTATATATGTGTCTTTTGGACATCATCGTCTACTTATTCTTCTCCTTTTCTTTTGAGTCAAATAAAAATCTCCTATTTTTTCGTCCTTGGGCAATTTTCTTCCTACAATTGGTTCTTATTTCTTAAACCAAAAGAGTAGTCCAGTTTTGGGTATAAAAGATACATTTTTTTTGTGATAAAGCATCTTCTCATCCACCTCAGCTCTGCCAGATTTACACCTCACCACCACAGCTTTATAATTATCTTCTAGAATTAGTTTGTTAGGATTTGTACAATGTACTGCCCCGTTGGTTGTAACAGAATGGGCGTCGATTTTACACTACTTGCTCAGCCACAAATGATTGGCTGATGCACACCTCCTGCTTGTATAAATACCCAAGTCATTACAGTATAAAAAGCAGGACGATTTTTCCCACCATTTTATTTCCTTTATTTTGAAACAATGAAATTGGCATCCTCTAACAATATCTAAAATAAAATCGAGCCATTCAGGACAAAGTTTACAGAAAATATGCACCTGAGACTTCAACCGGAAAATGCCGGTTCCGTTCGAGGAGCTCAAAATGGTGAAATATCGAGAATACTGTCGCCGACATAGTCCACAGTGACACCACCGGTATGTGTCTCCGGTTCCCCACACCCGTGGCCCAAACCAAGTAAGTGTCAGCCACGATTGCTGTCACCGGGGGGTCAAGACGGTCCAAGAGGTCCACAAAGGGCGCTTCCATCTTCGTGCATACGGCTTCGAGGAAGCGAGGAAAATCTTTTGCCCGACCGGTCTCGGAAGGGATGACGTTGGGTAAGGTGGCGAAGCGGATGTTATCCGGTTTGGGTTCCGAGCCGATGATGCCGAGCCACTCCTCTGTGACGACGAAGCTTACGAGGATGTGTTCGGGGTTTCTGGCAGCAAGCAGCTTGCAGAGGTTCATCATGGGATTGATGTGGCCTCGACCGGGATAAGGCATCGCCACCACGTGGCAAACAGTGCATGCATCCTTTTTGGCAGCGTCCATCTCGGGAAGTTGATTGGCACCGTCTGAAAACTCCGTCTATGGGTCTCACTCAGGCAAGAGAAGATACTCAGGGAAGAACGGCTTACAGAAGCTACTGACTCGGCATTGGTCAATTTATGATCTTTGATTGTAAAATTGTCTGGGTGTAGAAGTTAGTGTCAACGTGGAGAGATTATTTCTTTGACGATTTAGGGTGTGTTTGAGTGTTAAAATTTTATACCCTCTAAAATTTTAACACAATAAAATATTACGATATAATCTCTCTTTCTCCCATCAAATCACTACTTTTGACTACAAAAAATATAAAAAATTACCTCTCTTCACTTTTTCACTAAACTCAATACCTAAAATTTTAACAATACTAAAATTTTACAAAACAAACACATCCTTAATTTGAAAGTAGAGAATTTTAAGAAATTATTTTATTGTAATGAAAACGTTACTGTGAAAATGTTAGTGTCAAAACATACCCTAAACTGCTATAGAACTTTCTTGACAGAATTACCCTTCTACAGTTATGTAAAACACGTGGCCTGTAGCGAGAGACGAAATGATGGCTGGTACAAAATAATAGGGGCCTTTATACAGACTTGCAAAATAAATCTTAACCACACATTCCATTTGTTATATCTAGATATTTATATATATTTTTCTTGAAAAATTTTAGAAAATTTTAACAATACTAAAATTTTTACTTTTGACTACAAAAAATATAAAAAATTACCTCTCTTCACTTTTTCACTAAACTCAATACCTAAAATTTTAACAATACTAAAATTTTACAAAACAAACACATCCTTAATTTGAAATTAGAGAATTTTAAGAAATTATTTTATTGTAATGAAAACGTTACTGTGAAAATGTTAGTGTCAAAACATACCCTAAACTGCTATAGAACTTTCTTGACAGAATTACCCTTCTACAGTAATGTAAAACACGTGGCCTGTAGCGAGAGACGAAATGATGGCTGGTACAAAATAATAGGGGCCTTTATACAGACTTGCAAAATAAATCTTAACCACACATTCCATTTGTTATATCTAGATATTTATATATATTTTTCTTGAAAAATTTTAGATATTTATTACACTTTTTTAATATTTTTATAGAATTTTCTAAATTTTCTTAAGGTGACCTAATTGACATATGTAAATAATTTTTTAAAGTTTTAAAGATTATGGTGTCAGTTAAAATAAGATTATGGAATCTGTAGCAGATTCAAATTTAGAACTAATTGGATAAAGATTGCAATTTGATTTCTGATTTAAAATTAGAATTCAAATTGTAACCAATTAGATAAAGATTGCTATTTGATTTTGAATTTGAATTACCTTGATGGAAGGAACAAATTCAAATCTACAACAGCTTGAGGGTCCCTGACTTAGCCTATAAATAAGAGGCCTGTGTATATCATCTAAGACATTCTTTGTAAGGCATAGACATAGGTTGGAAGAGTCTCACTAAATTACAAATTCATAAAGTTACTCTGCAGAGATTCTGAGTTTGAATGCTGAGCAAGATGGCTGGAGGTAAAGATCCTGCTTTATTATTCCGCTGCATTCACAATCAAATTGATTGATTGTGATTTTACTCTTACATGTGGTATCGGAGCCATCCTTCAAGCTTCTTGTTCAGTGAAGCGATCTACTGATTAAATTCAGATTGTCGCTTGAATCAAGAACTAAAGGTTCTCTGTATCAGTGTTTTTAAAAGGAATTTTTTTTTCTTTCTTTGACCGGATCTCTATTATGTTCGGTATAAGTTTTTTGTATCTTTGGTGACAATGCAATTTTGCTAATGCCTGAAACCTTACACGGTGTGCTTTTCGTTACTGTTATCTTCCATAACTTTGTTTATGAATTGGAAAAGGCACTACGTTGTTGTTGGTGCAAACAAAAGCATATTTTAAAAAACCGTATGATTTGGGTTTTGATTTTGCAAAAAGTTCTTGAAATATCTTCATAAAGCCATGTCTTCGAATTGAAAAGAGATGTGTTTTGGTTCTATGGAGAGAGGAGATGAAGGCACCGGAGGAGTTGTCCTCCTCCATGAGGCAGCAGGTGGCCGGAGAGGAGGAAAACCTCCTCTCCCAGCCACGGGTTAAAAACCCGTGGACTTCAAGGGTTGCCGGCGACGTCCATTGGGACGCCTGGCCGTGCGGCAGCGTCCCAAGGGACGCCTGGCCGAGCTCAGGAGCTGCGGCGGCAATTGCTGCCGCAGCGCCTGAGAAATTAACACAGACCTTCGGGTCTGTGTTTAATGGTAACCGGGTCAAGGACCCGGTAATCCGGGTAGGGTTTCCTACCCGGACAAGTCAATTGGGCTGGGATTGGCCCAGCCCAATTCACATTTTAAGGGGCTGACCATTGGGTCAGCCCAAGGCCCTTGAAGCCCGAAAGTCCTGACCCGAATGGATCGGGTCAGGCGACCCGCATGGGCGGGCTGCGGTATGGACCGGACCGGACCGGCAGATTCTAAAAAAAAAATCATTTTTTATTTTTTTTATATTTTTTTAGAAAAAAATACTTTTATGCTTTTATGCTTGCATTAATTTCTAGAATTATTTGGATGTTCAATGTTTAATTGATTAAATTCTAGAAATATTAGTTTATTTTATGCTTGTATTAATTTCTTGAATTATTTGGATGTTCAATGTTTAATTGATTAAATTCTAGAAATATTAGTTTATATTATGCTTGCATTAATTTCTAGAATTATTATGATGTTCAATGTTTAATTGATTAAATTCTAGAAATATCAATTTACTTTTATGCTTGCATTAATTTCTAGAATTATTATGATGTTCAATGTTTAATTGATTCCATTCTAGAAATATTAAGTTTATGCTTGATTTATTATGTGAAAAATCTAATTATATAGATATGTTGATCATGCATAAAATGTTTGATGCCTAGACCAAACATGATTAAATGAACCTACTAAGGTTAGTGGGAATATGGGGTATGATCGAAGAATACAGGTCAGAGACAGTTCTGGCTAAGGCAAGTCTTGGTATTTAAAGGTCCTCAGACCTACCTCACTTACCTGGGAGCTCCCCTGCTTGTGTTTTAAGAAAATACTATTGTCTCACTTTAAAGATTGGTTCATTTTTTATTCTTGGATTAAGATTAGGCATCTATAAAGTTGACGGATATTGATGAAGTAGTAATTATCATAATGATTTTCGGAGAGCCACAGCATCCCAATTTTATATTGATGATTACATCAAGATTAATATATAAACTTCATAAGGAGAAATTAATATCTGTGTGGTAACTAAATTATGAAATTGATTACTTTCTCCGCAGAGAAATTTTTTAATTTTGTGACTTAGTTAGATTAAAATAATAAATTTTGTATTAACAATAAAATTTTCTTAGGCCCACAGGTACGAAGAATTTTATTCTTAATATTTAAAATTGTTAGATTTAATAATAAAGAGTAAATTCCATGCATATGCAACCTTTGCCCATAGGTAGGTTGAAATTTACTATTAAATTGACATTGGTTGATTTAAATATGGTTAATTCATAGCAATTCAGTAGTTTTATGTTTCTTTGGTTATATTGCAGTTATTCCTTCTTCCCTAATTAATAGTTCGTTGCGTGTTCCAATGCTAAGTGGTGATAATTTTGCTGACTGGAAGCAAAGTTTGCTTTTCACTCTGGGGTGTATGGAATTAGATGAAGCGCTCCGTGTAGTGGAACCCACTATCACGGAATCAAGTACGCCACAGGAGATTTATTCTTATGAACGATGGGAGCGATCAAATCGTCTCAGTTTGATGTTCATTAAATCTCACATCATCAAGAGCATTAGGGGTTCTATCCCTGAAAGCATTAAAGCTAAGGATTTTTTTAAAGTTCGTTGAAGAACAATTTGTTACTTCTGAAAAGGCATTAGCCAGCACCCTGATGAGAAAGCTGTCAAGCAAATCAATAAAGAGTTCAACTAGTGTGCGTGAGCACATAATGGAGATGAGAGACATTGCATCTCAATTAAAAACTCTGGAAGTTGAAATTTCTGACTCATTCTTGATTCATCTAATTTTGAACTCTCTACCAAATGAGTATGGTCCCTTTAAAATATCATACAACACACATAAGGAAAAATGGTCAGTGAATGATTTACTGACTATGTGTGTTCAAGAGGAAGAGATGCTGAAACTCGAGAAACCTGAGAAACCTGAGAGTTCTCACTTTGTTTCTCGTGCTAAGGGGAAAACCAAGAAAGACAAGGTTGTCCACAACTTCAAGAAGGAGAACAAGGTGCCAATCAAGATTAACGGCATTAAGGATACTTGTTTCTTCTGTAAGAAGAAAGGGCACATGAAGAAGGATTGCCAAAAGTACCTAAAGTGGCTTGAGAAGAAAGATATATTTCTCTCTCTTGTTTTTCATGAATCTTTAGTTGTTGAAGCTCCTTGCAATACTTGGTGGATTGATTCTGGTTCTACAATCCACATTGTGAATACATTGCAGAGTTTTCTCACAACAATGAAGCCGAAAAGAAGTGAACAACGAGTTTACTCTGGAAATAAATTGTTCTCAAGTGTGGAAGCGGTTGGGGCTTACAGAATAATTTTGAAGACTAGATTTATTTTAGATCTTGAAGATGTATTTTTTATTCCAAACTTTTCAAGGAATTTAATTTTAATTTCAAAACTTGATGTATTGGGTTATGGTTTTTATTTTATAAATTCAGCTTTCAGTTTATTTCGAAATAATCAAGTTGTTGGTGGTGGAATAAAAATTGATGGTCTTTACAAAATTGAATTAGATCCCAACTTTCAGAATAATTGTTTGTCAATACATACTATTGGCATAAAGAGAAGACTTATAAATGAGAATTCCGGTTTGTTATGGCATAGGAGATTGAGACATATCTCCATTGAGCGAATTAAAAGGTTGGCAAATGACGGAGTCTTACAAACTCTTGATTTTACTGACCTTGACACTTGTATAGACTGCATAAAGGGAAAGCAGACTAACAAGTCCACTAAAGGTGCCAGAAGGAGTTCTAAGATTCTAGAGATCATACACACTGATCTCTGTTGACCTTTTCCTACTCCATGTTTCAATGGTCAGAGATATTTTATCTCATTCATTGATGATCATTCACGTTTCATGTATCTCTACCTTATTGATGAAAAGTCTGAGGCGTTGAATGCCTTTAAGACTTATAAGGCAGAAGTAGAGAATCAAAAGGAAACAAAAATCAAGATCGTAAGATCTGATAGAGGTGGAGAATATTATGGAAGGTACACAGAAAAAGGACAAATGAGTGGTCCATTTGCGAAATTCCTTGAAGAGGAAGGCATTGTTGCTCAATACACAATGTCTGGTACACCACAACAAAATGGTGTAACAGAAAGAAGGAATCGCACACTTATGGACATGGTAAGGAGTATACTTAGTAATTCTAGTCTCCCTCAGTATCTATGGAGTGAAGCTTTAAAAACTGCTGTGTATATCTTAAATAGGGTTCCATCCAAGGTTGTCCCAAATACACCTTTTGAGTTATGGAATGGATGGAAACCTAGTTTAAATCACTTACACATATGGGGTTGTCCTGCTGAAGTGAGGATTTACGATCCGAATATAAAGAAATTAGATCCAAAGACAACCAGCGGATTTTTTATCGGCTATCCAGTAAACTCCAAAGGATTTAGATTTTATTGTCCTACACATAATACTAAGATTGTTGAATCAGGAAATGCTAATTTTTTAGAGCATATTGAACCTAGTGCAAATTCCGAAAAGGTTGAATTTAAAGAAGCACAAGAGTTGTCTGAATCTTCTCCTTTTGGAGAAAGAATGTTTGTGTTTAGGAAAGATCAAATTGATTATCCTGAACCACAACCAGTTCAAGAAGAGCCAACTCATAAAGAACAGGTTCAGACTGAGTCTACCCAACCTCTGCAAGAAGTTGAGGAAGTAAAATTAAGACGGTCCTCTAGAATAAGGAAATCAACAATCCCTAGTGATTATGTTGTATACCTTCAAGAGTCTGACTTTGATGTTGGACCTAAAAGAGATCCAAATACGTTTTCACAGGCCATGAATGGAGATAACTCCATGTTGTGGTTTGATGCCATGAAGGAAGAGATGAAATCTATGGCAAAGAATCAAGTCTGAGATCTTGTTGACTTACCAAAGGGAGCTGTAGCCATAGGCTGCAAATGAGTTTACAAAACCAAAAGGGAAGCTTCTGGTAAAGTTGAACGATATAAAGCCAGACTTGTAGCCAAGGGTTTCACTCAAAAGGAAGGCATAGATTATCATGAAACCTTCTCTCCAGTATCAAAGAAGGATTCATTTAGGATAATCATGGCATTAGTAGCTCATTTTGACTTAGAGCTACAACAGATGGACGTGAAAACAACCTTTCTAAATGGGGATCTTGAGGAGGAGGTGTATATGAGACAACCTGAGGGGTTTAATGATAACAGTCAGAAGGCATGTAAATTAAAGAAATCTATATATGGACTAAAACAAGCCTCCCGTCAATGGTATATTAAATTTCACAAGGTTATTACTTCATTCGGATTTTTGGAGAATCTTGTGGATCAATGTATATACCTTAAGGTCAGTGGGAGTAAAGTAATTTTTCTAGTCCTTTATGTAGACGATATTTTACTTGCAACAAATGATTTGGGTTTGCTATATGAAACTAAAAAGTTTCTGTCTAAACACTTTAAGATGAAGGATTTGGGTGAAACCTCTTATGTCATTGGCATAGAGATTCATAGAGACAGAAAACAGAAAATATTACAACTGTCTCAGAAGGCCTACATTGAAAAAGTTTTAGAGAGATATGATATGAGCAAATGTGCTCCTAGTGTAGCACCTATCATTAAAGGGGATAAATTCTGTTTGGATCAATGTCCCAAAAGTGAATTGGAACAAGAACAAATGAAAGGTTTACCATATGCATCTGCAATCGGCAGTTTGATGTATGCTCAGGTATGTACTAGACCTGATATTGCATTAGCAGTTGGTATACTGGGAAGATACCAAAGTAATCCTGGATTGGAGCATTGGAGAGCTGCAAAGAAGGTCATGCGGTACTTACAAGGAACCAAGAATTACAGTTTGACCTACATACATGTTGACCATTTAGAAGTGTCTGGGTATACAGATTCAGATTTTGCTGGATGTATAGATAGCAGAAAGTCTACGTCAGGGTACATTTTTCTCTTTGCTGGAGGAGCCGTATCCTGGAAAAGTTACAAACAGACTATAGTTGCTACCTCTACAATGGAAGCAGAGTTTATTGCGTGCTATGAAGCCACTACACATGCATTGTGGTTAAGAAATTTTGTCAGTGGTCTCAAAATTATTGAGTCTGTTGAGAGACCAATTAAGATCTTATGTGACAATTCTGCGGCAGTATTCTTTCAAAGAATCATAAAAGTGGAAGCAGGAGTAAGCACATAGATATCAAGTATCTTAGTGTGAGAGAAAACATCAAGAGACATGTTGTTTCTATAGAGCATATAAGTACTAAGTTGATGCTTGCTGATCCCATGAATAAAGGTTTACCGGTAAAACAGTTTAAAGGTCATGTGGACCATATGGGGCTTGCTAATTCATTTTGTACTTAGTTTCTCTCAATTTTTGATTTACAGACATGAAGTTATTGAAATAAAGATTTATTGCGCAAATTCTTTATTATTTATTGTTATCTATGGAGATAAATAAAAGGACCTGAATGACTTATAGGAAGTTCATTCATAAAGTTTTGATTCCCATAAAGTACTCATATAGTGAGTATTGTGCTGGTAATACATGGAAGGGACGACCGATTATGTTACGGTTTTACCGCTATGATTCGTGTGTAGCATTCATTATGTTGGTGAGAGGATTCCATAAACAGTTGGTCATACTAAAGAACTCCAGACACCATTAAGACATATGTCGTCAAGGTCAAGTGGGAGAATGTTAGAAAATTTCCTTAAGGTGACCTAATTGACATATGTAAATAATCTTTTAAAGTTTTAAAGATTATGGTGTCAGTTAAAATAAGATTATGGAATCTGTAGCAGATTCAAATTTAGAACTAATTGGATAAAGATTGCAATTTGATTTCTGATTTAAAATTAGAATTCAAATTGTAACCAATTAGATAAAGATTGCTATTTGATTTTGAATTTGAATTACCTTGATGGAAGGAACAAATTCAAATCTACAACAGCTTGAGGGTCCCTGACCTAGCCTATAAATAAGAGGCATGTGTATATCATCTAAGACATTCTCTGTAAGGCATAGGCATAGGTTGGAAGAGCCTCACTAAATTACAAATTCATAAAGTTACTCTGCATAGATTCTGAGTTTGAGTGCTGAGCAAGATGGCTGGAGGTAAAGATCCTGCTTTATTATTCCGCTGCATTCACAATCAAATTGATTGATTGTGATTTTACTCTTACAAAAATATGATATCGAACAGATAAGACAGTCTTAAGAGAGGTAAAGCCATCAAAAAATCCTTGGGCCCAATGGTCAGATGAATTTTCAATCTCAAGTTGGAGATTATGTTTCGCATCATCCAACTCATTTTGTCAAGTCTGTGACCTTGATTTTCTTGCAATTTGACCAGACCTGATAGGCGTATCTTTTTTGCCTTCTAGGAAGATAATGCGTTCCTCCATTAGGCCTAAGGATTCCTGCAATTTGTGACCCTGCTCCTTAAGCCCAATCATGAAACCTTCTAAATTGGTTACACAGTCTTGAAGCATGGAGTTGGTGTGATCCATTTTAGTGATCACTGCTTGCAAAGAGTCAATAGTACGATGAGTTTGTGTGAACACATCTTTCTCAGATGCAACTTGGGTAACGAGATAATCTTTCTCCTTTTAGGTCTGTCCCTGGAAGGCTCGGAACTCAACGATGAGTTTGCGATGAGCCTCGATGGCCTGATCTGCCCTAGCCTCAGCCTTAGAGATCTTCATGGTGTTTCTCATAAATTGCTCATCTAGCCTCTGACACTCATCTTTATACTTCTTGGCCTCACCCACCTCAAGCTCACAATAGGATATCTGAACTTGGAGTTCTTGTTCTAAATGCTCAATCCTTTCTGAAAACTCCCTGACCCCTTTTGATTGTTGTGCTTTGCTAAGATTATAAGCCTTCCGAGGACGGGGAGCACTCTTAGGGCTAGAAAGCGCTACCAGACTTTCTTCCTGGTGTTGTTTTGCCCGCCCTACTAACTGTGTACTCTCTTTCAGAGGAAGGATGGATTTTTCTGGTAAAGTTTTAGTATCCTTACCACGATTGGATTCTTAAATAAGGAATTGGAGCCTCTCAACCTCGTTTTTCAAGTTGTTCCTTCTTTTACTGCTTATATGATAAAAGTGATTGGAACTTAGCCAGATCTTGTTCTTTGCTATAGAAAGCCTCGAGGGTTTGGTATAATACAACCACAGTCTGGCATAAGAGCACATAAGGAACCATAACTCAGAAGAAGAACGCAAAATAGAATTACAAAACAAAACAAACAAAGAAGAAGAAGAAGAAATATTATCCTAACCTAGGCAAGCGAATAGGCAGCAGTCGGAATTATATTCTCAAGATAGGGCAGACTTGACAAAAGTTCAGTTGGGATAAATTCTCGCAAGCAAGCTATGGGGTCTGAAAATTGAGCTCTCAGCCTATTAGAAACACCTTCACCTTGAGGCGCATAGAAAGCTGACATTGTTGGGTCTGATCTAATATGGATGGTTCCTTAGGCAAGCCCTATGAAGATCGGGACTTCCAACTCCGAAGGGCTAATAGCTTGAACTTTATCACCTTTTTGAGCTTCAGGAATAACAATGCCTGGACCCTGTCCGGGCGCAAGAGGAGAGATTTTATGTTTCCTCTTCGCACAAGGTTAATTGACAAAACGCTCAAGACTCTTTCGTTTTCATTGAACAGAGTTCTATTGTAAATCTTTCATTTTAGGTTGGGGCTATCCTCACTGGAAACAGCCCTGAGTTCCTCGGCCGGAGAAATTCTTGGGCCATGTTTTTTACTGTTTTGTAGTCCTGAAAGTTGTAGAGATAGGTGACACTGTAGATTTCTTCTGTATGAGGGCTGCAACAGCATCCTCTGACTTTATTACCCTAGGAAGGGCAAAAGAGTCTCCACAAAATGATTATGGGATTCTTTTTCGAATAACCTTCGCAGAACCTAGGAAGAAGTATAAACAAACGAAAGAAAAAGAATTTCAAAATAAATGAGAACAAAAAAGAGACGCGAAACCGCATATAAATACTCAGGGTGGCAGCCGGAGTCATTGAGAGAATTATAGTCAAATCTCTTGACTCATAAGTCAAGATTGTTTGCGTACAAGATATTTCTTCTTCCGATAAAACAAGAAACAAAAGAGCTAAAAAAAGAAGAATAAAAAGAAAGTATGGATGAAAATAACGAAGGTAGTCAAGAAAGAAAAAGATGAAAAAACTAAGGCTCTAGAAAAAGATCATTAACCATCAACGGATGGGATGCCCCAAGGACCATAAATGGTTTCGGGATCCTTTATGCCTAGAGCCTCTTGCCATCCAATCCCAGAGACAAATAAATTTTTTTCTTCCAGCCTTTGTTACTAGATGGATGGCCGGAAAAAGTAAACTTGGAACCCTGATTGACAAAATACCACCACCCATCCTTCACCCTCCAATACATGCAACCGATAAAAATGCAGAAATTCTTGAGATTGGGCAAGGCCATCGGGAAACCTCCCTTTCCAGAGGCAGATCAAACCTAAGAGAAAACTCCAACCATTGGGAGCCAATTGATAAGGGGCAAGAGATAAAAATTTCAAAACCTTTTTTCGCTTCTTCTGGAAAAGGAAAACAGAATCCAGCTACAAAAAAATCTAGATAGAAAACTAACTCATTGGTTATGGGTGATAATACAGATTCTTTCCCCCAGGAGTCCGCATTCTAATTGAGTTGGGTACATAATACATTCAGCGATATTTAGCCAATTGTATATCATTTACTTTAGAACGGATTCAAGTCAATGGGGAATCCTTCGAAGGTTGAAGAAGAGAACGAGATTCGGTAAGTGCCATTGACTAACAAAGATGAAATGAAGAAAGAGGAAATATTGTTTCTAAGGAAGAAGGGTGTCACAATGATGAAGAAGAGATCATTAACAAAAGTATCATGTATCTGGATCTCTAACAAAGGAGGAGAAATGAAAAGACACTCCTTAAAAATAAAAAAATAAAATGCAGGAGATTTTAACCCACAAAGGCCACATAGGACCTCTAAAACATTTCCCTGTTTACTCGAATCATATCGAGAGAAATGGGGGGCTACTAATGGGGATTGATTTTTCAAACCCAAAAAGCCCACAAAGGCCCCAAGAGAAAGGATCCAAGTCCATCCATATATGTACAAAGTTTCTCTTGAACTAAGAGCTTGGCCCTGTAGAAAGACCGACCGTGTTCTTAAATAGGGATCACTTCAAGTGTGAAAAGTAAGGCCTAAGGGAGGTGGTTAATAATCTAATTTTCTGACACCATCGATACTATAAAGAATAAAATCTCTTCATTAAATAGGTGAACAAAGACCGCCTTACTATAGACTAGTAAGAAAGGTAAGAATAAAAGGTAGGTCCTATATCACTGATAAAAAACAAAAGGTAAGAGATAAGCAAAGAAACCGACATCAAAGAAGAAGAAAAGGTGGGCCAAGGAGCAGGAAGTCTCAGCCCAGAAAGAAAAGAAAAATGATAAATAGAGGAGGAAATGAACAAAAAAGGTACGCAGTTCTTTCTCTCAAACTCTCTCACTGATTACAAGCAACAAAAAAAAAGATATTAGATGATAATGACTGACAATGGCATCGGAAAAATCTCCCTACGGGAGGACTATGAGTTCTATAGTGTTATTTTACTTACAGGAGGACTGAATGAAAGTTTAAACCTTTCAACTCATCCCAAGTACTGGATTTTGAACCTATTTCCCTCAGGCTTTTGGCCTAGTAAATTTTTATGATAGACCGGTTAAAAATGGCTTCATCAGGTGGAATCTAGGTTGGGCGATTCTCTTATCAAACATTGCACATTTTTCTTATCAAATTTAAAACCTCTATTTACTTGTATTCTAATTTTATAAGAGTAATTTGCCAACTACCCAATATCTTGTATTTTAATGGTGTTTGTAAATCAAAATTTTAGATATGAACAAAGAGAGATTGAACCACAAAGTTTCGGTAACCAACGATGCGGGCCCAAAGGGAGAAAACTGGGAGACCCCTCGTCTACATAGCCACGTCCAAATAGCGGGAAAGAACCTTCTCCCCGCATAGGGAGTTCTCACGCTAAGTCCAATCAATCTTACGGAACCTCTACACTGGGGGTGGTGAAGGGAGGCCCCAATTGGTAAAAAATGTTGGTGTGAGCTGTCTAATTAGAGAATTAGAGAATTAGAGAAATCTGCTTTAATTGTAAATCCCATACTTCAAGGGACATCCTATTTTTAGCCACAAAATGTGTATATGCTAGAATAGGTTCCAAAAATTCCTCTGGCGTTGTATCTATATACGATTGTATTCCATTCTAAATGGAAAAAGAAGAAAAATACTTTCCGTTTTGACAAAAAAAAACCCTATACCCAAGAAAGTCGAATCACGCAGAACTTAGTTCGGGACATTTTTTCGGAATAACGCAAGGAGGCGTCGTGCACACGAGTCACCTCCCCTACCCACTTCAATCAGAACACCATTCCACCTAGGCTGACCCGGCCGAAAATAAGAAAAATATTTTCTCATTAACATATATGTATTTCCCATTAAGAAAATAAGAAATATATATTTTTTTTTTATAAAAATACAATGCATAAAATTATGAATGCATAAGATATATGTCAGAATAATAAAACTAGGAGGGCGAGAAGAAAGAGAGAGAAGCCCGGGTTAAGCGTAGTGAGAGAATGAGAAATTAGGAAAGTGATATTTTAAAAGAAAAATCACTTTCCGTAAATTTATAATTTATTTTACAGTTGATCAATTTTGACTAAGGCGTTTGTTTCCCAAAAGTTTTACCCTTCAATATTTTCAAATAATCATAAAATAATCTCTCTCTCCTCATTAAATTATAAAATAATTTTATACAATTCAATTAATTTTACCAACTTTCCCGAACACTGAAAAAGTAGAGAAAATGAAATTCCATTGGCACATAGCTACCCATTAATCTTCTGTAATTTGGATTACCATGTGCTATAAGTCTCATTTCTAAAAAAAATGGCAACTTGAGACTGGTGGATTCGTTTTGGTAAAAAGCTGGTAGCTAATTCCATATATAGCAGATAGAGTTTCCTCGTGATTTTCTGGCAGCAGCAGATGATCTAGTACCAGCTGCCTGACGACCAGAGGCATAGCAAGGAAGCGCCAATTAATTTACCAATCCAATTTACTTGTTCTTCTTCTGTTTATTGTTCTTGCTACCAACAAATCCAAATAGTTCAGCCCTTAAATATATTTTCCTTATATTTTTTAGTGCCTTTTAAGTATTGATCTGGGTTTTATCATCCAGATGCTGATAAAGGAAGCCTGTGCAGAGCAGACTGGTAGCTACCGTACTGCCTGTTCACTTTTGATGATCAGTAAACACCTATATAAGCTGTGAAATTGTGAATAGTTCTTAAAATCCAGGATGCAACATAAATTCGGGTTGCAAACTTCCAAAAAATCCGACTGCATGCAAAATTCTAACTCGATGGCGATTCCATTCTAGCAACTTGATGAAGATTAAAAGGACTCGGGATTCAGGATAGCTCAGGAAAACTAAAGTCATAGGCTGCAAATCAAATGAACCTAAAACAACATATAACAGGCTTAATTACCGTGGGGTTCTGAGATGTCCCTAATTAAAGCATCAAGGTTTCTTTCAGATGACCCACCTTTAGCAATTGCAATTTGACAGGTCTCTTGAAGTTCTTTGACGGCTTGCCTCACTTCATTCCCCTCTTTGCATTTTTGATCCATAAACCTTTTGAGCAGGTCTGAAATCTCTCCTCTAGTCACCAAATCTTTCTTAACCCTCCATCCGGCCTTCCAATCCTCCACAATCTGTTTACTGTTTGGGACTTGATCCCAAAATATAGGGAAAGTAAGCATTGGAACACCAGCAAAAACAGCCTCTAGCGTGGAGTTCCACCCACAGTGCGTCCAAAACCCTCCTATGGCGGAGTGGCACAACACCTTTAATTGGTCACACCAGGGCACCACCAAACCCGCATCTCCACAGCCATCTTTAAACCTCGCAGCGTCACCGCGAGACACCAACAAGAACCGAACACCACTGTCCCGCACACCATTGAAAATTTCATCCATTTGGGCATTTGAGATCGAAAGGAAACTTCCCAGAGAGATATACAAGACAGAACTAGTAGATTGACAATCTAGCCAATGGAGATAGTTGACCTCATTGTGACCAACAGAGGCGTTCTTTTGAAGTTCAAAGTAAGGAATGGTAGGGCCAACAGCGTAAACGGGGAAAGGAAAATTTTCTTTTAAATTGTCAATGACCCGAGCTTCAAGCTCGTGGACAGAGGTAAACAGAAGATATTGTGCTTTGGATGCCAATGAAACAGCTTCTAGGGCTCGATGCAAGGTTCGTCGGCCATCTCCATTGACAATGGTGGAAATATCTGAAAGGCGTATAGGAGATACTCCAGGGATGTAGTCCACAAGCTCATCTCCCCGTTCTTCATCAAACACGCCGACATATACGCATACAAAAAACAACATACGTGAATATTTTGCATTGGAAAACGTTTTCACAACACATACATGACGACACGGAAACAAATGCATGTTTATCTCAATTTTAAGACAACATTTTGTTCGTAAAAAACAAAACAAAAAATTATGCGTTGGTATACGAATGCATAAGCTTAATCATAACTAAAAAAACATAAAAGCCCAAGCTAAACACTCTTCGTTTGTTATTGAAGACGCTGCTAGCTATTGGATCATGGGTTATGTTGGTTGGATATTGGGTCACTGGTCAGTCGTTTTCCTTTTAGTAAATTGTAAGATATCCTGCTGTGTCTTTGGGTACATCATCATGATTACTTAGTTTTGGAGTCAAATAAAAATCTCCTGTTTTTTTTCCCATCTTGATTTGGGCGATGCTCTTCCTACAATTTATCTTAAACTCAAAAAATAAATATTTTCTGGAACTCAAAATTGCGTGAAAAATATAATTGACATCCTCTAATTATATTTACATTTTTTACTTTACATCATAAACTACAAAAGTGAAGGCATAATTAATTTATTTCAAATTATTAATAAGATTTACATTTTATATTTTTTGTTAATTAATAAAAAAAGCACGTGTTAAAATCTTAATCATCAAATTATAACATGAGGTTTTAAAGTGTAATTTATTAAATTTGAAAGTTTAAAGTATAGCTATAAATTATGCATTTTATTAATATAATTTTCCATGAAATTTTGCGGACAAAATATCGATAAGCTTTAATCCACGTGACTGTTCCTGCCCTTATAAAAAGTCGAGCCATTCGGGACGAAATGACAGAAAAGGACTCGGTACCTGATGCTTCAGCTGGAAAATGCCTGTTCCGCTCGAGGAGCTCAAAATGGTGAAACACCGAGAATACCGTAGCGGACATAGGCCACAGTGACACCACCGGTATGTTTCTCCGGTTCCCCACTCCCACGGCCCAAACCAAGTAAGTATCAGTTGCGATTGCAGTCACCGGCGGCTCGAGCCTATCCAGGAGGTCCTCAAAAGGCGCTTCCATCTTCGTATATACGGCTTCGACGAAGCCTGGAATATCTTTTCCCCGACCTATCTCGGAAGGGATGACGTTGGGTACGGTGGCGAAGCGGATGTTATCCGGTTTGGGGTCAGAGCCAATGAAGCTGAGCCACTCCTCTGTAATGACGAAGCTGACGAGGATGTGTTCGGGGCTTCTGGAAGCTAGGAGCTTGCAGAGGTTCATCATAGGATTGATGTGGCCTCGACCGGGATAAGGCATCGCCACCACGTGGCAGACGGTGCTTGAATCATTTTTAGCTGGATCCATTTCGGGAAGTTGACAGGCACCGTCTGGAAGCTCCGTCGATGGGTCTCACTCAGGAAAAAAGATGACACTCGACACTCGTGTAAGAACAGGTTAGAGAAGCTACTTACTCGGCAGCGGTCGGTTTTATGAACTGCGATAGAACTTACTTGACAGAATTACCCTTCTACGATGTCAAATCAGGAATGTTTCACCTAACTGGGGAGCCAGAGACCAGGGGTAGGCGATATGTCTTGGTTCTTTGTTGAATGTTTGAAACAAGTATCAGGATGTATTGCAATTTTTTTTGTCGGGAATTGGCATAATAAGGATATACTATATTGTTTGAGCGTGAAAATTTTGTAAATTGGGGTTTGAAAAATATTATAAAGTAAAAATATGTTACGAGAGTTGGTAAAAAAGTGAAGAGAAAGAAGATTTTTAATAAATATTATAATAATAAAAAATTATGTGTTGAATTTTTTATTATGAAATCTAATTTTTTGGGTCCAAATTAATATGACTCAAACAAGACCAATTATTTGGAGACGTTTATTTGTGAATATTTTTAAAATTTTAAAAAAGTCTGAATATTAAGATTTATTAGAGTTTGTAAAAGGTTTGGAGTGTGTGCAAATCTAAGAATTTTAGAATGTATTTGATTTGCTGGAAATTTTGATACCCAATATTTTAGAGTATCAAACATCACCTTAATAATATCCATATAAAATTTGAAACAACATAAGTATTATAATGAAATTCATGTTCGTGTTAGAATATTTAGTTAAATGTGGCTCACATGATACATAGGATATAAGAGTTTTAATTTAGGTACTGGGCAAAATTATAAATAAAGAATTATTCGTGGTACATTTGTAATTAATCCTTGATGGAATGATTAAATTAACTAGGCTTTCTATTGTCTATCGAGGGGTCCCTCGCCTAGCCTATATATTTGATCTGTTCACTCTATCTAAAGTACAACAAAACTCTAAAGTTAGGCTATAGGCTAGAAAATTCCCTTGCTATTACTCTGACAGTTTTTCTCTCAGAGTTACAGGGAAAATTGAGATTCAATTTCAAATCAACATCAACGCTTGAGCATCAATGGCAGAAGGTTAGATTTATAAAAAAAATCCCGTTGTTCAATTTCTTTATATTCAGTGATTATGTGCAAATTAAAGCATATTTAGATTATAATAATATTTTTATGCTAACAGTTGGTACAATTCAGATGGAAAAATAGATTTTAATCCATCTTTTAATTTCCTGTGACAGATGTATATCAGGCATAAATTTTTTAAATAGTCAAAAAAAAGAAATTTGGTTTCTATAGTCAAATCACATCAGGGCGGCTGGAGATTATTTAATTTGGTTTCCCACACGCAATTGGGTCACCTGTGACTTCCGGCACTACTTTTTTAAGAGTGAATCCAGATGATACGGCTCTACTCTATTAATCTATTTTCCAAACGTGGTGTCATTTGCCATTTGGTGCATCCATTGCTCCTGCCCCGTGAGACTTTATTTTGCATAGACCTAACATATATTACAAGAAAATGGCCAAAAGTCCCGGCTTCGCGTGGAACTGGGTAGCCTTTAGCAAAGCGGCAAATAACCCGATAAGATTCTATTTAACCCACCAGTATATTTATGGACATATTTGATATTTTAATATTTCGAGGTATCAAAATTTCTAATAAATTAAATACATTTCAAATTTTTAATATTTACATGTAATTTAAACTTTTTACAAACCTTAATAAATCTTAATATCTAAAAGATTCTAAAAAATTTAAGAATATTCCTCAAAATATTGATAAACAAACATAATCTCACTGAGGAAAAAAAAAAGGTATTCTCCTGGTTCATATGTATGGAATCTTTCAACTTCCTTCACTGAAAATGAGTGAATTTCAGATTGCGGAACTTGTCGAGACATAAGCGCAGAAGTTCTGCTTGCTGCTTGTGGCAGTTGCTTGAGATTGAAAGGCATCACTGAATCTGATACGGATAAAAAAGACCAGCTCTATTGTGATAAGGCTTGGGCCTGCGGGAAGACAACTAGGCCTGAGAACCCGCTGCAGGCCAACCTCGCAAGTATTCTGCTCAATTTCGTCTCTTGTTACCGATTAGTATTCTGGGTCCCAAGTCTTTCTTCACTCTCTCCCCAATCTTCCAGCCGTCCACCGTCAGCATGCTATTTTGGCGTTGGTCCCTGATGATGCCGAAAATCACTTAGTTCAGCTGATAGAGTTATGGGTCGCAACCGAGCTTCTTCTGGGTAAGAGCCAAGAGGCATGTAAAATGAAGAAATCAGATCGGAGCTTCTTCGTAGAGTCCGCCTCTAATGCTTAAGTTAGTGTATTTGTAGAGAAGAGAACTATTTGTAAAATGTCACTGTGTGTCTTGGTGGGTACCTGGAGGGATTTTAAAATTTTTGTTGTTCTGCATACTGCAGTAAAAACCATCAGTCCCAGTATTTTTGGTAAAGGGAGAATTGGCATGCTTTAAAATATGGTGCGACCAATTAAACCCCCCGATAGAAGGGTGGCACAACACCCCGAGAAGTGTCCCCAAGAGCCACCCAAAAAGATTCCAACCCCACTTTCCTGCAACCAGTAGCAATTGCATCCATTTAGGTAAATGCATTTAGTAAAAAGAAATTCCCATAGACATTATAGAATAGACTTCACTTGTGAATCAGAAGTCCCTTTCCAGTTTCCTCCCCTGGCCTCTTCGAAGAAGCTTTCATATCAGCTATATCCCTCGTGAGGTGCGAACTGCGATCACCACCAGTCATTTTCTTCTGAACCCACCAAAAGTTCCGACTACACTCGATAAAGCCACCCCTTTGACGCTCCCATTTCCTTTTCATATGTGATAGGACCACCTGGTATTGGAAAAAAACAGAAGCCCAAAAGAAAAAGTGCATTAAAAAATATCCTCAACTTTTATAAACGGCCTACCGAAAGTTAATTTGGAGCCGATCGAGATTAGATTCAACTTGGCATCAGTTGTTAATATCCATCTGAATCACATGCATGGCACCCAGAGGTTCCTAGAGCAGCTGCTGCCTACACCCCCAACTTCTTATTTGGCCTCCAATATATATTCAATAAACTTTTTGGAATTCTCATATGATGCAAGAAATTAATGCGTACTTATTACAAGATGGGTTTTTTTTATACAGTTAAGCTTTGAGCCCATAAAATCAATTGCTAACTGAAATCAACCCCATTGAAATGGATTTTTAGGAACCGTTAGAGCTAATCCCAAATTAGTCTTCAAATTAAGAAGATTGCCAGCTAAACTCCATCGTTTTACATCCTAAAAATTCCATTCTCTAACGTATCAAGCTATTTTTTCAATTGAAAATAGGTTTGAAAATTTTACAATATATGAAAATATTTGTACTTTTTTTATTTAAATTGAAAAGTTAAAATCTTTAGATGAGGAACACTTGTAAAAACATTGTGATGTACTTGAAAACTTTTTAAAACATGAAGATTACCTTGACATTGATGCATGTTTTAGATTTGTTTTTAGAATTAAAAGTTTTAAAATAAATGTTAAAAAAAAAACTTACAATCCATTTGTAACATTAAATTATACAATATTATACAATGCTTATGATTATTGCTCCTATAGAAAAAGGTTTTTCAAAATTAAGATAATATTTGGTTGTAAAAAATCTTCAAAAATTTGTAGAATATTTGATAGTGGTGTGAATATTAAGTATATTAGAATTTTATTGGTATTTGTAAAAAGTTGGTAAAAATTTTTAAATGTATTTGATTGTAAATTAATTTTTATTGAAGTTTATAAAAAGGTGTAGAGATAAGATTTAATGAATTTTTTTTAAAAAAAAAATATTAACATTTGTGTAAAAAAATTGTTGAAATTTATATAAAAAGGTATTGGCCGTGTTTGGGTAGGAATTTTTGAGATTTTGGACGTTTGTGTAATTTTTAACTAAAATTTATTATTATTTTATTATTTTAATATAATATATAGTTTATAATTTATTAAGAAGTTTTCTTTTTATGATTTTAGCTAAAGCTACAGTACTTATCTTAAAGACGGACATATGAGATCAGCTTGGTCCTCAATCAATTACAGAGACACTTCCACCGTGTCGGTGGGAAAACCCTAGGTGTGGGGGAAGTGTTGACGATGAAAATGCAAAGTCTCCATGACTAAATTTTCCACATATAATGAAGGCCGTCAAAATGGAAAAGAGAGAGAGAGAGATTTGAGACAAAGGCATCCGTTTAAATTCTGAAGTGAGATATTTGCTTTTTCCACCACGGGGACTAATCAATAAATGTCTGCCAAGCTAAGATTAAACTCCATTAATCACATCATGGCCATCCATATTCTTCAGTACTATGGATTATCATCAATATTCTTACAAAGTGGGCACCTTAAAACTGGTGGAATGATCATTCGTTCGATAGGAAATAGATGATCTAGATCGAGCCTCGTGATGATTTTCTGCAGGCAGCAGCAGATGATCTAGTGCCATCCGCCGACAGAAAAAGACACCAAACACAAAAGAGGCCCATGATAAAAAGAAAATAACAAAGAAAGGAAGGGAATCTCAAATGCATGGGGTTTGACATGGACGAGGACCACTATATACGATCAATACAATACATGCACCCCGACACCTTCACCGGCCCACATCAAGAATTTTGACCGTTTGATTGATTGACGAAGAGTTCTTTTGAGGCCTTGTACGGATGCATCATGCATCAGAGATAGGTCATGCACATATGCTGTGGTAGCTGTTGATCAGTTGTAGGGTCTGTCAATTATACAAGATGGATCTGATGAGGTCCACGACGCAAAAGTTACACAACAAGTGCACAGAAAGTCCGGCTGAATAAAGAGAGATATTTTCATGGAGAGAATCACGACACAAAGCACAGGAAAGAATAAAGCCAGGAGTGGGACATTTTTTAGAGATATTTCGAGCACGCTAGCTGATCAAGTATCTGGTCAAGAAACTCTCTTCACAAATCGACCCTGCACCCAGAGATGCATACTTCAATTCCAAATTTAAAAATCAATAAATAGAGAGAGAGAGAGAGAAGATCAAGGACTAGCTAGATAGAGGACAACATTAAAACCTTGAGTCTAGGTCTTTTATCCGCATTGAGTTTGCGAACTTGGTATCTTATCTTCTTGGAGAACAATCTAGTCTGACGCTTCTCTTTGTACCTTAGAACTCTTGCTTCTCTTCTTGTTCTCTCCTCGTCCATCACAGGCACCTCTCCCATCTAAAACAAATCAAAGAAAAACACTAATTATTTAGGAATTATAAACAACAGAATAATCGAAGTAAAGATCATGCTAGACATTCGAAGGAGATGAAAGAATCATATATATATAGAAGCAAAAATATATATTTGGAACATTCACTTCCTGTAGAAACGCAAGTCATCTCGTTAAGATTCTTCTTTTATTCAAAATTGAGGAGAGGAAAAATATAGAAAGTTAAAAGTAGTAATACTAACGTAATGGCCATTGCTCGCCATGGAAAGAGGACAATCATCAGCCCAAAGAGACCCTCGGTCGGACCATGCATCCAAGACCTCTTCATAGTTCAAGTTCAAATTCAAATTCAATGATGCCTTTTTCTCATCATCCTCCCAGAACCCAACATTTTCTGTCTTTATAACCTTGTTACAGTAGCTTTCCTCTTCAAAAAAGCTCTGGGTTGTGTCCTCAACCAATTTCTGCTCTTGTTCCTCTGCTTCTCCATAGGGAAATTCTTCCCAATCCATGAAATCCCAGTTGAGTTGACCATAGTTGTGGCTGTCCTGCGGAAATTTTTCATTACCCTTCCCCCAGATTCCCTCCAACTCATCCAAAATATCGAGGTCTTCATCGGCATAAGCATCTTTTGTGTCTGAGAATTTGGAAAGAACAGTATCCGGCACCTGTTGTTCTTCTTTCTTTGGGCTCCTTAAGAATGAATGGTACCCCATCATATCTCCCTGATTCTTCGTCTCTCTTCACCTTCGTGTACTATATGATTGCATGCAAATGGGAATTTAACAGATGACCAGTAGATTTTATTCCTTCTTTTTCTGCATTATGGTTTGCTTTGTTGTCCGACGTGGCACCTTATCCTCTTGCTATTGGTTTGTTCATGGGCTACTTACTTGTAATTGGTTGAACCACTGTTACCACTCCAGCTTGGAGGGAGGTAGTGGGCCCAAACACTCTTTTCACTGCCTGTTACAATACGGGACCAACGACTCGTTGGTTAAATGGACACGTTTGCCTAGAATTTTGAGTCCTAAAATTTGTAATAAAATAAATATATTTTAAAATTTTCAATTTTTATACATATATTTTAAATTTTTTACATATTTTAATACATTTCGACGATAAAAAAGATTTTCAAAAATTTAAGAATATTCTCAAAAATTTCGGTAAACAAATATATTCATTTTATCACAACCCACGTGATTAAAAAAAGCTCAATGGGCTAATATAGCATGCAAGCAGTAGGTAAAGAGAGGCCCATTTACTTGGACTATGCATCTCCCAGATAAAAATAGCTGGACCCATATCGCATAGGTAGCGACCTTTTCCCGCTTTTATGGGCCCCAACCGAAAGGAAGAAAGGCAAAAACGCAAATCCCCGCCCGCCGCTAGATAATGGTGGGTATCGAAATAAATGAATCTAGAATGGTAAATTTCGATTTTGGTATTCTAATTTTTTTTATTCTAGTTCGGTATGTGAATCTTTTTTGGACATATTTTTTTGGAATCTAATGAACTAGAAAATATTTTTTTACCGAATTTTAGAAGATTTTTATGTTATTCATCATAAATTAATAATAAATTTAAACATTCATTTAAAATATATATTATAAAATAAAAATACAAGCAAATTCTATATGTTATACTTTATTTTGAATCCTTTTTTTATTAAAAAAATAGAACCTAAATTTCAGTATTTTATAGTTATTCATCATAAATTAACAATAAATATAAAATATTCATCTAAAATCTACATTATAAAATAAAAATTCAATAAAATTCAATATATTATGTTTTATTTTGAACACTAATTTTATTTTATTTGTTTAGAAAAAAAGGAACCGAAATTTCCGATTCTAAAATTGCTAAAAATAACTTCTGATTCCAGTTCCGATATATGCTAGAATCGAAAATGGAACTGAAAATTCTGAATTTTTGCCCACCCTTACTGCTAGAAAGGAGTTCAACCCTAAGTGGTTTGGGTATGTATAACGAGTTAAGAGTCTGTCTGCTACTATAATGGAAAGCATTGTAGGGAGGTTTTGGGATTGGGAGTTTGTGCGTCTATCAACTTTGTGAGTTTATTGATACTCGGATTATGGGATGGAAAAAGTTCCGGTCCTTATGTTTTAATCAGGCTCTAAGTGTTCTGATGTTGAAAACACATTAATAAATGTCATCATCTAGCTAGATGAAATTAGTCAATGTATTAATGATACAGTTAAAAAAATTAGGCCATTTATACATTATTTAATACAATCTAGATCATTAATAGAATTTATTAATGTGTTGACAGCATCAAAATATTTGTTATGACCTGTACTAGGACTGAAGCTTTAAAAATGAAACTGTCTCCGAACTGTCTCAACAATATTGAAACTATCTGGGTTGATGGTTGCGCTTTCAACTTAAATAGTGTGTTTTTCAACTGGACAAAGTCTATTCATAACATTCTTTGTTACTTAAAAAAAAAATTGTATGAATTGTGATTGCGTGCAAATTAGATTTGTATTGCTTTGAGACCGTAAGAGTGATCATACTGTGATTGTAAAGCTGGTCGAGTGAAACATATATATATATAACAAACATAGGTAAAGCTTCCAGTACCGAATTGATATTAGAACAATATGGTACGTTCAACACTGTACATATATAAAAGCGCAATCGACTTTTGGTTGGTCCATCCATTCCATCTTATATACCTCTCGAATAAGGTGACATGTATGGTCGGTCATATTGGGTTTGGATTCAGTGATATTAGGAAAGTCTTAATAAGTCCAAATAATGGTAATCATTCAGTCAACATATTAATAAATTTTTCTCGGTAAAAAACCAATTTGTTGTTCCATTCTTTTCTCGTTACTTCTCTCTCACTCTACGTGAAACTCGGAGTATTACAAAAGCATCTATACGGAATTTTAAAAGACGGGAAGGGGAAGACAAAGAAGGAGGACTCATTCTCACCTCGGTTCACTTCTGTAAATTAAACCATACTGAGTGGTACTCCGATTAATACAATTGTAAAGAACATCAATTAATGAATGGTATTGCATAATTATTTAGGTTAGTGTGTCCTAGTTATTAGTGCATGTTCAATTTATGTTCTATATATGATTCTTCCCATGAACCAAGCACTACTACTTCCCTTGTAGCACCGGCGTTCAATCGGAAGTCTGATCAGGTACCACACTAATACGTACAGGGCTTGCTGGTGTTTGTGTGGTACTGTGATCAACAGCAGTGTCGGCAGAAATTTTTATAGTTTTAATGCACTCCATTAAGATGTACGGAAGACAACTTTTAGCTATAAGAGCCTTTTGACCATTCTGATAAACAAAAAAGTTGAGACTTCTCAACAAATTCTAAAAACTTACGTACACACATGTAAATCCGTCTGCTGATGCGAATTTAGTAGGATTTCGTCTCCAAGTTAATGTTAGATATCTATGCTGCCATTAGACCAAGGGGCTCATTATGACCTAGAAAATAATTAAGTAGTCAAAACCTCAGTACTCTAGACTAGTTCATTTAATCATTAAGAAGGGCATGGGTGAGGTAAGTTTCATGTGGCGGGGTCATAGAGTATAATTTCTGCCCGTTATAAGTGTCTAAAACACCATAGGAGATCAGATGGAGATGGCTTACCTTCCTACATATAACTTCTAAAACAAGACAAGCAAAGCCATTGTGCCAACCCTACTCTACTACAAATCTCACATGCAGGGGTTGACCCAAAAAACCAGGTTCCCTTACTTTCTTATCTGTACCTATTCCTTGTAGACTTTCTTATCTGTACCTATTCCTTACTTTTTGCTTCATAATTTGTATTTGAAACAAATGGGACTAAGCCAGTTCTCTCACAGTACTCTCCCTTTGTCACTTAAAGAAACAAACAAATTTGTCCACGCTGAATATACGCATATACATGACCAACAAAAGGAGGGAGAGTAAGAGGGAAAGAAATATTGTAGGAATAGTCTGGCTTTTCATTAGACTAGGAAAGGAGATTTAAGTCCAAAGAGACTCTCTCTTAAGAGGGTCTTGGATTACATTGCTAGAAGAAGCAAAGCTGAGGTATTGGGGAATATTATTATTATTGAAGTTGCTGGATAAAAGAAGCGACTTCTCATCTTGTCCTATCTGGGTTGGTAAGTTTGGCTCTTGCTGCATCTGGATGCAAAGTATCTCTGCCTGAGCCACTGCGAGCTGCATTTGCAATTGTGACACTTGATTCTGTAGGTAAGATATAGCCCCAACACACCCGTAAACAGGATCTCTTACTCTTGCGTTTGCTTCGTAAACTAAACTACTCACAGCATCTGCCCTCTGATGAATGGGAAGCTCCTGTGAGATATTCAAAAAGAGGAAAAAAGATCAAAACAGAATCGAGGTTGGCAAGACATAGACATAGCATGCTTTTTGGCACAAACCACGTTACTATTGGAATCGAAAGGAAAGCACGTACGTACAGAACAAGCATAAAAGTGAAAGATGCACATTAGCAGAGAGAGAGACCTGCAACATTTTGCTGACATTGCTGGCACCAAAAACCTTGTGAACAATGGCAAACTTGTGAGGGTCATCAGATGGGAAGTAAGGAGCAAAGATGCAGTCCTTGGCGCAGCGGCGTCTCAACAACTTGCAGGAAGCACAGGGTGAAGAACCCCCCATGTAGACAGGCCGTATAGGACTCACTCAAGAAAGAACCCAGAAAGAAAGAAAGAAAAGAAAGACGTTTTCTTTGAAACAGGAAGAGCAAATAGAGGGGGGAAATGCTGCAAACAGGTAGCGTTGAAGAGAAATGATGAGGTCGATATATGTATTTATAGTAGTTAAGGGAGGTGTGCTTGCTAGCTAGATCAGTGCGGAATAGATCCACATGGCTTCAGTACTAAAAATACACAAAAGTATAATACTAAATTAAACAACAAGCATTTGCATTGATAGAGTCTTACCAAAACAACACTAAAGAAAAAAATAATTAATATTCGTAGACGAAACCGACATTTTAGGCTTACGCTATAGCTAGCCCCATTTACAGCTTTGGCCTAGTCATATTCCATATAAAAGATTGGAAACATAACAGGAAGGGCATTGGGTCAATTAAAGCAACGGGAATCGAATATTATGAAGCAACTAGTGATCGAGTTGACAACCGCCTAGGCGCCTGATAGGTTGGCATCCATGCAATGTAGTACTTTTCACATTCTGGGGTTTGACAACCTTCTGTGTGTTCTGTATTCTATACAAGTTGTCAAGTACTACTACTACTAGGAGAGGAAATTCGTGATCTGTCGTGAATATATATGATTTAGAAAACTAATGACCCACATAGAGAGAGAGAGAGAGAGAGATTAGGGTTTAGGGTGTAGCAGCAGTAGTTAGATTTTAGAGAAATGCGAAACCCTAACTTGGACAAAGACCCCGAGAGAGAAGGGTTTCGACGTGAATGTTTGTTGGCGGACATTCACATGGAAACATGTATCTCTTTTCTCCTCTCTCTCAATCTAAGTGTTTGAATTGTCCTGCACCAATATCAACCATTTAGGAATAAGAAACTTAATTTGATCAACGTTCACCTGGCACATCAACTTACTCAGTTTAACGACACAAACAATAAATACTTCCTAAAAAACATCGAGTACCAAGACCACTCCAATGCGACGACGTTCACGGCTTATGTTCTTTTTCTCTTAAGGGAAACCAGATTCTTTCTTTTTTCTTTTTTCTTTTTGTCTTTTTGTTTTTGTTTTTTTTTTGGAAGGGGCCGGGGGTGTTAACAAAAAAATATTCATGTATTGAGTTTCATCAACTGACAATGCTATATATTGATGTCGATCCCTTTCCTTTTTTATTTTTTTGAAGGGTTAAACGAATCTGGCTTCCCCGTAAACATTGACGAGTATTTAACAAAAAAATTATTAACAATCAGCAATATTTTCTCCGCCAAACTTTATTGGTAGGACTTTAAAATATATGAGGAATAGAATTTATTTCAAGCTAAAACAAAGTTGAAAATAAACAGCACCAATATTGCACCCACGTGCATGATATAATGAAAATCAAGAGAAACTTAATTGGTCTTTTAAAAAAAAACCGGTTAAACTAGTTCGAGATTCTCTTAGAAGTAGCCGCTAAAGGTACTTTTATTTCTAAATTATAGATTGCAAGTGTCTACATTTAATTAACCAAGAATAGTAACAATAAACAAAATGTTCTTCAAATTAAGAATCTATTTGGGTCAGAAGGTCGCCCATTATTAGTAGGAGCAGTGATTTTTTTTTAAAAAACATAGCATTGTTTCATGAATATTTTACATCACTGGATTTATTTATTTATTTATTTTCAATTATAAGTACCAAGAAATTGATGTGACCCAGTTAATGAGATCCGACAAGAAGCTAAGATAAAATGATTATTAAAAAGCATCCCACTTAGAAAGAGATTGAAACTAACATTTATTTTAGAGTCGTGGAACCCTAAGACCTTTTCCCCACTCGTGCATTTAATGCTCTTCACATGACTCCAAGCTTCCAATATTTTGTTCCAAGAAAAACAGCTCCGTTTCCCTAGTTGTCATGGGATATGTTCTTATTTTATTGTATATTTTCTTTTTTAATGACAGTCTCTTCCAAACTAAGGTTATGTTTCATCTTGGACTTTCATCTAACACTAGTAAAATAATGGGACCACTTTGCAGGATTTCTTTAATTGCGTACCTCACAAAACGCGTAGTTTTATAGATTAACTTTCAATTTTCAAACACCTATGAGCCCTAGGAATTAGAAGAAAAACGTCCAGGCTCTAGAAGGGGGAGAATCGGAGAAACCTTGAAGTAATCTTTGTTTTTACCCGGATTTTTTTTAAGATTGTGAATAAAGTAGGAGAAAAACAGACATCTCTCGCCGTCTTAGAGAAACCAAAAACCTGCGAGCTCCAATGCAAGGCATTAAATGCGCTTGGTGATATGGAAGATTCCATTCTTGAGATGTGCATGGTTCTCAAACCTGAAACGGTGGAGATTAGAAGCTAGCCAAATGTTTCAACAACAGCAATCTCTGGAAGTTACGGGGATTCAAGTGGGAGACTGACCTGAAAATTCAATTGCTTGAGCAGAGTGTTTTTGGCTTTCCAAGGCTGTAGTATTCAAAATCAAAAAAGTCTATCTTATCAGCTCAGTGCAAAACATAAACTAGGTAGGATCAAGCGGAAAAGCACATGCCTGACCATTTGAAGATTGGGCCGTGATAACTCCTTCCTGCAAGGTTACCTTTTCCTTTACTACTCCTATAAACGGACGTTCATATAGGTACGTTTGGGGGTGTACCATACAACTGAATCTAGCAGGGATATCGTCACCTGTGTAATCTTGCGTTTAGTTGTGAGGGTAATGAATGATCAAGTAGAAAATGCTCACACGTTTTAGGAGCTGTTGAAGATATGGCACTGATAAAAGACTCCTGCCAGCCTTTGCGATGAAAATAAGTAATCAGTAGATAAGACGGTTATCAATAACCTAATTCCCTTTGTAGATCATATGGAATTATAATAATCATTAAGAAAAATTAACAAAGATAAACATGCACCTACCAATGACACGTATCTAAATCGTGTCAGACAATATAATGCACCGTCAGAAGGCCAGGTCAAGGCCGAGCTACAGCACTACCACAATATTTTGGTGGTTGGCGCAAGACCTATTGCCAATCCATGTAATACCCTTCCCTTACATCTGCCCAGACATGCTATGCGAAAAAAATCAAGATGATTGAATGATGAAGATCATTTGGTTTGACTGACCAAGTTTTCTGAATTGTGTTAAGAAGTTTTTAATGTTGGAAGTTGAAAAGGGGGTGATTAAGGGGGACTATAACAATAAGGAATGAGTTGGGGTTCTGCTATGGCAGGCTGAAAATGTCAACTGTTGAAAAAGGCTGTCCACAACCCTATGCCTGATCTGGCACACAAAAGAAATCTGCAAGCGAACTAAACGAATATTTCCAAAAGGATTCGTATCATTACACTCCCGAAGATTCCATCGAGATTCCCATGGAGTATCAAGACTAAATGAAACCTACTCTTAAAACTTTAAAATGGTGGAATAAGGGCAGCTATGCCACGACAGTATTGGCATTAAGGCTAACCTGCACTTTGTATCCAGTCATATAGCCAATGAAATGGACTCAATGGGACCAATGGAAACAGAGAACATTGACTTCAAAGTTGAATGGTGTGGGATTTACTGGTTGTTCGTTGCAGATCATGCAATTTGCGCACATTCCTCTTCTTAATTCCACTTCTGAACATTGTGCTTGCTAGAGAACGTGTCTCTTTGCAAAATGAAGGGTGTATTTTTCCGTTCCCAGTGCTCTTCTTTTTCAAGTACTCTGCTGCCTGCGCCTGAACTGATACGGAAACAGATACTTACAGCGATCAAAGATCAGAACTAAGAGAAATATGAACCTTAAAGCAAACCTTCATTAGACCGAGGCACTTCACTGGGGTTCCTAATATTTAACTTGTTCACTTGCTAAAGATACTCATGTAATTAAACAACATGATTAGGTGGTTACTATCATAACTTCGTAAGTCTTGTATAGAACAGAAAAACTTACAACAAGAATACCAATAACAGGAACCCAGCACTAACAGGGACAATGTACAAGCTCTTGTACTCTTGAAGAAAGTAATCCCAACTAAAGAACCTTTCATAACTGTGTCCCAAAGCAGTTGATTGTCAAATGGTTTTTAAATTTATTAAAATGTGAAGTCTCATACACATGATGCATGACTAGATCAGTTCTTGGTTTCAAACTGCTGAGAATGAATATCTCAATAATTCAATAAAAGCGTCTGCTTAAGGACCACATGAACTGCTCATCATGCACATCCCTTACATTTTGAACTTCATTGACTAAAACATAAAAAATTAAAGCATCGCTTTCCCTCCTATATGAATTTTTCCAGACGATACTTAAATGTTCTTCATTGTCAAAACCACTGTATAATTGTTGACAATATATAACTCAGGATAAATCTTTCGTTTTAATCCAAGACATGAGAATCCAAATTCAGCTCCTCTGCCAACCAGGCAGGGGGTAAGATCATAATATTTTGCCTAGTAACATGAGGCATTGATTAGCTACTTATATAGCATTAGTCCTGCAACTCAGACTCCGAGGCTGAAACAATTGATGCTGTATAGGCAGTACGACATAGAATAGTCCAAATTAATTCAACAAATATATGAGATTAAAGGTTTGATTGTCAAACATAAAAAAACAACATAAACAACTTGAGAGACTAAACCAAATTTCTAACGGCAGGGACTAAGTAGATAGTACGAAACCAAAAACGTTGTGCTCGTTAATTTGTCGAAATGGTGCTCTGGTTTTTCTGAAATTGCACTATCAGTAGGGTATCCGCCTACTATCCTGCCCTAACAATGCAATGAATAATCAATCCAACATTAGACTTCAAGAGGTTTGATATATTGTTTATCTGATTTGGTGAAGGCATCCCATTCATTGGCATCAATACAAGAATTTATATTTGCTTTGTAGCATAATCACATTATGTCACTGATGGCATAACATCTAGGCAACTATCTTGACACTACTAGAGCAAGTTAAGTTGCTGGCATGGGATTGACCACATTGAAGAGGTGGGTAAAACAAACAGACCCAAATGGGTTTTGCAGCACTTGTCTAACCAGCCCAAAATACTCTTAGAGACGGTCTAGGCTTTCATATGTACAAATCGAGTCACATGTTAATCTTTTTTTCTTTTCTTTTTTTGTTTGTTTACAGAGAAAGCTGTCAAGGAATTATCCCAAATAAAGTAGAGATACCGGAGCAAGAAGAGGCTGATGTCAAAGCCAAATCTTTAAGTCTCGCTAGTTTTTCCATAGCTTGCCCCTTTTCACTGAATGCAGCTATTTTGGGGTTTGCAGCATCACTCCTCTTAAGGCATGCTTGCGCATTTTCACATGCCTGAGAAAGAAAAAGTCACTGATGAAGGCTGAGATTAAAGTAAGCTATCACTTCCTGCTGTTTCAAACTAGAACTGCTTCGATGGATACAGATAAAGGTCCCAGAATTGAATCTCTGAGCCAGCTTGATCTGGCAGATAGTATGGTAGAAGTACATTGCATACTTCCAAACAGATGATGTCATATATGCAAAGATGACGTCGGTGCTATGAAACCATATAAAATGGAAAGATAGCAGAATCCATTTGACATAGAACTCTAAGCACATGAAGATGTCTGTTGAATGACATGGAATAAGTGGGCAGAGGTGAATGTAATATCAGCAAACCAAAGCAAAACCTTGTTAATGCATCACTACTAGACCATTAGAAAAGTTATCCTGATTAGTTTCCCTTGAAGATTAAGATGTATGGCTTCATTAGGTATGTTCTTATGTACACTAGGATCAAATTAAAAAAAAATCATTATAGCCCAGAAACTCAATCGACCTGAGGGTACAAAGTTCAGCTTTCTTTGACACCCTTATCTGACAACATCCTTCTTTATTATAACTCTGTTAGTTATGTTCTAGGAGGCTCAATGGACCATGAATACTGATACTGACACTAAAGATTCTTACATCTAAATTCATGTACATATCCATCTCCGTTTGGCCCACTAAAGACATCTTAATCCTCAGAAAAGCTTTGGACATATGACTAAACCGACTCCGAGTTTCTTCAAATCCCCATTCTAAGCAAAACATGTACTTCCTTGGGAATGGAAAGGGGTTTGTACCTCCAACTGCTACAGAAAATACAACCAACAACTTAATATAGAAAGGGGTACCAAAGGCATCTTAATGCTAGCAATGCAGTTTTGTCATATTAAGAATGCAATTCTGGTGGCTTGCAACTCAACTACCACCAGAATAGAAGGAAGTGAAAAGAGTAGAGGAATTACTTTTACAGCAATTTTATGGAAACCACTGTCCAGCGAGTGTTCAGCGAAATTTAGCCATTCCTCATACGAAACTTCTAGCCATTGGCAACTTGCAGACTCTTGTTCCCGCATATCCAATGCCTCATATCTAAAAGCCAAGCAGCTCTGAAAACATTGAGTAAGCCAAAAGATAAGCCATAAAGGGTGGATCGTTAATAGAGAGATTCCCCAGCTCAATGAACTGCATCAACAATAACAAGGCCCGACCAATACACAACATGCCGACTTCCAAAACGTCCTCCATTTCTGACCGCGGTCCTCAAGATTTTTAAGAGAACTCTTTTTGGAATTCATAGAGCCTAAAACTATCATTTTCTGATTATGTTATTCAGAATTCGCCACTTCAGCATAGAATTTAACAAAAAGTAAGGACTGCTAATCGAAAGTTACAGTAAATCATGTTGATCCAGCCAATTCGGTAAACCGAACTTATTTAATGCGTTTACTGATTATGTTGCCAAGCAAGCGTTCTCATGCAAATAAATAGGATTTTATCTTCACATATTACAAAGACGAAGATAACGATGGAAGTTTGGATTAAGTGCCTCAACGTCGCCTATTAGAGCGAAAGCGTAGACGAAAAACTCAAGAATCAGAAGCTTCTGATCAATAGGTTTCTCGGCAATTTCTCGGATGGCGGGAAGAGATTCTGTCCTCAGGAACACTCTCAAACTCGATTCTACTTCCTTCAGCGATTTCACAGATTTGGAAACCAAGACAGATTCTAGAATTCGAAGAGTAGCGTCGCCGAATCTGCGAAAAAGGAACTGAGATCTTTGGCTCCTAAGAACAGAAATTTAAGTTGAAACTTTTGGAAACGGAAATCGACCTCCTGGTTATGACTAGGGAGCGGAAAAGGGAAAGCTGCTGAGCGAGGGCGTCTGACATTTTTGGAGGGAATTGGCGGACGAGATTCTCGAATTGGTTACGATTTAAATACTGGTGGGCAGTGGCTTATTAACATACTGGGCTAAAGTAGTTACGAGAGACTTTTAATGAGGCGACTTTCAAGTTCTTGAATTTTTCGAAGCGCTTCTTGCCAAACGACATCGTCCAGCCTATCTCTCCAAATCTTCTTTTTCGCAGCACACCGTTCGGCCATCGGGCTCAGTGCACACCTCAAAATATACTCGGCGAGATCGAGAAGGCGATAGGTAATACTACTGCCAGGACATGGCCGGACGAGACTACCTCACGCCCAGACTACGTGAAGTTCGAATAGACGACCCTCGCCTTCTCCGCCACCACCGTGGCCTCTACCAGCCGTCCACCTCCACCTCCAGTAGGTCCCACCACCCAGGCTCCGTCCTCCTCGAGGATCGCATAGCCATCCAGCACAGCGAGATCCAATCCCTCCTCGACGAAAACCAACGGCTTGCTTCCACCCACGTGGCGCTCAAGCACGACCTCCGCGCTGCCCAGCTGGAGCTCCGCCACGTATCGGCGAAGGCGGTCGATGTTAAAGCCGAGAGTGATGCTCAGGCAAGGGACTTCTACCAGAGATCCTTGGAGATGGAGGCTGAGGTCCGTGTGATTGACGCTATGAGCGCCGAGCTCGCTCAGGTGCGCGCCGATGTACAGAAACTTTTCTCGTCTCGGCAGGAGCTCGCGGCTCAGCTTCAAGCCATCGAGGACGATCTCGCGATGGCACGCTCGGAGGCGCATGAAGTCCCGCCCATCAAGGGCGAGATTGAGAGCATGCGAAGGGAAATTCAGAGAGGAAGGTAAAATATTTGAGAAGTTTAATTCTTTATGCAATTTATTAAGTTCACATTCTAGTTTTATGCAAATAATGAAAACTGGGGAAGTTAGTATCGACAAAATTATTGAGAAGCCTATTGTTGAAAATTCCTAATCTGACAAGAAGTATGCACAAAATTTGAATTGAACAAAAGGAATGACTTGAAGCACAAAGGAAAAAAAGAAAGAAAGCCGTGTAGAGCAAAAATAGTCTTTGTTTTATGACTGAATTCATTTCATATTGGTGAAAGCATTAAGCAATTGCATGGTTTTTTTTTTTCCCAACATTTCAAATACAACCTCTTTCGTTTCCGGCTATGAATAGGGCTGCTATCGAGAACGAGAAGAAAACACGTGCTAGTAACCTTGAGCATAGACAGGCAATGGAGAGATGTATGAGTTCCATGGCTCATGAACTTGTAAAGCTAAAAGCGGAGCTGGCCAGTGCAGAGAAGAGAGCTGCGGATGCTGCTGCTGCAGCTGCAGTCCCAGCAGCAGCAAACCCGAGTAATTTACCTTTATCTCGATTGTTTTCTGTGAGATAGATTAATTGCAGATTGATACATCTGCAGAACTCAAGAGATCTATTGAAGACAACACTTTAACCTTTGGTGTAATTTATATTTAGGTACTGGATATGCTGCAAGCTATGGAAATCCTGATATGGGATACGGAGGGAATTCATATCCCGATCCTGATTGCATGAATCAGGTATGTATCCTACCGTGATGATTAATTTCTCCCAAAGGTTCTAAGACTTTCAGTCAGATGATTATACGTGATGATAATAACTAGAAACAAAGATGCTACAGGAACCAAAGAGTAATTCTTCTAGGATAGCCTTCCATAATATACATGGTGATTGTTTGGAATTTCCTAGTCCATTTTGCTTTTCAGGAGCAGTAGCCTATGTATAGAACAGAAGAATACAGTGGCAGATTTGACAAATGGGTGATGATGTTAAATTACTTTTTTGTTTAACAGTTAACTGACCAGCAGCATGGTTTTCCTAAGCCACAAGAATAGCCGCAATTTCTGAGCTGTCTTATAAATTTTCCCAAAACAATTGTTGGCTTCGAAAACCAAACTATCACCAATGGTCAGTCCATCACCTTGATCATATTGCCCTCATGCCCTGTGCAATTGGGAACTGATGGATCAGTACCGACTGATCTTAAAATTAAGATGATTAGGCTTCAAGAAAATGTGGAAAGCTGCGTTACCAAACTTTTTTTGTAGATCCTGCGGTCGGAACCTATCAAACTTTGAGACTTTCACTTACCCATGAAACTGAAAGTTGGCTCATGGCTGTTATACAGCATGAACCAAACACCTGTATCAGTCTCCACCATCAATTTGCTCTTTACACCATGTAACTCGACAAGCATTATTTGGTTCTACATAGCTTTTTTCCTTTCATAAAATATAAGCCAATGGCTCTTAAACTGAGTACTTCATTCAGGTTCAGGGTGTTGCTGATGCTGGTCCTCAATTCGGATCTGGAGCTATGACTTATGGCACTTATGACACTCAACAGAGTACAAACACATGTACATAGGTAGGAGGATCGCAGCGAGTGTTGGAACAAGCCAAAAGTTAAATGGTTTTTTTCCTATTGGATATTAAGATATCAAAATTGTCGGATTTCTACCTAGGAAATCAACCATAAATAGCTGTTGTTTATAAATGTTTCATGCTAACCGTGCATACCTCCTTTCGTACGACTTCCATAAAACAATTTGATGATTCACATTTTTCAACCGTTCCTTCGAGATCCCGCTTCGAGAACTATATTCTACTCTTCCCTGGGAAATATTTGTATCCTTATCATTGCGTTATGGGCTGTAATCCCCTGCTCTTCTTTGGACTAACACCAGATGACGCTTCCCTTGCTTGTTTAATTTACTCTTTGCTTCCCAGCCCATTGCAAAACCAGCAGCCTCTAAACCCTCGGTTGTTTTTATTTAAGAAGTTGCCAGGAGAATACGAGGGGCTAAAACTCAAGTTTTTTGCTTTTTCAGTGATGTACATTTCTGTCCAAGTTGATACGGTTTAGTTATTCCTTTTGAGATTTCCCAGATCCACGAGATTTTTGAACTCCAACAACGATATCATCGTCCTATTTAGTCCAGCCTGCCGCTAAAAAAGCCAACTCTACTACTGATATAGCACGCATGCCCGGCGGATGGGTGTCATGGGTTAATTCACAGCTCATATTGTTCTAAACGAAAGCGAATTCCCATCCAAGTGGCATCTATACTTCTAACTCATAGGGCTGCACAACCGAAAATCCAGTCATTTTTGGTCTAACCGAATTTCCGATTGTGCTTCTATGCGGTCCGGACCGGTTTCATTTTTTTATTTTTAAATTTTCTAAATTAATTTCAAAGGGAGAAAGACATAAAAATGTAGAATTTTAATTTATCTTAAAACTAAACTTTTTAAATTTGCATTAAAAAATTTTTTTATTTATATTAATAAATCCAGTCCGAACCGATTTGTCAAAAAGTATAAACCGGACCAGATTTAAATAAACAAGACCGAATCGGACCGCAAATTTGGTTCAGTCCGGTCTGCGGTCCAATTTCGTTCAGTCCTAGCAACCATTCAAGATTTATAAGACGCCAATTAGCAATATTATTAGCAAATCTGAACATACAACATACAGATACAAACGATCAGCAGACTTTTTTGCTCGGAAATAATTGCATACTACTCGTCACCAAACATTGTTCTTATTTAAGCTAAGTCGAGGCCCAAAAACATGTTTGGGAATAATAATTCCACTGCACCATCTATGCACCAATGTCCTCCAAAACTGTCCGCCGCCTTGGATGCTTGTAGGAGAAACAATTAACTAGAAAAACCACTACTACCCCACAGCAACCGGAATATTTAATTTATTCTTATCACACAATAGAATGTAGCTTTTTCCTTCCCTCTTTTTTTGGCTGAGCTAATAGTGACTTATTTAATAGTTCAAGCATGGAACCGAGAAGAGGATGACCGACATCTTCCATTGGAGAGGGTAGAAATTTGCTTCATCGAGAATCATTATACCGACAGATGTTAAGACTTTAAACAAGGAATACTAACTAATTATAGACAGCTGCATCAAAAATATCTGCAGCTTAGGAATTTGCCAATTCTGCTCCTAGAAAAAACGAACAAAAATAGCTAGAAAGGCAGAGAGATCTACAACACCACAAACTGATACTAATGTATATGCTCAATACACGGTACAAGACCCCCCCATTAGCGTTCTCAAATTTCCAATGATCCGCCTTCCAGCTTGTATACTCGGGTTGATTTCACAGGCACTTGAATTAACAGTAGATTCCAATAGAAGGCCACTCTTAATCCAGCACCATCCAACCATTCCACTTTTGAAGATATTATTGAACAAACTGTGTATGTCTATCAGATTATGTTTTAGTTTAGTACTTTCATGCCTAGCTCTTTGTTTTATCAATGTCGAAGTATAAACATGTTAAACCTGGAGTCCAGAGAAAACATAAAAGGTTGCCACATACCATAAGGACACCATATGCTTCACTCTTTATAGCTAGTTTCGTTTATGCAAAATAAATAGAAAAACTCAAATGAGAGTTAAGAAAAAAGGATCTCTAATCATCCCCGATATTTAGTAAAACCTACAACAAAATCTAGTTACCACAATGTAAGTCGTCAACTTCTCCGAGCAATCCAGGACTCGAAATACTGATTCCATTTGTACGACTAATGAACCACAAAATATGAGCCACATTTCAAAAGACTGACAGGAAAGCGTTGGACAATTCAAATTTGACCCAAACTAACAAATTAATATTCCAGCACTCTTAGGTAGAACATCTCATGTATGGTTCATTCACCTAATCATAAAATGCATAAAGGACATATCTATGGCTTCACAGGCTTGTATCAACGTCACACTAGGTGCACCAGAGATGCGAGCAAATCTACATAAGGAAACTTGGTTCAAATTCCAAGCAAGGAGTGAAGCACAATTTTGAAAAAGCAGCACTCACCTGAAAATATCAACCTACCTTAGCAGCAATCAATTTGGAGATTATCCACTTGCCTATATAAAAAATTCACACAAATTAAAATCAATCCCATGCCTTAAAACAAAAACCCTTCCAGTTAGCGGCGAACAAGGGGAAAAGGAGAGAAGAGGTCTTTGCTCAGAGTAAGTGAACAACCTACCTCTTAGTCTCCAATTCAAGTGTCTCGCCGTGGGAACATAAAAAGATCTTTCCGATCACAGTTCTTAGTTACATAAAAGCCTTTATGTGGAGGTTCTTTTAGTAGGGACGTGATCGGTTTCCACCATGTTGATGTCTGTCAGGCCCAGAACCGTCTCTATAGTTATCCCTGCGCCTGTCTCCGCCCCCATAGCCACCTCTACCACCGCCCCTGTTGCACAAATGGTAAGTGAATCATGACACTCCACAGAAACAGCAAATTATGAACACAAAGCCAGTCAACCACACTGAATACTTGAATCATGCTGTTCAGATTGCTTACTTTCAAGAATGCAGAGTTATCTAGACATATGAAGAGAGAAAAACCGGTTAAACATCCAAGATATGCATAACTACAGCAGAAAAAGATTTAAAAAGATCCACCATTTTCACCAGAAAAAACTAAAACTTTTAGGTATGAGCTTAAAATCCTCGTATTTCTTGTATATGAGAACATCTGAATCCTCGACTGATATTGAAAACTCAGCTAATTGCTGCATCACATGCCATTATTGATAGCACAATCGGTAAGTTCCAGTCAGCAGGATCTCATAGCATTCTAAAAGTAGCCATCCGCAGGCCTATAGAAACTGCTTCTCAACTCTCCTAACGATAGAAGAACCAATTACTGAGATCATGAATTCAAGGAGAGTCCTACAGAGCCTTAGCTTTTACAATGACATTCAACAAGAAATTCTGTGAATCAAACAAGAAGACCCTAGTAAAATTAACCTACACAAGCACTTCACAACAAAATGGAACTGCTTGAGCAATGTCAACTCTAGTAACCAGTCCCTGTAACAGCTGGCCCTGTGTACATCATTTACTCATGATCCTCAAAAGAGAATCAATGTTCATCAACATAACGTGGAGAATGCATTAGCAAAAAACAAAATGCTTTAAAACACATTTATCAATCAGCAAGTGGATCATCATAAGGAACATGGCACTGCATAATACACATCACATAACATCAGTAACCAATCAACTAAAGTGAGGATCTCATACCGGTGGTCATAGGAAGGCGGAGCCTTTGGTGCAGACATCTCCGCCATCACAACATTGATTTTATAACCCCTCATTTCGTAATCTGTGAAGCAAGATTCCTAATTAGTACACTCAGAAAGTGAGGATATCATGCCGGAAAAACATGAAAGTTGCCAAGTAGGTACTGTTGAAAAAACCCCCAGCCGAATGTGCAGCAGACGGATCTTCAAAAGCCAAGCATGCATCCCCTTTATTGTTTCCCATCTCATCAGTATATATCTTTATATTCCACGGCCATTGATCCTTGTATCCTCGCTTTTGCTTGATTCTTCCAACCTAGATAGTGTATGTATCATCCACATCCCAGTCAGACAACACCATGTAAGTTTAAAAAAAGAATTACAAAAGCATCAGATTTGTGACCACACTTGACTCGAAAACCCCTCTTCAACTTTCATCTCCACCATAGTGGATACAGAGGATGCAATACCAGGAACTTCATCCACTCACAGGCAACCAAGATGGTATTTTTCTTAAGTCAATTGGATTCAACACTATTTCCTTCAAATCCCACAACATTCATGTTACAACGGGGTGACTACCAAGACTTACCGTGTTAGTGGGTATACCTTCCTGAGGATATTCTTGAAGTCGTGGGTAGGGGGATTTAACCACCTCCTTCCCTTGCTTTTTTGCTCAGAATAAAACAACGTTGATTTCATTTACTATGTCCATAAGATGGATTTCATTTACTATGTCAATAAGATGGATTTCATTTACTATGTTCAAATGACAGTCATGTCAAGTCGTCCTCCAATAATAGAAGACAATAAATTAAAGCTAAAACAACCCCAACAACCTTGATAAAAATACTTCAGCATTTTTTTTCAAAGGGGACACAGATGCAAAGCAATCTCCAGCTTCAAGAAGTAGAATCTTATAGGCAAGGAGTTCAAAATAAAAGACATTACTTGTCCAATGCCTCCAAAGAGATCCCTTAGTTCTTCAGTTGTCACATCAGGTGGCAAATTTGATATGTAGATTCTTGAGTTGTCACAAGTTTCATTACAATTCTCATCACACTGCTTCACCTTAGCTGGAGCCTCAGCAGGAGCAGCACTATATCCACCTCGACCACCAGCACCACGACCACTGCCGTATCCACCAGGTGGGCCACCCCTGTTGCCACCCCTAACATCCCCCGGACCATCACCATAACCACCCGCAAGGGGGCCACCATAAGATTGTGGATATGATGCGGGACCTCCAGCATAGCTTGCTGGTGGAGGAACTGCATCTGTTCCATAGTTTTTGCTCTCTCCATATGAGTTGTAAGGTGGTGGAGGATTTCCACCAGCCCCTCCATAATAAGGTTGGGATGCTGGCGGAGGAACATCACCATACCCACCTTCTTCTTTTCCCAAGAAACCACCCCTATTCCCACCCCCACTCCTACCATCGTTGTTGCCAGCTCTACCACCATTAAATTCACCGCTTCTACTGCCACCATAACTACCACCTCGACTACCACCATATCCACCACCACCTCCACCTCTAGTATAACCGCCGCCGCCGCCGCCGCCGCCTCCCGCAGGTGAGGGTGTACCACATTTGTTACATTCAACTCTTCTTGCAAAGTTCAGATTCCCGCAACTACATACAATTATATACCAGTTCCAGTGACAATTATTTCTAAAGCTCAAACGTTCAAACAATCTTAATCCCAATAAATGTAAAAACAACAGCTAAAAAAAATGGGTAAATACAAAAGCAAATTATAGTAAAACAGAGAGAGAGAAACTCACGCCGGATTAGGGCAGAGCCAATCGCCATCTCTGCCACTCCCACCACGTCCACCTTCTCCTCCTCCTCCTCCTCCTCCTCCTCGGCCACCACGATCTCCTCCTCCTTGGTATCCACCACCACCTGCAACCAAGATCCAGCCAGATATTAAGTAATTAAGCAAACAACCCCGACCAAAGTGCGTAACAAATAGAATTCCAGAAATCGAACGGGAGAGAAAAAGGATATAATGGGTTGGTACCTCGACCACCGTATCCTCCACCACCACCGCCTCGGCCTCCGCTTCCACCGCCGCCTCCTCGACCACCACGACCACCGTAGCCACCATCACTATTCCCTCCTCCATAGCCTCCCCCGCCGTATCCACCAGCACCGCCACTCCCTCCGTACCCGCCGCCGCCTCCACCACCACCACCACCACTGTAACCTCCAGCTCCGCTATAGCCACCCCCGTCATATCCTCCAGCCCCACCGCTAGCTCCATAGTGTGGAGGAGCGGACTCGCCGCCTTCTTGTCCGTACATACCAGACATGGTCAAGAGTCTCTGTTTAGGGCTTCCCCCAAGAGATCTAGGGTTTGCCAGAGAGAGAGAGAGATTGGGTTCAGATGCAAACGCACGAGCGTGGCTTATAAAGCGAGTATAAGGAAGATTTTCCTCCTTGCAGTCTTCTTTCCAAATATATATATATATATATATATATTCTTCTCCGTTTCTTGATGATATTTATCCCAAACTATTCTTGACCGACTTTTTAATAGACCGAACAAGAAAGTTTCTGTGGGGAGTGTCACTGTTGATGTTTTATCCCTTTTAGGTGCTGCCGGAAAAAAAATGTACATTTTTTTGGGCATTTCTACTTGAACCTTGATTTTTTCTTACGTTTTTTGTGTAATTAATTTTTTTTTCACATTTTTGATTTGACATAACCAAATAAAATAGGTCAATGATAATTTTTTTCAACCAGCATAAAAACAATAATCAATTATAGTTTATTTTTCTCTCCTCCATACTTTTTTTTCTTTTGCAATCAAGTAATAATTTCATTGATAATAAAACTGCCATAGAAAGTAGACAAATACCGCGTCGATACAACCTCCTTACCACATAACCTTCACAAAAGCACAAACCCAATCAATCAAATTGACACTATTAAATATTCAGCAAAAAAAAACTGACAGAGAAAATGTGTACTAGGCCCACCAAAGTGGTGGCTAAACTGGTTTTAGGGTCGGTCCAAGCAACGAAACCCAATTGGGTAGGGGCTGCGAGATCTCATCCCCATTCCGAGCGCAATTGCACTTTTCGTGAAGTTGTGACGACAATCCAATCCTTAAGTTGGTAGTTATAGGACAATTTAGACATTCTTTCATGGGTGGGAGTTGATGAAGCCAATTTTAATCAGTCTATCACAGAGAGTCCACTGGCCAAAAGTTCGAGGGAGTTTAGATATGAAGTCCAATAGAAGGGTTGAAGTGATCTAAATGATAACTATGTATTCCCACCTCAACAGGTATTACAGCTTCCAAACTAAATGCCAAAGCAAATGGGGTTTCTCCTGTTGGGGTTCTCATGGTTGTATGGTAGGCCCATAACACTCATGACAACTCTTCAACCCATAACCCTTTCTTGTCATCCAAATATATTTTTATATTTCTCACTAATGTGCAGTTAGTGACTTCCATTTTCCCATTCACATGAGGGTGAGCACGAGAAGAAAAATGATGAGAGATTCTCAGCCGAGAGCAAAAAACCCTGAAGTGGTTATTATCAAATTGTCATCCATTGTCTGATATGATCACTCGAGGTAAGCCAAATCTACAAATGTTCTTCCATAAAAAACCTCGAATATGTTTTTCTGTGATCTTAGCCAAAGGCTCGGTCTCTACCTAATTGGTAAAATAATCAATAGCCACGACCAGGAACTTTACTTGCCCTTTTGCTTGAGGAAACGACCCCACTATATCTATTCCTCATTGGGTGAAAGGACAGGGGTCATCAGCTCAGCCGATCTTCCTGGTATATCAGCGTGTCTCTGACACTCAGATCATAACGATCTAGGGTATCAAAGGTTTCAGCTAGATTTTCGAGATGACCTGCTATTTGTTTACTTTTCATTAACATGTCATCTACATAAACCTTCATATTTCTACCAATTTTCTTTTTAAACATAACATTTACCAACATTTGATAGGTAACTCGATCATTTTGTAATCCAAATGGCATGACTAGATAACAATAAAATCCTCTCAGTTATAAAATAAGTATTTTCTTGGTCTGTGTGATGCATCTTTATTTGATTGTAACCCGGAAAAGCATCTAGGAAAGAAAGGAACTCATGCTCAGTTGTTGAGTCTGTTAACATGTCAATCATGGGTAAAGGATAACTATCTTTTGTATAGGCTTTGTTGAGATCAGTAAAGTCTACACACATTCGTCATTGTCCATTAGGTTGAGGAATCAAAACTACGTTAGCTAACCAATTAAGATAAGCTACTTCTCTAATAAACCCTACCTCCAATAATTTGTCAACTTCTGCAGCTATCACTTGATTTCTTTCGGGTGTGCAGGCTTTCCATCTTTGTTTGACCGGTCTCATGGCTGGATCCGCACTAAGTCGATGCAGCATGACTGAATGATCCACCCCTTTTATATCTCTGTGGTTCCATGCAAAAGATTTCAGACGTAATCTTAAGAACTGGAGTAGTGCTAGTTTAGACTCCTCATTCAACAATACGCCTAATTTGACCACTTTACTCTCTTTCAGCTTGAAACTCTCCAAGGGTTCCGTTGTCTAGCCGCTTGGTATGGGCCTTTTATCTACTATTAGAGCTTTGAAGGATTTCATACTGTAAATATATGACGAGTTTAATGAGATGACCAGTGTGAAGGACTATGATCACTTTCCCACAGACGGCGCCAACTGATGAAACCAATTTTAACCAGTCTATCACAAGTCCACTAGACCAAAAGTCTGACGGAGCTTAGACTTGAAGTCCAATACTTGAGACGATTGAAAGGTTCAAAATCTCTTTCCTTCCTCCTGCAAGCAAAATAACACACTATAACTCAAAGTCCTCCCCGTAGAGGGATTTCTCTGATGTCATTGTCATCTCTTTTCTTTTCTTAGTTCTTGTTTTCGGTGAGAGAGTTTTAGAGAGAGAAATGCATATATTTTGCTCCATATCTTCTTCTTATATCCCTCGACGTTGTCTGGGTCGGGGCTTTATTTGGGCTTTGGCCTTATTATCCCTCCGGACCATATTACTCTTTTTAGACGTTATCAGTCTCATCCAACATTTAATAAAGGCCGACACTATCATAGTTGGTCTCCCCAGGATGATCCGAACCAACATCTTTTATCTTTCTTTCTTACCGCCAGCTCATTTGCAGTAACAAAAAATAATCATAATTTCTGACATTTGTTTATTTACCCAATAAAGCATAAATGTCAGTTTCCTTTATGAATCTCCAATCGTTGGGTTACACACATCATTTCGTGTGGGCAAAACCTTATTTCCCTAATTTTTAGCCTTAAGTTTTGGGCCTTTATAATAAGGAAAATTTCTCCTCCATCCTGGACGCCCTCTTCACCTTTTTGCTTAGAAAAAAAAATCACTTTATAGTACAATAAGATGGAGTTTCCTAAAACAAACTTAGTCCAAAGAGCCATTTGCTCTAAGTTGCATGAGGTGCTGACAAAGTACCATTTTCGCGTCTCGTCCTATGAGTTTTTTCTAATCAAAGTTACTTGATGATGCCAAAAATACCATTGGTCGGAGCCGATCAGATCTGAGAATGAACAAAAAGAGGGGGCGGCGTCGGATCCAGAAACTCCGATGCCAAAGTTAGATCTCAAGAAGATTTAAGTCTGAGAAGAATGATTAAAGCTTGAGGATGAGAAGAGCAATCAGAGCATGAGATTATATGCGAAACCATGGAGGGATAAATTCATATGCTTGAATATTTGGGCGGTAAAATATAAGGGAGAATGAAACTTATATTTGAGTGGGCCGAAAGCCTTGAATGTGCTAATGGGCTCGGGTAGGATTTTAGTTGGGCTGATGCGCTATGATGGACTGGGCTGGTTGGGTCGATCATATTATGACCCATCATTACCTTTGACAAAATTGTGGGATCCAGAGGCTTTGGAAAGCCCAGAAGTCAGTATGACGCAAAGCTCCTCCCGTCATTGTCTGGACTGTGGAGGTAACGGAGGTGTAGGAGAGCATGCATAAGGGAGTTTTGAGAGAGCAAGAGGGGAGGGTCTAGTTGTTGAGTTTGTCAAACATTTCTCTAAGCTAAGACTTAATCTGATTCATTTGTTTGCCCTCTGCGTATTCCTTAGCATTTTTTTTCTAAGCAGCATATTCCTTAGCATTAATGAAACATCCTCCATATCATTACCTCTTTCCTCCATTCTATCTTTATCTTTGACTAGTCCATTCATTCTCATACTTAAATGAGGGAATCACTCAGTGATATAAATGTGCTCTAGTCCTTTACATTCAATCCTATATTTTTTTTAAAGATTATTCCTTCATATTATCACTCAATTTTTAAATACTTCACAAACTTTAAATTATTACAAATTTATAACTCACCCTCAAACTATGATTATTCGCGTTGTGATTCCATCTTCCAATCCATTGGAGCCATGTAAATGATTTTTTATTCTACGTGAACATAGCATAGCATTTTTCTTACGTTAAAGGATAAAATAACTATATATTATTTATTGAGTCTACAAATCACGAAAAATACCTTAGAATACTTGAAAGGGCTCAAACGATAGCAACTTTAAGAGTGACAGAAACCATTCAACATAATGACTCCAACAGGTTCGGGAATAAAATTGCAACGAGAAGCATAATTTGAAGGATTAGTTGTAATAAGTTAGAATTTGTAAGTGTATTTGACAATCCAGTGATAATTTGAAGGAGAAATTATAATTTACCATTTTTGGACAGTCATGAGTCTTTTTGACAATGCAGTCCAAAGAGCTTCACCTTGTCCGAAGCCGGCGGCCGGAATGCTTCGACTATAAAAACCATACATATTATTAACTATCTTTGTCTAAAACCGGTGGGGAGATGGCTTTACAAAAGAAAAAAAATGAATGAAGGAAAAGAAAAATCAGGTGTGGATATAAAACAAAGTGTGAACTATCGTCAAAGAACATTAGGTTGGATCTTTTGCTTGTTAGGAATAATTGAGATAGCCAACAATAACGTAGCCTTGCAGTCCAAAATGGCCACCAAGACAGCCAACAATACCATACTTATGGGACGCTATCTTCTAACTTCGATATCAAAATGCCTTCAACACTGACCCTTTTATCGGGGTTCCATTAGCTATACAAAGTCTGAAGAGAAAGCTTCAGTTTGAACAAGGAACAATCATGAAATTTGAGACGAACAGTCAAGATGAAACATGAAGCCACAGAGAGAAAACTAGGAGCCAAACTAAACCTTGTACTACATCAAATAACCACAACAATATCTCTGAGGAGATGAAGAGCCGCAAAATTTCCACTCACAAATCTATCTACTATGTAAATCTGAACTGACAGACTAAAATGGTTGTTATCAGCGTTGTCCATCGGAGAAAAAAGGTACCACGAATTGAACCTGATAGCGATGTGCGAAGTTCAACAGAAAACCTGCAATTAGCCACCGATGGATCAACAGTGGTGATTAAACCCAAACCTCTAAAATCACAATTGTCTGCCCTTTGATCATGCTGCTGATAGTAGCTATTAAACGCATATGATATATTCCTAGGCCAGCTAATATTGAAGCAAGAGCCACCAGGCAAAAGTGATGTGCAATCAGCAACAGAGCAGGCCTCTAAGGCACTTGCAGTGGCATTAGACATGTCTCTGTTATTGTTGACGACACACCACTTGGATTGAAGATACTCTACATTTTGTGCATTCACTAGGTTTTTTGAGCCCTGACCAAAATTGATTTGATACTTTGCTTGTCCATCAAAAGTAAACACACCCCAATGTCTCTCAAAATTTTCAGTGGTTATGCTTCTTTGATCCTCATCTAGGAGACTAAATAGGTATGTTTCAATTGGTGGATCCCGAGGTCTGAGTGGGGTACCCAATTTGCTATGAAGATGGTCCATCAGGCCCTTCATGAAGGTCTCTGCAATGGATGAGTTCGCATTCGTTGCTCCATCTGTAGGCCAACCAATCTGCGCCACAACAATATCCATTTTGGGAAATCCTGCTGTTGATGATGCAGTAATCAGGGTATCATAGCTTAAATCAAAGTTGTTCTTGTATGTTCTATGGCTGTCATTATGTGGGCGAGAAATTTTTTTGAAGAGAGTAAAGTCAAGGGAAATGTTCTTGTTTTGTTGGAGAGTTACGAATGGAGAGATGGTCACGAAGAATGGTGAAGCATGCTTGCTAAGAAATGTAAGGAGTTGGATCATGGTTTTGTTCAGGTCAGATCTGAAGTGTCCTTTTGAAGGAAGGCTGGATTCTGACTGGAAGCTATCGAAGCTGCAAGGGATGATGACCTTCACCTTGCTTTCCAAGTTTGATCTGATCAAAGCTGCCTGGATGTTTGTGGCTGCTCCAATGACAAAGGGATGGAACTCCTCACCATATCTGTGGAGAAATGGCTCGTCTCCAACAGCAACATACCTGTAGATAAACTGTTTAGTAGTAGTACATGTAGCATGAGCCCACACCATTACGGATAAGCAATTTTAGTTAGCCTAATTAATTGAAGTTACGGGGGTCATAGAAGAGGCTCAAAATGGTCCCCTTCAAGATTACATGTGTTCATTACATACTGCGAAATATTAACAGAGTCATTCAAATTTCATGGGACAATCAAACAGGCCTTAAGCAGTTTGTCCTTAACATGCATAGCCAACTAAACATGCAACATGCAGAGAGAAGGCATCTTTCAACCCCATCTTGAAGCTTACTTGCCAAATAAACACCAACTAGTTAAACAAAAAAAAAATTGCTCTTGTCTGAAGCTGCTACCATCTGGTCCTGTCCTAATTAGTTTGCCAGAAGATCATTCTTATGATAGATCTCTCACGCCAAGATGATAGTGACAAGAAAAGGAGCACAATCACAGACACGCAGTGGAAACCTAATTCAAAAGTAAATCACAACTAAATCAATGTAAACCCCATTTACAAAAAGAGTGAGGTTGGGAAATTTAAGCCAAATTTGCGTTTGTTTTTTTATGCAATCAATCTGAAAACCTTATTACAATAGGGAAGCTCAAGATGATGGTTTTACTGGTCCAATAAAAGCTTGCTAAGGGCCCAAACATAAGCAACATGTAATCTGCCCCAAACCAAACATAAACCTTCATTAGATATCTCTAAATGCTGCAACTCCCAAGTCAAACAGCTTTGTGCTTCTAACATGCAAGCTCCAAAACCTGCATTTTCAGCTCCCTAGCACATAAACGACACAAACTGATTCTCTAAATATCTTGTGCCCACCTAGGTGATTCTTTTGAAGAACCAGGACCCAGATCCGTCCAGCATCCATCAACTGTACCCCTCACTACCCATTTCTACACAAGTATCCAGATATCTGAACATCTTTCTTCAATTTCCAATACATTATGTTGGGGACAAAGTAACGGAAGGATGCAACTCCATGTTAACAAATTTGATTTCCTCTCCTATTGACCCTCATACACTCGAAATGCACCCAAGCATCTCTGCTTCATTCTAAATATATCACAGCCGCAAGGAGTAGAAACTGCAAGTGTAGCCCTAAGAAGAAGTGGACAGAAAATATCATTTTTTCACAAAAGAAAGTTCACTTAAAATAGTGATTGAGACTAGAACTTCTTAACGATGAATTCTCAACCACACAATAGATTTTTTAGAGTGGGGGTTCCATACTTCTCACCTGCGCAATGTTGTCATCCATAGAGTTCTGCTTGCAATGTTCAAGATAAGACCAGAATAAACAATCAAATTATATTCCACAGGCTACTTGGCTCATTCAACTATCCTAGAAACTATTGCTAAACATTCACGTATTAAATGCAAAGTGTCAAAATGGTAGAATCAATCTTTTGGCCAACTCTCTCTCTCTCTTTTCAGATTACAGCGTATCACTCAACCAATCGACTGGGGTGATGGTGTGACGAAGGGTGCTTTAAGTTCACCAACCATTTCGCCTGCAACAGGTACATAAATGTGAGATCTAACTTCCATCATCCATGGCCTATTTTTAATCAACCAAGACAAAACCAATTGATCAGCTATCTACATTTACCACTCGCTAGGAACCGCGTATAGCAATGCAATAACTCAAGAAGTAACAAAACCAAATCACCAAAACTTGTGAAACAAATAGACACGAAAGAAGATGTGTAACAAGGAACGACAAGTAAAGCAAAGAAAAACAGAAGAAAACCCAGATATCCACTGCTTAAAAAATCCACATTTTCATTTCTGAGCACACTGGGAAAAAGGAATCGTGAACCCGAAATTAGTTTAAATATATAATATAAACCGAGAAAATAAAACGCAGAAAACATACTCAATCCGAACTCCACTGCCTCCATTAGAGAGGTAACAGGTGACATTGTCATGCACCCAACTGTCCGCAGCCTTCTTGGAAGAGTTCAAGCTTCCGAGAATAGTATTCGGGATGCCCACAGTGACACCGATGTTGGAACCCGAGAGAGCTTGGAGAACAAGTGGGTCAGCATCAAAGAGCTTAACTTTGGTGATATTGTTAGACTTCAAGAGCTCCACCACCTTCGGCGGTGGGAGAGGATGAGAGGCCGTCATTCCCCAGTTCACGCCCATGGCTTCAACCCCAGAGGCCAAGCTCAGGACGGTGAAGAAGAAACATAGGAAGATGATTGGGCAGAAGTTCAGTCATTTGTGAGACTTTGTTCTGGTCTGGTGACCGGTGGAAGTGTGTGTTGAGGGGGTCTTGGTTTGAATAAGAAAAGGAAAAAAAAAAAGTGTGCCTTTTGAAGCTACTGTTTGTTAGTTGTTCAAATCTTTTGGAGCCATCATCGATCTTGTCCTCGATCTGTTTTTTAATGGGAATGTCAGTGCCCAAATTGGAATTGTCTGCTGATCTAGAAAAAAGAAAAAGAAAAAGGAACTGTCTGCTGACCCTGCTCCGACTGTTGTTCATTTTCTATTATGTTGCTCAAAGAAAAGAAAAAAGCTGTTAAAATCTATGTTTGGGTAACGATTTAAAAAATGTTTTTCTCTGTATTTCAATCCAAATATAATTTTAAAAAAAAACATTTCAATTTTCAATAAAATATTTTATCTAATTATTGAAACATATGAAAAATAACACAAAAATTCATAAAAACTCATCTCACAAAATCCTTCTATTCAAATATACATAAATTTCGAAAAAAAATTCTTTTCAACCATAATTTTTGTGGATCCCACTATTCTCAAGAACTCTTAAAAAACCATATCTAAAAAAAAAATAATTAAAAAAAACTGTTCAAAACCAGCCAAACATGAGGGCAAAGAGCATCGAAAATACCTTCTAGACCAAAAAATATATATATATATATATTCCTTAAACACGAGTAAGACGTACTTTGAATTGGTTAGGTGCATAACCATTTCCAATCTTTCCGGGGAACACGAGCCCGCCACGTACATCTTCCCTCGAATCAATCCCAGCCGTCCACGTGTGACATTATCATCTATGGTAGGGCAACCATCCCCCTCAGACACCCAGGGATCGGTGATTAAAAAAAAAAAAAAAAGACACCCAGGGATCGGCCAATAGCCCACCCCCACCTCCGGTACTGAAACTATCATCTTTGATGCACAATGGTGCATCTCCCCTCGAATCAATCCCAGCCGTCCACGTGTGACATTATCATCTATGGTAGGGCAACCATCCCCCTCAGACACCCAGGGATCGGCCAATAGCCCACCCCCACCTCCGGTACTGAAACTATCATCTTTGATGCACAATGGTGGTGGTGGGCATTTTTTCCGGTTTAAATCGAAATTTTCGGTTCTAGCGTTCCGGTATTGGTTCGGGTCATTTTTGGTACTGGAATCGGATCTCATTTTAGGAAAATTCTAGAATTGAAATCAGAAATTCCAGTGGAAATACCGGAATTTCCGGTTTCGGTACAATTTTTTAAAAAAATTCAAAAAAATATTATAATCTTAATTTAGAGTTTTGACTCTTTTAATTTGGATTATTTGATGAATGTTTAGTTATTTATATATTTGTATGTTTAATTGTTTGCTTAGTAGTTTTTTTTGTAAATTTAATTTAGAGTTTATTTTGACCGTATTTACTTTGTTTTGAAATTTAGTTGTAATATTAAATTATAGTTTATTTTGGCATCCTTGAAATATTGTATTGAAATTTAGTTGTAATTTTAATTTAAAGTTAATTGACAGTGTTTATTTTGTTTTGGACCAGGACGACATTGTTTATTAATTTGACAGTGCTTTGAACTTTTAGAATTGGACGGCAATGCACTATTTTATTTTGGCAATTGGGTCTTCAAATTGATGCTCATACCACTCTTATTTTGGACCTTTTGAATGCAATTTTCCCTCTCACAAAACCTTAATTCCGACCCACAAAATACAACTAAAAAAATTCATTTTTAGGTCAGTGGGCCCAAACTTAATCTAGGCTTTTTAGGCCCAGATAAGGAACCGGAATTTCCAGTTCTGGTTCCGAAAATTCCGGTTTATTCCGGAATGGAACCGGAATAAAAATTTTGGTTCCAGTGGGTATTGGAACCGGAACCGGAGTTCCTTCCGTTCCGTGCCCACCCTTATGGGGTGGGGTCTGTCTTTAATATTGGCGTGCTTTTACTCATGCACGGGGAGGCATGGAGCAGAATGGGGATCTGCTGATCAATGTTGATCTTAAAGAGATTTAAAGTAAAAAATACAGTTTACAATTGCGGAAATTTTTTTGGTAAGAGGTTGGTGTACGTTTTACATTTCCAAATCAGTTCTTAGAAAAATTGACTTATGAAACTACTGGTAAATCTAATTGAACAGCTCAAATATCCTGCCTACCTTCCAATCCATACTCACAACCGTATAGGGTTTCTCTTTTTGGAAGTTCTGATGGCCAAGTGTTTAGCAAACTGTCTTGTAGTCTCTCTAAAACCCTAGCTGTAATATTTCTAATAGGACCTTGCCAACAAACAAAATGAACTTCTTAAACAGCTTCTACCACTTCCCCATCAACAAAACCAATGTCAATAATACTTGACGCAGGTAAGATTTAAGTGGTGTAAGTACACATGTAACCATCAACTCTAGAAAGTTTTGTGCTGCACATAAAACGAAGATAGCAGTAGCAGTTAGGCCTAAGAGCGCCCACCAAAAGGAATAAAACGCAGATGTACTGGAGTTGCGTATTCCTTCTGACAAGTAATACCAAAACAAAAACTTCAAATACACGTACACACATAGGAAGTTGATAAACTGGACTGATATTTCCTCATTCTAGTGCAACAGATTCAAACCATGGTATTGCAACTCAAAATTGTCCGAAACCCAGTACTGCAAAATTAAACAAAAACATGAATTCCAAGCATATTTCCTCACGAAGGTTCCAAGTTGCAAAAGTGAACATCTAGGTAACCCTCTAAAATCTATAACGGGTCCACATAACAGATTAAGCAGCAGTGGTTGGTTGGCCTTGAAGCCTCTTCCTTGCCTCCTCAATGATGGTCAACTTAATACCCTTGCCCTTGGGGAGGGAGACCCATGGCTTAGTACCCTTGCCAATAGTGTAAACATTGCTAAGACGAGTTGCATACTCATGACCAAGGGCATCCTGAACGTGAACTGTCTCAAAGCTTCCCTTCTGCTTCTCCCTGCTCTTAATGACTCCAACACGACCCCTGTTTCTTCCACCAGTCACCATGACAACATTTCCAACATCAAACTTGATGAACTCGGTGATCTTGTTGGTCTCTAAGTCAAGCTTGATGGTGTCGTTGGCCTTGATAAGTGGGTCGGGGTAGCGGATTGTTCGCCCATCATAGGTGTTAAGATAGGGAATTCCCTTCTGCCCAAACTGCACAGACCGGACCTTGCAGAGCTTGAACTGCAAGAGAAATTAGAAAGTGGTTAAAAGAGTATAATTGAACCTGCATGGTACCACTCAACAAACACTACCACCAATACTCAAGTAACTTACTCACAGAATTACAAGACTAGGGGATCCCTCAATTCTTAGTAACAGTGTAACATGAACAACAAAATTCACCCATCCAAAATACAGAAACATCAAGGTTTCAAGCTCAAACTCCATGGACAGTCTTGCAAGGAGGACAGTCTTGTCATCCAAGGATTTTCATAATTGAAATTTCAAATCTTAGGATAAACCAGTACCAATCTCACACATGAACTTCTCATCTAAAGGGCGTCTTGAATTATTTATTTTTTCATGTATCACAAATTCATTTCATATTCCACGAGTGCATTAGTATAGCAATCACCTTGACCATTAGTGGATATAATGAACACTAATATTCTCGAAGTTGGAGATATTGTGTCCCCTTGTAAAATGCTTTTCAATAGCATCATTGTTTTAAAAGCAATGTCCTGAAGGACAGGATAACAACCTCATGCCGACAAAGCAACTAAGTATTAGGATTCAAACAAGTAGTTTGGTAAGACCAACCTTTGCCTCTTCATCCCTAATTGAGTGGAGACGGAACCGACCCTTGGTATCATAAAGGAGTCGGAAATTCTCATTTGTTTTCGGAATGGAAACAACATCTGAAAATAAAGAAAGCAGAAATAAGCATGATTATATTTACTAGCCAGCAAACAAATTTATTATGTAATAGTAGCAATTATAAAACCTTACTAGTCATTCAATTAAACTTCTCATTATTAGTTTACTATCAATAAACAACCACTAGAGAGGTCACAAGTGATCATACCCATGAATCCTGCAGGGTAGGTCTTATCAGTCCTAACCTTCCCATCAACCAAAATATGTCGCTGCATCAGAATGGCAATGACCTCGCGGTATGTGAGGGCGTACTTCAACCTGTTCCGCAGAATAAGGATCAATGGCAAGCACTCTCTTGATTTGTGTGGCCCAGATGATGGTTTGGGAGCCTACATAGAAGAATTAGGAGACATCAGACACTGGACCAGAAGGCACAAAGGTCCAAATGGTCTAAAAATTGTGAAAAACATTTCACTCACAAAGGCACCACCAAGTTTGTCAAGCATCCAATGTTTGGGAGCATTGAGCCTCTTCAAATGTTTCTTCAAACCCCTCGCCTGCACCATAACAAAGTAAGACAAAACTCAGACCAGAAGAATGCAAAATATAGGGTCAAAAATTAAAAACAAGACCGTTATAAACTACAATTCAGGACCAAATCTTCAAGAAGAAACTTGAAAGCATTTTCTCCATATCCCCTAACCTCGTACAAATTTCCTTCTAAATTACAAAGACCCACTGGGAGTTGCAATACTAATTAGCATTCTGCAGAATAACAATCTCCTATCCAGATCCGAATGAACCAAAGCACATAATGCCTAGGTGACCAACTAATTAATAAACAGGAAATAAAAAGAATACCATGAAATGATAGCTCAATCACGTTGATTCAAAATAACTACAGGGAAAAATTTCTAGCACCCAAAGGAATTCAAAATGCACAAATGTGTCGATACTCCAGGCGAAAACCACCGGAAATAAACCCATAACTTGTTATCACAAAATAGACATAAAGCCCAGGAAAGATCAAAATACAGAGATTCAGATACGGACTTCTAAGTCAGAGATAGGTAGAACTACGCCAATTAACAGCAAGACTGTTGAAGAACATAGAGCGCCGGAAAACTAACCATCTTGGAGTCGTCGGATCGTAGATCTCTGGACCGACGGCGGAGCTGGTCCTTGTTCTCCCACACCTGCAGAATACAAAAGGCTAGGGTTATTCATAAACCCTAGCTGAGTATATATATGGGTACTCAAACACGGTGCATGTTCTGTGTCATAATTACAGGAGTGCCATTATGAGCTTCCCCACGACATCGTTTGGATCCTTCGGAATGAGCATGACAGAATTCGGGTGTGTTTGTGTTGTAAAATTTTAGTGTTGTGAAATTTTATTGCTGCGTGCCCAAAAATTAACTAAAAAAAAATTCTCTTGCCACCAAATTATTATTATTTATTATAAATAAATATAAAAATTCATTTAAATTATCTTCTTTTTAAATTTTTTCACCATTTCCAACTCTCGGAATTTTAACACTCAAACTTAATTGTACTCTAATTTTTTGATTAAAATAATAATAATAAAATAAATTTAAAACAACCTTGTTATGTAAAATCATTTTTCCCATTTCAATAAATCTGAAAATTCACTTAAATTATTTCATTTTTTAATTTTTTTCCCAATTCTTATAATATTATACTTTTTCATTATTTCCCCTTAAAATTTAATAATACTTTAATCCCTCTCAATTTTTACAACATTCTTAAAATTTTCAAAAAAAATATTTATAGTTTTCATATATGACCTTAATTTCAACCATATTCTATTAATTCCATAACAAACATTTTATTATTCTTAATTAAATTCGTAATTAATTTTTTTTCCCTTAGGAATGTGTCAACCAAATTTATTTCTTCGACTTTAATGAAGTATTGGAAACCTCAAATCACCTTTTATTCATAGCCGTGAAAGTAGAATAATACCTTTGACGAATCTGTGCATGACAAAATTTCTCGAAGGCAAACACAAAACCTAGACAAGTTAAATTACCAAAGATGATGTAACAACATTAAAAAAAGGGGAGAAATTGAAAATTTAGTCACTGAATTTGTAGCGCGCTGACAATTTAGTCATTAGGTTTCATTTTTTGACAATATGGTCACTGATAATATATAGTTGAGACGATCTGGTCTTTCCGTCAAATCTCCGTTAATTTTTAACGGAATAGAATGCAGTCGATCGCTACATGAATCGGTCGACCACTTCATATAGCGGTCGACCGCTACAAGTTACCTTTGCCACAACGGTAAATAAACTGGTAGACTGTTATTTCAGCTAAAAATTTAACAGAGGTTTGACGGAAAGATCAAATTGTCACAATTATGTATTCTTAGTGACCATATTGTCAAAAAATGAAACTTAGTGACTACATCGTCAATGTGGTATAAACTTAGTGACTAAATCGTCAAATTCCCAAAAAAAACATAGAGCTGGAGAATTTTGTATATAGATTGGAGTCGTGGGTACATAGAGTTGTAGCATTTTGCAAAAACATTCTCAAAATTTGATAAATGGTGAAAATATTGAACTAGATTAGAGTTCTATTAAAATTTGTAAAAAGTTAATTAAAAATGTTAAAGAAATTGACAGTGTTGTAAAAAGTTAGGTCGTTTTCAATTTTATTGAAATTTGTAAAATGTCGGTGAAAATTTTAAATGTATTTTATTATAAATTATTTTTTCTCAAATCTTACATAAATTTTGAGCATGAATATTTTGGTAGATTGAAGTTGTATTGAGATTTGTAATAAAAGTTGGAGAAATTTTTTAAATATATTTTATTGTAAATTAATTTTTAGTTGCGTTTGTAAAAATAGTTCAATGATTTAGTGAAATATTTTATTAAAAAGATATTAGAGTTTAGTAAAAAAACGTACAGAGATAAAAAAAATTAAAAGATTTATTAGAATTTTTATAAAAAAAATTATTAAAATTTAATCGGTACAATGTCGTAAAAAAATTAGTTTGAGTGACAAGGCGTGAACATCTCATATCATAATTGCGTATTTATTAATTATTGTTATTTGATAAATCGTAATTTCGTTTAATAAAGCAGGCTATTGCACTAGGGTACGCAGTCGGTGACTTAAGCATTCTGCACAACGTCCAGCAGCACCTTACGCGGATAATTCTTGCCTCCCAAGATTCCAAAACCTCGCTTGTGCTTACTAGGTTTTTTCTTCTACACGAAATGAGTTCCATAAAGAGCTTCGTAGACTCACTTCGCCACTTAACTGGCGGCGAGGTCTCAAAGCCTCCGTGCTCACCCATTATAATCACCGCTCCTCAACCTTTCTCAAACACGCAAACTGGTATTTTTATTGTTATGCTCATTTTGGGCTCCGGATTCGAGCTACGTCTATGGCTTCCGGTGCAGGAAACGAGTCTACGAACGATTCTTCGAGCTCAAAAGAAGCAGAGAGGCCTCCGATTGAGCCTATAAGATTGCCCACCATCGAGGAAATACGTGGCCAAGATATCTGGAACAACTGCGCCGTTCGCAGTGTCGTTAGCGGAGTCATGGGTACGAGCAAAGCTCCCTTCAGCCCTTTGCTTTTGCAGATATCTGTACAGCGGTTGAATTTCCGTTTCGTAACTTTGTTTATCGTTTCCTTTGGTTGCGGAGAAAATGCAGGAAAGGTCGCCCTTTGGTTTGTGATATTGTAGTATTATGGGTTCCGAAAAGGTTTGTTTTTGGGAAATAAGGAAAATTGAGAATTGAGCGCTCAATTTACTTTTCTCCGCTTTGCTTACTTTTAACTCAACAACCAAGCAAGTGAATCTAAGGACTTTTTGGATAATGCTGCAATGCTCCCTTTTAAAAAAAGAGAGGAGGAATAATCTGTAAATTTGAAGTCAGATATGTCCAAGAGGATACAGAACTCTAAACAAATTACGTCTCTTGTAAGCAACCAGACGGGTCCTCCTCTGTTTTATGGGTTTACGGGTTAATTTAGCGTTGGGGGTTTCCACTTTCCAGCAGTAGTTCAGATAATTTGTTATTTATTGTGCTGTGGAAATTTTTCTAGGAGGTGGCCTTGGGCTGTTCATGGGTATGTTTCTAGGGGCGTTGGACAACCCTTTAATGCAAGAAGAAATGAAAGCTAAGCAGCAGTTCATTTACACAGCAAAGCAGATGGGGCGGAGGAGCTGGAGTTCTGCAAAAACATTTGCGGTTATGGGCTTGATCTTTTCAGCAGCTGAATGTGTTGTTGAGAAGGTATAGTGCAAATCTAGAAAAATATGGCTCTGTTCTACCTGTTCTGTTTAATTTCCTTGCACGAAAGATGATTCTGATTATGTATTTGAAGGTCCGGGCGAAACATGATATGACAAATACAGTGGTTGCTGGGTGTGCGACTGGAGGTGTTTTGTCTGCAAAAGGTAATGTCTTTAGTCGTCACTCGAATCTTCTTCCTTGTAAGAGTAGAAATCAACTTGCAAAGTCAGTGAGGAGCTTATTACAAATACCACCATAATGTGCTCTGCTTAGGTTGAAGTTACTAAAGTCCAAGTTTTTTTAAATTACCACCATATTCTTAGTTTTCAACATAGCTTCAAATTCAATTTTATAGTATATATGTATTCAGCTGCCTATGATAGTTTTTTTTTTCTTTCCTTTTTTTCTTTTATCTTTGTTTGCATTTTTTGAGATAGACAAGGACTCTTCACTGTTGAGTGGCTTTGCCAAAGTAAATGTCATTGCTCTGGTTTGTATTTTGCTCACCATCTGCTGGAAAACCTAGACTTATCTGCCCTATTCAATTTGGATGTTTTCTGTTGAAGTTGCTTGGCCTGGCCCATAAGGAGTCTTATTAGAGCATGGAGGGTAGGATCTTTTCATTGCTCTCACTGTAGTGTCTTTCTCATTGGCCAAGTCATCATTCAGATGATCTCAATGGCTGCTGGGATATATATGCGTAGTGTGTCCTTTACACTCATATGATTTTAAGAATTAGCTTGCTGGCCCACTTGCATATAATTATGGGAAATATCAAACATATATTCATTAGTTGTTCAATTGCGAAGGAGATAAGCTTTTGATCTTCCTTCTTTTTGAGGTTTACTTGATGCTTCAAACTCAGCAGCAGGGTTTTGAAAGGTTGATGTTTAGATATCTTGGTCTGTCTAGTTGTATAGATATTTGTGGCATAATTAGGAATAGTTTATTTAACTTTTGGAGAGATGAGAATTGGTCATCTCATTCAGATTGGTTGGGAAGGTTATTTGCGATTCCTGATAGTCTGGATGGGTTTGGAGTAACTTAGCTTTGTTTTGGAGAGTGTTTTTCCTGGTTATTGACTACATTAGTTAACCCTTAAGTAATTTCTTTTACCCATTTCTTATCCTGATTCTGAATATACAAAGAGAGAAAGAGATGAGCGCATAGTGGCTTTAGAATAGAGCTTAGGGGACAATATAATGGAGACAAACTTAATTGGGTGGTGGTTTGTGTAGAACAACAGAGGTGATTGTGAATGTGGTGAATTTAGGACAAGGCAGCCAATGTGATGCAAAAAGCAATATGAAAATTTATAGTGCTGTTTTGCTAGTGTTTCAAAACCTTTTTTTTTATCTGGGTTCTTCATCAAGTAGAGTTATAAAGATGTATTGATGGGGAAGATAATCCCTTAAGTTACTGTTTAGTAGAATTTATATGCATTTAAATGACATGAGGACAATAACACCCTGTAACAAATATATGGCCAAAGATGCCTACTTCTAGACGCAGTTGCATAAAACTCTCCTAAATTATTGCAGAACTGCTTAGTTTGGGTTCAGTTGTTGAACTTTAACATAAACACTGGGAGCTAGCTATGTGCTTGCGAGAAGAAAATCTATATATTGCTTATCTAGCTTACCAGGCCTTTTTGAAGTTCTGTTCCTTGTCCCCTTAGACCGCTTTAGGTGTCCTTATGGTGTCTTGTGTCACATATTACTTGTGGGCAATATTTTTCTTCTAGGATTCTTGTTGACAAATATTAGGTGTTGTAAGTGAATACTTTTTGGTTACTATTTCTAGAGCGGACACTTATGTATTAGTCCTTTGCTCACTGAACTTTCTCGACTGATCTGATTCTCTATTAAATAATTGCTCTGCTAATCAGAGGAGGTGCAGTCTTTCTTGATGAACTTTATAGTTGAAGTATAATATCTTAGATGGAGATTGGACCATTTGACAGCCTTCTACTCTGACCTTTTTTCTTTCTTTCTTTTTTTTTGAGAGAGAAGCCGTGACTACTGACTACCTCGGCACAGATGACATGCCTTGCTGTGTTATCATACTCATGATTGTGTCTTTTTGACCTTTTTTTTTCTTCCCATGTTGTATCTTACCAGTTGCCTGTTGTGTGGTTTTAGGTGGTCCAAAAGCAGCGTGTGCTGGTTGTGCCGGCTTTGCAGCCTTTTCCGTCGTGATAGAGAAGTTTCTGGACAGACACGATTGATTTGGTGCATCCCCCCATCCTGCTCCAGTTTTGCAAGCATTAGTTGTTGCAAACGGAATTGCTCATTTTACGATATGTTATTTTTCAACATTAGTTGGTTAGCAGTCATCCCCGGTTGCTCCAGCAACCCATCAGTAGAATTCAAGTTTCCATGGTTTTGTACTATTTAAAGTGTATCAATACATACATTTGCGGATGTATTCTTCAATCTGAGTAAAAGTTGTGGGTTTTTAGATACTATACGTGATGAGTTTGACATTCGAATAATTCAGTGAAAAGAGGTTCTCTCATTAATCCTACTTGTGTTTCTTATTGCCTTCTAAGTTTTTGAGGTTAACTGTTTGTCTCAAAAATATCATTCCGTCTAATCTCAGGACCTTGACCCATAAAATATGTCTACATGGCTAATTGTAAGCATATCATCACTAATTATCATATCGGTGGAAAATGTAATATGTCTGTCTTGTCTGTGATTCCTAATTTTTTTTTTCTTATCCTTTGGGGCCTACACTTTTTAAAAATAAGGGAAAAATACAATTTTCACCCGCAAACTATGTAGTGACACATAGCATTTCAAACTATCATCTTTAAGACATTGCACCCTCAAACTACCAATGTTAGACACTTTACACTCTAAACTACCCATTTTGACACATTACACTCTCCAACTACTAATATTAAACACTTTGCACCCTCAATTTGATAATAATACCCTTAATAAATTAATGAATTGACAATAATATTTTTAATATATGCAAAATAGGTCAAGGGTATTATCGTCATTTTAGTCTACAAATTTGATATAGGGTGTAAAATGTCAAAAATTGGTAGTCAGAGGGCATAATATATCAAAATTGGTAGTTTAGGGTGCAAAGGGTAAAATTCATGGTAGTTTGTGGGTGAAAAATGTATTTTTCCTCTATAAACAAATAATTAGAAGAATTAAAACCGAGATTAAATTAAGAAAAAATTACAGGTAACCAATTAATGTATATCAATATAAAAAGCAGCTCCAGTGTGCACAATCTATCCTTTCGCGAGTTAAAGGGTCAAATTCAGGAAGAAAGATAAAACCCCTTGCGGCCAAATCAAAGCTCCCCACTTATCAATAGCCAAACCCCTACAGGTGGTTACCATTCCATGCATCTATCTCCACGTCTATCACTATCAGACTTCAGTTTCAGGAAGAAATAAATAAATAAAAATATAGCTCTTACTGCACACACTCGAACGGCGAACCGGTCAGTGAAGGGAGACAGTGGGAACTGAGCAGTGGCGGATCCAGGGTCATCTTCGTTTCGAAGGTTTTTGTAGGATTTAGAGAATTTTGTGAATTTTTAGGTGATATTAAAGTTGTGTTGGTGTTTGTGTAGAAGTTGGTGAGGTGTAAAAAAATGAATGATTATGTTTATAGTTTTTGTTTTCTTTTCGAATTTATTATTATTTTTATTAAAATAATAATATTTTTAATATAAATTTAAAAAAAAAACGAAATAAAGCATAAAAAGCATAAAAAGAGACGTTTGTCAAGTGCTGCAGGCTTATGTCAGGCCACTGGCATGTCGCCTGGCGCAAAATTTAAGGGGGAAAAGCATGAATTTTTTCACGCTGCAGGCGACATGTCAGGCAGGCTGCAGGGTTATTTTTAAATATTCCAAATTTGCCCTTTTTTGTTTTTAATTTTTAGATTATGGTGGAGGGTGTTTTAGTCATTCAATATTAATTTTTTCAGGGCAAAAAAGTAAAAAAAATTTCGAATCCTCTCTTGTATTTTGAGACTTGCCGAACATGGAGAAAGCAGGATCCGAATCCTGCGTTTTTCTTCAAACCGAACATAGCCCAGGAATGCAATCAAAGGGGGGCAAACTCTTAAGGAAAAATGACAAAAAAATTACTACGTAATACAAAAAAAATGTCTTAAGAGTTAAAATATAAAAAATTAAGGACTAAAAATACTAAAAATATTGAAATACACGTACCATACTATTTGATGATACTGAGATGTGACATTTTCTGAAAATATTGTAAAATAGCTTCGTTCTCAATAGTTTCAAAAAATTTCCTCTCGATATATACCACCATAAAATCATTCATTCATTCATTCATCTTTCATCTTATTACGCAAGTCAGTTTTGATAAACTTCGTTGCAGAGAACACTCTCTCAACGATTGCAGTCACAACTGGTAAGACCAATGCTAACTCAATAAGCTGATAAACCAATGAATATAGAGTATATTTTTTTGTCTCAACAATCTTCACAGCAAGACCTCCAACATCTTGAATCCCAGAAAAAGTATCATGACTTCTCACATCATAAATGTAGTTTCGAAGTCGATCTCTAAGTACAACGTGATCAATTACTGAGAAATCTTCAGGATAAAGCTCAGCAAGACAAAATAATTTAGCATGACCAACCGCTGAGCATGAGTTTCTTGGATCGATACATGTTATATAAATAAGTAACTATGTACTTGCTTCTGTAAAATAATGATTCATCTCTTGAGCGATCAAATCAATAACTTGGCAAAACACTTCCACACGAAAACGATGGAAATAAGTACTTGTTTGCCCTCCACGCCAGGCCCGAAATCACTGATCTTTGACCTGCCAAAAAATCGGGTTGAGTTGCTTGTTTTGTGGCTGGTGTTGCCTAAGAGGAGGCGCTCGAGCCCAAAGTTGGTGATTGTGGGCTACATGTTAGTGTTTAGGAGGACATTGTTGGGTTTAATGGAGCCATAAATGTGTTTCTTCTCATGGATATAGGTCAGTTCTCTGGGCTACTCCTTTCGCTATCTTTAACCGGACCTTGAGAGGTAGATGAAATGGTGATGAGTCGGATTTCCCTGAATTTATGAAGAAATAAACATGATAAATTACAATTTCCAAGTGCACTTGCTTTTTCCTCAAGTACTGTTTTTTATTTTCTTTTCCCCTTACCTAAAATCTGAATTTTATTTTGTTCACCAAAAAATTTTAATTTGGGCCCATCAAAATAGTGTTGGTTAGTACGCACTTTAAGGTAACAGCAGCAAAGCAGTTAGATCTGCTCTTTCATTAACTAAACCTCCAGAGTATCGGTTGATAGGTAGTGGGGAAGCAGTATATTCTTGGACTCAGCTGCTATTTTCTTAAGTCAAGCTATATTTGAGGATGTATTAAATTTCTTAGGGGGGCTGCCCATATTAAAAAAATAAAAAATAATTTTTTTTTCAGATATTTTTCAGGCAATGGGGGGCGGCTAGATCCGCCTGTGGAACTGAGGGTGATGGCGAAGGAGGGTGAGGTGGTGTGCGTAACCGGTGGCAGCGGCTGCATTGGCTCCTGGCTTGTCCGTCTCCTTCTCGACCGTGGCTACACTGTCCACTCGACTGCTCAAGATCTCAGTTAACTGTCTCTCTATCATTTCTATTTGTGCTTTCGAAAATGCATGTACTCTTTGGTTCATCCATCTGCAGAAATGCTTGCTATATGCGGCTTAATCCGTGTCCCTGTTTGCAGAGGATGAGAACGAAACGAAGCATCTACAGGCCATGGAAGGAGCAGAGGCCCGTCTCCGTCTTTTCCAGATCGATCTCCTTGATTATGGCTCCATCGTCCCCGCCGTCCATGGCTGTGCTGGTGTCTTCCACCTGGCCTCTCCCTGCATAGTCGATGAAGTCCAAGATCCCGAGGTGTTTTTTCTTGTTTCACATACCACAATTTCTGTCCGAAAGATTAAAAGCCTGAGCTTGATATGGCACCTGAAATTCGGACAAATTCTAATTTCCGTTTTCTACGTTATTGTTTCTGTTAGTTATATTTACCTTGATTCGGTTCATTTTCCAGAAGCAACTTCTGGACCCGGCGATCAAGGGAACTATTAATGTGCTGACGGCGGCGAAGGAAGCTGGGGTTAGCCGCGTGGTGGTGACGTCATCTATCTCTGCCATTACTCCGAGTCCTAATTGGCCTGCCGATGAGATTAAGGCCGAGGACTGCTGGACAGATATTGAGTACTGCAAGAAGAAGGGAGTGAGTGCCCCTATATTAATTATGTATAGGAATTAAAATTTGTGTACTTCAGAATTTGTTTTTTTCCCAGTGTAATTGTGGTTTCCAGATTGGATGATGACCGTTTTGTCTATTTGATTTGTGCTGAAGTTATGGTATCCGCTTTCTAAAACATTAGCGGAGAAAGCTGCTTGGGATTTTGCCAAAGAGAAGGGTTTGGATGTGGTGGTGGTAAATCCTGGGACGGTCATGGGCCCTGTGATTCCCCCTAGGCTCAACGCAAGCATGTTAATGCTTGTTCGCCTTCTCCAGGGTAATGATTCTGTTGAGAAATATCTTTTTTTAATGATTGTTGTAATATTGTTACTACAAATGGTTCTGTTGAAATATAATTGTGATTTTATATGGTAAGATTAGTTGGGGTTTTGATTAAATGTCTTGATTTACTTATATTCCAATTTAAGGAATTTCATAGCTTCAACGAGAATAAGCAAACTACAAGTCTTAGGCCTACAAAGATTTTCTAGGGAGCAGTGGAATTATAAGCTTATGCCATTCTTATATGAGCCTGAGAAATGATGGTTTCTACTTCGTTTATTTGATTTGGTCAATCCCCCCCATATGATGAAGGCTTGAGTTGAACAAGGAATAGAAATCATCCTGGAGTGAGGAATATAGATAAGTGGCCAACCTTGAATAAAGGTTTAAGATCACTGTCTATGAAAGTAGAGTTTATCGATATTCTTTATACTTTCAAAACAGGTTCTCATTTATTACTTTTTATCTCAGACCAAGGGTTACTTACATAGCTAGTCCCAAGCTTGAAAAAAAGGCAAAGTAGTTGTTCTATGGTGGAGTGCGGTGATATACTACTCTGTTCATCACTTACTGTAGGTGTGTCTCAGGAAGTTATGCGCGAGACGGGTGCAGTTTAGATACTCCTTGGTTTGTTGCAAGCATGTCAACCTGTTTTCCAGGTCTGGAAGTAGCCATGCTAAAAGGAAAAGTTGCTATAGAGAATACGTGGACAAGCATATCGATGGAAGTGTTGACAAGTTTTATTATTCTTTGTAAGGAAAATGAGCCCTATTTGTGTCTAGCTTGCAAAAACCCTGCAACACAGTTTGTCATTTAGCTTCAACACACATTCGGTCTGTGACCCTGGGCGGTAACACTTGCTCTCGGGTGCTTTATTCTGGTTGAAGCTTGTGGATTTATAATTTCCTACACTAAAAACCATAAGTTTATTATGTGTAAGTTTCTTATATGTAGAGCTAATAGACGCACTAACGATGCCATTTTATCCTCTGCTGCAGGATGCAGGGACACATATGAGAACTTTTTTATGGGATCTGTGCATTTTAAAGATGTAGCCCTAGCACATTTATTGGTCTATGAGAACAAAGCAGCAACTGGAAGGCACTTGTGTGTTGAAGCTATATCTCATTATGGTGATTTTGCAGCAAAGGTTGCTGAGCTTTACCCTGAATTCAAGGTGCCAAGGTAATAAGTTATTTTCCTGGTACTGCATATTGATTTTAAAGAAGCTCTATGTAAGTACATCTTGTATTATGAACTTGAGCATTTGACCATATAAAGTTATAAACAGCATCAGAATCTTAAATCCGTAATAGCAAGGAAGTCAACTGGTTTCAGGGATTGTTATGATGAAGAGACGATAATGCTTTATGATCATAAAGAGGATATACTAACTACTATTCATCAGATTAGCTTTATTGAGTTTAACTTTGACAGTGCACCATTTGCAACCGGATGGATCATTCAAGTTTGGGTGTTTTGTTTTGAGTCTATTTTCAATCATAAATGCCTAGGAATACTTTTTTTCTAATCGAAACTTTTTCCTGGAGCCCACCCTGCCCAACCTTACTCCTGATTACAGAGGGGGTTGGATCTGTAGACACAGTCATGCAACTTTTGTTCGACTCTTACTGATCGACATCTTTCACTGGCTAATTTAAATTCTAGTGCTGGCATTTGCTAAAAATTTCAAGAAATCCGGACAAAAATTTCCAAGTCAAGAATTGTGATTTCTGTTTTTCGGCCTTTACAACATTGTTATATAGGCTTGATGGATACCTTAGAACTATCAAGCCCTTAGAACTTAAGACGATAGACGTGGTTTTATAAGTTGCTGAAGCTGTGATATCCTTTTATATGTAGGCTGCCGAAGGACACACAACCTGGGTTGTTGAGGACGAAGAATGGATCAAAGAAGCTAATGGACTTGGGTTTACAGTTCATTCCCATGGAGCAAATCATCAAGGAATCAGTTGAGAGTTTAAAGAGCAACGGGTTTATTTCTTGAATGTGGCTCCAGTTTTCAGTAAATCCAACTACCTGCAAATGTTTGCCGACACTTTGGTGACCCACCTATATTGTGAACTGATTAAGTGGTGAGAACTGAAGTATGTAGTATGAATAATTCTAGCAAATGAATGGAAGCTGCATATGTTAGCTAGTATCTCCTTGCAATCTTGTCCCAGTTATAATCGAGAACCACCTAGATTTTATTTTGCTTTGGAAAGCTTTCTCTAGCTGCTTCTAGAGGGAGGAAAAAGTTACTGCAGAGATCGGATAAACAGCTGCTAAGTAATGTTTGTAATAAAGAGTGTAATTTGAAAGTTATCTTGCTGTGCTAAAGATATATAATAAGTTCAAGTTGTAATAGGTAGCCTAGAAATTAGTTATAATTATGTGTAACATCCATAATGGCAGTTGTCACTGCGGATATATTTTGCCTTCCTGATGGAGACCCTTTTCAACAGTGTGTTAATAGCACCCCTGCGCTCTGTGATCTCTCTAGTTATGGTTCAGCTTTAAATTCAATGCATGCAAATGCGATTCTTCAGGTAATTAAGGGTGGTCTCATTTAGGCTTCGAGAAGCAATTGGTCATGCGTTTTCTGGTTGAAGTCCCAGCTTTTGCAACGACCTCAACTGCCGAATGCCTAATCAGCATCCCCATACGCTTCGAAAGTATCCTGTGGCTTAGAAACGTATACATCTCCACTGATTCTTCATCGCACAACAATTATTTGTCATATAACATTAATCTAGGAGACAAAACAAACATCATTCCCTCTATCTGTCACTGTTTTCCTAGCTGCTTAATCGGGTACTGCAAGTATAGACAAGCAACGTAAAGAGAGGAACAGTCGGGAACCAAAGTACATGACACTGCAGAGTCATCTATAATGAGGCTAACATATTTATCCCGCGTATCCACGATGTTATGGCTGATCTTACTCTCTCTGCAAATGCCAGCATTCTGGTTTGCCCATAGCAAACCGATCGGATAGGCTTTTCTCTCCCTCTCTGCATGATACTTGAGGATTCTACTTCACTACAGATCTCGAGCACAGTAGTGCCTTTATAAGCCTTGCAGATATAGCTTACAAAGTTTTCGTAATCCTGCAGCACCAGATACTGTATCATCTCTCAGAGAACAACACGCAGATGAGATACTCGTCACAGTAAAACAACCATGACTAGTTTAATTATCTCAAGAACGGTGAGCATATGGGTGTATGTTAACTGAATATGGTCTAACAATTTATGCGGTCATGGTGAATCATATTGCAAAAACAGCAGACATTGTGCATTTGGCCCTGACAATGAGTGGATTTCCTTTCCTCCTTTTTCTAAAATTGTTCAGAAAAAGAAAAATGGCCAAAATAACAAACCTCATAGAGTGGTTCTCCATCCACAACCACCCAAGGCACATACTGGTGTGGAGGCTGAAGGGCGTTTGTTTCAGCTGCATATTGTAATTCAAGCTGCAAAAAGGAAAACGAAAGTGGTGATCAAGAGAATTTTGGCTTCTAATAAACTCATGCATAAGGTACAAAAGGCGAAAAGAAACAGAAATGAAGCACCTGGTGGCCAGTCAACAGAAGAAAATCACATCCTTGAATGAGCTCCCCCCCCCCCCCCCAACCCGGCCACACACACACACAAAGAAGAAGAGCCAAAAGAAGAAAGAACACAAAAAAGGCCACTACAGTACTCATTTTGAATGATGACATGATTTTACAAACAACCAATGTCCGAAAAGTCAGTTTTAGCTTTAATCAATTCAAGGTCCTTTCAACTCTTTTCTAGAGTTACGTTATTCAGTAAGCGACTCTTGTTTTCAGAACTACATATTCTGTACTCTAGCTACAAGTTCACATATTCAAGTATTTGTGGTCATTCAGCCCCTAATTCATTCCATATGAATACTTCTGCAACAGCAGATGATAGTGTTAGATAATTCCAATTTTGCCAGAGCCCAGTCAAGCTTACTCCACTTATTTGTCCAGATACTCCACAATTTCTCACCTTTAATTACTACAAATGCAATACCAAACAGTAAGGATTGATAATATATTCTGATACAATCCCAAGCTCTCATGAGCAAAAGCTCTCTCTTCCATGTTCCTAACATGGGTCACACTGAATTCACTCAAATATTACCCACTTTAGAAGATTCCACAAAAAAAAGAAAAAGAATGCATCTTTCAGTAAGGTACGTTTAGCAAGACAGGATCATCTCTTGTGATAATTTATTTAACCAGAGAAGTTAGAGGCTAGCAATATGCAATTATACTAACGATAATGGCCAATGCACCTCTGACAGTTCAGTGGAAATTATTCGCTATCAAGTCTTCACAAATTTCTGTTTCACCTTGAATGGTGTGTGCCCTATAAGCTATATTTGATTTCATCTCCGATCACATTAAGGAAACAATATTCAAAGCCATTCATCACAGGATCCGTTGAATCATTATGTTTAGGAGGAAAATTGACAATTAATGTGAATAGTACAATCAACTGTGCCTTTTGAGACATCAACATTAAATTAGGGTGTGAAATAACTTCACAAAAACAACTTAAGCAACATAAACGAATTTTCAAAGGGCAATGCAATTGAATCAGAGAACCAACCTCTTTCCCATAGCCGCTGCTGTAGCAATCTGCAACGGGTTTTGGATCCAATCCCAATGTCTCAAAACACGATTCCCACTCGGGGTACTTGTGTTCGTAGACCAAAGTCTCCACGCAATTGATAAAGGGAAAATGCTCACTCTGCAACAAAATAGAGGTTAAGGAAAATATAGCATTCCCATTTGCATTTTCTTCAAATCCTAGAGAACTGACCAAACAACTCACGACCTTAAGAATTTTTCATCTTTCAAAGCTTATACAAAGGCACTTTACTCATTAACACATATTATCCTAACATAGGCAAATGACAAATCAATTTACTAATCTTGTGATATTGATCATTCTTAGAAAAATTAAAAATTGAAAACACATTCTTCACAATTATGTTCATGACTTCGACAAAAAGTATGAAGGTATGGACACCATTATCTGAATATAAGTTGAGCAACATAGAATCTAACATATCGAGAGAAAATTGGATTTGGTTAGACAATGTGTGGTTGGTAAACAAGGGTCTCTTTTTTAGCAAGGTACGGAATGTATCGTCAAATATTCAATATGATTCCACAAGATCTAGTTTCGTTCAAGTAACGGATTCTAGCCAATTGAAAGGATCTTCTGATCAATCCGGAGATCATTTTGATTCCATTAGAAATGAGGATTAGGAATATGAAGGTATGGACACCATTATCTGAATATAAGTTGAGCAACATAGAATCTAACAGCGGGCTCCTGTCATTTTTTAACTTCTCCCGACTCACACTCAGTAACAAAGTCTTTACTTTACCAGTTCAGGCCAGATATGGATTGCACAGGCTTCCACAGTGTTGAGCAGGCATTCCGATGGGCCGTGCTGCAACCATTATCATAATCAACAAGCTCATCAGCCTATAGCAATATGTAACAAAGCAGTCGAAGAGAAATCCACAAACACAGACCCACGCTCGCACACGCATATTGCAGGGTCAAAGAAAATGCATTCAATTTGGTGAATCAGAGAAAACCCGCAAACAAAAAGATAACCTGGCAATCGAAGGTGTTGTTGTCTCTGATTTTAGCATTGCCCCAAGGAACGAGGTTGAGATCGACGACGGAGATGAGGTCGGTTTCGAAGAGCTTGACCAGGTAATTGACAATGAAGCTTGCGCTGTAAGGGCATAGCGATTCGTAGTATAAACCCAACGAAACTTTTTGAGAGTCAGACGGAAAAGTTATCGAAGCTGAGGAAGAATTGCAGGTAGGTGAGATAGAGGTGAACAAGAAGAAGAAGATGATGACAGAGAGAGTGGCAATGGGGCGATGAGCCATTGGAGGAAAGCTGAGATTGATTTTAATTTTTCCTTCTAAATTCGTAAGTTCTCTTTTACCATTTATGTATGTATTCCTCCATCTACCGAACTACAACCAAACCTGAAACTAAAATGCATGTACCCTCAAAGATTGTCCAAATTCGAAATCAGATTTTGCTTAAACTACTGGTGAGGAAACTACTGCTTGTGCTAAGAGTTGGGACCAGAGGTTTTTGTCTTCAACCTAAATAGGCAATTTGTACGATTACTTAGGATATGTTTGGTTTAGTTTTCGAAACCATTTTTGTTTTTATGTTTTTTTGGAAGTAGTGTAAATTTTCTTGGGATTGATGAAAAGTTAGTTAAAAGTTATTGAAATTTATAAAAAGTTATTGAGATTGGTGAAAAGGTATGAAAATTGATGAAAAAATTGTTGAGATTGGTGAAAATGTATTGAAATTGATGAAAAAATGAGAGAAATTTTTGAAAACTTTTTGAGAACTTAAACAAACATAGCCTTAAGTTTGAGGGACTCATTCGATCCTTGTGCTCAACATATACACAAATTCAATTGTTTTTTGTTGCTTTACCGATCAACCAGCTTAAAAAAAACAAACTCAGGAAATTGAATATTTCGCATTTTTCTATCATAAATTGATCCCTAAGAAAAGTGGAAAGAGACAATTGAATTTTTAGATATTGAATTCTAAATAAATATATTTCAGACCATATGTTTATTAATTTTGTTTTAAGGTGTTGTTTGGGAAGAAAATGTTTGTTTGTAAAATAATTTGTACTAGTTTGTTAAATGGAGAGAAAATTTTTGATATAATTTTTTAATTAAAAAGTATTAGAGCTTATTAAAAATTAAAGATAGAAGATTTTATGTATTTTTTTATTAAAAAAATTAAAATTAGTGTGAAAAGAAGTTGAAATTTATATTATTATATTGAATTTTTTTCATATTTGATTAATAAAAATTCTGATTCTTAATTTTTTTTTAAAAAAAATTAATTTTTATTCAAACCAAACGTCAAATTAGTTACGGACATATATACATGCATGCTATTGCTACATTATCTGGGATAGAGTTCCCCTGCAAATGTGAAGGGTACGGTTGCAGAGGATGCTATGGATTTCTGCTCACGCAAATCGATGAAGACTCCTCAGGCTCAGAGCAGGGCCCCTCGTGAGGTTAGCAGGAGGCATTTATATCCTTCGTAATGGCACAGTTGGTGGATTTTTGGTTCAAGTACAGTGGCATTTACCTCCTATATTGAAGTTCTATGGCAAACAATCTTTTTCTCTATTTAAAAAACCAAACCCTAAAAATTATAGTTCAACCCACTTAAATTCGGATACTTTCATGGTTTTGAACTCTCGCGGAAACAATGAGGCAAAGAGTTTCACGCGGATCCAAAAACACTCAAATGCAAACACAGCATGGTAGTCCAAGCCGTATATGGATATGAAATAAGACACTCAATAAAGGGTGTGGGGGAGATCCTTAGATCAAACCCTCCCGCTTCCATTATTATTTGCATGTTGGTGGAGTTGTAATGATAGTCCTCTATTTCCAAAGTAAGTAGCTTGACTCAATTCGAACATTCTACAACGAGTGAGAGTTTATATGATCATGCTCAAGAGAAGTTGGCTACACTGATAACTACTTCCACTCTTTTTGCTTAAAGAGTAAAAAAACACACTCAAATGCCCAGTAAGACCGAGATGCTATTCTTTATATATATATATATAAGCATTGTTTTTTTAAGCAAGACGGAGGTGCTATTCGAACCTAGAAGTCGAGCTTAGAGGGTCTATCGAAAGATCAAGCGGTCATCCACTATACCACCCTACAGGTTTTATATGACAAACAATTGGTAAGTAGAAGTCTTCTTTGTAATTGTAGACCAATCACTAACGAGTTAGGGATTAAAAGACCTTTTTTGTCTCTAGATTTTACGTCATTTTTTAAAAAGGTCTCCAAAGTTTTAATATGATCACTAGTAGATCACTAGGGGTGGTGGCTTAGTGATATGCAGGTTGTGCCTAAGACTCAAGGCTTACTCCCAACGAAGGTTTGAATCACAGTAGTCTCATTATGCTTTAGTAGTCCCCGCACTATATAGAATTCTCGAGTTTAAGTAGTGGTGGACTTTGACTTAACTTTATGACGATTCATCTCCTGAGGGCCTTTTTTGTTTAACAAAAAAAATATATGATCATTAGCAGTTTTTGAGTTTTTGCATTTTGTCAAAAAAGATTTTCTATTAGTTTTAAGTCCAATCACTTAATATCGGTACATGTCACGATCAATCAGGTTTCGATGCTTGTATATTTTTCCAATCAGATTATGACACGTTACTATTATTCTGAACATGATGTGTAGGGCCTGATAGGTAACTATATTTGAGGTTAACAGAATGATGGTATTGATAAAATTAAAAAAACTTAAAAGACTACAGATGACTAAAGTAAAAACTTGAGGATTATTTTTAAAAAATGATGTAAAATTGAAGGACTTAAAAAGGACTTTAAGCCGAGGGTTAGACAACAAAGTAGCTAACTTTGCTCTGTTTTTTTATAAAGCCCAAATCTATGGGCGGTCTTTTCGCACCTCTGAGATACTGAGAAGCCAACTTTTCAGAATCCGTGGTCTTTCTAACAGCAAAATGGGAGACACAGCATGGCTGGCCCATGTTCGGATTGTGCAGCAATCAGATTCATTTAAAGTGACCCATATCTGGGCCCAAAGGTAGGTTTTGGTACAAAGTCGTATGTTAGGCCGGACTTTGACTCCATTGTAAACCCACAACCTTCAGCCTCATTTTAAGTTTGGACAAATTGGGTATTTTTCCCCAAAGCTTGACGAATGGAATATGGATTTGGACGATGAAGAAAACTTCAGGCACATTCTTTAGTCGTGGTCTGTGTTTTGACAAATGTACGTTTGATAAAGGAAACAATAAATGGCCTGTTGACTCCAAATTGACTTAATTAGGCTTAAACAACTCCAGTTTTGCAATTCAAACCCTAAACCCATGGAAAGAATTACCTGATTAACCTACCCCGATTCAGTTTCAAAATCCTGTGCTTTTTCTCTTCTTTCCATTGGCATTTGGCGAAAATGGTGGGGGAAGTTTAGAAAACATAATAAGTGCACCCAGTCAGAAATTAATTACACCTACTTGGCGCGGTTTTCTTATTATAAGTATGTGGACCTATTTTATCCAACTTACTCATTAGAGACGTACTTTCCTAACCATCAATTTATTAGAAAACTTGGGTCACAATAGTTCAGAGTATCCATCAAGATCTTCTATATTTTTATGTGTTTAATTTCGCAAAAGATCTCAAAAATTCTTAGAAGTATTTTGTCTTTTAGATATTTTTTTTTAAAAATAATTTGTTTTTTTGTTTTTGGTATTTTAGCCCTCCAAACTTTATTTTTGTACAACTGCGCCCTTAAAATTTAATTTTGACTACACCGAGTGAATCCTATATTATTTCATGTTGTTCGTGTAAAATTTTAGACAGTACACGTCTTACAGTAAAATTTTTACGTTGCGTTTATTGCTCTACAAATTAAAGTGTTACTTATCTTTCTCTTAACTTCGAATTCAGGATTTACCAATCATCAAAATAGCTAAATATTGATCCCAAGTCCACCATCCTTCGAGATATGACTACTGCCTTCTTCCCTTAGTATCGTACACGCACTTTCAACTTGATACGTGCATTGATACTTTTACTCTTGCATATAACATGTCTGAACGTGGAAAAGAAGTCACACCTAAGAGGCCTGGCGTATGCCTTTGGCCCTTTGAGCACGCAAGAGTAAGTGTTAAAAGAAAACACTGATAAAGAGTGTCTAGACAAGAAAAAAAAGTAGTTGATCCTTGCGTTTGCTGATGATATTCCTCCTGATTTCCCCCATTGGTTGAGTTATCTTAAATTAGAAGTTTGTCAAATAAAAAATTTAGAAAATTTTAATATGTTGAAATTTTTTAAAATTTTATAAAAATTAGTGAAAAAGTATAGAGAAAATTATTTTAATATCGAGAAATTGAAAAAATGAGTCCAATGATTGAAATATTTTGAGAATTTTGTGACGGAATTTTTTTAAAAAATTATTATGTTTTTTTTAGTGAAATTTTTTGGAATCACGCAGTGATTGTAGCCCACATTTACCATTGATTGGAGCAGCTTGCTCTTTTGGTGTTGTCTGAAAAACAAAAGCCAAGGCAGCGGGCGTCGCAGTACTAGTAGATGGGAAATACGAAATTGGTTTTATCTGCAGTGGGGTATCCTCTGTGTGAGTTAAGACGGAGGAAGATCAGCATCATGCAACTTCGATCTGTCAGGAAAATCTACGCTCCAGATATCTTGTCGATCCGCGACAGAAGCTACCGTTTGTCAAACTATCTGGGACCCTTTCCATACTGGGAAGTCACGATCATGACCCTGCACAATTTTCACTTCTCTTTTGGCTTTTGACTGCCTCTGCCCATTTATTTCCCATCACCGACTGTTTCCTACAACCCCAACCCGTGTAGGAGCAGCTGACAAAACCCCTCTTGGCTCTTCCCCTTTGAAAACTGATTTAGAGCTGACCACCAGCTTTTTTTTTGGCTGAATAATGCTGATCACCGGCTCAAATTCCATACCTCTTGTCAATTTTTAAAGGACTGTTTCGACAGGATAATGCTATACTAATTTATGAGATTCCCACAGGAATTTTATAAAATTCAATCTCTCGACATAACATATGAAACTACCTTTTGAACATACTTTTTAAAACAAGAACCTGGTTTAATTTTTCCTCGTATATTTTTTGTTGTTCTAGGATTTTTTTTTTTATATTTTCCAAGATATATAAAATTTTCTAGCTAGCCATCAAACACAAACGGAAAATGCAGTACCCTATGCAGTACTCTTTGAGAAATAAATGAACTTTTAAAATGGGAAACTTCGAAAGATTTCTTCAGAACAGTCTCCCAAAAACTCTTTTCCAAACATATTTGCTTGGTCTGTGCTTGATCTCTGCTATTCTTTCTTGGAAGTAATACAAATCCAAACAAGGAAAAATCGAACTGGTAGAGTGGGTGCAGAGTAATGGGTTATCTTCTGATCTGCTCGATTGTACTGAAAAGAGAGAAAGAAAGGAAAACCTATTACGTGGACGGTGGGTGGGTTCCGGGTAGCTAAGTACAAAAATAATTATGTACTGGTTTACCGAAGACCCAGTCCCAAGTGGAGCGTGGAGTGCGGAGAACAGACAAAATTCTCTTAGGAGACTGTCGGTAATCATCATTCTCTCTAGCTCTGATCTATTAACCAAAACCGTGTCCTCTACGACGCTGTAGGACAGCCGTCGCCCTAACTTATAATCTAATACCCAATTAACCTCTAATCAATGTAATCATACAACCAAATACGACGCAGTTTTAGTCCAATATCACAAGAGTAAAGGCTGTCAGTACGTGTGTAAAGCAGTCGTCGTCGTTGCCGTATTTATAAATTGCCCTAAAAAGGAAGGAGTACTCAAAAGATTCAAAGCCGACCCACTTACGCAAATGTGTATATATATATATATATATATATATCTTCTAGAACGGTACGTCAATTGTGTGAAGATAGCTTCGCTTTTATTTAAATTGCTTTTTAGGGGAGGTATTGGTACTCCATTGATTACGTACCAGTTTGATCATCGGGCTCGTACAACACCGAGTCACCCACCAGTCACAAACCTATATAGCTACCATTATTTATTACGTAAATTTCTGGGTTTTCAAAGACCCGGCCAATGGTTTCGGTGGCTAGTTTTTGTAGGGGTCAACCAGGCCTTTGCTGGGTCATTGCCCTCTAGCTACTGTTTTAGAGTACCCTCCAGGCTCCAGTGGCCTCAGTATCCATAAAAGGTCCCCATGTGTCTAGGTCAAGTTCATCGCAATAGCTAGGTTAGGCCTTACGAGTTAGAAACCCCTCTTTTTTGGGCCCTCTACTGTACTGTGGCTGCCCATGCTGAATGATTTGTTGTTGTTTGACCGTCACTGACTTGGGTTTGCAAACTTATGAGTGCCATATAATTCGTGAGAGCAATCGTGGAAGCGCGCGCAGTCAATCACGTTGTCTGTCTAAGAATTGGGGGTTTAATAATCCTGGCAGCAGTTTGATGAAATTAATTTATTGCTAAATTTCCTGCATAATCGAGCTAATTTGATCCCCCTTACGATGAAAAGGAATCAAGATTGTTGTCTTTTGGAGTTAAAATGCTCCTGAATTCGGATACGGGATATTAATATCATATGTTTAATTATCGTATTTCAATATAAAATACATATATTCGTTATTTCAAAGAAATAATAATAATAGAGAGTTAAGAAAATCTTACATGATATACTACTATATATTAAAATTTCTACAAGATTATAATCTTGTTTTTCCTTTCAAATTTTTAATACATTATGAAAACCTAACATATGAACAATAGTGTCATCATACACAATAATTCTCTGACAATAACAGCTTATTTTTAATGTATTTTTGGAAGTCAATCAATGCATATTCTTTCTTGGCCATATCAACCAGTACGTATGATTTCTTAGCCGGTGATAATGAATATAGATTAAAGGTTATAGACGTAGAAAAATAAACAGAGAAAACCAATCCGATTAATATTTTATGTATTAATTTACTCATAAGAACCTGACAATGTTTTCACATATCTGTTCGAGCGGTACAGAAACTAGACATCAACCCATTTTGTTTTGTGCCCTTTTTGGGTAAAGTTGAAACCCTCTTGTCCCAAGAAAGTTTCTTGGACATATTCCTTCACTGTTCCCTCGTAAATTCGTCTCAATAATTACTCCAGATTCGCACTCAAACTCCTTCGGCTTTCCATCAGAGCATGCCATTTCACCATTATTGGAACTCGGACAATCTTTGAATCGGAAAGACAGAGAAATGTTTTTCCAAAACACGCGCCTGTGGCTGCTGTACGAAATTTGCCAAAAGAGCCACCTCAAAAATATATATACCTGCCACAGTGTATTAATAAAGCTGAACCCCCCCCCCCCGGCGCCCAGTCCGATCATCAGCAAAATGCGAGAGCAGGAACGGTGAGTAGTCTTTTGCAGGGGCTAAGAAAAAAAAAAAGCTAAGAAAAAAAAAAGAGTAGTCTTTTGCAGGGTCCAATCGCTCAAAGGTCTAACTATCATTGGTGTTTCCAGAGCATCGATATATCAGGAAAGCCCTGAAAATATACAGTGCTATATGGCATGGATGCGAGGACATTGTCCCACGTGTTAAGGTACAGTTCGTATATATTTTTTGTGCCAATAAACAAAGGGTGGGTTTGTTTTGTAAAATTTTAGTATTGTTAAAATTTTAGGTATTGGGTTTAGTGAAAAAGTGAAGAGAGGTAATTTTTTATATTTTTTGTAGTGAAAAGTAATGATTTGATGGGGGAGAGAGAAATTATATTGTAATATTTTATTGTGTTAAAATTTTAGAAAGGGTAAAATTTTACAATGCAAACACAGCCAAAGACATGTGGCCCGATGTGGGTGCTTGTTTCTTTGGACTAACGAGGAGGGATAAATAAATTAAGCATATATTCCTTTTCAAACCATACGTCAATAATATCACTGCCCCAGTGGCATTAGACAAAACCCCACGCCAGGCCAAACCATTCCATCTCTCTCTATATATGTACCCACACTTATGAGGACCATGACACGAATGCTAATGTGACGACACAGGAAGCTAAGAAATGCAGAAGCTACAGATGACTCCTCGGACACTACCTTGTGTCATTGCTCCTTTTGTACCCAACTACGCCCAGAGTTCTCTGCAACACGTACTGTAGCATGCGATATACAAATTAAAGATGATCAACCAGAAGAGATTGTATACGTATTGTCTTTTTTTTCTAAGTAAAGCAGGACAAGCCTGCTGGGTGGGGATTAGAACCCCAGGACCCTCCGTAGAGGAGGAGATGCCAATTGAGCCATAGCTCATTGGCGATCGTATACGTATTGTCATTTTATTATAAAGAGTACCGAGTCTCTTTTCCATTAAGTTTTCCGTAAAGTCAATCTTAAACTCTTTTGTCTCTAAGGATTCAGTACCTGCTGGACTCTAGATTAAACTGTACACATATTCCTTCTCGTCCGTTCTATTCTCCACCCCCAAAGGAACAGTACTCCAAGTGGGTCAAATTACAACACCATAACAGAATCGAGAAAAATGGTCAGGTCCATGAAGGTAGGAGGAGGAACACTTTCCAGGGCTCAAGACAGAAGGGAATTTAACCATCAATCATCACCCTCTGACTAGTAGGTATTGAAATGGTTAGAAGAAACCAAAAATGCGTAACTAGGAAAAATAAAAGTGAGAAAATGGTTAAAAAAAAGCTAGAAAGAGAAAGAGGGAAGTTCTTCCAAAATACAAAGGGATAACTTTTATTTATAAAGGTCATTATATTACTAGAAATTGTTTAAATAAACACATCGTGAGTACGGCAATAAATGTTGCATCATTATATTAGATATGGATCTGAAATTCAAATCTAGAAATGGGGTTTTGTTTGGGAGTGCCTGGTGGGCCTATGTTATCATAGCAAAAGTTGAATATCATGGTTTATAAGATATAATAACATATACAATAGAATGGAAGCAACGGTTGGCTACCAGCCTACCAGTCGTTTTCAGCCTGAGGTGGTGGTTACCTTAATAAAATAAGAGCAGCAATCGAAAGGGATTAGTTCTTCTTTTCATCGAATGCTTGTAGCCTATTTCTTTTAGTAGTTGTTTTTTTTTCGTAGGGAATTAGATAGGGGCGAGAGAGGCTGGGGCTAGGGGTGAATGAGTTAGACTTAGATCCCATCCAAATAGCAAGAACCCCCCTTTGGGATATCTGAAGACGAAATCTAAGAAGATATAAAGGGAGCACCTGAAACTGAAAGTGCAAAAATGCTTCCAATGAGAAGCACACGTGTGACTGGTTTGCTTTTACCCTTCTAATTACTCTGAGCACTGCTGTGGCCTTCACACTCTGATCATGAGTTGGTACTAGAAACCACGCGATCAGCAGTTGCAGATATGGAAAATAAATATAAATTTAAAGCGAATAATAAATGGGAAAAATAAGAGAAAAAGAGCGAGCTCGCGTGTCAAAAGATTCTTAATGGGCAATCTGATCTACAATGCCAGCGTAGTGATGTAGGGTGGAAAGAGGTAGATTTCTTGGTCTCATTTTCTAACTTATAGTCATCCTAATAAGCACACACTTCTTATTGGAATCGAGTTGACCAGGTCAAGAGAAAAAAAAAAAGAAGAAAAAAGAAGCTGCATAGCGAATGATATAAATGCTCTTTCTTGTTGTAGTTGAAATTCGAATGAGGAACCAGAGCAAGGAGAAAGAAGGCAAAAGAAAAGGATTGGAGCTTCCTCTTCGATCTTGTGCAAAACAAGCTAGCCTTCCCCCAAAGGACGAACAAAGAATATATTGAAACTGGGATTTCTACACCTTTTACTTCTTAATATGCGAGCTTGGGTTTGCTTCTGTTAAACCATACCTTTAGGCTCTAGGGTATGTTCGTTTTCACCATTTTTTCAGGATTCTAAGTATATTCACAATTCTACCACCGAACATATTCAGAATTCAAACACAAAAATCAATACATTTTACACAATCTCCAACAACTTTTTAATTTTTTATTCAACATAAATTTTCTCTCTATATTTTTTCACATAACTCTAATACTTTTTTATTAAATAATTACATCAAATCATTTCTCTCTCCACTTTACACAAACACCAATAAAGCACTATTCAACATAAAAATTCACAACTTCTCTAAAATCCTATATTTTTTCTCAAAACGAACATCACCTAGTTTACTATCACGAGAAGAAGAAGAATAATTAGGACACATATTTGTGCTTCCGGGAAAGAGTGCGAAGAAAAAAAAAAAGAGAATTGTCAATTTCGGAGAAAATAGCCAGAATTATGTATTTAAACCTCATAATAATCACAATTAAACGTGAAAATTGATAATAAGAATAAGTTTCAAGAGAAGAAGAAGAAGAAGAAGAGAAGATTAATAGAAGTACTATACGGTGGTGGTAGTAGTAGTTGTTGTAGCCGTTTGAGCAACAATAGCAACACCACTACCACGTCCCTCACTAGCACCGGCAGCATCACCTCCATGACTCGCTGCCACTGTCACTTTCTCCGCCGCCGAAGCCACCACCGTAGCTGCCGTGACCGTAGGCCGTTTCCGCTTCTTCTTCTCATAAGGAATCCCTCTGGCTTTGGCCTGCCCTTCCCTAACCTCCTTCAAGTAAATCCTCACCGCCTTCGCTCCGAAAGGATTAGACTCCGGCCGTCCACCGTTCTCTTCGTAAGCCGCTCTCAGCCGTCCGATCAGCGCATCTAGGCTCCCCCACGCTTGCTTTAGAGGGCAAGCACATGGGGCCGGCGGGTTAGGGTGACCGAAGTAGGGGCACCCTGAGATATGGACCTTCGTCTTCCCGAACTGGTCCAAATACTTCAAGAACTCGATCACGTGCGCGCCACTGCACCGTGCTAGAGTTAACGGAGGCTTGTGGTTCTTCAAGTACTGTAAGAAGGTGTTCCAGTCCCGCCGTTTCTGTGACTCGTACCGACTCGGGGGCGCCGGTGATGAACCCTCAGCAGCCGGGGCTGAAGCTGTTGCCGATTGACCCTCTCCGCTATTAGGGTCGGATGCACCGGCACCTGAAGCTGAATCCATAACCAAGACCTGGGCTTGAGCTTGATCGGCTACCAAATTTACCTATTTTCAGCAGCTGGGGGACTTGTTTTGTCACTTCTGGCTAGTTAGAAACCGCAATTCCTATAGGTGGGCTTTCCCTATCTCTCTAGAACCCCAAACAAACACAAATCTCTCTCTTTTACTCTTTTCGGTGTTTGATCGTCTTGGTATCAAGATTTGAAGTGGCTTGCCCCTTGGATCTTTTCACGGGAAATAGCGCTCTTTCGGTTTCTCTCTTTTCATTAGAAATAGAGGATTTTTTTGGGTGGGGGGAGAGTGAGATAGAATGAGCTTGTTGATTGTTGATGGGACGTAAAAAGTATGAATGAATTATGAACGAGCCCCTCTCCTCTTAGTTAGAGAGAGAAGGAGAGTAGTATAAAGAGAGAAAAAAAAGGACTACTCTGTGTAAACAGAGACAAAAAAACCACTATTGAGAGAAGAGAGTTTGCTTGCGAGAGGTAGAGAACGGTGTAGGAGAGAGAGAGCGCGAGCGAGGGGCGGAGGAATTCACAATTTCACGTGGTGGCCCCAAGAGAAACGTCATGTTTACTATTCAACACTGACGGAGCCCTCCCACTCTCACTTAGCTGCGTTTTCGACCATAATTTTCTCTAAAATTTTATATCTCTCATAATAAAATATTTCAATATAATCTCTCTTTTATAAAAAATTATAAAAAATATAAAAAATTACCTCTCTCTTTACATTTTCACTAAACCCAATACCAATACATATTCCCATAACAAAAATATTACAACACAAACACAACCTTAATATATTTTGCTACTCACTAGCTGTTGGGAGCGTCGGACACCAACCATCCGTTTCCACCGCGAGGAGTACCACTAGCGAGGGACTACCTGAGAGCGTGTTTCACCGCACTTCTCCCGGAGCGTGGGCATAAGTACTGGTCGTGGGATACGGTGGCATTTCGGTCTCGTTGAGGTCAAACATTTCGACGCCACTAGGACTGAGATAGCTTTTTTACTATAGTAGAGCCAGCCAGGAGGATATTTACGGTTTGTAGAATTCTTCTTGTCTGCGCGTCACCCAAGGGTGGACGTGATTTGTTAAGGTAATTTTCCCGTGTGTACTGAGAAATGGTTCTTTGTTGTATGTGCTGCATGATGGGAAAGGAGAGTCATAGCAGACATCAAGCGAGGGAAACAAGACAAGGATGTTGGATTGGATTAACGTAAGAGAATAAAGAACACTCACGGACCATGCATGTGATTAGAGAATACTAAAAAGGTTCTAATTACGTGTAATTATCTCTAGTAAATATTATTATTGTGTGCTTTAATTAATTTGGGTTTAGAATGAGACACAGGAAAGTAAAACATGCCCTGCATCTAAAATCAAAATCATTCTGTGAGGGTATAGAGAGAAGATTTTACCTTTTCTTTTACTATTTATTGATGCCCTAAAAAAGTACGTGAAAATGTGTAAACCATGTCTTTTGAGGGGGAATGGAATGCTTAATGAAAATGCATGCAAAGCAATGTAGAAGGAGAAGAAAAGGGAAATAACCAAAAATGGCAATGAACGAGACATTTCTATGGTAAATCTTGCAATACGAGAAATCAATGAAGGAACTGTGTATCGTATTAGATCAGATGAACCATTGGTATTTTTATATTGAGTGCGTACAAGTGGAATATGAAGATATTGTGAGTGCCAATTATGATGCGTTGTAGCTTCCAATCCGTTAATTATTATTATTTTTTCAGTAGAGTGGAAGGAGGATACAACCGATTGAGTCACTTAGACATGTTTGAATTGAGCCATAATTATTAAATTTGATAGTTTAAACCGTCATTACAATCCTATGAAAAGTACAACTAGCCTAAATGGAGGTTCGATTTTGATACCTCCAACCCCCTAACCCAATTTCAACCGAACACCAAGACTAATTGAGTCATCTCTTTCGTTGTTAATCCACTAGTGGGCTAATAACTGATTTGGTGTGACTTGGATTATTGGATGGCAAAATCTTTTGGTTGTTGTAAACATTGATATTAAGAGTACTGTTATATATCCAAATTGCAAAGGGTTCTTAATTTGTAGATTTTTCAACTTCGTCTAGCCAATTAAAAGGGTATATATCAATATGCTTTTGTTTACACATTGTCTTGTTCGTTACATTTTCAAAATGAGTTTAAAGCTTCTTCTAAACGGGGGATAATTTTTACGTTTCAAACTATGAAATCAATATCGAACTAAGGTTCAAATTGCAAAATTTGGTAATTTTCTCCGGTTTTTTGTTTTTATTTTAGGGTTTGAAGGATAATTGTTTGTTAAATTCATTCCTAACGATTGATCATGCTTGTGTGGTACCAAAAAGTGCTCTCTAGATTTTCTCAACCTGTAAACTCTCCCAATTCGGACTAGAACAAGACAAATATAGAGTACTGGATCATGCCAGAATTAATGTTGTGATGTGCAGAATTAGTTACCAAAGTACTGCTCCCTAGTTTATATTTTTGTGCACATATTTTTTATCAGAATCTAAAATATATATAATAAAAGGACAGCTGGATCCAATTTACTTAGTGAGACACTAAACAGAAAGATGTGAAGCTCGTTCTTTCTGACCAAATAAGGAAGTAGATCAGACGTCGTATGTACAAAGGATTTTCACAGATACAAAACTCAAGGGAAGTCCCATTTTAATATATTTCAATCCAACAAAACTCAATGCTGGTTTCCGTGTTCTTTGGTGCCTCGCTGATCATGCACAGACAGCAGTGTGCAACCCCACGAAATCGCCCTTTATTTCCAACCCACCATAGAGAACTTCGAACGATGGTCTGGCTCTGTGGCAGTAGTACCCAGCGGAGCTCTTGTTTTGGGACTTTAATTTCCTAATATGCCCTGCTGATTGACGGATATGACCCATTGAAATGATCCTTTAGAAAGGTGATAATATATCTATGTCCAATCCAATCTGATCTCTGTGTGCGCCCCATCCAATCTGATCTCTGTGTGTGCCCCATCCAAATATGGGAAAGCAAGTGGAACGTCCCCACAGCCACAGGGAGCCACCATTTATTCGTGTTCGTCACGCAGAAGCTTGCCTTTATGCGTACGTGGTTTGTATTAAGCGTCCCAAACACTCTCCTGCACATCTAGCAAGCTAATAGTGTAGGTTTCTCCCTTCTTGATCAATAGACGAGCAGTACTTCAGTATATTCTTCCTGCGTTTTCATTGTGTGTGGGTCCAAACGTTTGTCATGTGTTGGGAATTGGGATTCTATTGGACATGACAAGCAATATTGGGGTTGTGTTTGCACGCAAAGATTTCATAAAAATTTTCACCCTCTTACAATAAAATATTATAATATAATCTTTCTCTCTTTTATCAAAACATAAATTTTCACTATAAAAATATAAAAAATTACTTCTTTCTTCACTTTTTCACTAAACACAATATCAAAAATTTTAACAACTCAAAAATTTTCCAACACGAAACCACCCTAGAAGTATTAGGCCCTCGGGCCTGCAATAATTCAGTATCTAGTTGAAAAGAACATACATTCTACTGACTAGATGAACTGTATGCAGAAGTATAACGATAATTTCAATCTTACGATGTTAAGTCCTAGACTTACAATTATACCTGTGACGAGACTTGAGACTAGATGAACTGTATGCAGAAGTATAACGTTAATGTCAATCTTAGGATGTTTAAGTCCTAGACTTACAATTATACCTGTGACGAGACTTGAGTGTGTGCGACAAAACCAAAAGAAGACTTTCCCAAGAGTTAATCCATTACGGATATATTCTCTAATGGTTGTTGGAAATAATGATTATGGATAAATGTTATCTTCTTACGTCAGCATCTATACAATGATTTTTTCAAAAAAAAAATTATTGCTATGTATTACTAATTATGTATTATATATGTTCTTCTTTTTCTGTCTATTTACGTATGTTTTATGCATATGGTGCGAGCTGTACTGACTGAATATGCAGAGGAAGAAGTAATTAGCAAATGACGGATGGTTTCAAGCCATAATGAAACGGCTCTTCGTAATTGTAGGTTAACTTGATGCTTTAAATGGGAGAATATATTAAGGGTGGATTATCGCACGAGATCTAGAGCCCATTTTTGTCGTAGATGCTTTTTGGGTGCATCCTATAGATGTAAATAAAGCTGATGCTTATAGCTAAAAGAGGAGATGAAGTTGGTGATGAGTTAATTAGCTAATTACTTCATATATATGGGATCGGAAATGCTCTTACTAAGACGACAGTTCTAATTCCCTTTCAGAATTGACGTAATTCTTCCGATTTTCATATCATCTTGGAAGGGGCATAATATGTCATTTTCTTGAAATTAAGGCCATGTTGCTAACATTTTGTCATGAATTTTGTTAATCAGAATAAAAAAAAAGTTAATCTGCTAACTTAGTTCCACAATGGAAAGTTATTTTGCTTCACTGAACTGATCAATATACGTGTAGATATATAATTAGAATGATCTCTACTTGCTTTAAATAGATAATTTATGGATTTTTTGTATTCTTTTTAAAAATAATTCACCTTACTCTATATGGAAGAGAAGATTAATTCAGATCATTGACCTGTCTCTTGAAAGATGAATCACTACTAGAAAATTGATTTTTAGTGACGAAATTCTCGGTGACGAATCGTCACTAAAAGTCTATTTTTAGTGACGAAATGTTATTTTTAAAAATGGTTTTTCGTGACGAAAATAATTTTCGTCACTAAAAGTCTTATTTGTGACGAAATAACAATGTTGTCACAAAAAGTTAATTTTTTGGTGACGAAAAGTTTCGTCATACGCCAATCGATCAGTACTTTTGTGATGAAATGCTCCATCACTAAATGCAAAGAGTTTTGGCGAGGAAATTATGTCGTCACTCCTCCCGATCGATAGTTGTTTATATACCGATCGATCGGTTATCAATAAACACGTGGCTTTAAACACGATCGATCGTTCATCATAAGTGATCCATCGCTATGATATGACGATCGATCGGCATGCGTCATAGAAGATCTTTCTAAATTTTAAGATAACCGATCGATCGGTGCTTTAGGTGATCGATCGTTTAAATATGATGTCGTTTAGATATTTATAATCTATTGATCGATCGTTTGTATTGAAGTGATCGATCAACAAGGCCGTCGTCGTTTTGTCTTATGCATAACGATCGATTGGTAAAGGCACAATAACCGATCCATCGCTACGATATGACGATCGATCGGCATGCGTCATAGAAGATCTTTCTAAATTTAAAGATAACCGATCGATCGGTGATTTAGGTGATCGATCGTTTAAGTACGATGTCGTTTAGATATTTCTAATCAACCGATCGATCGTTTCTATTGAAGTGATCGATCATCAAGGACGTCGTCGTTTTGTCTTATGCGTAACGATCGATCGGTAAAGGCACACTGATCGATCGTTAGGATGCGTCTTCATTTTCGTTAGACGAAGCGATCGCTCGTTTCGATAAAGCAATCGATCGGTTCACACAGTGTCGTTTTAAATGCAAAAGGCGATCGATCGGTTAACATTGACGATCGATCGGTACGTAAATTTCATGATTAAACATTTGTGATTGAATAATATGAGCTTAAATAATTAGAAATACAAAATATATATTGACAAAGTACGTTAGGATATGTTTAGATTACATAACAACAAATAAAGTATACTTCGTTAATATTTAGGAAAGCATGTACAAGTTGTACATGTTACATCAAATAAACATTTTGTAAGAGACTAAGATATCATAAACTAGTGATATAAAGCTTATTTAACACATGATTATAAGTTATTAGTATGAGATATGTATTAAAATGACATTTTAAGTAAAATAATTTTAATAATTATTTCATTTGTTAGGTTAAGAATCGTTTTTTCAATAATTAGGTTTAATGATCGGTAAAGGACGGTGTCGTTTAATGGTTTGAGACCAATCGATCGCTCACGCCTGTCATCGTTTTGAATTCGTTTCCCGATCGATCGTGAAAATTGCGATGGATCGTTTGAAAACTTAGCGGGAATTTTAAAGCTGACAAGGCAATCAATCGGTTTGATGACCGATCGATCGGTGTTTATCGTGCTTGAAATGCCAAAATGCTCTAAGGCCGTGGATGAAGTGAAAAAAAACCCACCGAAATGAGGAGAACGAAGACTTGCGGCAATGATCTCTTTTCCTCTCAAATTTAGTCTAAATATCGTTCTTTTGGTTGAGAGAGTGTTTAGAATAGATTAAGAGGAAGCCGAGCTCATATTCATTGGTTTTTTAACCGAGTGAATATTGAAAATATTTGGCGAAATTTGTGAGATTTTGGTAGAGATTTTGTTCGTTTTGGTATTTATATCGTGCAAGAGGTAATATACTCTACATACATTACGATTTATGAACGATTTGGTTGGTTATTTGATGATTTTTTGATTTGGGTATTTGTGGGTGTTGTGGATATAATTTGTGATGATTAGAGCTTATTAGGATGTTCTTAATATGTACATTGCAATGAGTATTGAATGAGGATGATTGGAGAATGATTTGGGCGTGAATTTGAGTGTATGGGGAGGGTTTGCATGATTTTATCGATCTGGGTAATTGACGATCGATCATCAATAAGTGACGATCGATCATCAATAAGTGACGATCGATTGTCTGTTAGATGGTATACAACCGATCGATCGTAGTATGTTTGACGATCGATCGTCATATTTGTACCGATCGATCGGTGTTTCACGCAAGTTTTGTTGCAAATTATTGATGATGTGTAACATTTATATTTATTTAGATATTTGATTATTGAAGTGCTTGAGTTCCGAAAATAAGAATGATGTAAGATCTCTCCTTATGTTGTTCATAATTTTTCTCATATATTGCCCTAATAATGTGGATGAATAGAGGTTTGTTTGTCTGATGTAAATTGTATTTTTTTTTGTATTCATTGGAAATACCAGGAAGGGAGTGTCCTATGCCCCTTGAATTTTGCAGTTGGAAATCACATGCAAATATGATTGTACATCTAACCCTGCAGGTAAGTATATACAATTAATAGCTTACGCTCATGCAAAGGTATAACAGTTTAGCTCACCAGCTTTTGGAACACCGATTTGTCAAATTTTCTGTTCTCGCTCCATTTGTTTATTTTTTTTCTTTCTATTTATTAGCATAAAGTTTTTTCTACAATCGTTGCTACAATTTTGATAGAAGACATCACAACATGATTGCATAAACTAACTGGAGGAGAATGGAGATTTCTTCAGATTCTCAAACAAGAAGAGAATCAAATGGCAATATCTCCTTCCAACAGACTGAAGCGAATATTTTCATATATTGTCGGATCAGTGAAGCAGTAGAACTAGATCTGATGCATTTAGGTTGTGTTTGTGTTGTAAAATTTTAGTGTTGTTAAAATTTTAGGTATTGGGTTTAGTGAAAAAGTGAAGAGAGAGATAATTTTTTATATTTTTTTATAGTAAATAGTAATGATTTGATGGGGAGAGAGAGATTATATTGTAATATTTAATTGTGTTAAAATTTTAGAGGGGGTAAAATTTTGGTACGCAAACGCACTTTTTAGTTATTAATTTTAATTTTTCTAATAATTTGGAGTTTTCAATGCAGTTCCTACAGTCTGGGCGTCATGTTCGCTGACATGGGTAAACAAATTTGTCCAGCACCTCAGCTCTTTTATCAATGCATAAGCACAACCAATTTTGTTTTCCTACTATTGTCTTGTGCTTTTTTTCATCAGGGAAGAAGCTGGGAATTAGCTCTTGGGTTTAGTTGCATGAAAAGGGAGCAAGAGGAGCGCATGCAAGTGGAGCACGAGAAGCGCATGCGAAAGGAAGAAGAGCGTATGCGAAAGGAGCAAGAGCGCTTGCGGGCAGAAATATCGAATGAGCTAGAGAAGAAAATGTCATCTGTAATGGAGAAGAAAATGAACGACACGTCAAAGAGACTATTAAGCCAGTTTGGAGGTTTGAAAAGGTAGATGCATCTATGTTGTAATAATTTTGTGATTATGTATTATTACGATGTTATTTTCGATTTAATTGCGGATTACTATTTGTTACCAATAATGTGCAATAATATGAGTATTGTATTTTTATTATAGTACTATCTGTTATATAATTTTTTTTATTATTGTTTTTCAAAAATCCAATTTATGTTTCCACCATTCGATCGATAGTTAAACGGCCAGCTATTAATAGATCGTCAATATTAAAAATATGTAATGTCGATCGATCAGTAAAGTCATCGATCGATCGTCAATATTAAAAATATGTAATGTTGATCGAGTCATCGATCTATCATCACAATTATACCGATCGATCAGTGACGTAGTCAGTGATCAATCGCTTTAATCATCGACCGATCGGCTTTTGTTAAGACGATCGATCACTAATAAATTACAATTGATCGTCATTACTATAGCGATCGATCGTCTATTTCTTACAATTCCATCGGTAAAAAATGGCTGATCAATTGCCAATAATTCACCGATCAACCGTTTATACCGATCAATCGCTAGTTTAACCGATCCATCACTAAGCCAAGTACGATCGATCGTCCCTTGTGATGATCGATTGCTATATTTAGTGACGAAAAAAATTCGTCACTAAAAACTTTTTGTGACGAAATTCGGGTTTCGTCATGAAATACATATTGTGACGCTCTTACACTGTCGAAGCTGGTGACGAAAAAATTTCGTCACTAATTCTTTTAGTGACGAAATTTTGACTTTTAGTGACAAAAAAGTTTGTCACTAAAAGTCTTTTTTTTTGTAGTGACTTAAGTACTAAACTTAAGCTTACTCCATATGGCCAATTTTTTTGCTGTTTCGATATATACAACACCGTACTACAGTCATCGATCTTGCATCCCAAAAAGCTTCTCCTTCTTTTGCACCTTTGGGTCGACGTAAAGACAGCTCCTAATTATTTGATTCTTCTTGTTTATGGGATTAAAATTAATTAAGATCTCTTATTCACCGCTTTCCCTGATGATCTGTAGAAGACTACTTCCGAATGGCATAATTGTCCGATGTTTTCGCCTCTTGGTGGCCACTAATTAAGTATTATGTGTGTCAACGAACTTGATAAAGTTTACCGATTTCTTCATTAGTAATCCTCAAGAGGCGAGTCCAAATCAAATCTCGTGAATGTCAGCTGAGATTTCAATCCGTAGCAAGTTATGCAGCATATTATCCTTCGTGATGATATCGAAATTATCAAGGATTCCGTCAAAAGATAACTCAAGATTCGCAAATCCGAATCCGACGCTTATAATAACACTTAAGTGGGCATCCTTTTGGGTCGATTGTGTTCGAGGATTAACTGTAGTGTCACATGTCTTGGAATTGGAAGCAAATCTTGTTATAAATGATCTATTAATTAGGGTGGGAGAATAAGCATATACACATGCGTGTGTATATATATATATATATAAAATATACACATAGCATATACGCTTCAATGCACGCCAACTAATTGATTTATGCGGGATTTATGATTCTCCAATGCGTTTACAGCTTGGTTTAGTATTCGTATTAAACTAAATATTGTGCTTATGATTCTGCTATCACCAAAAGAATATATAATATCTCAAGGTGAGTCACTGATTCCCGTGGGACATTTGTCGGGGAATAATATCACACGCAACTTGATCACTAATCACATTTTTCAAGTGCCGATATACCTCTAAATCTGACTTACCAGTAATAATCTATATATATTAATTATACATACTTTCTCTGCAATTCAGTCAGATTAATACATATGTTAAATTACTCTGTACGTCCCTACGTTTGACCTTTTTTCAGATTGGTCCTCAGGGTTTGATTTTTCTTAAAACTATCCTTGAGGTTTGGACTCATTCCCAAATAGATCTTGCCGTCAACCTAGTGGACGAAAATACACACGTAGCTAATGACTTACACGTGTTAGTAAATAAAAAATAAAAAATAATAAAAAAATATATAAATAATTTTATTTCATTTTTTAAAAGAAAAAAGGGGAAGGATCGGAGACCCCCCTCCACCGGCCACTGGAGGAGTCTGGTCGCCCAGTTCGAGGGAAGAGGAATCCCTCCTCCACCCCGGGCGGTGCTCTGGGGCGGTAGGGGGACCTCCCCATCCCGCAACAGTGGTTGCAGGATGGGGGAGGTCTCAGCTGCCCCAGAGCCAGGGTGGAGGAGGGAATCCCTCCTCCCTCTGTCGGCTGCCTAGTTCTGGGCTGCCTGACTCCTCATTTTTTGTACTTTTTTTTTAAAAAAATAAAAAATAAAAAATTATATTTTTTATTATTAATTTTAGATTATTTTTTATTCACTGACACGTGTCACATTGTGATTGTGCAATTTTTTTAATTGTGCTGTCAATTTCTAAGTGTAAGCCGTTAGTCACGTATGCATTTCTGTACACTAGGTTGATAGCAGGATCTATTTGAGAATGAGTTCAAACTCCAGGGATAATTTTAAGAAAATCGAACTCTGAAGACCAAACTAAAAAAAAAGTCAAACATCAAGGACATACGGAGTAATTTAGCCTAATATATAAACTCCCAGAAAGATTCTGCACTAAAGTTGGCCTCAAACTGTTGAAAAAAACAAAGAAAATTAACTTTATAATTAGATGGCGATTAGCTTTAAAAGGGGATTTCAAACAAGAATTCACCAATAATATGATGCTCGATCGTGGGACCTTTTGGACTGCTCTGTGTTGTTATCGGAGAAAAAGTAACCATAATAGTCCTATTTGGTTTCTTTTTTAATTCTTCTCTAATAAAATCTCTTCTCTCTTTCTTTCTTTTGAGCAATTAGTACCATAGCTAGTAGTCACTGGTTTGGATATTCTATAGTCTTTACTCATCTCTCCGCCGGGTGGATTGCTTTTTTCGGAGGGTTTTGAATTCTATCTTGTTCTTAAAGTATTTACAAGAAGAAAAAGGGTGAAGGACAAAAAGCGGTAGCATTAGTAAATGCAGTAGCAGCAATACTGTCAAATTGTAGTTGTGTTTAATTTTTATAATAAGATAGAATAGTAATATATACCCAGCATTTCTAGAAAATCAAAATTAACATCTTCTCTTCTAATTTTCTTTTTCTGTACGTTTCATCTTCCATCATGTTTTCCTGTAGCCGGCCAATATCTCTGTGGCACATTTGCCGTTGTCTGCGTATTCTTTATGCATTAGTTATGCTTATTTCTTTGTTTTCATATTCTCGATACCCTTTTATGCGTACGTCACTAATCTAACGATCATATATGAACATAGCTCCTGGATTAATACAAACAAATGTAGATCAAAGATTATGGGCATGTTTGAGCCCCAATTAATTGGGCTTAAAATTATAAGTTTACTATTAAAAAATTCATCACATAATTTTTTATTACTATAATATTTATTAAAAATCTTCTCTCTTCAATTTTTCACCAACTCCCATAACATTTCTTTACTTTATAATATTTCTCAAACCTAAATACTTAAAATTTTCACCCTCAAACATACTCTTGTGTGTCCGTAACTTAATTAATTTAATTAATAGAAACTCCTAAACAAAACATGTACACGCAGAAATATATATATAATTGAAAAGAATCTCTCATTGCTTGCCGGTTGTGATCTCAAGATTGTGGGGCCAGTCGTACCATGAATTTCTGACAGTGGGATTCAAAGTGTAAGAAGAAAACTTGCAAAAGAAAACAAATTATGAGAAAGTACTTTGAGGGGAAAGAAAGTTAATGTGATGGGTGGAAAAGAGATGTTCCTTGTGATTCTGATTAAAGCTGATCATCTCTGTGATTGAGTGAAGAAGAAAGAAATAGGGAATACGATCGAGGGCTATGGCCTCCAACAAATCAATATTCTCCTGGTCTGTAGCAAACACAAATATTCTCATCCATATATGCTAGCTAGCTAGCCCTTCGATCGGGATCAACACGTACGTATGTGCTTAATATGGCCATCACTGATCATGCGGATCAAAAGATCCACTGGACAGCCTAAAATGTAATGTATCTTGACTTCACTTTGATGTTCTATACGGGTTACCCAATTGGATATAAAACCGTTTAAAATTCACTGATCTAGCAATGCAGCTTCTACGAATGTTTTCTTTCACAGTTCTAGTTTTTTTTTTCTGTCCTCCTATTCAATTCATTGGATATTCTGTGTTGTGGGAGTTCTTTTTTTTTCCCCCTTTATATGCAATATATATATATATATATTAATCAGAGTGGTTTTCACCAACTAGCATAAACAAAACCCACGGTGGGAAGAGATGATATGTAGGCTCTTAGACCATTAAAAGTTTCTTTTGGCAGAAAGCTTATCCAAGGATCGAATTAGCTAGCCTGGGTAATGCAATGGGAGCAGCTTCTGTTTCTCCCCACGGTAGGATGAAGAAGCGTAAATCACAGTGCCCAAAAGTGCAGCTATATATCTCTGATAATATTGGCATCCTCAAAATCAGCCTACTTGAAAAAAGTTTGACGGTGGAGCTAGGTACATATATATATATATGCTAGCTCTTGCCCGGAAGTAGTAATTGCATTAATTCTAATACAAGTAGAATATTGGAGATCCAGTGGTCAGTTTGGACCATGTTCCTGAATCCATCACGATCAATTATGATCAGTACTTGGGCATGTTGCATTAGCTAGCTAGTATGCCTTTTTATATGTTCATAGGTCTGAAAAACCCATCATCAATGGCAAAATCTTCCATTAGTGAGACTGATGGGATATCCAAATGGTGGTGGGATCCATATTCCTCCAGTTTGCTTTTGCAATATTTGGCACCAAAGAGTTCAAAGCAAAATCTTGAAATGATTGATGAAAAGGACAAAAAAAAGCCAGAAAAAGAGGAAGAGTCAAATGTGCAATAGCCAATAGATCCCACTTATGAGTTTCTTCTAAGATGATTACATGTCACCAAAAAAATGCCTATAAAGTCTGGCATTATTAGACCAATAAAGCCATCTTCAATTGATCGAGTACGTACCAAGCTTAATTTGTTTAACTTGATAGTCTGCACTATTAGCCAAAGCACCTTGCACACCACAACCATAAAGAAGCTCTTAATTTATATATATATATATTTTGGTTAAGCTGAAAGTTCTGGCTAAGATTTGTTTATGCTCTAAGTGAACTTACCTGTGTTACACTTGTACCAACTAAATTTTGACACCTAACTTTCCAATGATTAGCTTCAAAACTGTGCAAGAAGTACTGATCTTACACTCTTAACACTATATATATATATTACTGTAGGAGATGTGTAGAGTAAGTAAAATTTGTGTTGCCTTGCTTTTCAAGAAGCATATCCATTTTGATTGATTTTGTCAAAATATTAAACCAACTAATTAATTAGCTGCCAAAACCAAATGAAAGCCACTGGTCTTGGGATGGTGATCTGCAACCTAGGAGGATACCACCATCTTCATGGGCATCATATAATGGGACATAAACATCCATATCTTTATTTATTTAAATGAAATAAACAAATATATAACACAATGATTTAAGGTTAGCGTGAGGAAGGTCTAGACAGTGCGTTCGTCGATCGTACTGGCTTCACAATCTTTTGAATTTTTATTATTATTTAACATCTAAAAGGAAACGCATCCAATGCCTTTAACTACTCGATCCCAATTTCTTCTTCGACCCTAAATTCATAGACAAAAGTAGTGTCGATATCAAAGTCCCCACGTATATATAATTTTTTTCTCTTTTGTTCTAGCAATATTTTATGTTATTTTTTAGTGTTTTTCCGTAGGAATCCATGCACCCACCACCAACGATTCCTTTTAATCATTCAGCACCTGAAGCAATCAAAGCTACACTAAGAAAGTAAGAACCCCATCAGATAGGATGATAGGGCCTGCTCGAGGCTCCAGACAAATCACAGATTGCCATTTTCCCTTTTTATTTCTTAATGCTCGATTCACTATATATTATTATTATTATTATTGCTATTACTTCCACATAAAATGTTGTATATATTATTTTGTCTAAATTTGTAAAAATGGATAATTTATTTTAAAGGTAACGAGAGAAATTCGGACACCTATTCACATCCACCAAGTTAGAATAGATTTGATCTGGTATTCGCATGAATTTAGTTTAATTTTACGATAAATTTCAAACTGCGCAATCTCTCAAACTACATCTGCAAAGTAAGTTCAGAATAATTTTTTAATGGTAAGTAAATACAGGGATATAAGATGGAAATGCTCATGAGTTAAGAAGTGTACTTCACCTCTCTTCTAATTAGGTGTAGGACACCCATCCTTTCGATCGAAGACAAATTTTGAAGTTATTAATAGACAGATGATCATCCTTGTTTAAAGCACTGACATTTGAATGGGTATCTCTGATCTGTAGTACACACGTTCTTGTTTTATTTATTATCCTCACCCACCACTCATACCCGGGTGTTACCATTCAGATGCAGGGTCATTTTCCTTATGACGCGGACCCAATATCCATAAAAAGTTTTTGTGTGATTAATTGGATAAAACCCCACAAAATAGAGAAGAGAAAGGTATATCGGAAAGACCCCACAAGAAATATTTTACCTTTCCAAGAAGACAAAGAAAAATACGAGTATATGCAATTTAAAATATTATCTTTAGGCAAAAGCTCCATGTATCAATATTTCATTCAATTGATGACTACGGAATCGGTTGATTTTGATTTAAACAAAAATGGTGGCCAATCCACCCGAAGTGCCTCGTTAATGGTTAGGACAAGGGTCGTGTGGATGAGATGCTTGATTCTGGGTATAATTTTCTTTAAGAATATATGCAACCGGTGATTTAAGTGGTAGACCGTTGTTGCCCTAGTCTTTACAGAGTTTATTATCCAAAACAAAAAAGGAGAGAAACGTAGGGTATTAATCTTCGTTTTCACGGATGAAAATATGACTATATGAAACCATTTATTCTAATTATTTTAGTTGGTCAAATAGCAAGATAATAGAAAATATTCCCTAATACTACAAGTCTTTAAAACTCCTCTCTCTCTCTCTCTCTCTCTCTCCCCTTGCTTTTTTTATGCAATCAACCCTTCGTTATTTGCTTAATTGTAACATTTGTCTATATGATAGTTTTTCACGTGTTAGACGGACTTATTAGGACTCAAAACTTATTTGATTAGAGTAAAATTTTCATGAGGGCAGATACCTCACTTGGTTCCTTTTTCCCCTACCTGACTATCTAAAGCAGTCTAATCTATTCTGCAACTTCGGCTTGACCATGTGAGCCAGTCTGGAGAGAGGGGGCTTTCTTCTTTCGTTTTTTTTTTTCAGAAAAAAAGTCTCTGATTGGCTAATTATCCTTCCCCAAAGATTTGGCTGCTAGAAATGTAGCAGTAATGCATTGTCGAGCACATTCTAAGAATTCCCAATCAATAAGATATTGGGCTCCACACTTCCATTGTGGAAACTTTAGGGCCCTAGAAGGTGGATTTATACCCACACTTCGATTGGTCGGGCACCGGCGTAGTGATCCAAAGAACAGGTTCTCCCAGTTCATGATTGACAATAAAACAAAAAAACATTAAAAAAAGAAAAAAAAAAGAACCAATAAAACTCCACAAAAGGGTAATCACTATGTTCTGCAACAGGTTTATTTGTTTAAAGTAAACATCTATAGAAACTGGTCATTCATAAAGCTTATGTGACAAATAGATGATCCGGATCATACCCCCCTCTCTTCTCTCTCTCATCTTGCATAGTGAGGGTTCCTGAGTTTCATTTAGATATTATTCATATAAAAGGGGAGTCTTCAAGAAAAGGGAAAAGGGAAGGACCAGAAAAAAAGAAAAAGGAAAGCAAAATTCCAGGATCATAAACTCAAGGCAAATCCAGTGGAAGACACTGCATGGTGTGTTGTCACAGATTGCTTTTCTGGTTTCCTATTGATGAACAATTCATCAAATGTATGGTATACGTACCCGAGTTTGAAAATTTTGAAAAAAGATCCAGCTTCTGATTTTCTGAAAGTGGACAATAAATTCTTTTTTCTTTTCTTTTTTTACAAGTGGACAATAAAAATTCAAAAGCCAATGCTAAGTTCATCCATCAGTGATAATTTTACCAGAGGTTTTAACCATGGGTATCTCGTGGCCAGTAGTAGTATACAATCCAAAGGTCCACCACAGCAGATCACGGTAGATGCCAAAATTCCAGGCACAGGTCCCTCACAGATGACAAACATTAGACCAAATGGTAAAGAGAATAATATATGCATCTTAAAGCAACGTATAGGAGAATGAACCAATTTCGATTGCAATCGATTTTGTATATGCCGTACTACAAGGGACATGATAAGCCTGTGACACTTTGAAGAAATGACCCAAACATATATCAGGTGGACATAAATATGATCACTATACCTACTAATTGAGGAGATTAATCACATGAGACAACAGAAAGAGCTACCCGGAGATCATTCGAAGTTCCACATATATACATACGATATGTTTCTATTTCCTCTTGATAAACCCTAGAAGGATAAGCCGCATAGTGATTGCCACTCACCCTATCACGAATGGAAAATATGATCTCCCTGAAGATTGGTTCATGGCTGTTGAGGAGATTGCCCATGCTCAAAACTTTTCTCCATGACTGGTTTGCACTGGGCTGAGTAAACATATTTGACACAACTGGTCTCTCGTGGATCCTTACTTGTTGCTTCTTGTCGAACGTCTGCAATATTACATTCAAGATAAATCAATTGCAGTTAAGAAGATGGCCTAAAGTAAATTTGGAATTTCTGCCAGCATGAAGCAATAAAGTTATTTAGATCTCAAAATAAACAAGATGCTAAAATTGATATCAGTGCTCAGTAATGGCCGCCTGTCTCATAAAGCCATATTAATAATGCTTTAGTAACACCAGGAGACACGAAGGACTGAAGGATTTATGTGCTAGATTGCTACCCCAACAGTTGTAATGTAGTTAGAGGCATCTTATTTACCATTTCAGTGGTTTCCCCAACTGAGCCCGTTCCCATTCTTGGAAGATAGAAGTTGTAGTAGTCACTGAATATTGCTTCAGAGAGGCGTGGTGCTTGCAAGAACTTACGATGAAGAGAAGCTGCAACAGTCAGTAACTTCTCAACATGTTCAAGAACAACGCAAAGCTGTCTCAGGTCTTCGATAATCTCACTGCCAGCAGATAATCGGTTTGCTGCAATGCACATTAAACTTGTGAGTGCTGATCCCAAAAACCTACTCTCTCGCATCCCATTCTCACTTTCTAAGAAGTGAACGGGAAGTAGAATGGAAGAGCAAAGATAGACAAGTTACACCTTGCAAAGGCTTCAACACAGATGCCATCGTAAGGTAAATTTGCCCCAGTTTGATTGCCATCTGCCCCAAGCCTCCATAACTAGTCTGGTTTAAAGTGTCTGCTGAAGCTCTGAAGGCAGTGCAAACCATTTGCTCAAGCAACTGATGCGGTCTTAATGTTTCCAGGTAATGAAGGACCTATGGGATTAAAAGGTAACATGAACAACTAAAGCACACGAGTATGGGGAAGATTATAGGAAGAACTATGAAAAACCAATAACACATCGTAATCAGAATTAGTTTTGCAGCTACTGTTTGCACAGACATGCAGCCAATATGCAATTACAGCCGACAAACATTTATTCTAGTATGCCGAGGCAAAAGTTAGAACATAGACCGACACATGGCTTTTTCATTTGTTTTTTTTTTCTCCAAAAAAATCTTGAAGGAGTTTATTTTCTCGTACTAAAACACATAGAATCTTATATTCCAGGGAACCACTCCCTCGAGTGATTAGGATTTATAAACAGGCTCGGTCTTCAACACTGATGGGATTGTGGAAACAGGGGTGAAGAAAGGAAACCTCTCCTGTCTAGATCATTTGCAAGTGATTATAACTTTGGAATGTTGAAGTTGGATGAATGCTTGTCAAGCCTTCTGAAAATTTTAAGGGGTTAGAAGAAACCGTCCATTGAGGAAAGCTGTTACTTATTTGCTCCCTCAGGATGTACAGAGAGAAGAGAAGCTTTAAGAAAACTAATATTTTTGGAAATATATGAAGCCAGTCACCAACCAGCGTATTCAATGGAGAAGGTTGAAGATGAGCAGTTTTGGTCAACTTGCAAAAATCATCAACCAAATTCTTTAGCTAAGCTATTCAGCTCATACTCATTAACCAGAATCATAGGGGTAGGGGCGGCCTGCAGAGGCCTCCAACTTGTGCAGTAGAGGATATGCCACACCATATGAGCCCGCACTAACAGTGGTGGAAGGGGAGTGGTTTACATTTTTCCCCCTCTTTTCAGATTTCCCTTCTTAAAAACCAAAAACTTTGTTTTTTTTTTTTGCATATAGTGTCAATCAAAAACAGTTTTTGAGCGCTACAGTAGCAAAAACAAAAATCACATCTTACAAACCCTTTCCAAGCACAAGTGAGATTCCTCAAAGAAACTTGCCTTTTCTCCTTCCCTATTTGGATCCAGAAGTGGCTTCTGCTCCGAAGCAGACAAAGTGGGGGCATCATTCCAAATATTTCGCCATATATTTCCATGCTCAGACATTCTTTGTGAAAGCTGTCCTTGAGGAGGCCAACCATGATCTGACTCGACAATTGGAAGTTTCTCACTTGATCTATTTTCTTGAGCATCATCATCCTCCCAATCTTTAGGTGAATGCCACCGAATGAAATCTTCAAAAATGGCATCTGGATTTGCTGCTTTAAATGCTGACATATCTAATAACAAATTCAAAGCTTGTCAATGAGGAAGTAGATTGTGGCATTAGAAAAAGAACCTCAGCATCTTTTGAAAAGCAGACTCTCATAAAGAAGAAACTTAAAAGTCTATACCCATAACTTGTGGACAGAAATGGGATAAGATGCACGTATCAGTTAATTTTACCACCATAGCTAACACCTGAACACAGAACTTGACAAGAAAAATGAAGAACTTTGAGCAGGCTAAAACAGTTCATGCAACAGAGAGAGTGATCGGAAGTCAAAGATTATTGATTGAAGGAACAACTACTGACTGAGAAAACCTTGAGACAAGGTAAGATATGAATAAATTCAGAACAGCTATCTGATACAGGAAGTCAGGCTTAGTTTATTGTGAAAGTAAGAGTGCTAAAGAGGTATGCAAACACAAGATCTCTGAAGCTTGTCAACAATATCTATGCGCATTTCGATGGCAGTAAGGTGGTAGAGAGTTATCACTGCCAGAATTAAACCTAAAACGGAGAGTCAAATGCCATGACATGGAGCATTCTCATTGGTTTTAGTAATTTCTATAGTCATATATTCAGTTCCATAGGCCAGAGATTGACCGTCCATGGTATAGACGCTAATTGTGGAAAGGTATAAACCCGAGTACAGATTATAGTATACACATCAGATTTTTCTCCAGAAATAATATAGTACATGTACAAGGGTAAACCCTAATAAAAGAATGGAGATTGAAGCTCATCACCTGAGGATAAGATATCTCTCTCCAACTGAGCAGAAAATTTCTGGAATAGAATAACAGACAATGCTTCTTCAGTCAATCCTGTGAATTCAGACGAGATATTTGCCATAAAGAAGAGAAGCTTACAAAGGAGTTTCCAAAGGCTTCAACAGCCTGGAGCCGTTCTTCATGCATGTCTTCTGTCATGAGTGGTGCATCCTAAAAGGATTAGTGAAAAGGATGAACTGTTGCGTTCTAAAAAATTGGTGAGGGTGACAAAAGTACACGTCAAGAAAGGAAAACTGATAAACTCTAGAGAAACCTGAGTTAATGGTTTATGCATTCTTTGATTTGACTTCAGAAGCATCATCGACCCCACAACACCAGCTGAACCCCTCCTGATGCAGTCTGAAGGCTTTAGATCAGCCAATTGCACATCTTCGCGTTCATTATTGAATCTTGATACAGTCATGCCAGAACCATGTAAATTCTCCGGTGTCAAGGGACTGTGGCATGAAGAATAGGCTCACACAAAAATTTACACGCCTAAGATAAAAGTGACCATTCTGAAGGTAATAGGCAAACCTAGCAAAGTAGAAAATGTGCAATAGCTTCTATCAATGGCAATGGCGTAACCAAATATCATCCGTATGGACAAAATTCTCTCTATTAATTTATCTATCCCTTGGTATTTGACCCAACAAAAGAAAAAAAAGGTAAAAGAAAAAAAAGAGCTCAAACTGCAAAGGCAAATGCTATACCATTGAGCTTCTCCTACATCTCTGCTTAGATACAATGACTCACACCTTTGCATGTTGGGCAACCTCGGTGGTTGTTACAATTGGGACAGCCTGCATTACTAGACACTTTCCTTAAGCCCAACACTCCCAGAACTAAAAGCCAAAAGTCCATAGAATTGACTTCTAAACTCTAGCATTATAACTTTGTTATCTTCCTCTAGCCTTTTAGCATAGTTCAATAGCGTTAAGGTCCAATTTGGCTACAAGAAATATACAACTGCAGCCAGGCCAAAGGAAATGATGAACTATAATCAATATACTCTAAAGAGAAGAAGCAAAGGGGCAAAAGAGAAAAAATAAACAAAATAGTGAAATAAGTTCTCATCTGACATTAGCCAGTTGCAAGTGAAGAGAAAAAAAGGAGTCCTCACTTGCATTAGTTCACCTGTCACATCTCCGATCAAAATCTTCACCAGGTGTCCACATAATGGATGAATCTGACTCCTCCCCAACTGGATCATCTTCCTGCACAGATTCAAAATAGCACTTCATGCAAACAGTAAAAAGAAAAACAAAAAACAGAGTAAACAGTTTAGGCTGTGGAACAACAAGGTAGACAAGGACACTATTGGGACCTTTATACGAGGAGAAGCTCGATCCATGCTTCCAATACAATCTTCATAGTCTTCATTCAGTTCACGCTTCCTCTCAATGCATACTGCAAGCTAAACAAGAAAGCAGAGAAGTGAAACAATTTTGGCCCTGCCTTCATCTATGCCACAAAAAGAAGCCACATGTTTCTTTGGTTTGTCTTTTGACGCACATGAATTTACCCAAAAGTGCTGAGAAGGTACAACAAAAGTACACGGGAAGTTAACAAACGGAAGCCTCAACAAGACAATTTCCTATACAAGAGAGGTATAAGATCCTCAACTCATTTTACCATCACTTGCCATATACAGTACTTGTTTCTTAAGTTTAAAAACAAATGCTGCCAAATTACTGACGATAACAGGAACATTAAAAACCTCTTACATAAAACTATGTTTATATTCCATACCTGTTGATAGGAAGCATATTAAATCTAAATGCAGGTAGAACAGAGAGCAAAGAGCAATTAGGTTTGCTCCAAGCGAACATGTAGCACAGACAAGAGATGCAGCTAAACACTTGTTTGCAAGCAAGGTCAAAGACTTTTGCATATTATTATTTTCACTTTTTAACAACTATAGAAATTTTGTTCTCAAGAAGAGAAGATGTTGCACAGACCTGCACTGTAAATGGAACTCCTTCCATACTGCATCAACCAAAGATCCTTACAAATAATATTTGGTGTACTAAAGGGTACCACTACTCATTGAAACAGTGTCTTGCAAACTAATAGGTATGCATGCAGCTCAATTCGAATACCAGAAACTGCTGCAATAAGATATGTAACATCTAAAATACTTCAATCAATGATTGTTAATGAACTTGTTATAAGTAAGAAACAATGAGTTCACAGTTTTCAGCACTAAAAGTACGATAAGCTCTAGGCCATTTCACAAGTACTTAATTCGTTCTAAGTAATGATCTTGTATGGAGTTAAGAGACTGCAGCAACCCATTATAGACCTATGTACTAGCTGTGAAAAGCTCACAGAGGGTCAGAAAATTGGGATGCAAGGATGTAGTTTCAAAATCTAATTCTCGTAAGGAATGGTTTCCACCAAAGTTCTTCAGGTGAAATATGCATCTTATTACCATTTGCAATTTCTGGTTAATCAAACAAGTGGATAAGTCAATTGAACCATTAGATGGCATTTTGGGCAACGGCTGTGACTCTTCCCAGCACCACCGAACTTCTCGAACAAACTCTATCCAGAGCGCTGCAATAGCTGATAACATGTGCATTCAATCAGATTTTTCTCGAATGCTGCCCCATTACTGATAATGACTACTTTCTTTGACTTAGTTATTCACTCAACTCTACGTACCACGTATGTTGCAGTTTCCAAACCATATAGAGTGCAAACAAAACTGGGCAAACAGTGATTCAAGAGGAGCGCCTTTAACAACTCGAGAACTCTTATGCCCACCCTTAGCAAAATTTGGATCTCGTATTTCTGCACAGAATACAAGGACACTATCAATTACTGCATGGTATTAAAGTGGCCATCTGAATTCATATATAAGTGTTTTACAATCATAATCATGTAAATTGGAGGAAAGGTCCTTCCGTTTTATTTTTATTTTTAGTTGGTATATTACACATGCACTCAGTAGGTCTTGAACCATGACCTTACGTTCTTTTTTTTTTGGATAAGTAACACAATTTTATTAGAAAAAGTGAAAACAGTACAAAGGACTGTACCGAAAGTACTTAGTACAAACAAGCAACAAAACTAAGAAATCATCAAAATCAGCAAAAATACCCCCTAATACCGCATTAGCCCCCAACAAAACAAGGAAAACAACATAAACCCTTGCAATTTCACCAAAGACAAAGAAACATCTATTGTTTCGCTCCCTCCAAAGACACCACCAAACACACGAAGGAATCATTCTCCAAATGGCCTTAGCAACCGGGTTAGAAAGTCTTCTATTCCAACTCCAAAGCGCATCCACCACCTTCTCCGACATCACCCAATGAAGGTTCGTGATACTAAGAACATGATTCCAAAGCCCGCACGCCAAAGACAATGAAGAAGCACATGGTGAACCGAATCCCCATCACCTCGGCAAAGAAAGCACCAATCAGCCATGTAGACACCTTTTCTTCGAAGATTATCAATCGTGAGATTCTCCCATGCATAGCCTCTCAAACAAAGAAGGAGACCCTCAAAGGGCATCGCAACCTCCACACCCCTTTCCAAGGAAGAGACAAGTTATTCCTCCTAGCAGTGAAATTATACATAGACTTTACCGAAAAAACACCATTCGTGGAGCCAGGACAAGACAACATATCATCCTCCCCTCGCCAGACCACCACACGGTACAAGAGAGAATAAAGCGCAGAAAACTCCTCTACCTCCCAATCATATTCAGATCTCACAAAGGGGACATTCCACACTACATTGCCATCCCTTTCCACCAAACATTCCGCCACCATGGCCTCCTTGCATTGGGACAACGAAAATACAAGGGGAAGAAGTGTTTCTATTGAATCAAAAACAAGTTTTCTTCCCATCGCGGAATTCTTTGCCATCTGTATTCTGTTAAAATGGCAGTCTTACTTACCATAAAAGTATTAAAAAACCAAAATAAGCAGGTCACACACAAATTGTTAATGATTGTAAAGACAACGATAGCCCTATTATCAATTCATATTGCTAAACAGTTCCAGAAATCAACTTAAATCTATTTCAGTTCAGCTTCCTTAAAGCTGTCTTAAGCTCAGATCCATTCAGTATGCCATGTTCAGTTGTTTATTATATTCACATCTGAAAAATCTTTGAGATTAACTGTAGCACTTCTTCTAAATCAATACTCGGTGAGTAGTCACCATACATCTTAAAATACGTATACTTAAGGTAATATACACTCACGCTGGCACATACACTTACAAGTCTACCCAACAGAACCCCAACACCGAGAACAAGGATAAATCATTCACTATTCTGATCCAACATGGCTAAGCAGAAGAAACCACTACAAATCACCTAAGCGCACACCCTCAGACAATAATTAACAAAGGTCAATCATTTCGTGACGAAGAACAGAGCAACAGGTGCAGGAACTTATGGTCACTCCTACAAATCCAGGTCATGTGCATCTGTCATATAAGTCAACTCATAATGAATATTCTTCTCCTCAAATGTCAATGCAAAGAAGGCAAGAATGCAATTTAGTATATTCACGTCACATGCTACAGTTAGGATAAAATTATCAATCACATCAACAAAAGCTGAACATTGTATGAGTACCCTCATGAAAAAGTTCTTTAAGCACACGATCAACGACAGAAGGCGGCGGTATAACCCTTGTGGCCTTCAAATTATCAGGACCTGGGTTTTCAACTGCTAGAATGCAGAAAGATTAAAAAGGAGTTGAAAATGGTAATCTGAAAATGACATCAGTAAAAAAAAATGGCCCAAACCTACAAGTCATTCATATAGTTAGTCAATGAATGTGATGTAACCACAAGAAAAAGATTCAAACCTGAAACAAAATCTTCCATAAATTGAGCTTCAAATGACATGTCTAATGCATCAATCAAAAGGTGCAATTGGGAAGCAAATCCAACTTGGTTTCCATTGGAAGCATCACTTCTATACAAAAAATAATCCTTCTTGTAAGATGCCACATTCAAGCACTAAGAAAAAGGGGAAAAAAGATGTTGCATTAAAACAAGTCAACACCAATCTAAAGCATAACAAGGTAAAAGGATATACTACTTGTAAAAAGAGCCAAAAATGGACTGGCAGAAAAATGAGAAAAACGAAAATCAGAAGTCATTTATTCCACATCAAAAGTCCCCCATTTTGCTTTTCCATAGTACTAACCAATAATTAGAGACAGATGCTATAAAAATAATTATTGAAGCTCTAAGTAGTCATTTCAACATGCAAGGGAACCATAGCAAGAAAGAAACAATGACGCACCTTGTATAGAGTCCAAATAAGTATGTGAGGTATAGGGGCAGAAAGTATGGGAGTTTCAGCATATGGGAAGAGCTGGCCCCAGAGGGAGGGGGGTCAGGCTGGGATACTAGATTACTATTCATGTACTCAATCTAAAATCTAAGTCCATAATGAAGTCTAAAAAGTATATGCAAAGGGAAAGTTTTTTCCAGATGAAATCGCTTTGGTACATCAAGCAAATTCTTACTACATTAAACTAATACATACCTTAATATGCATCGAGTAAAAATCCATCACATATGGAGAAGTGTGTTATACTCAGGCTGATAGAGTAAGTTACATTAAAGCTACTTCATCAACAACTCATGTCTAACAACATTTACAGTCAACTACCATCCAAATTTTGTTTTATGCACACATTTATCTTATAGTGATTGAATGCAATTACTAATTTAGCACTACTTTTATATAAAGAACATACACTCCTAAAAGTTATAGGCAGGATCTTTTGTGGCTTTGTGAAATTTATCATAAATGGTGAATAGCAAGAAGGGACATAAAGGACTGTTTGCAGCATCCATTGCTGAACAACCATGACAAGCACACTTGAATATCAACCCATTACTTCTGTCACAATATTATGCATTCCTTCCAACAAAAGGAATTCCTTACAAATTTTGAGAAAGCTGTGGAAATATCATCCACTTCTCAGCTTCACGAGGTGAATCATTTTCCAACTCAGCCATTTGCAGAGAGCTTTCAACCATCTTCTCTGACCATATGGCAATCAATTCAAATCCTGTTTCCAGTGAATCCATCAAGTAAAAGGAACATATTATACTCCAGGTAAGGCAGGCTTAAAGCAATAATGAACCTTAAGAAGCTTCATCAGGACACAATCTTCTGTCAGACTCAACATGTTCAAACCCAAGAACAAGATGAGGAGAACAGGTGAATATGAAAACAAAAAGAAGTGCATGAAGTTAAAAATGAAACTTGTTGGCTTTTGTGCACAATCGAGATTTTGATGATTTCAATAAATGGATCAAGTTTATAAAATGGACATCTTCAAAGACAAAGACGACTTGATGAAAGAGCCAAAGACTTGAAGAAAGAAGAACAAGAAGATGCAATGAGCTCAAAGTGAAGATGCAAGGAGCTCAAAGTGAAGATTCAAAACCTTAGGGTATAACCTTATAACTCTTTGTTTCACTTTTGACAAGGATTATGAATCACACTTGCATATCTTTCAAAACGTGCATAAACCGTTTTACCTTTTGTTTGAAAGATTAAAATGTTTTTAAAGGTTTCAAAACACTCAAAATATACTCTCAAACCCTTCATATACTTATGGGAAGTAAGTCTTTATAATTGAGTGTTTAAAAGTGGTCAAACGTGGTTTTAAATGAATCGGTCGATGCAACTTTTTGTAGCGGTCGACCGCTACATGAAGCGGATGATCTTGACAGCATTCAAATTTATGACCGTTGGGCAACGACTACTTGAAGCGGTCGACCGGTACAACTATAAAATTGTCAAATCTACCCCTAACGACTATAAACGGCTAGTTTTCACATGTGGCCTATAAATACACCTTCATTTCATCTAAAATGAAGAACCAACGACCACATATCATTTGTATAGCTTGAGAAATATCTTAAACCTTCATATTCTATATTTCTCATAGCATTCACACAAAACACACTTTCATATCCTTGTCTTTTTGTGAATCAAGAGATAGAGCCTTCCATTTTCATATCTACTCTGTAAAGAGAGTTTTTGTTCATCTATCTTCATATCCAAGAGAGGTATTTCCTTTAGTGAGGTTGTTCACTAAAGAAGAAGCTTAGAGAGTGTATATCTCAAGCTTGTTAGGTTGTGAGTGGTGAGCCCGAAAAAACCACTTGGGTGGGTTTGAGTGTTGAGCCCGGGAAAACACTTGAAAGGTTCTCTAGCACCCGGAAGCTAGAGTGTAAAGCTATTGAAGATAGTGGAAAACCTCAAGGCTCGGTGAAGGAGCTTGAGGGATGGATGTAGGCGGGTTTGCCGAACCACCTAAAAACCGAGTGTTTGCTTCTCTTACCCTTATTTTTACTTTTAGCACATATTTACTCTTATTGCATATTTATACTTGTGCTAAAGTAGCTTTACTTTGCAAACACGTCTTTGGGGGTCAATAGCGAAAAGTTTTAGAAAACCAATTCACCCCCCTCTTGGGTTGCCTTAATCCTGTAAACTAGGACTTATAAAACTAACACAAACATCCTCAAACTGAGAAGAGGTGTGTTACTGAAAAGTCCTACACAAAATATACCTTTAATTGGGTCTTCTGCTGAATACCACTCACTCCAAGGACAATCATCATCCCATTGTGCTTTGTTGTGGGTCTCATCACCAGGGTTTCCTTCGGACTCTGTAGGTTCGGTATCAGCTCCTTGGACATCATTGTCCTCATCATATGGAAGGGTTTTGTAGGTTAGCTTCATCGTAAAATGGACTTTGAATAGATGCATAGAAAGGTCCAATGTGGAGTAGGCCTTCAAAACCAGATGAAATATTATTATACTTGGGAAAGTTTTTTTTTATGAATAAGTCAATCTCATTAGAAAAAGTGAAGACAGTACAAAGGACTATATCGAAAACATTATTTCAAACAAGCTAAAAAACTAACGAAATCTTCAGAATCTAGAAAAGGGCAACCAACCACCGAGTTAGCCAGCGAAAAAGTAAAGACAAGAAAACACTCTGCACCCTAACCAAAGACAAAACACAATCCTCAAAACATCTATTGTTACGCTCCCGCCAAAGGCACCACCAGATACAATGAGGTATCAAACTCCAAATAGCCTTAGCGAGAGGGTGATGCGATAAAAGACAATGATGTGATTTGAAAGTAATTAAGAGCATGGTCCTCCAACTCTCATACAAACATTCCTGCACAAACTTGGCCATGAAAACACCACGAAAGCATGAAGTGCATGAAAAGATGTCTATGCAGTATAATTGCCACATCAACATTTGTCTACATAATTGGGAAGAATCATGTAAAAGCTAGGGTTTATTTCTCCTGGTGGGAAAGGAGTTCAAAACCAGTAGAACTTCGACAAAGTAAATGAATGCTTACTTTTGACCTACCTGTTGAGTTGATGTATGCTTTATCAATCAAAAGACGAGAGCTATTAATAGGATTATACAACTCGAGGAAAATGGAGAAGTGGTATACCATTTCTGACCCGTTACAAAGCATAAGAAACTTGAGATATATGCCTTAACTTGCAATTGTAATAATGCTTAAGCTAAACGTATATAACAGAGAAACATTTAGGAAATTTAAAGGTATGGTGAACACTTACAAACTTTGAAATGAACAACTCGTATAATCCTTCCAAATGCATAAGTTTTACTGGAACCTGGGTACCCATGTGATCTGCCTCAAATCTCCTGGTAAAAACAGTTCCCATATTTTGGATACCAATGTATGCCTTCCTAGAAGGGTCATGCACCGGAACAACAACTGGCAACAAACTGCACATCGCCAGAGCACAAGAGATTACAATTCAGGTTAAGTTACCCACAGACCACAGATTATTGTCTTGTATTACCAATAGGATAATAAACCATTGATCGATAGAAGTGGGGGAAACTTTCTTCTTTTATAAGATAATGAACAGGTGAAACACGAGAAAAAGGACTTCTGAGGGGGTCCCCAATAGAATGAGAAACTTTCTAAGTAGTTATAAGAGCAAGAAAAAATATGTCATAGGCCTAACATACAAGAAGCCATAGTGAAATCTTATGTAGAGTCCTCTATTTGTCATATCCAAAAAGACGAATGATCAAATTGGAAGAACATAAAGGTTATTTCACAATGGAACTTGTAACGACCCAAAGGGTAGTCACAACTGTGCTTTCACTTCAAAAGGAGTGGTCAAGGTTGCTCTTGAAGCCCCTTAAAATTATTATAAGGCCTAGTTTAGCCCAGTAAGGTCCCAATTTGGAACTTGACCCTTTTTTTCCTTCTCTTCTCATTCCATCTCTTCTCCCACTCTATGTGTAGGATTAAAGGTATCACAATCCCTCCCTTCTTTAAATCATTGACATTCTCGTCAAGGCCCGCTAAGCCCACATTGGTGGTAACTAGGGCCGATCTGATATCATTTCTAACAACCACAGGAGCGCTAACCACATATGCGCTTTCACTTCAAAATGACTAGTCAAAATTGCTCTTGAAGCCCCTTGGAATCGTTATAAGGCTCAGTTCAACCTAGGAAGATCTCAATGTAGAACTTGGCCCTTATAGGGCTCATCTCTCATTCCTTCCTTTCTCCCACTCCATGTGGGATTCAGGATATCACAAAACCACTCACATAGCCATGATGCAGGACATGAGAAAGCCATACTTCACCATTCCTCACATGAAAAAATTTGAATTGAGAACTCTACCTTGAACAATTTGACAAAGCAATTGCAACTGCACTTAAAAGCTTGCTAGCCTCTGGTGCATCAAGTACTACACCACTAGCACTTTGAGGAGCAATCACCTGGTAATGCAAGCACATGTTATGAAGATAACAAAACCCTCAAAATTGTGAAACAATGTGCTTTACGTCGGTCGAAACATACCAACAACTCCTTGACCCCAAAACACAACTGCATCTCATGCAAACCGAAGTTCCAGGCTGAACCTTTGCCTGTGTCAACCGGAATTCAAATAAATAAAAATAGGACTGGCTCCAAATAGGTAGATGACAAAGAGAAATCACCAAAAAAAATTCCAGCGTACTTTCATTGTGGGGTATTTCAAAGTAGTACTCCATACAATAACTTCTTGAGGCATACTTCAACTCAGATTTGACTTTATATAAGTTCTTTGAAAATTCCAGGCGAACAGCACCCTTTTCCTACAACGAAATAATAGGACAATTCAGATTGGAAGTAGAAGACAATATCCTACATGCGGCACAAAATTAACCACGGTGTTCAGAAACAAAGCAAAAAAAAAAACAGCAAAAAAAATCCTCTTTCGAGTAAACAACAATTAAGTAGGAAAGTAAAAAAACATATAAGGAAATAATTTTATCAAAATGCATGTCTGTGCGTACATGCCTCAATTCACACATTCGATATACGAAGTTTTCCAGATCCGAGAAAGCATACCAACAAATTTTTAGGACCATCAGCCATCCATTGCCGGCAAACCGCCTCAATTTCAGAAATGAACCTACAAAATATGAAATTGACAATATCGATTTGCTCCTAGTTCTAAATTACTGCAAGTTCAGGTGGTTAAGAGTTTATAAGGATTACCTTTCCCATGAAGAGGCGAGTGTGAAATCATCGAAATACTCAACCTGCATCAGCATGCAATTGATGAACACACAAAAAAGAAGAAGCCAAATTCAACTTCGGATCTCAGATTACCTCGGAAACTGAACTCAGCTAGTCAATGTGAATGCATAATTTGGTATATGAGCATAACTTTTACTTATCAGATACTAAAATAACTAGATTCCAAATTCAGTAGTAAAAAGTAGGAGGAGAATGTAACGAAGGACATGCCTCCTCTTCCCGAGCCTCATCATCTCCATCAGATTCTATTTTGCTCGAGGAAGCCATGAAAGATCACAGAGAGTCGAAAAGCAGCGGAAATGTTCTTTTTTTCCTTCTATATACCGGGAAATACTGGGAGAGACGAATAAGATTTCTCGAAAGATAAATGGGATCGAGCTGTCTGAGGAGGAAAAAAGGAAAGAAGACGAAAGCAATGGTCTGCGTTCGGGTTCGGGTTCTGCAGTTCTCGACACTCCACGACTCTGCGAGGAAAAATCGAAATCTGGAATTTTTTGTTCGAATTGACAATTTGTTCGAAATGGTGACACGTCAGAATCGCCTTCGTGAAGAATTAACATGAAATAAAAGCCTAAAAAAATAAAAATAAAATAGAAATTACAATGTTGCTTAATAAAAGGTTATGTTCGTTTAGAATATTTTTTTTTGTAGTATTTGTGTATAAGTTGTATTGGTGTTTGTGTAGAAGTTGTTGAGGTATAAAAAATGAATGATTATGTTTAAAGTTTTTTTTAATATATTTCGAATTTATTTATTATTAAAAATTAAATATTTAAAAGTATTAAAAAAAATAGAAAACGACAAAAGATTAATATGACCCTCAAAAGCAAATGAAATGTACTTGGCATGATAGATTTTTGTTGTTTAAGGTCTGAACACGTGAACTCAAAAGCAGAAAATGAAAAGAGAAGGAGACAAGCCTGCTGGGAGGAGTCAGAAGATGGGGCCACACATGCCAGTGAGAATTTTACTTTTGCCGAACATGAAGCTTGTCTTTATTCGAATCCTACGAAAAGTTTGAAACCGAACATCTCCTTAGTAACTATTTTTGAAAATGGTGGATTAGTGGGAATGTCCAATAACCGTGTCATTATTTTTTCGCTTGAACTCAATAATTCCAAGAGAAACATAACATGTGAAATTTAAATTATTTAATATTTTTCATATAAAATTATCAGTGAGTTACGCATAGAAACTCTACTTTTTTTCTAAATTTGTACAGCATAATTCCAATAAGAAATTTGAAAGAATCCTAAACCCATAAATATTCTCCTTGTGTAATGGAGCTATCGATATAACTTGATCAGAATTACTACCAATTTCAAGTGGGTCCTAATTACATTTCTCGTCTCACAAAGAAAAATCGATTGTCGAAATATCTCCCTTCTAGCAGCATCCAGTGGCGGATCCAGGATGGATTTTTATGGGGGTCGAACTTTACATGCAAAATAACAAAAAAAAAAATCTTCGTAATGCAAACAATTTTCTTAAAGTTACAATATCGAAAATTAAATACTAAAAACATTAAAAATAATAGAATACACGTACCGTACTATGTAGTACGACTGAGAGATGACAATTGCATCCTACGTTTTTGCATACTTATCCATTATCTAAAAAAAAAAGTGAAAACAATCAATCAACAATTTCACAAATCAATTCTAGTGATAAATCTAGGATCGTTGGTGTATGAGATAATGGAAAAAAGCGATAAATCTAGTAACAATAAAACCACATAAATTGCCATTAGATACCATATATGCAAGGTATGAAAGAGGTACCTATAAAAAAACCAGCACAAACAATTACACAGAAAAACAACAACAAACACATTGATATTAGCGACTGACCATATTTGCCAAGAGAGAAACAGTAGTCTTCGATACAACTTTTGCCAGTGGTTTGTATACCACAGTTGGTTTCATATCGAAGTTCGAAACCTTCTCAGACGGATTATGAGCATCTGCTCCAGAGACCTCACCCTGTAATCATGATGTGCCAAAAAATCAGAACATAAGAAGAACTGAATGAAGGACGTTTAGAAGAATTTTAAGATCACCTGGAAAGAAACCATCCCAGCTGAAGCACGATTAACCATTGGCTTGAACCTCACTGTCTTTGGTCTAATGGTAGCAACTGCAGTTTTAGAGCATACATTAGAGGGTGATGCATCAATGGCACCTGCCAGAAGTTCTGAGAAAGATCTAAAGCTGGAACAAGTGGGCCTTGAAGCAACTGGTTTAGAAATAGCTACTCTCTCTGCTTCCTTAACATCCATCTCAAATGTTTATATGCTGTTCTAATTATGATTTCCTGAAGCAGAATATGCTCCTATGAACATCTGGAAAGCTTGCAACTGCAATTATCCTATGCTCAGAATAGAAGACATTCCCTTATCAGAGATAGGGAGAGTAAACTAGGAACATGTTGGGAGGTGACGCTTTTAGTAGGACTAAAATATGCTTCCAAAGAGTTGGTTGTTCATGATGATTCCAGCTATACACAGCTAAAACTCTTCCACTTCAAACCTGCATAGTACTGGAATATTTAGATAAAGAATAAAGAAAATGGAAGGCATTGATAATCAAATTACAGAAAAATGATATGCTATATGCAGCCATTGCATATGCTAGCAAATTCCATAGCTTCGTGAAAAATACATTGCAAATGACTAATAACCTCATTCTGATATAGCGGTGCAAAGGCATGAACATGGGATTAGTTGTCGTCTCAGTGTGCTGACTAGATATCCTACCAATAAAGTATGCATTTACCACTCATGCCATGATTAAACTTCACATAGTTATTGTAAAGGAGAATCAAACTCAACATAGTCATAAAGGAGGTTCATAGAAAGATGGGAAGACAGTAGACAACCGTTAGGAAACATTTGAACCACTCTAATCACCTTGCTAGGTCCAGAAGAAAGCTTAATGCTCGTAAAACCTTTTAAGATAAACAAAAGCATAAAAAACCCTGACGCGACACAGTTTAGTCAAATTTAAGCAAGTCTTCAAAACTAGTAGCAAACATTCTCCTTTCCTTCTCTTACTGGAGTTCTTTTCAGGTCAAGGACATTGCATTAAAATTTAATTCAAGTTCAAAAGAGGGAAAAAGAAGAAAGAAGAATGACTTTGACTAGGAAATCACATGACACTCAGGTCTAAGATTTCCTTTTAACTCTTTTCATCAGAAATATGTTGGAAGAGTTGTAGAAAGACAGGTGAATTTCAATGGTGACCAAATCATTAGGTGATGCAAGGGCCTTTTAGTTTCAAGTCCAAATAAGCAATGCTTATTCAATACGATGTCCAAAGAGTAAAAATTTCTCTCATTTTCGGTTAAGAAAAACAATATCTGAACTGCATTTGAACTATGGAAACATAAATCTAGGAATTGGAGATAGAAAAACCCATTGATCTTATTTTGTCTTTGCTATTGCTAAGGGAAGCCCTGTAACTTTCCCAATTTGAGGAAGTTGTGAATTCTCGCAACAAACTACTTACTTTTGCAGCCCTCAATTCATGACATGAAACTCTAAGCAACCAGACGGGGAGCTTCAGCCTTCCGGAAATGATAGCGACCAACCAAAACAGAAGGAAAAAAAGGAAACTGAAAAAGGAAGTACAGATTGAGTACAACAAAATATTTCAATTTCTTACCTCTTTGCCGATGGCAAGAACCAAAGTCCAAAGACGAGTTCCTTGAGGGTCTGTTGGCGTCGGGAGGGAGGGAGAGCAGAGAGAGTGAGAAAGGGGGAAAATTTTGGGGGTGGGGGGGCGACTGAATTACGCAGTTTCACCTTTTTTTTTTTTTTTTTTTTTTTTTTTTTTTTTTTTTTTTTTTTAAAACGTCTGGGCCTGGGCTTCAAGGGGAAGCTGCCTGGGCTTCAAGGGGGCAGCCCATATAAAAAAAAATTCTTCACACTTATTCAGGCGGTGGGGGGTGGCCGCCCCCCACCGCCCCAGGCTAGATCCGCCTGTGGCAGCATCGGTTCCTAAGTTGGGTCAAATAGCAGATAATAGAAACCCATTGGCCATTGCTGCTTTAGCTAAATTAAAAAAAGTTTATTATAACTTTATTCTTAAGATCGAAAGCATTTTCTCTTAATCAAAATATGAGTTCATTCATACGAAAACAAAACATGACAAAAACTAAGGGGATCCATCCATCCCTTCGTACAGCCAAAGTAGCTCCGAAAAATATTCAAAAAAAAGAAAATAACCTCCAAGATCAATCTTAGAGATACCCAATTAGTCGATTGACATGCACTGTCCTCGATCCACTCCTGCTGAGTAGCTAAGTGATGAATTTGGTGGTACGAGAACTCCTCTTATGGAGGACAAGGTAAAGTATAATTATAAAACCACCCCGGTAATATATATTATACAAATATACAATATACACATGTGATCTCAGCGACTCAAACGCTGGAATAAGAGAAGGTCGATTATTGTGTGAGTGGATAGTATGTGTGAGTGTGTGAGTACACGACTGAGATTATATTGTGTGAAATCTAATAGCTGAAACAATGACACGTCAATTAATGAAACCGGATCGGTTTCGCAGGTCGGGTTCTCGGGTCAGTTTCATTGATTGACGTAGCATTATTTCAGCCATTAGATTTCACACAATTTAATCTCAACCGTGTACTCACACACTCACACACTCTCCAATCACACGATAACTTTTGCCGGAATAAGAGTCTTCGAGCAGAGCCGATGTATCGGCGAGCGAAACAAGCGACGTGTGGTGAGCGTCAGAAGTAACTAGTGGCGAATGGCGAGCACAGAGCGCAGCTGAGGCATTGAGCGGTGGTGCCGCCGTGTCCTGGTTTAATAATAATGAAAACACAAAACAAGGGTGTTTTACTTCTAGGTAGGGGGCTTCCTTTCTAATCTAAATAATCTATTTTTGTAATCTAAATTATGTATGTCATAGGGTCGTTAGTCCTTACCTGGAGAACCCTTTCCGGCCTTTCGAGGAAATGCTCCCTGTCCTCTAGGAAAAAGACACACCACGTTCCCGGTCTTTGACAGAAAATGGGTTTTGCTACAATTCCCGTCTCTGACAGGCTTTTTAACCTGTAGGTGAATTCCACATTGGTTTACTGCTTGTCCGTCATGAATTTTGACGGACACTTTAATTTCATCTCCGCTTTCCATCTGCAGTTGTCTACTTACACGTGGCATCTGGTATACGAAGAAATAATCGTTTTCATGGTTAGGTTCATCTAACTTGGTTCTGAGACTGACAAAGATAAATGGAGCCCCAACGCGAACGATTAATGTTGGCATGTAATAGCAACTGCGGTCTCTAGTTTTATTTATGATTTCTAAGTGAAAAAATATATAACGAGAGTTTCCTACTCCAAACTTCGGATCAGGTGGAATCACAGAAGAAACTAGTAAAATGCAGATTTCACCCTCTGAAAGTGAAGGTACATGAAAGGATATCGATGATCCCATTGTCCTATGGCTGAATCAATCAGGAACTTCACTACCGCAGAGAAAAACGATACGTGATGGATAATGATCCACCGTCCCCAACTGTTACAAAAAAAGTGTCCACGTGAAAAATTATGAGACAGAGAGAGAGAACCTGAAGAAAACTCCTGCCCAATTCGTGTTTTGACTTGTACCCTTCCACGAGAATGTATGACATTCTTCCAAAACTAGGCACACCATCTTGAACGGCATAAAATTCGATGGAGTGACAAAAGCCACACGAATAAATAGTTCCCGCCAACGGCAAATCTGCAATTCTAGCAATTGAGGCACAGCGATCTGCGTGCAATTTCTCTAAACCTATGGGAAGTTCTGAAATAGATTGAAGATTCGAACAGTTCCTCAAGTACAAACACTTCAATTGACGAAGACTGCTGATGCAATGAGGGAGGCTGTGAAAATTATTCCCTGATAAGTCCACACTTCTGAGGGAAGGTAAACCCCCCAGATCAACAGGAATTTCATCTTCGGACAAATTGCAATAACTAAGATTTAATTTTTCCAACGAACAGAGTCCAAGAATGGAAGCTGGCAACAAACTTCTGGGTCCTGGGATGTGTGGTGATATCCATAATGGGAAATGGGTCCACCAAGATTTTGATGATTCTCCTTTACACCCCGATAAGGACAGAGTTTTGAGATTCTTCAAAAGGCCAAATGAAGATGGTAATTCCTTTATACCAGTTCTGTCCACAAGTAGCTCCTTTAAAGCTGTCATATTCCCTACTTGCTCCGATAACTCCTCAAGTTTTAAGCAACCAGACAAGTTAAGAGTTTCGAGAGATTTTAAGTCATAAATGCTTCTTGGAAGATTTCTAAGATTCTTGCATCCTTCTAAGTTGAGCAAAAGAAGTCTTTTAAGACATCCAATGGACGCATGAACCTCAACCAAGTTTGTGCAACCTTCAAGTATCAGTATCTCCAAATGTGGGACTTGAAAGAAATTTGGTGATTTGGTGAGATACATGGAATGGCTCAGATTAATGACTTTCAACTTGTTGAGTACCTGTGACAAATATAAAAATAGGAAAATTAGAAGAACAGTTCATATGTGCTGCACATGTGACATTAATTGTGAACCAGAAGACACATTGAGATTCATCATACATTAGTCTCCTTCCAAGTTTTTTTGATAGTACTATGCTGCATGTCAAGAACAACAAGATTCTCCAGATATGGCAGATATTTCAGAGGGCACTTATGCCAAGAAAGCCATCTCAGCTCTTTGGATAGATGCGCGGAACATCCTGTGACATCAACGCCTTGGATTTGGAGCAATCTCAAACTCTTCATCTTCACAAATGCTTCTGTGTTGAAATGTACGTCATCGAGAATAGGTAGATTTAGAACAAGACCCTCCACCTTTTTCGATCCCTAACAAATAACAATAGGATTAGGCTATTAGCGATGCACATCTTCACCTAGCTTCTAACCGGAGTAAGCCCAGAAATTCCCAGTATTATTTATGGGGGAAGAAATTAAACAATCAACTACCAGCTGATTTAGACAAGAGTAGAATTCCATACATGTAAATCCAAATATTTTATAAGCAGCTTGTAAGTATTAGTTATTTACTAATTCAACTTACAGAAGTTTTGAGTTTAAGTTCATGCACTTACGAGTAAGAGCTTGCGTATTATTTGGAATTACACGTTAACAAATGCATCTTATATCATTGTATATACATGATCTGTTACAGTATACAAGGATATGAGTAGCTTACCATATTGTTGTTGCGTAGTACCTCGAAGATATCCTTGTGAAACCACAATCTACTGCGTTTTCCTGGATTATTGGGTGACTCTTCATGAACAATCTTTCGTCCCATATCTCGAATTAGATCATGCATTCTCAGTTTATTTTGAAAATCAATTGTTATAAGTGACCTTTGACGGAGAATATTAATTCCACTATCTGTAAAGAACCCACAACCCTCAAGTATTTTGGTGACATATTCGTGGTCCATGCTGACAAAAAAGCATGCAATATCAAGAAACATGACCTTTCTATCTTGATCTAAGGAATTAAAACTTGTTCGAAATATTTTCTGAATTTTATCATGAGGACTTCTTTGTAAAATTTTCAATTCAATTTCCCATTCAGCAACACTTCTTCCTTTTAGAAAAGATCCCAAAACCTCAAGAGCTAATGGGACTCCTCCAGCATAATTAGCTGCACGCATTGAAATCTCTAGGTAATCCTCTCTTGGAAGGGCCCTTCCGAAGGCATGCCAGCTGAAAAGTTGAAGAGACTCAAGTAGATCCAGTTGTGGAACCTCATATTTTACATGAGCTTCTAGTTGAGTTACCAAATGTCTGTCTCTAGTTGTGACGATAATTGTGCTTCTCGGACCAAACCACTTGAAATGTCCGACTATTGTGTATATTTGCTCCAAGTCATTCACATCATCGAGAACAAGAAGAACTCTTTTGCCCCGAATTCTTTCCTCAATCAATTTGATTCCTTCCTCAACATAATTAATCTTTAGATTCCTCACTTTCAAAACATCGGAAAGAAGCTGCTCTTGTAAATGAACTAAACCGTTGAATTGTTCTGAATGTTCTCTTATGTTTAAAAGACAACTGCTTCCTTCAAATCTATGACATATTTGGTTATAGACAACTTTTGCCAGAGTTGTTTTACCAATACCACCCATCCCATAGATGCCCACAATGCGCACATCACTTGTTCCAAGTTCTAACGAAGCTTTTATATTTTCAACGTGAGATTCCGTTCCTACTAGGTGTTCGTTAACATACAACCGAACAGGCCTCACTTTACAGAAAACTTGGTCAACAATCTTGTCTATGAAATTTGCTTCATACCTGATCGTTGCATGAAAAAGAAAACAGATAGTAAAATTAATACGGAATAGGAGAGGAAAAAACAGATAAAAAAGAGATCAGTACGAATTCTATATAATATCATTTGATATGCTCTTCTATATAATATCATTTGATATGCCATAAAACATTTGGCTTCTTTTTTTTGGGTTTTTCCTTCCATGGATGAAGTTATTAACATTATATGCATTAAAAAGAAATGAAGTTAGCACGGTACCCATTTGCGACATTTTCGAGATCCCAACCAGATTTATCCGCAGCTTCAGTAAGAGCTGCTTTCCACCTCTGTACCCTCTCTATGTTTTCATGGCTGACGAATGCTTCGGCAAAAGGTCCAGTCTGTTTTCGGACATCGGAAGGGTTCACATCATAGAATATCGGAATAAGACTGTGGCCTTTCGTTTTGGTGCAGCGCAGGATCTCTACAAGCTCATCAAGGCACCACCTAGAAGAAGCATAGCCTTGGGAGAAAACCACAATCGAAATCCGTGAATCACCAATCGCATTGATTAGTTCCAGAGAGATATTTTCTCCTCTTGGGAGCTCATCATCATCTCGGAAAGTACGAATTCCGGTTCGTACTAAGGCAGAATACAGGTGATCGGTGAAGGCCTTCCGTGTGTCCTCACCTCTGAAACTCAAGAAGACATCGTAATTCCGGTGATTCAAACGAGTTTCCGAGAATGACGAAAGGGTTTGAGCAGCCATATATGGAGCAGGTCAGCAGGAGGTGCCTGTTGTGGTTAGGCTTGAATGAGCTGAACAGTAGAAAAAGACAAGACTGGAGACTCCTGCTCCAACACGCACATTTATTACTCAACAATTAAATCATAAATTGTAAAACTCACAGGAGTCAAATGTATGAAAGAAAGCATATCCTTATTCAAAGCATAAATTGTTTTGAAATTAACGCGTCAGCCTCAATTTTTTTTTAAAAAAAATTGTAACGTTTTTTTAATAAAACCTCTAGTGACTATTTTGAAAATGGTGAATTACCGTTTAATTTTTTTTGTTTGAATTGTACTCGATAAATATAATATGTGAATTTATATTATTTAATATTTTTCATATGAAATTATCATAACTGAAATGGATATGTTAGGTTTATCCTTTTCTAAATTTATAGAGAGAAATTCGGGAAAAAAATTCAAAGAATCATAAACCCATAGATTCCATCGTCTATGCAGCTATTGATTTTGTCGTATATAATGGCGTCCTTAGCACATTCGTTTAAAGATTAGGTATTATTTTTTTTAGAAGTGTAAATATTAGGTACTCGTTTTGAAGTTTGGTTTCACTTGTTCACATCTAATATATCTGCGTAAACTACCAACTTAGTGTGGTATTTATACAGTCAAAATTTTAATTTATAAAAGTATGATGAAAATGAATATAGAAATGAAGTGAATTTTTTAGTTGTATTATAATATAGAAAATGATTTTTATTATTATTATTTTGACAAAAGGCCAAAATTTTAGTCCGACAAAATGAGCGCAACATCTCTCATCTTCGGACTAGAATTCCTCCATCATACTTCGACTTAGGTGGAACACCCGATCAAAATTGATCAATTTAGGTCTATAAGTCTTTACAATGTGTTGTACAAGGTGGTTTCGAAGATTTTGGTGGGGAGGTTCAAAGGAGATATAGCTAAGCTTGTGTCTTCCTTCTAAGAGGCGTTTGTGCCAAGGAGGACCATTAATTAAGGATAATGCAATTCTTGGTTAGGAGGTGTTGCATTCTATGAAAGCTAAAAGAGGACGGAAGAGGCTGGTTGCTGTCAAACTTGATATGGAAAAGATATATGACCGCATGGAGTGGTTTTTTCTTATGAAGGTTCTTAGGAGGTTTGGGTTTGGAGAAAGGTGGGTTAGGTGGATTGAATTGTGCATCACCACGGTGCGACAAGGAGACCCCTTATCTCTCTTTTTATTTATTCTGGGTTCGGTGGTGCTATCTAGGTTGCTGATCAACGAAGAAATTTCTGGCAGGATCCATGGTATCAAAGTGTCTCGGGTGGCGCCACCTATCTCTCATTTGCAAAAAAAGCAAATGATCTTTTGATTTTCAGCCGAGAGAAGGTAAACTTGGGGAAATCAACGTTATTATGCAGCAAAAACACTCATCCCGCTGTGGTCAAGGAACTTTGTCATATTCTGTAAGTGAAGAAAATGGGATTGGACAGCAAATGCCTTGGTCTTCCGCTCTTTATAAGCAGATTGAAGAAGAAGGCCTTAGAGGAAGTTAAGGACCAAGTTCTCTCCAAAGTAGCGGGGTGGAAGATGTGTGCCCTTTCTCAAGTAGGACGAACGACCTTGATTAAAACAGTTGCAACAGTTATGCTTCTCTATAGTATGTCGACTTTCCTCCTTTCCAAAGGGTGGTGCGAAGATATTGATAAGATGCTTAAAGATTTTTTTGAGGGGCTTCTTTGCTCAGAAAAAATATAATTTCATGCCAAAAGCGTGGGACTCTATTTGCTTACCGAAGGAGAGGGGAGGTATCAGGCTTTGCAAGATGTATGAGGTCAACCTTGCTTTGGTGGCCAAACTAGGATGACAGGTTTTAAGATGTCCTGAGAAACTGTAGGTGAGGATAACAAAGGTAAAATGATCAATCACTTTCTTATTAATCCACCTTTGTAGGCTGGAAATTGATCTGCAATTTGGAAAGGGATTTTGCAGGCTCCCCTATTCTTAAAATGAGGCTTTGTTTGTGGCCTAGGAATGGGGGAACGGTGAGTTTAAGGGGTGGTCCTTGGCTACTAGGTGGGAGAGATTTTCAGCCAAGTTAGAGAGATGGGGGGCAGGACCCTTCTTTTCAGGCGGTGACTGATTTGGTTCGACCAGAGGTGAATTTATGGAATGAAAATATTTTAAGGAATTTATTTGAAGAGGATTCGGTGGAGGAGATCGTTAGAATGCATGTTCCGAATCCAAGTTTAGGAGACCAGTGTATTTGGACAAAGGAAAAAAATGGATTATTTTCGGTTAAATCTTTGGTTTGGGAGGAGCAACACCGAAGGGCCATATCAAGGAATCTTATGGAGCAGATGTCGTGGAGCAGATTATGGAAGCTGGAGTTGCAGGACAGGCTTAAATTATTACTTTGGAAGGTTGCGGCAGGGGCACTTAAAACTAAATGAGCGTTGGCCAGGATTATTAGCTGCAAGGATGATGAGAGCTTTCGTTGTCCTTTGTGTCGTCAATCAACGGAGGACACTATCCACTTGTTGGTTAGGTGCAGTGTAGCTTGTATTGCTTGGAGGGAGTCTCCTTGGGCAATTCAGAAGGACGCTTTGCACTTGGATTCAGCGGCTGAGCTGATAGATATAGTGTTAAATGCTGATCAGGTTCTAAATATCAATAGAGAGAGGCTAACCGCTTTTGCTTTGAATGCAGCTATTGTTATGGATTGCGTACGGTTTTTGAGGAACAAAGTGGTACATGATAATGTAAGGGTGGATACGGGCGAGCTGATTTTTCCGATTCATAGGCTCTATGCTGAGCATGTTTAGGCGTGGCTGAAGGTTGATGGAGGTGTGAAGCTGAGGTGGACTCCACCAAAGCTTAGGTGGTTGAAGTTGAATTCGGACGTGACTATTCGTCCAAATGGGTCATTCATAGTTATCTTGGTTCGAGACTCTTATAGTTCCCCTTATATGACATACATGGAACGAATTGTTGCTATGTACCCACTTGTTGGAGAAACTTATGCATTAGCAGAAGCGACGGATTTGGCTCGTAGAGAGAATTGATCCAAGGTGGAGTTCGAGTGTGACTCTCTTGTGCTGTGCAAGGAAGTTTTAGAGGATGGTACTCCTAGTTTATTTATTGCTACTTTGGTCGAGAAGATTCATAGAGGGCTTGCTGACTTCAAGAATTGGAAGACTGCTTGGGTTTCTCGTAAGTTAACGTGTTGGCCCATAGACTTGCTTCTTGGGTGGCTAGTTTGGGTAATGTTGGTGTTTTTTCGAGTTTTTGTATTCTTGAGCATATCTAGATTTGTGATATGCGTAGTGACTTTCGGTTTCGTAAATTTGATGAGGTTTTATTCAGTGGAAAAAAAACAATTGTCTACTGAAACATGGCATCCGACATTCAAAAAGATGGTCCCCTCAAAGCTCCAGATCCCTGAATGAAGCTTAATTTACGGAGAGGGACCAAAAATAGTGGGAAGTAGAGGGAGAGAACCTGGAAAAGACTCACCTTCAAATCAATTGGTGATTCGTCCAAGCCCTGCATCAAAATGTATGATAAAAGGGTCGAAAACCAATGGTCAAGTCCTGCGCACGAAGCACAATTCGAAGGAACAACGCAAGTATATATAGAGAAGCGAGAACGCAAGGTTCCTCGAGAACTTAAGGAATCTTTCCATTCCAAAATTCCCAATGGTAAACATAAATTCAAAATTTTTATTAAAAAAGAAATCAAAATCATCTATTTCTCTCATCAAATCAAATCTTTTCAATACAATAAACACACGCAGGCAAAACAAAAACATGTAAATATCAAGAAATATGACCTTTCTGTTATGATCTAAGCTGGAATCAAAGACTTGGAGTAATTTTCGCAAATTTTGGAACAAGGTACTCTTTGAAAAATCTTCAATGTAGTTTCCCATTCAACAGCACTTCTTCCTCTCAGATAAGATCCCAGAAGCTTAAGCCATAATGGGTGTCGTCCAGCATAATTAACTGCATTCTTTGAAACCTCTAGGTAACCTTCTGTTGGATAGGAACTCCCGAAGGCATGCCAACTGAAAAGTTGCAGAGACGCATCCGGAGCCATCAGTGGAACCTCATATTTTACAATATTCACTTCATTAATTTGAGTTAACAAATGCTCATCTCTAGTCGTGACAATAATTCTGCTTCCCGGAGCAAACCATTTGAAATTTCCGACCATTTTGTATATTTGCTTCAAGTCATTCACGTCATCAAGAACAAGAAGAACACTTCTGCCCCCGATATTTTCCTCAATCAATTCGATTCCTTCTTCCTCATTATAAGGCCTTTTAATAACACTCGTTCTTAAAATATCAGAAAGAAGCTGCTCCTGTAGATGAACTAAAGTACCATTGACTTGTTCTGAATGTGTTCTTATATTTTCAAGACAACTGCTTCCTTCGAATCCATCACATATTTGGTTGTAGACAACTTTCGCCAGAGTTGTTTTACCAATACCACCCACCCCATAGATGCTCACAATGCGAACTTCACTCTTTCGGAGATCTAATAAAGCTTTTATCTCTTTAACGCGACAACCTGCTTCTACGAGGTGTTCGGTGACATCTAACAAACGAACAGGCTTTAGTACTTTCAGTTTCTGGTGAAGATCTTTAACAATCGTCTCGATGAAACTTGATTCATACCTGATCGTTGCATTTAAAAGAAAAACACAATTCTATCAATTTTCGTGTAATATATTTTTTTCTGATAATTTTCGTGTAATATTTGAAAGAGAAAGAGGACATTGCAAAATCTTTAAAAAGATATAATGACGATATAGCATGGTACCCATTTGCGACACTGTCGAGATCCCAACCAGAAAGGCCCCCAGCTTCAGTGAGAGCTGCTTTCCACCGCTGTATCTGATCTGTGTTGGCTTGAAACTGCTCTTCATGCCTGACGAATGCTTCGCCAAAGGGTCCGGTCAGTTTTCTGATATCGGAAGGGTTCACGTGATAGAATATCGGAATAAGAGTGTGGCTTTTGGTTTTCGTGCAGCGCAGGATCTCCATGAGCTCCTGAAGGCACCACGTAGAAGAAGCATAGGCTTGGGAGAAAACCACAATCGAAATCCTTGAATCACGAATCGCGTTGACTAGTTCCTCAGCGATAATTTCTCCTCTTCGGAGCTTATCATCTCGGAAAGTAATAATTTTGGCTTGTACCAAGGCCGTGTGGAGGTGATCGGTGAATGCAAAGCGTGTATCACCTCTGAAACTCAAGAAGACGTCGTATTTCGGGTGATTTGACCGAGGTTCGGAGGATGAGGGAACGATTTGAGCTGCCATGGAGTAGGAGGTGCTTGTTGTTAATGGTAGGTTTGAATGAACTGAACAGGACGAGAAATCATGCCTTGTCAAGTTAATTTCACCCCACTAACGACATAAGAAGATAGTTTCAGATCTTTGTTTACTGTTTCTTTTTTGTTTTTTCTTGACTTTTGACTAGCTGTTCGAAACTTCGTGGTAGCTACCTCCCAATACCTACTCCCCCCCTCTTTTTCGTTAAGACTTTTGGAGGATAAAAAAAGAGATATTCAGAATCTGGAATATTAAATACGATTGGTATACCTAAATTAACAAGTGGTTGGCATGAAGACATTAAACTTAGAGCTGTGCTATTGAAGTCTAGCCCGCCCTAGGCAGGCCGATACCCATCTTTTAGATTATTTATATTTTGCACTACGATGTATTAGTTTTGACATATTGAATTTATAAAATTATATATTTTTTTAATTTGAACTTTGTACCCAAATTGTCTTTTAATTTAGACGGATTCCGTCAAAAAATTTACGCATTGTCTATTTATCTTTAAAAGTATTTACACATTGTCTCCCTTAGAGGTTTTTATACATTACACCCTACGTTTTGATAGAAAATTTATTTAAATTGATGAACAATTTGGGTACAAGGCTCAGATTGAAAAAATATGTAAGTTAGAAGGTTTAATACGTTAGAAATAATATATTGAGTGTAAAATATAAATAACTTAAAATATAATAAGAGTAAAGTGTATTTAATTTAATTTTTATTTAAAAAAAACAGATGTGAGTGGTATGGTAGAATCGGTAGATGTGTCATTGACGGTGCAATCCGGATTCCGGACGGGAGTTTCTATCATTGGGCCTGCTGAAATGAAATCTGACCGCAAAAGGATCCAAAAGGTATCTTTCTCCCCCAAAACAACGGCCCAGATATAACCATTCAAGACCATTTGTCCTTTTGCTGACAAATTGGGCCACATGGCAGACCAAGGTACCAACAAATGGACCCACTGTGTCCCACGTGACCACGTCCCCTCAAGCCTCAGCAGACGTGGTCTTCTTCATCCAAGTCAAACAATCACGCAGCAGCCATTAATCGGACTATTTATCCATAAGAATAATCAATTTTTTTACCATAATTTGGAATTTGAACTGTTAGCCTATCTTTAATTATTGTATTTTCAGACCGTCCGAAATTGAATTATAAGTATCTAATTAAAAATTAAAAATATGCAAATAACAATTTTAAAAATAAACTAATTCCTTGATAGAATTGGATGATACATTTTTTGAGATAAACATTAAATACCATAAGGTTTAAACATTACAACATGATACAATTTAAAGTCTAAGCTCTCGATCTATATATTCTTTTAGTGGAATTGTAGAATTCGTGTTAAAATAAAGGCAAGTAATCTTAATTCTTTTCAATTTTCTATCTAAATTGATCCTTTAATTTAGAAATACACACTATATACCTAAATCATAAAGCATTTATCATTTTGCCAACAAAAAATATTTTTAATTTTTTTTCATGTTACAATTTTTAATAATTTTTTCATAACTTTTTACAAACTTTACTACTTTTTTTATAAAATTCAATCCTTTAGAAGAATATTTTTTTGTTGCCGATCCAAACACGGGCTTAGCATCTAGTAATATTTGCATACAAATTCTGCACTTCAACTGTACACTGTAGAGGTCAATCCGTTATATTTCGTTATTGACGCATTGTTTATCTATTTATCCATACTCTCACACTCGGTTACTCAGCCACCACCACCCTCCAATCTCTCTGTCTTTCAGATCTTCCTGTCAGAAAAAGGAGACTATTATGGTAGAAGGCTCTGAAATCTGAGTGAAGTTCGAGCGGAGCGCTTCAGCCTTGTGAGCCGCATTTGGTTTTGCGTTTTAGGGAGCCCATGGCTGCAGCGCTGGAGTGCTGGTCGAGCCGAGCCAGCACGGACGAGGACTTGGTTGAGCAGGTGCTGATGAGGACGCAGGACAGATCTGAGGGATCCCCGCCGGCAAGCTCAGATGCCTTCGGAGTGGGGGCGAAGGAATCTTCCGCGATGCAGAAGCGGTTTCAGAGGCTGAGCCGGAACGTGTCGGAGGCGCTCGCCTCGCTCAAGAACTCTCTGAATCTTGACTCGGCGCGTGACCTGCCACCTGCCTCCTCCTCCTCCTCGTCGTCAAAGATCGAGTGCTGTAGGAAGGACGTGTGGGGCAGCGTCGTGCGAAACCTCACGCAGCTCTATCCTGGTAGCCAGCTCCCGGAGAAGCTCGTCTCCAACATTCGCAAGCATTATGATTCATTGCCGCTCAGGTTTACTCATTTTCCGAGCTCGGACTCTGTTTGGTTGCTGAAAGAGTGTAGGAGAAAGAAAGACAATGAGCCCCACTGTCTCAAATAAACGGGGAATTTAAAAATTAACCTCCCCTGGTCTAAACCGAATAGTTGAGTTAAAGTTCAGTGGAGAAATAGATTTTGTTCCTCAGGAGCCCAACAGAGCACTTAGGTGTCTCGTCGTTCCTCTTAGTTTTCTTTAGTTGCGGAAAACTGATTTTTGGTTAAGTTTCTCACATTTTCTAATTTTTATTGGTTAAACTGATTACAGTTATGCTCAGGCGGGATTTGATATGAAAGAAGTGTTTCTTCATATTAAGTTGATAGAGGAGGCATCAGGGGATGACCACCCTGCTATATTGATTCAAGAAGCGTCAGATGTTGAAGTTCGGGGGTCAGTATTCAAGCTGACATTTGCTTGCAACTCTTCGATTTCATGGCCGGTGATGTCGGGGGCGCTGGATAGCGCGTCTATTTGTTGCAAGAAGATACAGATCTTTGAGAAGAAGGGTTTCACCCTCGGGATTGTTCTACTACTGGTACAAGCTGGACAAGATAGGCTTTTCAAAACCCGGATTGAAAATGCTCTTAAATCGGCGATAAAGAAGCCAAAAACAAGTTCAGTGAAGCTTTCTTTTGGGCTTTGTGGATGTCAGGAAGAGAGCACCAAAGGGAGAGACATGGGAGAGATTGAAGAAGAACCAGGCGACAATAATAATAGAATGGGGGTTGAGAATTTGAACACCAAGGTTCAGCTTCAGATGCCATTGCCCACTTCGTCTTTCATTGTGTCTGTTGATGAATGGCAGACGGTTCAGTCAGGTGGCGATGAGATTGGAAACTGGCTGTTGAACTCGGATATTATTGAGTTTATGGATCGGATCGGACCCAGTTCATTTAAGGGAGTTTACAGGGGCAGAAGGGTTGGAATTGAGAAGCTTAAGGGGTGTGACAAGGGGAATTCGTACGAGTTTGAACTCCGAAAGGATCTGTTGGAGCTGATGACCTGCGGGCACAGAAATATTCTGCAATTCTATGGTGTTTGCATTGATGAAAACCATGGGTTGTGTGTCGTGACAAAGTTGATGGAAGGCGGATCAGTTCATGACTTACTGCTGAAGAACAAGAAGCTTCAGGCTAAGGAAATTATACGAATTGCTGTAGAAGTAGCAGAGGGGCTCAAGTTCATGAATGATCACGGCGTTGCATATAAAGACCTCAACACTCAGCGGATTTTATTGGACCGGCATGGAAATGCTTGCTTGGGGGACATGGGTATTGTTGCTGCTTGCAAGAGTGTTGGCGAGGCCTTGGAGTATGAAACTGATGGTTATCGGTGGCTAGCTCCTGAGGTTTGTTCCCTGTGACATTAGTTTCAGTTTACCACATTCATTGCTTAGCAATATAAGTGCAGCTATACTAGTGATACTCTCATTTTGTGAAAATAATGAAGCTAATTAGTTGGATCATTTCAAATGACCTGTAATGATATGAACACGTAGAAAAAAAAAAGACCTGTAATGATATGAACACTTAGGATCAGTCTACAAATCAAATGAGCCGTTACATGCATGACGGGTAATTCTGTCCTGGGATGCTGAATGCTGTGGAAACAAAATGCCATCATTCCTTTCCTTGTGCATTTGAAACCGCGTTTCAACATTCTCGTCAGGATGTCAAGAAACTTAACTGACTGTTGTTTTCATTACTGGAGTTGCAATTTGTTGATGATGTTTGCTATGTAAGTTTTACATGGCGTTTGATTTGGATGATATGTCAACTATTATAGTATTTCCATTTTACCTTTGCTGCCTACATGAGAAAGAAATGAAGCTTTACCTAAATAATTTTTTGTAGAAAGCATTATCTAGGTCCGTTGTATCTGAGTTCTTAGGACCGGTCTACACTTATTTTTAAAGAAACTTTATGTCACTTATCTCAACATCATTGTTTGAGCATGCCTAACATGTCTTCATAATTGTATTTGCTTTACACTCCAATATTGTGTTTACCTTTATCTCAGCACTGCTATATATTCCCTAAACAAATCAACTTAATCCCAAAGTTTCTCTTCTCATGAAATTTGGTTCAACTAGTGGAGCCCACGTAATGGTGCTTTTAAGATTAGCATGATATTGGTCCCAAAGTTATGAGTCGTTTTCTCACGTACTTGTGAAGCCATCAATCACCCCCCCCCCCCCCCCACACACACACACAAAAAAAACCAACAAACAAAAGGTCCTCCCTACCGAAAGTCTTGAATCAAAAAAAGGAAAAAGATCCCCACCAAAAGACAAAAGCCAAGCAACAAAAAACTAATCCTCATTATGTAAGCCACTGTGTTGACACTGCTTTTTCCTAACTTCTTTGGCTACATAAAATTTATGTTGCCTATCTTGTTGGGAGCTATGTAGTTACACCCCCCTTAACGTTAGTAGTTACATAACACTTCAAACATAAATTTAAAGTTCTTTTATATTTGATTTTATGTGAAAGTTTGCCTCTTCTTTTCCTTTAGCATATATGGATTATGATTTTCCCTCTATTTTTTTCCTGGTTGAGAACAGATAATTGCAGGTGACCCTGAGACTGTCTCTGAGACATGGATGAGTAATGTTTATAGTTTTGGGATGGTAATTTGGGAGATGGTGACTGGTGAGGCAGCTTATGCTGCATATTCACCCGTGCAAGCAGCTGTTGGGATTGCTGCTTGTGACCTTAGGCCAGAGATCCCAAAGGACTGCCCACAAATTCTAAATTCTCTAATGACAAAGTGCTGGAACAATATTCCCTCAAAGCGCCCTCAATTCTCCGATATTCTATCCATATTGCTGCGGCACACAACAACAGCAACAATCAACAATAGGTAAAACATCTTCCTAATTTTCCGTGGGACCTGATCTGTCAATACTAGTTATGTAAAACAGCCCGTGGTTTAGGAGTTGCCCTGCATAAATGTAGAGCACGAAGCTTTTGTAGCAGAAATTAAGATATATTTGTCCTTTCTTTTTGCCATTCCAAATCTTTCTCTTCAGCACATTCCTTAAGAAAAAGAAAACGTGTTAATATTGTTTAGTTTTAAATGTTCTTGGCATCTCATAATTCACAATGGTGAGAGCAATACATGCCAACATCAAAACATGTTTCCACTCATGTTCTGACGATTATTAGCTATTCCCCGTGTTATTGTAAAAGTGAAGGGTCATTCGACTAAAATCAGTATGTGTAGGGCCTACAATTTGGATTATTACCAGGGACTTTGTATATAGGTTTTAATCTTTTTGTTCCTCAGTGACTATCTAAGGGGCCCAAGAGTGGGTTCCGTTGTCTTTTTTGTCTCATTATTCATGGGAGGCGACAAATTGTCGACCCCCCCCCCCTCCCCCAATCTCTCTCTCCCCCAATTTGAGTCCCTGAAGTTTTACTTTTATGGACCAGTTCCTGAGAAGCTCCAAGGCGTGGCAATGAGTTGGGTGTTTGTAGTTTTCAAAACACTATCAGCCAAGGGGGAATGGAAAAGTGAAATTAGGTTTCCAATCATTTTCAGCTACTTAGAAAAGAGCAGTTTGATTTGCTTTCTTTCCTTTTCCTCAATCAAGTGACAAGTAGACCACGCCGTAAGTGGTACCTTCATCTTTCATCATTTCTTCCATTATATAGGTTGAATCCAAGGCCCCCTGTTTAAAGGGGAAGATGTAGTAATGAAGGGGGTGATTGTATTTTTGTCCCATTTTTGGTCTGAATTGTCCAATTGTTCATTGTTTTGGAACTGTGTTATGGGATGGGATGGGATGGGGCCGGCAACGGATTTGGGTTGAGATCGGGCTTCAGTTTTCGAATTTGCTGAAGTTTTGACCAATCTGAAATACCATTTGAAAGCCAGCGTCGCGTCGTCCACATCCTTTCGCGTCAGGAGGAAGGAGTCATATTAGTAGACATCTCATGTGACACGTGTAACGTCTGATTATCCATCTGGTCAAGCATGAACGCTGCACATGCAATGCATGGGGAGAGAGAGAGAAAGAAGCAGCGCTCCGCAGTCCACATGCGTGACATGTGCCTGAAGCTATTCAATCTCAAATAAAGGAGATGTCAAGTTGAGGCTTCCATTTGGCAAAGTAACAAATTTGTGTCGTGTGTTTTGTTGTATTCTCACAAATACAAGTTATAAGGCAGTTTTTCCCCCCAAAAATCGTCTAATACTCCTAGACTTTCCTCTTTTATAAAAAAAATTAATCCAAAAAATAAATTATTTTATGTATTTTATTTCTTGAAAAAAAATACTTTTTGAAAAAATATATTAAAAAAAATATATTTTTTATTATATGAAAAATATATTAGTCAGTTCTTCTAAATGTTATTTTTAATTCATCTCAAACAGAATCAAGTTTACTAATGATGTGATAAATTGTGTATCAAATATTGAAAAGTCCTTTTCAAGAAACATGTTTTGAAATAGAAAACAAACATTGAAAACTAAATACTTTACTGAAACAAAATTCACTAAAAATTATTTGATATTATAAGTAACTTTACGTCTAAACAAATGGAGTCTTGGGCTTTGTTTGTTTTAACGAAAATGCTTTTGTTTGTAAGACAATTTCAAATACATTATGTTTCAATAAAGTATTATAATTTCTAGTGTTTAGTATTTTTTTAATATTTGAATAAACATCAAACATTATCTTTCTAAATTGTGGGCGCACAGAGGTTGTTAAAATAAATAAAAATAGATGGACTTTCTAGTGGCATATTTTATAAAAATAGCTTTGGTAAAGTAATTGTTCACTTTATACAACATATTAGGGCTGTACAACCCCGGTGTAGGTACCGGTTTTGGCCAAAACTGGCACCTACACCGGGTAGGCCGGTTTTGAAAAAATTACCACCTACACCTACACCGTTAAGGGTAAAAACCGACCCTTAGCGGTGGCGGTTTAGCGGTGGCGGTTTCCGGTTATCCTACATTAATATTGAGCCATTTTTTTAGCATTTTACGTACTTGGCCCAATGTATTTTTTCTTTTTTCTTTTGGTCCATTAATCACATATCAATAAAATCTAAACTAATGAAATCCAAATTCCAAAATCAATAAAATTAAAAGATCATCTTAAAAGATAAGATGAGAATTTAAAGTCCAAAGTAATAGAGACGTCACTGTAAATAGAAACTATTATCTTTTGAAAAATCCAGTTTAGACCCTAACAACACTTAGATGGGAGAATATGTGTTTCCCTCTAATTAACAAATCAATAACAATTTTAAAACATGTTCAAAACCTAATAGGGTTTCCCTTGGTTTCACAAGGAAAATAAAAAAATTCAGCAATTTTTAAGGCGCTCGAGCGCGGGTCAAACGCTCGTCGAGCGCTTATGTTTCTGTCTGAAATTTGCACTGATCACTCGAGCGCTTGTCTAACGTTAGTCAAACGTGATGACTCTGTCTGAATTTTTTCAAAGGGCGCTCGAACGTTTGTCAAACGCTGGTCAAACTTGATGACTCTATATGAATTTTTGAACTAAAATGTATTAGAAATTTGAACTAAAATGTAATTGAATGACTGATTTTGCAAGCATGATATAAATTTAATAGTGATTTGTCAATTTTAAAATTTAGACAATTTGTTAATATTTTATAAAAACTCTTAAACTAATACATTGATTTAAAATTTTTTGTGGTAGAATATCGACCTCTTGATTTATATTATGCGATGTACTTACCAAAGTTTGACATTAAACTCTTTAATTATGATTTCAATGCCTTCATATATACCCTTTTAAATACAATAAATTTGTAATTTTTCTACCAAAATTCTAAATAACTAGTTCATTCACCTAGCAAGCTTCTTGGTAACTTGAATGTAAGCATTTGATTAGACAAAACCAACAACAAATCTCAAATATTCAAGTGAAACTAAACTATTGAGTAAACCTTGTCATGCTTCTAGAATATTATGTCTTGAGGTAAAACTAAAGTTTAAATTATTGAGTAGAAATTAAAATAAAAAAACTAAAAAAAAAAAATCCCGGTTTATCCTACACCGGGAAACCCGGTGCCGGTTTAAACCGGGAACCGCCGGTTTTTTCAAAAAACCAAACCTACACCGGCACCGGTTAGACCAAAAACCGGAAACCCGGTGCCGATACCGGTGCCGGTGCCACCGGAATTTCCCGGTGGCATTGTACAGCCCTACAACATATAACTAACCCTACCATCGATTAGAAGTCGGATCATCTAAGGCCCTGTGTGCGCGTGTGTCGGTGGCCCAACAGGTGGTACCGTCGAGGGACGATTAGACTCCCCCACTCCTGAAGGCCCACTCCCTAGTTAAGAAAGCACCTGGGACTGTTTAGCCCAGTGGACTTCACTTTATGCCTTTTGGGACATTTGCAAGGCGATGTTCGTTTTCATCGGTTTTGCAGGATTCGCGTGAGGGTAAGCATTTTGTTCGGCATACCAAGCATCCATACCGACATAGGCTAACTGACGCATTTTCTGTTTTTTTTTAAAAACTTATCCCTTCCGACAAGCTGCTGCCATGCGCAGCAGCTTGTCTTCGACTATGCATACTACTTTTTTGGTTTTTTTTTTTTCCTTTTTAACCTTTAAAAAATCAAGTTTTAATAAAATATAATAAATAAAAAAATAACTTTAAACATCATCATCACTTTTTTACACATCATCAATCTCTACACAAACATCAATACAACTTTAACAACACATAAAAATTCACAAAACTCTCCAAATCCTACAAAAACCTTCAAAACGAACGTCAGTGTCGGTGCCGTTTCAACGGAACCTTTATTTATTCTCATAACATCCCAAAAAAAAATGTAAAATAAAGGGTAAAAGGGAGTCTCACTTGATCACTATTCACCATTCTATATCTTTCTCATTTATTTTATTATTTAATGTTTACTTCTGAAGTTGAAAACTTAATAAAATTTAAAATTAAAACCTGAGTTAAATCTTATTAAATTTGAAACCAATAACTTTAAATACAGATATTGAAGCTTAAATAAAATGAAACGACATTGACTGGATGGACCGAATCTCCTGAAGAGAAAATCACCCTTAATCAGCATGGACTGTTCTTATCTTGTAGCCCAAAATGTCATTAAGGATTATTAAGGATATGCCATTAGGCACTTACCAAGAACCCTATGTAAAAAACACAATGGCAGATCGCTCAATGTTCCTCCAGCATTAACAAATGGATCGCTGGCATTGTCTTGGCATGCTTTCGTTTATTTGTTGAGTTTACTTTATTCTGGCCCTACAGCACCACTCTACAGGGAGAAATAAAGAAAAAAAAAGGGGGAAAGGAAACTTACAGAAAGAAGAATAAAGTTCTTTCACGAGCAAAAGGCACAGAGGAAGAGGATTCCTTCCTGCGTGTGAGTTAGAAACTCTTAAAAAAGAAAGAAACAAACCAGAAGAAAGATCTAGACACCAAGACGTGGTGAACCCTTTTTCCTTTGAGAAGTGTACGTTTCATATATATATATAAAATCTAAGAAAATGGTATAAAGGGTAACCAAGCGTGACCAGCTCTCTCTTTAGGCGTCACTATAAGGGCTCCTCATCTCCTGTAAAATATCTGGATTGAGTCATAGTTACCAAATTAGGGAGTTTAGACTGTCAACACAACCTCACTAAAGTGCAACGAATTTTGATTGCAAAAAAATTCGATCCAAAGACATCCAGTCCTCTAATCCGATTCCGAGCGAATGCTAAGACCAGTTCAGCCGTGACTTCCATAGTGTAAGTTTCATATTTTCAATTGATGAATTTGGCAGTCCTATCAGCCATGACTGAGACCACGTTCTTCGAATTCATGATCCCTGTCGTCGATGTTAACGATGTTTGGGCTAACCTCACCCTCATCTGTACAGGCTTTTTACGAGTGGAATTTCAATTTTTCCTCTCCAGTAGAAGCTGACTTGAGTGTAATCATTATGCTTTGGCATGGGAGAAGGGAGTTGTGATAAGAAAAGAAACAATTCATGGACAAAGGAAAGAGGACGCGAAAGCAGTTTTGACAAAATATACGCCCCCCAACCAAATGTGAGGGTACGGGTTGGGGTGGGCAAATCGGGTTCGGGTTCGAAAATTTTAACCCGAACCTGAAAATTTGGTTTTCCTCATGTATAAACCCGAATATATCGGTTCGGAAACGGGTCGGTCCGGTTCGAAACGTCGGGTCACAGATTTTTGACTCCCCGGTCTCAGTTGTAGGCATTATATTTTGGGTTCGGGTCGGGTTTGGGTTCGAAGTCGGGTTTGTTACTATACCCGAACTCGAAAATTCGGTTTTCCTCATGTATAAACTCGGACCTGCATAAACACGAAAATATCGGTTCGGAAACGGGTCGGCCCGGTTCGGAACGTCGGGTCACAGGTTTTTGACTCCCCGGTCTCAGTTGGGGGGCATTATTATTTTCGGGTTCGGGTTGGGTTCGGGTTCGAAGTCGGGTTTGTTACTATACCCGAACCCAAACCCGGAAACCAGTTTTCCTTAGCATACAAACCCGAACCCGCCTAAACCTGCCCCGATCGGGTCGGGCCGGTTTTCATAATTTAAGATCATAAAGTGAAGTTCTTGCTTAAATATGAGAGTCGTTTGATTATTTAAATTTTTTATCATGGTGTTCTTAATTCACTTAAGTATTTCTTGGTTATTTTAGAAAAATAATAATAATGTGGTTTGTAATCTAGGTGATGTTTGATGAAGTCGGTTATTGTGTGAGTGTGAGTATGTGAGTACACGACTGTGATTAGATTGTGTGAAATCTAATGGCTGAAATAATGTCACGTCAATTAATCAAACTGGTTCGGTTTCACGGGTCAGGTTCTCGAGTCGATTTCGTTAATTGACGTGACATTATTTCAGCCATTAGATTTTACACAATATAATATCAGCCGTGTACTCACACACTCACACACTCTCCAAGCACACAATAACTTTTGCCGATGTTTAATGCCCAAAATATTGTAAATATCAAAATTTCTAACAAATCAAACACATTTCACGGGTCAGGTTCTCGAGTCGGTTTCATTAATTGACGTGGCATTGTTTCAGCCATTAAATTTTACACAATTTAATATCAACCGTGTACTCACACACTCACACACACATTCTCCAAGCACACAATAACTTTTGCCGATGTTTAATACCCAAAATATTGTAAATATCAAAATTTCTAACAAATCAAACACATTTCAAAATTTTTAATATTTACACATACTCCAAACCTTTTGCAAACCTCAATAAATCTTAACGCAACGTTTGTTTCTCGAAATATTAGGGAATATTATAAAAAATTATAAATTAATAATTTTTTTTACATCAAACTATTTTTTTTATTATAATATTCACTCAAATATTTTCTCTCATCATTTTTCACCAACTTTCACAAAATATCTTTACTTTTTCACTAATCTCAGTACCCAAATATTTCTACCACCCCAAAATTTTCACAAATAAACACCACCTTAATATCGAAAAAATTTCTAAAATCTTAGAAAATATTCCACGAAATATTCACGAACATCTCTTCCAATCTATTCGCTAATTGTCGTAATTGCTGAAAAATATAAGAAAAAAGATAAAATAAAAAATAAAATACATGCACTCCAGTAATCGCAGTAAAAGACTCAAAATCGTGTGAGGGGCGTATTATTACGAGTCTATGACCTTCAGAGGAACACGTTTGGACAGACGAAGTTCTGCCGTGAGCCTCGAAACAGAATATAAAATAGTGGTTCGTTTCGAGTAACAATGGTAGGATTTTAAAGAATTTGTGAATATTTAGGTTGAATAGTATTTTATCGGTGTTTGTGTAAAGTGGAGATAAAAATGATTTGATGTAATTGTTTAATAAAAAAATATTAGAGATATGTAAAAAAGTATAGAGAGAGAAAATTTATTTTGAATAAAAAAATAAAAAATTATTGAAGATTGTGTAAAATGTATTGATGTTTGTGTTTGAATTCTGAATATGTTCTGTGATAGATTTGTGAATATACTTAGAATCTTGAAAAGTGTGAAGTCAAACATATGAACCGCACAGTAGAAACGACATCGTTTTCATTGGATCTGCTAGTTTTTCTTGTATTTCACGATTGACCTCGCACCTTTGATTTCCTTCGCAGAAACCTGGGTTATGTTCGTGTTGAGTAAAAATGTAGGATTTTAGAGAAGTTGTGAATTTTTATGAATAGTATTTTATTGGTGTTTGTGTAAAGTGGAGAGAGAAATAATTTGATGTAATTGTTTAATAAAAAAGTATTAGAGTTATGTGAAAAAGTATAGAGAGAGAAAATTTATGTTAAATAAAAAATTAAAAAGTTGTTGGAGATTGTGTAAAATATATTGATGTTTGTGTTTGAATTCTAAACATGTTCTTCAGTAAATTTGTGAATATAGTTAGAATTCTAGAAATAGTATGAAAACGAACATTACCCTGGCTTATCCTCCCTCCCTAGTACCTCTCCCTGTCTGTCCTCTCTCTCTCTCTCTTTCTGGCAGAGGAGAAATGGTACCTTCCTCCACAAACAGCATTTGTCCGCGCAGAACCCCAAAACCCTAGAAACCCCCCCTAAAAAAATGCAAATCCGTAAATACCCCTCCCCTCACTATCAGCCACCATCACAGATCACATATAATTCATCTACAAGAAACATAAGCCCAGCCATCTAATTGAAACAAAAAAAAAACCTCCACAAATTCCTCTCTCTCTCTCTCAGATTCCATTCCTCTTCCTAGCACAGTCCTAATCGGTACGTTTCCTATGCTTATTTCTCTCTTAAGATAAAAAGTCATAATCTTCTTTGCTTCTCTTGCTAGACTTGGAATCATGTTGAAATTAGGCTTCTTAGGGTTTATAGTCGCATTTCTGGTACCGATCGTCGTTGGATTTGTGCTTGGAGACTATCTCAGTGATTATTTCTGGTTCCTGATTGCTTTTTTGGCTGTTATTGTTTCGGTAATGGGGTTTTGTGGCGTATTCGGTAGCTTACTGCACTATATGCTTCCAAGAAAGCGAGCTAGTGAAGGAGAGGTTGTGCAAGAAGACGGTGAAAACAGTAGCGTCAACAAGAGCGAGAGTACATCGGCTTTGAAGAAGATTCGGATCGTCGAGTACGCCGATTCGACGGTGACTTACAACAGCGACGTCGTTTGTGGTGAGAACAACTGCAACAGCGGCAACAGCCACAGTAGCGGTAGCTTAGTTAAAGAAGAAGAAGAGGAGGCTTCAATCATGGCTTTGGGGAATGCAAATCCGACGGACATCGACGAGGATCTGCACAGCCGGCAGCTTGCTGTGTACGGCCGTGAGACGATGCGTAGGCTTTTCGCGTCAAACATCCTCGTCTCCGGGATGCAGGGTCTTGGTGCTGAGATTGGTACGTATACAAATATTTTTGAGCTTCTTTTAGTTATATTAATGTATTTGCCTTGATAATTTTAATTTTATTCTGGGATGATTTGCTGCTACGGTTTTGTTTCTAAGAGATAATCATTAACGATAGAATGGTTTCTTGTGCGGTAGATATTGTGGGGTTGTTGAAATCTTGTAGCTTTAAAGTAGTCGCAGATTTGGATTTTTACTCTTTTTTTTGTAGTTTTGAGGAAAAGTGTGCTTTTTTTTTTTTCTAAGCGAGGAAAAGTGTGCTCACTCGTTCATGTATTGGTGATGTTGTTATCATTTGATGATACTTTCCTGCTCTGGCTTCTTTCCTCTTAAACTCTGTTCTGTTGGTTTTGTTTTCTTATTCTACGAAGATGCTTTGAATTTTGGGAGGCACGTATGTTTCTCCTTTTCTTCATTTTCATTGTCTGAGAGAACCAAGCGGCTAAAAATGACACAAGTGTGTACCTACCAGTGATCTAGTATATTCGACTTCAGTATGAATTGTATTATTTGTTGGGATAGTCCAGTGTCTCTCTTTTTCTTTTCTTAATTTTTTTTTCTTCTATTCTTGCTTTTGGTTCGTAATCCCTTTAAAGAAGCTGATAAATGACTTTATCCCTCATTCTTTCTATCTCCATATAGAAGTGACTTCATTCTCATTCTCGTCGGTGTTTGTAATTCTGTTGTTGTTTCTGTAATCCTTAATCTAGCTGGTGGGATCAATGTTGTTTTGCTTTCTGCAGCAAAGAACCTCATTCTTGCTGGTGTCAAGTCTGTGACCTTGCATGATGAAGGGACAGTTGAGTTGTGGGATTTTTCCAGTAACTTCATTTTCTCAGAGAGTGATGTTGGAAAGAATAGGGCACTTGCTTCTGTACAGAAGTTGCAAGATCTAAACAATGCTGTGGCTGTGCGTGCCTCAACGACCACATTGGCAAAAGAACAGCTTTCTGATTTCCAGGTACTTCCAGTTTTTTGCAGTTTTTTGTTGATTTATTTATTGTATGCTTGCTTGTCTGATTTATGGAGCTTATCACTTCTGATCTGTTGGTGGTGTGTGTGGATTTCCATCTGTAATTCGACTGTGGCATAATGGTTTACAAATAGGGTAGCTCTTTTAATATTGTGCCACGCTGAAACTTGCTACAGGATTAGTAATACCCAAGCCCAATAGTTGGATCATCAACATCCACATGTCCATGATGCTTGCTAAAGATCAGGATGGTTGAGACTAAGTATTATCTCAACTAGCAAATGTTCCATGTTGGGCATTTGTTAGTATATGTTAAGACTACTGAAAAAACACATTTTAGATTGGATGGCAATGACATAATATTGAGCCTATAGGAAATGAACTGACATCAAGTCGTCGTAAAAATCTAGCATGCATGATAAGCATATAGATAATCAAAATATTAACACGAGTGATGCAAAGAGTTGCACTAAGTCCAAATTATGTATATTTATATAGTCGATGATAGTTGGAGTGACCCCCAAGGGTTTGGTGTGGTGGTAAGGCTTCGGCTTGGGTTCTAACATGTCCCAAGTTCGAGCCCCAACACCCTCATTATCGCCCTTGACTTACTTGCTCCCTGGGTTGTGGGGTCGGTCCAGGGGGCCGGGGTTTGTACTTCAGGGTTGGGCCAAAAGGGTCCGGCTTTGGGGAATTTCCTCGTCATAAAAAAAAAAGATGATAGTTGAAGTGAGGGATGGGGGGTCAGATGCAATTCATGAAAAATTGTTACTTTTCAATTGTTCCTTCGTTTGGGCCTTTGGGCATCATGTTGGTTAAATTTGTGGTGTTACTGGATTTTGATCATTTTATTATGTGATTTTCTATGTTTACGGTTTGAGAGTAAGCCGATAGACAGTTAGAGTATATTTGTTGTTGGGGTTATGCTCGTCGGTTAATTGCGTGTCATAGATTGCTTAAATCAGTGACTCATTAACGGGTCAAAAAATTGTAGATCTTTTGGTAATTGTTCAACTAAAAGTTTGATCTAGTTTTCTTCTATTGCACATGAACTTGTACCTAAGCGGGATAATTTGATATGGGTTTACTACAGAAGTTGAAGTTGATAATTCAGTTATTTACTGGACAGGGTAGAGGTTGTGGGTGCCGAGAACATAATTGTTGATTTGATGTACTTCAGTTGAAAAAGCTTGTTAAAGGTCCATAATAAGTTTGGTCTAGTTTCAGGCGGCCTTATATCTTTTTTCAACATGACGAGAATGTATCACATTCCCCTTAAGCTGAATTGCTTAACATATTCATATAGATCCAACAACTCATGTAGAGTTAGTGCCATCCCTAATGTAATGAGTCCTTGTTCCATCAAAACTAGCTGAATTGCAGCGTATGTTTCTTTCTTTCTTTCTTTTTTTCTTTTTGCCTTTTACTTTCCTCAATGAGATTGCAATAATCCCTGCCCCCACCTTAAAAAAGATCTAGAAAGAAAGGTAAGTGTTTTTTTTTATAAAGCATGGAGCAGGGTATGAAATGATGGTAGAAGAGCATAGGAAGTGCTCGATTGTAGTTGCAGTGAAATTACGTGAGTCATGTTTTAGGGTTGCAGCAGTTCTCCTGCAAATTTCAGATCTGGGTTCCTGTTCTTTAATCACAGAAGGTCTGCTCATGGTAAAACTTTATATGGGTTCGATGTACTTTTTATCTTCAACGAAGTCCAGGGCTCTATGCGGGTCGAAGCATATGGTTGCCCGGTTGGTTAAATGCTATTAATGAGAATAGTAATTCACTATTCTTAACAATAGGGCAGAGACTTCTTGGTTCATCATGCTATTGCTCTAGGTTTACATACAACTACATTGATCTTAGTAAAAGGTGCTTTAGATGCACGTGGTTCCAAGTTAATGCCTTTGGTTATAGTTTTCCTTGCGATGGTCCGGGACGAGGCGGTACTAAGCAAATCATGTATTTAGTCAATGTTGTATATGCTAGCTCTTCTCTTTCTCTTTCTTTATATTTTTGTCAACTCTTTTGCTCAATTAACTGAATATGCTTGTGCTTATTCTCTGGTTGTGCAGGCTGTTGTCTTTTCTAATATCAGCCTTGAGAAAGCTGTTGAGTTCAATGATTACTGTCATAATCATCAGCCTCCTATTGCATTCATCAAAACTGACGTCAGAGGCCTTTTTGGTTCCCTTTTTTGTGACTTTGGACCTGAGTTCACTGTTGTCGACGTTGATGGAGAGGAACCTTATACGGGCATAATTGCATCGATCGGCAATGACAATCCTGCCCTAGTATCCTGCGTGGATGATGAAAGGCTTGAGTTTCAGGATGGGGATCTTGTTGTCTTCTCTGAAGTCCATGGAATGACAGAATTGAATGACGGGAAGCCAAGGAAGATTAAGAATGCAAGGGCTTATTCATTTACTCTTGATGAGGATACCACAAATTATGGAACCTATGCTAAGGGTGGCATTGTCACACAGGTGAAGCAACCCAAGGTGTTGAACTTTAAGCCATTGAGAGAAGCACTAAACGATCCGGGTGATTTTCTTCTTAGTGATTTCGCTAAGTTTGACCGTCCACCTCTCCTGCACTTGGCATTCCAAGCACTCGATAAGTTTGTCTCTGAGTTGGGACGGTTCCCTGTTGCCGGTTCGGAAGAGGATGCTCAGAAGCTTATATCTATTGCCACAAACATGAATGAGAGCTTGGGTGATGGGAGACTGGAAGATATTAACCCAAATCTTCTAAGGCATTTTGCCTTTGGTGCAAAGGCAGTACTGAATCCCATGGCTGCAATGTTTGGTGGTATTGTAGGACAGGAGGTTGTGAAAGCTTGTTCTGGGAAATTCCATCCACTTTTCCAGGTTACTACAGTTCTTCTTTATCATGCTCTGGAGAATTTGTATATTGACTGCTATTGAGTTTGGATGGTCGGGCTTTCTAATATTTCCTTCTGCCTTAAGGCAGCCATTCTATAAGGCGTGAGGTGTCTGACCTAGGCTGTTGATGTTAGTTGTCCTCTATGGCCACATTTTGAGGGGTTAGATCTAGCAGTGACATCTTATCATGGTTTCTGGTTCTCATTGTCTAATGACAATTTTACTTGTTTCTGCAGTTCTTCTACTTCGACTCGGTGGAGTCGCTACCTACAGAGCCTCTGGATTCCAATGATTTGAGACCATTAAATTGTCGTTATGATGCACAGATTTCTGTCTTTGGGTCTAAGCTTCAGAAGAAGCTGGAGGATGCTAAGGTTTTTATTGTCGGATCTGGTGCTCTAGGGTGTGAGTTCTTGAAGAATGTAGCCTTGATGGGAGTTTCATGTGGCAGTCAGGGAAAGCTAACAATTACTGATGATGACGTAATTGAGAAGAGTAACCTCAGTAGGCAGTTTCTCTTTCGTGATTGGAACATTGGCCAGGCCAAATCCACTGTTGCTGCGTCAGCTGCTGCATCCATAAACCCTCGTATAAACATTGAAGCTTTGCAGAATCGTGTTGGTCCTGAAACCGAGAATGTATTTGACGATACATTCTGGGAAAACTTGAGTGTTGTTATTAATGCTCTGGACAATGTGAATGCCAGATTGTATGTTGATCAGAGATGTTTATATTTCCAGAAACCACTTCTTGAGTCGGGAACTCTCGGTGCCAAATGCAACACACAGATGGTCATTCCTCACCTCACAGAAAACTATGGTGCGTCAAGAGACCCACCTGAGAAACAAGCTCCTATGTGCACTGTCCACTCGTTTCCACACAACATTGACCACTGCTTGACATGGGCTCGATCTGAGTTCGAGGGTTTGGTTGAGAAAACCCCCGCAGAAGTGAACACATATTTATCCAACCCTAGTGAATATGGTACATCAATGGTGAATGCTGGTGATGCTCAGTCCAGAGATAACTTGGAGCGTGTACTCGAGTGCCTTGACAAAGAGAGATGCGAGACACTCCAGGACTGTATTACCTGGGCTCGTTTAAAGTACTTTCCTTGATGCTATTTCTTTTAGCATCTTTTTCTTTCTTTCTTTTTTTTTTCTGTAAAAATTGTGACAGAAGTGTCTTTTTCCCCTTCAGTTACTCATATTATCTTATGATTTATTCAGGTTTGAAGATTATTTTGGTAACCGTGTGAAGCAGCTGATTTATACTTTTCCGGAGGATGCTGCAACCAGCACTGGGGCTCCATTCTGGTCAGCCCCTAAGCGCTTCCCTCGTCCTCTGGAGTTCTCAGCTGCTGATCCCAGCCACCTCCATTTTGTAATGGCAGCATCGATTCTACGTGCAGAGACATTTGGTATCCCAATTCCTGAGTGGGTCAAGAACCCTAAGAAAATGGCTGAAGCCGTTGATAAAGTGATGGTCCCAGATTTTCAGCCCAAGAAAGATGCGAAAATTGAAACGGATGAGAAGGCTACCAGTATGTCCACCAGTTCCATAGATGATTCAGCTGTCATTGCTGAACTAATTACGAAGTTAAAGCAGTGCTGTAAGAACCTGCCACCAGGGTTTAGGATGAAACCAATTCAGTTTGAGAAGGTATACTGGCTATTGTCTCTCTCTTTTATTTGTTGTATGGAGCTGTTCCGTGATTGTCTCGTGTCACATGCCCTTATATCCGAAATTATGCTTCTGTGGTTGTGTAGCTTATGTTCTTGTGGATGATACTTCGTCATGAGTGGCCATCATTTCGAGTTCTTTTGAGGTGGCTAGACTATGTAAAATATACCTGTTTATGATATGCACTCGCCCCCAATTAAGTACCTCTTGTAAATTGCCTGAGTTCAATATCTGCTAAAGAAGTTGACTCAAATTCTGATTTGATAAATAAAGTTCATCCCATTAATGTACAGGATGATGATACAAACTTTCACATGGATCTGATAGCTGGCCTTGCCAACATGAGGGCACGAAATTACAGCATTCCCGAAGTTGACAAGCTGAAAGCCAAGTTTATTGCTGGGAGGATCATTCCCGCAATAGCAACATCCACTGCAATGGCGACTGGTCTTGTCTGCCTGGAGCTCTATAAGGTTTTGGACGGAGGGCACAAACTGGAAGACTATCGCAACACGTTTGCCAACCTTGCACTGCCACTGTTCTCCATGGCTGAGCCGGTTCCGCCCAAGGTCATCAAGCACGAGAGCATGAGTTGGACTGTTTGGGACAGGTGGATCATGAAAGGCAATCCTACTCTTAGGGAACTCCTCCAGTGGCTCAAGGAGAAAGGCTTGAATGCCTACAGCATTTCATGCGGAAGTTGCCTGCTTTATAACAGTTTGTTCCCTCGGCACAGAGATCGAATGGATAAGAAGCTGGTGGATCTGGCCAGGGAAGTGGCCAAAGTTGATTTGCCTCCCTACCGTCGTCACCTGGACGTCGTTGTGGCATGCGAAGATGACGAGGACAACGATATTGACATCCCTCAAATATCCGTTTACTTCGCATAGGTTGTTATTTCCAATAGGACTAGCCCATTGGATATGGTGATTTTAGGATGAGAACCATATTTTTACACCAGTCTTCGACTCTACTGTTAATTTGACAGAGTAAACCAAATGGATATTTTTCAGAACACTTTCACATTTCATACATAATTGGAAGTGACTTTGCTTCCATGTATGGTATAATTCTCCTTTTGCTAGCTATATGCTAGTTTGTTTTTGGGACATGTTCCAGTTTGACCCGGTGGTTAACTGTGCGCTTTCTTTCACTCGAGTTCCATGGAAACTCTCGGACTTGTTATGCGCAGAGTAAGCTCAAGTGGAGAACGGAGATGGCTGTGGAAGGTCATGCCGGGTTACCTGGTCATCTCCACAAGGAGTGATATATAGACTCCCTCTACCAGAGAATACATGAACTCTGGTCACCTCGTTGAGACGGGTGGGAGCCACTCTCAGTTTGCAAAGGGTTTTCGAGGCCTCCTCTCAAACAAGGCTGCGGAATTTTGCGATTCAAAAGGCGTTATTGCTTTTTTGAATCTCTCCTAGCAACGTTTCACGATGATTGGTGAGTTCGTTCTTCTCTTACGATCGCCAACAGGTAATTTTTCTTGTTATTGGTACTTGAAACCTCCATATCAGAAAACTGGCATGGTTTCCATCCTCCTCCCTTTCATTCCGTGCTCTCAACCAAGTCTCCTATTCCTGATTTTTTTTATCCCTTCCCCCTGCCACAACTACGCTACAAAAAGATGTCTTTGTTTGTCTGGAAATAGAAATTTAACCTCTGATGACGTTGTAGCCAACTGAACCATTGATGCCAAGTTCTGTGTGCTGAGATTTTGGACTCCCAGTCCTTGCCAAGCTGGCGAATTTCGCATTCGGTTTCGTCTCTTAGGCTTTTCTTTTCTTCGCATGTTTTTTGTTCCCTTGAGTATCCCCTAGGCGCCAGAACAATTTTGTTCATCTATTGGCTAAGTAGGCTGCTGGTCATCAGCCCTTTGGTTATATTTAGATCCTGCTTTGTTGATTAAGTTATGGTTCTGAATTTATCAAAAAAAAAAAAAAAACCAATTGTGGGGACTAAGAACTTTCATCTCCGATACAAGGTCACTATGCCTAGCTACTAGGGGCGACTTAGGTTGTGTTTGGGGAGGTTAAAATTTTAGGGTATTAGATTTGGTGAAAAAGTGAAGAGAAAGATGATCTTTAATATTTATTATAGTGAAAAGTAATGATGTGATGAGGAGAGAAATTATATTGTAATTTTTTATTGTGTTAAAATTTTAGTGAGCGTAAAATTTTGCTTAACAAACATAACCTTAGTGGTGTGTGAACTGTGCCCGAGACTCAAAAAGAGTTTTCTCTCAACGAATGTTTAAATCATAAGAATCCCATAAAACTCAACGAAAGTATAAATCATAATAATCCCATTATGCTTTGGTGGTCCTGCACTATCTAAAATTTTTGAGTTGGTAATGATTTTAACTTCTTCATAATAGTCTATCCACTTTTCAGCAAAGAAAGAAAAAAAAAAGCCACTGAGCCTAGAAATAGAGGTTTGTTAGTTAGCTTCGACTTTCACCTTTGCAGTGGGAAAAACTGAACCTCTTCACCCGAAACTTCGAGTGGACACTAGTTTGCAGAAAGAGCAGTTAAATCGGTCTACATATAACTGATTTCGTTGTTTTATGTTTAGTTAAATTCCCAATGTCGACGAAAAATAAATCTGAACCTGCCACCTCACACTTTAGTCGGGTAAAATCATATGACTATCCACAATTCTGGATACTATGGCCAGTCCGCAGCAATGACTTCCAAAGCTGCCATTTACATTGCAAAATCGAACCTTGGTTTTTATCAGCACCTTCATCAAATTCAGCAGAGCCCAGAACTCGAAAATCCAGCTGCTTCTGATACTTTAAGAGGCGGCGTTTATCGAAGCTTTCCCATCCTTCAAGCTGTTACAAGTATGTGGAAATTTAGAATTCCAATTAAAATCAACACAAATTGGAATGCATGGCAAATGGATAAAGCATATGCACCTGACGAAGGAGATCCAATGTGATTTCTGTGTTGTGGAGGTCCAGTGTTGATAGCTGAAGGCACATCTTGAATAGTGTTGAAGGAAGTGATTTTAGGCCATTGTTACTGAGATACAAAGCCTGCAGGGAACAAGAGATGGGACTAAACACAGGACCAGTATGAAACACACAAGTCGTCATCTTCCTATGGCATGCACCTTGCACCTGAAGGTGCATCCTCTTTAAGGCAGCCCTCAAGAAGGTGTCTATCAACTTCCGCGCTGATGCCAGAGTTTCAGAGTGAAAAGTTATGTAATATATACGACCTCAACAACGTGAAAAACAGGGCACAAGTCCTTGTCTTGCAAGTAGACAATTTTGGAGACAAAAAACCCTTCCAAACTGTCTCTTGCTTTACTGATGATATACTTTTGATTTCTGAATCTCCGGAGTAATATCTCCGATTGTCAAAAGATAGTCGTTCCTAGAACTCTGTTTTCTTATTTCACATAAACATTTGTGACTTTTGAGCTAAGTTTTCCAATTTAATTAAAAACAGCTCTCACCCTGTAAAGGAGAGGGAGTTGCAATACAAAGAAATGAAGGTAGAAGGAAGAGTACACACCTTCAAATCATTCAAATTACCAAAAGTTTCTGGCAACTCTGATAGAAGATTCGATGAAAGATCAACCTGCTCCATGTAACAAACAAATGAACCATATGAAGAAAGACCAATATACAATGTAAAGAGACTGTTGGTTTGGTCTGGCAGTATGGCTTGCGGTAGTGTATCATCTAGTTTCATTCAGACCCCAGTAAAAAGAGAAGTGGAAGATATCGCCGAAGATGCTTGACTCATACCTCAATGAGAGAATTGCAGTTCTCTCTATACAGGGAGGAATGGTGCTTATCCTGATCCAGAGAGAATCATATGATTAAATGAAGCACAAGTCATCATTTATCAAGGATGAAAATAATCTCCAAAACTTATTTACCATCTAGTATAAAGGCATATACTGACAGAAGGTCAAACTACTCAAGTTTTTACTTTTTGCAGCAAATTTATAATATCTGTAAGTCCCAGCATTCAAGATGTAACATGCTTTGTGCAAAGACAAAATAAGGATCTGAACTATTTGGTGCTTCTACTCCAGAACACAAGTAGGAAACTATGAAATTACTAATACCAGATGAACTTAAATCATGCAGGGGATAAAAAAGAGTACTAAATAGAAATAGGAAAATGAACCAGTTTTGACATCCTGTAATGGCCATCTAGGAAAAACATGTCCTTTTGTCAAAACAAATAATGAGATGTTCTCTACACATTACCTGTTATTATTGACTTTCAAAACCTCAAGCTGAGTCAATAGACTTATTTCGATTGGGAGGCTAGTCAACTTGTTATTTCCGACGTGAAGTTGCCTCAGTGAAGGCAGAGCACCCAGTTGAGAAGGCAAAGTTGTTAAACTGCATTAACAGTACAGGTCATGATAATTAACCATGCAACATGTTGCGAAGAAACTCAATCTCGCAAACTCATGCAAAATGCCGAAAGTCTCTGACAACTCTGATAGAAGATATTTTACCAAAAGTTGTGAGTTATTTATATGTCGTTCCCAATAAGTTGGGTCAAGGCTTTTGGGTTGAGTTTTGGCAATTTGCATGAAAGTGAATAAGATGTCATAGCATGCAGAAATGACTCACTGGTTTTGGTTCACAGACACAACAGTTAGATACTTCAGAGGCACTAGGGCTTCCCAGTTTATGAATCCGTCCCTTATAGCGTTGGAATTGAGGGACAGTTTCTACAGAATTTTGAGAACAAAGGAGTGACTTTACAGCATTCAAAGCAGATCAATCGAATTAAGAAGGAAGAAATCTTGTTTACCTGAATGGAACTCAAACAGCTAACTTGGGCAGGCACTTCTTCAACAAAGTTGTTGTTCAAATCAAGGACTCTTGCAGAAGGTCCACAAGACCACACTTCATCAGGTATGGCCTTTCAAATTTTGAAATAAAGCCAGATGAGAAAAAGTAACACACACCAGTGATTTACAATAAGTTTGAGGGAGCAAATACAAAAAGGCATTGCCAATTGCTTTTCTTTTCTGCCCTTTGACAATTGTTTTAATTCTCTTTCTTTTTGAAAAGCAACACTTGATATGGAAAGCAGTAGGTTGAACATGAAAGATGACCTAACCAATTTTTTATCCTTCCAGAGCCAAGACTCTCCCTATATCATTCGTAATAACCACTCCATGAGGCATATTACTTCAATATAAGAACATATCTCAGCACTATTGAATTAAGGGTTAGGCACTCGTGTTACACATAAGACTAACATGCTTCTCACACTCTTGCAAATCGGTTTATGATAACCCAAAAACTTATTTTGTTCATACCAAATTCAAATATATCGATTGGATTCAGACACGATGCCCAGCATCATAAAAATAACTAAGAACCAACCAGCACATCACAACATGTCCACATGACAAATATTTGAAGCGCATACGACACCAAACCATCCATGACAAAGATGAGGCTTTTATACCTTCAAGCTGCAATCGGACAATGCTACAACTCCAGTCGCCTTCCATCGTTCCAACCTATTCTTAACAACAGGAATTTGCATCTTCTCATTCACCATTCTACTAGCATTGTCAACTCTCCTCGGCACAGTCCGGGCTTCTTTAACAATGGGACCGTCCTGTTAAAACAAACCCTAAGATTTTGTTTACTAATTTTAGGATATATGTAGTCTCATCTTCTCACACGAATCGAATAATTATCATATCAAAGGTCTTGATAATTTTAAATTATTACTAGTACCTATAAAGTTTTAAACTTGAACTTTGAGAGATCATACCACTAAAACTCGAACTTTAATCAATCAGCCAACTCAGTAGAGTTCTATTAACTAATTATTCAACTTGAATTATTTTACTTTAGATTTTGTTACAATATATCAAATACAAGTTATAAATATTACAAAATAGTAATTGGGTGATCCTTGTGAAATAGCTCAATGCCTTAATAGATGTGCCTGTAGACTATAGTTGGTGGAATTGGTTTCACAATTGTTAAGTTCTTAACTTTACCCCTTTAGTTCTCTCTGCCACACCTTGTGTCAAGATCAATGTTCTTAAAATTTTAAAAAGCGTAGAAGATGGAGTTTCTGGCAATTTATCCCGAAATCCCAGAACACAGTCGTTTCACTTCTTAGATATTAACGCTGCTTACAGATTCGTTTACATCTGTCAATGCACCAAAGTATGCCGAGACAAATACTAGAGCAGAGAACAAAATATACTTTTGTTACCTATAAAACACTATAAACTTAACACCTTAAACTACCACATTTAAGATATTATACCAAAAAAATATCTATCTCTAATACACCCTTGTCTATTTTTTTCTGTCAAATTGAATAGAAATTGACTTAAAAAAAATAAAGTGACGATTATGCTCTTAAATATAATTACTTTTTTAATTTCATAATCCACATTCCGTATTTAATAAATGTCAATTTTCGTCTAATTTGACAGAAAAAATAGAGGAAAAGTACAATGTATTAGGCATAGATATTTTGGTGGTGCAATATCTCAAACGTAGTTAAAAGTACCCACAAGAATGCAAAATTTGATTTTGGTAAATAACGGAAGGGAATTCGAATTTTCAGAAACAAAATCCGGAAATTTAGGTTTCCATATGTTGGCCTTTTTGGCCATTTTTTTTTCAAAATACTTTTTAGGCATTTTGGGCCTGAATTATTGCTATTTTTATTATACATAATAAATTAAGGGAAAATTACAAATCACTCACTAGGTTTTAACTACTTTTTAAAAATCTCATCTCACTAGGTTTTAAAAGTTTTTTTAAAACTCACTGAGTTTTCGCCGTTAGTAAATTAGTTCACCAAACCTAACTCCGTTAGACGAAAATTTATCCCGCCCAATTGCATCGTGAATAGCAGACTAGTCGGAAGCGGAATTTAACATTCCGACTTCCAGTCCGCTAACTAGCGGATGACCAAAATTGGAGAGCGGAATTTCGATAACTTTTTGGGCCTATTTAAGTCTTTTTTACAATAAATAAAAATCTTATTCATTCATCACAATTCACAAATAAAATTCTAAAACATGCAATTGGAGTTTGATGGTCCATCTGAAAAAAACAACAAAATGCGAAGCCCTAAGATAGCAGAAAATGAACAAGATGCAAAATTTAAAATAACTAAACAATTCACGTATTAAAGCATGATATTGAACCACCTAGATTAACAAATGAATAAAAACAGGTTCACAATTACAACAATATAACAGTTAGCCAAATGACTAACACAATATAGACTTTAACAAAATATAAGTTTGTAACAAAATAATTTGATGCTAATAGTTATAGTAACAATATAGCCGAATGACTAACACAATATAGACATTAACATTTTATGCTAACAGTTCACAACAATATATAAAGTCGGCAATGATATTGGCACTGCAAGTGCTGCTCATAATAATATAGGGAAATGACTAACTATGATATGTGAATAAATAAATAAAATTAAGAGGTAAGTGCTGCTCATAATAATTAACAAGAGATAAGTGCAGCTCATAAAGAATTTAATAAAAAAAATATATGGTTTTGTTCCCCGCAATAAGTGTCGTTCATAATCTTTTTTTGATATATAAGTGCTGCTCATAATCAAAAAGCTATAACATTCTGTAATTTGTTCGACACTTTCACTATCAATCGAGAGTTCATAGAGAGAGCCACATTGAGGAAATTTTTTCTAAGACTACAATTGTAAAACTGGAGACCAGAAAATTGACTTATTATAACCTGAATTAATCAACTAGGCATCTGTCAATACAAATCCTGGCAAAACTATAACCTCAAATGGGAATGCTTACAGTCGGTACAACAATGAAATCAAGAACTACTGGAATACCAACATTGGAAAGAAATTCGAAGGTCACCCGAACCCCACCTGGCCACCTCTAAACGGCCGAGATCGCTAAATCAAGCACAAGAAACTCCAAAGAGAGAGAGAGGGTCAAGTGCTTGAACATAGATAGATAGAGAGAGAGAGAGAGAGCTGAAGGAGAGAGGGACGAGGGTCGCAGACTCACGAAGAAGGAGGGAATGGGGAGCTAGGGTTTGTTCAAAACGTAAAACTTGAAACTTGAAACGGTGAAAGTAATCGTTGATCCACGACGATTTTTTTTTTGAAAAACAGACATCTAAACGACGTCGTTCTATTTAAAATAGAACGTCATTGTTTAATGTATAGCTATAAAAATAAAAATAAAAACACGGAACTGATTTTCCATCAAACCGGCGGAAAGTTCCGCTTCCGTTTCCGTTAGGGGTGGTTAACGATAGTGTAGGTGACGATTTGGTGAAAACCGTCGCCGTCACCGCAATTGAAGGAATCACATAATTGACACTGTCACCGCACAACTAAGGCACAATAACCGCCTTTGTCGATGACGGTATTAACGATAACAATTATACGGTAACTGCTTAAACCGTATAACCGTTGTGCCAAAAAAATGAGTTTTTCCTTGGACTTTTTCATTTTTTCACTGTTTTGGGCTGTTTAAATTTCCAACATAATATCATAATCAATAATCATATCAAATGGACAAATATCATAACATATTCAAACATAATATCATAATCATTAATAATCATAACAAATATAATAAGTTGTCCAAAAGTTCAACATAATATCATATTCAAACATAAAGACTAAAGTATAATAAAAATGTCCAACAATGTGACATAAACCAACTAACATATTCCAACAGAAGCCCAATAAAAGTATGTCACATAATCAATAATGATCTCAAGTCTCAACTAAGGGTGGTTAACGGTAGTGTAGGTGGCGGTTTGGCGAAAACCGTCACCGCAATTGAATGAATCACATATTTGACACTGCTAAGGCACAATAACCGTCCTTACTAGTTACAGTACCGGTAGCGGTGACAGTTTTAGCGGTTAAAACGGCCACCGTCGGTGCAAATAAACACTCCTAGTTTCCGCCTCTAGGAAAACTCCAAATCTAGCTCCGTGTCCAGTTCCTAGAAGCTACAGACCTCAACTTCCAAGAACCGGTAACAGAACTGGAGACGGATCTCCGCGGGTAGCCGAATCGAACTCCTAATACAAATGTTTAAATTTTTTATTTATTTTAGTGACGTGTCACGTTATGATTTGACGAGATAAAATTTATGTTAAATAATTCTAATGGAGTTATGTTTGGTGAGTTAATTTACTGAGTTTTAAAAAAAATTCTTAAAATTCAGTGAGTTTTTTTTAAAAAGACGTTAAAACTTAGTGAGTAATTTGTAATTTTCTCATAAATTAATAATAAATCAAATATAAAATAAACATTCGTCCAAATTTTAAAATCTAAAATAAAATTACAACATTGTAAAATCATGAGTACCGGGAAAAAAAACTTTTCTCAATTTGAGCCCTAATTTAAAAAAAAAAAAACAATCGGACTGGAATATTTGTCCATTCCTCGATGTAGTGGTTTAAGGTAGAAGATATAAAACATGTGAAGGTTGGTGAATGAAAGATGTGAAGGAGTCGCCCTATTTCAAAATATTGACTTTCCGTGCTTCAGATTTTGCGGACAGATGGGGGTACTGGATGAGTACAAAACCTTTTAATGAGCAAAACAAAAAAAAGAAGAAAAAAAAAAGAATACAAAACCTTTTAAAATCCTTAGGGAAAAAAATCAATAAAATATACCATTCCACCTCCAGGCTCGGAGGCTCCAGCCAAATGCCAGGTACATTAGTCAACTGGGATCCAGAGCCAAATCCGTAATGGTTGTGGAAGTTGGACTTTTGAGGCACAAATTCTTGACACAGATGGGCAGGAGAGGCGGTATATCCCATGAGGAAGGCCTAAAACTGGCCCCAAAACAAGGAATAAAACAATTTGGGTTCACATACATGAATACGAAGAGGAGCTCCGCTCTCAAGGTTCTTCTATCTTCAATCCATCAGTCAGCATGTGGGTTTATCATCCTCCACTTTCTTACACAGCCTCTGCCACCATGTGAAGCTTTTCAGAGTCCACCCACATCGTGGTGGTGGTGGGTTTCATCTTTAACCTTTAGCTTTTGGAAACAACCGCACACGCCTTGTCTCCCCCACAGTAATTATAAATGGTCCCAGCACACACATGTTGCTGCTCCCTCTCTCTCTCTCTCTGTCTGTCTCCTCTAGCTCTCGTTGTTCTTCTCCCTCTAATCTTCTTGGCCAAGGGGTGGGACTAGTAGGAGCATTCTGGATTCGAAATTGGTATTAATTGTGGAAATGTCAGCAGGTGAAAATGGTTGAATGCAGAAGTCAATGTGCCAATTAAGGAGACCAATAAATTGAGGTTTATGGATAGACATATACACAAATTTTCCTACAGTAAATCAATGCAGAGATGGTTTCCTCCATTGAAAGGCTATAATACCATTAGCCCCCTTTTGTACAACACCAAAACGAAGAGATTTTATATTGTTAGAAATAAAAATTTGGATCGAGGAAAAATTATTTATACTAATAAATGAGATATCCATTATACGAATGTTCAATTGGACTTATTGGTTTTCTCTCTTGTTTTGATGAGGTTACATAAAAGGTTTATTTATAACTCATTGAATATAATAGCCCATATTGCTTTAGCAATGTATGACTCTTAACAATTTTAATACTCCCTCGCAAAGTCAAGGTGGACACACATTGAGTTTGAGTTTATAAAAATAATTCAAAGGAAAATGATAAACCTGAAAGATGGTCGGAAGGTCGCCGGATTGATGATCAGAAAGTTGCTGGACTGATGGCCGGAGGGGTCACCAGATTGATGCTGGAAGATCACCGGACTAATGCCGAAAATATTGCTCTAATAACTTGTTAGAAATAAAAATTTGGACCGAAGAAAAATTATTTATACTAATAAGTGAAACATCCACTAAGAGAATGTTCAATTGAACTTATTGGTTTTCTCACTTGTTTGAATGAGGTTACATAAATGTTTTATTTATAAGTCATTAAATACAATAACTTGACCATTTTAATATTGATTGACCAGTTCCGTGCCCAAACCAAAAAAGAAACCGGAAAACCAAAAACTAATTTTAAAAAAGAAGAGCATATATGGTGATTTTAGGGTAAATCATCCCATCCACTAAACAGGACCTCTCATCTATAATTAGGCTAAATAATCCCATCTACTAATCACAGCCTCCCACACCTTTTTTTCTCTTAAATCTCTCGTTAAAGGGAAAACTCCAATCCAACTCAACCAAACCCCAGCCCCAACCCAACGTCAACAACCTTGACCAACCGCCTCAGCTCCCAACCCTCTTTACTCCTTTCCCACAATTTCACAGCTCCCACAAAAGAAAGAAAGAAAGAAAAAAAAACCAGAGGAGAAAAGGCTGAAAGGCTGAGCTTCCCAAACCCTGAAAACACAACCCCGCTTTTGCAGCTCCTGCCTCTGTCACCAAGCCTTCGCTTTAAGCAATCAAAATAAACGAAAAAGAAAAAAGAAAGTGAAAAACCACCAACCCATTTCATCTCTCTCAATCTTCCTCCATTCCCTATTTGTTGTTTCTCTTTGTTAAATTGTTACGGCCTTTGAATCCCAATTCTGATTCCTACCCTCAATGTGGCGGCAGTGGGGCAAATCAACCGTTCGGATTCACAACACGTTACCGACAACCCCTCTTTTCTCTTTCAAGGACGTCCAAGAGCTCTGCACCGACGAGCCCGCTAAACCCACCGTTTCCACCTCCAAGAAAGCCTCAGTTTTCCACCGAGTTCGACTCGCAAGCTCGGTCATCCGCTCCTGGTCAGCTCGCACACCGACTCACCCATCCCAAGCACCCGAACCGCGCGAAGCCGAGTCCAGTCCGAATGTCTCGGTCTCGGTCCAAACGGACAACGGCGTCGACAACAACGCTCTCGCGCCAACGCAACCCGAGCCATCAATTCCAATCCCAGGCGCCGAGAAGCGCATTGTGGTGTACTTCACGAGCCTCCGCGTTGTGAGGTCCACGTTCGAGGACTGCAAGGCCGTGCGATCTATCCTGCGAGGGTTTCGGGTCTCCATCGACGAACGAGATCTTTCGATGGACTCGGGCTTCCTAACCGAGTTGCAGCAGATCCTGGGTCAAAGTCAAAGCAAGCCGACCTTGCCGCGGGTTTTTATTGGCGGGAGGTACGTGGGAGGGGCAGAGGAGGTTCGACAGCTTCACGAGACGGGCGAGCTCAAGAAGCTCGTCGAAGGCCTGCCCGCAGTGGAACAGGGCGTGTGTGACGTGTGCGGCGGCTATCGGTTTATCCTCTGCGACGAGTGCTACGGTAGCCATAAGTTGTTCACGGAGAAAAACGGGTTCAAGAGCTGCACGGCGTGTAACGAGAACGGTCTGATCAGGTGCTCTTCTTGTTCTTGTGCGGCCCTCTCATCCGTCTGATTTAAATAAATAAATAAAAAAAGGGGAGAAAAAAAAACCTCTCTGTATCCGGTTCTTTCTTTTAAGGATTTTCTTTTTGTTGAATTACTCGGTAGTTTTTTCTTGTTAAAATTTAGTGGGTTGTGGAAGCAGTGTCACGAAAATGTCGATTATTATATGAGCTTACTGACTTACTTTTCTATTTTTTTTAATTTAGAATTATTGATATGACAATAACAGTCGGTATTTATCTTTTTTTTTTTCCCTGATTGCAGCGATTTTTCTTTCGTAGTTAATTATGTAATCTTTAAATGTGTAAAATGCAAGATGGCACTAAATAATTGGTTGCTGTTTTTTAGGACCATTTTTGGGTTGTTATTATTATTTGTCACCTGAGTCTGAGGATCAGATAATTTCAGCGCCGCCCTGCCCAGTCTTTGGCGGCTTTGGGATTAACAATGTGATTAGTCACGTGCGTGTGACCTTCTCTGCTGAGTTGTACTTAGCATCACAGACATGCAGAAGAAATCGGTTAGTGGTTCGTTTATTTAATAAAATTTTATATTTTTTAAAATTTTAATATAATCAAAAATTATAATATAATTTATCTGTTCTATCCCATTATTACTTTTTACTATAATAAATATTAAAAATTATTTCTCTTCATTTTTTCATCAAATTCGGAATAGCAAGTTTTTTTTTTTTTTCCGATCCAAAGTAGTGGCTTGGGTGTTGGTCTTTTCTTTTAGGGATAAATGCAAAATTGGTCACTGTGCTATTCGCAAAAATCGATTTAGTCTCTGTGATATGAAAAACATCTATTTAATCCTTGTGATTTCAGAAAGTAATAAAATCAATCCATGATGGAGGACCAATAACAAACGAAAATAGAATTACAGGAACTAAATTGATGTTTTTCATATCACAGGGACTAAATCGATTTTTGCGTATAACATAGGGACTGATTTTACATTTATTCCTTTCTTTTATTCGAATTGTGACAGGATTTTCTCAAGTTTAACTAAAAATGAAGGATTTTCTCAAGTTTAACTAAAAATGATGTTCAAACCAGACTGAATTTTTTATTGTACAGCTCTAATCGAGTTTATACGAACTGAATTTGAGTTGTTCATAAACAGGTCGATTTATATATAGGCTTAATAGTGATTGAACTCTAGAGGCTTAGGTCTTGGACTTTTCTTTGATCAGAATTGTGGCCGGACTTTTTTTCTAATAATTTTTTTTAAGTTACATTAGATATGGTTGTTTTTTTCATATATTTTCTCTTGTTTGCATGACTTTACATGTCTAATTTTAAAAAATATTTTTTTTATGGGATTAAATCGGAATCAACTTGAATAGTAATCGTGGGAGGATCTACCCAAAAACAAATATTGAAAAAAAAGACTCTAAAGGTGCGGATGGGCTTAAAAGCACCTGACTCCGACTCGTGACGGCTTCCAACCATACAGTAGCAAAGTCGTAATGTTTTGCAGGTCCTTGTTAAAGTTTTGGTCAGCACGAAAAGAGTCTTTTACTTGAACATAGTTGATATCAGGCAAGAAGCCAAGGCACCCCAAAATCTGCTAAAAAAACAAATTTTAGGGTTTTTTTAATGGGGGGTTTTGACCTTATTTATTTATTTTTTATTTTATTCATTTTACCTCCTCAAAATATTTTTTTACATGTAATTACTAATTAACTCCCAAATAATCCATTTCTGACTTGGTAACCGGTAGATAAGGCTAAGGTGATTAGAGAGAGTGGTTCTAGGAGTGATCAAAATTAAACGAAGATTTTAAAGAAGGATTTACAATGTTTAAAATTAATATTTGATGAATGCGATGTGATAAAAATAATAACTTGAATTGTAAAGTGTTAAGACTCTTATAATGATGTGAGAATGCTTCAGCTTGTTAGCAGCCCGAATGCCATTACACTTCAAGTCGCTGGCTAGCAGCAATCTAGAAAACAAAGAAAGCAACATACGGCAATCATATGGGGATGTCGTAACATAAACGACAATAACTAGAGACAAACGTGTTTTACTTGATAAGTTGGTTGACACGTCTATTATTCACCCACTACTTTTTTAACGTTTGGCCACATGTCAAACACAGCTTGTCTTTGGGATTAATGAAGTCATGTAAAAGACGACAACTGTTATCCTACGAGGCCGCAAAATCTCTGGACCCGTTATGCTTGTCGTGCTACAATGGCGAGACAATAACAAAAAATCGTCATCAATTTGCAGAGTTGTTTTCCACTCCTATATCTATTTTCTCTTGTCCCACTAATTGGCAAATGTTTATAACAACACAAATCATTGGTGGAACACACTCTTGTACTCTATCCAAATTTTGAAGAGAGGGTAAGGATTGTCTACTCCCGAACCTTTCATTAGCCCTTCCAACCCTTCCAATCTACTTTATTGGTCATTGAAAATTTCGCTGCAAGATGGGGTATATCTGAGTTAATTTTTAGGGGTGCCCGTATAGATTAATGTGTTGCTGAATGTATATCATAGTTGACTTAGTCTTGGTATTTTGTGTATGTTCTGTATTGACCCGGGTTAGTTGTAGCTTTCTGTTTTCTTGCTCTGGTGGGTGGTTCTCCTTTCCACCTGGTTTGTAAAGGTCTGTGACCTATGTTTGGGGTCCTCCCCGTGTTTTTTTGTTCATATTTATACTAGAAATCACTTGCTTACCCAAAAAAAACCTTGGGATCTATTTAAAAGGCCCACAATAATGTATTTTTGTTAGGGGTGATGGCCAAACCGACACCACTACCGCTAATGCTGGTGTCAAAATATAGAAATTGACACTGACAAGCAGCAGTAACCGGCCTTTCCAGTGCTAGTTGTAACGGTAATGATTACACGGTAGCCATGTAATTGTCTATGTTACGACGGCTTTGGGGGTTCATGACTGGATGAAAGGATAGATGGTGCGGGGAAAGAGAGACGTTAGAGAGGGGGAGTAGAGAGAAAAGGGGCTTCAGACGTAGCTGTAGGGAGAGAGAGATTCAACAGAGTGGAAACAACATCGTTCTCTTTAAAAGGAGAATGAGGCTGTTTGCTTTTTATTTTTTTTAAAGCAATGGCAGTTGTCACCGCTAACTCAAGGAAACCCCAACCGACATCGGTACAGTTTACTGTGTTGCGATGATTAAACTGGCACCGACAGTAAAATTAATCACCCTTATGTTTTAAAAAAATTTAAGGGGCTTAATGTGACAAACGTGCAAAAATATTGACTCCTAAGTTTCTCCTTTATTATATCAGAGAGATTGTTATCTTAAGAATGAAAAGTAACTCAAGGGATAGAAAGGATAGTCACTCCTACTTTTGGGTAAACAACTGAAAAATGGTGAACTTTAGTAGATCATTAGTGAAGTGAAAGGGAGCTGCAACGAACGTGACTGACCAACTGAATCATTTCTACTACACTATTATTACCATCTAGTTAGTAAACAAGGGGAGGCACGAATGAGAAAAATATGGTATATATTTATCACCTTTTCTTGTAGCAGGTAATGTAGCAGGTAAGTTGAAGAAAACTACTGACTACTTTCCTGACTAAAAGAAGAAAAAATAAGCAATTAGGAGTCAAAACATTTCAACATCATGGGCCATGACGGTGGGTTGAGATTTTGATGTAAGGGGGTTGGTTATTCAATAAGTGTAATGGATAAAACATATTGTACATTCTAAAGGAATCTATATCCTTGATCGTACCTAGAAGTTAATTTAATGACGATGTAAAATACTTGAATAAGGACTTGCATGCAAGTAGGTATTACGTTGTAGCTGGCCTCCACCTTATTGATTCTCTTGTATGAGGGAAAATATTTTTAATAACATTTAGAAACGAAGCCATATGAAGTGGGATCATTCCTTTTCAATTTTTCGCCTAAATGTTTTAATTCAAAAAGAGACATATATAATGTGTGGTTACTACAAGATTCAATGTTGTCCTATACTAATTTTCAGACAGTGTGGGTCATGCAATATTCAATACACGATGTGTTTTTTCTTTATTTGAATTAGATCATCTAATTTAGAAAGATAGAGAGGATCGTGATCGGGAATGAGAAAAAAATTACTTTAAATATTTAATTTAGGAGAAAAGCCACTTTGTGCCTCTAAACTACCAAAGTAATTTCAAACTAGGGTCTTAATTGCCACCTTTAACACATTGAGCTTCTAAACTTTCAAAATCAATCAATACGCCCTGAAATAAAATCTGACGGTCAAACTGTGCAACATGACTCATTTATAACACGTGTCATAATTTTGACGGTTGATTTTTTAGTGAAAATTGATAAAATTTGGTAGTTTTATAACTAAATGTATCGTAAGTGGTAATTGAGACCCCTTAAGATTAATTTGATAGTTTGTAAACGTAACTTTTTCCTTTTAATTTATTGTAAAGTTGTGATAGTACATAATTGCTACTTTACAGTTGTTTTGAAACCAATTGGTAAAGCCTATTGCATAATGCCAAATGGACCAAATGTCCACAAGCCGAAACTGGATTCAAAGGCCCTAAAACCAAAATCAGGCCCCAAGCACCTTTCAAGGCCACAACGTCTTTTACCAAATAAGAGGTGGAACGGCACCTCATGGCCTTTGGTAAAATTATTTCGTGATGCAAAATACTCATGCTTTCATCAAATAGTTTCGCTATGTCGTTGGTGTTGCCCTTCACAGTAACTTTCTATGCGTTAATAACTATCTCAGCAAGGATACTGTCCAACCAGTTTGATTATTCTAACTTGCAAAATTTTGACAGTTTACCAAGGGATAGATCTAACAAGTAGACCGGAATGATCAAATCGGACATTCTGCAGCGGAAAGTACTTCTATAATCATGTTCAAAGAGAATTGTTATGCTGATTGTCTCCTGCCCCTTTTAATTTTTTTTTAAAAGACCATAATTAAGTAAAGCTGCAATAGGACTGTTTGTATGTAGCAAAGAAAATCCAGTACGAGGAGCCCACATGGAGTGGTATCCGCCTAAGGTAGCTCTAATTGGACTTCATTTCTCAAGGGTGCATAAATTCAAAATTTGGGCTTAGCTGCTAAAAGCCTTCGGCTATGTTTGTTTCATGTTTTAAAACGTTCATTTTACTTTTTCATCAATTTCAATACATTTTCATCAATCTCAATAACTTTTTACAAATTTCAATAACTTTTAGTACATTTTTCACCAATCCCATGAGAATCTACACTACTTTAAAAAAAAAAAACACAAATACAAAAACATATCTTAAAACATAAACCAAACATAGCTTCATTTCTTCAGTTGTTATGGACTCGAATCAACATGGGGAAAACAGTTGGCCTTGAGCAGCCTGTGCAGGTATCGTTGTTCTGCCTCCACGCTAGGGTCCCTTTGATAAAGTTCCTTCCATTTCATAACATCCTTCCTTTGCTTAAGGCTTTTGGAGAGACAGTGGATGAAGCGTAGACTTGCATGAAACACTTTGAAATGAAAGAACGAAATATGGAATCTTAATAAGTGAAAATTTCTAGTTGGACACAGCCAAACATAAAGAGACTTTTAGTTATCTTTTTCTGCATTGGATTATCTTGGGAGTTCTGTTCCATAGTGTTATAAACACATATGCGGAACATTTATATTTCTGACCTATTGTGAGCGCAGCATGACAATGCTGCTAATTATATTGACTTTGACTCCTAAATGGGTTAACTTAGTGGTTAAGGTTTAGACGTTGGTGGTATGTTCTCTTTAAGGTTCCAAGTTCAAAATCTCATAGTTTCTACTAACCCTTTGGAACCACCTCCAGTATCTTTAGCCTGTTAATTGTCTGGTTTGTGTGGGGCAAAAGAATCCACAGATCCCAAAATTTGCCGATGTGCATGTAAATTGACCCGAATATCCGGTTAGAAAAAAAATCTCATAGTTTCTACCAACCCTTTGGAACCACCTCCAGTATCTTTAGCTTGTTAATTGTCTGGTTTGTGTGGGACAATGAGACTGCACAGAACCCAAAATTAGCAGATGTGTATGTAAGTTGACCCGAATTTCCGGTTAGAAAAAAAAAATCATTGTAAATATGAACTATCCCTAATGGACACTAAACTTCTCAACCAGACATGCCTATTTAGATAGCAGTACCACGCAAGATATGCTTATTTGGGGACCTTGTTGAATCGCTGTCATCCCAAAGAGAAGTTGCCAAGTTGGTGAAGCAAAACCCCCTGGCGCCCCTCTCCTTTGCTCCCAGAGTGTTCTGTGGAAAGCACATTCATTCTGTGGGGATGAAGTTGGTGGAGCAACAATAGTGGCTTCTATGCCCTTAGGCAGGTATATTATAATTTGAATTCTTCTGCTGGCCTGCTAGTTTTCCACAATGGCTCCTGGAGGACGGTATAAACAATGGGGTTTATGCTTATTTTATTCTGTTCAAGTCTAATAAAAAGCGTAGTTCAATGCCCGTTCATTTGAAGCGGCCTCAACACTTGGTTGGCCACCTTCACATTAATGGCTATCGAGATATCGAGTCGAGCCTTCTGCATTAATCTAGGGGCAGGACTTTCCGGCAGGGACTGACACATGTACAGGGGCAGGCCCAAGTATGCGACGGCTCTTCGCAGAACCCCATATACGAACTTGTCCTCATTCACATGGCGTCCACAATCCAGACCCACGTGCAAACGGTAGTCTCACCTAACCAAACTTGTTGATATGAAATACTTCACCCAAAGAGCCAAAGTTGGTGTAGGGTACTGTTTCATGTTGAAGTGAGCTAGTATTATCAATTGTGACAGCCCTGTGCTTTGACTGGGCTGCGAGTGTCTATCCACACCTGTAGGAAGCCATTTCAAAGCTCAGTCGTTGAAGATTGACATTGCCAAACATTCGCAGGCAGAATTATCAGTCAGCCATCAGGAAAACAGAGAAGTTATAAGCACATGGCAATATTGGAGTTGTATTTTGGAAACTAGGGCATGTTCGTTTCCATGAATTTTCATGAATTCGCATTCAACTTGCCTTCATTCAACCGAACATGTTAAATGGTTTCCATTTTTACCCTGCTAATGCGTAGAGACAATTACCAAAGTATCCTCAGTAGTGGTTTTGAGTAAATAAATATTTAAGGGTAAAACCGGAATTTTAAAAACATCCTGGCCCCACACGTCAGCGTCGCCTGCAGCAATATCCCCTTCCCTGCTCTCTTGTCAGTAGCCGCCTGCGACTACTCCTTCCTTCAGGCTTGTCATAGGCTACTGCATGCTACATTCGTAGGCCATCATAGGTTTATTAATCAACGTTTTCGTGCTTTTGCTTTTGTTTTGTTTTGTTTTTTTAATTTTTAAATATTTAAATATTTAAATTTTAATAATAAAAAATAAAAAATTCGAAATTAAAAAAAAACTTTAAACAACATCATTACTTTTTTACACATCATCAATCTCTACACAAACACCAACACAACTCTAAAATCACCTAAAAATTCACAAAATTCTTCAAATCCTACAAAAAAACTTCAAAACGAACATCACCTAGGATCAAGATTCTTTGCAATTATTTTGCCCTGGAAAGAGATAGATATAGGTTGACCCTATTGTAGGACTCATATTACCTGAAACTTTATAAATACAACATTAAATAGTGTAGATTATACTCATTATGTTTATCTATCTTCAAATTGCACCATGCAATTTGTACAATAAAATTGCAGAGGATCTTAATCCATAAAATTATTCCAACTTAAGCCTTAGGGTTGGTGCATATGCAGGTGTGGTCACAACAAGCATGGCTACGGACATATAAACTGTCTTGGTAACCTAGCGTTATTCGACATTGCATCTTAAGATGATACTGCGAATCACCAATTATCTTAAAAATTAAACATTTATAATAAATTTAATTAAATGATTTTTCAAGTAATATCAAAAGAAAATTGTGGAATTTATATAGTTTACCTTTATACTCTGCATTTATAATTCCAATAAATTCTGCATTGTATAGAAGAATGCAAATTTGACTACGCATTTTCCATACAAGTCTAATTTCCATCTACATTCTAGTCCATTTTCCTACGCGGATAATCTTGCTCTTGATCAAACAAACTGAACAACAAAAACCCAATTTAATCTGATTCCATCTAGAAGGACATTTTGCACGGGAGATCCAAAAAGACTGTTCATACAGAATTAACGGCAGGTTACCAGAAGCACACCAAAACCTTAAAACTTTCCCCACACAAGCGTACGAGTGGGGTAAGTATGATTGAATGTCGCTGCAAGAATTGGTCGTACGGCACTTTCTATGAAATTCAGGAGGTTGCCAGGTCTTTTCTCGAGCCAGACCATACACGCCCCACTTCAGGTCTTAAGTCTGAGTCCACTTTAGAAACAACACCGAGGAAAATTCAGGAGCAAGTGATAGTTGTGGCCCAGACCAGACCAACCTTAGTCCTTATGGCATATATGGTGCTGGTGTACTGGTGAATGGGTCGGCCGACCCCCCAGCCTCCACAAGGGGTTACACATTAGAATACAGGAACTACATGACATAAGAGTTTTATAATCTCCATTACCCTCCAAACATACAGAAACAAAGTGTTCTGCGTACTCAAAGTAGGTTGGACTGTCGATTTCTTGGTACTTCTAATGTCATACTCATTCCAGCTAGCTCCAAAGGGCAGATTAAGATAATTAATCCACTGTTCTGATCTCTGCAAATCCCAGTTAAACTTTTGTGTTCCGTTTTCTGCAATCGGTCCGTTCCCTTAAAAACAAAAGCAAACCTGAAGAGAAGTAGCTTTCATTCTTTCACAGGGTTACTGTTATTCAATGACAGAATTCTTTTGTAGATCATATCCCCCATTCATAAATAAGCTTGTCATGAACTCCATAGATAGGGATTCATGAGCTTCTTCGTCACCCAGAGAGCAAAGCACACTTGGGAGTCATTGTAACTTGCAAAACATGCTAGAAATCTATGTCCTAATCATAAGGGAAAGAACAACTAACAAATTTTCTTTTCCTTTTTTTTAATGCAGCTAACACCTTATAACTTTCCCGAGAAAATGCTAAAGCTTTCAATGTAATAAGATACCATACAGCACCCCCACTGTGGTCATATCCATATCCATTATCCTCGCTTTTTCTCCTTTAATCAGAGAACTATCCCCATCTCCCACCTTAGTACCATACTTACCTTCCACGCCATGAATTTCTCTCCACTATCTGCATAAGCCATCATTATACACGTGAGGGCCGCATCCCTTTTATACTAGTTTGCTCCTACTTCATCCTCAATCAAACAGGTATAATTTTGGTCCACATGGTACAACATCGAAGTCGGTTGTAAGATATGTTGTTTTCAAATACCATGATGATTATTGAAGGAACCCATCTTCTCTCTCTAGGAAAATGAAAACAAATCATTTACTTTTTGCCATAGTTGCAGATAATTAAATATTTAGTCCGGATCATTGTATTTTACGTTTCATTAAAAAATTTAACCATCAATAATTTATATCCACCATTTCTTAATGGGTTTTTCTTGTACAGGCCGGAATTATTCAACTAATTTTCTATGTTTTGGAACGTCCTCCAGTTAAGTGACAGCATGTTAGATGCAATCAGAAATAATGAACTTCCCTCTTTGCGTGATCTATACGATCATGGAGAGTATACGGAGTCAAACAAGGTGTGTAAAGAGCGTATTAATTATTTTCCTAGAATAATATAACCTTTATTGACTCTTACAATCTTTGAGATTTTGAAAGATTTTACCACTTAATTAACTCCCTGTTTGGATTAAAGGAATAGTAATGGAAAGAGACCAATTGAAGGACGACAAGAAATTCATACAAGCCATATATATATCTAACAAGTATTATATCTAGAAAAGAGAGAAAAATCATACTCTAGTTGCTATAATGTAGAATTAGTATTACTAATATTATATTTATATTTAATGACTAAGCATATAAAGGTGGAAATTTTCTAAGCAATTTTATTGGAATTTGATTAGGCTATGTTTGGTTACATAATTTAGGTATTCCCCATACGAATTGAGTATATTTATTAATATAGGATGAAGAGGTATTCAAAGATAAGAAAATGGAAAAGGAAAAAAAATTGAGAACAAGTACTGAGCACATGAGAACCACGTGGCTTGGGTAGGACGGTGCTATAAATATATTCAGATGGGAGAAGAGTCGCCAGCCTGCAGGCCACAAGACAAAAGCAAAATCCAACGTCACTGAATTGCGCGAAACCGAGACGCCGTCCCAGGTTGGACTCAGCAAGCCAGTTAATCGGATTCTGTTTCGCACCCCCGAAACACTGGTCTCCGTGTTCCTATATCTTGCGCCGAGTCTCCGATTCTTTTATTGAAGGTTTGTACAAGATAAGGAAATAAAACATAAAGAATTACGCGCTTTCCTCCCTGCTTATCTAACATAGCTAGCTTGCCAACTCGCTCTCTCTCTCTCTCTCTTTCCGTATATATATATGTATCATTTTCTTTCTGTACTATATTTACCTTGACTAGAACAAAGAGAGGAACCGTTGAACAAAGAGAACCGTCTTTGATTTATTGGAGGTTTTAAGTTTTCTTGGGATGGATATTGGATGGTGGTGGAGAATCAACCAGTTGAAGCCACGCATGTCGGTGTTCGTTCTGGTGCTATCACTGTTTATTGGGAATCCGAGTCTATGTTCGTCTCTGAACAGCGAAGGTAAGCATATTACGAGACCTGCATGTCCGTACAGTTCTGGAGTTTATGAGTTCTCATTTTTCTTTTTTTCTTTTTTTTCTGTAAAGATAAGGGGTTCACCTTATGAAAAGAATATTTTTTGGACGCAGGTTTAGCATTGTTGAGGTTCCGGGATAGAGTGGTGAGTGATCCCTACGGAGTTCTGTCGGACTGGAATGAGAATGTTGGAGTGGTTGATCCGTGTGCTTGGTTCGGAGTGGAGTGCTCGGACGGGAACGTGGTGACCTTGTAAGTGAGTTCATAAAGCAAGAAAATTAAAGCACTTCTAGATTAACTCCAAACCAAACCTCTCTTACTGGGTCATTTATGTTAAACAAATTATGCGTTTAATCCAAGTTTGACAATCTCTTCGTGCCCCATATACAATTAATGTTACGGCGGGATACATTTTTGGTACAGTTAATAAAGAACCAGAGTTCTTACCCAGATAATGATATCAAGTATTTGGGTAAATGCTAAACTGTATTTTTTGTGAATGCAACTAATTAGAACGGGTTCATGGTGGCGGTGCTAGTGATGTGTATGCAATGGAATTGCTATAGGTGCGTATCCATTGCTAATTTTTTCCAAGTACTCCTAATCTAACATTAATTCAAGCTGTAGTTAGATCTATGGAGATCATATGCCATGACTAACACCAAAAGTGATTATGAAAACACAACCTGGTTCATAATCCTGTTGGCATAGAGAGTTTGGAGTTCATTTGTAGCTGGAATGTCATATATAGTGGCACTCCTCACCAATATTTGTTAATCTGGCTTCTTTCAAATACAGATGATTGACTATCTGAGGGAGCTCTGTTAATTTTTTAAGCCAGATCCATTAAGGAAATAAATGAAGTCCACTATAGGATCTCACTGCAAATCCAACTATAGGAACTTTCTCTAAAGGGACAGAGAACTTATCGATTGACACTCAGCTAATGCAAAATTAAGCGGAACATATCCAATTTTGAACTTACAAGAGGCAAAAGTTGTAAAAGCCGCATATGCCATGTTCTTGTTATAGATAACTGAAAGTAAGCAGGACTTTATGGATCCGAAACTGTGACTTGCTGTAACCGCTCTTTTTTCTAATGCCATGGAATCTACTGCTTATTCAGAAAAGAAAAGCAGGTCTTTATGGAAAACTTAATTTGATGTTCTCGGTGCTGTTCTTTTTACCCTGGCAATGGAACTGATTATTCCATCTTGTAATTTTTGGTTTCTCAAATCTCTGAGGTTCAATGCACTAGAATTGTTAACCCTCAAGTCAGAATCATCACCTTGTAGGACTCTGAAGGATCTTTGTCTTGAGGGAACATTGGCACCTGAACTTGGGAAGCTGGCCTACATAAAATCGATGTAAGCATATAAAAATTTGCCCACAGACCTCACAGTTGCTTTTTCCCTTATATGTTTCTTTCTAAACTGAATGCTTGTGCTTAATTTCCATAGAATTTTGCGGAACAATTTGTTGTCTGGGTATATTCCAAAAGAGATTGGGGAACTGAAGGACCTGGAGGTTTTGGACTTAGGATACAATAATTTCAGTGGAGCATTTCCATCTGACTTCAGCAGTAATCTTTCCCTCAATACCCTGTAATACGATCCTTCCCCATTGTAACTTTCACTAGTCCTCTTTATGTATGACCTTCTACTAAGTCCACCCTGTGATTTACACTGCAGTCTACTTGACAACAACAAGTTCCTTGGTACCATCACTCCTGAACTCTACGAGCTTAAGACGCTTTCTGAACTTCAGGCAGATGATAACGAGCTAACTGGTACTCCTTTGAGGGTGTCTTGTAACAGCGGATCTTCCACCTGGTAAGCAAGTTCAAGCAGTGTAATCCCACAATTTAATGCACAAGAAGGATAATTTAGACCTGTGATATTGGAGGAATATTGGTGATATGGACTCGAAGTGAGGTCCTATCATGTGATAACTAATATCAATCTTTTTGTAAAAGTAGAAACAAACTTGCCTCAGTATTACCCGTGGGAGAGAAATTTGGACTCTTCATTGCTACCTCAGTCACAGTTCAGTCCTATATTGAAAAGGGTTATATTCAGCCCCTCGTTTTGTTACAAAAACCGACACCTTGAGGGCTAAGTCAGCCGGAGAGAGAGTAGTTGGAGAATCTGTTTTTACGTGTGAAATAATGAAATAATCCTGTAAATAACAGAACCTTAACCAATAGGTGGGAAACGGATAATCTTCATTTGATGCCATAATACGCAGAATAATTTGTTATGCAGTCTGGGCATTAAGATTATTAAAGAAAGCTTTAGTCACACTGCTTTGACAGAAGATCAGTTTTCTTTATTCAAGTTTATGGTAGATTATCATTCCTACATGATTGCCATGTCACTATTCTAACACAAAGCAAGTTGATCTCGGGCACCTGGAAATTTTTTGCTTCTTAAAGTCATTTATTACAAGAATTTGTCCAGAAGGACCTAGCATATGATTGTCCATCTACACTCCATGCTGAAAATTTTGTTGCTATGTTAGGGACACTGCAAAATTTGATAAAGCTCACCGAAGGGAGCTGCAGGCAGTGGATGTCTCAAGTCCATCCAGAGGCAAAAAAGAAAATGAGAGGGGTTCATCATCACCATCACCTCCTCCCTTCTCTTCACCACGGGATTCTCTGCCTCCATCCGCATCACTATCACCATTTTCACCTATGTTGGCACCATCAGATTCACCATTTTCAGCATCACCATCATCAAACTCCCCATCGGAGTCCCCATTAGAGGTTCCAGTATCTTCCCCATCACAGTCTCCATCCTATATCTTTATGACTCCTTCAATCACACCAATTCAAGCTCCAGCTCCTGCTTCAATAATTCCATCAAATCCACCAATAATAGTATCCACACCAACAGATTCCCATTGGGATCCCAATCCCTCCCCTGCTTCAACTCCGAGCCCACTGGTTAACAAAAATTATAAGACAAAGAATCATGTGGTTCTGATTTTGGTTGGAATTATTGGTGGCTGCTTATTCATTTTGCTATCAGTCATCGGCATTGTTTTCTGCAGAAGCAATAAAGTTGTTAGTGTGGGACCTTGGGCAACAGGTTTAAGTGGGCAGCTGCAGAAAGCATTTGTGACAGGTCATTCTTCTTACTCGTTAGAAAAAAAAATTTCTGTGTATAATTTGACCTAAGGGGCCTCTAGGCCATAGGACTATTATAAAACAGTATGAGTGAATTAATAGCAAACATACATACTATCTGCTAGTTCTCTCTGGGAGAATTCTGGTACACTGAATTGTCTCAGTTAGCTCATGATACAATTGGTCCAAGAGTCAAAAAGAATATCTGTTCCCTGTTTCATGTAGCTAAATATTGACTAAGAGGTTATGTTCACCCTTGTAAGGGAAAGCTTCCTATTTAACAGTAATTTAACTCCTAGATGAGGACTGCAAAAGAAGTTTTCGATCTCCTTGCATGGCAGATGTGCTAATTATCATGTTCTAATCCTTCCATCCTAGTGCAATTATTAATTCTTTTTTTTTTCCAACCCCAGATTCGTATACTGACATTTGACAGTTTGAATCCAGGGGTACCAAAGCTCAACCGACAAGAACTTGAAGCAGCTTGTGAAGATTTCAGTAATATAATTGATTCTTTCTCAGATGGGACTATTTATAAGGGCACTCTTTCAAGTGGGGTGGAAATAGCTGTAACATCTATTGCGGTGACATCTCCTGAAGACTGGTCAAAGTCGTTGGAAGCCCAGTTCAGAAAGAAGGTATAGAAGAATTGAATCTCGCCAAATTTAGGCATTCTTTGGGATATTTTCTTAAAATCTCTTATATTGGTTGTTCAGATAGAGACACTATCAAAAGTGAACCACAAAAATTTTGTGAACCTGATTGGATATTGTGAAGAAGAGAAGCCGTTCACAAGGATGATGGTTTTTGAGTATGCTCCAAATGGTACACTTTTTGAGCATTTACACGGTGAGAATCTTAGCTCTTCCCCTGCATGTTTAAGAGAAAAGCATATTAATGATGAGATCAATCCGTAATTCACTTAGCATTATCATAATTGATTTCTTGGTAACATCAATTTGAAGAGCTTTCTTTCTTCTTCATTGCTCTAGGAGGCATGTTCAAGTCATACCTTACATTGCAAGCTGCATTAACGTATCCCACAATAAACTTGAAATCGTCACTGTAAAGTTTCTATGGTCAATAGTTATAACTTTTCTTTTTCTAAGCTGCAATAGTTAGAACTTACTAGCCTGCATGTTAATGAGATGACTTAATACACCAAGTGCTATTCATGGCCTTGAGGCAGATGTATTGATATGGTAGATAAGTTCTCGTCATGATATGTTTATTGAGGCTAAATAAAGCTGAATGAATGGGCCTCATGGGTTTTGAAATTGTCAAATTTGGATGCTTACAGTAAAAGAAGCGGAGCACTTGGACTGGGGAATGAGACTTCGAATATCCATGGGCATGGCATACTGTCTGGAGTATATGCACCAATCGACTCCACCTATATACCATAAAAACCTGCAATCGTCCTCTATATACCTGACTGAAGATTATGCAGCCAAAGTATCAGATTTCAGTTTTTGCAATGACCTAGCTGCAGCCAAGACTGAACCTGCTGATAGGGAGCTTTTGGAGATCCCATCAGTGGAACCAACAAGCAATGTATACAGCTTCGGTGTAATTTTACTTGAAATGATCACAGGAAGGATTCCATACTCCGTAAACGATGGTCCTCCTGCAGAGTGGGCATCAAACTGTCTAAAAAGAGACAAGCCCTTAGGAGAAATGGTGGATCCAACTCTAGAATCTTTCCAGGTGGATGACCTTGATAAATTGTTTGAATTGGTAAAGGATTGTGTCCAACCTGATCCAAAAAAAAGGCCAACAATGAGAGAGATCACAGCTAAGTTGAAAGAGATCACAGCAATGGAACCTGATAGAGCAACACCAAAACTCTCTCCTCTTTGGTGGGCAGAGCTTGAAATAATGTCTGCAGAGTCAAGTAATTGAGAGTTGATTTGAGGCTTGAGCGCAACTCTTAAATTGTTTTCTAATTTTCTCCTCTGATTATGTTAGCTTTAGTTACAGGGAATTGCAAGGTATATACTGGTCGTGTCTAACACAAGGCAGTGGAAGATTTGCACATAATTGAGAAGGGGCGACGCTTCAGCTCCTACTTGTCCATATGTTCTGTTTTATTTTTCAAATGCTTTCAATTTTTTAAGTCTTTGTTGGCTTCTCTGATGTACAATTAAGTTCAAGAGAAATAAATGTTAACAGTTTTCCAGAATTAGCCACTTCAAGTTTAGGCCATCTCTGATATGTGCGTGGCTGCTTGCATGGCGCTCGAATCCGAGAAGACGTGAACCACAAGAGGCACAGCAAGAGAATAAGTCTAAGAAGGATAAAAGCAAGGAGATTACTATGCCAGGAGATTAGGATGGGCCACATAATTATCTTAGCTAAATAAGTGGCTACTAAAAGTTAGGGATAACATTTACCATTATCAACATAGTTTGAATCTAAGAGGTCTGATTCCCCTCGAAGTGAATCCCACTATCGGAGGACTTAAAACTCCTCGAAGTGTTCTAGATATTCAAGATAGAGAAGCCAAGTAAGGACGACCATTATTCTCTCCCCATCAATAAGCTTGTCATGCGTTCAACAACTAAGCAAAGTAACAATCTCACTCAAGTCCATAACTGCTATTATCTTCAAGCCCTCAACTTTCCCCATCTTCTCGCCCACTTTTTCAGCATTTCCAGAAGCCTAGACTCTTGTCAGTTCCAAGTTGGTCTTAGAAATGAAAACAAAAATTGAAGGCATATATGTCCAACGCACATTGTTCATCCCCGCCCAGGATAACAAGTTTGTGGGTTAGATGTGGTCATTCAGGTAGAACTAGAACACTATGTTAACAAACTTATTAGTTTCTGGACGATGATCCATTCATATCTGCTGCTAAAGACATCTGCAAATCTGCCACTTGCATTTGGAAGATAAAAGTGAAAAAATGAGACATCTAAATTAATTTTATAATGTACAAGAAGAAATGTAAAGAAAAAGTCCTGTTTACATCAAGAGGCAATATGGGATGCATATAGTATTCTCGAAGAATTACAAGACCTTCCAAACCATTCCCTATTTATCATACGTAAATTTGTTCTCATTAATTTTGTCATCATCAGAATTTCACCCGGAATACTCTTGGCCTCTTGCTGAAACCCTCATGAAAATTCTTCGCTTGTATTCACCTGATCATCAACTCCACAATGCTGTATATACGTACACATTCCAATTCCCTTTTTCCTCATGACAGAGTTTGCATTTGCAATGGTCAATTTGCAGCTCAATGCTTACAAGAGCATGATTATGGGGTACTATTCGGCTATTTGGAAAGTTCCCCTGATTTTTCCCCTGCTGCCAAAACCAACCACATCCGACATCACTGCGAACATATAGTTTTCAATTAGGAGCCAAGTTCCGTGCTCGATTATATAAATCAAGTGATTCCTTGTGGTCAGGATCCAAGCAGAGAGCTGCCTGACAATCTTGGAGAGCAGAGTTGGGGTTCCCCATTGACTCATAAAACGCTGCTCGAAGATGAAGCATTTGTAAATCAGGCTTGAAAGCTATGGCCTTTGAAAGCTCTTCTACAGCTTCAGTTTCTTTTTGGTCATCCATCAAAACTGGTTCATGTGATTCTGTGTTAGTATTAGTCTTGATTTTTGAAGCAATGAACGTGTCTACACACAGCTCTGAGTGAAAAAAGGAAACACAAAAACAAAAATCTGATGTGAAAAGCAACGAAAGTGGTTTGATGGCAAGTGTGAGACTTATTTTCAAAACCTTTTACTTTAACAAAATGTACTTTGCATATATTACAAGGAGACAAAATGAGGGAAAAAAAACTTTCCACTACCTTTAACTTACTGTTATCTTTGCACCCAGTTTCTGGGTTTGGGATGTTATGCTCATTTTTGTAACTCAGGGCTGAGCCCTAACTATGTATAGCTCTTTGGGAAATATACTTACCACTTGCCCAAAAAAAACAAAAATTACGCAAGTTTTTGTCTTTTTTGCCTCTTCTTTGTCTTCCCATCAGAACCCAAGTTATGTTAGAGGACTGCAGTTCAGACTCTTATATTCAAACGTGATGGGAAGAGAACATAGGAAGGTAGGCTACTGATCCAGGATATATGGGACCTTACCAGTACTCAAAAGTTTCAAAAATTGAAAGATTTCAACATCCATCTGTTGGACCAAGTCATACAAAAAACTTTTGAGAACTATGGAACTGAATGTTCAGAAGCGCTCATAGTGATATATACAGCTTTGATTAGGCCAGTGTAGTAGAAGCCAGACAACCTAAGATGCTTAGTTGCGTTTCAAAAAGTTCAATAACGCTTAATTTATAGCTAGTCTTTGGTTGTAAAAACTCGCTCACACCGGACAGAACAAAAGCACAAGAGAAGCTATTTTCCTTTTCTATGGCAAAAATCAAGTTCATTGCATCCAGTAATTAGGCTCCTATCAAATATAAAACCACTAAAACTGGTGCCAGGTACCCTAATGGATTTTGGAGGGTGCTGGTTCTAGGATTTTCTTAGTTATGTTCTTTTCCCCAAAAATGATAAGCTTTAGGAACTTAACTATTCTGTCAAATGACCAAGGAAAGAAAAGGGTGACTGTCAAAACCATAACCAGTCCCTCAAGTTGGAGTCAAAAAGTAGTATCTTTTGTCTCATTGCTGATACCTACAAATTCCTGAAGATTGAGCCCAAAATCTTGTGCTTGATTCCAATAAGTATAACAACCAACATCTACTGATGACATATAATGATATTGAAAGTAATGACAAAGGAAGCACAGTATCCAAAACCCTACTACAAAACAGTTTTCTATACAAAGTATAGTGCACAGAGAAATTGGTACCATGGAAGAAGCAAAATGTTATTGGCACTGATTTCTATCAGAAATTATATTGCTGAGAATGCAACATCAGTGAAGGGAAACAAATATTACCTGCAGCCCTGTATCTGTAAGGATATGTCCTCAGCGGATCCAATTTTGTTGCTGTATCAAGATCATTCTTTGCCATTTCACGACCACCATATTCTGACCGTTTCTCATATGCTGATGCATTATGTTGTGCCTTCTCTATTAGCTTGGTCATCTCATCATAAGCAGCTTGCCGTTGATTTCTATGATGATAAACACGTGCCAGCCCTTGATGACCTCTTGTATGCTTGATGTCAAGGGCATTCATGTAGCAATCTGCAGCCAGATCCAGTTTACCACAATCCACTTGAATACTCCCTACATTGTTTAAGGCCTGCAAAATATCTCACCATGCAATCAAACAAGTTGTCAAGGCACATGTGGCCGAGTAATGAGAATCACTATACAGACAATACTCACTTGTCCTTTCCGAAGACCATCTGAAGGACATTTAAGAGCTTCCTTCAGAATTTGAACAACATAAGATGAAGATTCTGGATCCAAAGTTGTATCTGCCAACATGTATGCTTTAAGAAAAAAAGCTTCAAATGACCTCTGGATTGAAAGGGACTTCTCTGCCCTAGAGAGAGCTTCTTCACGATGACCAGTGTCATATAAAATCCATCCTTCATAAACTAGCCTTTCATGATCAGAGCTAGAATGATTTCTCGCCAGTCGCAAACTGCGCATTGCAGCCTTTTGACAATTTAGCCTATTAAATCAGAAATATTATAAATTATTGTCAGTAATCAGTGGAGTAAGTTTAGAACAGCCGATAACAGCCATATGGCAGCAGCTATTGTTTTGCACAAACAACATATTCCTCTATTGTCCAAGATAGTGCGTAAAACTAAGAAAATAAGAATTTACCAAAGCAGAGAAAGTAAAATGAGCTATTGATTTGAAACCCTCCAATACGAGACAAATGAAAATATGCATGCAGCAATCTACAAAATCTATTAGTGGTTTTGCGTGTGAGTTTGTGAAGCCTTGTGAGCTTATGATTCCAAGTTGTGCCAATTGATATGAATTTATTATCCGAGGAAAAGAAATGTGATTTTTACCATAATCAGATGCGCTTTGGATTTCCAGGTTGTCAAAATTGAAGGTTTCAAGCGAAAATCTATCAAAATTGTTGAGGTTTCTGCTATGGTCATTTACCACAAAAATTTGAATAAGATAGATAACCTCCACTTTAAATTACAAAAGCTTACCGCAGAAGAAGTAGAGATTGGCGAAACCGAAGGAAACTCTTGCCAGGGTCATTTACCAGCATCTGATGTATGATAGCCAGAGAGCCGATATCATCAATACAAGACCATCGCTGATAGAGTTGCACCCAGCAATCAGCTTGGCTCCATTGCTGAACGCAACGGCTGAGGAGCTCAATCAAGTAATCCCCTGAAACTTTCCCCTGAAACATCATGCGATTGGGTTCTAAAGTTGAAACTACTCGAATGTCTCTAAGAGCACTTTCATAATCCTCAAGTGCAATAAAGAACCAAGCTCGCAATTCAAGGCAGTCAGGTGAGAGCTTAAACCTGATAATGTTGTCAATCTCCAAAATTGCTGCCCTAATCTGCTTCTCCTCCATCTTTGCAACAGCTCTGTATTTATATGGGAATGAAAGAGTAGGATCCAATTCAGTTGCAATTCTCAAATCCAAAATCTTCTCCTTCCCAATGTTATAAAGCGACCGTTCTTGGTACATCCAACCCACTGGTTTATACTCGGAGATAAGAGAGGTCATCAACTGATAGGCCGAATATTGTTGCCCTTGCTTGTGTTTAGCTCTTGCTATACCAGCCATGGAATAAACATGACCTGATGCAGCTGCAGCCCCAAAACAACGCTGACCATCCTTGTACTCTCTTCTCTCAAGAAACACACAACCCAATTGGTGCAATGCTAGCGCCCTCTGCCACCTATCTGTTGCACACTCCACTAATCTCTCCAATAACATCACTGTCATGTTAGATACCATGCTTTCCTCCATAGCCACCTGGCTTAGGAAATAGTACAGCAAGAAAGAAGCATGCCCGACAGTGGCCAACCTCTCCCTGGCCTCAGAGCTACAAAAGGTCTTCATTACCTTCATATTATACAGAGAACTTGGGAGCTCTCTCAGCATCACCTGCAAGCAAGATGCCACAACAAGATTTGCGGTCTCCTCCAACCCGTATCCAATAAGAGCCACTGCATCCTCAATATTACCGACCAGTGAAGCTAAATGCGCATCACAGGCAGACTTCATTTCCTCGCAACAGAACCTTTCTGCGAAAGAAAGCAACTCCAAAACAATCTCCGGGCTGAAGAAGTCCAACCTTCGAGTTCTGCTATAAACTTCAACAGCTCTCATACCCTTGATAGAAATCTCATTTCCAGACAAATCAATCTTATCCATTTTCGATTCCAAGAATGTACCAAATAGCATAGCGTTAAATGCTCTTGACAAAGCTGCGATTCTGTACCGAACACATTTAATTTCCTCGCTACCAACACTAAATGACACATCTCTGTCCTCGTCCAGACTGAAACATTCATTCCCTTCAGATGTTGGCGTACAACACACCCCCGAATGGTCCTTAAGACATTGGCAAGGATCATGAATTGAGCTCGAGTCATACCCAGATACTAAAGCCGCCTTAGGACACTCAAGAGCGCGACCACCACAGTCCAAAGCGGAAACTCCCACAAACTCATCCTCCCTCCTCTCGAATCTTAGCCACGCCGAAAGCACAACCTTCGAGTGCACATCGCTCACCTTTTGACGCGCAGCACGGAGGCACCGGCGGAGCAGCTTGGGATCACCGACGCTGCGCAAGAGAGAGTACTGCTCCATGCATAGCAATGACTTATCGGATAGCGAGCAAGTCTCAAGACGGGCATAAAGGTCAGCCAAAGTCTCAACGAAGTCAATTGGTTTCAGGTAGGGGTCTATAGAGGGTTCAAGAAGATCAGTTGACGGAAGTCCACAAGGAAAAAGAGCTTCAGCTACTGAGATGGGTTTGGACTTTGTGAAGGATAGGACTTTATCGCGCAGCTTAGCCTTGGTAGCAGCGATGGGGTTTTTAGGGGTGGTGGTTTCTGAAGGATAAAGCGCGTGGACTTGGGAGCTCCTAAATCGGTCTTTGAGCTTAAGACCACGCATTGCTTACTTGATATATAGACTGTAATAGCCTATAAGGAAGCAAATGAAATTTTGGTAACTTTCATATGGATTTCTAAGTTCAATGTCCAAAATAACATGAAGATAAAAAAAAGTGAGGCCTGCAAATGAAAAAGGTTATTTACCTTGGTGCTGCAAAGATTTCAACCGGAGAGGAGGATATAGGTGATGCTGCAGTAGATAGGCTGAAACCTCTGTTAGTTTCTTAGAAAGAGAATGAACTGTACCGTTGAAGACGGTCGACGTGGCTGATTCTTTTTCTTTCTCTTCCCCGGAATGGAAACTGCAGCAAGAGAGAAAGGGGGGGGGGGGGGGGGGGGGGGGTTATGCACGCTATATAAAAAAAGCATATATAGTTCTTTTTTTCCCCCTTACTCTTGCTTTCATGCAAATAGATTCTTAAGCAAACTCCCTCTCTCCCTCTCTCCCTCTCGTGTGCGACTGTCTGAGTGTGCGTGTGGAAGAGAGAGGAAGGGTACCGTTTTTCTAACCGCAGAAGCCTTATGTTTTAGTTGGCTCACTCCAAAAGCAAAGAGGGAGGAGTTCAGTGCTTGTTAACCACTCCATTTTATCCATGACGCATCAAGAAGAAAAGTACCCAAGGACCTAAGTTGGCCAACTGCTAAGATGGCGCTGCTGATTTCCATCCTCATTAAGCCATCTTTTTCAGTTTAACTGCTGATTTAAAAACTGCAAAAAGAAGTGGGTTAGGGTGGAATTGCATGTCAAGCAAAGGCGTAAAAGCTTGGAGAGTAGGTGCCATTTTTCTAATCATCCATCGAAATAGAATATGTTGAGGGGTCTCATCAACACCAGATGGATTCTTTTACTTTAGGAAGCCTCTCTCTCCCTACTACCCCTCAACAAAAATAATTGCGAAACATGTATATCTACAGGTGTTTGAACTCTTTCTTACAGCTTATTACACTTCAAGTAGAAGTACCATTCTTATTGACACAGACACAGACACAGACACAGACATGACCATTTTCAGTTTATGATCGCATTAACCTTAAACAAACAACAAGAGCCAATTTAACAACAAAAATGGAATAATCTACAATCCTTAATTATCCACCTCTTTCAAGTATTTAAGGACGTCCTTGTAATACACAAATGATTGAACTCCGCCATTCCACGCAACCTTTTCAGTAGGCTTGAATTTCTTGTATTATGAACAACTCAAAAAGCACTAAACAAAGCCAATAAGCATCCATTTCTATCGGACTCACCGGCATCTGTATATATATGCAGCTTGCATGGACTTTGGCATGTCGGCTAAATGTTAAAATCATACATGGTCCCTACAAATGGGGTGTCCGAATCCACATTTAATCAATTAAAAAGCGACCCCAAGATAATTTAAAACACAGGACAGCTACATAACATGTGGATGTGCATGAATATGCTTGAATGACTAATAATTCTTGTCTAAACAAGGAGAGATAGGGACACTTCAACCAAATAATTGATGTGTTAGAGAAACATCAGATCTAATTACAGGTTTTATTTAATGGGGGGGGGGGGTTTCCTCCAATTTGCCTTTTCATCTGATTGGCTGATCACTAAAGTAATCACAGTTAGGTGAACATCTCCGGAATGTTTAGACGGGAGAACTACAACTTGCAAGCTTATCTGAAAAAACAATTACCAAGCAGAACATAGACCAGTCACGAAATGAGACAAGGGCCAGGACAAGTCAGTGGAGTACGTAAGAATCACATGTGAGAATTCTGAAGCAGGGTGTTTTTCCATTAATCACTTAATCATACAAAGGGCATCTTGGTAGACGGTCAAGTTGGAAAACGAGCCAAATAGGCATCAACTTGAGCAAATACGAAATGGCTAGCTGTTAGTATTTAATTGCTTCAAAATCTCTTCAAAGATAGGATGCTATCTTGTCGATATACGGCCGTGATAGGCCTTGAAACACGACCGTGGCCCATGCTTTCTGTAACTTAGGCAATTTATGAACAATCAGATACATCGGCTTGAATAATTAAAGCTTAACTATTATTAAAGTTCATATGGTATTCACTTTTAACAAATTAGTTTACGAGGTACAATTTTGAACAAGACTGTCCTTATGAAGATTGATATGAGTTAGGGGTCGAAATATCAATTTTGGGTTGAATAGCCTAACTTGGATATTGTCACCAGACTAACTTTTGATAGATGAAAGGACATGTATATCTAAAAAACAAACACCACGTACAAGGACTATATAAGTAATTAAGCCAATAATTACTTAATGCATAATTTGTCAAATAGCGAAGGCACAAACGATTGCACTCCACCCTTGGAACCGGATGAGTTTCATGTGGTGGTGTGAGGTCCGGCAATGAAGATCTCGATGACTTCAGATTAATTGACCAACAACCACGAAACCAAAAAAGGCAGGTAGGACATATACCTAGTAAACTAGATGTTGATCACCTATTCAGCTCTACTACTACTCGTTGAACACATATCATACAATTATTGATCTCATAGGAAATACACGTGAAAAAGGACCACACCCACTGAATAAGTTTTCTTTGTCCGGTAGTGTTTTTGGTAACCAAATAAACATTTGGGTGGCTGAAACACAGCTGTTAGGAGAGACCTGCTCCAGTAGTGGATACCCGCAGGTTACAGCATAGAAAAACAAATCAATTCATACCTGAGAGGTCAGTCGGACGGAAATGGTGTTATACGAGGCCAAAATATTGAGTCCAACAGCCACTGGCCGAGATAATCTTTTTTCGTCCCTCTTTCTTTTTCGGAGAAGTCAGTTATTTTGGGTTAAGTAGTTACACTTCTTTATTAATGCGAACTCCAGGGATCGGACTCCCTGTAACAGAAACAAAGGCCGTGTAGAGACAACAGAGAAGGGTGAACAAGGAGGATTAAAAGCCTGCCTAAAGAGCTAGAGTAGAGGCAATACGATCAACAAGGAGATTTCACATTAAAAATCTCCGCTATTTTAGTCAGATGCTGTTTCATTTTGTTTGAATTTCAAAATTTTGTATTTGAATTTTCTTGGTTACAAAATTCAAAAAGATACTTAATTTTTAGCTGGTAATTGTATTTGAATTTTATTTAGTTCTTGATGATCCTACATCGTCTTCTTCTGATAAGCAGGAAGATTTTCTTTCTCATCCTTCAAAGAAAACCAATATATCTGTTGGGTTTATTCCCTCTATGTGAAGGAAAGCCTAAAGAGGGTTTTTAATAAGGCTCAAAGCCCATTAGGGTTTTAACTTATAACCCTAAGGATGAGTTCTTTGTAAGTTGAACGGATTAAAAAAAAGAGAAAGGAAAGAAAGAGACAGATTTTCTCTTTCACGCCCAGGTTTCACCAAAGGCTAGATCCCGCTTCGTCTGTGGTCCGATCGAGCTGAAATTTGGAGGAGACATTCACGACACAAGGGGTTATCATCTGAACGGTGAAAATCATATTTTGAGCTCAAGAACAGTGGTTCGTACGCGTGAACAGTGGTTGAAATTGCGCTCTATTTGCTTTCATCTAGAGAGGAGAATTATTCTGATACCAGTGTTAGGTGGGGCCTTCTCAACCTCAAAAGCTAGCTCAAGGGGTGAGTCTTTCCCTCACACTTATAAACTGACCACCAACCCCTTCCACAACCGATGTGAGACAACCCCAACAATATCTTCCCACGAACATCAGTGAACAAAGCATAATAACGAGAGAGAAGTTCATTGTATCATTCTTGCAGCAGGAGTACGAATAAATAGATTGGACTTCACAAGCAAGAGATAGTTCCTGTACGATAATCTCGACAAAACGAATGTAGAAATGCTTTTCTTCCTCTATCAAGGCTGCTCTAAATTCTAATGGAGGACCGAAAATGGTTTCTGTGCAGAGGGAAGCGCATCACAATGAATGACCCATATATGTATGACAGGTCCAAAATACACACTAGGGCACTTGAAAGATCATGAAGCTCTATAAGTAACAACAGAAGGAACAAGAATGCAATATTACAGGTACCTCTAGTATTTATAAGCAGTCTAATTACATTGCTGATGAAAATTTATATACAGTATTGGTCCTGAGAACAATCCAGACAATTGTATACAGTATGGGTCCCACGAGTGATACAGACAGTTTTATTCCTAGTTTACACAATTGATCGCTGCCGGGACTAGTCCATTCAACATTTCGTGCACCTCAAAGCCATCCAAAACTATACAAAATTAACATGTAAAAAGCACCCAGAAATTGATGCTTCTATTAACATGTAGAAACTGGAGAACAATACTGTGCCCTAAATCTTGACCATCCAACTATACTTCTGGACCGAATCTGGATGAACGAATCTCATAAAGTTGAATAGAATTTTCTCAAAGCATTTTTATGACCCAAAGTTTATATTTCTTTATATAAAGATAAATAAGAGAGGGTCCAATCAAACTCACATCGGAGAGCAGCTTGCAAAGCTTGAGGTAAGTTTCTACATTCCCAGCTTGCTGGATTCCTTTCCTTACGCCCTGCAGTACAACTGCCCTGTCCAAATACTCCGGGTAAAAGCCCAGATCAAGCATTTTCATCAGTGTTTCTGCAGCATCATTGAAATAGCCTCCTTTAATATAACCTCTCAACAACCATGACAGGCTTTTCTTCTTTCTCAAAGAGCTTGTCACCTCGACTCTAGTAAGCAACCGTGATGTAGCATTGGCCTCCTTCTGGGAAGCACAAATGGCTAGAACAATGTCATAAAGGTCCCCATCAGCCTCTTTACCACGAGTTCCATTTCCCACAACTGCTTCTCAGCCTCCACTCCCCGACCAGCACAAATATACATAGCTAGAAGCCTCTCGTGGACCACCCCAGAAAGTGAAGAGCTTCCCTCTTGACTCACCCAATTAGACAATCGTACTCCATCAGCTAAAAGGTCTGACTGATACTTCTCAATAAGCCCAACATTTTCTCCATCAAGCACTGCTACCAATCCATCCCTTGCAAAACCTTTCAGCTTGCGTAAAGATTTCCCGAGTTCATTCAGTTCTTTGACCACAGCTGTCATTGCAATGAGGTAGCTGTAAACCTCTGGCTTCACACCAGATTCTCTAATATGAATCACCGACTTAACCGCATCCCTATAGTTACCCTCAGCCTGACAGAATACATCTTAGTGTTATCCACAAAATTCAAAATCAATCTATATTTTGGTTCATACATACCAGGGAAACAAAGAGATTCCAAGATTATAAACTCATTGAGGATGTGCCTAGAGATGGTAAAAAACATCAACATATGTCACGAACACGCTCGATTAAGGTGACCGATATTCTTTGACAACCTAACTATGTTTAACAATAATCAGAAAATACACTCTCATACTCGAGTTTGACCCAATTGCAGAAAGTAGTTGACATCCTACACATCCTACCCATTATACACATACTTTTTTCACGCAGGTAAGTACTATAGATATGAAGAACTTGTGTAATTCCGCACACCTCAGCGTCAGATTATGTTTGACACTGACCCAACTGAGGCAATTCAGCTTCGACAGTTAAATTTTCTTCAACCAACATGAAGGCAAACACTAAGCTACCGTACAAAAGTAAAGCATAAGAGGATTAAAATTTCAAATTGTAGAGAAAAGTTAAAATGAAAAGAATTAAAAACCAAAATAATATCAAGGAGCAACACAAAATTCGTGAACGAAACAGGGCTAAACTAATTTCGTCAACACTCACCATCATCTTCCAAGCAAGATAACCAGTTGGGCCTCCCTTATGCCCCTCCTCCCCCCCCCCCCCATCCTCCGCAGCAAAACCAATCCCACGCCTCAACACCTCCTTAACAAATAAAACGACCCTCTCCCTCTCCTTATAACCCATCTCCCAGTACAAAGATATCACCTTCTCTACCATACTGAACCCGGGCTTCAACCCAACACAATCCATGTCCACGAGCAAGTCCACAACGTCCCTAACATCGCGCTCTTCCTCAATCAACTTCTTCGCCCATCCGCACATTATGGAAACCATGAGCTCCATGGTCTCCTTGTCTACCCTATTCTCTTTCTTCAGCCACTCGAACACCTCGAGCGCACACCACGAGTCCCTCCCGTCCTGGGCGAAGTACACCAGCACCAGCTGCAGCTCCCTCGCTGAGAGCCGCTCGTTCATATCCTCCAGTACATCCGACGGCTCCCTTGCCATTCTCTCCAGCTCCTCAATCGCCTCGAAAAACCCTTCCCCCATTTCGTCCTCGTCGTCGGTCAAGAACCGGTCCAGCTCGACCGACCTGAATGACCCGAGTTCTCGGATTCTGTTCGGCTTGGAAACTACGAAGGTAGGGTTTCGGCGGTAATCACCGATTCTGGCGAAAATTCTTGAACTACAATAAACCCAAGGAACAAAAAATGGGTACCGCGGAAGCGAAGATGACGAACAAAACGAAAAGCTTAGTTTGGTCGACGGCGAAAACGCATACGCAGAGGCCATTTCTTTTCACTAGGATTTCAACCGAAACAAATTGGTTGCCGACAAAGCTAGCTAAAGGAGAAATACTAGAACTCGTGTCAATAACTACCAAAACCGTCGTGCTTCGATGATAATTTGGAGTGTTACTTCTTGCTTTCTCGAGGTTTTCCAATGATCAAAGGAACAAAAAAATTCTACTTTCATATCCCTTTCTGTAAATTTCTCGGCAGAAAAACAGAGTAGTAAGGTCTCGGCTTGACAAAGATGAACTGCAAAACAGGACCCAATTGGAGGAGGAGAGAAGGTTAGGAAAATACGAAAAATTGGAAGTATGGTGGAGGCAAATTTGGGACAGGGAAAAGGGACCTGAAATTGAAGGGTTTAGGATTAGGCAATAGTTGTGGCGCGCATAGACGGACTGAAGTTAGCGATGGCTGTCCATTGCCATCGCTGCACGACAAGAGCCGTCCTCGTGAGAACTTTTGAAAGAAACGTGTTAGCTAGGGGACCTCTCCAGAAAACGAACGGGGGTTACACTTTAATTACACAAATGCACTTGTGACGGGTGGTCGGATCGGATGTCCCCTTCTGCTACCTCTAATAGGCAAAGGGATGAAATAGTCTTTTCGCTTTTCCAATATAATTCCCCTCCGGAAAATCTTTTTTTTTTTTTCCAAGAACAAGTTTTCTTACTAAATATTAATAGAAATAAAATACAAAATGCTCGTTCCGTCACGACAATTGACAAATGCAAACAAATTCACATGATATATACATGGGAGGTTAAACTTGGAGCAGGACTCCTCAGGAAAATAATAATAATAAATAAATTGGACAAGCAATATACAAAGGTTACATAAATCTCTAAAAGACAGCATAAACTTTGATATATAAAACACTTTTGAATGAAAAGTATATTTATACCCCGATAATCAGAAAGTGTTGGATATTTTACATTAATAAAAAAAAATCAGAGACTGAATTTCGTATTGAAGAGGACATTTATTGTGCCTAATAGTGTCTCCATAAGGGTCAATTTTAATAAAATAATAATAATAATGTTTTTCTTTTTCACTTTAAGAGAGATAATAATCCCACCAATTTTTTAATTGTCTTGTAAACCAGTAATTAAGCAGTTAACAACATGAATATCACTTGGATCAGAATTTTTTAAAACATTAAAAAATACATGGTAATTTCGTGGAATATGAGGCCAACCTTCTCGGACGTTCCAAGAGGTGAGAAACCATTGGAACGACCCAGTACCTAGAGTCCTAGACCTTGATGGATACATTAGACGTACTATAGCTGAGATGTAAGACTGAAGAAAATGAGATGGAAATTGAATGAATATCCGAGGCTTAAGCTTATACAGAGAGGGGAATGTCTAATTGTTACTAGGAGAGGGTTAGGATTGAGAGTAATCTATGAAGAATTCAAAGTTCTATATTTTAGTCCGACACCATAATATTCTATTGAGATCCAATGTATTATTTTTAACCTTGACAATTCTGTGGTCTTTCTTTACTCTTACGAGTCTTAATTAGGTCAAGTTGAAAAAGTAGATGAGAACCGTTTGTTCTCAATATCAAATCAAATTGTGTAATTGTCTTCCTAAGGTGATGTTTGGTAACTAAAAATTTTAAGAATTTTGAGTTTATAGTAAAAGAAATTTAGGGTTTGACTTTTTATAAGGGTTTGTAAAAAGTTAGTGAAAAAATTGAAGAATGCTTAATAATAGTATGATTTTTATTGGAGTTTTTTTTTTGGGTTAATTACAAAATTTTCCCTTAAACTATCACTCGATTATCAAATATCCCTACAAACTGTAACTCGTCTCAACTCACACCACAAACTATACTTCTTATTGCGATTTCATTCCCCAGCATGCTGAAGTTGTTATATTGAACGATTTTCGTTCCATGTAAATGACACGTGACCTTGTCCTTACTTGAAAAGAAAATTTTGACCAACTCGATTATAAGTAAGTCATTTTTTTAAATAAAAAAATCAGCTAACTACATATTGTTTTTTGGCTCTACGAATTGCTAGAAGTAATGTAGGGTGAGTTTGTGTTGTAAAATTTTTGTGTTGTTAAAATTTTAGGTATTGGATTTAGTGAAAAAGTGAAGAGATGTAATTTTTTATATTTTTGTAGTGAAAAGTTATGATTTGATGGGAGAAAGAGATTATATTGTAATATTTTATTGTGAGAGGGTGTAATATTTTGTGAAATTTTTTATGACAAACGCACCCGTAGAAATCTAGGGAGGACTCAAACGAGGGTAATATTGTCTTTTCACGTAAGAAGAATGTCACGTGGGATAGAAATCATTCGGCATAATGACTCTTGTCGGTTGATGGATGAAATTATAATGAGAAGTATAGTGTATGAGGATAAGTTGTAACGAGTTAAAATTCGTGAGGTATTTAAGAATTAGGTGGTAGTTTGAGGGAAAAATTATAATTAACTCAATTGATATCCAAACATCACCGATGTACAACCGTGAGTTCCGATCCCACCAAATCAGATTGGTCCTTATATTTCAAGCCCTGTAACGCAGCAGGTGGGGCTTTCTGCAATCGTAGGCCATGACTATAATCCTTCAGAAGACACTCTTATATTCAGAGGTTCAGTCCAAACTGATCCCGGGGCTTTGATAGATGACTAAAACAGCTAACAGTCAGACTTTAACCTCATACCCAACCAGGCCTCGTTGGATCTAAAATCCAATGACATGCCCAATGGGAACAATAAGAAATTGATGGTACAAAAAACCATATATGCTATGTTCATGACCAATCCATGGCATGCATGCATCAAGCATGCATGATACCATACCATACACGTACCATGCATGAAGGGGGCACAGAGACAGAGGAGGTGGTGGCCTGGGATGGTCATGATGGCGGGGAAAGAAGACAAACATACTCATTCTGAAATGATGGTCCGATCCGCATTAACAGGGGGTTGGTATTCTCATGCAGATAAAAATATTGGTGTTCCTTTGGACTGCACTAAATAAACTAATGGAAGGGATTTTGAAATAGTTGACCTTTCACTGGCAAATAGGCATTGGGTTTTAGCTTTTCGAGTTTCAATGAGCATATAGAAACAAAAAACAAAAACAAGTTTCGAAGTTTAAATATTGGTCACATGCTGCACTGTGCAGCTGTTGATAGCTACAGAAGGCCTAATTCTCTCAGACCCCTTGCAAAGTTTAAGGTCTAAGTAGGAAGACATAATGTGTGTTATTTAGGTAGCATTATTATTGAATTAGAAAAAAAATAGGTAGCATTATTATTGTTCCTGCTAGGTAGCATATACAACATGTTGTCTGAAAGAATGGCTTGTAAAATATACATTTGAAAATTGATTAATTGACATTAACAGCTAATAAGGACAACCTCATGTTTTCTAAAGGATATCCTATTTTTAGTAAGGAATCTTTTGCTGATGAGGGGAGAGTACTTGTTAACTTTCTGTGATAGTTTAGTTCTTTTCATGGTGATTTAAGCTGTTCTTCATCGGCCATGATCACTATATTTTAGTTTGGCTGCAGAGAGAAGGGAAGTATACTAAAAGAACAAAGAGTTGAGGAAAGAAGAAAATATCAGAAAAGAAGTTGACGCTTGAAGCAGATTGAGAACATCAGAGTTGATAGAATTGGGAGGCTTATAAGAATTTTCCACCTTGCAGTTCTCGTCAATAATTACTAAAGTAATCAGCTCATGAACAGACGTCTCCGGCATCTATTCTCTCTTAATTAATCATCTTTTGCTTGACTGCAGACGTGTGTCGATGCTTCTTAAGGAGTCAAATGAGGTATGAAAACAAGAAATCTGAAAATCGTTAATTGAATACTTCTTCTGATTCTACCTATTACAAGGGATAGCCAATTCTTGTGAGTGTGAGGAAATTCCTCATCAAGTCGAGTCTGCAGGCCGCTAAACTGGCAACAGGATGTACAATATTTTTCTCACGTGTTAGGTTGCCAAAGGAGAAGCTAGCTAGCGTGAAGCTGAGGTGGAGTAAAGTCACCCAATACTCAAATTTTCTCATTCAACTGGGTAATTTGCCTGGTAATCAGGCTTGTCTGCTTAAAACCCAAATTACAAGCTGGCCTATTGGCAGCTTCCAATTAAGCACAAAGTTCCACATAGAAGATATATAGCATATAGCTTCGTGTAAATTATGATCGCCAAACAGTTAAAAAGCCTGTCTCCTGAATTCAACAAGAAATATAGCTACCGTTTCCTGGTGTACTTGCATGATACGTACCTGTTGCACTGTAGTTCTTTGTTCCTGCAAAAGAAAATCAAACCGTCAAGTAAAAGAAACATTAAAAACAAAGGACTTCAGGCCACACAAAAGTTTATAAAAAGAATCTAATCCAAGCTTGTTATATTCTATAGCAGACCCAATCTATAACCTCGATCAAGGACCACCATAAATTTTGGTGCAACAGAGAGCCATCAGCCTCTATTTTCGTGCAACAGAGAGCCATGGACACTAGATTGAAAAAGAGTACTGAATCCAAGATTTAGTCAGAAACACTCTATAAAAACATCACATAGGATTAGGGAATCTTCGAGAAGTGAAAATACAAATTTTGTTGCTATAGGTGCAGTCGTGCATGGTAATAATCAAAGACAAATCCGTGATCACCGACAACAGGAATCATCTCAGCACAGTTCTCTCAACAATGACTTTGCCTCTTTTCATTTACATTGTAAGGTTCACATATGAACGGTTCACCCACTCGCCTTTATTGTGCGTGGAGTATATATAGAAGTTCATCCCCATATTGTCTACATGACTACATGTGAAAGCAAGCTTCACTATGTTCTTCTTTAAATCAAGTGCTATTGTCTACCCATCTATGGGTACAGTTGGGAGGAATCAGAAAGATCAATGACTGATCAGTACCGTAACCTATATCAGTCATTTATAGCTTGGTAACTTGACTCGATTACCTGTAATTAATGTAAGATCAGTTCAGTACTGTTCACTAGTTATATGTTTTGCTTGTCAGATTGAAGAGGTACAGTCAAAGTATATAAATAAAGTTAGGTAAATCTCAAGTTCACAGCTACACGCATATTGACGAAAAAACTTAGAATTTCAGAGAAAAAAAAGTGAAACTAATTGTGAAGAAAAAGGAGGCGTACTGTAGCAACGCGCTATACGTTGTAGCGTTTGGGTCTTGGTCTCCTCTAGGGTTTATTATTCCATGCTTGTTCAGGTCCACTTCCAATCTTATTTCTTGTCTTTCACCTTACCCCAGATAACAACTGGTCCAAATTCTTACTTTACAGTAATAACCCAATGTTTTTTTTTTGGGGTAAGCATATTAATCCAACAACATTCATACAGACATAGCATTTATACTGCACGAATAGATAGGCAGATCTAGGTCTGTGTACAGAACTATCTGTATGCCGAGACCAAGATCCGTACGTTAGGGTTTGTTTTTTCATGTTTCTTTTGTGTGAACCTTGCTGGCTCAAGGAAATTTGCTCTGCTAGTCACGAGTATGTAGTCCTTTTCCCCAAGGAAGAAGATCAGGGGAGGAACCATATGGATGGATAGGCAGGAAAGCCATGTCTAATGTTTTATATTTTCTTTATCAGAGGCAATCACTTCAAATTGAAGTGATTGATCACTTCCCACTTCAAAGATCTTCCATATGTGGAAAGAATTAGCGATGGGGGAAAAGGATGGTTCGAAGGAAAAACCTTCTCCAGACAGGAGCGAGGACGACGAAGGAGAAGATGAAAGTAAGACCAAAAATAGTGCCAGCTCGAGCAACAGCGTAGTTGATGAGACTGAAAAGAAGGCCGGTTCTAATGGGGTGCGGCCATATATGCGATCCAAGGTGCCGAGGCTAAGATGGACTCCTGATCTTCACCGTTGTTTTGTCCAGGCCGTAGAGAGACTTGGGGGCCAAGAGAGTAGGACCATCAAAATTTCAACATCTATATATGTATCTCTACAAATAGAGATATCATTAGATACTTGCTCATTTTTCCTTCCCAAATATGATTTTTGGTTTTCTTTTTGTGTAGGGGCTACTCCCAAACTTGTTTTGCAGCTAATGAACATCAAGGGCCTAAGCATTGCTCATGTCAAAAGCCATCTGCAGGTAAAATTGGTCCGTATGATTTATATATATATATATATATATATATATATTGTAAAAAAGAAACGCACATGAATTGGGTGTGCAATTCTTGAGATTCGCTACGTTATAGTCAAGGTGAGATATTTCATCTTTGTTTCTCTTTTGGCATGTTTTGGAGAAGATGTATCGGAGCAAGAAGATCGATGACCAGGGTCAAGGTACAACAACTACAAATGGTTCTTTTTGAATGTACAAATTTGGTTTATTATCTTATTCACTGAAGCTTTCGATAATTTAAATGTGGAACTGTTGCTCTCTTCATGGATAGTTATTATAACCAGTAGAGGACATCTTATGCGAAGTGTAGATCATCAGCTTTGCCAAAGCCTTTGGGAACAGTCCATGCTTCAAAGCATTGATCAAAGGGTTAGCCCCAAATTCAGGTAGCACTATGCTCTATATGATTATATTTCTATTAATTTATATATAACTCGTCTATTTGCTTTTCTGGTTTTGGTTAAGTAAGCGCTCATTCACTGATTTTGATCCTCGTCGAAATCTTTCTGTGGCTCTCGCTTAAGGTATGGCGACCTTTCTTGGAATAGTCAAGGCTGGAGCTGGATATCCGGACCTTATTTGTCTGACGACATAAATATTAGAACAGGAGATAGGCTTCATTGGTCAGTATCTGAGAAGATTCATGGAAGTATCGACTTGCGAAGATGTAATGGAGCTTTCTCCATGAATACCAACAACAATATTGCCTTCGCTGAAGAAAGTAGAAAGAGATCAACACTACAAGAGTTCGAAGAAGAATCTCAGGAATGGCAGTTCGACTATAATTCCATCAAATTTCAGACAAGGTCAAGCCCCATAGAGCCGTCTTTCAGTTCCGAATTGCATGGAAGAGGTAGGGAAGGAACAAGATGTTTTAGCAATTTACCCACAGCGAACCCCAAGTGGATTGTTGCAGAAGGGCAAACCATTGGGAAAAGGAAAGCTTCTGACGACATTGATTTGAGTCTATCACTGGGCATAACAACAAGACAAGAGGAAGCTAAGAGAATACGCTGGGGTACTGATCAGGAAGAAGTCGATAGCAATTTATCTCTTTCTTGTTCCTCTTATTCGAAGAAGGGAAACTATTTTATAGATCTGAACATGCCATCAAAGCAGCTGAGCAGGTTCACAGAAGAAAACAATGCGAAAAGTCCGAAATTGGCGAGTACCCTTGATCTGACTATATGAATCAGAGGATTCTAGTGAGATCCAGTTGGTACTTGTACAAGAGGATACATAGTACGACGGTTGTGGTTACTGAAATTTGAGGTCAATTTGCGGTATATGTTTCTTAATTATCATGTACCTTACCCATTTAGTTTCTTAAATGCGATATAACTTTCTATTAATTCTGCGTATGTGGCCTCCAGTTTCTTCAATGTTTCTTAAGAAATGCCTTACGAATGTGCTCTCTGTCTATCTCTCAATAAAAATATCATTCCTAATTTATTTAAATACAACGTCTTTTTGCACGGATTTTTTTTTGCACAGAATCCATTCTTATTTTCTTTTAACCTGACTAAACTCATTCACTCAGTTGAGCTCCTTCAGTACATTCTCCCACTTTTGCCAAATATAAAGCATTTCTTATATCCACACAAGCTGATTTCCTTTGAACTACATGTGTCAAAACAAGAATCTGTCCTCCAGTACATCCAATAGTAGCTTCCCAAAAATTAATTAAGAACATTTTCCGAGACTGTTAGCAACTTTTAATATATGATCAACATTATATATAGGAGGAATGTGATCAGTTCATACCGTATCGATAAAAAGCATGGCGAACACCTCTTAGTGAATCTTAATGGACGCCCACTCGTTCAAAAAGCCAATATAGATGAATATCCAGCAGTTCAGAAACTGTGTAATTTTTTCTTTTACTTTTTTCCATTCAATTCTTTGGTCGGAAGGAAGTGTATCAAGGTGGTGCAATGGCCAGATTTAGGCCTGAAGTAATATGCTGATCAGTAAGTTTAAGAATCGAGTGTTAATCAGGGAGGTAGCCCAAGATTTTAAACGGTGTTAGAACCACCCTTTGCCTTTGGTACACGGATCGATTTAGCAGGAGGTGAAGGCATGATATATAGAAGTTAAGTACAAAGTTTTCTACCTTCAGCCAAAAGTACTATACGGGGAGACAATTTGATCCACTCTAGCAAATCTCCAGAGGAGACTATGGTTTTCTTCAAGGTGTGTAGAACCTAACGTGTGTGTGAGTATGTGTACGCACGAGGGTAGGGACCACTGATATTTTTATATACACATGCAAAACTAAAGTCTAACACGTCTCTGACTTTAAGAGAACCTCGAAGATGCCTGCCTACTCTAATTTCATCCACCCTTATCTAGGACCAACGTTTATAGGGTGCTAATTAAGCTGTACCAATTCGGCCCCAGGAATTTTGTCCTCAGCGGCCGTTGGCTGAGCTTGCAGGTGTGCAGTAGAGGTGGGCACCAAAAATTTCGGAAATGTCCGATCCGAAATTTTCGAATATCGGATTTTGGATCCAAATCCGATCTGAAATGCACCTATATGCGGCTCAGTCGATCAAATCGGATTCGGATCGAATTCAGAGTTGTGAGGTCAGGTTCTTGACATTCATTTGGGTTATCTTTATACCGTTACCATATTTCAACCCCAACCTCCACTCATCTACCTATACAAGGAAACAGAAGAAAAATATGAGAAGAAAGAAGAAAACGAGAAGGGAAGGAAAGAAATATGCATTTAAGAAACAAACAACATTTCAAAGTGTTTCAACAATTTAGGCTAATGATATTGATAATGGAGAGTGTGGAATTAGATCCAACTATAAATACCTCCATTAAGCCAAAGAAGAATAGGCAATGTTTTCTTAGTAGAATGATTAGCCTCAACATGGTAATAGAACAACACACAGGGGTTGTACGGGTAGTCTCCCAAATTCCCAATCTTGCCTTTCTCCTTCGAGCCCTCCTGAGGAATATGAACATTGGTTCCGTTAAGACGCTCAAGATTTGTGACTGTATGGGGGGTGACGCAAGAAGACTGGTGAGTAGCAGCAGCTGAGGGGGTGGGGACTGACAGCGGCAAATGAGGCTTTAGGGTTAGGATTTTTCGAATGGGGCTGGGAGCCTGGGAGAAACGAAGACTCACGAATGACAAAAGGGGGCTGAAAGTGAAATGTGAAGAAGTGGGAGGGGTGTTTGAAACGTGTGTTTCATTAAAGGGTGTAATTCGGGTCGGTCAGATTAAATTGGATTTATATCCGAATATCCAGCTCTGACCCGAATACATGTTTTTTTCTATAAAAACGATCCAACTCCATTCGACCCTGTCGGGTCGAGGCGGGTAGTATCCAGGTCAGCAATCCAGATCAGGGCTTTTTTGCACAGCCCTATAGTGCAGCCTGTAATTTGCATTCGCGAGTAGAATTAAAGACACCTAAATACTCGAAGAAACAAGATTGGGCTACATTAATAGGGCCTCGCCTGTATGGGTGGAGGCACATGCATGGTGTTAGCCTATAGTTGAGTATAGTTGATTTCTTGTCAAATAACAAATCAAATTGAGTTGTAATGTGTCTCATGAGAATGAGTTTTAAGTGTTCAAGAGGCTAACACATGATCTTCTCGAGTTCTGATAAGATTGATAGGATAAATACTTGGAGTTCTGATAGAATTGCATATGATAAGGATAAACACTTTTGATACTGAAGACCATTTAAAAATCTCGATGATTCCGCTAATTAATTGCTAGATTTTTTTTCTCATCCAATCACATTGCAACCAACCATCGATTGTGAAATTTTCAGAGTACTGGAGAAGTCAGGTTGCCAGAATTTCAGTGTCGAAGAACGGGATCGTTCATGAACCATCCATAAGAAGAGCATTAGAGGTTTGAAGTCATTTATGCACGGTGCGGGTTCGAGTAGGATTATTCAGATTATTACATCGGGATTGTTAGAGTTAGCTTCAAAATGATTTTGTAGTGTCTAAATCACCGTTTGTAAGGTTTATCTTCTTAATGGATTTTAAGTGGCTCTGATAGCTCGATGTGAATTTTTTTTAAGCGCGCTTCAAAAGTTTTCCAATTCGTTATCAAAATCTCGTCTCTTTGTATGACTGGAATTTGATTTAATTTTTTTCGCTATTTATTTGTGGATTTTGTAACGACCCAAGGACAAACATTAGTCACATTTGTGCTTTGACTTCAAAATAACTAGTTAAGCTTGCTCTTGAAGCCCCTTTGATCATTATAAAGCTCAGTTCAACCTAGTAAGGTCTCAATGTGGGACTTGGCCCTTATAAAACACATCTCTCATTCATTCTCCTCTCTCACTCCATGTGGGATTCGGAGTATCACAATCTCCCCTCCTTAAATCATTGACGTCCTCGTCAAGGCCCACCAATCCCACATTGGTGGTTACTAAGACCACTCTGATACTATTTATAACGACCCAAGGATAAAGACTAGTCACATCTGTGCTTTGACTTCAAAATGACTAGTCAAGGTTGCTCTTGAAGCCTCTTGGATCATTATAAAGTCTAATTCAACCTTGTAAGGTCCTAATGTGGGATTTGACCCTTATAGAACACTCTCTCTGCACTGCATAGAGTTCATAGTGGTTCCTCTGATCCTTTGGAGGGTCTTCCTGGTTGTGTCTGTGTCTGTCTGTCTTGTGGTTGTGTCTGTGTTAGTCGTTTTGTTGTGTTCGTTTTTTAGTTTTTAATCTATTGGTTGTTTTTAGAGAAAAAAAAAGACGACTTTTATGCCTCACGAACTCAAGTTTGGTCCTCTCCAAATGAAAGCTCTCAAAATAGACTCCACTTTTTTAATCACCATTTTGGGGAGAATCATAATAACAATTTAGAACAATTGTATGGCGAAAATAACTGATCTTACCTGTTGGAGACTTGTTAATCATAAATCCTGTATAAGTACATAATTAATGCTAATCATATATAATAACAATTCACGGACTATGGGTAATCTGTAATTTCTTTCCTAAATTGCGTGGTATAATTCAGAAAGAGATATATAGACACAACAACTAGACCCAATTAATGCATCATTAGGCAAGAAATTACAGAAAATCTCAGTTCACCACTTTTTTACTCTCTATCTTTTTCTCATAAACCATGTTAATCACATATAAGTATATAATTAATGCTTTCACGTACGTGTTTTGAGGCACAAATTAATTAGACTTAACCTATGCACAAAGCCATTAACAAATTAAAGAGTACAACATCTATGATACCTTTCAAAGGAGTTCTTAGACAAACTAATCCAGTAGTGTAGCCAGCAGCAAATTAATAGGAATCAAATCATTTGCGATTAACGCGTATAAAATAGCTAGCTAGCAATCGCAGCGCGCACCGACCTGAACTAGTAGCAACTCCAACAGTTTTAAATAGTATCAACTTAGTTCAATTTTTAAAGTATGACACAAATTGTAAATTTGTAAGTGATTTTCCATATACATTATCGTAATAGTATGAGAATTACAAAGAATATAGAGTCATTACTGTTGAGCACAGAAACGAAACCATCATACAGACCATGGTTCGGCAATTGCCGACCTCTACGGAAGAGGAAGAGAGGTACTTCGATTTCAATAAAACCAATTACAAGTCTCTCAACTCTCTCTGTATCACCTGATCAACTCGATCCCTCTCACTCTTTCTCTCTCATATCGTTGCATGCTCCATCCATTTTTTTCACACTACTCATCACTCGCACAAATTTATATAGGGAAGGGGCCGGGAATTTGAAACAAATCACATTTTGTCCAGATTTGAAACTACGTGTAAATCTTATTGGACTGATATATTTAATGAGGAATTGCACGTCGGACTACCGCATTTTTTTCGGTAACTGGTAAGTGTATTAATTTCTCAAATTATTGTACAGAAAAAGGGCATAGCCCGAAATAAAAAAGTAAAAACTCAAGCCCTCCACAAGAGGGGTATATCAAGACTAAGATGATCCAAGTATAAAGCTATAATAAAAATTTAGACTGAAAAAAATTATTTATACTAAGAGGGAGAGGAGAGATAAATGAGACACAAATTTAAATAGTTCGGTCCGTAGACCTACATCCACTGTGGAAGGTCCAACTGAGCTTATTGATTTTCTCACTTATAACATTGAGGAATCTTCAATTTTAATCACTGAATTTTCAATCAAATTTTAATATTGTAACAAGAATATTGTGCTATGTAGCTTGATATTTTAGTTAAATAACATTGCTAATAATATTTTTATAATCTTGTAACCAGTGTTTAATCAAACACATGATGCTAATTAATTACAATACAATTTTGGTTAAAAATAGACGTGATAATCAAACACATGATTGTTTACATTTGTTGTGTCATAGTATCTAACCGTTAATATTGTACCACATAATTTATTTTCTACCTATTTTAATCATAAGATCTTATTAGAACGAACATGGATGCATGTTCATTGTTTGAGGGTTAAATATGATGCTTTCAGTAGTTCAGAACTTAATTAACATTTAGTTGAAAGTTGTGTCCTGCAAGTGAAATTTTTTCTATAATATGTTTTTATATTTCTATGATTCTCTTCCCTTGTTTCTACGTAAAGCCAAATTGCTTACCTCATTTATTTACTTTCACTGCAGGGCTTGGTAAGTCTACTGGTGCGTAACCATTTCTAATGGGCCTAAAATCTAATAAGACGCCAGGGCTCAGCCCTAACCATACTGGATATCCTGACCGAATCCGCGTGTTTATGCAAACTGTAAAGCCATATCCCATAGGTAGCTATTAAGGACATGTTTGGATCATAGTTTTCTATACAAGAAAGTAGATTGAACACACAAAAATACTCTTTTGGAATCTGCCTACACCAATTGAGTACACTTTTAAAACTTTAAGAGTTAAATACATTTTACATTATCTACATTATCTAAATATAAGAGTCTTGATGCTTTACACCTATATCTATTATTTTTGTCATATTGCACCTACTAACTATTGATTTTAGACTTTTTACAGCCTTCGTTAAAATTTTTCCGTCAGTGTGGACTAATTTTTTTTATCCTAGAAATTTCAATTTTACCCTTATAAAATGATAAAAATGGTCATAACTAAAAAAAAGTATGTTTGAAAAATTGTCATTTTGCCCACTGAAAAAAAAAATCAATTTCCGTTCAAATTAACCAAAAATTTTTAACAAATAGTGTAAAGTGTTTGAAATTAATAATTGGTGAATGCAAGGACAAAAATAATAGAATTAGGTACAAAATGTCAAGAATCCATAATTAGAGGTGTAAAGTATAATTAACCTAAACTTTTATAACTTTATCCACTCTTCCACAAGCAAAACCTTTTTTTAAAGTGGTGTGTGTTGGTCTTATATTCCCTTTTAACCTTGAATTTCCCTTTTTGCCCTTCTCTTCTAAATCATGTAAAAAAATAAAAAGACTTATCTTAGGTTTTGACCAATTTTAATAAATATTCATAGTTTTCAAATTGATTATAAAAGATTCTTAAATTTGTAATTTTTATTAAATAGTTTTCGGCTCCTGATGGTATTGCCAATATCTACTGTTTTGAGTAAATTTATGGGTTTTTCGATTAGCTCTTGTTTGAGCTGAAAAGCCCATTCTGGATTTGGTTAGTGTTACTCCGATTTTTCTGTTTAAGCACAGTTCGCAGGTAGGTTCTTTGATTACATATTTGTAAGTTCTGTTTCTTGGCGGTTAGTACTGTTCATACATAATGCTGGTCTGTAACAAGAATGTTGCAAACAAGAAAGCTTGCTTGTCTGTCAAGTAGTGCTTGAAGAATGATTCCCTGTTTCTTGGTGGTTAGTACTGTTCACACATAATGCTGGTCTTTAACAAGAATGTTGCATACAAGAAAGCTTGCTTGTGTGTCAATTACTGCTTGAAGACTGATTCCCTTTAATGGACACATTAAGATCATGTATGCCAAACTAAAATCCCATGTTGAATATTTTGAAAACTTGCATGTAATTGAGCCTTAAGGTATTATATTAGATAGGTTCGACCTGCTTCGTTTCTATTTTGATTTAGCCCCGTTGTTGGCCTTAGTGTCATTAAGATTTACTTGCAAAATTGAAGGAATCTTTTGAGGTAACATATAGGAACAGTACTGCTGTAACCAAAAAGGCAATGTATATGGATTTGGACCTGACAATACTATGTGAACCAGTCATTCCCCGTATTATTCTCTCACACATGAAATTCTGACATAAAGAATTAACCGTAACCTTTCTCTTTTTCTAGTTTGCTTTTCCTTTATCTGTTCATTTTCCCATGTTGAGACTTTGAATAGGAAGCTTGTGCATGTGAGCTTCGGGCTAGTTTTCATGCTGTGCTGGCCAGTGTTCAGGTAATTTTCATATTGTCCATGAAGTTTTCCCTTAATTTACAAGATCTGCCTGGGGAATGACTATTAACAATTATTACAGTTCTGGGCATCAAGGGGCCATTTTAGCAGCTCTTGTTCCGGGCATCAATATCATTGAGATGCTTCTCTTGAGATTTGGAATAATGGAAGAAGAGGCTATGGTGAAGTCAATGAGCAGAAGTGGACACTACAGGTTGCAATTCTGGGAGATTTATTGTTTCAGAATGTCTTTATGAAAAATAAGCCTTATGTGTTTGCTTCTATTCCCTTGACTGGATCCCACCTAGGGAGGGGAACGGATTGCCTCTGAAGGCAATCCGTTCCGGATGTCCGGATGGACGGCCGGATGCTGTCCATCCGGACATCCGGTGGTTGGGAGCCGGGGAGCAGGTGGGTCCCGCTCGGGACCCACACCTGCCCCGGGCAGCACGGGCAGCCCCCTGCCCGGGCTCCCAACCACTGGATGGCTGGATGGACGGCCGTCTCCTTTGGAGGCAATCCCCTCTCCCTAAGGAGATCTCTTTTGCTAAGAAATGATTCAGCTGGTTGGCGTGGATCGTAAATGAGTTTAATTTGTCTAACCTTCTAATATGTTATGCTCGGGTAATCCAAAACATAACAGATAATCCAAAATAAGGAACTGTTAGAGGTTTTACGATATTGGTTGGCTTTTAAATTCTGATAGCTTCTTGTTAGGGGACCAAATTTTCTACAACTGACCATGTCTGATTAGAGACTGGAAGCAAAAACTTTCTGCTTTTTGTGTATTGATTGGTTGTTGATGTCTTCGCAACTTTTAATTTGTCCTTAGCTTACTTCCTCCATCAGGGAACTTCTGAAGGGACCACTCTACTATGCCGCAACAATCACGCTGGCTTGTATAATTTATTGGAGAGCGTCCCCTATTTCAATTGCAGTAATTTGTAACCTCTGTGATGGGGATGGTAATTCCTAGAGTCAATTACTTTTTCTCTTCTGGTGGCTTGATTTGATGTACTATAGATGTTAAAGTAATTAAATGTTCTCTTTCACAATCACAAGAAACAGCAAACCTGCCGTCTTCTCCAAACTTCTCTCTCTCTCCAGTAAGTAATGGATGTTTACACCTTATTTCAGGTTTTGCAGATATAATTGGAAGGCGGTTCGGTAGTCGTAAACTACCTTACAACAGAAACAAGTCTGTAGTTGGTAGTGCTGCAATGGCAGCTGCCAGTCTTTTAACATATATAGGGTAAATTTTCCCCTTTTTTTCTTTTCCTTTTTCACATTTTGACCTCTGCATAATCTATTACGTTTGGGTATGATAAATAATGTTGTGGCAGGTATATGGCCATGGTTATTGTGTGAGTGAGGTTATGGTGTGAGTGTGTGAGTGGACGGATGAGATTAGAAGTTGAGAAATCTAATGGCTGAAAAAATGTCACATCATTTAATGAAACCGGGTCGGTTTTGCGGGTCGGGTTAGCGCGTCGGTTTCATTAAATGACGTGGCGTTTTCTCAGCCATTAGATTTCTCAACTTCTAATCTCATCCGTCCACTCATACACTCACACAATAACCTCAATCACACAATAACTTTTGCCGCAGGTATATGTACTATTTCTCCTCATTCGGATTTATTCAGGCGAGTTGGGAAATGTTTATGGGTTTTTTGGTTGTGACTCTTGCCTCGACGCTGGTGGAATCTCTCCCCATAAGCACTGACAACCTCACAGTTCCCTTGACTTCGATCTTGGTGGGCACTCTTGTATTCTGATTCCAGGAGTTGGGAACTGTTAGCACTAATCTCATGTAGAGCTCTAAAAATCTCTGTTGTAATTTGTAAACCAATTTTTTAAGGTCCAAGTAATAAATGCCTAAGTTTCCGTCGGATCCCAATTTCAATATGATCAGCCCCATGTATTTCGATTCGATTGTAACTGTTATGTAACAAAGTAGTGTACTCAAAGTCTCATTTTGTAGCCGATTCGGCAGCTAGGAGTAGTTTATTTGGGATTCTCCTTACTTCTTGTATTCCTGTTGAATGGCTCTCGACTGACAATCCAAGGTTTCACCTTGATTGTTCTCTTTTATGTAATTCAAGGTTAATGCTTAGAAAAAATAAAAATATTCTGAGTCATTAGTAACACTATTATCTGGTATGCAGCGGCCTTTGGTCCTTGGAGTTGATTTCTTTAAGCTGGTTCCATCATCAAACTTGCAACAACAAAAAAAAGGATCAGCCGTTCATATATATACATTCACACGGGCCTGTCCACTCTTACGTTTGGAAATGCCGCTTTGGCTTAACAAGAAGAAAGAATGTACACTTAGCAATAGACATCCAATTCAACGTTCTTAGACCCAATTGCCTTGTGCAACTACCAGTTCTTTTGTCAAGTGTATGATACATAACAGTTCCGTTCTTCACCTGACCCCTCTCCCTCATCACTGTCACCGGCGACGGGAGGTGCAGGAGCTCCTCCCGCCGCCCCCTCCCTCCCTTTTGGCCGGTTGTCCTCCTTTCATCCTTTTTTCTTCTTTTTCTGGTCTCCCTCAGTGGCGGTTTTCAACTTCAGATCCCAGCGTTTCAAGCGGCGGTTGGTGGCCACGCGCAGGGGATGGTCTCTACAGCTCCAGGCACCCATTTCTGGCTTATTTTAGGCACTGTCGGCCGGTGCGTGCACTCCCAAGCGCGGCCACGCGCCACCCCTTTTGTGGACCTACTTGGGCACTTTTGGTTGTTCTCTCGGGGCCCCGTCTCCTTACTCCATTCCGGTTGGCCAGTGGCTTTGTTTCAATGTGTTTTGCTGTGTTTTTATTGTGTATGTGATGTTTATTTTGGCAGGATGTTGTGGGAGGGTGCATGTGGTGACCGCCCAGCCGGTGGTGGTGTCACGGTGGTTGTCCACCTGCTCCTTTGCCATTTTTTGTCATGGACCTTGTTGTCCATTTGTGCTGGTATGGATTGTCTTATAAGGTAGTAGGATACTGGTTAGGAGACCGTCTTTTCGGCGGTGTTAATAACGGGTCTTTGGATACGTTAAATCTACAGACCTCCGGATCCGTCTTGTTGAGGCCTTTATGGCCTTTATGACCCTTCCATGTATAGCCCTTAAGGCTTTCGTTGATGCTGTAATGGGTGTGATGTCCTTGATCTTTGTATCCAGCCTTGTAAGGTTGTCTGTATTCAGCACGATTGTATCTTTTCCTGTGAAATAAATTTCACGTTTACTTAGCCAAAAAAAAAAATGTATGATACATAAGAGTTCGTAGGCCCGATCGCTACTAGTACTGAGGGTGTGTACTGGTTAATTGGCACCGGGGCACTGGTACCGATATGTAATATCCCTGCTTAGACGGTGGCGATGTCACTGCCCACAGTTGGACGGTTCACAGCTTTCACAATTTTTTTTTTGCAGTTTTTTTTTCATAAGAAATTACGTCGTTTTGGTTAAAGGTTTTTTTTAATAAAAAATGTGCATTTTAAAGCTATGCCTCGCTCGCGTTTAGCCCCACGACTGCTCACACCTCTCTCTTTCACACATACACACCGGTAACTGCCCACTGATACCGGTTACCAGCCTAAACAGGACTAGTGCCGAGACTGGACACCGACATGGACTGTGCCGGTGGAAGGCAGAGGTTTCTGCCTCCACGGGCACCGCCCATACACAGCCCTAAAATTTCATTTACAGGGATTGGCTACTGAACTACGAGGCGAAGGGAAATCATCCTCAAGCAATTAACGTTCTTAGTGGGGCTAGCTCTGCCGCTAATATGTATGTAAAGCAACTGCCCAAATCCGCAATTACGGCTCGGTTACTAAACGCTAGAAAAGAACAGCGCGACAGCAATCAGCAGCCAAGCGCACCAGTGCCATTAAGGCGAGGGCTTTTGACACACCCACACACAACACACAGATTTCGAAATTTCCCAGAGGAATAATCCAAACAGATAAAAAGAAGTTTGCAACATTTTGTAGTAGCAGAATATGTACAACAAGAATTCTTGAAGCAGCCACTAGATGATTGTGTACGATATCATAGAGATGGAAGAATCACAACCACTGATTAGTAATATAAGTTACAGAAATGGCTTTTTCTCAACTGAAACTAAGTACCTCGCATCAGACCTAGCTACAAGTGCAAAAAAACAATCACGGAGTATATATGAAAGGTCCAACCTAACCTTCCAGCACGCGCGTTCATGATATCTATTCTGTTTTTTTTTTATCTTTCATGATATCTATTCAATAGAAAGAACTAACAGCTATTTCAATGGAAAGCTCTTGCAAACCAAATTAAGTACTAATACACAAGGGGAGTTTCCTGATAACTTCACCTTCGTCCTGCAGTGATTCTTCTGGCCGTGTACCATCCTCCATCCTCCTCCGTTTCCTCAGCCACAGTAAGGGACACTTCTGCCGAGTTGCAGAGCCTGAGGATTCCGATTCATTATTGCTGGCGCGCTTGAGATAAGGCAGCATGACAAGGGACAAGATGAAAAGAGAGAAGATAGCGACAAGAACGAACATCATAATCACCCCATGTAACTCAAAGTGCCTATCCGGCGAATAGAGAAGCTCATCCTCTTGTTTTGGATTGCCAGGAGCCATGCCAGGCGAGGATGAGAGCCGGCTGGAAGCTTCCCTTCTTCGTGTCATGGCTTCCTTCTTTGTGTCTTCTGTTCGGTACTTCCTAATTCCTTCATATCCTAGCGTTCAAAATGAATGTGAAAGTCTTAATCATGACTAATGCAGAACCACCAAAAACTCTTCTGTTTTGTTATCCCACTACGTTTACGTATGTCCAGTCGAGGTCACTTTGTGGGCCTCTTAGCCAAGCTTCTTTGTTGTTTACCCCATTTCATCGTTCGTCTTGTTGAATATTTTTCGTGGCCTTCATGGGCGCAGTGTCCAACTTTTCATAGAAAACTGCGGCCTGCTTGGAGGGTCCTGGCCCAGCCTTAGGGCTAGTACGGTTCCGTGTGGGGTCTAAACCGCGTAAACCCCTAATGTCTAATACGTCCAAATTGTAAGCCACTCGTGATGTAGTCAATATTGGTGTGAATCTACACTTATCTTCTTAAATTCATAATAAGAAGAAGAAATTTTTATTATTTAAATTATATTTTTTAACAATTGGTCTCCGGACAAGAATCTTGCTTACTTCTCCTTAAGCACGGAAAATAAACAACCGGTTGTGGCTGAATCATATAATAAAATTCATTGAATTTCTCTTTCATTTATCATGATCTCAATTAGTAGTTTATCATGCATGCATCACATGAGCAATTTTGGACTGACTTCTTCTGTTATATGCAAAATTTCTATTAGGAGCTTTACTTGAAATCCATAACTTGATATAATTAAATTACAATAAGAACACGGCCGCTACATGCATGGAATTAGTGATATGATTTTATTCCAAACCGCCAATATTTGCTAATTAAAAAATATGCTTGCTAGTGTGCGGAAGATAAATTGGCTCACATATCAAGGAATTCAGCATTAATTTACCAATAGTCCAACCCATTTAGCTTTGGCTTTCTCATGCAGCACTTGTGAGGGAAGGAATAAAACAAAAGAATGTTGGACAAAAAACAAATTAAAACTACAGTGTTTGTCTGGACAAACTCAATAACGAGGACCAGCCCAATGCGCGGGGACCTCTGTCACGGCGATAGAGTTCGACAGAAACATGTATTTCTGGCACTCAAAATTTGAGTTTCAATTACTAAAGCAAGACCAGTACTTTTTTTGGCAATAAGAGAGTAGCTTGCGAGTCATTTTCAGTCTCAGAAATCGGAGCCTTATCATGCATATACATATTTCGTGGAGATGTCACTTGCATGTGAAGCATATCATGAATCTGCAGCAGATTATCTGATCATGTGATGGTGGCCCCGCACCTCCAAGGATAACGCACAGCAGATCAGCATAGATTTGACGTATTCATGGAGCCAACCCAGCATCCCACAAGCTAGCGTACTCTAATAAAGAGCAAAATGCCCAAAATATTTGGTGGTTGCTGATGGTGTAATTGGTTTAAACTTAAGGACTCCAAGTGAAATGTTAAGAAGTTTAATTTCTATTTTTATTTACTTTTTTTATTTGGTTAGCCAGAAGGATAGAGAACATTAAATCGTCAAAAGCTAGCTTATGTAACGTGTCGAGGGACCCGTATATAGCATGCAACATCTTTACTTAGACAGTGTAAAATATATATTAATTACGCAAATTTGGCGCGCCTAATATCACTGTCTTCCTGCATCGACCCTATTGGTGTAACATTCTCCGTTCTACTTCCGTTTCCTCTGCAGCAGGGGTAAAGTTACTTAGTGCTAGCTACGGAACCGAGCTTGAATATTCCGATTCACGATTGTTAACGCGTGAGATAGGGCAGCATTTAGGACAGGAATTAGACAAAAAAGAGAGGATAGTGACAAGAACAAAGATTATACTACGTAAGAGCATCACAATCTCTCTATGTAACTCAAAATGCCTAGCTATCACGCAAAAAGGGTAGCTCATCTTGTTGTCTTTGATTGCCAGGTGCCATGGTAGAGGCTGAAAACTGCCCATCTTCTTGTCATTGCTTCCTTCTTCACCTATATTTTCATCTGTTTCTTGCTTCAAACGTTGTGTTCAAAAGATGTCTGAAAGGTTGACAAAGGGCGCAAAAGCACCGAAACCCTTCTGTTCCAATATATATTGCCCCACTTCGTTTACGTACGTTTGTCCCCAGGTCATTTGTCCTCCTTCTAGCCCAAGCTTCTTTCGCTATTTCCCTCATCATGACTTCGTTCTCGAATTCTTAACCTTAAGACCGTCCTGGCCACATCTTAGCTAGCTAGGGGTATCTAGCACGTACGGTTTCCGTGTGGGGACTCAGCTAGCGACATATACGAACATTCATGTCTAATGTGATACGGTGGTGCTTAAGTTGGAGTATTTAATGTTGTCGAATCTCCGTATGAGCTAACGGACAAGGGAAACATGTTATACCGACAGATTCTCCAAATTTCATCATGTAGAAATTTATAATACACAGGTAAATGTTGTACCATTTCATAAATTTCCTCTGCCAACAGATGCCACATATGCATCTCTTGATCTTCTTCTTCTTTCAACGAATTTAAGGAATTAAAAAAAAAGAATAAAATTACAAATGGTTTTGAGGCTAACTAAATGATATATGAGTTCCAAACACATTATCCACGCTCTTCCCCACATGCATTCTTTTGTTAGAAAGGGGTCCTTCATAGAACCGTATGAACTACGTTTGCATGGTTAAGGGTCCTCTTCTTTCACATAGCAGAAGCTTTTTTCCATGTCGACAAACTTCCAGTAACCCGCCCGACGTGTTCTTTGTGTCAATTTGATCCTCTTAAAAAGTTGTCATGCATGTAAAATTGAATCATTCCCTATAGAAAACAAAACGTACAGAATAGACTTCGACATGACACCACGAACTCCCCAGGGCCAAGCCGTCTGAAATGCATGGGCTCGACTTTTCTCATGGCGATTGATCACTAGCACTCAAGCGGACCCTATCTCTCTAATTGCTTCGCTGTCTAAAGCCTAGTATACTTCTTGGCTCTGTCAGTTGATCACTAGACCAAAATCTTGGAGCTTCGTTCCAGTACTAATCTGATGGCCTCAAATATTTCTGTGCCGCATGCATATTTATGTTGTTATTTCCACAGAATTCTCAGCCCAATCAGTTGAGGTTGTTAGGATAAAGTGCTCTATTGAGCCAAAACCAAAACCTTGAGCTGATAGCTAAGACGTAACTTTATTTCATTATAGTAGCGCAGAGTCCTATACTACGCAACAGGTGAGCATGAAAGGTTGTACCACATGAGTGCCGCAAGTGGAGCAGTCAAGCCAACCAGTCTTACTCGAGTCAAAGAGGGATTGTTATCTTCCATAAAATCAAAAATCTGAGACTCGAACCTGTGACCTTGCTTTGATATCACTTGTTAGGATCAAGCGCTATGTCTATTGAGCCAAAAGCTTAAGCTAGTAGCTAAAGTCCAACTTTATTTTTTTATAGTAGCGCAAAATCTCGTACTAAGCAACATTTAGATTAGACATTAAGGATTGCACTGCGTAGGTGCCGCGGGTAGGGCAGTCAAGCCAACCAGTCTTACCTGAGTCAAAGGGTGACTGTTGGACCTCATAAAGCCAACAGAGTTACGATGGTTTGAAGAATGATTTAGTAATTAAACCAAGCCTTGAAGGATTAAACTTCTAGCTGAAATTCTGATCTAATAGATTGATAAATATATGTGACACTAGTTAGAAATAGTTTGATTTATATTAATGTAATGTAATACAACCAAGTCTTTGATGATCCATGGATAATGGAATTCAAAAGGTTAAAACATTCAAATAACGTCTTACTAATACGATATATATCTATATATATAGCCTTCACAATGGTCCAATCCATTTTGATTGGTTTCTCGATTTTGCCTTAAGCTTAAGTGATAGACATATTCTAAAACCTTTAACCTTGGACATTAAAACTTCAGGTTATGAGATGTTAGAAGAAAGTCAACCTTTAGCTTTGATCTATAGGATTTATTACAAGTGCATCCAAACTAATTTAAATGTTCATACCTTAATCAAAAGTCCCAAAGATCAAACTTTGTTGATCTAAAGTCATACCAGTGATACCAACATTAGGGTCTCAAAGTCAATCATTTGGAAAGATGTTACCCTTCCTAGTGAATGAATTCTCGAAAATGAGAACCCTACCAACCCAGTTCATAGTGATATCACCAAGTTAAACATGATCCAACAATATCTGGATGGATGAGTTAGAATTAGTTTTGACGAACCACGTAGGATCTCTCCTCTTAGGATTCAAGAACTAGGAAGTCGATCTAAACGAAGATCTACTTCCAGTCTCAATGAGTTTGTTAGAAGAGACCTCAATCTCCCACTCAAAGGAGTGAAAGTCATCTCTCAGGTCAGTACTCCCTTGTACTTGACCAAGTCAGAACCTGTAGTCGAGGATATAGAAGACAGAACAAAACTCTCTTACCCAAACAGATTTTGAATCTGTTAATCCTCAGCTCATGACCATCAGGAAAGCCTTTCGCCCAGACATGAAAACTCTAGAAGATGAGTTTATGTCTGAAGCTAACTTAGTTAAAAGAACCTGGTATTGTGAATTATGTAGTTGAATTCTATCAACAGTTTCGACATCAATGTAAACCTCTCTTTGATCACCTTCAGAAGAATCATCCTCTTTGGACCAAAAACCACACTTCTCTTGTCTAGAAAATCAAGTCACATGCCAAGACACTCCCTTGTTTTTGTATTCATTATCCTAATTCTTTTAAGATTGTTGAAACATATGCCTCCGACATTGATTATGGTAACATTCTTAAACAGAAAGTCACTCCTGATTCCCTTGAACAAATTATCCGTTTTTACTCCGACAATTGGAATCCAGCCCAGCAAAACTATAGTATTATAAAAAATGAAATTTTTTCTATAGTACTATGCGTAAATAAATTTCAATCCGATTTATTAAATAAAAATTTTTTGGTTCGTGTTGATTGTAAAAATGCAAAATTTGTTTTAAAAAAAGATATTCAAAACATTGCATCAAAACATATTATATGCATATATATACACACACATTTGAATAACTACTACTTCTATTAATGTAATTCGGTAAAATGAATGGTTGAAAAATTGAGGAAAAAAAAGATTATTCACAGTGAATAATAATATTACGCATTAATGGGAAATTTTGTACGTATATATATTCCAATTAATGGAATTAACGCAATTGGAATATTTTGCACATAAAGAAAATTCACTGAATACCTGAAATAGATGAGAAACTAGTGCAGAAAGATGTGAATAACGAATTATTATATATATATATATCCAAATTTATAGGCATTAACTACTGGAAGACACTTGACATTAGTTACCATGCAGCCTCCCCGTAACAAAAAACAAACATCGTAGGACAGGCATACATAATGGGGAACAGAATGCCTCTGACGGCAATCCGCTCTGGATGGACGGCTGGATGTCATCCATTAGACATCCTACGGTCGGGAGCCCGGGAGGAGTGTGGCCAGATGGACGACATCCAGCCATCCATCCGAACATCCGGAGCGGATCGCCTTCGGAGTCAATCCGCTCCCTACATAATGGTGCAGGGCAGGCCATAGTAAGCCATGTACACAAACAGTATTTCCTGGTCCCGGCCGTGAAAAGTTTCATTGTTTAATTTGGCAGATCTAAAGAGTAGATCAGTAGCTGCGAGAGAGTAATTTTCAGTCCCACAGAGGTTTTTGTATTGGAGTTGTGACTTATCAGATATTCGGGAGGCAGCACATCAAATGGGTGGCAGAAAAACGAAGTGATTGTGGCCACACTAGCTCCGAGCTAGGGCGACGAAGCTGGTGCCCAAGATGATTCATGTTTATCTACATATATATGGAGCCCAGTGTAATGAGCCTTCCACTGATAATGAACAAAATGCCCAAACGTAAATGTGAATGATAGCCAAATGGATGGTCATCATCAAAGGAAGTATCCACTTTACGAAAAGTCTAGAGAGAGGGTCCTCCTTCTCTCTAGACTCTTCCCCTCCCTTTTTTTCTGAAACACCCTTTCATGCCCTCTCTCCTTTTGCAGGCGACGGGAGGAGGTGCTCCTCTTCCCGTCTGCTCCCCTCCTGGTTGGCCTTCGGTTAGACAGGAGGTGCATTTCCGGTGTTTTTTTCTACGCTTAATAACTATGTGGGTTTCTTGTTATGGGTCTTGCCCCGATGGAGGTTTCTCGGCGCCCATAGGACAGGCTCCGGCGAGCTCTTCAGCTCATGGTCGGTTTCAGCAGCTTCGGTGCTTCAACGATGTTCCTGTCCGGCAACCTACCTATGGCTTTTCTTCTCCCACGCGCCACTCTTGAGGCGAGTGGACCTAACACGCCCAGTGGTGGTTGCCTTCTTTTTGGCCGAGTGTCTCCTTTGTGGGTGTTTTTGTTGCAGGTGCTGGCTCCATTCCTTCTCCGGTGGCAGTTTCTGCCGTTCTTGGCGAGGTGGTGTTGTGTCCCGGGTCTATGGACCCTGGTGGGTGTTGTGGGTCTGTTAACCCAATTTGTAGAGGCCCTTCTAGCTTGTAGTTTATTGGCCTTTAAGGCCTGTTGGTGTATGACCCTTTGGGCCTTTAAACTTGATTTAGTGGGCCTTTGTGCCCCATATGATCGTCTCCGGGTTATGGATTCGATGCTTGTATTTTCTCTCCATTAGCAACGAAATCCACCTTTGCTTAGAAGAAAAAAAAAAGATGGTCATCATCAAGTTTGCTCCAATATCTTATCAAAAGCTTTATTTTCAAGCCATGACGTCATTGTTAGAGATAATATCATAAATAATATATGAAATTTAATATGATATCATCAGAAATTTTGTTTTAATGTGAAATATTGTCAAGATCTCACAAAATTCAAGTTTAAATGTAGGAATATCTTTCCTAGTATGTTTTGTGTTGTCTCTATAATAACAATCATATAATGGTGGAGTAGAACTTCTAGATTTTTTATCTCTCCTTGCTCTTTCTCTTCTCCTCTCTCCACATTAGCTTTCAATTATGCAATAAATTTATTTTTCTTTTAGACATGAATTCTGATGGGCCGTAATTTGTTAGACTCATATCAGACCAAGTAGCAGTTAGCCGGCCTGTGAGGCCCACATGAATAATTATATCCCTGATAGGCTCCTCCACGAGCTTGGACTCCCGAGTCTCTTATGAATACTGAAGAATCACCCATATGGTCTGGAAGCTATAAGACTCACAATAGGATTAAAAGTCATAACCTCCTAAGTAGTTAATTCCTGGTAGGACTATAATTCTCTCTACCTATAAAAGCAAGGTACACCCCAACATCTTTTTCATGCTTAATTAATTCTCTAAACTTATACCCTCTCTAATCTCTAATTTTGGTATAGAGGCTCCCCTCCGACATCATCTCAGTTCTCTTTTACATATTCGAGTATTGGATTCAAACTAGCTGATCGTTTTATTACTTGATGATTTTTGGCATCATCAAATTCTTACACCTCAAACGTGAAATTCTCCTGCACAATTAATCATTCTCCACCTCAAATTGAAGGCCTTGCTGCAAGCTATCTATTATGAGTCTCCCTAATAGGTCATTTTGTTAGAGCTCGTATTAAATGTTTATGTTCCATTAATTACTGCGAAATGGGTTCAACTAGCGGAAATTCTTGGAACAGCTAGCAGAGTAAGAATTCCCAGAGCACATCCGGCAAGGATAATCAAGAGGGATATCTCTCTCTTACATATAGCCCATCATCCACCATGCCTTACTGGACCCACCCATGAGTTTAACAGAGCTGATCGTGAATGCGAAAATTATGAGTATTTTATACTATGAAGTCAAAGTATATATTGTTAGTAGAATTTAAAGAGAGAAAATTCAAAGTGATTTATGGGCACTCTTTTGATTATATAATTAATTAGATCCCATAACCAACATGATTCCGTTGTAGTCCAGCGGTTAGGATATCTGGCTTTCACCAAGGAGAGTCAGCGGCAACGAAATAAATTCGTTTTAAAAATCTCGTATATCGTCTCTGTAAATGACTATGGCAACGACATACAAATATTCCGTCACTTAAAGTCTAAAAGATATTGTCAAGGCGACGTTTCTTGACGTTACAAGTAACCGTGTTGACTCAGAACATAACAATGGGCAGCGAATTTAACCCCTTATTTTAAAATTTTTTTTGTTTTTTTTTTGTGGGCAGCGGCGAAAAGTTTCTGGGAAGGAACTTTTTTATTTTATTTTTTTAACTTTTGTTCCAACTTTCTTTTTGGCCTAGGGTCAATTTTTTGCATAAACCCAATACAAGTCATTTACAAACTCATGTACTCCGGGTAACTCCTATTACAAATAATAAGAGCAGCCTACCCCAAGTATGATGGTCCGTCGCGATACCATGAAAGTGGTGTATCAGCTGGTCTTGGCATTCGCTCGGAACGGGGTTAGGGGTTTAGAAGTTCTTTGATCGAACTTCTGCGACTAATATTCATTGCACTTTCGTAGGATTGTGATGACAGTCTAAATCCTTCAATTTAGTAGCTATAACTCAATTCGGACATTCCGCAGTGAGTGAGAAGTCTCTATAATCACATCTAGAGCCGGTCACGCATGATCGCCTCCTTCCACCATTTTTGCTTGAAAAAAGATGGTCCGTCTAGATATTTGCACCAGCTGTTGATATGGGAAATACTGCATTCCCTAATCTGGTCGAGCTTCTCTATGATGGTTCGGATCTCCTGTATGTTCCACTCTTTCCTAAACGCAAAGGAAACTTAACTAGGCGTTACGAAAAGCATCCTCAAGTCGTCGTTTTCAGCCTTCATCACTCTTGTACCCCGAGTTGTAAAAAAGGATCTGTGAAGGCCATATTCCTCGCCTTAACAACCCAGGTCGCCATTACAACCTGCTTTTAGATAACTTAACTTCTTCAGGCCTTGTCAGCACTAATTCGATCCAAATTCGCAACCCGCAGGCCGCAGGCGTCCTCGCCTTCCCAGAGTTCCGACGGCCAACGCCACATCTATTCTTCTCTTTCTGTCATTTATATTCTAGGCACTTCTGTCTCTCCCCACCTTCAATAGTCACCCGGTGAGCTCTATCTCTAACAGGCATAAAAACGCGTACTTTTCTGGATCTGCGAATTCATATTACCGCTTTTCTGAAGTATTATTGTCGTTATCAACGCTTAAAAATCATCTGGGTTAGTGGATTTCGCTGTTCTAAGCTGATCATTGTCTACATTTATTTCTGCAGCTTTTCCCTTTCAGTTAAATTTTACGTTTTTCTTTTATTGATATTTTCGTTCTTTTCTTTTTATGGTGTGATTGAAAGTTCATAGCATGTCCTTTCCTTCGGTAATTCCGTGCACTTTAGGACCATAGGGCGTTTGCGATTTGCTTATAATGCGTTGATCTGCTGGGTTCTCTCTTTTCATCCAAAGGAGCATATAGGACGTTTGTCCCTTGTAGAATTATTGTATATGATTGATATTTGATTTATTTGAAATGGATAAATTGTGCATGTATGTGACCAACTCGTGGAAAACATTTCAACTTAAAGGGATCTAGTATGAAACACATGTATGATGGGGCTGGACAACCACCAGAAAAAAAAAATGGCTCTTTCATTTAATCGGTAGAAAAGACGGAGGGAATTTAAATGAAAACAGTTTAAAGCTTCTATTTGTCTAGAGCCCGATCTCAATAGTTAAAATTGTGTCACTAGTACGTGTCATGAAAGTTTGCATTGCTCAAATTATTCACCTTTCCGTTACAAGAAAATTCCCTCCATTCGACACACCCTCACTCGTCATTTTTGGTCAGAGTCAAAGTGGTTTTTCCTCCCTTGAGAATGAATGTTTCAGTTTAATTAGCATTTGCAATGGCGGCGCTTCAACTATAACTTAATGGTGATGTTAGCTTGTTCCTTGTTTCTTTTGCATTATCTTGTATAATTGCCATGTAACCTAGCCATAGGCCTTCTGTTTAACTAGCATTTCCTTTTTGTCTGCAATTCGTAACATAATAAAACTGGTTTCTAGCTTTAACTGAAACTTTTGCTCAGCAGGCATATCATTGGACCCAGCAGCCTCTGCTCTTAAGACTAATGTCAGTGTCTAAGGAGGATAACATGGCTTCTCATTCTCAGGTATCTCTTTCAATTTTAGAAACAAACGTTGTATTTGTGGCTTAACTATGGAAAACTGGGAGATGAGATTGGAATTTTAGTTCAGAACTTACTCATTCTTCTTTCACCCAACATGATTGATGGCCTCAAACTGTCTTAGAGTGAAATCAGGGCGGTACAGCAGTGAAGAAGCTGTGGTACCCTTGTACACACAGCAGACAGTAAGAAAGGGTGTCCTGGGGGTGGGGGTGGAGCTATCTACTCCCGTGAAGGAAACTTTTGAAGAAATAAAATTTTCTTTTTTCAGTCATGACGCTTGATTTTATCCTTTTTCTTTTTGTTTTAGGGTCCTTTCAATTATTGTTCTCTCTTCGGTATATTAGGCCTGTACTGAATTGGCCAAACAAATTAATGTAATATACATCAGTCATTGGAGTAACTTCCGTTGCTTTTTGTGGTATACATCACCTAGATACTGCAAAGTGGTTTTTCATACAATGACTGAAAGATGGTGCAAACTATTGTTTAGTTTGTTATTATGAGAAGATTTATATTTGTGTGTATGTCTAGAATGCGTGATATGTCATTTTTCGTCGCTTTTTGTTGGGTTCTGCACAGCTTTCATCCCATTTCTTTGGGAATCTCCTTGATTCCATTATTGTTGATGTGGCATCCGAGTGTCATCGAATAGCAAGGTTGGGACTTGATCATAATTTGGAAGAAGAGGAAGAAGAATTGAAGCTGTCAGCACAGGCCCGGGTAAAGGTAGCTGATCCTAGTAATAGTAGTGAAGCTAATAGCAAGTATGTGGTGGACATTTTTGGACAAACTCATCCTCCGGTGGCCAATGACATATTTGAGTGCATGAATTGTAGTCGTTCCATCATGGCTGGAAGATTTGCACCTCATTTGGAGAAGTGTATGGGAAAGGTGACCCTTTGTTCCCTTCATTTGTACTACAAGGCTTTAAAGTTTTTATGCAAGGCGTCCTTTATAAGCTCTTTCCTTAACCTCTTCACTTCCATACTTTGACAGGGTAGGAAGGCTCGACTCAAGGTAACAAGAAGTACCACTGCTGCACAGAACAGGTATTCACGAGGCAGCCCTGTTTCCACTTACTCTCCTTATTCAAATTGCAGCAGCACAAACCGGGTATCAAATGGAACATCCGGTGTTGCAAGTGAGGAGTATTCAAATGGCACAGTACCAGAGCCATGAAACAGATGAGCTTGTCAGGCTAACTTCAGTATACATGAGAATGCCCTACAGCGTATATGTGGCTAAGGAAATATGTTTTTTGTTTTCTTTGGTGGGAATGAATGGCTGAATATATTTCACGATCTTCTCAGTTTGTGCCAATATCAGCAAGTCTTCCTGAATTATACTGAGGTCAAATTCTTCAGAGGAACTTCCCCCTTAAGAATCATATATAAGAATTTCATCTCATAGAATTCCATGGTCTTGTAAGGCTCCTTGACTCATACAGATTAGAATTAGACTCCACGAACGTTTGGACTCAACCATTCAGAATGTCTTCTGCACCAATATTCTTCATGATATGCCACTTGGTGGATTTAGCCTGAATGCCAGCAGAGTAGGAAAGGCAAATGAGTCAATATCTTCAGAACTTGTGCCGATCGAATTTCATTACGTTTTATCTTTCCATTCCCTGTCAATGCACATATCAAACCCAAGCACAAATGAGATTCAGAACAGGAAACAATCTGTCATAAGGTATTGTCTCCTTGAACTTTATCTGTATTGTCTGTGCCTGTTGTGAACATCATGAACTCCACGTATATAAGGTGCCAGTTATAGCTTTAGGAAGAAAGAAGGATAGACTATATAGAGTAGAAAATTTTAAGAGCAGTGGAACTGTTTTAGATGTAGTTAACGACCAAGAACGTTTGGTTCTTAGCGAACCTTGTGTGCAGTGTGCTTGTTAAATATCCAGGAAAAGGAACAAAGAGAAAAAAGGCCAAAATAAAAGGATCAAACCCAAGCACAAATGAGATTCAGAACAGGAAACAATCTGTCATAAGGTATTGTCTCCTTGAACTTTATCTGTATTGTCTGTGCCTGTTGTGAACATCATGAACTCCACGTATATAAGGTGGCAGTTATAGCTTTAGGAAGAAAGAAGGATAGACTATATAGAGTAGAAAATTTTAAGAGCAGTGGAACTGTTTTAGATGTAGTTAACGACCAAGAACGTTTGGTTCTTCGCGAGCCTTGTGTGCGGTGTGCTTGTTAAATATCCAGGAAAAGGAACAAAGTGAAAAAAGGCCAAAATAAAAGGAATAAAAAATTTCTGTTGCTGGGACTTGAACCCGGGTCTTTCGGGTGAGGGCCGAATATCCTAACCCTAGACTACAACGGAATGTTGGACGACCTCCAAAATTGATTTTATACAAAGGTCACTGACACCAAGCCGCAGAGCCACACAACCAATGAGGGGCAAACTCTTAAAAAAATGATAAAAAAATATTTTTCCTATTTAATGCAAAAAATATCTTAAGAGTTAAAATATAAAAAATTAAAGACTAAAAATACTAAATATATTGAAATACACGTATTGTATTATTTGCTAATACTAAGAGGCGGCAATTGAATACTACGTTTTTGCATCTTCTGTAAACGTTGCAAAATAGCTTCGTTCTCGATAGTTTCAAAAATCTTTCTTTCGATGTATACCACCATACTATCATTCAACCATTCATCTCTCATCTTATTGCTCAAGTCAGTTTTGATAAACTTAATCGCAGAGAATACTCTTTCAAAGGTTGTCGCGTAACTGGTAAGACTAATGCAAATTTAATCAGCTGATAAACCAATGGATATAGAGTATGCTTACTCGTCCAACCATCTTCACAGCAAGACCTCCAATATCTTGAAGCCCAGAAAAAGCATCATGACTTCTCACATCATAAATGTAGTTTCGAAACTGATCTCTAAGTACAACATGATCAATTGCTGAGAAATCTTCTGGATAAAGCTCAACAAGACGAAGTAACTTAGAATGTCTGTGCGCGGATGATGTTATAAGACTCCATGATCCAAAGTGTCTTACCAATTACAACAACTTGTTTTTAATACCATTGGACCAGTGATTATTTTTTGGAAAACATTAAGTCTCCCAGATTATTTCTTCCATTAGGTGCTTAGGAATTAAAAATTTCAGATGCATTGGTAATTCTTATTTTTTGTTACAGAAGAATACGAATGAAGACAAGGTACTATCTTATATACTTTTTAACAGAAAGTTAAAATAAAAGCTAAGAGGACTCTTTACAAAAGCTAATATGGATGAGAGTTTACTTGTTAGTTTACAGTATTATTATCCTTAAAACCAGTTAGATTCTGAATCAAAGTCGCATAAGAGACTTTCATCTAATAATTACATAAAAAGGTCACTTACATAAGACGTTTCACCCTCATTTAAGTTAAAAAAGAAGCAGAAAAAAATAGAGTTGGGCAGTGGTGATTGGGTGTCAAAGGGGGGCGGACTGAGGCTCTAATGGGCCAAGGGGGGCGGGCTTTGACAAAAAAAAATAAAAAAATAACTTGTAACCCCCCCCCCCCCCCCCCCCCCCCCCCCCCCGGCGTGCTAACACCACTTCCCTGCAGTATTTCAACACACGAGATGTGAGATGCAGCAGAATTGTAAAGCCTTCCAGCTACTAATTTCCAGGAAGATAAAATACTAAAAAATGGATAAATTTTAAAAAATAATATATGTATATATAATTAAAAAATTTTAATACTATTTCTATTGATTTTTAAAATTTTTTTTAATTTTATCGTTGAGGAGCATTAGGTTTGTGTTTGCATGAAAAATTTTACAAAATTTTTCACCAACTCACAATAAAATACTATAATATAATCTCTCTCTCCCATCAAATCATAACTTTTCACTACAAAAAATATAAAAAATTACTTCTCTTTTCACTTTTTCACTAGACCCAATAACATCACAAACCTCAATACCAAAAATTTTACAACACAAACATACCCTTAATATCCTTTCACGTCATATATATATATATATATATAATACTATTTCTATTTAATTTAACTTTTTTTATTTTTGTCTCGGAGGAGCATTCGGGTTCCTTCACATCACGTCCTCTATTATTTACTAATAAACCGCGCGAGGTGCCTCTTGATGGCTGCCCAGGAGGCGTTCCTTCTTCCTTTCTCCCGGGTTATCTTGGAAGGTGCATTCCCTGTTTGTTACGGATGCGATCAACAATCGTGCTAATGGAGCTAACTGGCAGACTTCAACCGTGGTTCACAAGCTTGCCTGTCGTAGAGAGTTGTGGAAATTATGTCACGTGAAGAGAGGAGCTAACGAGCCAGCCCATAGGGTTGTCCAATGGGCATGCTCGGCTAATTTAGAGGGTAATATTCATTTATCTTGTATCCCTGTAAACATCCTCTCGAGTGACAATCTATAGTTTCCCCCATGAGATTGGTTGCTCCTTGGCAATGAAATCGTTTCTTTAGGAAAAAAAAAACCGAGGTGCCTCTCAAGTTCCAATTTGTAATGTTTTACAATTTGCAAAGGAAAGTCCAATTATAAAGTCGTGTATGGTCTGATTAGGAATTTCTAGCTGCTTCAGACTGCATCTTAAAGTCTCGTTTGTTCTGAATACTCGGTTCCACAAGCTACAATAGAATTACACTGGTGTGAGTGTGGATGCACAAGAGAAGGCAAAAAGATAAGAACAGGAAAAAGCCTTTTGAAATTCTATGTAAACCATATCTACAGCTACCAAAGTTTTCCAACCTCTTATGGGTGCCGGTTTCTATGAAGACGAGCTTTCCCACAAACAAAAGAAGTGAACAAGCTAAATGGGTTTCCTATTCCCAGTGCATCATACATGCTGCAATACAAATTTACACAGACCCATATAAGGGATGGAACTCTGGTTAGTCAAAAACTTCCCAGTCCTGAGTGATTTTGGTAGAAGATCGCAGGAATGAGGCTGGGCGATCCAGGCTTCCCACTCCGGGCTCAAACGTCTCCCATTCTGTAGTTGCTGGCACCACATCCCTACTATTGCTGAAGGGATTAGAGTTTCGTGCCTTAAGATTGTCGAGTGTTTCCACAAAGCTCTGGAATCGACGAACCTGTGCATAGAATCAATGTCAAGTTCCCATCACTGTTGTATAACTAATAGGATTGCAGTCAAATAGATCGATTGTGAGTGTTGCATCAGGTTTCAGTGATTCCATTTTTTTTTCTTCTAAATAACTCATATTAGTCAAAAACTAGAAAGACGAAAGCATATCACAAACCGGATATACTCGGGGATAACACAAGGAAAGCTAACACCGAAAATACCTAAGTAGCCACCCACTTAGCCAACTCGTGGGCCATCACATTGCACATACGGGGAACCCATGCTCTCTTCCATGTATCTAATAAAGAGAATTTGGTAACATCCCGAGTCCCGCGTAAAGTAGGAAAAGAGAAGTAATGAAAGAAGAATGTTATAGGGTCATGGGTTTTAAAAACATCGTTGACTAATCATTTTGAAGTTAAGGTACAAATATAACTAGCGCTCCCTTAGATCTTACAAATAGTATCAGAGCGGTTTGATAACGATTATTGTAGGGCTTCAAAAGCAATATTGACTAGTCCTTTTAAAATCAAAGTTGGCTAGCGCTCTCATAGGTCATTAGAGGTAGTTTTGATAACGGAAAATATATAAGATGCAGAACATAAATAATCACATGCCTCAATGAGCCTCTGTACTTCTGCTTCTCCATCAGCCTCGATTGTATCCAATTTAAGCAATTGCTCCATGAGCAACTCTGTCAAGATAACAAGCTCCTTCTCCGCGACCTTGGTGCCACTGCAAACAGTTGCCTCTAAAGCAATAACCTAAACAAGCATTAACAAATGCTAAATAAGCATTCTTTAGGAAGCCAAGCTATACGAGGTATTTAGATCATGGACGCAAACCTTCTCAAAGAGCCTATCAACATCTGCTCTCACGTTGAAAACTGCCTCAGAAGCCTTTAGGATACATTGATTTTTCTCCATCTCCTCAAACATCCTCTCTTTGCTAGCTGGGTCCTCCAACAGCAAAACCTTGGACATATCTTTTACACCTATCATGTCTAGGGATTCCTCGTCGTCCTTTTCTTTCCCTGTAAACAACAACCTTTGCTCCTTGGGCTCCAGACCAGTCTCGTAGGAAAGAACCTTTTTCAAATCCCCTTTAAGTGAACCAAAAATAACCCATTGAGCATCAAATTCAGAATTGATTCACCACACGTGCTGCAGCCCCTATCTACCACCACGAATTCAGAAGCCAAAGTCCAACAGACTAAGTAGTGAAGCAGGCATCTAAGGGCCTCACTAATTCCAAACAATGGGTTCAAGAGAGGAAGGAAAAATAAATACAATGATAGATGAAGCATAGAGAAACATGTTTAATGTATCTCAAAAGCGAAACTTAAATAATCATTTGACTAATAGAATTATAAAGGTCAATGTCAAACAAAAGGACAAAGATCAACCTCGAAATGCCATCAAATGAATCTATAAATCAGTAACTAAGCACAACTGCGTGGTTTAAAGATTTACTAAAATGCAGGTCGCCTAATATTGTGCATTACACAGAGACTCAAAATGTGCAAACGAGATGCACCAAACAAGGAAATGGGTATGAGCCTTTTGCCCCGGACTGACCGATAAAGCAAGTAATCAGAAAATTGACACAGAGGAAAGAAACAAGAACCCAGAAAGCATGTAATTTGATGCTTACCAAAAGTGGACTGGGCAGGGACGGTGATATCATGGTGATAAGAATCGTGGGAGACCTTGATCTTGATCATAGGCCCAGAAGAGGCATCCCCAACATCTCTCTTTTGAACAAGCATGCCACCAGGCCTGACCTCCCAGTCTATTTCCCTGTTAAACCCATCATCCACTAACCGCTTTGAACTCGAGCTTTTCATAGTCACCAAATAAGATGGGAAAAGGTGGAGTTGGTACAGAGAGAGAGAGAGAGGTGAGAGGTGAGAGGTGTCGGTTATTGTGTGAGTGGAGAGTGTGTGAGTGTGTGTGAGTACACGACTGAGATTAGATTGTGTGAAATCTAATGGTTGAAATAATGTCATGTCAATTAATGAAACCGGGTCGGTTTTGCGGGACGGGTTCTCGGGTCAGTTTCATTAATTGACGTGACATTATTTCTGCCATTAGATTTCACACAATCTAATCTCAGCCGTGTACTCACACACTCACACACACTCTCCAATCACACAATAACTTTTGCCAGCAAAAACTATAAAGAGACTTCAGGAAGGATAGGGACCCTTTCCAACAGACTTGGGAGCTAGCGGTTGGTCGGTTACAACTTCTTCTTTTTTCGGTTACAACTTACGACATTGAAAAATTTGAGAGAGATATTGAGAGGAGGGGGGAGGGGATTTTGAAATAACTAATAAACGAGTTGTAGTCTGATAGTGATGATTAATAAGCAAACAATGAACAAGTTCGCTAACCTCATTATTTGTTAATAAACAGAAGCTTATGAAGGAGCAATTGAAGAGTTATACAAGGGTTCTTGATGGATTTGGGGAAAATTTTGGAAATGGAGCTCTCTCGGGTCTGTCGAATCTATTTTCAAATTTAAATTGATGCGGCATGAGTGAGCTTTTTAGTAAATGAAGGCAACTGTGAGTGACGAGTCAGCACACGCAATGCAATATCTATTTGATTGGTTGTGACATGGTAACGCTGACCACGTCATCTAATGGACGGAAAGCTGCCGGAAGGGTATAATTGAGAAACGGGGTATATCACAAGGATGACAGGACAACAAAAGCTACCCTAGGGACATTTCTGAAGAAAAAAAACATTAAACCACATGGGCACGCATATTATTTAAGCCTAAGAAGAACACGATTCTAATGTTGTACTTATTACTTCTAGACCACTGAAAATGGGAGTAATGTTTTTAGCACTTGAACAAAATCTTTGCGTGTTAATATTATTAACCTTTCTAATCTTCGTACATAGTATTCCTAACCAGTGTTTGTTTCTTAAAATCATCATCTGCAATCTGCATTACAAGTAATGTTTAAAGAGACCATATAGCAACAGAGAGAAGCAAATTCTACCTCTGGTTTTTTCTTAGTAGGAAGAATAGGGATAGGAATACGATGTGATATGTGGGGATTTGTTTTTTTTTCGTATGACTCATTGGTTTGTTTTAGATCTTCTATGGTTTTTAATTTGGCTTTTAAGTGTTTTACTTATAGCTAGTCATGTTTGATTGTATAATAATAATAATAATAATAACTAGATGGATGGAATTTCATATTTCATTAAATGATCGTTTGAATTTCAAACTGGGAGTTCCTTTACTAAATGTTTAAATTTTGCTCCTTTTTCAAATGATCCATGTTTATTATTCACATAATTTCTCAATCAATCTTCTCAAACGATTAAAGAGTCAAGTCTGAACACAGTACAGAAAGATGGGAATCTAGTTGGAGAAAAATCTCATCAGAAGAAGAGAGAGGGAGAAGAAATGTCACTTTTTAACTTCTGAAAAGGAAAAGAACAAGTGATTTTAGATTATTTTTACCTCCAGGCTCCAAGCTAGCATTGCTACTGATTACAATGTTACATATAAAAGCCTGAAATAGTACGTAGAGTTGAGGTACGAGGAGGACCCGTATAGCCCAAGAATCGACATCATATGTTACAACTGACAAGATCGAGGGACAACCATTTTTCCAGGGTTTTTACTTTTTTAGTATGTAGCTGCTGGAAGTAGGCCTGTAAGTCCGGTCCGACTGCCGGCGGAGGTCTGGATCCGTTTCCGTCACCGGTTCCGAGAAGAGAAGCTCCGCCTCTTCTAGGAACCGGAGCCGGAGGTCATTTTGGGCTACTAACGGAAGCGAAACCGAAAGCGGACTTTTCCGCTGGTTTGGTGGAAAATACAGTTCAGGTGCCTTTTTATTTTTTTCTCCTTGACTTAAAACGACGTCGTTTACTTGTTTTTTTGGGGAAAACAAAAACAAAAACTTGTCGTGGATCAAAACTCGCCGTTTTGATCCACGGCAAAATTGTCCAGCCCTCTGCCTAATGATTCCCTTCCCCTCCCCCTCCCCCGAGTCCCCTCAGCCATAGCCCGCATTTCCATTTCCCCTCCCCCGAGTCCCCCTAGTCGTAGCCCTAAAATTTTCTCTTTCCCCTGCCAGTGCTGCCACCCTCTCGGCCTTCCTCAGTTCTCACTTTAGCCCTAAAATTAAGTGATCTCTCTCTCTCTCACGGCGACGACGCTCCTCCAGTGGTCCAGCCTCCAGTACTTCTCTCTTTGTATGTCTCTCTCCTTCTCTCTCTCATAGCTACTATTGGTTGGGATTAGCTACTGCTATTGATATTAGATTGGTATTGGCTATGATTGGGTTAGACTAAATTGTGTGAATATGCTAGATTAAGGGTTTGTGGCAAAAGATCCGAGAATTGTGAATCTATTTCTTATGCTTTGTTCATTTGAATTTTCCCTATGCTTTGTTCAGTTTATTAAAATTTGCCAAGCGGTAATGATAAATGTTCAATAGAAGAATAACTTGAGGGTCGTATTTCTATTTGCTATTGCACTTACAAGCTGGTAATTTAACAATTTAAAACGTTGAGTAATCTTAAAATTGACCTTTTAATAATGAGTATGTTGGAGGAAACCTGGAAATCAAGCCAATATATGACTGCAATTTATCAGCAGATTGCCTGAGCATTTATTTTGTTCTCTGTCAAGTCGTTTTTGGGAAGCAACAACATTAAGGAGGTTATGTAGTGTTTAGCCTAGTACAGCAGTGGCATAGAAGTTCCAAGTCGTAGTAGGAAAAATCTTAAACCATAGGCTTCTAGAAAAATTATTTGTGTGGATGAGCAAGATTTTTATTTATTGAAAAAAAAAACTTAAATGGGCCCAAAAATATGGCCCAAAAAGTTGTCGAAATTTCGCTATCCGCTTCCGCTTCTGCTAAGTTCGCTAATTAAGAGTCGGAAGCGGAAGCGAAGTCAATTTTGGCCATCCGGTAGTTAGCGGACCGGATGTCGGAATGTCAAATTCCCCTTCCGACTAGTCCGCTATTCACCCCTAGCTGGGAGGGCCTGCAAGAATTTCAACTTTCGAAGGCTTTTAAGGAGAAGAAAAGAACACACACACTTTCTTTAATTTAAAGTTTTTTATTGTAACCTTCTGGACTAATTAGTTGGGATTTTTTTAGGAAAAATACATTTTTTACCCACAAACTACTAAGGTAGTGACACATTGCACCTCAAACTACCAACGTTAGACACTTTACACCCTAAACTACCTGCTTTGACACTTTACAACCTCCAACTACTAATATTAAACACTTTGCACCCTCTATTTGACAATAATACCCTTGAGAAATTAATGAATTAACAACAATACCTTCAGTATATGCAAAATGGGTCAAGAACATTATCGTCATATAGTCTAAAAATTTGACAAAAGGGTTCAAAGTGTCAAAAATTGGTAGTTAGAGGGTGCAATGTATCAAAATTAGTAGTTTAGGGTATAAACCTATGGTAGTTTGTGGGTGAAAATTTGTATTTTATCCTTTTTTTTATTACTTACCCTAGAGGCATTGTCCTAATTGGGCTCCCAACTCAGATTATGCCTCTTCTAAATTTTGAGAAGATGTGTTAATTTCATAGCCCATTATATATAAAATATCTCCAAATTGATGATAAATCATAAAACCCATATTAATTATTATTTCTTTGTGTTAGAATATATATGTGTGTGCGAGTACAATTTGAAAAGTGATTAGGTTCATAATTGAATATAAATAAATAAAATGCGACGTAACACAATTATTCTCGAATCCTAATTCGTTTCTCCAACTATTTATTATATTTCGTCTAATCTTTGTTTTTTTTTAATAATCAAGTTTTGGAAGGTGCGTTTACAAGGCCCAGCATGTTGAAAGAGGACGAAACTGTTGCCCCAGAGACTGGTATTATTAGGCTCGCAGAAGACTTGCTTAAAAAGAAGTTGGCCTGGACTTTTCAATGGCCAGGGCCTAGGCCTAGGCCCACTTCTATACAGCACATGCTAAACACAGCGTACACATACCTCTTAACAATTTTGGTAAAACTTAATTCAAGCCCTAAGACCCGATACATGTATCTACCCCAGGCCCAGGCCCACATGCATATTGCAGAGTCTGATTTTTTTTTTCAGGAAAATGTATCTTTTGATTTTTTTTTTTTGAAAACCCTCGCTTACTACTGAAGAATAACGTGATTACATTAAAAATTAGATTGAACTCACAAACACAAAATAAGAACAAAATAAACTTGGAAAACAAAAAAAGCATCAGGACTAAAACCTAATTGCAATATGATTATCAGCACGGATTCAGCAGGACTTCGCATGTTTATGGATCAATGACAGATGATTGCAACTTCTTTGCTGCAGAAATCAGGCGATATACTATCCCTGATCCTTGTGCTTTCCCGAAAAGTTCTTTTGGTTGTTTCCTTCCAACCAAAATGACCCGTATTGGATGCTTTTCCTAGTTGGACTAAGGTATTGCACGGGAAGTAATTCTTTCAATCCTGGTCGTTCTGAAGGGAAAATTAGAGATGTAAATTTTAACTTTTTTGTGTTAGCTTAATATCATCACAATAATGTGATTTTTCTTCATTCAATTTCTAATGTCTGAATGAGTTGTGATGAATTCCTTCACCACTTTCGCAGTCTTTCAAAGACGTTTAAGTTCCTTAACAGAGTTGAATGCAAGCAATATCCCTTTGAGTCTCCTATTCTTTGACTTTTCTTAGAACTCCATAGCCAATTAGGACAGCAGTAGCAAGACAAAAGGAAGAGAAAAAAAGAGAGAGAACAGAATAAGGGAACACGATGAGACAAAAAAAAACAAACAAAAAAATCATGAGAAGAAGAGCTTCCCCTCTCTCCTCTCTCTTTCCCCTCCATTCCCTTCTTATCTGGTTTTTTCCTTTCTTCTTTCTCTCTTTTTTTCTCCTTTTGCTCGGAAGTTTGAAGGTCAGATCCCGGTGGTCCTGCTCTTCTCCGGTGGACATAGCTTTGCCCATTGCCTTCTACTCCTCCAGGCGTCCTTAGCCGCTCCAGTCCAGCTGCTTTGGGACGGTGCTGGCAGTGGCGGAACCAGGATTAAAATTCATAGGTGTCGAACTTTAAAGGCGAAATGACAAAAAAAAAATTCTTTCGTAATGCAAAACATTGTCTTAGAGTTTTTTTTCTACGTCATTGTCTTAGAGTTATAATGTCGAAAATTAAAGACTAAAAGCATTAAAATATTGGAATACATGTGCCGTAAATATATACTGCGACTGAGAGGTGACAATTGGATCCTACAAGTTTGCATCTTCTGAAAATGTTGCAAAATGACTTCGTTCTCAATAGTTTTAAAAACTTCTTGCTCGATGTACACTAATATGCAACCATTCATTCAGTTATCTCTCATCCTATTACGCAAATCACTTTTGATTATCTAATTTAAATTAATTATCTACTTAATTATAAAACTTTAGAACAAATTACAAATGATTTTGATGGTTGAGGTCTTGATGTCATTAGGGGTTGTCTTTCTTATATTTTTTTGTTACTACCACAATTGGGATCTGTCTTTTTTTTTCTTTTGTAATTTACTTTCTCTAGATTCTATGGATTTGAAATTGAAAGATATTCACATTCTTCAGAGCAACTTACACACACAAAGCAACAATTGATGGCAAACTATGCTCTGAATAATAAAAATAAAATTTACAGGATAAGCAAGATTTAGTAAAAGAGTTCCTTAGATAAACATATCCCGAAAGTGATCAAAACTTTGGTTTGGCCTATACAAGAATCCTAGACAAACACAGCATTTTTCGATGTCTCTAATAAAAATGAAGAAACAAATCAACATAAGGAGAAAAAAATGAAGTGATCTTGATTATGAAAAAATAGGAGCAAAGAGTAACTAATTTTTTACTAACATAAATTTAGCAAGATGACAGGAAGTTACCCCTCGGTAGAAGAACTTGTAATCGATGCAAAACAAAAAATTATAATAACTGTATATTTGCCTTAATTATTATGTAGCACTAGGAGCAAAATCAATGTATAGAAAAAAAATGTTTTAGATCCGATACCCATTAAGTCTATTTGGTCTGGACTTAATGGGTATCGGATCTGAACTAATGGGTATCGGACCTAGCTAATTTATAAAGAAAAAAAAAATAAGTGTAAATTTTTTTTTGGGGTGCGATGGGTATCGGCCGATACCCATCGCACCCCCTTGCTTCCGCCCGTGGGTGCCGGTCATATTTTCCTCTGTTCTGTTTCTCAGCGGCTTCCGACGATGCGTGGGTTGTCGATGGTTGGTCGCTCCGCTCGCCTGGATGTTTTGTTACTTCCCTTTTTGGTTTTGTTTTTTGTTTTGTGTTGTTGGTTGTGTTGGCCTTGCATGGCCAGTGGTTGTTGTTTTCGTTTTTCTGTTGTTGCTGGCTCTTTAGGGGTCTTTTCATTCCGTTGTGGATCTTTTCCGTCCTTGTTGGGTTTGTTGTACCAGGTTGTGGTGCTGTATGTACTGGCTAGCATAGGTCCCGGTAGTTTTATTTACTGAGTCTGGCCACCGCTCCCTCTGTCTCGCATAGAGTATGTAGTGGTTTTATCCGATCTTTTTATGGATCCCGCCGGTTGTTTTCGACCTGATCTACTGTATTTCGGATCTTTTTCTGATCGTGATCGAAAAAAAAAAGAATCATGAGCGACAAAAGAAAAGCTGGCCTAGAAAAAAAAATCGTAACAGAAGAAAGACAAAACTTGTGAAAAACAGGAAAGAAAACGAATAAGTTAATTCTTTCATACATCGGTTACAACAAAAAGTACTAGAAAAAATATTCAACAAGTGTTGAAGTCATGTCCCATAGCTGATTAGCTGGATCGAAGAGTGAAACACAAAAAAAAAAAAAAAAAAACAGATCTAAGAGACTTACAAAAAAATCTTTCGAAAGATTATAAAAGCATTCTAGGACGAGCGACCGTGAAAATGAGAGGGAAGCTCAATTCAGACAACTGGAAGAGAGAGAGAGAGGAGAGGGAAAAAAACAAAAAGTGATCTTTAATTCAGTCCTCAATCGTTTAAGTTTCAATTCAGACAACTTAAACGTCGTTAGGCGTTTTCAAAGACTATTTTAAGTTTTACTGTTGGATTGCTGATGTGACCTCACCTTCAATTTTTAAACCTAGGGTTAGAATTGAAAGAATTGCTGCCCGTGCAATATCTACTGCAGAGGAGCCTCGTCACTTTTCCCATGTGGCGAATAGCCACAATTGCCCGTTTCTAAAGAAAATAATTGATGTGTCTCCCGCAAAGCGTTGTTCAGTAAGTTGGACAATGAAATGACCATTAATTACCAGGTGGCCTCTTAGGTGTGGAAAAGAGCAAGGTTGAGTGCTAATTATGTCTTCTAATTACCATAATTTATTTTTGCCTACTGAATTGATGCATCTGAGTCCACTTCCATTCAGTCCCCCATATGGATTCAAACTTCTATCCAAAAGCATGGAATATATTGGATTAATGTACCAAATATCTGGGCTGGTTTAACTCATGAACACCATATATATTCTCCAACTTTCTTATCCAAACGTGTGTATGTGGATTATATTAGGATACGCTATACAAATTCCAAAATATAGTGGCCCATATTTAGGTTCCCATTAATTAAGTTCTGATGATCTAGTTAATTATTAGGGGTTTATTTTATATACCCCTTGCAATATAAATATGCATCCCCCATCACTCTAAGCATCTCTAAAAGAGTTTCAAAGATATGGGTAGAAAATTACTAATGTTATTTTAGTATTCGAAGCTACTTATAAGGAGCAACAAAGGCTTAAAACCCTCGTATATATACTTTTAATTAATTACAAGGGGCATTTGGTCCACTGTTCAATAACCAATAAGAACTATAGCCTCATCCAATTATGGAACTCCAAGCAATCAAATTCCATTAAAAAAAAAACCTGCCCCACTACACATGCATGAACACATATCTTGAGCGATAGCTCCAAAGTAGCCATTCAAGAAAGCATGTAGAGGACAACATAATGCATGCAAAGAAAAACACAAAGAAGACATGAGATTGTACACTTCCTGCAGGAAGAGCACTTGTGGATCAGCATTGGACTAAATAATGAGTGGAGTGGGGAGGGGAAGAGGGAGAGGGGAGGGGAGGGGACCAAGAAAACCTACAGTACTATGGAAAAGATGTGCAGGAAAGATCACTGGTGGGAGTGGTGGTGGGGCTAGTTAAGTGTGATTTACTGGTGGGGGTGAGGAGGGCTTTTGGCCACTTTTATAGTTTGCTATTGGCTGAAGAAGCATATGTGATATATGGCGTACGTGTCTTTTCTAGTAATAATGGGAGGCCTAATGATTAATTAGGAAAAGTGAGGTAGTTGGAAATAAGCAGGTTAAAGCTAGGGCCATAAAGGAAGGAAAAGCAAGAAAGAAAAAGAGGATGCTAGAGACAGTTTGGGTTTCGTGAGCCATTTTCACGAGTGTTTTGTGAGATGATCATCGATCATCATCAGTGGGGATGGTGGTATGTGCTATTGGGATCATTTTGTTCGATCCATGTATTTTAGTTCTTTATTTTTTTATGCCAGAGAGGATACGATATATTCAACCACTACAAAAAATAGGTTTATAGCAGTGGTCGCTAAAAACGCTTCTAAAGGGTGTTTTTAGCGGCGTTTTTTAGAAAACGCTCCTAAATGGTACCTTTAGCAGCGGTCAGACCCCCCCTTTAGCGGCATTTTTTGCAAAACGTTGTTAAAGATACCACATTTAGCAGATCTTTAGCAGCGATCTTTATAGCGGCAGTCTTTTTAGCAGTGGTCAGTGATGCCGCTATAGACTCCCATTTAGCAGTGTTTTTTTGCAAAACGCGGCTTAGCTGCGGTCGTTATAGCGACAGTCACTGTATGTACCAAATTTTTAGCAGTGTTTGTGTTAACAAACGCTGCTAAAGGTGTATCCATAGCAGCTTTGTGTCACAAACGCTGCTAAAAATTTGCATTTGGTTCGGTTCTATTTCATCAATCAAAGATCAAATTGTGACATCCCGAGTTGTTTGAATTATCTACATATTATTTCTTTATGATACTTGTTATTAAAGAAATCGGCATATGTATTATTTTTTTCTTAACATTCAATTATTTTTCAGCTTATTGCCAAATATAAAGTACGAGATTATAATTTTGAATATTTTTCCATCACCCTTCCTTGTTTTCTCATATACATTTCTAATGAGAGTTTTCTTGTTTATGTTTTTTAAATTATTTTCCTTTTATTATTGTGAAGTTTATTGAACACGTAGACTGCTTTTATCCTGATCGGACAGTACCCAACCAGAACGTGCAAAGTATAAGACAGGGGAGACAAGGATATATGGGGCTGATAGGGTAATTCGGTTTACCAGGGGCAAAGTTGTAAGTATTGGGTAGTTACATCCCGGGGTAACCGAGTGGTGAGGGCCCAGGTAAGGGCTCGGCGTCTCTGTGTAAAAGTCTAGGGCCAGCTGAGAGCAGCAGGCCCGGGAATGGTGACACCCGAGTACTGCTCAGGAATTTTGAGGCTTGACCCAGGAATTCCCGGGGTGCCTGGAACTAAGTTCTCTGGCTGGCTGAGAGCAGCACACCCGGGGGGACTGGGACCTGAGGCCGGGGGAGCCTGAGAACAAGCCAGGACTGACTTTGGTGATGCCCTGGACTGGGCGGGCAGAATCCCGCGAGTCTGAGCCTGGAGCTCAGGAATTCTGAGACCCGAGCACTGCTCGGGAGTTTTGAGAGGTCTGTGTTCAGAACCCCGGGACGACTAAGGCCTGGATCCAGGGATGAACTAGGCCTGTAAGCCTGGCTCACCACATGCCCGTACCTATATGCCCGGGACAAGTCTGGAAAGCCCTGTACACCCGGCTAACCCACTTGAAACATGCATTTATGCCCGGGCTTTCTGCGGAAATAACCAAAGTTACCTCCATGCGTCTGAATCTTATGGTTAACATTTAATGCATTCTTATCTTATTTTAGCTGGACGTTTAAGTGGAATCTTGTGATTGGCCCGTCCATTACATTACTTATTACCAAACAAAGATACGTGAGATTTGAGAAGTGTAGGTGGATGCTTGTGATTGGCTACATCATGATTTTATGCTGATTTTCTCTAGACCTCTAGCTTAGAGTGTGCAGTTTGGCCAAAGGGAAGGAGTTATGTTCGGTTTATATTGTCAGCAAAGACTTACTCGGCTAAAACTAATAACAACATTAGGAGAGAAATTTCATCTGACCAAGAGAAAGAAAGGGAGGAAGAGTGACATGAAAATTCTTGTGACCAAAAGGAGAAGAAACCGAAGGAAAAAGGGGAAGATGATAGAGGTAGTTTAGCCTGTACTCTTTCTTCCCATCAACTTTTGTCTTGACTTTTTCTAACTTAGTGTCTTATGTATTAATGTTTAGGTGTTCGTATCTAGGAAAAATGGTACATCAGCGACTAAGGTAAGGGTATAGAGACTAAACTGGGTCTTGGGTTTTTTGGGACAGTCACATGCATGTATTGGATCTAGTCTCACTTGCTGTCCAAAATGTCCCCATGAAATCCTTGGATTTTTGGCCTGGAAATTTGTGTACGGGTAGTATATAACCACAGTTGGCCCCAGTAAAAATTGCAGGGCCATCTGAGGTCAGGAAAAGATCAAAAATGCCTCTGGAGGTCTCTAAGGGCAGTTTCGACATTTCTTAAAACAACCTCATGGAATCATTGAAATTTTGACCTGAAAATTGGTGGACTTGTAGTATATGATTACAGTAGGTCCCAATAAAAATTGCAGGAAAATCAGAGGTCAGGAAAAGGTCTAAAATGCCCCTAGAGGTTTCGAGGGCAGTTTCGACATTTCACACTAATCGTTAATGTAAAAAGGTTCGAACTGAAAAACTGTCTTTATGGTTGTGTAAAGCAAGAAAAATAGGTGGGGAAGCAAATTTGAATCCAAACCATGTAGAAATAGGGGCTCAAATCACAAAGCTCGTTTAATGGCCTAAATGGGCTTTAGGCCCGTTATTGAAAGAATTTTATGCTGAGAAAGATTTTTTTTGAATGCCCGGGAAAGATTTATTTTTTACCAAGAAGATGTTTTTGCATGACCAGGAAAGATTTTTTATATATATTGGGAAGATTTTTGGTTTATAGCCGGCCCGGGAATTGTTCTTTTCGTTTTATGCCCAAAGAGTTTAACAAAAATGTTCGGGGAGATTTAAAAATGCCCGGGGAACTTTTTATAAGCCGGGAAGTTTTAACAAAGAAATTTCATATGCCCGGGAAGGTTTCAAAATGTCCGGGAAAAATTTTATTTTATATGCCCAAGAAGATTTTTCATATGGCCGGAAAGATTTTATTTGCTTTTGAAAATAGTCAAGGGCCCTAAAACCTGTGAAACTCTTCTTGAAAAGTCGGTCAAGTGGGTTTAGAAATAAAATAAAATAAAAAGTTGTATAAGTTGTTGGACTTACCTATTTGAGGTTGAGGTGTTTAGATCGTTGCAGTCATGATGACTTAGATGTTGATTGACTAATTATAGCACATAAACATCACTTGAAATGAAAACATTAGGCCTTTGTATTTAAGAATAGAACCCGACCACTTATGGACTGTTGGTGCTTCATTGATCATGTAAATTGCTTTATTTTCATATGCCTTCTGAAATACATGGATCGTCTTTGATTACATCGTTGATTACATGATTTTCAATAAAGCATATGAGACATGTTGCATCTTCATGTCATAGATCATGTTATGGAGATGGAAAATCTAATAACGAAATGATAGAAATGAAACACATTCCCAGAGGTGGTCCGATGACAGGGTGACGGTACCGATCACAAAGTGGGATAGTGCAAGCCACCACTGAAAGAAGTGGTTGGTATCCCTGGCATGAAACAATATACGCTTAACAGGGTCCTAGTGTCGGGGCACAGGATAGTCCCAGAGGAGAGGAGGGACGCACAACCCGGTCTCTATGGGGTGAAAGAGAGAGACTAAAGGACACCTCTGATGATAGGAAAGAAAGAAAGAAATAAAGAAAGAAAAAAGAAAGAAAGTGAAATGATCGGGAAACATATGCATCATCCCTGCATTGCATCGATCATACCATGTTAATCTGTTTATGGTTATCAATGCTTAATTCGTATGATTGACATGCTATTATAATTGTTCATAACATGTTCTCTTTCTCCCTTACTGAGTCAGTAGGATTCACCCCTTTGTTTGTTTAATTCTGTTGTATGTACTGTTGTGGCTGTGGACATCGGGCTTAGTAGATGTTGACTTTTATGAGCGGGGAGATTTTGGATGTAGACCCAGCTCTTTTGTACGTTGTCCCTCCTTCACCGGGACTGCCGATAGAAATCACCTGGGATAACGAGATTATTGACTTCACCTCCGACACTAAGTCGGAGATTGTTTAGATGTCAGTAATAGTTACCATTTTGTTAGATCCAGTTGTAGTCAGTCGGCTTCATGGTTGTTGTTTGATGGGAAGTTGTGAATAGCTTCCACTTTTGTACTTATTTTCTTTTACTTTTATTTTCCTCCTGTAGAATATTTTGTAACAAAAGAAAACTCATGATCCTAGTGGTACTGTTTATATTTGTATATTTCATTCCTTTAATTTTCTTAAATCTCTACTTATGATAAGTACTCATCATATTTTATTATTATTACAAATAAAATTTTGAAATTGGTTTCCGCTAAGCTTTTCAAAGCCAATAATCAAGCCTTTAGAGGATTAGTTTGTGCCGTAATCTCTGCTTGTGTGCATTCCATTACTATAGGAGAGCTTAGGGGATAAGTACTGGCATGGAGCGTGACAGATATTAAATAACAACGACTTATAATAAACACCAATCAGATAAACAGCTATTGGGAAAAGGGTCACTTAGAGGAATGATGAAAGAGTAGGTGAGTTCTTTGTTTTCGTCTCTATCATTTGATCTGATTGGACATTTAATTTCTTATTCCCTAAACAAATTACGAACTCAAAACATAGAAAACAAAAAAAAATTACCATGAATTTAATGAGATTTTCCTCTATATATAGATACCTTCTTGGACGTTCTTGATGTTTTGAAATTCTTAAAAATTTCCACTAAAGATTTGTTTGATTAATATGGCATCTTGATCCATTGATATCGTCTCCCAATCCTTTTAAGGGTCCCACCGACTGTATTTCGTCTGGTTGTATTTCGGATCCTTTGGACCATGATCTATAAAATATATATATATATATATCGTCTCCCCCGCAGGTTATTGCAAGTTTAGGCTAATTTTGCGTACTTGATTGCAGAACTTACTAATTAATTAGCAGAAAGCGATGCAAGTCATTATAGTGGGGTTTCACTTTCACTATCGAATCTAAGTGTCTAAAAGGAGTTAGAAGGACCACTATAAAGCCACACACAATAGTACTAACAAATCATGGTTAAAATAATCCAAACCCAAAAAATCTAGTGCCAACGGAAAGGGACTTCTTTTCCAGTAAAGCTCGAACAAACAGCACTAAACTCATTAATTTAATTCCCCAACTCTGAGTACAGTTATATGTTGTTAACATGCATCATACGGTATATACACGTAGTCCCGCCGACATAATAATCTTGATTCTTCACTAATTAAGCAGAACGTGCATATATGATCTTCTGCAGCTGTCATATAGACTTCTATTGGTTTGCCTCAGAGTATATATAAACTTCTAATTGTCATATCATATATATCTTCGATTAGATTAGAAGATATTTATGTTGCAGATCAAAAAACTTGATATTTAGAGCACTCAGTTCCTTGTTTTTAGCTCTTCATTTTGTAGAGATAATAATATTTTCAAATTTTGAAAGACTTCTTAATCTCTTAAAACCAAAACTCTCCAAGATTTTTCAAATAGATCAAAAATACAACTAAAATTGAATTTAAATTTGTCACGAAATTTTGCCTGCACTCAAATACTAACTAGGCATGTCAGGTAAAATTTTATTACTTGATCAATTTGATAACATAGGGATTGGCTACCAATACAGACTTAGGAGTGCACATGGCGTGAGCCTGAGGTTATCCTAACGTGGATAAACTTCTATAATTAAGTTAACAATCGCAGAAGGAAGAGACAAAATTCGCATACTGTTTTTAATCACCTTTTGTCTACTAATAATATTGTCGAGGCCCAGATTTGATGTTGATGATAGAGAACATTCCCATACCCACACCCCGGGCAGTATAAATGAGGATCATAAGGAAAGTTCAAAGGCGAAGTTTTCTATCTCTGAGCTCTCATACAAACTTCCTTCTTTCTGTTGCCTATGCCTTTCCCTGCATACGTGGTGAGAAGAGTGGAAGTGTATTGGAATTAGAATGGGATTTGAGGAGGCTACAATTCGAAGCTATGAAGGGAAATCCGATAGAGCTCAAGTGGAAGATCTTGAGCGAAGATGCGAGGTAGGGCCAGGAGAACGAGTATTTCTCTTCACAGACAGTATGGGTGACCCCATGTGTAGAATTCGAAACAGTCCGATGTACAAGATGCTGGTACAACTTTTCCCATTCTTTTTTCATCTTCTACTTTGATTTTCTTTGGACCATTATTGTGTGTATATATTGATGTCTAATGGAATAGAACTTACTCGTCTTAGGTAGCGGAGTTGGGTAAGGAATTGGTTGGTGTCATTCGGGGATCTATAAAGGTTGTCACGGTTCGTAGGCAAGCTAGAGATCTAGCCAGGGTGGGCTATATCTTAGGCCTAAGGATAGCACCCCTTCATCGACGAAAAGGCATTGGCTCGAGTCTAGTATGCCGGCTCGAGGAGTGGTTCATTGCCAACGATGTGGATTTTGCATATATGGCCACTGAGAAAGACAACGAAGCCTCAGTTAAGCTCTTCGTGAACAAGCTTGGATACATGAAGTTCAGAACTCCGGCTATACTTGTTAACCCCGTTAACAGTATTCACCAATTTCATATTTCTTCCGGCGTTGAGATAGAGAAGCTCACGGTAGAAGAAGCCGGATTTCTCTACCGGAAATTCATGGCGTCCAGATCAGAGTTCTTCCCCAATGACATCGACAACGTACTAAGGAACAAGCTAAGCTTGGGAACATGGGTGGCTTATCCTAGAGGTGAGTCTTTTGGCTCTGATGGGCAGCTTCCGAGTAGTTGGGCCATGCTTAGCGTATGGAACAGTGGGGAAGTATTCAAGCTCAGGTTAGGGAAAGCACCCTTGTCATGCTTGATATACACAAAAAGCTCAAGAATGATGGATAAGTTTTTTCCATGCTTCAAATTGCCTTCGCTTCCAGATTTTTTCCACCCGTTTGGATTCTACTTCATGTACGGAGTGCACAGGGACGGTCCGATGTCAGGAAAGCTGGTAAAGACCTTGTGCCAATTAGTTCACAACATGGCTACGAAGTCTAAGGACTGTAAGGTAATCGTAACAGAAGTTGCAGGTCACGACACGCTGAGACATCACATCCCACACTGGAAATTGCTCTCGTGTCTGGAAGATTTGTGGTGCATGAAGGCCTTGAAAAATGAAGAGGGAAACACCCTCCACGAATTGACAAAATCCCCACAAACAAGAGCTCTTTTTGTAGACCCCAGAGAGGCATGAACCGAAAAATATTCCGGACCTTTCCTTGCCTGAGAACCAAAGTACCCCACTCACGTATTGTTTGATAAGTCCAAGATATCTCACCTGGTAGGGGTTTTCCTCTTGTTCCTTTCACATCCGTGACACAATATCTCAAAAGATTTCCTTAAATAGGTGCCACCCTTTGTTGTCCTTGTTCTGAACCTAGATCTTGCGCCTCATGATCCAGACTCATCAATAAGGCCAGTGGTCCAGATTTGTCCCGTCCTCTCGGGTAAAAGTTTCAGCTGGACCCTCCACCCTCCTGATTAATTTGTCGAGTCCTATCAGACGAGCGATCTCCCTAACATGCCACAACAGCATACTGACAACTGAGAATTCCTTTTGCAGTGAAAGAGAACATGATCATGTCTATGAACACAAGTGACTTTGTATCTATAGGGGACTTGTAGCACTCAATGGACTTGTAGCACAATGTATTTCTGCAGAAAGGTTAGTAGTTGGAACTTTGGGGCCTCTTTCATTAATTGTTAGAGCATTGTCTCCAGCCAAATGCATGCGGAATCGATCCTAAATTATCCCCAGGCCCAGTTCCTGTGGATAGAAATCGTTTGGTAGGGTTTCAAGTCACTAGCTAGCTAGTCACGGTCTTCACCAAGATTAGATAAAGCTTGCATGAGTTAGATACGTATTCTCTACTGCAAATAAGTAGCCTCTTCGCTTTCAGCACTAAAAAGACGATCAACAAACGCATAAATGTTCGAAAAGGAATGCTGCGTCTGTTTGTAAACGATGATTAGCGCGCATGCTGATAAGGACGACATTAATATTAGTGGTGATGCTGATGGTGAAGCTAATTCTTAAATATCGTTGATGAAAGATGGAACTTTGTCAAAGGCCAATCAGAGAACTAGCAATCATATTGAATTGGACTTTGATTCTTCCAAACCTTTTAGATTAGAAATTATGCAATGAGTGGGCGGCGGGCGATCAGTGAAAGCAAGCGATCGATTTCACTTGACCCCCCTGATAATGATATTTACTGGTTCAAATTTTATGATCTTTAGCGTTGAAAATGTGCGCATTACCCGTCTACAAGTACATAATATTCGGTTCTTCCTGAAATGACCTGAGAGTGGTTTGACAAAAAATTAATTCCTGGTAGCTAGCATGATCTTTGACACTTGAAAACGCTTTATTATTCGCTCATGGAGGCCTCCATTGTCGTACACTATTTACCTAAGCTAATACAAATAGGGAGAAGAGGCAGATATATAATTAATTTACAGTAGTATAAATTAGACGACTGTCTGTCTGATTTCACCAATTCTTGGTCCCTTCCTGAAATGCAGGCTGAAGTCCCACGAACAAATCTAATGTGGGTGGAGACCACTTATGCAGCCAAAACTATTCCAGTCAACTCCTTCTAGTAAAGGACTCCTGAAACTGTTTTGCAGTAAGCTTGAGCTAATATTACCGCATTTCTCCTGGTTAAGCACAGGGGGACCGCTTTTGGTGCAATCAATTCCAGAGTACAACCTATCTTAATCTCTCAAGTGGAAATGAGATTCCGAGAGGCGGGCACGTCAATTGAAATGGGTGACCACTTATGTTTTTCATCTTCCTATATATATGTAGCTGTCTTTGACCGCCCATGACAGTAACCGAACCCATTAAAGGCTAAGGCCAAGAGGGGCTAGGCGAGAACTGAATGCCAACCAGCTTGCACAAATTGACGGTACATTAATGTCCATTTTCTGGTTGAAAAGAGCTCACACATACCTACCTGACCAGTATATATGGTAAATTGCAATTGGAAGACGAAAGGCATAAAACCTTCTTCCTAGGAGAGATGAGTGAATAGAGGCTGCCTAAAGAGGTAGGTGCTGTAAACTAGCTAGTTTGTTTGGTCAATCCCAATTGAGAGATAGATATACAATCAAAACAACCATGTTATTATAAACATTCTATTATTACTAAAACGAGTAATTTATCCAAAGAAAAAATCGGGCCTCTGACATCTAAATGGAACCGGCCCGAAGTAGCCAAAGGCAAATAGGAGATGAAGATGATACAGTACTACTTCGTCAATTAAAGAGTGGCTGTGTCTGAAGCTATACCCATTTGAACTTGGAACCTTGACAAAGAGCCTGTATAAATGTCTACGTACAAGTATCAGTCACCTTGTTGGTCAGTTTGGAACTTTTTGTCTGCTTTCACCAAGTTCAAACAACAACATGCTGCATGTCTGAAACTTCAAGAAAAATCATAGGATATATAGGCCGTGGAGACCACTAACAAATTTGACTGAAGGTTCAAGCTAGCTGCTAACTATAGATTGATGATGATCGAGTATCTGTATTTGTGTGTGTTCAACGCATTTGAGCAGAAAATACCTCATGGACCACTTGGAACAAAGCCAGCATATATATGACCAATATCAGTCCCTCCAAGGAAATTAGAATCCGAAAGGCAGATAAGTCAAAAACAAAATGGGTTGCTACAAATCCCAAAGGAAGAAACTCAATGCAAGCTTTTGCACGTTCCAGTGTAACTTCCTTTAACAAAACGCACAGTGCTCTTAAATTCCAAATGAACAATCTCTTTCAACATTATGCAGGTTACATTACATGCGTAATGAATTCAACGAACTGGCATCCATGGAAGGGGATGTTCATTTTGAGGAAATGTCCTGCTGTTGGACCACTTAATTTGCTGAGGAAAATGATAGGAATTGAAGTGCTATACAATGGGACCAATTACCACTGAGGTAAGCTGAAGAAAGTGAGGAACAGAGTCTAAGAAAGTGAGAGAATACACGTAGGCCCACTGGTATCTAGAACACTAAATTGGGCCTCGCCGAACAATATAGAACATTGCTAGTGATTAAAGTAGGTGTGGATTCTAGGCCTTGCTAGTCTGAGCCGAGATCTGTCGAGGGCCTTGGCGATCTTCTGTGGACTCTCAAGCTCAGGTAAGCATGGGCATTTCCTGACCAGAACCCAGAGGGGAAAAACAAACAAACAAAAAAATCAAGCAAAGCAAAGGCATTCCCTTTCCCTGGGCAAGTGACTCTTTTTCCAACGGGAAAAAAAAAAAGACTTTTAATTTCATCGTCTTGAAATAGTGCGCAGAAAACGCAAATTGTCTTAAAATCGTACCAGGGTCACTTGACATTCACTTTTACTGTTCAGTTATGCAAGTATGCTTTGCACGTTGAGATAATTTTTTTGAGGGAAAAACTTTTGGGTAATCATTGAAGATAGGGATGAATGTTGAAAATGTGTAGAATTTTGATATATGGGAGTTGGTGAAAAAGTGAAGAAAAATATTATTTGAATAAATTTTTTATGTTTATTATAATAGAAAAAGATAATTTCACGAGGAGATCAGAGATTATTTTATAATTATTTTATTAGACAAAACTTATAGATTGACCCAAATTTTAGGACCCAAATGTCCCAAAACCATCATGTAGTGTATAAGGTTGCGTGTAATATAAATATATACATAAAAAATGACAAACATCATTGTACGCCTCATATTTACGAGGTAAATCAATGTGTCTATCTCAAATTCTAATTATGCCCCTCAAATTGTTAAATAAATAAATAATTGTCTCTAGCAGTCTAATTTATCCGTTAACCCCGACGAAAATTATGTAGACGGACCAAAATTATCCTCCAAAATAATATATAAAAAGAATCAATAATAAATAAAAATAGTATTTATAAAAATCTAATATTTTTATTATATATAGATATATTTTAATTTCTCAAAATTTTTAGGAATTTTTTTCTTGGAGATTATGTTACTTCCCATCTAGTTTAAAGATCAAAACGAATGGAGAGTCACAATTAATTTTTTTTATAACTTGAGGAGCGTGAGGGGCACTTTAATTTAGGGAAAATTGGTATGCCTATGTCAAGATACAAATGATAGGGGCAGAACTTACTCTGAAACTCAAACACTTGACTTGTTTTGTATCTTAGCACCAACTAATATTAAAACATTTAAACACCAATTAACAATTGGACAGTAGGTTTACTTGTCAGTTGAAGTACCTTATAAAAAATAGTGCATCATCAATCTCAAACACATAATTTAATATTTTAAACTCGTAAAATGTAGCTATTTATATCGACTCTTGTGACATAATGACTTTATCCTTCAGGGTTTAATATATTAAATTGTAAACTATCTATTTTAACACATTACACCCTCTAACTATTAATCTTATACATTTTGCACTCTTCGTCAAATTAAACCGAAATGATGATAATGCACTTCTTACTTTGCATATGTTTATATAGATTAAGAATATTTTCGTCAATTCTTCAAATCATTTGAAGTCATTATCGTTGTTTCAGGTGTAATATATATATATATATATATATATATATATATATATATATATATATATATTATTTATTTATTTAATAATAGCAAGGAAGACAGTAGTCTTTTCTTTTGTACAAATTCAAATTTTGATTTTAATTTCCTACAAGTAGTTTCCACTCATGATAACTTAAAAATGTAACAATCATTACATACACATTTGATGATTCTATACATAGAAATGAATTATATTGTTAAAATGAGAAAATTCAAGATAGGTATGATCCCAAGTGAAGATTTCATGAAGAACGTCCACAATATTTGCCCAATTATTTTACATTATTTTTTCTTTCGACCTACTTTGTTCATAAATTATTAATTATATTCCGCATGGAAAATACACGCATCCCACCATTCACCGTTGTAATAGAAAATGAAACCGTGAAAGCGCCCGGACCTATTTCGTCACTGCTTGGACCCCACAAACGGCCCCTCTGTATTTTTGAGTCCTTTCTTCCATGTGCCATGGTGGACTCCACACCACACAATTCCATCTCTCCCTATTTTAGCACGGAACAAAGTCCACAGAGGCTTCAGACTTAACGCCACGGCTCGGTCAGCCTCTGTTTGCAAATAATTCAATCAGCTAACGCCATGGCTGCGTGCGTGACGGACACGGCTCGAGCCCTGGCGTGCCACGACGGCCGAGCCGCGGCGTACCTGAAGTTCATTTCCATCTGGGTAATCTTCTTCACCAGCGTCATCGGCATATCTTCGCCGGTACTCCTCGCCCGCTACTTCCAGGGCAAACCCCTCTACGACAAGGCGGTCCTCGTGATCAAATGCTTCGCTGCCGGAGTGATTCTCTCCACTTCCTTGGTTCACGTCCTCCCGGACGCCTTCACCGCCCTATCCGACTGCAAGGTCGCCTCCCTCCACCCCTGGAAGGACTTCCCCTTCTCAGGCCTGGTAACCCTAGTGGGAGTCCTGCTCGCTCTCCTTGTGGACATCACCGCCAGCTCGCACGTGGAGCATAGTCACGGTCAAAGAGATCAGTACGCGCCGGTACCGGCGTTGACTCAGGAGGAACTGATGGAGAGGAAGAAATCAGGGGAGTCGACGTGCGAGGCGGGGAAGACGGGAGGGAGCGAGGAGGAGCGAGCTGCGGAGGAGGCGGTAAGGCTGAAGCAGAGGCTGGTGTCGCAGGTGTTAGAGATAGGGATAATATTCCACTCGGTGATAATCGGGGTGACGATGGGGATGTCTCAGAACCAGTGCACCATTCGGCCTCTGGTGGCTGCCCTGGCCTTCCACCAGATATTCGAAGGGATGGGTCTCGGAGGCTGCATTGCTCAGGTAACTTCAATCCGGTAAGACTATTTTGGAAAAGTCAAAATGGAATAGCGGCTGTGAATATTGTTACTTTGTAATACTTCTTACAAGATATGGCATCTCCGGTACCGTCGGATTAGAGTAACGCGTTTTAGAGTGACCTAATCACAGCGCTTCGCTGAAGTTTACTAGTTTATCAAAAAAAGTAAATATAAATATTTAAATATTTAAAAATCTTAACATAATATGCAGATTAGGCGAAGAATAATGAGATAAGTAAAATTTTTCATATGCCAAGTCCATTCCATGGAATTTAGGGTGGGTTTGTGAAGTAAAATTTTAGTGTTGTTAAAATTTTAGGTATTGAGTTTAGTGAAAAAGTGAAAAGACATGTAATTTTTTATATTTTTTGTAGTGAAAAGTAATGATTTGATGGATAAAAGAGAGATTATATTGTAATATTTAATTTATTAAAATTTTAGAGGGTGTAAAATTTTAAAACACAAACGGAGCCTTAGTTAGCCATCCGTTTAAACATTTAAAGTTATATTCTTTATATTCTGTCGTTTTATTATAATATATAATTCAGAGAGATACAGACACTACATATACGTTATTTAATGATTTTTATTAAATTTTGAACAGTGTAATATTTAATTCTTATTATCTTTTCAATTCAGCAAAAAATTGTATAGCATACTCTAAGATTTTTAGGCCTAAATCACTAGGATAGCTATTCTCGGTATAGTATGGAACTCGTCCAATGTTAAAAATATTCATATGACTTGAATTTGGTACATTAATCATACACTCATAGTCTCATATTACTCGAACTTAGTAAATATGGAGGACCCCAACTGTTTGAGATTTTTATTCTGAGGTGAGTCATGGAATATGAACCTCAACTAATCGCGCGCTCTAGAAAACGTACACACTCCCGTGACTCCAAACGATGAATGAATAATTTCATTTACTTGATAAAACGGCGAGAGCATTCGGAGCAGTTAGTCAATGGACTGACGCAAAACGCAATCCCGAAATGCCTACACGTGTTTGATTAAACTCCTAGGAGACCTGTCCGTGCGTGCCGTCGTGATTTGGGGACGATGCTTCTAAAAGAAGGGTTATTTGATGTGATGGCACTACTAATGGTAACTTTTTTTTTTTCTTCTCTCTTTCGTGTAAAGGTCGATATTTTAGCTTCCTCGACTTTGAGGAAGACAAAATAGAATATCTGAGCTGCTTTTAAATAATTGGGTAATTTAATTAATTATTTATAATTGGAAATTGCAGGCTGGATTTGGATTTGGAACAACGGCGTACATGTGCTTTATGTTCTCGGTGACAACACCCATGGGTATTGTACTGGGGATGATCCTGTTCTCTGTGACTGGTTTTGAAGACAGTAACCCTAAGGCCTTGATCATGGAGGGCTTGCTGGGGTCCTTCTCTTCAGGTATACTAATATACATGGGTCTCGTGGATCTCATAGCCGCTGATTTCTTCCACAACAAGATGATGAGTTCCACTCCATGGTTGAAAAAGGCATCCTATATAGCCTTAACCCTTGGCTCTACTGCAATGTCTGTCCTTGCCCTTTGGGCTTGAGCCTTTAAACTGTGCCTGTTTCTTCAATAAGCATATATAGATAAAGTCGTTTGTGTTCCATGATCTGAAGTGTAATTCTTTCAATCTAGTAGAATGTTTGGATCTTGATTCTTGGAAACAAACAATGCAAAGTTAATAGAAGAATTTTGTTAGAATATCAATAATGATTTTGTGTAATAAAATTAATTTAGATATAATTTTTTTTGGTTGGAGATAGTCTAGATCCTCTTAGGATTGATGAAAAAGTTGTTAGAATTTATAAAATTAATATTAGAATTTATAAAAATTTCTTCGAGTTTTCGAAAGATTGCTAGTTTGTAAAAAAAATATTGGAATTGAAAATAATTGAGAAAAAATTTTAATATATCATCCAAAATTAAATTGCTACTCGCAAATCTAATTCTATCTGAATGTACCTAAAATTTTCTCAACTAAATAAATGTATTACCTAATATTTGATTCACTTAATAAAACTTGAACAACCCATTCAATTAAAATTTTCACTTGAAATGACGAAAATACCTGAATTTTCATCAAGTTTAACAGGAGAATCAGCCGTCATGGGATACATTAATTTAATTAGACTTACGAAGCGCAGTTTGGTTTTGGATCATAGATAAGGGGCACACTATAATATTTGTCCATAGTTTTTTTTTATCAACTTAGGCTATAATAATATATAGGCGATTACTAACATCGGTTAGGTAATTAAATTAATCTATAGGCTAAGTGAATAAATTTATTAACCGTAATATGTTGTTTGCTTGAAGGAGTCGAACAAATTTCCTATTCCAATTTTCACATGTTCTTGAAATTAAGGATTTGGTTTCCTCAATATTCAGGACTAAATTCACAGATTTTAATTATCATAATATCGGACGATGTGAATATTGCTCAATTAACTTATCCTTGTGTTGTTTCATCACAACACCCTCGATCTTTGGCTTCATCTCTACTCGTAGGTGTTATCAATCCTTTAGTGTCACCACTAGAGCTTTTAACCTGTTAATTCTCAGGTTTATATTTGACGAAAGACTACACATGCTTCGAAATTAGTAGAGATGCAGGTAAATTGGTCCGGATACTCGGTTAATATATATATTATTAGGGAAGGTGGATTAGAACATACACCTCAAATAGATTATTTTGAATAAAGAGATATAGGTGTTCTTAGAACGGAGAGGATTTTAGTTGGAACACTTGTGAGTCCCTAAATCTAAAAGGGTTAAAGCGAACGAACAATGAATCTTACTCCTTAAGATAATGACTAAAAGAACTTACACTTACACTCACTAGTACAGAAGAAATCGCATTAAAGTCATAGCTACCATTTAACGATACGTCACCACGATCAAACCATGGATCCTACTTTAACGTCGCAGGAGGCACCAAGGGATTTTAGAGAGGGCTTCATAGGTTGCGTTTCAGCGTCAAATTCGAAAATGGAGAACATGACTAACTTCCCATGAAAACAACCCAATTACCTTTTATCTGTGGCCCAGCTTTTAAATATTGATGGCTTTTCTAACTCCTCCATTTTCTGTCCTTTTCCACGTACAAAGTAATCTATATGCGTAAAGTTGTCCTCGTCAATCTCTCACATTAAAAAAGTGCACAACCATCAGCAGTGTGTAAAGTTGATAAAGGAGCGTTGAGGCTTGGTGGAGATTGAGGTGGAATTGCAGTCTGTCTTTTATGAACTCGTGACAATTTCTATCGGGCACTGTCGTTTCTAGTAAATTTGAAAAGAAAAAAAAAATATCCAGTCCAAAGTTTTGGATCCACAGTTATTATAAATGACAGCCTAAATTTTTTTTAAACAGATTACATAACTTTTATTCATTAAATGAGGAGACGTGTTTTTATTCGCGTACATTTATTTTTTAAAATTTAAGGGATAAAATATTCAACAGGCTCTCTTTCATTAAATAAGGTAAATAAGAGGTTAAAAAGTTTTGGATCATTACTAGTGAAAGTTGAAACTTGAAATTGTTTTTGCTTGCACTCAAATAAGTTTAATAATTCACAATTAGCATCAATTGGTTCCTTCTTTATATGTTCCCAAAGACAACACAAACATTCAAACATGAAATAGATTGATTTGCTATCATCTTTGACCTAATATTGAGCATTAAATTATCAAACCATTATCAATTTGAACCAATTTCCTCGTCTAAGATTAATGAACCTCGAAAAACATACTTACCCAAAAAAAAAAAACCTCGGAAAACAAACCAATCACCTAAGCATATGGTAATTAACACAAGGAAAAAAAAACAGGAGAAGTTAGGGTCATAAAATGCCCCAGAAAGAATTGCCCAAAAGAAAAAGTGCCCTAGAAAGTTGTAGGAACGTCATATAAGAACAGAACAGGTACGGGATTCCTGTTCCTCGTTTTCCAATATAGTATTGGTTTATAAAATCTAGCAATTCAGCATGCAGGAAGGTCCCGTAGCTCAGTTGGTTAGAGCGTTGGTCTTATGAGCCGAAGGTCGCGGGTTCGAGCCCCGCCGGGACCAGACCACATGCTTTGTGGATTTTTGTGATTTTCTTTCTTCTACTCAATTTTTGTGATTTTCTTGTTAGTACATAGTTCGTAGGTGTTAACTTTTAATAGGCTTTTTGACTTTGAACCAGTGGAGGGTGAAGGCCCGTTTCAACTTTAAATAGACTACTCACTTTTTAAGGGCTGGGAAAAAATTCTGGTGGAAACTAGAATTCCGGTCGCCGGTTAATATCGGAACCCAAATCAGAAAATTTTGGAAACTTTTAAGAAATTTGGGTTCCGGACATTTTTTTTTAAATAAGGCCAATAATTTATTTATTGTTGATTGGAATTATAAAGTGACAAAACTGCATGCATTTTAGATTAATATTTATTTTAATCTTGTTATCACACGTAGAAAAAATTAAATTATATTGTATTAAATGGCTAATTCAGGATGAATATAGAACACACTCAAAAGGAAAGGGCTTAAATTCTAATTCATATGCCCAATTTAACCAAAAAAAACACTAAATTCATGTTCAAAATGCCTAAAAATAGTGTTCGAATTACTATGACCCATATGTAATTTGGCCATAAAAAAGGCCAAATTATTAGAACCGAAATTTTCAATTTCCAATTTTGGATTTCATCTAGTGTATTTTGAAACGAAACAGTTCCAATTGTTTGCTTGTAAAACTATTATTTTAAGTAAAAAAAACTTTTCATTTAAACGTTTTCAAGAAAAAAAAATATTTTTAATGTTTGGTTATTCTTTTAAAATATTTTTTTACGTTTGACACACTTAATGATTTATGTATTTATATAAAATAGACTAAATTATCGCCTATGATTTACACTTTTGACATTTTAGTCCTTGAGCTATCGATTTCAATCTTCTGGTCCTGAGTAAGCTTTTGAGACAAATCAATCCCCATCCAATTTTCATTTGCCAACTGACGTAATGGTACCTACTTAAATTTTAAATGTCATCTCAACGCGAATAGTAGGCTGTTGTATGACATGAAAATTTTTTGTCAACATTTTAACACTTTAGTCTCTAAGGTACTGATTTCAACGTGAAGGTCATTAGGTACATTTTTATGATAAAATTGGTCTTCTACAGTTCAATTACCATTAGTCAACACTGTCAACTAAGAGAGAATGCCCATTTGGCCTAGAAAGAAAATAATATAAAACTATCATATCCAACCTTCAAATTCAATTTTTATTTTAATATCATTACTTTTTATTTATATATCATTTTTGTTTTTTTTAATATTTTTATCTTGGAGAGACTTTTCGATCATTTTAGATGTGGTTTAACCTTCAAATCAAACGGAAATCAATAATTGATTGTTTTTGAAACATGTGGGCATAATAAAATATTTTGTAACTTAAGAGAGACTTACTGATTTTTGCTCATATATATGTAATATGCCTACTATAATGTTCCTTCAAAAAAATTTGGTTTGCGAAAAATTTGAGCTTAGTTTGTTTTTTAAAAAATAATATTTTTTTAAAAAATAAGTAAAAAAAATTATAAAATTTGTTCAAACAAACAAACTGAACCTAAACAAGTCCGTTACCCACTGAAACTAAAATTGGCCAATACAATTCCATTCCTTCCGGTACTTAACCTTAGCACTTTTAATACAGAGATGATAGAGAGGTCTCCACCAAATGATTCCGGGCCATATACAAAACAGTAGTGTAATGCAGATCATCAGAAAAGCCCACAAAATTAGATCCAAAACAAGGAAGGAAAAGAAGCCCATCAAATGTACATTCAGTCATCTCAGTTGGACTTAACCCAACATTTCATGAAGAAGAAAGTTTTTTTTTAACTTTGTAAAATTAATATTTACCAAAAAAAAAGGTTTATTTTTTCTTTTGTTTTTGATTCGTTGCTTTTGGTTGGTGGGGTGGCTGCGGGTCTATAGTCTTCGTCTTCCGTGCAAGTAAAATTTTGTTCCAGAAGACTGTATTTTAATCCAAATAAAGTTGTTTCTCGCAAAGGGAAATCTTTTTCCATGTCCTTAAGGCCTAGCGTCCATGTTGGACATGGGTAAATACCTTAGCTGCAGCCTGCAGGTCGAAGGGACATTGATCACATGGGCCTGAGCGAATAGGGCTTGTCTCTCTTCCTCCGTTAATAGGTTTTTGCTAGGGGGTACTATTGAAGACCCTTTAATGTTTGAATCCTAGCTCGTCCTTTCAGTTCTATTAAAAGGTTTGCTTCTGGTTTTGTAGAGGACGATTTCTAGCATCTAGGGTATGCTGCATTATTGTTCTGATCAAACAATCATACAGCAAAATTGCTATTCACTGTGGGCTATGGATCTGTAGAAAAGCTCTCATGTTTAATGCGTTTTGACAACTAAGATATACCCACAGAGACCCTTCATTATCTTTCAAAGAAGAAAAGATTCCTACAGTGAAGTCCCTTTGAGCGGATCAATTTTGTCACGAAGAAGAGTTTTATTAGTGGTCAAAGTAAAAGAACTTTACATTGCTCCTGTATTGGTTCTCTTATCCCAATGCTTGTTGTCTTTCAATTCACATGCTGAGGCCCAATTCGGCTAAACAAATGTAGCCCTTTGGAGTTTGGCAGACAAAGAATCCTCAAGAACATGTAAATCTCCCATCAGAAGATTTTGCTTTCTATATTCGTCCTTTGGAGCCTGTCAAAAAGAAAACTAAAAGCATTTAAATCTTCCTACAAAATCTGCTTGCTAGTTAGTCCTCATGAGTTCATACCCTTGGGAAAATTTATTCTATTAAGATGGCTTGAGTTCCATCTCTATGGGGTTACTAACTTTTTGCAAGGAAAAAACGAAAAGAAATAATCCATTTTGAGAATCTCATACTTATTTCTCTGTCTGCAGCAGTCAGAGTCTAGTCTTAATGGAATATGCCCTTGACGTTAACAGAGGATAATTGGTATTGGTGGTACCCAAAGATAAGATGGTTCTTAGAAAGATTATCGAGTTATATCTTCTTTGGGAGCTTTCATTTGCTATTTTGCTGACAATAATTGCAGCATGTCTGCAGTTGGTGCTTCCATATCCAACCATAATCAGATCCTCCACAAAGAGACAATGGTTATAGAGGATTCTATAGCTTGCTTAATAGTCTCAAATTAATGGAGCTAGTAGGACTTTTGTCTTCTTTTCATAGGGGTTTTTTTTCTTTATTAGCGTTTTTCTTTATGGAGTTTTCTCAAAGGTACCCACACGTATGATGACGAATATTGATTGTGAGAGCCAGAAAAGCAGACAAGGGTCCCATAAATGTAGAGCATCGTACCAGTTACTTGACCATTCTCCTTCACATAATTGGTGCGAAGCTCAAAGATACTGACCAGAAGTACGGAAAGCTGTAGTAGTGCCACTGCTTGTCCTCCTCTCTTCAGTGTCCCCCACACAGCCCTTGTCCATTCAACGATACGAGAGCACGTTAGTTTGGCTAAAATTTTTAAATTTTTAATTATAATATTATTCTTATTATTTCTACAATCATATTAATATAATTTAATATTTTTTTTACACATAAATATAATTTAATATTTTTACATACATATTAATAAAATTTTAAATATCACTTAAATATTAATATTATTTTTAAAATTTTCTCAAAACTAACTGGGCCTGATCCACCTTTCCTTCAAAAACAGTGTGCAGGTAACGAATTCATATCGAGCAATTGGAGCAAAACATGTCTTTACAGACACTGCAGTTCCTATTTCGTAAATGTTTTTGTGCCGCTGCTCACAACAAGAGTATCTGACCGGACCTATTTCGTGCACTTAGGTGCATTTATCAAAGTTACGACCTTTTTCTCGAGCGCCTACGGAAGATCCAAAGAAGTCAGTAGAAAGCTGGAAGTTACGTAGTCTCATTAAATTTTCTGTGTATGCGCAGGGTAATGGTTCTACTTGAAACAGGGGACATGATTTGGCACTGAAAATTTGGACTAACTATATATATATATTTGCAAATATTAGTTGCATTTTTATGAGCATATGACTTCCATTAATTATCAAAGAAAACTAACAGTTAAAAATCTAGCTAAGATATGCATACAGAAAATACAAATTCTACTGTTTTACTTGTAAGGTCTTAAGTCGCTCATCACAAGTGAGGTTTAGAGCATAGCTTCTGAGGAACCCCAGAAAGAACTAAGACCGACCATCGCCAAATTGGGTAGCAAAAGTCCTCAATCAACCAAATGAGAATTACTGAGCAGGAACACAAGTATTTAGGATCTACCACTAATTAGAACTAGCCAAAAGAACTGTCGTACACTGGTAGCCCGTAGCATCAACTGGCTCAATGAGAAAACTCAAGAAAAGATCATAAGTTTCCTAAGAAATCTATACAACAAAAGCTGGGTATTAACATTCGCATTGATCTCTCTCTGTGTGTGTCAAGCATCCAATTCATTCGCATTAGATGATGGGAAAACCTTTCGTTCTGATCTGTTCCTGCTCAGCATCCTCTTCAACGAACAACCCAATGAGGAAGATGAAGAAGACACTGATAATGAATAGCCGGGGATCACATTCTGATCTGTAGTCTCACTCTCGCAATTACTTGGAATATCAATCACAATCTCCAGTGCAGAATCTCCATCACCTGCACCCAACTCACTTCCCACGCCCTCCAAAGAATCCATAGCTGAAGCCGCATCGTTTACTTCCGAACCCACCGCCGTAACCTTAGCCTCACACGCCAGCGAAGCTCTACAAATGGGACAATCCGAATGCGAACTCAACCACATGTCAATGCACTCCACATGGAAAACGTGGTGACACTTCGGCAAGTCCTTCCCCATCTCATTTTCCTCAAACGGGCTTAAACAAATAACGCATTCCAACCCATGCTTATGCTCCTCAGAGCTGTATACAAACAGAGGGATCGTTGCGATGACCGACGCGTCTAGACCTTTGGACGGGGAATTAGAAAAGGAGGTATCGAAGTTGAAAGTGTGAAAATGGTGGAACCGAGACGGTCCCAGCACGTGCGAGACGGTCATGGAGCGTCGCCTCCGTTGCTGTGCTTGAGGCAAGAACCATTTTGCGTAGATGTGGAGGAGCAAAACGAAGAGGATCACACCGAGCAGAGAAATTACGGCGACAAGCATGATATTGCCGTCATAGGAGACTATCCTATGGACGACATGGGACAGTGGGTTCGCTGGGTTGGTGGTTCGCATTGGCAAGTCAGGAGGGCTGAACATTTTGAGGGAGCAGAGTATGGTGGGTCTCTCTGTATGTGGGCGTATATGAAGTATTATGTTGCAGAAAGGTGGAGATATAGGAATAAGATACCCAATGGAATCTTCTGCTTCTTCTTCTTTAGCACGAGAGAACGTTTACGTGAAATTAAAGTCGTTGTTAAGGAATTTAACTACGGGGCTCGTGCCCTGGCCAATGCACTTGCGTGCACTACTAGCAACAGCCAAAGACTTGTCTCTCTCTCATGGATATGTGAGTCTGCGGGTCGCTTGGAAGTCAAAAAGAATCCCTTTATTCAAGGAGGTAATGAGACTCATGTGCATGGGAGAGGAGAGAAAGGGGCAAGAAATGAAGGACTCGTGAAGGCGACGGCAGCAGATGGGGAAGGATGGGTGCGTGGGTGGGGCTATTTCATTGATTCATGCAGCGTTTGATATATTTTCTTAAGTGGGGGTGGAAACGGATCCCAACGCCAGAGAGGTTGGGTTACTTTTTAGGCCAGTCTTTTTTCCCCAATTCCTCTTTGGGTCTTTGTTTCTTACTTTCTTTTACTAGTTTTTGGTATTTCTTATGTGAGAGAGGAGGAGGAGCTGGTAGGTTGGACCCAGTTCGACTTAGGCGTCAATATCGGATCAGGGGTCCCATGTAAATCTAACCAGTATCCAGACAAGGTCGTCTCTTGACTCCACAGCCACCATCCACTGCTACAACAGTAGATCTCTTGTTATCTTCCAACTTTTTTTGCTGCATGTTTCAGGCAATTGATCAAACTTTAGTGTTGGCTACAGCCTCGTGAACTGCGACCCACCTAAGGGTCAAAATTATACGATACTCGTCAGTCTCACAGATCTTGGATTCAGTCATAGATACACAATCTATAGGAAAAATCCAAACCCCCCCATATGGGATTTCAGGCGAGTCCGCACTGATGTTCCCTTTCGTGGAAAAAAACTGTAGCTGATTACGTTGTTAAGATAAAAGTTGACTGATCAAATTGTATTTATTCTTCAACAGCTAATCTCCCCCGAAAGGTTGTTAGTTTTATTCGCTATAATATATGGAGATTGCCTCAGTTAACATATAATAGTTAATTGTATTGCTTTGGTTTAACTTTCTAGTTTGTTTTAAGTCTTTGATGGTTTTTAGCTTAACTTCAGTGTTTTACTTGTACCTGGTCAAATTTGATTGTTACCACATTAAAGATATTTTAATAAAATTCCAACGTTCAGTTGTCTTTCTTAAAAAATAAAAATAAAAACGGGTCTGAACTTTACAGAGCCAAGAATATCCTTGCTGGTACCTGGTGGGAAACACCATATAACAAAACTATGTATACTTAATTGGATTGAATTGTAACATACTGACTGTGTCATGGGTGAAATTAACTTAGCCAAGTGATCATTTAAAATTTTGAACATGATTAGCATGTTTTTGGATTGTGAGGAAGCAAAACAACAGAAATGAATAGGAACAGCACTGGATCTCTCCAGAAGCTGTTTATCTTTCATGTAGAGTAAGATCTTTGTTCTCTCGATATGATTCAACTAGAAGAGGCAAAGAACCAGATCGATCTAACCATTAAAAGACTTGCATATGAAAAATTGAACCATTTGGGGCTGATGATAATTGAGAAATAGTAGAAACAAGGGCTCATTTATGGTGATGTTACATCTTGTTAATGAATGGGAATTAGAAAGAATTGAAGCTTGCCTCAAGATTCGAGTTACAAAGTTCTTGTATGCTTATTTTAGTCCATAAGTTTGTATCGTTTCTCTTGTACTCCTGTAACTCCCATTTGGATCTCTATTATAGTATGAAGCGGCACCTGAAAACACCCAGAATACTGATTATATTAGCATGTAATTCTAAAATACCCACACAGCTACTACTTAATTCACCACATCTCAATCCTGATTCTGATTTACATCTGTGAATTCTCAGGATTTACCATCAACTATAACGGGGGATGCATGAAAACCCTATATTGTAGTGGAGGAGACAAATCCTAATCCCCCTCTTGCCTATGATATATGCAGAAGATGTGGACGAAACACACAAAGATGACTGCAAAAATACAGTCGACTATAACAATCAATACACAAAGGCTATATTACCTCAATGTGTGGAATTTCTATCAGAGGCCTATCAGCAAAGTAAGCATACAATGCTCTCAATACTGCCTGCAAGAATAAAGAAATTGAGAAGCTTAAACGGATCACTGCCACAGCATGAAAAATTGATACAAGCAGAAGTTCCAATGATATATGTAACCTGGTGGGATATCACCACAACAGGTGCCCGTTGTCGTTCTAGCTCGATAATTACAGGCTCTAGCCTGCAAGTGGAGGGTATCGTTACAATTGACCATTTTGGAAAACTATGCATTCAGAGACTAAATGCATCGATAACTAAAAATACCAATAACAGACCTTTGAATTACATCCAAATAGGACTCCCCACGAGGATATCGATACCTCAGCTTGTCCTTCTTACGTGACCTGCAATCTCGTTAACAAATTATTATTTATCATACATCTCAAAGCAAAGCAGCTTATTCATAACAGCAAAAATTTACTGAAAAAACTGTTATGCAGAGAGATTTGAAAATTTATACATTTCTTTATCATCCCTATTTAGAAAGGGGGAAGAAGACGAAAATAAAAAACAGGAATTGCAACATACTCGTACTCCTCAGGCATGTTCTTCTTTATCTCTTCATATGTCATTCCATCACAAACTCCAGCATTTATCTCATCGAGTGCGCGCCATTGTATCTACCAAATATGTAAAGCTTATAGAACCTCCCATGCATAGTGTAGAATAAATTCCTAGACACATCTATCACCCACCAAAATTGGCAAAACATATATAACTGAACACACTGAGCAAGTCAAATGTCCAATAGTTCAACACAAACCTTGGGGAATCCACCAATTGGACTTGCAGTCAGAATTGTTCTTTGCAGTGTGCTTGTCCAAATCTAAACCACAACAAAGTAAAAAAGAAAGTAGTTAACAGTTAAAATAAGTTCGGAATTAATAGTTGAAAATCAATCAACATATAGATAAGTAAGACGTAATGTTGGCACTATAACCCCAAAAAGCAGACAAGGCCAAAAGAACGTATTCAAGTAACAATTAATTCCAGAACGAATCTATTCGTTTAAACATTCAGGCCCAAGAGTATACGGGTCATTATGGCTCCTGCGGACGGCTATTATCAATTTGTTTCAGAAAGCTAGAAAGCAATTCCAAAATGTTAAATGAATTATATTAATGTTCCTCAATTTATCAGCTGTTAGAAGTGAGACATAAGAGTAAGGTATTTTCTTTGCAGAGCAAAGGGGAGGAAAAAAAGGGGTAAGGTCTTTTACGGCTCAAATATCAACTAGCAAGTGTTGGTTTTTAAGTAAAAGATGCCATTAAAATTTAACACTACTGTCGTTCATATGGATGAAGCTTACAGAAGCCGCCCTTTCTGACTTGAGTCGTTTTTCGACAAAGTTGGCAAGTTTTTTTGCATAAACTTCTCCACGATCACTGTACAAACAAGTTGCAGAATAGCTGGTTGCATCATAATCATGATATACAATATATTATCATTGAAAGACTAAAGTTCAGAAGTACATTGAAATGCATAACTTAGACTGCTGAGTAAATCATGAAAACACGTCTAGGCATCAAAGAAAATAAAACCCAGAATTAGATGCACAGGCTACAGTTATAACAGGTAAAAAGCCAAAAATTAATCAGATGTGTTAGTGCTAGAGTTAAGTGTTGGCAAAATTCCGTGTCAAAAGTCAGTCCAATCGAGTTGTAATCTTGTTGTGAGTCATGTTCTAGCCTGAAGATAATGATCAGAGAGTTGTTGCTCGCCTGATTCTCAAGACCAAATCAAAAATCTCGATAAACATGATCTTCTCGAGTTCTGATGAGATTGAATCACTGGATAAGGATAAGCAATTTTGATACTCAAGATCTAAGCTAAGAGAGACAATACAATACTATCCTGATAAACATGATCCTTTCGAGTTCTGATGGGACTATATAACATGAATATATTTAAATACTTGTGATACTCAAGGTCTGGGCGTATCGACATTACAATATTCATATTCCTTTGATTTCTTGCATGTTCACTTGGTCCAAACTGCATTTCTAGAAACTTTTGAATAACCATTTTTAAACTAATTTGTTACTTCAGCTCCTAACAGAATTCCATATCCACGCAAACAGATGCAAATTAAAACTACTACCAAAACATTTACATTATGCGAGATAGAAACACAAATTACAAAGCAAGTGTTTCATTTCGGCGATAGGAAGTGTGGACATTCACTAATCAACTTTTGAATTCTTAGAATGACAACAACAAACAAGTAAACTCACGTATGGACAGTTAATAGAAAGCTATACCTTACTGTCGAGTCACCCCCAATTCTGCCTCTAACATTATCCTTACTCTCCCCATGCCGAGTGAGTAAAATTGGGCGGGGTGTGAGATGTGTATTCACCTGCAAAAGTTATTTTGGATCATAACAAGAATATGAACATAAAACCAAGATAGTAGCAGCAGAGAACTTCAGATACAGAAATTTGTTGACACCAATAGGAATGCCTACTGTTTACACCTCACAGCCACATAGACATATATGTTCGTTAAGAACTTGAAAAATGATAACTATTGGCACAACAGTTGTGAATCAAAATATCAACCCTGACATGTTAAAGATACCTTCCACAGATGTAAAGTAACCCAAGGATAATACATGCAAGATTAAAACTGGAGTTTCACTTATCAAAAAAACTGGAGTTTCAGGGTGAATCCAGTTTGGATTATATATGATGGGTACGGTACGAGTTAGCCATGCAGTTGACCAATAGCATCCTAATAAAAGCAGGAAAATATAAAATATGCCAGGACAAGATTTTACAGGACAACATACCAAGAAAAAAACAATCCGCCCAGGGAGATAGCCGCTGATATTGTTCACCTGAAGGAAAAAAATGAATTCCATAAATTGAAAAACATAGTAACACAATTTACAAAATTAAAAAGACTACAGAAATGCAAGAACATCTAACCAAGGATTTTCTGGCAAATACAAAAGAAAAACATAACAAAACAAATGACAACATCGTACAAGAAACAATAATCTTGTCAATTGACAAGTAGTGCCCACGCCAGTCCCCCCTACCTGGCAGGGAGGTAGACTACAGAGAGGCATGAACATCTAACCAAGGATTTTTGGAAAATGAAAAAATAAAACCATAACAAAACAAATGATAACATCTAACAACAAACAACAAACATGTCAATTGACAAGTAGTGTCCACGCCAGTCCCTGTACCTGGAAGGGAGGTGAATGCTATGAACTATTGAATTGAATCGAAGTTTAAATAAAATCAACAGCACACAATGGATAGTATCATCCACAGCTGTCTTCAAAATCATCAAACAACGTTCAAGACATTAACATAGCGCAAAATTAAAAGAGAATCATAAATTTAACAGGCACGCGATACGTATGTGATGACTTACTTGTATTTGTCCACCATGCCCACTGACCATATCAATCATTTTGATGTAAGATCCTTCTTCTACTGGCTCATAAACCTTGTAACAGGAGTGCAGATTATAGTTGAGTATGCCGTGAAGCATTCATATGACCAACTCTCACCTAGCTTAAAGTTTGTAGAACTGAGTTTGAGAGAATTACTTTTTCATAATTGGCTAGTCGATCTTTAAAGTCCCGCAGTCCAGCTTCAAAATCTGGCCTGCAGGAGGACATAAATTATAAGTCGCATGATTTTCAATCAATGTAAGAAGCAACTGGTTCCAGAGAGCAATCATACTCTTCTGCATAGTCAGGGCTTTGTTGAATCTTTAGAAGTATATTTCTTTCGATGATTCGTTCATCATTGCATAGTGTTTCCAGAAAAATTATCTGCATTAAAACGAAAGGTATGTATCAAGATTCTGCTCTGATTTTCACTACCCATTAATGCGATTCCTCAACTATTCCTGATGCTGTGTTAATAGTACCTTGCATTTTCCTTCAGCCATTTTCATCAGCATATTCCTTCGTTTCTTGGTACTGTTTGTGGCATCAAAAATCCCTACCTAAAACCAATAAGAATTAAAGGAAACAAAAAGGATTAGGCAAAGCCATATTTATGTCAAAAGGATGTAACATATGAGAACTTACCTGGCCACCTTCTTGCATCCAGGATATCATGTCTTCCATAGCCAAGGCTGCTACCTAGTGGCATGTGATATATTAAAACTATGTGCAAAGAAAAGCATTAATATGGTGTTGATATTACCATTTGCCCCCCCCCAAAAAAAAAAACCATAACTAGCATTGCATTGGTATGAGAAATAAGGCTTAATTGGATGAGACACCCATTTAACAATAGAATAAGCAATTAAGTATCATCCTCATCACGATATTCAAGTGGCTTATTCACATCCAAATAACATCCCATCAACATAAGCCCAAAGCACGAATCATGTAAAATTGTTTCTCAAGGTTTGCATGCTATTTCCCCTCGATTCATTTTTCCCTACTTGTTTGCTTCTAGTATAGTCTATAATGGTTTCACTTAATTATCTTCAGTTGTGCAATGCCATTAACACAATTCAAATTTTAAGGTCAAGTATTAACT